>OVBN01000243.1:2856326-4284489 GCA_900406565.1 Turritis glabra | reverse complement strand
TGCAATATCCATCATCCTCCTCATGAGATTCAAGGTCGATTCTAAGTTTCTAAGTTGTAACTGCGGAGCTCGACTTATTGATAATGTGATTGCGGGTGTGAGGCTCGGCTTACCAATTTATTTGTTCTTCCGATTTCAAGCGTAGAGCTCGGCTTATTGAATGACTTGTTTGCGTAATTGCGAGCATTGAGTTCGGCTTTGATAGGACTTTGAAGAGCGTGTAGCTCAGTTTTAGTTGGGAGGCTGAGCTTGGTTTACAGATTTTCGATGCGAGGCAGAGCTTGGCTTAATACCGTAGTCGTTAAGTTGACTTCGAATGATGACTTATGTAGTTAGAGTTTTAGTTTAAATGCGTAAGCTGGTTGCCGAGGTAGGGTTCAGCTAGTGATTGTGTCGAAAAGCTTTCACTCATCGACATGTTCGTGATTACATCTCGGTTTAGATGCTGAGTAGCTGCGAGGTAAGACATGGTTTTTGCTTGGCGGTAAATGAGTCGAGCTTTCAATGAATAGACTTATGAGCTTTGATGCATATTTCGAGAGGCAACGTTGAGATCGGCTTAGTATTTTTGTGAGTCAGACCTCGTGAAGCAGCTTGTGTTATGCAAAGTGGATAGAGTCGTCTATGAGTCTTTGGTAAAACGTAAGTTATTGTTCACAAGATATAGCTCAGCTTTTTAGATTTTCGGTGCGAGATGTTTCTCGAATAAGATTGATTCAGATGTATCAAGCGCAAGTCGTCTCCCGGCTTATAAATCCTATGCATAAATTTTAAAAAGTTTGGGCTCTGTTTCTTCGAAGCAAGTGAGGCGGGTTCAACATGCAATTATATACGGATTTAGCTCCGCCTTACTCATGTTGGGATACTAGATCGGACGCAGACGTACAGATTTGGGTCCGGCTTACATATATCAGGTTAATCTAGAGTTAAATGCGGATCTGGGTTCGGCTTTTCCCATACAAGAGCAAGTTCCTAGGGTTAACTCAAGAGGGAGTGGATTATTCTACCACTGCATCCATGCGAAACGCATAATTGATCGGATACCTAGCCAGGACACCGATGTAAAAAATGGGGTTTATGTTGCCCAAACAATCGTACTTTGACTCGGCGAGCGAGGATTTTACGTTTTAACTCGATCGACGAGTTGTGATGCGAATAGTTGAAGGTATTTGTAAAACATTGGAGTGATTTTTGATGAAATCAGGAAGGTCGATTGACGATAGCTCATAAAAAATGATCGAGGTATTCAGTCAACGATGACTTAATAGATTGATTTGATGGTATAGCTGCACTCTATGAGGAGTTGCCTACATATTCTGTGAAGGGATCAAACCGTTCGTAGTTCAAGTTAAAGTGGGATGAAGATGTTGGGAGCTCAGTCTCCTTTTATTTTAGCTTGGTTGACGAGCGCTGTTTTTATTAGCTCATTCCGAGATCTGCGATTGGAGTTATTTTCCGAAAAGCTTGTTGCGCTTGTCGACTAGAGATGTTGGAGATCAGAAATGGATACATCGCTGGCTAGTGATTATTTGCTCAATTATCTATGAAAGCCTTGCAGCAGATGCGGAGATGTCGTGATAACGCTCGGATGAGGTTGGTGAGAGAGACAAGGTCGGTCTTTTAAAAAAGATAAGCGTCATCGGGGCTTCAGATTGTTATGTAGATTGGCTCCCGGTTCCTTTTAGATTGCTGAGAAACTGCTTTCTAAGTCGTGCTGTGAGATAGGCAAACTGTTGACGAGTTATGGACTAAGCAGGCTGCTGACGAGCTGCGGACTAGTTAGGCTGCTGACGAGCTGCGGACTAGGCAGGCTGCTGACGAGCTATTAGCTAAGTGGGCTGTTTACGACCTGTTAACTAGGCAAGTTGCTGACTGTTAGCTAGGCTGCCTAGTTTTGATGAGCTGCAAGGTCTTGACAAGCAGTGAAGTCTTGATAAGCTCCCAGCTCCTTTTGGTTCACTTGGAAACTGATTCCAAAGTCGATTCGTCTTACAGTAGCGGATATACGTTTTAAGGATTTTAGACAGATTACACATGATGTAAAGAATTGGCGATAACTTTTAGCAGACAGCTTCGGTCGAAGCGAGGTTGAATTTTCTAGAACGCTGACTTTTGGAGAAATCCGTGGATAGATTGATCGTCAACTGGTTCGTTGGAATCTTTCGAAAAATCTGTCCTGAAGCTAACTAGTTTTATAATGACGGATCTGTGTTTTGACAGACTGCATCTGCTGCAGAGAAAATGCGATAATTCTCAACAGACATCTCCGATTGAGGCGAGGTTGGGTTCTATGCAAAGCTGACTCTCGGGGCAATCCATGGATAGGTTGATTGTCAGCTGGCTCGTCGGAGTCGGTCGGGAAATCTCCTCGCAAGGAGGGTGCTTGGATCTATGGTTTTTTAACTTTTAGTCGTCGAGATTTGGTTGATCTTCTGATTCGTCTTAACTTAGCAGTAGATGAGTGGAGAGACTTTTATGTAAGAATCTTATGGACGGCATCAAAATTGTGCGAGTAAAACCCGCACATAGGTTAACTGGGTGATAAATCAAGTCGATTTTGAGGAGGGTTTCAACAAGTCTCGAGATTCATGATGAGAGAAGAATGATGAATTGGATTTGTTTTTGTGTTATAGTTGTACCTTGAGAAATGTTGCCTACGTACCATTGTAAAGAAATCAAGTCATTCGTAGTTTATACTAGAAATGAGTTTTTAAGTTTTTGTGTGAGTTTTCAAATGAGAAATTCAATGAGTTGTCCCCCGGCCTCCCAATTCTTCAGATAGGTGCTTCTCTATTTATATATTGAGGACGTCGGTTTCAGATATGTTATGTTTCCATATTTCTCTAGGGAGAATATATCATTTTAGTTCAACCCATATTACAAATGTAATTTGGAAAACCCAATAAAAGAGATTATAGAAAAACCGAATAAACCGAAGTTACTAATAACCAACAAAAATTGATAAAATGTAATGAAATTTTTGGTCTAAACAGAATTTCGGTTTTTCAATTTAGAATTTTTTTATTCGAAACAAACAAACCAATTGTCGAACCAAATTATATTTCTGTTCAATTCAAAACTCTTTTATCTAAATCGAATAACCTGAACTACCAAAATTTTGAACCGAATTTGACCGACTAAACTGATTGTCCAGACCTAGAGAAAACTCCCTATTATATACATGATTTCTTAAATGGTTATGTAACTTTTAATCATGATGTGTAAATACTTTTTCTCAAAAGACTATCGAACTAAACTTTAACCAATATACAGTATATGCATTTGTCTATAAATAAGTAATTTATACACGTTTTCTTTTTTTACTCACGGCTCACGCCAATGTGTATCGTTCTATTATTGTGGAGACAAAAATTTCCAGTTAAAACTAACCTAAATAACCTGTCATGTGTTAAAATCTGGTCAGCTGACAAATCTTTAGTTGGTCTGCCACATGTCAAGTAGACACTCTCTTATTATGAAAATGACAAGAGATAAATAAATTGCATATTACTTCTATAAATGTCATTGGTATTGAATATTATACAAGATCTTGTCCTCCGTTTGAAAATCATAAATATTTAAAAATAAAAAGTAATAATACGCTTTAGATAATAATAAATTAATTTTGGATATTTATTTAAGGTTTTTTCTAAATAGATATTTACTATCATATATTAGAATAATTGATCCACAATTCGTAATATTTACATCTTACATAATTTTGTAGATATATAAATCGTATAAGATATAATATATTATCAAAGTTAAAAATATTAAGATTGCAAGTTAGGTATCATAAATTATATATATGAAACTGGATTAGAAAAAAAATCATAAGATTTTTAGATTATTAATTAAGTCACCAAGTCGATCGGATGTGAAGACGGTTCAAACCACAAATGCTAGCTAAAGAAAGGAAGATCAAGGAAAGAACGGGTTAGGTCAGAAGAGTTCACTAGTTGGTGTTTCCACTTTCCACGACCGCCTCGGCCTCCACCTTCTCGGTTGCCACGACCACCAACAATAATCCACTCCATCTTTTGGATCTTCTGAGTTGGTTTAACCATTCTGCCTCTTAAAGTCCTTTAACCGATACAGTCATATCCATATTGTGCTCTCCCCATATTGATGCCTTGTATTTCCACGTCCATATAAGTAATTAAGTTAAAGATTATTAATGATTATTGCATAGCTTCTGTCCCTTTACTTTTCGGTAATATCGTTGTGTATTTATACTCTCCCCCGAGTACGTAACGTATTAGATTTCAGCTTACTGTCTTTTTCGTAGTCTGATTAATAGTTATACGAAATGGACAAAATCATCCAAATTATTCAAAATTCACTTTTTTTGGTTAAAATCAAAATTCAATCTTCTTTGCTAGAAAATGAAATAACCTTGTTATTTCTTAAATTACAATTCTTTCTTGTTATAGAATGCAAATATTCTTAAGAATATAACATATGAGAATTTATCTCTACATATAACCAATATTGCGATGATATAGTTCCAACAAGACTTAATCAAATTACAACAGGAGTACAGGACAATCATAACAATTTGTGTGTTTCTTTTAACATTGTCGTAAAGACCAAAAGTACACAGAGAAGGACATGAACATATTAATAACTTCCACACGAGAGGAAGACAAACTTGAAAGCGAATGTTTAACTGAAGACAAAACAATAAACTTTATTTATGATGACACACAAAATTACAAACGGAAAACAAAAATAGATATTTTCTTGGATATTATTTTGGTAATACACCATTGCCCATTTCAAACACCCAAGATCTCAGATGCAAAAAAAAAAATCTCAGGAAAAAGGTCGTAAAAATAACAGGCAATAGTATAGTCCCAGAAAGAAAATCCTTTTTTTTTGTAGAAAAATAAGAAATATGAAAACCTTGAATATTAAGAAAAGAAAATAAAGTAAAGAGAACTATACTTCTTCAGGCCATTCGATGACACTCTTCAACGATGGTTTCCACCTCCGACATAATCTCCGGCGAGACTTGTCTTCTTCTGCAGCCGCAGTCGCAGCCTCTCCAACCAATCTTTCTGCATCAAGTTCTCTGAGAAAATCTCCAAAAGAAGCCAAAGTGGCCTCTCCTCCTTTGTTTGCACCGTCTGCATTAAGTTGGAAAAGTATAAGTTTCTCTAACTCACCTCTCGTTAGAACAATCTTCACCTTCCGATCTTTTCTTTTGTAATCTTTCTTCATCACTTCTTCAAATTTTTCTTCTGCTTCAGCAACATTTTCATTGTTTCTTCCGATTAAACAGTTTCCCATTATGATCTATTATAATGGAGTTTAATATCCACAAAAAATAGAAAGGAGAAGGAAAGAAAAAAGGAAACTTGGGATATGCCCAAGAAAGAAAGAAAAACCTTTTCTCTTGTTCTTCTCCTTTTTTTTCTTTTGTGTGGTTCGATGTGGATCTTGGAGTATCAGGGAGCCATTGAGGTGGTAGTATATATAATATGTGTGTGTAAATAGAGGAGGAGAGAGAAAGATCGTTGACTCCTATAGTAAAGCTGCTAAATTGGTTGGTTTTTAATTTTAGGTTTGAAATAGTGAGGGCCGTTAGACCTGTTGAATTTACAACAGTTGAACCATAGTACAGTTTATGTTGTCGTTGCGGTATAAATGTGGTACGTGCGATCACAAAAGTACGTACAGTGATTGTGGTGCGATCAAAATAATCTTTTATCTCACATCATCTATATATATGTTGTTTATTTTCCCTATTAGATCTAATTATCTACTGTCTAGTCTAGATTGAAAAACTCTTAACTACCTACAAACTGTAGCATGTATATATTAACGATTAACGATTTTACCTCACCACGTTTACGATAGATAAATTTACGTGTAATATATAGAACTATGACGTACGACTCTACATGCAGTATGTTAGACTCTCCGATAATTTGCATATACAAATATGTAAAATTTCATTTTTTAGGAACCCAAACCCATATATGGTGTTGAAACATGAAATTCTTAATCAGCTAATGACCAAGGAACTTCTACTAATTGTGCAAGCAAATCTATAATAATAGTGAATTAAAATAGTAGAAAAGATAAATCATCTAATTTACACTACTTTTTCTTTCCGTTAATTAAAGTGTCAAGATAATTTGTCTCTAAGTGGTTTTTGTTTCTTTTATAAGGGATATCAATTATGACTAAAATCCTATGATATGTGCCTAATGTATCCCCCACATGGCTTTGGTGAACCGAGACCGCTTGAACTGCGGGACGAAAGATACAAAGTCAAAATTCTGTATTTTGTGTAGTTTTCTTTATTTTATAATGAATAAGTTCCACACTTCCACTGTTTTTTACTATATGTATTGGGATGAAATAACGTTATTTCATGTTTGACGATTTTTGTAGGAATATGTGTATTTTAGTTAAGACGAATTATTTAATTTAAGCTTTGGCCTATTAGGTCGATTCTTAGAGTGTTTGAGCACGATCCAGCAAAACCTGGACAGTTTAATGGTTAATGCCACTTTTAATTAGGTCCTTGAAATTTGATAGTGTTGGTCACTACCCGGTACAAGAAACAATCGCAAATGAATGATGTTAAAGCTAAGAGACGCATATATATGACTGCTTCAAATCAATTGTCAGATTCCAAGTCAAATAAGTTATTCTCATTCTTAAAAAATTTACGATATTGATTTTTACGCTTTAGAAATTCGTACATGTATAAATCCTCTGTATTGGATATTAGTTTAATCTCTTTCATACGTGACATGAAAGAATAGTATCGAGGTAGCTAACAAAACCTGAAATATTCAGTTATTGTTATACACTAATTATGATCCTTTTGTTTTGCGTCTGGAAATTTCTATTAGTATTTACGTAGATTTCGATTATTTAATATTAAAATAACGAATAAAATTGTAGAAGACATTGGACGTAAGCACATGTTCTGTCTGATTAGTTGGGTCTTTGAACCAAACCAAAACCGTGTTAAAAAATCCTGGCAAATTTCATGTATAATTGTACCAACTACCAACCTACCTTATTATAATTTTTTTCTTTTTAATATAGCATCATTAGATTCTATAATTAATTAATATTTCAGTTTGAAAGAACACAATTATTCTCTTCTTTTTTTTCTTTGTTTTCATAATCCTAATCATTCTTGTTAGTTATACTACAATTGGAAGTATTTTTATAATTTCAAATCTGAAAATGATTAGCCGTATTTCAAATTAAAGTATAACTAATGTCAAAAATTTTATATATGATATATTCAACGGAAACAAATAAAACTGCAACCGTATTGCAATGTAATACTCTAATCATTCTAATCATTGAAATTGTTCTTAGCATAATTCATTACATAAGAGATATTTATTTTTGATAATTGGGTTTGTTTTTCTAAAAACATAATTGGATAATGATATAGTAATTATTAATTAATCGGCTTGTAAAAATAATGAAACCTTTCTCATCTCGAAGAGACGTTTCCATATATAAACCTTTACGCACTGTATAATTGATTCAACGCACCAATTCTTATAATGGAAACTTCGTAGAAAGTGATTAACCCCAAAAAAACTTGGTAGAAAATCGCAAGAGAACATAAAAACAATTATGGCTAAAACTAGTCTAGTGATGGGCCTGATGGGCCTGATGGCATAGTAGACCATCCTTGTCCTTAGTTACTCTTCTATTCATACCATGCCAATTTTCAATCTTTGGTTTTCCTCTTATAGGAGTTAAAATGTCGAGTCAGTTGGCCCAATAGCCATATATTGGCACAAAATGTAAAATTTGGTCATCACTTTTTGTCAATTAAACGGCCATCGATAATAGGGCGATCTTGCTGAATAACCATATCTATTAAAATAATTAAGGATATAGCATACTAAATAAGAAAACATAGTAAGTAACAATTGCATATGGTGAGATGAAAAAATAAACAGTTGGTGAAGTACACACGCAAGGTGAAAGGAGAGAAAGAGAGGCGGTGACTTGAGAGCGAGGAAAGAGAAAGATGTGTAATTATTTTTTTAAGTATTTATTTTCTTTTATCTCTTTTGATTTTTATTTCATATTTCTTGTTTAAAAAAAATAAACTGTTGTGTAGGGAGCAAAGCAGGCTGCAGGTCATGCGGAGTTATTGGAGAAGCTGAGGATGTACCGTGAGAGGTTCAGGGGTCAGTTGGGTGGAGAGCAGGCTGCTGAGGATGTTCATCGTGATATTCGAGCCAGTTGATCATGAGCGATTTTTGCCACCACCACCTGCCAGAGTCAGAGAGGGTCCCACATATTGGGAGTTGATGAGGCAGATGAAGGACATAGGGCTGGATCGGTTTGGAGGGGTTGTGGATGCCACCGCTGCTGATAACTGGAGAAGGCAGCTAGAGCGCAACCTTAACCACATGAGGTGTCCAGCCGAATACCGTCTAGATTTGGCAACTTAGTACTTGCGAGATGATGCCCTAGCCTGGTGGGAGGCAGTTGTTGAGGGGGCACATGGACGGTATGAGTTGACCTATGATGACTTCAAGTGGGAGTTCACCAGGAAATATTTTTCACGCGAGGCCATGGATGAGAAGGAGAATACCTTCCAGGATCTCCGACAGGGTAGCATGACAGTCCAAAAGTATGAGCTGTAGTTCAGTCGTCTCCGCAGGATCCTTGGGCGACATATGAATGAGCAGGAACTGGTCAGGACGTTTATGAAGGGGTTGCGAGTGGAGATTCGCAACCGCTGTGCAGTGAGAGACTATCACAGTATGTTGGAGCTGGTAGAGAAGGCTGCCATTCAGGAGATGGGACTTGCAGAAGAACAGAAGCTCAACAGGGTTACGCAGCAAAGCTTCGGAAAAGCTGCAGAGACACAGAGGAGGGCAGTGGGACAGTCAGGACCACCGCGTTGTTTTCGGTGCGACCGCCACCATTTTGGGGAGTGCGTTAAGTGTTTCTCCTGTGGACGGGTTGGTCATATGACGAAGGACTGTCGGGGTAAGGCAGTGGCTGCACCAGTTTTCAGACAGATCGCAGGACCAGCACCACCAGCAGTTGGACCTAGGACCTGCTTCAATTATGGCCAGCTAGGTCGTTTATCCAGGGAGTGCCCCAAGAGGATGGGAGATGTACTTCCGTCACCGCCGCCCAAGTGTCAAGCCACCGCTTCACGAGTGTTTGATGTCGAAGAGTACAAGGGAGCGGAACCGATAGCCGGTATGTATTTTATCCTTATCTTTCTCCTGTTATTGTTTCTATGGTTAGTCTTTTGTGAGGTCGCTCTTAGTTAGCATCTCCTATAGGATCGGTTGTTGTTGGGGAAGGGCAGCGTATACGCTGTTTGATACAGGAGCTTCGCATAGCTTCGTGTGGGTTGGTCAAGTGTTGGCCGTTTCAGGGAGGTGCTAAGACTTAAAAGCTAAAGAAGCTTAAGCCGAGGTACATGGGACTGTACCCTATTGTTGAGCGGATTCGAGCAGTAGCCTATCGTTATGGGTTTATCGGCAGAGTTTATCAGACTTCCATGATGTGTTTCAAGTGTCAATTTTAAGGAAGGTTGTCAGAGAACCAGAGCTTATTTTGCATCATCTGCAAAGTGATCTTCGTAAGAACCTGTCTATGCCGAGTCGACTAGTTGAGATTTTGGAGCGTCAAGAAAAGGACGTACCGGGAAAGATGGTTGTGAAGGTCAGGGTTCGTTGGGAGAGAGATGGGATCCATGAGGACTCCTGGAAGCCCGAAGCTGAGATGAGGTCAGACTACCCAGAACTTTTTCAGGATGGAAACGGGCAGTCGAGTTGGGATCTGAATTCGGGGACGAATTCCTTGTTACTGGGGAAGAATTGTAACATCCCATTTTTGGCCCAAGGCAAATTCAGAACTGAGGCCCAGACCAGCAACCCCAAAGCCCACCAAACCCACAAGAAAAATCCTAGGTAACCCTCAATTTTCCCCATAAATACTCTCATTTCTCTCTTCATTCCACAACACTCTCCCGAGTAGAGAACCGCTGAATAAATACCGTGCCGGAGAGACCACCACCGCCAAACCACCGTCGAACCGTCTTGCGAGCCAAGATCGACCAAGCCACCGCCGTGTTTAACAGAAGGTAACTCCGAAAACCGAGTTTTGAAGATTTTAGTTTCGGTCTGTTTAGTATTTTTAAGATCTCTCCCTAACAGCTTCTAATCTCGCAAAACCAAGACCACCATTGGATTCGTGACGACGAGACGAAGCCGGAGACACCAAGTTCAGCCAAATCCACCACCGGACACGCCGCCACGCGCCGCTCGAAGGAAGCGCGTGAGGTTCACTCACCACCGCCGGTTCCGCGCGTGACGTCCACGCGCCGCCGCTGTTGGCCGAAGCCGCCGTCCCTTAACCGCCGGGAAGCCGCCGCCGTTCGCCGTCGCCGCCGGTGATTTTTCCAGTAAGCCGTCGCCGGAATTTTCACCGCCGACCGGTTTAGGTTAACCGGTCGGTTTAATTGAATTATTTTCGATTTGATTTCGGTTTAGGTTAACAGATTGGTTTAAATCAATTGATTTCCAGTTTAGATTAACTGGTTCGATTTTCAAATTGATTTCTGGTTTAGCTTAACCGGACCGGTTTGGCCGGTTTGACCGTTGACCGGTTTGAGTTGACTTTGACCGGTTGACCGTCCGTTGACCGTTGATTTTTTGAGTTGACCGTTGACTTTGACCGGTTGACTTGAAAACCGTTTTTCGTCGTTCGAAGACCGTCTGACTCGATTTTTCGTTCCGGTTTCAGATCAGAAATCGGTTTAATCATTCGAGATGCGGAAACTGCAATTTTCGACTTTGCCAAGGTGAGAGCTATTCCGCAAACTTCTGTTCTTTGTTCGAGGATTCTAATTTACGAATAGTGTAGTACTAACTGTGATATGTTTCAATGATCGAGTCTAGTTTGTTTGCTTGTTTAAATTGGACTTAGGGATATAGATGATTCAACTCAATTATCTATTCACACATTATTTATGTTTAGTGTGATATATATATATATATTTAATTATATAGTAGCGGAGGTACAGAGACGGACTTTTGTATTGCGTCGCATAGATACAGACTTTTGTATTGCGTCGCATAGATACATTTACATGTCTACAGACAGGAAGATATTTTAACAGAACTAAGTGAGCATTTATATTTTTTTTTTACTATAACAATTTAATAGCAAGTACTTCAAAAAGGAAAACATAAAAGACATTTGTAATTGTGTATGGAAAAATGTGTATACGTATATAGTGTACGCGTGGAGATGGGAAAACGACAGCGTTGGGACACATGTAAAACACACCTCTTTGTCAATCCCACTCCACGTTAGCCACGTGATCGTTATGTGCTTACTGCTTTGTAGCATTTATGATTTACTAATAACTAGGTTATGTTTATTGTGTGCTTTGTGGTGAACGGGATGAATCGCGAGATCACCTTTTCTTCGCATGTCCGTACACGTTTATGGTCTGGCTTGGGGTTGTTGGGAATCTCCTACAGGTTGCAGTGGATCCAGATTGGGCAAATACATTAACTCACATCATCACAAGAAGGTATGAGTGCACAAACTTTATACTTATTCGATTAGCTTTCCAAGCCACAATCTACTTCATTTGGAAAGAACGAAATGGACGACGACATGGGGACACTCATCATCGAGTACCTTATCTCATTCGACATATTGAGCGTTCTATTCGTAACAGGATAGCTTCACTTCCATATGCTCAGGATCCTAGGCTTCGGCTACTCCTACAAGACTGGTTTAGATCTCGAACTTAAATCTCATATCTACTCGTCTCTATCTTTCAGGGTTTTATCCCTTTTTTCTTCTCTGCTTTTCTTTCATTTTCATGTAATTCGAACCATTTGTAGATAACCTTTCTCATCATTTCAATCAATTTAACATTCTATCAAAAAAAAAAAAAAATAATAACTAGGTTATGATCGTACCGAGGATAAAACGCATTCAGAAATATCTTAAGTACACACTAACATAAAGTTTTCCAAAAAGTTGCATATATGAGATTTCACGATATAGTATATATATATAGGGCATGGAGACTTATTTGGGATTCAAAAAGTCTGTGACATCACGAGTTAAAAAAGAATGTTGTTTGACATTTTTTAGTTAAAAATTGAATGAGAATATAAAAACCAGGGTATGGTTCATTTCAAACTATAGTTGGAAAAATATATTCATTATATCCGTTTTTAATTGTTATCCTCTCAAATTCATCCAAAAATCAGGATATCAAAAATTTACAGAGTAATATTTTTTTAAATTATTAAATTCGTTCAAGTTTTCTTATTATTTTTTTAAACTATTCAGACCATCTCCAACAGATAAATTAAGGAGGTGTCTTAACCAAAAAAATAATTTAAAAAGCTTGTACAGGAGAGATCCGTGTCTCCGTAGAGACACGGAAGACACTTCCAGACCCCTTACGTGGCGTTGAGAGATTGGTCGGCGAAGCTATGTTTGTCGCTGCGAAAACAAAAAATCTGGTTTCGTTTCCTCTTCCTCTCCTCTCACAATCGATCTCTCTCTCTCGTCTCCGATTCACAATCCCTCTCTCTCCCGTCTCCATTGACAACCTCTTCTTCGATTCTCAATCTCTTTTATCCGATTCAAAAAAATTTACTCAATCTCAATTTCTCCGATTTAGAATCTCTCCTCACAATCGATCTCTCCCATCTCCATTCACAATCTCTCAACATTTGCTTCCACGAAGCTTCGCAGTCAACACCATCGGAGACTTACCGGGGTTCGCTAAGGTACCCTAAATCCACCTTCTTCTCCGTTTCTGCTTTGTTTTAGTTATCTACTTGAATGACTTCGTTTTGAGAACTTTCCTGAGTTTTCTGTAGAGAATCGAGATTAGGGTTTCTTCTATTTTGGGTGTTCTCTGTCTCTCCTTTAATTCGAGGTTCCCTACTTCGATTCTGGTTCTTCATCTCTACTTATTCTAGGGATTTTGAATGCGAAGAAGCACGAAATGGAGAAATTTCAGAAATTAATTTCATAGACCTCTGATTGAGCTTTTTAGATTGTGTATGAATTCGAAATGGAGCTTTTTAGATTGTGTATGAATTCGAAATGGAGCTTTTTAGATTTCGTAGAAATTAATTTCTCCAATGATTTGAGAAACGTAGCTCAAACTTTGGTTCATCAAAATTGGTAATCTTGGTCATGGATCCAGCCTAGTTTGTTTCTTCCCTATGTACTTCGAATTCATGTTCTTGGAATCATTCTTTTTGGAGAATAGTAGAAACAATTGGGGATTGAAAGGATTAAACTAGTCTTAAACTTTGCTACTTGCTTGTATAGAAATGTCTTATTTGTCTCTTTGCTTTACATATTCGAACTTGTTTTGTGCTTGATTTGATTGTTATCTTCTTCTTTTTCAAGCTTTTAATTGTGATATTATTAATAGGTAGGTTTGGATTGTATCCCTTGTGATAAAAAGAAAGAAAAAACACAAAGCAAGACCATGAACCCTGAGAATAATCTGCTGGGCCACCCGTCGGTCTTGTCGATATTGGCGTTAGCGAAGTTGCCTACATCTTCAGAGTCTCTCTCCCTGTCATTGAGAATAATCAAAGTAAGTCTTCCCCTGTTTGATCCTTGAGCTGGATTTTGTTTATGATGGATGCATTATGTTGGTTTCTTTTGATTTTCTTGATCAATATCATATCGATTTGACCAAGAATTTGCTCTCCCTAACATCTTTTCTTTTCGTATTGATCTTCAGAAAGCTCAGGGCTCGCAGAATGATTTGTCAGCTTTGTTTCTTTCTCAAGGTAAATCTCTTTTTGATGTGTTTATCTCAGGAATAAAGATGAATCACTTTTTTTTTGTATCGTTCTTGTTAATTCATATAAGGTTTTGTTCTTTATTTTCTAGAGAAAGCAGCTTCCTCCCCTTGCCTTGACAAAGAAATATATGATTTGGATTCTGTACATATTGAGAAAGGCGTAAAGGATGAGGTATTATTTTTATTACAAGCATTGCCTCTAATCATGTGATTCTTACCATTACTGATGCATATTATTCTTTTATCACGATCAAGAAGTGTGCCCTTTAATTGATTTTTGAAATCTCAATTGAACTTCACTCTTTTCTTTTTTCATATTAGTTGTGTAATCGATGTCCGAGACAGTGCAAGGATCTCTTATGTTTCTAGTGATGGTACTGAAGTAAAAAGCATTGGCACTGCAACCAAGGGTGAGTTGGATAGAACTGGCAGGCCAACGCTCACAGCTGGAAAGAATAAGCCTGTCCGGTTTGAATGTGATCAAACACACTTTTCACCTAAATTGTGGGATGGAAATGGGATCCCAAATTCGACAACCAAATACAAGGAGGTAATATTTCTTGTGTTTCAGCTCTGCTTTCTAGGCTCTTTCAGTTCTTCTAATATTCAGAAGCTACACATGGGTTACATTCTTCTTACCTTATGCAGGATCAGAGGTTGAAGGGAACATGGACATATCACGGGATGCTTATATAGAATGCAGGTGCAACAACTCTGCCCCCCTCGGTTTGCTTTTTCAAATTTAATTTGTTTGGTTGATCTTCAAAAAAAGTGTAGTTAGACTTTCTAGGTAAAACATAACCTTTCTAGTTAAAACATAACCAAACTAAAAAAAACACAAAAATTTGAAAGTTGTTAATGACTGAGACATAAAGTATGTCTAAGTCAGAAATGTTTAAAATTCAAGAGATACTCAAGTCCCTCATTGACTGAGAAACAATATTGTCTATTTATACCTAAAGATTTTCAAAGCTAAACACAAACCAATTCTTCTTCTGTTTGATATTCCTTAGTTTAGGTTATAGGTTCTAGCAATCCATATAGTTTTTCTCAAAACTTTATGGAACTCTTGAGTAGCCAATAAGAGAATAATTATCTAGAAACTCATCCTTCTTTTTCCCCTCCTATCCAATATTCTGATGCACAAAACCTAGATGAAAGCTCAAGAGAATGTAGACGTAGATGGACTGCCCCCGAAGATATTGTGCTGATCAGTGTTTGATAATGTTGAGGAAGAAACATGTCGTCGCCCTCCTGGTGTTAAGGCATCCAAAGGCAAAGGTAAAAAGAGTGGCACTAGTTCAGAAAGTGAAGCTAGTTCCATTGTAAAGTTTGAGAGGTTGTGGGAGATCAAGGAGAAAGACATAGCTGCGAGAGAAAGATTATCGAAGCAGCGACTTCTAGATAGTCTAATAGCCAAAACAGATCTTTCGGAACCTGAACTCAACCTAAAAAACAAGTTAATCGCCGAGATGTTATTATAGTTTTTACTAGGTGTGTAATTCGGCTTGAACTTGGTCTATCCTTTGTATTAAATTTATGCGTCCTTTGTTTTTAGTTGATGACTCTTTTGTTGTTATCTTCAGTTTTTATGTTGGCTTC
The DNA here is from genome assembly GCA_900406565.1 of Turritis glabra. Lineage (NCBI taxonomy): Eukaryota > Viridiplantae > Streptophyta > Magnoliopsida > Brassicales > Brassicaceae > Turritis > Turritis glabra. The sequence continues at coordinate 4,269,062 of OVBN01000243.1, read as the reverse complement.
CAAGTTCAATGGAAATAATTTGGTTTCAGTTTCCCTTGTTTCTTTAGGTTTTGTTTGTTTATATTGACAGTGTTTGCCTCCACGATGTTGTTGTTCGCTTTGATACAGGTACAGTTCATATATTGACAGTCCTCAAAGGTAATCAGCTGGACTCAAAGCTGGAATACACGATCTTTCTTCTATGAATATCCATGATATTGTTCAGGTTACAATTTGATTATCCAAAGCTTTCTTCTATGAATAATCATGATGTTGTCCAGGTTACTTTTGCTTAGTAGAGAATGCGAGTGTTCTCAGCTTGAGATAGATGAATCGAATCTGAAAGTACGCATTGTTCACGTGTGGAAATTTTGTGGAAATTTCAGCTTGCTAATACTGATCTTGTGGAAATTTTGATGGTTCACGTGTTACTAGTACGCATTGTTAAGTTTGTCAGCATTTGCTTTCAGTTTGTTTTGTTTTTTTGCAGGTTAGCACACGTGAACATTAAAGTCGCCACACATGAAAGTTAAAGTCACATTCAGCAAGGGAAGACATCAAACGTGGCTTGATTCAATGTCGTCGGCACAAGAGCACAAATTAAAGTGACCACACGTGAAGTCTTTCATAATTATGTTATTTGTTTTCTTTTCCCCTACTTGTATCTCATCAATTTATTTATATATTGTTAAGAGAATTACTACTTCATTTCTAACTCTCTTTTGTAAACTTTGCAACTCTTTTACGATTACCAATTATTTCCAACTTTATCTTTTTTTTTTTTTTGCCAATTCTCTTTTCTTAAGTCTTTCAAAATTCTCTTAAAAAAAACCCAACAAAAACATGTCATCTTCTTTAGATGATGAAATTGATCAAGCTTTTGATGAACAATTTCAAAATCTATATCAAGAATGCATAGATAATTATGACAATCATCAAGGGGCAACTAGTTCAAGGCGAAAATGAGCTTATGTTGAAAGAGATCGAGAGAAAGGGCACACTCGTTTATGGAATAATTATTTTAGTGAAAATCCGACTTACTCTCAAGCTATGTTCCGTCGATGTTTCAGAATGAACAAGCCATTGTTCATGCGTATTGTTGATACACTAACCAATCAAGTGCCATATTTTCAACAAAGACGAGATGCTACGGGAAGGTTAGGTCTGTCTGGACTACAAAAGTATACAGCAGCCATTCGTATGATGGCATATGGTTGTGCAGCTGATACAGTTGATGAATACCTCCGCCTCGGTGAAAGTAGTATGCTTGAAAAAATTTGTGGACGGAATTATATATTTGTTTCAGGATACCTACCTAAGAAGGCCTACACCAGAGGATCTCTAACGATTATTCAATCAAGGAGAAGCACGCGGATTTCCCGGGATGATCGGAAGCATTGATTGTATACATTAGGAGTGAAAGAATTGCCCTATAGCTTGGAAAAGGCAGTATACACGCGGATCTGGAAAACGGATAATCGTTTTAGAGGCTGTGGCTTCACAAGACCTCTGGATTTGACACGCATTTTTTGGACCTCCAGATACATTAAACGATATCAATGTTCTTGACCGCTCACCAGTTTTTGATGATATATTAGAAGGTCGAGCTCCGAAAGTGGATTACTTAGTTAATGGACGGCAATACAATATGACTTACTATTTGACTGATGGTATATATCCGAAATGGGCAACTTTCATCCAATCAATTTCAATTCCACAAGGTCCGAAAGCATCATTATTTGCTCAATGTCAAGAAGCTGCCGGAAAGGATGTCGAGCGGGCTTTTGGGGTCTTGCAAGCTCGATTTGCGATTGTTAAAAATCTCGCTCTTAGTTAGGATAAGACAAAAATAAGTAAGATCATGAGAGCATGTATCATATTGCACAATAAGATAGTAGAAGACGAACGAGATGGATACAGTTTGTACAATGTACCAGAATTCTATCAAGGAGAAGGAAGCGAGACTTCACATGTCGATTTAACGTATTCTACAGATATGCCTACCAATCTCGGCAATATGATGGGCGTTCAAAATCGACTTCGTGATACAAGAATACATCAACAATTGAAAGCTGACTTGGTTGAACATATCTGGCAAAAATTTGGCCCAACTTAATATTAGACCCAATATAATTATGTTTTTGATAAATGTTTTATATGTATTTGTTTTCCATTTATTATTTTCAATTTTAAGTTTGTATTTGTTTTTATTTTACGTATTGTAATATATGTTTAAAATTATGAATAATGTAATATATTTATGTTTTTTATAAATTTTTCTAAAACTTTAATTTGTAGTTTTATTTTATTTCCATACATTTAACCCAATATATGTTATTTTATAAATTTAAATTAAAAACATATTTTAAATAAATAATTATTTTAACCTCTTTTTAAGACACCCTCATTAGTATCACTAATGGAGGGTAAAAATCTTAAGATCCCTCTATAATTAAAATATAATTAAATTTAATACTACTTAATTCTTAAGACACTCTCATTAGTATAACTAATGGGGTTGCTCTCATGTGATGATATGTAATACATAAATGGCATTTTTCCAAAGTCGAATTCTTTCATCTCTATTAGTTTCAACTCTCTCCGTTCCTAAAAGATAAAAACTTTACAAAAAAAATATTGTTTCAAAAAAATGTATTTTTTCTGTTTCCCATACATTGACACAGTAGGAATCTCTAGGATTAGCAAGCACTAAACCTAATTAGAAATCAAGTTCGTATGCTACGAACTTGAACGTTATGTCTCTGGAAATCCACCAGAATTTAGAGAAAAACTCTCAAGTTTATTAATAAGAATGATAAAACGTGTCTTGTAAATAACCTAGGATCTCTATATATATAGAGATTAAACCCAAAACATAATATAGAAAACTCTAAGCAAAATAGAAACATGAAATAAGAAAATATTAAAATAAAAGGTAAAATCACTAAATCCTTCCTACGTCAGTCTCCTCCACTCTGAAGAACTTGTCCCCAAGTTCTCTTTTGGATAAAGGACCTCATCTGCATGATACTCGTGAATGTCAGCTACATTAAAGGTGTTGGATATATTCATCGATTCCGGGAGAGCCACAACATAAGCATTATCATTGATCTTCTCTAACACCTTGAACAGACCATACTTGCGAGGCTTCAACTTGATGTATGTACCAACTGGAAATCTCTCTTTACGGAGGAACACCATCACCTCATCACCTTCTTTGAAAACTTTAAACCTCCGACGTTTATCAGCAGCGACCTTATTCTTCTGCCCAATAGCCTCTAACTTAGCCTTGACAGCTTCCTTAACAGCTAAAATCTCTTCAGCCATAGTTTCAGTTGATGCACTTATTCCAGGAGTCTTAGGTAACTTAACCAAATCAACAACATGTTTAGAAACAGAAATATACACTAGAGAAAAAGGCGATTTCCCTGTTGCAGAATGTACAGCGTTGTTTTAAGCAAATTCTACTTGAGGCAAAGCTAAATCCCACTGTTTTGGTTTATTCCCACAAATACTCCGAACCATATTTTTCAGGGTCCTATTAGTTACTTCAGTTTAGCCATCCATTTGTGGATGAGCTGTAGAACTTCGGTTAAGAGCTGTTCCAAATATTCTCCACAAAGTAATCCAGAAATGACTTAGAAACTTCGTGTCTCTTTCTAAAGTAATCGACTTAGGAACCCCGTGAAGGCGCACCACCTCCCTGAAAAACAGTTTGGCTATGTTGGATGCCTCAGCGGTCTTCTTGCATGAAATGAAATACGTCATCTTGGAAAATCTGTCAACTACTACAAACACATAATCCACACCTCGTTGTGTACGAGGCAATCCCAACACAAAATCCATAGCCAAATCTTGCCAAATATCATCAGGAATAGGTAAAGGCATATAGAGACCAGTATTTTGAGATTGACCTTTTGATACTTGACAAATATAACACCTTTTGACAATAGCTCCAGCATCTCTCCTCAAGTGTGGCCAAAAATATCTCTCCTCTAGGCTAGCAATGGTGTTGTCTCTACCCAAATGTCCACTAAAACCACCCCCATGCAAATCACGGATCAACTTCTCTCTTAGCGACGAGCAAGGGATGCACAATCTATCTCCTTTAAATAGGTAGCCTTCTCGAATATGAAAATCTGCGGAAGGATGCTTCTCGTTGCACTTGGTCCATAGCTCCTTGAATTCAACATCATTTTCATACAACTCCTTCATGAACTCAAAGCCCACAATCTCTTGTGCTAAAGTAATTAGTAATGATGCTCTCCTACTCAGAGCATCTGCCACCTTATTAAGTTCACCTGACTTATGCTGGATTATAAAAGGGAATTTCTGCAGAAAACTTATCCAACGAGCATGCATTTTGTTTATCACTTTTTGGTTGTGAAGAAACTTCAAAGCTTGGTGGTCAGTGAACAAAATGAACTCTCTATGAATCAAATAATGTTCCCACTGCCTTAGAGCTCGAAATACTGCATAGAACTCTTGATCATAGGTGCTCCACTTCTGTCGAACTTCACTCAATTTCTCGCTGAAAAAAGCCACTGGTCATTTTTCTTGGGATAAGACACCACATATTCCCACTCCACTAGCATCACATTCAACTTGGAACACTTTATCAAAATTCGGTAATGCTAGAACTGGTGCAGTGCAAAGCTTTTTCTTAATTAGATCAAAACTTTTCTCTTGCTCGAGACTCCAATGAAACTTTCTTTTCTTCAAGCACTCAGTAATAGTAGAAGTAATAGTACTGAAATCTCGTATGACTCTCCTATAGAAGGTAGCAAGACCATGAAAACTACGTACCTCACTGACTGATGTAGGGGCAGGCCAATCTTTAATAGCTTTCACTTTATCTTCGTCAACATGAATTCCGTCTTCTCCAACAACAAAGCCCAAAAATACCAATTTATTGGCACTGAATGTACACTTTTTCAGATTGATGTACAATTTATTCTCTTCTAAAACCTGCAGCACCTGCCTCACATGTTCCAAATGCTCTTCTTTGGTTTTACTATAAATCAGAATATCATCGAAGTAAACCACCACAAAAGAACCAGTAAACGGACGGAGAATTTGATTCATTAATGGCATGAAGGTACTTGGAGCGTTTGACAGCCCAAGTGGCATCACCAGCCACTCGTACAATCCATCTTTACTCTTAAAAGTGCTCTTCCAATCGTCCCCAAGCCTAATTCGTATATGATGGTATCCACTACGAAGGTCTATCTTGGAAAATACCTTACAACCAGTTAAGTCATCAAGCATGTCGTCAAGTCGAGGAATTGGGAAACGATACTTGATAGTTATCTTGTTGATTGCTCTACTATCGACACACATTCACCATTGGTTATCCTTTTTAGGAAAAAGAAGGACTGGCACTACGCAAGGACTCATACTCTCACGAATGAACCCTTTTCTCAGCAGATCTTCAATTTGTTCCCTTAAGATCTCATTCTTCTTGGGACTCATACGGTAATGAGGAAGGTTTGGTAAGCTTGATCCTGGAACAAGATCAATCTGATGTTGAATGTTGCGTATTGGAGGCAATTCCTGTGGCAGCTCATCTACAACCAGCTCCTTGAAATCTTTCAGAATCTCTAGTACTTCTTTTAGAGTTGCTACTTCTTCTTTTACAGCACTCATCAGCCCTTTAATCACCACTGGACAGATACATTCAGTTTCTTTAATTGCTTCATCAAGCTCTCTTGCACTGTGTGTCAAAACCAAGAAGTTAGAATTTTTCTTCCCTGGATTCTGATTAAAGTGTGAAACAGGAGCCATAGCGATCTTGTGTCCATTCCATGTAAACATTAACACGTTATCCCTTCCTCTATACATTACGTCATTATCGTACTACCAAGGACGACCAAGTATGACGTAACAAACATCCATGTCAAGAACATCACAAAGTACCTCTTCTTTGTAATATTTTCCAATGGAGATTGGAACTCTACAAGACAATGTTACACGAAACTGAGAGCCTTTACTTACCCATCCTAAGGCATATGGCTTTTCGTGTAATGTTGTGGGTAACTTCAAAAAGTCAACCAGTTTCTGGGAAACTAAGTTTTCAGTGCTGCTATTATCCACAATCAAGTTACACACTTTGTCATTAATAGAACATCGTGTTCTAAACAAGTTATTTCGCTGGCCTTCTTCCTTAGATGATAAAAAGATCCTTTGTAGTACAATATTGATCATCTCATTCGATTCTTCTTTAGCAAATTCAACCCCAGTATACTCATCCTCTTCTTCACATTCTTCTTCTTCCTCTATTAAAGCTATATGTCTCCTACTCGGACAAACATTCGATTTGTGCCCTTGTCCTTGACAACGATAACACTTGTCGATGGACGGTCTCACATAACTATTACCTTGCTTCTGGATTGGTGCTTTACTCTGTTGAGCATTAATAGAACTTCCAGCTCCTTTGTTAGCATCCTATGTCACTGCACTCTTCTCCTTATCTCCAATTAATTCATTTTGGGGTGAGTATCTTCTGAACGAAGTAAAATTATGGGGAGATTTTTCAATTAACTCAGCTTTCAAAGCTAGACTAGAAGCCTCTTGTACAGTCCATACAGTTTGCAAACCCATATTCTCCTGTATATAACTCTTTAACCCACTATTGTATCTTGCTACTTTCTGATTTTCTGTCTCTCCTAGATCATTGCACTCAGAGAATCGTAAGAACTCCGCTGTATACTCTGTCACATTCCTTTTTTCCTGAACACGTTCAATATACATCTTATAGAGAATATGTTCATAGTCTTCCGGTAAAAACCTATCCATCATGAGCTGTTTCATTCGCCTCCATGTTCTGACTGAACCTTTTCTTTGTCTTTGCCTCTGAATAACAAGTTTATCCCACCACACAGCAGCAGTACTCTTCAGCCTGATTGCCACCATCTTAACTTGCTTGTTTTCAGGGACACCCATAACTTCAAAGAATCTATCAACGCTGATTTGCCAATCCAGAAAATCCTCAACTCCCATAGTTCCATAGAACAATGGAATGTCAGCCTTTACGCGATAATCATGATTATTCTGTCTATTCCTTTAGTCAACTTCTTCCTCCACAAATTCCTCTTCTTCAGAACTTGAATTTTCATCAATAACAGCATGATTGTTTCCAGCTCTTGGAAGTACTCTATCTCTGTTTCTCTGTTGATTTTCGTTATTTCCAACTCGTTCCCCTCCTCTGTCTCTTTGCTGATTTTCGTTGTTGTTGGCGTTTCTGATTTTAATTGTCAAAATCGTCATCTGATTGGTCAAAGCATTTAGAACCGTGATAATAGCCTCGGAAAAACTCTGAAAGTCTGCTCTGGTCAATGTTTGATCTTCCATAGCTAAACAATCTTCGAAAAGAGACAGGAGAAAACCTGCTCTGATACCACTTGACGCAGTCGGAATCTCTAGGATTAGCAAGCACTAAACCGAATTAGAAATCAAGTTCGTAAGCTACGAACTTGAAGGTTATGTCTCTGGAAATCCACCAGAATTTGGAGAAAAACTCTCAAGTTTATTAATAAGAATGATAAATTGTGTCTTGTAAATAACCTAGGATCTCAATATATAGAGAGATTAAACCCAAAACATAAAATAGAAAACTCTAAGCAAAATAGAAACATAAAATAAGGAAATATTAAAATAAAAGGTAAAATCACTAAATCCTTCCTACGTCATACATAATTAGCCATATTATTTCCTACGATACCCTTATTTATTTCTTTCCATCTTCTTATATGTGTTTAATGGTAGAGTAATAAAAAAGATTATAATTGTAATTTCATTAGATTGTCTTAATAAGTGTGCATAACTTTAAACATCCATCTTTTAGAAGGCTCTGATTCGCCATAGACGAAGTTGGTTTCAGATTCTTTTTATTTCTCTTTTTGTGATTTTGATACAGATCGGTCAAAGATTTTGGAGTACGATAGATACGGGACCAATGTCCTTCCATGCCGCATCTGTAGCAAGCATCCTCATATTGCTTTTTCGTCACACGACCAACTTCGTTTCCTTTGAACCTTTTATTATTTCTTTCATTAGTGGAATAATAAGGACGGAAGTTTCTTTCTTGTCCACGTCCACGTCCACGAACATATCCTCCTCGTCCACGACCACGATCATTTCCACAACCGCGTTTACGTCCGTAATTATTTGATGATGCAACATTTGCTTCTGGGAATGATGCTGATCCAGTCGGACAAGATTGATGGCTTAACATCACAATTCCATTATTTTGTTCTGCAACCAACATAACTTGCATTAATTCAGAATACTTTGTGTATCATTTTGCCCGGTATTGTTGCTGCATGAGTACATTTCCAGGATGAAATGTTTGGAGAGTTTTTTCGATCATATCATAATCACTTATCTCTTCTCCACATAACATTATCCTGGAAATAATTCCAAACAGAGCTGAATTATATTCAGCAACACTTTTGTAATCTTGGAACCGGAGATTCAACCACTCATGTTTACCTTTCGGTAAGATCACATATTTTTGATGATCAAACTTATCTTTGAGTGATTGCTAAAGATCTACAGGATCTTCTTTTGTGATGTATTCATCTTTTAAACCATCATAGATATGGTGGAATAAAAATATCATGGCGTTTACCTTATCCTCTTATGGAGGTGTTTTTGATTTATCGATGGTATCAAGGAGCCATTTTCCTTTTAAATGCATCCTTGCTGCGACTGCCCATCTCATATAATTATTTCAAGAAATATCAAGGGCAGTGATCTCGAGTTTAGCCAAATTTGATATGATAACTGCATAACAATTTATTTAAGCATTAATTTTAAATTTCTAATTTAAATTTGCAATTTAAAGAACATGATAATATTTATTTAAAAATTAACCATTTATAATATGACCGATTATAAAGATAATTATTAGAAATTTATTTAAAAATAGAAATTGTTGGCATAAGCAGATCAATTACAAGAAACACAATTACATAGAAAAGTAAAAGAACAACGATTAAAAATTCTCTAGGAGAAAACTCTAAAAAGACTAAGCCATAAATAGCAACAAAAATAAAACCTATTATAAAAACTAAGAAGGAATGAACTATTTTTTTTCTTAGAAAAATATTTGGAGAGAAAAATATTAGTTTTGATAAGTGAATAAATGAATGAATGAGTGAAATATGATTGTATTTATAGATTGAAAATCACTGTTTATAGCCGTTGGAAAAGAATAAAAACATTTTCATGACCGTTGGAGAATTTTTGAACATAAAATCAATCATAAATTATACTCACTTTAAATATCTAATTTAGAGAGCATGATAAAAATTTATAAACACATCACATAATTACGAAATTAAAAGAGCAATAATTTAAAATAAATAATTTGTCTTCTGGACAAAATTTATTATACAGTTATTTTGAAACTTTTTCATATGTCTTCTGGACATTTTTGTTTCATATAGTTCTTCTGGAACTTTTTAATCAATGTCTTCAGGACATTTAATTATATGTAAAACAATGATCTGAGGAGGCAGAACCTACCATATGACCATGATCCGTTTGAGGAGGCATAACCTTCCATAAGATCAAAGAGGAGGTATAACCTTCCATTCTTTTAGATATCATGAATAAATAATTTTTAAATGAATTGAAACATAATTTAAAATGTTACCTTAACTATAACTTGTAAATACTCGTTTGATCTTGGGAATTGGAGCTTATTCGTACTGATAACGTGTTATAAAACTAGAACTCTCAAAGGAATTGCAAAAGAACTCTTAAAGATCTTATTTCTCTCTTAAGTTCTAAACTTCTAAAATTTCTATACAACTCATCACCAAGCTGGTATTTATAGAAAAATTCCAAGGAATATTCCTACCATATTCTCTAGAATATTTTCTAATTTTACATTAAAATATTATAAGTATCTTCAGATGGATAATTACCAAATTATCCTTAATATTATGGATAATTACTAAATTATTTTTAACAATTTCATGACGCGTGAATGACATCTTTGCTTGTATAGTAATTTTATGGTTCTACATGCGTTGAGCATGGGTCACAAACAATATAAATAGAGGTACAAAATTTTGAAATAGTATGAAAATAACAGTACAATAAAAGTGATACGACAAATATTAATATAGATAGAAGCGGTTTAAAATGATAATACGAACATGAGTTTCAATAGTAACATTGTAGCAATACAAATAAGAAATATTATTTTATAAGTTAATATAAAGTAAGCAACAATAATTTTGAAAAGAAATTTCTAGCATCATAACATCACCTTGTACGGCCACTTTATTTTGTACAACCCAAATTTAATAGATTTACATTTGTACTATAAAAAAAATGCAATCCTTTATTAATTTTGTAATGCCCATATTAAGTAAAGCACACTTTTGTATAATTCTTATACTGATTCACATAAGGCATTGCATTTACATAAGAGGCTGAGCCGTGCCTAATTGATTCATAGAACGGAGAACGTAGTTCCAGCGACACACGCCTAATTGATCCTTCAATGCCTCCACGACTCCAATGCTCGCTGCCACCATCCATGCCTTGCTCGTAGAACTCATCTCCAAATTGTCTGAATAATTCAAAAGAAACACTCTTTTTTTTTTTTTGCTTCGTTTGATATTTTTTCGATTTTTTGGATTTGATGTTTGTGAAATTTGCCGATAAAAGATGATAATTTGAGAATCGAGCGGGTTTCTTATAAAAGAAACATAAACAGACAAAACAGCCGCAAAGTCCAAGTGAAAACTAGATGCTTTGAGCTGTTGGTTTTCTCTGTTTCTTCCGTTAACGTGTCGATGGTCTTGACATTTTTGCCCAGCTTAGATTGCAGAATCCTAGCGGGTTAAGATGAGAGGTAAAAGTGGATTTTCGCTGATTCTGGATGTTGCGCGGTTGTACCTTTCCCGCAACTGGTTTTTGGGGAGTTTTAGGACCACACCACACACGAGTTCCGTCCACCTTTCTTCACAAGTGGTTTTTTTTAAGGAAACTAATTAAACCTATAAGCCTCTCTATTTTCGCAATTTGCGGTCTCATAGTCACTCATCTGTTCGGACAGTTTGATTTGTTTTTATATTTTAAGGGTTGGTACGAAAACGGATGGAATATTCGTTTGGGGTATTTAAAATTATTTGAAACTCTCCAAATATTTCTAAATTTCCTCAAAACTTTCCCATATTTTTCTCAAATTACCTAAATTACCTTAGATATCCGTTTTGAAGTTGACTTTAGCCTAAGTTACTAAAACGTTCAGATAGTGTTTTCTTTCTACCAAATATTTCTTACGAACAAGATATCCAACCCTTTCATATACACAACCACTTCCATGTAATTGAATAATTGATCATCTAGATCCTTCCACACTTCTCTACAACTCTCTAAAACATTCAAAGAAACTGTCAAAGCTTCTTAAGAGTTTTTTAAAAGTTCCGGAAAATAGCCAAAATGAGAGAAGTCAGAAAATTAGCCCAAGTGTTAAATGACAAACCAGTCCAACCCGACATGTTAAAGCGTTTCAACCCGACCATCACAACATGGTCTTTACCATCAAGTTATTCGAAGACCCGAATTTATCAATTTGATCCTCATTATGTGCTACCCACTCTTTTGTATATCTCTTTTTGTTTTTTCTGTTCAAGCCTTTGTAGCTAATTATTCAAATAAAAATAGAAGAGAAGTTCGAAACAAATAGTAAAAGTCTTTTGAGTTATATACATCATAAAACTTTATTAGCATCCCAAAATTCATTTTGTATAAACCATTTTTCCTAGGACTAATAAGGTTACACATTCTGATTTACACACATCGTTGTGGCCTCCAATGTACTTAGTAGCAGAATGGAGAACAAGATTAGCACCAAGAGCAAGTGCCTTTTGATTCAAAGGGGTAGCAATGGTATCGTCTATACAAACAAGAGTTCCTCTTTTATGACAGATTTCTGAAACTAACTAAATGTCTACACATCGAAGAAACGGATTGGTTGGGGACTTGGTAAAGCACATATACACCTGAAAACATAACAGATCACGATTTCATATATTGCTTTCCAGCTTTAAAGTATGCTCAGAGAACTTATTATAAGTTAAATACATCATGGTCATTAACTACAGCTTCGAGCCCCGCGATATCAGCAGAGTCAATCAAAGTTACCTGGAGATATAAACAAACACACACACACACACACACATAACAAAGGTTTAATCGATGGAGCTACTTATAAAATTGAGGTTTTCTTACGGTGATTCCCAATTTAAGAAGAAAAGTCTCCATGAAAATCCTTGTCTCCTTGCAACAATCTGTAGTTGTCACAATATGTCCATTTGTAGGAACCAAAAGCATGACACTACTTGCATACATCCCCGATGCCATTACCAAAGTTGATTCAGCGCATTCAAGTGCACTGATCAAGAGAGCATAAAAAATGGAACAACCAAGAACAAAACTCAATAGAGAGACAATAATCAAAGACACCATACCTAATATTTTATTCGAGTGTCATAGTCGTTGGGCTTCCATAACGAGCATACTCATGACATTCAATCCGTTTCTCCAACAAAATTGAAAGTAACCCTATATTTGTAAACCTAGTTAATTAACTCAGTCAAACCAATACACCATTTAAAATGGTCACAGATTTTAACAAGAAGCATGTATAAACGGACCTTGAGGTCGAGGTCGATTAGCACGGTAGTTTTCTTAAAGTCGTAGGTCGTTGTGTTGACTAAAGGGGTCTTGATCGAACTCGTGTTGATATCACGACCTAATCTTTCACCTGATGGTAAACCATTAAACCCACAACAAATCCTATTTACCTCTGATTCTCCAGTTACGAACACGCATTTCTTTTCAAATGAATGTATTAAGTTAAACAAGGATAAGGCAAAGTTCATCAGAGTGACAAAAACATTATACAAAACCTTATAGCGATCTACGAGAGGAGCATAGGTCATGACAGTATGAGACCACTCAATGTTGCCCCAAATCTGGCCTCCTTGGCGTCTCTCCAAGGAAATCTCAGCACACCAGATCTGCCAACTATCCCCCACGACCTCGTCACAGAAGAGAACCATGCTGGGGCACACCAATTCTGGACTATTTTATCCGAGCAAATAAAAAAATGTATTGTGTCCGAAGTGACAAGTTTTTAAATGGGTAACATACTTTTGAAATTAAGAAAGACGAAGATTATGGAAGTGTAAATGCTCAAGTTTAAGAATGACAAACTATGGACGGAAACTCAAATGCCTTTCCATTATAGTTACGCAGCTTCTTTTGTTCTCAACTGATCCATTAAAATTTCTTTGTTACACTTTTAAGTTTTTCTAACAAATTTTTTTTTTTTTTTTTTTTGGAGATGGAATAATGCAAGTTCCATTCAAAACAGAATGAATAAAATATTAAAAGGTGTAACAAAACATTTAGCACACTTATCTCCTCCCCTGACTTCTTTGAACCTGAGCCTCCTTTAGCATTGTTTGCCAAAGCTCTTTGACACGATGACGAAACTTTTTCTGAAACCAAACTTCAATCTCAGAGTAAAGCACATTCGGATTCTGTTCCCAACTCCTTCTCAAACTCTCCAAACTATCAATCTTCTTCTCTGTCAAAACTATAACCAAACTCCCAACTCTTTCTAAACCCCAAGCTTCTCTTTCCAACAACGTTTCAGGTTTCCCAGCCAACAACGCCCTAACGTTTTTCAAACAAGGCAATACCTCGCCTTGAAGCAAAGCGCATCCGAAAGCGGCTGCTCGGTCTTTATCATCTGTTATTGACACACTGTGAGCCGGAAGCTCCCAATTATAAGGACCGAAACTTGGAACGACCCAGCACAAAACTCTATCCTCCTCACTCGAGTAATACGGTTTCGGGTCCTTGAGCGGCGAGGAGAACACACACAGAGATTTAGCGTGCTTCACCAGCCATTCCGGCTTCACTCGTGTTGCTCCGTGCATGTACGGTCTGTTGGTGAGTAGGAGCTCGCTGTAGACTAATAACTCCGGAGCCGAGTTTATGAGAGACGACCAGCGGTGCAAGAAAACAGGTTCTTGAACCGCACAGGCTTGGTATTCTGTCGCTTTGGTCTTACTGGCTACACGGTCTGCCCATCCCGCACATATGGCTTCTCCTAACAGTTCTTCTTCATTCTGTAGAAGAGGGTTTTTTGAGGAAGATGATGCGGTGATTCTCCATGACTTCTCAACGTCTTGTATAGTCCCATTAGTCCATGAGAAAGCATCTTCGGTTTCAGAGGGCTTACAACAGCTGAAAACAAGTCGCAAAAGCTGATTTTTGAGCTTAGACATCTCGTCCATGGTCTTCAAATGCAACCCGTTTGCCTCGCAGAAGCCCATGCCATTCTCTGAGACCTCAAAGGAATGCAATGCGTAAGCTACAGTCAAAGCATCGCTGCTCGGGTTGGAAAATCTGTCCCGAGCGGCTTTAATTTTCTCTTTCCGCTCCTTTCTCCGTTGTTTCTCGTCTTGCTTGACGGTTTTGCCAGCATCTTCAGATTCGTTTTTCTTCTCTCCTTCAAACTGCATTATCAAAGGGTTTGGTAAGCTCAATGCGGCTACCGCTGCAACCGCGTATCCAAGGACAAGATTCGCGCGTGTGTACTTCCGGGTCTCTTTTAGCATTTTGATGACTGTGAGAAGCATTCTTGAGTGACGTGGACTCATGGGATAGTGGGACATAGCCTTTCCTAATGGTGTTAACCTCCCGTTGCTATCAAGAGCCTCTAAAGCTTTTAAGCATCGTTCTGCTTCTCTAATAGCTGATGGCTCAGGCGGAGTTGGAAACGGGAAAAACGCAAGGATTCACCAAGACAGACAGAAGAAAGAGATGTAGTCCATTGAGAATGGTGGTTACGTTGTCTTACCTTCGGAATGTTCATAGATTTCATGAGAAGAACGACTCCATCAACAGGAACTTTCATGATTTCAGGAGGCGAAGATTCCTCAAATATATTGCTAAAAACCGCAGATGAATAGAGACGATAACAGTGGCCAGGTCCAGTTCGTCCAGCTCTTCCAGTTCGTTGACTAGCCGAAGCTTGGCTAATCCAATCTACCTCATAATTGTCCATACCAGTCTTAGAATCGTAATTCTTCACTTTAACCCGACCTGTATCAACCACATACTTTATACCGGGAATAGTCAGAGAAGTTTCCGCTACATTAGTCGCCACAACCACAAGTCTTTCTTCTTTCTCAACTTCCTCAAACACTCGGAGCTGTGCAGCTGGAGATAGCATCGCATAAAGTGGAAGAACTCGTAATTTTCCTGGAGAAAATGTGTTTTTTTCCTGCTCAACCTCCTCATTCTCTGCTGCAATGGACTTTGTTGGCTCAGCAGATACGGATCCATTTTTAGCCAAAGCATCAAAAGCTGCTCGGAGAGCATCAAGCTTCCCTTCCTCTACAAATGGATATGCAGAGCTGTCATCAACGATTTCCCAGTCGCTGTCTTCATCAGACTCATACATGTCTTCTTCTTCAAAATCATCATCATAGTTATGATCACCAATATCAGAAGGATCTTCTCCATGTGAGCTAAACCTGTAATTTTGATTGTTGGAGCCATCATCAAATGCTTCAGCAATCTCCTTTATGTCAATACCACCAAATGAACCATCATCGCATTTCTTCTTTGCGGAAGCATCTCTTTTAGCAGCTTGAACAACAAATTCCTTTGAAGAATTACGTAACTTCTCACATAAATAGTCAACTTCTCTCTGCCCAGTCACAAAAACAAGTATTCCTCCTTGTGGTAACTTTTTGTGAATTGACATCACTTTCTTATAAGCTTGACCGATATAATCAACAATCTCAGTCTTCTTGGAGAAATGTATAGTTACTGGATACTGTCGAGTGGGAACCTCTATAAGCGGAGGTATCTTCGGGAAAAACCTTTTCCCCGATACAAAATCTTCCACTCGCAAAGTCGCACTCATCAATATAAGTTTAAGTGGCGTGATAATTTGGTATTGTGAGGTTACTGTGCATCCAGATTGAAGACTCTTTTGTTGTTCCTCGTAGTATTCCTGTCGGATTTTGATGACTCGAGTGAGCATCCCAATTAAAATGTCTGTGTTCAGGCTTCTTTCATGGGCTTCATCGAGAATTATCACAGAGTAACGCCTCAATAAGAAGTCATTCTGCAGTAGAAGAACTTATAATCAACTTTGCATGGTTACATTGGAAAAGAATCTACAAAACAAACCAGGCGAAAAACCATACAATACCTGAATCTCACGAAGTAAAATCCCATCAGTCATAAACTTGATAGAGGAGTTTTCACCAATCTTTTTGTCGTACCTAACCTGAAACCCGACTTCTTTACCAAGACGAACACCAAGCTCAAATGCCACTCTCTTGGCAGTGGCAAGGACAGCGACACGGCGTGGTTGGGTAATCCCGATAATCCCACTTCGAGAACTGAATTGCTTTGAACCAAAACCAGCTTCATAAAGGAACTGAAAGATCCAGAAACAGAAACTAGATTAGATATTAAAAAGACCTGTCTATCTGAGACCATAACTCAGCTATAAGAAAACCTTTACAAATGCAGGGAACTGACCTGAGGAACTTGAGTGGTTTTACCACACCCAGTTTGTCCTGAAATAATAACCGCAGGGTGATGATTAATAGCTTCCATTATCTCCTGCTCCATCATTACTATCGGAAGATCCTTCCTCGTCTCTTCAACTTCAGCTGGTCTTGAAACATGAACTACAAACGCGGGCACACGAGGTCCTTGTACAGCTACATCTTCATTCTCTATTGTCCCATCCTGTTTCATATCAAACCCATTATAACCAATCAAATCAAATATATAAGGCAGTAACATAGCTGAATTGGAAATTATTTATCAACAAAAGGAAAAAAGAAAACCATCAAAATTTCGGAGTTAACAAACCATTCTTTCTAAGCCATCATCACGACAAGTTGTATGTAGGATCACATCCACAGTGTCGTCTACCACGAGCTTGTTACTAGTTTCTTCAGCAGAAATCATCAAATCAGAACTGAGTTCATGAGCATGAACCAGTTGCTCAGAATCAGTTACAAAAGTTGGAATTTCAATGTCAGCATGTTCTGGTGTTGTAGGTTCGTCCATAAAAGACTCATCATCGTCTTTTTGCTCGACTGATTCATCAGAATGCTCAGTCACAACACCAGCTTTAGAAAGTTGCACTGCCCTCCTACGTTTCTCCAGCTTCGTCGCTGACTGAATTAAAGATTAACCACAAACAGAGAATCAGAACATCATAGTAAATATTTTAAGAAATCGTACTGTAAGAAAAAGAGAAAAGGATAGAAAAATTTCTTACTCTTCCTATAACTTTTGACGATTGTAAAAGCGACGATACATCCTCAGATATTTTGTACTTGCTGTAAAATACAATACCAAATTCAAATAAAGAAAAAAAAATCAAGTATTCGAATTGAAGCGTTAGACATACTCTAACAACTCGGCAGTTTTTGCAAAGAGGATTTCTTTCTCCTTCTCTTCCTCCAATTTCTTCAGCTTCCGTTTCTGAGATTTGCTCGCTACCGAGTTCTTATTTGAATTCAGCTTCCGTTTCCGAGATTTGTTCGATCCCGTGTTCTTATCTGAATTCAGCTTATCATGCATCTATCCACCAGGAAAGCGATTTTCAAATCTCATCAGCCTTAAAATCCCAAAAAATCTTATTGAGGAAGGGTTTGATTAGGATTTTTACCTTGCTGGATTCTTTATTCTTCTTTCTTGATGGCATTACATCTAAATTGCAATCGTCTCCCATCTCACTTAAAGATTGAAACTCAGAATCAGTCCAATGTTTGTTGTGATCCAGTAAAGTTAGACGCAAGGCAACATTGTGAAAAGTTCCAGGACAAAGAAGCCTGCGTAAGAAGATCGATGAAATGAATCCCATAATTTGATCCTGCATAATGCAACATAGGTTAAATTGGACTCAAACAAATAAATTATTGTATAGAAAGTTTTGTTCAATAAAATGAAAAGCTATGTTTTAGCATAAAGACCTTTGCAGATGAAAACAGTGAATGAGCTGTCAAAAGAAGGTCATGTGAAGAGCTCCTAGAACTCAGAAATAGCTGTTCAGAAATGTAGTCTTCCTGCAAAGTGTAAGACTGTGCTTCCCTAGGTCAAGGAAAACAATTCAAAATAGAGCATTATCAACCACCAAGAAACATAAACCAAAGCAGTGAACACTAAAATATCTGTAGTAATCAATAGCACAACAACTACGATAACGATGCACTATAGCAGCACATTGCCTCCGCAGTTTAGAGACCAACAATCTTTTTAGCTTGACCAACTAAAATTTTTACAAACCCATCTCAGGAATGCAATATCTGGGAAGGTCACCTAGAGTTTTGCATTTTTTTCAAGAAGATTCCATCACAAGGAAATTATAACGGAGAAATTAACCTACTATATTTTACATTAATGTTTCCAAATAGTAAAGATTCAAAGCTACAGAGGACTGAAGACCAGAGAAAACAAGACGAGCACATATAAGCAGAACCTCTAATACATCATGTATAATGCAAGCTTTACATGGAGTAAAAAGTATCTCAACCAATTCTGCAGAAAAATTATAACCCTTTGACTTGGGTAATCCTTCCACAAAATCTAGACTTATGTCGCTCCACACTTGTTTTGGGATTGGTCAAGGCGACAACAGCCCTGCAGGAGAAAGAGTTGAGTATTTGTTTTCTTGACATACGTGGCATTTGGTAATGAACTTCACCACATCTTTCCTCATACCTCTCCAGTATACCTCATGAACCAATCTCTTGTAGGTTTTCGACGCTTCCTCATGTCCCCCAATAGCACTATTGTGGAATTGGTTTAACAACACTGGAATGAAGGGAGATCCTACAGGCACAACCACACGACCATCCTTGAATAATAACCCTTGCTCCACACTGTACCCTGCCTGCACTTTTTCACCATTTTCCAACCCTTTGATAATCGGTCCTAACTCCTCATCAGCCCTTACTTGCTCTGATAGAACAGCCTTATCCAGGGAAAAAGGTGCCACCAATGTTAACTGAATCAACTCTTCCTCAGTCGGTCTTCGAGAGAGTGCATCAGCTACCCTATATTCTACTCCCGGTTTATACTCAATGCGATAGTTCAGCCCCAACAGTTTTGCTACCCATCTCTGTTGCACTAAGGAAATAGCTTTTTGATCAAACAAATGCCTTAAGCTCCGTAGATCTGTTTTGATGACAAACTCTTGCCCTGTAAGGTAGTGCTTCCATTTTGAAACCGCTTTAAAATTGGGTAGTAACTCCCTCTCATACACGGATTTGATGCGCTCTTGAGACAAAAATGCTTGACTCAGAAATGCAATTGGTCGTCTCTTTTGAGACAGAACTGCCCCTATTCCCACTCCTGAAACATCAGTTTCAATGGTGAACTCCTTCTTGAAATTAGGTAGCACTAAGACTGGAAGGCTGGTCACTGTTTCCTTTAAAATCTGAAATGCTGCAGTTGCCTCTGCTGACCACACAAACCCATCTTTCTTCAGAAGTTCTGTCAAAGACCTAGCAATTTGTCCATAGTTCTTGACAAGCCGACGATAGTACCCAGTCAAACCCAAGAACCCGCGCAATTCTGTAACCGATTTTGGTGTTGGCCATTTAACCATTGCCTCAACTTTAGTTGGATCTGCTGCCACAACCTCTTTTGAGATGATGTGTCCTAAGTAAGACACCTCCTCCTGAGCAAACGAACACTTCTTGAGATTAATGAAGAATTCGTGCTGCTGAAGGAGTCCCAAGACCGACTCCAAGTGTTGTAGATGTGTCTCTAAACTCGAACTATAAACCAGGATATCATCGAAGAACACAAGCACATACCTCCGGAGATAAGGTCTGAACAAATCGTTCATTACACATTGAAACATTGATGGCGCGTTGGTGAGGCCAAAAGGCATCACCAAGAATTCATAGTGGCCTTGGTGTGTCTTGAAGGCTGTCCTAGCTATATCGTTCTTCTTTATTCGGATCTGGTGATACCCAGATTTTAAATCCAATTTAGAGAATATCGTCGCACCGTTCAACTCATCCAACAACTCTTCTATGACTGGAATTGGATATCGATCCGGGATTGTGGCCTTGTTCAGTGCGCGATAATCCACACAAAACCTCCATCCTCCATCCTTCTTCTTAACCAACAACACTGGGCTAGAATAGGGGCTTACACTTGGCTGAATAATCTGAGCTTCCAACATCTCCTGCTCTAGCTTCTCAATCTCATTCTTCTGAATATAGGAGTACCTGTAGGGACGGAGATTGATGGGTCCAGCTCCTTCATGTAAGGTGATTGCGTGCTCCCTGTTCCAAGCAGGTGGCAGCTTCTTAGGCATCTCAAATATCCCTTTATATCTTCCTAATAGGTGGCTCACTTCTTTTGCATAACCCTTCTTCGGTTGGTGTTCTTCCCCTTCGAAAAGAGTGGTCATAAAATAAAACAAATTAAATTTGAAGAATCACTTTGTAAATGAAAAAGTTTCACTCTTAAAATAGCGTAATGAATTGTGTTACTCCAAATTTAGAATACTATTATTTATTACTCTATTTTTGGAGTAAAAGTTGGAGATGATGCTCTTAAACTACCGGTTTTTAAGCCGCAAACTCACTCAGTCACTTAGCTTTGATTCAAATATAGGAATTGGTAAATGAAAAACTCTGCTTCTACGAGAGAACGAGAGAGGAAAATGACGTCGCAGAAGAGATTCATCTTTGAGGTGGAGGCGGCTATGGAAGCCACCGATGGAAATCCTTCTGTTGGTCCTGTGTATCGTAGTACTTTTGCCAAGAACGGTTTCCCAAATCCGATCGACGGAATCCACAGCTGTTGGGATATTTTCCGGTCAGAATCTAGTTTCCTTTTTTCTCCAAAAATAATGTGTTCATGTGAATGCGATTAGTGTTATTTTTTTTCCTCGCTGCATTGTTATTTTGGACGACTTTTTATTTTCCTTATTATAAGTTTTGATACGTGATTGTTGCATTATCATTTTGAAACATGTGATAGTGATCAATTGATGATTTTTGGAATTTTTTATTTCATGTTTAGGACGAATCATTTATTTAGTTATTTCTTTGGCTCGAAATAAATGAATGCTGGATTGTTTAGTGAGAATTCTTTAATCATGAGATCCATTTGTCAGATACGTTTTCTTTTTATCTTTGCTCATATGCATTTTTGTTTGTTTGTCATGTTGCTGTATTATTGCATTGTCTTAAATATATTTAAGGTGCGTTTCTACATTAATTGCAATTCGTCGGTTAAAGATTTTGATCTTATGATATATTGTTTTTTCTCTAACAAGTTTAAACTTTGTTTACATTTCAACTTATCTGCGGCTTCTGAATTTTTAACAATAAATCTGTTTTATATTGTGTGTTTCTGCTTGCAGCACGGCTGTAGAAAAATATCCAAACAATCGAATGCTTGGTCGCCGTGAGATTGTGAACGGGAAGGTGTAATTTTATTATTTTATTTATTTATAATTTAGCTTGTGATATTGTGTTTTTGAGTTGATAGTTTTATGATTTATCTATATGTCATTTGATTTCTTCTTAGGCAGGAAAGTACGTGTGGAAAACATACAAAGAAGTCTACGACATTGTCATAAAACTTGGAAATTCTCTACGTAGTTGTGGGATTCAGGAGGTTAAAATTTATATCTACGGTTTTTTATATATATCTTCAAGTGTGAGTTTGTTGTGCCTTAAGTTTGTCTCTTATGTTCTGATATGTAGAAATGTAGGGAGAAAAATGTGGTATCTATGGTATAAATTGTTCTGAGTGGATCATTAGCATGGAGGTATATATGTGGAACGTCTAATCTTTGCTAATATCTTTGATGCTTTTTACTTTGACTTGATTGATGGTGCACTTGTAATGCAGGCATGTAATGCACATGGCCTCTATTGTGTCCCTTTATACGATACATTAGGTATAAATGCACCTGTCGTTATACTTATCATGTGTTTTGATGATCTTGCTCTTTTGAGTCTTCTAGTGTAACACAGTACGGTTTTTGAACACAGGCGCTGGTGCTGTGGAATTCATTATTTCACATGCAGAGGTTTCGATTGCGTTTGTGGAGGAGAAGAAGATCCCTGAGGTGTCTTTCACTTATAACATATATTATATATCTATTGTTTGTTTATTGTAACTTTGTTTCTAACTCCTGAGATAGGCTTTTTACATTTTAACTATTCTGAATATTTTAAATTTCGCTTTCCCTTTTGACTATCAGATTTTTAAGACTTGTCCAAACTCAACAAAATATCTGAAGAGTGAGTAATACTAAGTGAATCATTCACCCTTTTTTGTTTTATACTTGTGATGATCATGATCAATATTTCTTAATTACAAATGAAGCTGTTGTGAGCTTTGGCGATGTCAAACCGGAACAAAAAGAAGAAGCTGAAAAATTGGGATTGGTAATACATTCTTGGGATGAGTTTTTGAAGCTGGTAGGAGACTTTCATTTGCTTCTTTTTTTTTTCTGAATTTCCTGACAATGACCATTCACATATAATTAATATGATTTAAAATATATTTCTATTGTGGTTATCTATGACAGGGTGAAGGTAAACAATATGATCTCCCCATTAAAAAGCAAAGCGACATGCGCACGATTATGTATACTAGCGGAACCACTGGTGACCCGAAGGGAGTTCTGATTTCGAACGAAAGCATTGTTACTATAACTACTGGAGTGATGCATTTCCTACAGAGTGTGAACGCAACAGTGAGTTTCTTTCCATTTATCATAATTCACAATGAAGTTACAATTTTGAAGTTTAAGTTATATTGAATAATTGTGCAAAACAAAACAGATATCTGAGAAGGATGTGTATATTTCTTATCTTCCTCTTGCGCACGTCTTTGACCGGGCTATCGAGGAATGTATTATTCAAGTTGGTGGTTCAATTGGTTTCTGGCGCGGGGTGAGTGACTACAGCTCAAATCTGATCTTCCAAACCTAGTTATGAATTTTATATATATATATTATATTATATTTCTCAGGATGTCAAATTGTTGATTGAAGACCTTGGTGAGCTAAAACCTAGTATCTTTTGCGCCGTTCCTCGTGTCCTAGATCGAGTATACACAGGTATCAAATATTTAGTTCTGGTATAAAATATGTTCATCCAATTAAGAGCATAATATACATACTTTATCTTTCCAAGTATTTATATGTAATTTATTATCTCCAACAGGACTGCAACAGAAACTATCTGTTGGTGGTTTCTTCAAAAAGAAGGTGTTTGATGTTGCTTTTTCCTAGTAAGTATTTTGTATGTCACCTAAACCTGATCTTAAACGCATCTAAATATCTAACACACTCAATCTTCCTCAGTAAATTTGGAAATATGAAGAAGGGACAGTCTCATGTGGCCGCCGCTCCATTTTGTGACAAACTTGTTTTCAACAAGGTAAGTTATCTCCAAAAATATATATCTGAATCTCTTTTGAGAGGCTTCAACATTTTTACGTAATATCTCTCAAGGTTAAACAAGGACTTGGAGGCAATGTGAGAATGATTCTATCTGGAGCGGCTCCTCTCGCTAGTCACATAGAATCATTTCTAAGAGTTGTGGCATGTTGTCATGTTCTACAAGGATATGGTAAACCTTTCGACCCAAAACAGATTCAATTAGCGAACAAGTTAGCCTCTTGATCTTATGATTGTTTCTTGTGTAGGTCTAACCGAGAGCTGTGCTGGAACTTTTGCAACGTTCCCAGATGAACTAGACATGCTTGGAACAGTTGGTCCACCCGTGCCAAACGTTGATATACGCCTTGAATCTGTCCCGGAAATGAATTATGATGCTCTTGGAAGTACTCCGCGTGGCGAAATCTGCATCCGCGGAAAAACTTTGTTCTCTGGGTACCACAAACGTGAAGACCTCACAAAAGAGGTTCTTATTGATGGATGGTTGCACACAGGTTAACCGCAACACTTTGATCATTTTGCTTTGCTATCATTGACAATGTCAATTCTTCTTTACCTTACTTTACAATGTATATCTCACCAGGTGATGTTGGTGAATGGCAACCAAATGGAAGCATGAAGATAATTGACCGGAAAAAGAACATCTTCAAACTCGCGCAAGGAGAGTACGTCGCAGTTGAGAATTTAGAAAATATCTACAGTCAAGTAGAAGCTATTGATTCAGTAAGGTATATTTTAGCCTAGTCTTTATAATTGTTATGTTTCACGGTTTCCAACTCAAAGCCAATTGGCACTGAGTATACTCGATGTCACATATATATTAGTCTAGGTCTCATCTCACTTTGTTATGGGATTCCTTACATCAATTTTCTAACATCTTCATCAGCATAAAGTTTCATCAATGTTTTTTTTACAGATATGGGTGTATGGAAACAGCTTTGAGTCCTTCCTTGTCGCTGTCGCTAACCCGGCCCAGCAAACTATTGAACGATGGGCCGTAGAGAACGGAGTGAATGGAGATTTCAACTCCATCTGCCAAAACGCCAAGGCAAGAGCATTTATACTTGGCGAACTCGTTAAAATAGCCAGAGAGAAAAAGGTTTTCCTCTTTTTCTCCTTCTCTCTTTATGTGGACTTTCTTTGGTTTTTAACTCTCTGCATTTGTAGTTGAAGGGTTTTGAGATCATTAAAGCTGTTCATCTGGAACCAGTGGCTTTCGACATGGAAAGAGACCTTCTTACTCCAACCTACAAAAAGAAGAGGCCTCAATTACTCAAATTCTATCAGGTAATATTAAAACATAAGGCTTTATCAAGCTTTAAAATTTTAGGTTTTAATATTTCTTTCTATTGGTGTTATTGAACAGAATGTGATAGATGAAATGTACAAGACAACAAAGGAAGGTCAAGCTTCCGGACAGTAGTTTTCAATTCTACGTATCTAATTCATTCTTTCTTTTTCATAAGACATTAAGGTCCCTGAATAAGTTTGTGTTGATATCTTGAGATGTTACATAGCATCTTGACATGCTACAACATGTCTTAATTTTTACTTACTTGGACACGGAATCTCGCAATCAGTAGAGGATATAGTATGAATCGGGTTATTCAGGGCTTTTTATTAGAAATGTCACTAATGGAAGTAAATTTTAGTCCAAAACTGATTAAACATTGTAATACGTTATTTTTATTTACATCAAATTAAATTTCGATTTGACATGTTGCCTAAAATCACATTTACAGTTTCTATTAACATCTTCTTCTAGCATATATTAAGTATGTTGCAATTGAATCATATAATTTTTTTCCTTTAAAAATTCAATTAATTACATGTCGTTGTATCACCGCACCGATTCAAAACCCACATATTTGAATGTTGTTAAAAACAAAACTGTTCGTCTTGTCTCCGACGTGATGTTGAAATATATGTTTAGCGTGAGGCGAATGATTGTGAATGGCTTTGATATGTATCATTAATCGGTCGATCTCTCCATCTATCCATCCCGTTTTCATTGAAAGCAACGAAAAGATATTTAATTCTTGAGCGATGGTATATTGATGAGTATGCTTCGAGAGTGGTTTCAAACCCTCATTCACATAATTCAACGAAAGATCCACGATTTCAGAATGGTGTAATCTAGTGTGAAGCACGTTTTGCAGGATTAAGTCACAAACACAATCCTTCGCCAATGTAACGAAGCGGCGGATAAGTCTAGCTAGAAGAGGTTCTCAAGATACACTATTAAATTCTTCTTGTTTATTCGTTCCTATTTAGTTAACTGAATCTGTTCATCGTGACAATGTCTTATCTCATTCGATCAATATATTAAAAAGCATATTTTCTTAGTAAAAAAAAAAAAAAAAGACTTACGGTCAGAAAACCCCTTTGGGGAGGAAATGTGTCGTGGCATTGTCATAATGAACAGTGAACGGTTTATATGACCGTTATAACACAAACGTCATGTGATCTTTTTATGGGCTACTTGTAGCAATCTTCATTGTACTATAGGCGTTCGACTAGGTTTATCATGTATTTGTTATTTCTGTCTAATTTACTATATACTTAGTTTTACTTTTTTAAGTCCACCTAAATTATATAATTGTACCCAATTAACTAAATTTAATTAAAATCTTTAATTACATTTTAAAATTGTTAATTGACATTCACTGTACCGCGATTTAACTTAACCCGTGATTAAAATGTTGATCCGACTACAGTTTTATAATCCAAACTAAAACCTTCTGTTAACCCAAGAAAGAGTATCGACGCGACGATGGTCTTCAGGAGAGTATCTGCTCGGAACAAGCTCAAACACATCAAAGACTATCATCGATATCTCGTAGTCCTCACCATAGTTTAAAATAGAAAATATAACTAAAAATAAAATAGAAATAGAACAAAAGCGAAGAAGTTGATCGATTTTGAATCTAATATCTCGAAGAAGAAGACAAAGAACCCTAAATTATAATTTCCCCCAAATCAATTTTGTTTTTATAAAATTGATATTTTTTATGTCAAGTAAAAGGTTTCAATTCAGATTAAAAAACGTGGTTTGGTTAACGTTTTAATCGTAGATTTAATTAAATTGTAGTACAATGAATGACAATTAACGATTTTAAAATGTAATTAAAAATTTTAGTTAAATTTAGCTAATTAAATAGAATTATATAGTTTGAGTGGAATTAGAAAAATAAAATTAATTAAATAATAAATTGGACAGAAATCGAAAGTACATAATAAACTTAATTGAATGCCTATAATAGATAAGATTGCTACTTGCAGCCATATTTTTATTTGATCGAAACTTTGGTTTTAAAACAAACCGCATCGGGTCAATCTTATAAACCAACCCCATAGAGACACGTGAAGAAACCACTCTATTCAACTTTTTCGATTGCTTAAATTTATGAATCCCCATTCGGTGAAAACGATGAATTCTTTATCTTCCACTTTCTAAATTTCAGAGTCTCCACCATTAGCAGATATACTGAAAACTCCAATATTAGATCTTTTAGTAAAAATTTAACTCCAATATATATTAGAACTTTTATATATTGTACGACTTACTCGATAGTGCTAACGACCGGTTTTGCTCATTGGCTAATTCTAACGTTCCTATATCTTATCAGAAAACTGGTCAAGCACCCCTATGTTTTTTCTTTTCTTTATATAGTAGTGTACACGAAGGACAATAAAATTCTATTTTTTTTTTAACTAACTTCTGTTTAAAAAGTTTTACCTTTTTTTTTTAACTTCAATGAAATGTTTTTTTTTTATTTAACAAAAAACTGTAATATATATAACACTGCTTCATATAAAATCGAAGAACATAGTTCAAAAAAACAGTACAAAAGCATAGAATATCAGTAGGTATCTAAAAGAGCTAGCCCAAATAGAGCTCAAAGGAAAAAGACGATGCCTTCTTTGCATATGGGAACAAGAAAATTAAAACAGAAAGACTGAACTGCTCTAAGGCTTTTAAAGTCGTTTCCGCTCCACCATGAAATAATTTCTTCTCAAAAATGAATTAAATTTTTTTCATAAATCGGAGCTCTTTCTTGATATTTTAAATTTTTATATCTTTAATTTTGGTGCATATATATATAATATTCGCATAAAGTTGACCAACGAACACCATGGAAAACCATTTTGGAATTTCTGGTGGCCATATATTCCAATTAACAGTCCTTAAAAGAGAAAATTCCAAGAAAATTTTAAAATCTTGTACCTATCCGTTTCATAAAACTAAGCATTGCTGTCGGCATTTCTTCCTTTTTCTTTTAATTTGAGCTTTTTGAACATATGCAAGTTGACGAACAAATATGCATGCAAGTTATAAAACAGACATGTGTCGTTCTACTCGTAATATGTGTCCGTTAGTGGACGGACCTCCATTCGCAGGCAAATGTTGTTCTCTTTTGTTTCTTTCCATAAAACGTATATTATTATAAATGCTTGACGCATTTGAACTATTCGACATATCCTTAGTAAATCGATGGAAAAAGAAAGAGATATTTGCTCAATCAAGTTTGGATATTTTATAGATTTTTAGATAGTTTGTTTACAAGAATAAAGATTTTTGATCGAATTTATTGTAGTCGACGTATTTTGTTGGATTTAATAATAAGTTGATGGAGTCTTTCAGAATTTATTTTGTAATATCCATATAGATATATGTATGTTATTTTTTGTCACTTATCTATATGTATATTTAACTACTTTAGCGTTCTGGTTGTCATGAAATATAAATAGTAAACCTAGTATTTTGAATTTACATAATTTTAAACTTAGCTTTTTTTACAAAGTTGGTATAATTTTAGGTCTGGATACGGATAGCTGATACGCATCACCTCGAACTATAAAACATATAACAAAAATTTCACCATATTTTAAAACTTTAAACGTTAGTTTAAATAGCCACATAATCACAAACAATGTGGTCTACCAAGGTGTCTAGATTACGGTTTCTATCTAAGTCCTTTTCTTGTTCCATGAAAAAACGTATATCGAATATAGAAGTGGCTATCTCTAGACAGTCATTTCATATTTTTCATTTTTTATTTGTTTCATTATAATATATAATAATAGAAAAAGACACGACAAGATATGTGTGTATATATACAAAAGCATGTGTTAGGTATATAAATAACTTTTTGCTCTCCTCAACTGGTGTGTGTTAGTCAGCGAGGGAGTCATTATCATGAAAACGGACATACCTATACTCGCCGAAGACGGCGACTGCGGCGAGAGCAAGCGGGTAAGAGTGGCTGATCCGGGATTTACCGTCGGCGGCGAGGAAAGACCTGTGAAATTACCAAAAATCGAAGACAACGGTACGTAAGTTTACTAGATATTAAAGTCACTAATTTTGGCTTGTTTTCGAATTTTTTTTTTTTTGTTAAAAGTTGTTTTCGAATTTTCAAGAGTGAATTTTAATCTAATTCAGCACAAAACTGTCTCTTGGTCAATAACTTAAGCAAATTTTGAAACTAGCAATCTAGTATATATTATCAAACCCGAAATAATCAAATTAACCAGAAACATTTTGGGTGAATAATTATTATAGATTGTACGTTTAAGTTTCCATGATTGAGATCGACAGAAATTTTTAAATATCGTTCATTCAATTCTTCAAAACATTTTATGCTCGAAAGAACTATATTTACTTTTATTTTGTTTAAAATCTTAACAACATCAAAGTAAACATAAATTTTGTTTTAATTTTATCAAAACAAAATACATAGCAAAAAAATCGTTACAAATTTTTTTTGGTAAAATCATCGTTACAACTTACAACAATGATTTTTACAATGGAGGACTAATAATTTTTCTTCTACTTATGTAATCTTAGGAGATGTTGGGACATCAGAAGGAACACACGTCTTTGTCGATAAACTAATGGCTGACGTGGCAATTAACGATAAAGACGGAAAAACAAACACCGGCCACGGAGTAGTCTCAGTCATGGGACGGCAGAGAGCTATGACAACCGCCGTTTCCACCGTCGTCGACGAGATTCCGTCGTATGACATTTTCGGAATCTTCGATGGTCTTAGGCTCGCTAAATTCTTCGAGGACAGGCTGCGTCGGCTCGTGAAGGAGGAGGTTAAAGCATGCAACAGCCGTGGGATGGCGGCTGACTGGAATAAAGTTATGAGATTGTGTTTTTCGGAGACAGTAGGGACAGTGGGTACCACCGCGGCAGAAGCGGTGGTTACGATAGTCGGAAAAGAGGATGTGATTGTGTTGTGCCGTGGCGGCGCAAGGGTGGTTCTATACTCTCACGGCGGTGTAGCTTTGCCTCTGTGCCATATCCATCATCACAATGTAACTTTCTGAAATGATATGGATTTAGAATATTGTTTAGAAGTCATACGTCACTAGATTTTTTTTAGTATATCTAACCAAAGATACTTTGTTGTCATCTTTTCAGAATGGTGTAGAGCAAATCCTGAAGATCCATAAACGAAAAAAGATAGACGATTTCATAGTACTTGCATGCGATGGCCTATGGGACGTTGTCTCCGACAATGACACATATCATCTTGTCAAACGTTGTCTTTACGGCAAATTACCAGACGGGTTAGAATCCTTGCTATATTAAAAAAAAAAAATTCCCCCAAAATTGTTTTCTTTCCGTTATATTAGCGGCTTATGTGAGTTTCAAGATTATAAGCGAACTTTTCTCCATTTTTTGTGTAATTGTAGATTAAGATAATTAATACTTCTCTTTAATAAATCATATTATTGTTTTTTTTTCCTTCTCTTTAATAAATCTGACAGATGTAAAAGTGAATCAAGCACGACAAAGGCTGCAGTGATACTGGCAGAGCTTGCAATTGCTAGAGGAAGCAAAGAAAATATAAATGTCATCGTTATTGATCTCAAGAGCTCTACCATTTGAGTTGCGATTGTTACTTATTATTTAGTTTTTTTTTTTTTTTCTTATAATTTTCCATTTTACATCTTTCCTTTCTAGAGAGACTTTTTTTTTGTTTATTCCTTTTTGTTTTGTTCTATTAGTTATTTTTTTTTTCTTTATTTTCACTTGTTTTAAAAAAATGTAATTTGCTTGGGAGTTTGTTTTCTCACACCCCTGCTTTGTCATTGTTCTCGATATGAAGTTACTACGTAAATGTATTTTATATATGCAAGCTAACTATATGATATTTTATATATGCAAGCTAACTATATGAGTTAACATCGTGTACAACATTATTATATGTTGATGCTAAATTCTGTGGAAACTAATTTTATTAATTTGTTGTAGTAGAAAAAGGTTCTGTGAAAATACAATGCAAACAACGGTATCTTTTAGTATATTTGTATTGTTGATGCAAATTATTTATTTAATACTAGAAATGACACGTAAATATATGATAACGCTGTACGTAGTGTAGCAGAAACATTGTAATAGTTGTTACAACAACAAAGTCATTATGAAGCTTCACACAGAAGAAGCTTAGTGGGACGAGATGAAGAAATATTGTAGTTTGGATGTTGAGAATTACATCTGAAATCAAATATGACAGTAATATATACGGAATATGAACTGATCGATCTACTGCAAATTGGTTCTGATCTAAAATCCTATGATATTTAAGATGACATTAGAGTCTAGTTGAACCGGTATGGCCGGTATACTTCAAGGTATGGGTATGGTGTTTGATATAGGTATTGTCAGTCCAATGGTGGAATTCGGTTTGGGATGGACCGATAAAAATCATCCCGAAACAGTGTGCTAGAAATTAATTTATATCTAAAATTAAATAAGATCTAAAATAATATATCAAAAATCGATCAATCCACTTACTATCAATTTAGTCATAAGTTGAAAATCTATGATACTTAAATTAACTTGAGGCTTTGTATCAAGTTGTGCTGAGCAGTGTAGATTGTGATGCAAATATCAGCAATCCCAATTCCTTCTTATGATATATGAGTAAAGCGGAAAGTGCGTCGTTAGTTTTTTGGTTATATTTTAGGACTGAAGACTGAAAATCTGATTGTGATCAAAATTTTATCATTGCAAATTTAGGACGACTTTGCAGACAAACATCCATCGTACTTTTTTGTGATATATATATAAGATTTCAGTCATAAACCCGTATATATATATTTCACTATTTTAAAAATTTGTTATAATGATATTTAAAAGAGATTATGACCAAGTGACAATAACTCTAGTAAAGTATCTCAAGCAAAGCTTAGAGATTGTTGGTTTGAATGATATTTGGAAAAGAACCAGATAAAATATTATAGTCCACGGTTTGAGAGGATACACACATGCTTATGTCCAAAATCTCTTTATTATTAAAAGAAAAAAGGATTATGAAATGTTGAAGGTTGAACATTCCGAAAAAATATGATGTTAGTGGACTGACGTAATCGCATAAATAATGAGGTAAGCACTTATGTCAGCACACTAATCCTCCTTTATAAATATGTGTGTAATCCCATTGTAAGAAATCATCAAAAAAATTTCATAAAAAACCTTTCTCTAAGTCTCTCTCTCTAAATGAATCTCTGAATCCTTTCGTTTTCTAGACTTCTTAACATTTTCATAAGCCTTGGTTTCCTTCTTTCATTCGTAAGTCGCGATTCTGTCTATCTTCTTTAGTTAGGCATTCTGGTTTATCAATACTATGGTCAACACGATTTTCGTGGGGAGATAAGTATCCTAACAGTGGGTTGAGCCCAGAAGTCGGAGGTGTCTATTTTGCTCTCTTTACCTGGATTACACATATTTATAAGGGATGATTAGTACGCTGACATAAGCGCTTACCTCATTATTTATGCGATTACGTCATCGCTTACATCACTATATTTATTGTGGTGAGCCAAAAACAGGCAAACGAATTCGCTCTATTGTTAACATAGCAAAATTAGACCACTTTTGTTTGATTAGACTTTCAAATGCCCAGAGTTAGGCTTTGTTCGGACGAAGTAGCACTAATTTTGTCAAGACCACGCCAACCTGGACAAATTGCTTTGTATTTAACGGTTAATATGTCGATCTGATCGCATGGTGCGAGGACCAAGCTGAATCTGAAGTCATCTATAAGAAACCATCAACGTGTCATCGAAGCATCCCTAGTTATAACGTGAAAACCACTGACTATAGAGAACCTAAATAAATAGGAGAAACCGAAACTAAAAGTCGGAAAAAAATGAAAAAGATGATAAAATTTGGACCGATTTAAATGTACCATTATCAAGTCAGACTGAAAAAAAAAAAACCGAACTGGTCCAAGACATCATCTATAAATACTAATTTAAAGGAATATAAATAAAAATAAAGGTGAAAAAGCTTTCTTGAATTGCAAGATACAGAGTAGCCCTAGTTTTCCTAGTCTCAAATCTCTCTTTGTGTACAAACTAGAGAACTCGTCTTTCTCATCCTCCCAAGAATCTAATCAATTGGGATATCTAAACCGAATAATTTCAAAAGCAGGTGAGCAAGTTTACAAGCTAGTAAACCGGATTCATACACCGAAAACACTTCTACTGATCACTCCAAAGAATAGTTAGAAACCAAGACATTTGCCGGAGAAGCTGAGTGGATATAGACAAATTCCATGCTTTTGCCAGCCGGTAACGATTGGATCCATGAGGGAAAACCAAATGAATTTCCGGTTTTCGTCACACCCCAAATTGGACCATAGAGCTTGGTGATTGATATCTTCAAATTTTTCAACGTTTTCGTAGATCTATTGGTTAATCTCGTTGAGTATCGATAGTAAACTTTTCCCTCGTTCTTCCATGAGTTTGTCATCTTCTGCGATATGGTAATGGGACTAGGAGAAGAAGCTGCAAAACAAAACAAAA
Organism: Turritis glabra; assembly: GCA_900406565.1. NCBI lineage: Eukaryota > Viridiplantae > Streptophyta > Magnoliopsida > Brassicales > Brassicaceae > Turritis > Turritis glabra. The sequence continues at coordinate 4,235,740 of OVBN01000243.1, read as the reverse complement.
AAATAGGCAAATTGTTTAATTTTTTATACCGCTTCAAATTGGTATATCACGATGAGTTGGCATAAAAAATCTCAAGATGACAAACCAGGAGGAGTTGTGGGTTTCCTTTGTGCTACCGGTGCTGGTTTTATGATAACCGGACTTGGAGTCGGACTAACACCTGAAATAGGAATTCGGTTAGTAATAACCCGGTTAACCAAGTTGACTAAAAATTGGAAAGTCTAGAGATTTTAATTAGTTAACTAAATATACGGTTAATTATGATTTATGACTAGAAGCATAAAACTTTTAATTAGACTACAGTATTTTATATAATGCGTTTAATCTTACCGGGAAGCAGCTGGTCAAAACCGGTCGAACCGGAAATTAACCGGGCTAGTACACCAAGAAGAGGCGCGTTGTTGTAAGTTGCTGGTTCGGTTTGCTCGTAATTGTCCCGTTGGTCAGCGAAGTTATCGTAGGCGTCGGGTCCACCCACTAGAGCTCCGATCAAAACATTCGGATCGCTTCCTTTGCGGCTAAACCACGTGGCGTAACCACCACGACAAGTCACAAACTTTTGATCGACATTGAAGGAGACAATCGACGAACCACGATGATGAACTTGTCGTGGATAGTTCTCTCCGTATCCGACCATGTAACTCGTGGCTCTAGGGTTGTCTCCCAGAATGTAATCCACCTGATTAATTTCAATTAATTGATCAGTAATCCTATTTAGATAGGGCTATTCATTTATGGACGATACATTGTAATTTATTTTAACGATACGGAACAACTAATGTATAGAGCGGACATCCCAATTATGCATTCAGATTAACTTAATATTTGAAAATTACAAAAATAAATATCCAAAAATATCGAAATATCCAATCCCGGATTTGACTCTTGCTAGAATTAATATTAGTTTTAGTAGTGATTTTATGTATCCAAACCCAACATGTTACCCAAATTTCATATCCAGTATTATAATGGTATATTTTGGGTAGTATTTTTATATACCCGAATTAATCTTCCCGCTATTACCTAGTCCGAATACCAGATATGGACACTCTAGACTCAAAGATGGTCTTGAATTTCAGTTTTCAAGTATTATATTGTTGTTTTGGTTCCAGATTTTGGGGTGAACAAGCAAATCGAGAAAGTTTTTGGAGCAAACCTGTGATTTAGAGAAATCTAGGAGTTGTGATGGAGAAATGTTTCCTTGAGAACAACGGAGATCTCTTTTGGAGGACGATAGATAGTCAGAGTAAACGACAGCTAAGAAAGAGGCGCTAGTGACAAACTGCATATTGTTCCAGCTTTGCCGGAAAATCAAACCGCCGGGAGTTTTCTTTATGTTCTTCGTGCTTTTACCTAACAACGAACACATATACTGTTCTGCTTTCTCTTGGTACCTCTCGAATACGGCAGTGTGTTCTCTTGCTTTCCCTTGCATCAAAACCTATAAACCAAACAAATTTTCGGTTTAATAAAACCAAATCAAGTAAACTAAATCAAACCGAGAAAACATTGGTTAAATTGAAATGAATTACCTTAGCGACAAGGGTTTGAACGCCAGCGTACTTAACGTCCCAACCAAATTCGGTCATCGACCAGCCCGTACCGCCCATTGAGTCGCCGTTCTTGCCGAGGTAATCTAGATAATATTTATCATTGGTTGCTTGGTATAACCATGCAGCAGCCCAGAGTAACTCATCCTGGTTATACAACATTGCAGTTACAATGAGAATTCATGGAATGTATACTTATGACTTAAATTATATAAGAATGTTTGCATTTACACTAAAAAGCAGCGTTTAGTACATTGTAACCGCTGACTGATCGGTAGTATTTTTGTGCCACGGTAATGCTGCTGTCGTATTTGCCTCTGTACTTGTCCGCAAATTCAAATAGCTGCCAACATGAGAATTGCATAAGGACCAGTGGCAAAGATCGTAAATATTATGAATTGAGAAGGTTATTTCTACTATCTACGTTTGTGCACCTTTAATTCCGGTTCTGACCAAAACTATTTTCAAAATGTTATTTAATATATATAGTTCCTTCGATTGCAATCAAGCATCAAGGAAAGAGTTCAGATACTATTATATTAACAAACTCAAACCATGTGCTTAATCAAACTCGATTTCACTAAACCGGAATTTAAACTCGGGTGTTTTGGTTGGGTTTTAAGAACCTGATGGGCGTGACGGAGTAGCTCGGCTGAGTATGATGGATCAGAGCGGCGAAAAACGATGGAAGCAGCAGCCATTGCGGCAGCGGTTTCTCCGGCAAGATCCGAACCGGGATTGTTCCGGTTAATCTTATAAGCCCTACGGTCAGTGGTCATTTCCTCTGGCCTTTGCCAACAATAATGATCCGACTTACCATCTCCCACCTACACAGTTACAAAATATTTATCAAAACCAAATTCAAATTATGTAATTAATTATTCTAATTAATAAAGAAAGTGACTAGTGATTAGAGTGTTTATTATTAATGTTACCTCTCCATAGAGGACGTTAGGTTCAGGGTGGGCTTTAATGAAATAATCCGTTCCCCACTTAACGGCGTCAATGGCATGGCCAAGTTCGCCATTAGATTCCAGCTGGCCACCGTATTCTATGATGCTCCAACACATTGTCGTCACCGTGAAAGCCATCGGCAACCCAAATTTCACATTGTCTCCGGCGTCATAATATCCTCCCACTAGATCCACCTGCTCAGTTTTTAAAAATGTGATTCAAATTAATAACCATGTCGTAGTATTAATAAATGTTCTAAAAAGCAGCTGCTTATGACGTTTAGGTGGCCAAAACCATCCAAACGCTTAGATTTTGATCATATTGGTTAAATAATGGGTCAACGGAAAGTCAATCATTCTATGGATCTGGACAGCGGTTAATATATGTTTATAATCATTCTGTTTTTAATTATAAAAAATCTACAAAAATGGAAAATATGTATTTACATAAATTATTATTGTGTATATAACACCATATTATATTAATTAAATAAAAATTTAAAACCCGGTTAACATAGAGTTTTGAATATTGATAGTAATTAGCATTTATACGAATCTCAGTTTATTTTATTTAGTAAGAAACTTACGCCGCTTGATTTGCCGTCGTAAAGACCGGAATGAGACCGCCATGAAACTCTCTGGTTGGGAGGGAGGTGTCCTGATCTCTGAGCTTCAAAGAAGAGAATGCTTTTGCTTAGAGCTTGTTTATAGTCGTGCCCTGAAACTGCAAGCTGAACCAAACCAAGAACAAGAAGAAGAAAAAGAATTGAAATGGTGGTAGTAGAACCCATTACTTCTATATGTCTTTTGGTGAAAATTATGAACAAAAAGTTGGATCCTTTAAATCAAATTGACTCAAAAGATTTGTGGTTCCTTCTCGGACGTTGTTAATGTTAATTTATGGGATCCTTCGTCTAAAGTTTGATCCTTCCTAAATAGAGAGAGAGGGATATAGAGAGATGGTTTGGTGAAGGAAGTTAAGAAAAAAAAAAGTGAGGTTTATAAGGAAGAAAATGAAGGAAGGTACCAGGATGAGCGAAAACGGCAGAGTCAATTAAATGATCTTTTTCTTATGTTTTGAAATTTTATTCAATTCTTTAATGATCATATAGTTTATGTAACAATGTGTCGGCAGGCAATTTTCAGTTCAAATTTAGGCGGAAACAATAGCTTAAGAAAAAGAAAGATTATTATTATTCTCACGATCTAATAGTCAACTAAGTAAGAGAGGAGTCCATTTCTATATCAATCTTGTTAAATAAACATGAAGAAAATTTGAAAGAAAGAAAAAAACTAAAACTAAAACATGTTCTTGAAGTTTTAAACTTTGTAAGTGCAACAATCTTCTACATGATACTTTGTCTTTTAGTATTAGAACAAAATTTGAATCATTTTTAAAAGATGAAATAATAGTTGTCCTTCCACCCGTTACGGAAGCTCCGAATCTTCCATGCATCTAAAGTCTAAACAAATGACATAGAATATCATTAGTTTTTTTTTATATACAAAGTCAAAAACTGTATATATATATATATATATATATAGTTCAGATCTTAATTCTCAACCCATGCACACTCGAAAATTTGATTACCTTTTTCAATTAAAATAAAAGTGTGTCCACTTTAAGATAGTCTTGGGCAGAAATATAGATCCCAATCGAACCGAATCGAAATTGATAGGTTCGGTTCGATTCCAATTCTAATGAAAATAGCAATTAAATATTGAATAAAATATTTATGGGCATCGGTTCGGTTCGGGTACTCGAAAATTATAGTCCATTAACCTATATTTCTATAATCCAATCCAAATAGGCCTAAATCCAACTATCCAAGCCCAAATGTTCTTTTGTTCAATAGTCCACCATCTACCTCTTTTAGACTTTTCTTTGTCTCTCATCGCCGAACCAAAACCTAGTTTGTTATCTGATTCTTTATTTCTCAAAGACGGAGACGAAGAAACAAAAACTCCTCCATTCCAAGTTCTAACCATTGCAAACATAAGATAAAGGCTCTTGTCTTGTGTCTTGCCTTCTTCAGTTAATTTTTCTGCAATCCAGACAGAAGACAGAATAACTCGTGGTAAGATTTCGATTTATTTTCAAACGATTTCCCAATTTGCAAAAGTCAGCTTTTTATTTCATCGATTTCATCTAACAATCTAACAAAAGCAACTCTTCCTTTCATTTTATCAGCTTCCTCAAACACTAGTTATGATTTTATTGATTTCTCAAAGTTCAAGTTCAAACCTCAAACCCTAATTTTCATTTCATCGATTGATCAAAATTCAGTTCAACCCCTAATTTTCATTTGCATGTTTAATTTGTAGAAGATGACTGCTTCTTCATGTCAAGAAAACATCGACATCATTTCTGAAGAAGAGAAAATCGAAGTTGATGGCATCGATGGTAATGGTCTTAGTAGACCTACTGGTGGGGGCAAAAGGAAAAAATCTGAGGCAACAAATGGAGCTACTTCCCAAGCGACTGCGAAGAAATTGAAGAAGACAAGATCTAAAATATGGAATCATTTCACAAGATTAGTGGATAAACCGACTAAATGCAAGTGTCATTACTGTCTGAAGGTGATGGGTTGTGCTTCAACATCTAGAACTTCAAATTTAAAGAAACATCTCGAATCTTCCTACAAACAATACAAGGCGTGGCAGCAAAGACAGTCTCAGCAGGTGTTATAGGTTAGCTTTTGAGAAGTTAAAAGCTGAAGACAAGCTATATAATGACTATTTTTATGAATTAGAGAATAAGAAGAAAATGATAGGACCCCCCAATGAAAGCTGATTGGGATAAGGTAGAATGTTTGGCTCAGTTTCTAGTAATGTTCTACAACTGTACATTAGTTGTCTCAACATCTAAAATGTGTGATCTCATAGCTGCTACAATGAGATTGTCTTTATTGAAAGGAATTTGATTGGGATGTCCAAGAGTTCTGATGAAGAGATGAAAACAAAAGCTACATCTATGAAGGAGAAATTTTAAAAGTATTGGGATGGAGTTGAGAATCTCAATAAGTTATTGATCATTGCAAGTGTTTTTGATCCAAGGAAGAAGATGAAGTTTGCAACATTCTGTTTTGATATGCTTTATGGTAAAGGTAGTTCAAAGTCTAAAGAGCTCTTGAAGTTAGTCACGGCTGTTATGGAGAAGTTATTTGATGAGTATAATCTTTCTTACAATAATAGAACTGGGAGTTCTTCATCTCACGCTGGGTCATCATCTTAGGTTGGGTCAGGTAACAAAAGTCAACTTGCGGATGAGATTGTGGATGATGTTGTTGTCGGTGCATATGAAACAATGGATGTTGTTTACAAGATATGACGATACAAGTAATGAGTTTAGTATATACTTAAACGAAAATGTTGAAAATCCAAAGGCCAACAACTTGGAAACAGATTACAATATATTGTCATGGTGGAGGGTCAATACTCCAAAATTTTTAGTTTTATCTGAACTAGCTAAAGATCTTTTGGAAATGCAGGTTTCTTCTGTAGCATCAGATGTTTGTTTCAGTACAAGTGGTCGTATTTTAATCCCACAAAGGAGTTGTCTGACTCATTATATGATTGAGGTTCTCATGTGCACTGAACAATAGATGAAGTCTTACCATCACTTAGGTGAAAGAGGAATGAAAAACTTGGCACAAATGATTGCAAATATTGAATATCAAGACAAGCTTGAGAAATGTAATATCTCTTGTCAATTTTCTTAAATATGTGTAGTCTAACTACGATCTGTTTTAATGTTGTTTAGAGTTTTAGTTTGAGAGCCAGGGGAATTAAGCTTACTCACGATTTGTTATGTTGGACTCTAGATGATCTATTCAAGTATTTCTTTTCTCCAGTTTTATTCTCTATGATTTATTTCATTTCATTTATTTAAAAGTCTTTTTTTGCATTTTATTTCAGGTTTTGTGGTGTTTTTTTATCCAATCTTTGCAGACAAGAAGAAGAAAAAGAAGCATAAGATTGTAATTTGAAATTTTTAAATTTGTGGTGTCTTTTAAACTTCGGGTGTCTTTTGATCCAATCTTTTAAGTTTCAACTATTTTTTGTTTGGATTTATAATGGTACAATGACTAATATTTGATGTTGCATTGCATACTTGCATAATTGCATTTTTATTCTGCATTATGATTCAATTTTTTTTCGGTTCCGAAAATACACGAAATTTTTTGGTTCCTATTCGGTTTTAAAGCATGTTACCCGAACCAACCCGAACTGGAATGGAACTGATTTTGGTCTGGTTTCAATATGAATTCTAAATCTCAGAATCGAAATATTCGGAACTAAACCGAATACCTGAAAGCCCATGACTATGTTTAGGACAAAGTTTTAATTAAAATGGAAAAAAAACAAACAAAAAAGGTTAAAAGCGATATACCAATTTAAGAGAGATTTACATAATTTATAAATTTTATTCTTATCATATACAGTAAGTTATAAATCTGGGTGGAATTTGATCGACCTTACCAAATAAATGCCGAACAGTAAGACTGGGGAGTGGGGACACAAGACAAACAATACACGCTCCGAAATTAATTCTCCTTCTAGAGATACATTATAAAATTGTCAAATATTTGATATATCATAATATCATAGATAACTAATGTTCACAGAAAATTTGTTAGAAAAATGTGAAAAGAGGATGACGAAGAGAGGAGAAGGAAGTAAAAGGTGGGTGAAAAGTCATAAGTGCATACTTTTATTTGAGTTGGATGTCCCCAACCTCAATCAATTGTCGACCGAGAAAACACAAGTTGTATCTTTTTGTTATTTGATTTTGTTAATATTATGTATTATGAATGTTTAAATTTGAGTGATAATACAATAAATAACAAACCACTAATCGTTAAATATTTTTATTAACAACAGAAAAGAAGTAGATTATTTTGCGGTAAACCAAATTTTGAAACATAATAAAACAATAATCAATATAGCTATCTAAACCTTTGATTTTATGATAGTAAATAGGGGATTCCAAAATAGCCATATAAAACCGGTAAAAAAAATGTAAACACCATCATGGTGTGGGAGGAAATTTGGCTAATATATGCACGTATTGGAAGGAAGCCTGCTGGCACTATGGCCCCTAATTTATTGAAATAGCGGTGCTTTTGATATTTTGGTGAGAGTTGGATGATTTATGTGAAAATTGGTGTATATTTTTTAAACTAGCAATATATTTTTAATTTATTTATTATTTAGATCAATCACAATCACAGTTGTTTGAGTAAAACCAAAGTTGGTGTGTATTTTTCAAACTAGCATATACTTTTGATTAACTTATTATTTCGATTATTTACATTCATAATTGTTTGAATGAAATTATTGATGATTTCAGTGTCATCGTGGTAGTTATTCATTTTCTCTAGTAGGATGATAAGTTAGATATACCATTTCTCTTAAACAATGATAAAATTTGAAATATGAATTAAAATATAATTCAAAACAAATAAAAAATATATTTTAACAAAACAAATAAAATTTATTAAAGCTTACGACATTAATAAAAAATACACAAAAAACACAATTGTATTTTTTAGTTTATCACTTAGTATAACAGATTTTTTATCGACCCATTTATCATTTTTGTTTCACATTTTTAGATTAAAATAATATTAAAACATAAAACAATATCATAAAACATTTGATTTCGCTTATAAATTTCATTTTGCAGATAATGTTTTCATGCATATAACCTTTAGTGCATGTGATGAGAAGAACACAAGACCACAACAGATTAACCGGGTTTTATATTAATGATATTTGGCGGTCGATTCAACACTTGTTTTTTTGTCGATGATAAGTTATTTGTTTGTCGAGCAATTAAAGATGAATGTGATGAGCTTTTACCGTGCTTAAATTTATGTAGTTGCTTCAGGCCAAGAAATTAATTTTTAGAAATCGGCCATTTCTTTTTGTGAGCAAAATTAATGAGCAGGGTAAGCATATGTGGTGAATCTAACTATGGGTAGAGGCCAAGGGAAGGACCGGTAATTATTTGAGACTTACTAAATGTTTTAGCAACATTTTTAATATGAGCTCATTTGGCACATGCTATATTAAGCTCTCGAACAGATGTCACCGCACGTGCAAATTTTTTAATTTGCTACACTAAAGAACTGTCCTCTTTCCCACCAGTCTCGGTACTCTTTATGTAAAGCCCAATAGTTGGTTAGTTTTACTAACAAAATATTTGATCAAGAATGTAAATATGAAGTATTTTTTATTGTATTATTTCCTCTGTTCCATTTTAATTGATTTTTTAGATTTTGACACATAAATTAATAAAATGGATAAAATACCTTTTATAACCTTTGTATTATAATTGACAAAAAAATTTGACCAAAATTGAATTGAATAACAAAAGGATAAAATAGTAAACTTGTGGCATTTTTTGCATAGAATTCTGAAAAAATCACTTAATTTAGAAAAAAAAATTCTCTTAAAAAATCAATTAAAGTGAAACAGAGGGAGTACTTACGTAATTTGAATTCATTTTAAACCATACTCTATATAGTCTATTTTAACTCTTTCTTTAATGGTTCTCAAGTGTGAGTTGCACATTTGACACAATAATCTTAGACCGGCTATCAAAACAGAATAGCTAATACAATATTTTAAAATTGATTTCTTTTACAAATTTCTGTTACAATTTTATTAGATAGAGAAACATAACTTCCGCATCTTATTTAGCATGGAACGCCCGTATTTTCCCACATCTTATTTTGTATGTAAACAATGTTTCTCCGGATTAGCTTTCTAAGCCATTGTAATAATAATTAAATTTTGTCAAAAAAAAAGAGAAATATAACTTCGATGATATATAGTCTAATAATTTGAATTCGATTTTAAGTATGACATAATACATGTTATTAATAAATAAAAACAAAACCATAAGTCTACTTTGAAAACAACATAAATCTGAATCATCTTTTTCTAAACCTGATAATAACAAAAACAATATAAAATTTCACGAAAACATTACGTATAAATTACACACAAATAATTCCAGACAAAAATTAATATGCATGATATATTTATTGAGTCATAAACTAAGACAATGATCCAAGCTATCAAATAATTGCAAATGAAGCAAACAAACGAATAAAAGTTGGTTGAAAAGATTCATTTTAACGTTGGAAGATCACAAATTTGAATTTTTCTATAGCAATTTTAATCATGTTGGTTTTCCCACTTTTCATGGATGTTGATCTTGATTTAGGTTCAGATCTTCAGTTTAAACAAATAAATATGAACATAAAGATTATTGAAAAGAAAATAACAGAAAGTTCTATTTTGGGGCTGTCAACAAAAAAAAGATCTATATTGGGGTCATGGTCACATGAACGCATGTGACTACCGACACTGTGACATTGACCCCCTCCTGCGTGAGAGCCCAACTGCTGTTTCTAAGAATCGGCCCATATCATCACGTGGCCTCACGTGATTCTTCATTTAACCTTGAATTTATTTTTCTTTTTTTACCGCTTTCAAACATTGAATTAAGAGACAAAAAAATCCAAACATACATCAGAATTTTCTGAAGAGACACTATGAAACTTTCTTTCTATCATACATTCGTAAAATTATTATCGCACGTTCAACGATGGTTACGGGAATCTTAAGATTCTTATCACAAAACAAAACAAATACTCATATTTTTAAAAGTATGAAAATAGATACACAATTGTTTCTCTTATTTACCTAATCATGTAAGAGAAATTTTTTTAATATCATACATTGAAACGACACATCTCTATAAAATAAATGAATCTAACTACAATAAAACTTCCATAAATTAATATTATTAAAATTATAATATTTTATTAATTTATCGAATTACTAATTTATTGATATGTTAATTAAATCGAAAAACTAATTTAAAACCAAAAAATATATTAATTTATAGAAGTTATACTATATATATACTAGAGTTGTAACTAAAGAAGAACCATACCGATTTGAAATTAGAAGAAGACGTTCTAATTCCCTTTTCTTATAAAGTTTACAATTATATTATTATTAATTAATAGAGAACGTGTTCTTTCTTCTCCTTTTAAATTTAACAGTTTTGTCTTCTCCTTAATCAGATATATCTGCTTCTTGTGAACATGAATTTGTTTTTATATTAATTTCATTACCCTCACGTGTCCATTATTTCTTTACGCTAAAGTTTTGAGTTTTCACTGTATATTTCAATCGTTTGTTAGTTTTATTTCGAGTTTTTATATTTGTATTTTATTTTGTTATATGGAAAAAATTACATTATTTTACATTAGATAATTTATGAAATATAATAATATTAATTTTATTTAACTTAATCTAAATTGTACCGTACAAATCATCGCTTTCATCAATTAATAAATCACCGCCTGCAATTTAAAGGAACCTTTTTTGCTCATCGTCTTCATCAAGTATTAAAACGAATTCTAATCATTGCCTTCATTAAATTAGAGGAACAAATCATCGCTTTCATCAAATAAGCGTAAGGAAAACAAGTCTTCCATGAAAAAGCAATGATCTAAAATACGCCCTAGACGACCGTATATACAGAGCATATACAGTGTACAGTAAGTCAATACACCGTTTTTAAGTTATAAGTTTAATAAATACGGTTTGGTTAATACAACCGAATATACGGCGAATATATGTAATAAGTATGTTAGCTTTTTTCAATATATTTTTTAAAACATAGTTTATATTCTTTAGAATGATCTTTGAACTTAAAAAGACTATAAATATGACAAAATATATGATGCAGTTGCAGAACCAGAAGAACAAACAATCAAGAACAACCGCACATCAAAGCGGACCAAAATTTTAAACCGGAAACACCAAGACTGAACGTGTTGGAACTTGTTTTTGACGAACTGGTTTTGACCACTTTTCCGCTGTAGACGTTCATCGGAATGACCGGTTTTTGGGCACGATGAAATCGTTGTTGTGAGCACTACATGGTGGTGTATTAGAATGTCAAAAACGGAGTTCTTTTGAATGAGAAATGAAAGTCCGAAGTCGCTAGTTTGTTAAGCTTGAAATGTTGACTAATCGTCAAATACCGTACTTTGGAAGTTAAAAGAGAAATCCGAACCGTGTCGTTATTAAGACGGGCCGGTTGGAATTTGGGATTTAGAATTTGTTAATGAATTTGAGAACTAGAAAATGGGTCAATTACCCATTAGATGACTGTTATTTGTCCAAATTTATTTTTAAGTATTGTTAATTAAATAATAATTAAAATGGAAAATATCTCCTTTTGATTAAAGGTGTGTAACGACACAAATCAATGTGGAGAATCAATTTCAATAACTCCCAAATTCTCACTTTATTGCTCACGTTGAATGCTTGGCTTTATAACCAAGTCTTCATCTCCATATCTCAGGACGGAAATCGAAAAAAAAAAACAAAATTGCTGCTTATCTGGACTGATTAGTCTTTTTCTGCAATTTTTTAATTTGCAGGGATCTTTTTGATTAATCTGTTTCAATCTTATTGTCTTGGTTCTTTGCGTGTGTGAATTACTCTGATAATTGGATTTGATATTTATTTTCGAGCTAGTTTTGAGTTTTTCATACACTCGTAAAAAAAAAAAAAATGGAAAAAGAGGAAACAATTGTCTTCGTTCTTCATCGACATGTTTAGTCAAAGGCTTGTTTCTAATTGAATCTTGCTGTACCGGTTTGGTTTTGTTTTTGGTTATTAATCTAGCAAGTAACGTTCTGTGTTTTGTCCATTCATAAAATTTGGAACTCGATATGTAGCTGCTTTGTTTATTCATTGATCGGTTATAGATTTTTTTATCAAAACTAATTCACGTTCTGGGTGTTTATGCAATTTAATTTGTTTATTATTGCATAATATAGTGAACTTTAATTTCTGATATTTTGGTAGTATGCAAATTCGATTTGTGGTTTTTGTGAACAGATTCGATTTGAGTATGACTAACAACGATAACAACAAAACGACGTTAATCGGTGATCACAAAAATGATGCTTCGTTTGTTGATGATATCATGGGAAGTGATTTTCATAGTAATAGGTCATGTGAGTCGACAACCCAAAATCAGTTTGGGATTGGTTTACCACTTGGGAACCCGCCTCAAGCTAATTTGACTCAACTTGATATGTGCGCTGTGGTCACAGAAGTCAATACGGTTGAGGAAAATCCAAAAGAATGGTGGTACGACACAGGTGCCACCACTCACATATGCTTTGATAAAGACTTGTTTAGTACTTATTAGAAATGCAAGAGTGAAGAGCGGTTGTTCATGGGTAACACTGACTCATCTAAGATTGAAGGTCGTGGCAAAGTTGTGCTAAAGATGATCTCGAAGCATGAGACTGCTCTCGAAAATGTGAAACATGTGCCAGACATGAGGAAGAATTTGATTTCCGGTACGCTTATGAGCAAGGCCAGATTTTTTTATCACTTTCGAATCTAATAAACTTGTGTTTAAGAAGTATGGGGTGTTTGTGGGCATGGGGTATGTTCATGGTAGATTGGTCAAGATGAATGTATGACAGTCCTTCCCAAAATTGTTGTAACCGATGTTTCAATAAATGAGAAAACCCCTGTTGCTTATTTGGTTGAGTCTTTTGACATTTGGCATGAACGTTTAGGGCATGTGAATTATAAATCTATTCAAATATTGATTAATTTGAACCTAATATTGCTATGTATATTTGCTACGTAGCAAAAATGAAGCCTTGGAAAAGTTCAAGGAATATAAACTCGAAGTTGAAAACCAACTTGAGAGGACTATTATGATGGACCTTTTGAAGCATTTTGTAAAGAAAATGGCATTATCCATCAAACGACCGCTTCCTACTCACTTGAATCTAATGGAGTTGCGGAACAAAAAAATCGAACTCTTAAAGAGATGATAAATGCAATGTTGCAGGAATCTGGGTTACCTCAGAACATATAGGGGAAAGCTCTGCTTACCACGAATTATATCCTCAACAAAATACCGCATAAAGTGACTGGCAAGACGCCATATGAACTTTAGAAAGGTAATGTACCTTCGTACAAGTTCTTTAAAATGTGGGGGTGCCTAGCAAAAGTGGTTGTACCACCTCCTAAAAAAGTCACAATTGGATCTAAAACCATTGATTGTATTTTCATCGGATATGCACGCAATAGTAGTGCTTATCGGTTTCTGATTCATAAATCAGATGTACCGAATATCCATGTTAATACAATAATAGAATCAAGGAATGCATCTTTCTTTGCACACGTGTTTCCGTGCAAGGATAAACAATATTTGAAGCGAACTCGTGAAGAAATAGATGTAAACACCTCATCAAATGAGGTGACCACTTCTGGTACTTCAGTTAATGAAGCAGAAGAGGATGAAGATGAACCTAGACATGCAAAAGAGCTCGTAAGAAAAAATCTTTTGGTGATGATTTTTTGATGGTGTTTCTTTTAGAGAATAAACCGATATCATTCACTGAAGCCATGTCTACAGCAGACGCACCTTCTTGGAAGGAAGCGGTCAATAGTGAAATAGACTCTATTATCCAAAATCATACATGGGAGATAACTGATTTACCACAAGGGTTTAAGGTTCTAGGGTGTAAATGGATTTTTAAGACAAAATTGACAACCGATGGTTCAATTGATAAGTACAAGGTTTCCGGCAAAAAGAAGGCTTGGATTTCTTTGACACATATTCTTCGGTAACGAGAATAACTTCAATCAGAATGCTGATAGGAATTGCAGCATTACGAGACCTATAAATACATCAAATGGATGTAAAAACTGCATTTCTAAATGGTGATTTAGATGAGGAAATTTATATGAAACAACCTGAAGGGTTTGTTATCATAGGACTAGAATACAAAGTTTGTAGACTTGTGAAGTCATTGTATGGACTTAAACAAGCCCCAAAACAATGACATGAAAAATTTGACAATGTTATGATGTCAAATGGTTTCAACATTAATGAATGTGATAAATGCATATACATCAAAAGTACTCCACACGGGTATGTTTTGCTCTGTTTATATGTAGATGATATGCTTATCATTGGTAGCAATAAGGATATAATCCAACAAACTAAAAATATGTTTAGTGAAAAGTTTGACATGAAAGACATGGGCCTAGAGGATGTCATTCTAGGATTAAAATCACTAAAACTTCAGATGGAATTATTCTGTCTCAAGCTAATTATGCTGAAAAGATAATTGGGAGATTCAAAACCTACTCAAGTAGAAGTGCAAAAACTCCAGTTGACCCGAGTATTCACTTGACTAAAAACTCAAGTGAAGCAGTGTCACAAATAGAGTATGCACGAGTAATCAGTGTCTAATGTACTTAACCAATTGTACTAGACCCATTTTGGCGCATGCAGTTAATGTACTGAGTCGCTACACGAGTAATCCAGGATATAAACACTGGAAAGCCATAACAAGAGTATTGAACTATGTAAGTTATAATAATAGTTATGGGCTGCACTATGGTAAAGAACCATCAGTTTTGGAAGGATACAGTGATGCCAATTGGAGTTCTGATTCCAATAACTCTAAATCCACGAGTGGATATGTCTTTACGCTTGGTGGTGCTGATGTGTCTTCGAAATCTTCCAAACAAACTCTGTTGGCCAGATCGACCATGGAATCTGAATTTATAGCTTTAGATAAAGCTGCAGAGGAAGCGGAGTGACTTCGGAATTTTTTGGAAGATATTCCTATGTGGGAGAAACAAGTGTTGGCATTACATGTACATTGTGATAGTCAATCAGCTATATGTCGGGCACTGAGTAATCTCTATAATGGTAAATCTCGTCATATCAGAAGACGACATAAGACCATTAGACACTTGATCTCAACTGGTGTAATTACGGTAGATTACATCAAGTCGAATGACAACCTTGCGGATCCATTTGCGAAAGGTTTGTCTCGAGATCAAGTTGAAAAATCATCAAGAATAATGGGTTTAAAGCCTATGTCTTAAGAGGATGTTTGGTGGTAATCCCACCTACGTGACTCGAGATCCCAAGATATAGGTTAAAAAGGAAAACTAAATCAAGCTGAATCTGCTAAAAGCACTGAGAGATTTTAGTCTCTTCCCAGTTTCTAGGATGATGAACAGTGCCAAATCAAAGTGGAAGAACGTGTTTTGATTCTTCTTGCTTTTAGTTGCTTCATTTATTTGCTTCAGTTCGAATAAAAGGAGAATTGGTATCCCTAGTTTCTATGACTCATTTCTTTCACTTTCATGTTTTCCTATTATGTAGGAGTTGGACCCATTACTCTGTTTCTGCTTCGTCTATTTAAGATAAATGAAAAGCCAAAAATAGACGATCTTTATTGCCTAATAAAAGTGTTCCTGTGTTCTTTCGATTATGTTCTTGTGTTCTTGAGTTTGAGATATAAGCTTGAACCCATCAATATACTATTTTTTTCTCAACATCTTTATATTATTTAGATAGTTTAACATCAATATACTATTTAACTATGATTTATATCTATCATTCCATTCATGACCAAAAATAATGAATAGTAATCACGGACAAAAAATGCACACTATTCATCTGCTTTCACCATTATTCTAAAAAATGTTTTCTTCCAATTCGTCAAATCGACTCCTCGTCGCGATGACTTGTATTTAATATATTATATATCAAAATTTTACAAATTTGACGGTCACAAAAACGGATTATATTATATATTAATTTTAACTTCGTAGAATTGACATGTGTTTTTTAGAGATAAATGATAAAATTGCAAAAATTTACGATTTATGGTTTTTTTTTACTGACTCTTAAAAATAATGTGTATCAACAACTAAAAGCAGAATAAAATGTGTTACGTTTATAAATATTTCTCAATATAATAATACAAAAAAAAAATCATTTCCAAGAGAAAGACAAAAACAATTTTCTATCCTTTAAATTTTGAACTATTACCGAAGCCTTCCACCAGTAAAATATTTCACATTCTAAGGTGGATCGATCATGCATAATAGGTTTTGGTCGGATAAAATTGGCTCATTGCAAAGTGCGGATTTCATATTTCTCATTTTGTAAAATTTATTTAGTTTAGTTCTTATATAGTAATTGTGGTTTTACAACAATTTTTTCATATTACATCAAATATGAAAGTATAATATAATCTAAAAAATAAATGATTGAAAAAGTTATTTAATAAAACATAACCACATATTAGGCCGATACCCGCGCATATGCGCGGAATTTTGTATATGTAATTTTGGTTGTTAATAACAATTTTAATTTGGAAAATCACATAAAAACCATTATGGTGGAAGTCACTTCTACTTTAAACCTCCAAAGTTTTCAACTCATACAAAAACTCATCAAAATGACAACTTCACTATTTTAAACTTTTAAATGACATTCGTGTTATTGGATCCATACAAATAAACGGATAAATTGATTCCGTCAACGGAACAGTTCATTTTTGTTATATATAATGACATGGCTTTAATAATTAGTATTATTTTAATAAAAATTAATTTGAAAAAAAAATTTATTTATCATTAATAATAAT
Source organism: Turritis glabra (assembly GCA_900406565.1). NCBI lineage: Eukaryota > Viridiplantae > Streptophyta > Magnoliopsida > Brassicales > Brassicaceae > Turritis > Turritis glabra. The sequence goes on along the minus strand of OVBN01000243.1, from coordinate 4,218,709 downwards.
AATAAAAAAAATTTGTCGTGACCTATCTTTCTCTCTCTTTTTCGTGAGTGACTTCTTTTAAACCTCAGTCCAATGTCCATTTAGATTTTCAGTCCAGCTTAACCGAATTTATTTCCCGACTTCGCTTTCTTGACCTCCTCTTTTGAATATATGAATATTTTCGTCACCATATTGCAGAACTCACTGCATACACACAATCTCTAAAATCAAACATTATTTCTCAAAGTTTAACTAAATTTCCAATATATAGGAGTGAAAAGAAATTTACTGTCATGGATCATCCCCAACAAGCATCCTATCTCCTTCATCGTCTGTGAAAACTAATTCCCATTGATTACGGGTTCGCAATTGGCCTTTGAGATCAAAGAGTTTCTCTATTTCATCTATCAGCTTGTCTCCATTAATAACAGTTAAATCAAGAGCTCTACCTATGGCTACACCTTGCATTTGAACCTGCACAATTACACCACATCAAAAGTTATGCGATATGTGTAGAGCTGTTTGAGGATCCTCATGAAGATAATTTTTGAATATGCATGTTTGAATGTATTAGTTGCATAATAAAAATATGTAATATGTAAAGTGTAAAAAAAATGATGATTTTATATATACTTTGGTCCGACTTCTAGTAGAATTAAACTGCATGTTTTGAACTTCTTTTGGTGATGTCAAAGTTTGGGTATGGTAGAGATTTTTTTCTTGAGAGACTATGGAAATCTTGGATTTTTGATGTAAGTCAATTGGTCCTATAGAATCATTGGTTTGTGAAGGTCTTGTCATATCGACTCCAAACAATCGGAAACTAGTGGTCGCATCAGTGATTATCCTTTAATTCATTGGTAGAACCATTTGGTCGTTATTGTAATTTGGCTTGGACATGGTTTGGACTAAGTAACTCATCAACGAACCAGAAAGAGTCTTTGAATCTTCAACTACATCGCGATAACTAAACTTAGGAACACTCATCATGGTGCTCATGCTCGATTTCCTTATTTCTAGGTCTTGATTCAATGTAGGAGTCCTGAGATTCGATGATGTTGAACATATATATAAAAGTAGATAAAATGAAATGCCACTTACAAGAAATTTACAAGTTATCGACCATAAGATTATAAGAATGTTGCACTTTACCAATCTCCTTAGCTTGACGAGAACGCTTTTTCTTGAAGAAAAGTGATTGGGGAATGTTTGTTGAAGGCGCTAAATGCTCGATTTATCATGGGGAAACCTTATCAGGTCTTGGAAATGATGAATGCTCATCCCATTACACCTATAAACCAAAGATAATTAGTATACACTAAAAATGTATTTTAAAACAATATAACTAAAGTGTGAAAGGAATTTCACTTGTAGGTTTCGCCATTCTGAATCCTTCCAGTAAGAGGAGAAATCGTTGATACCAATAATCGTTTCTGAATATCTTAATCAATAAAACAAAATGTCTTTAAAAGCATATTTTGGAAAAAGAAAAAATGAAGAAAAATGTTTTGATCAAATGTTACCTTATTTCAGAAAAAATTTCACCCTCAAACTGCATCATGAATCTTGAACCGATATTGAATTTATTGTTTACAGCATTTACAAATTTATCGTAGCTAACAACAAATTGGCTTAACCTGATAACATATCAGGAACCAAAATATATGTATACTTGTTAAAGTAACTAATCTAATGATATTTCAATTGAATAAAAAATTATTAATTTGAGTTCATTCATTAGAGGAATTAATTAAGAGGATATACCAGTGGAGGAAGACATTCAATGGCATGTCCTTTACGGATAGATAATCCACCATATATGCTTGTATTAGAAGATGTCAAAATTTTTGTGAATGAATGTAGTATTGACCTTTTTTTATAGCCATTAGGAATAGGGGTTATAACTTGCTAAAAGTTTACAAATTCAAGAAATGAGTTAGAGGAAACTAAAGAATAATTACAATTAACTAATACATAAAATCATGAAAACTCTCACTTACTGTTGAATCCGGCATCAAAGCAATCTCAGCATATATTTCATCAGTATTTTTCTCTGCCTAAAATTAAACATAAAGCAACAAAAACATTTTTTCCCCATAATGAAACAAAACATACAAAATAAAATGATATAACTCATGTGTATTTCATAGAGCATTAGTGATACATACTTTAAGGTGAATAGCAATAACACGACATAGAAGCTTCGAAGGAAGATCGAAAAGTGGCTTCATTTGATTTAAGTCTTCTCTTGTAGATGCCTTAAACTAGAAAAAAAGAAATTTCAAACAAAAATAAATTATATATATATATATAGAGAGAGAGAGAGAGAAAAAAAAAAAGATTTCCATGTGCCCTTGAGGAAAGTAATAAACTTTTTCTCTGAGCTTTCGAAGATCAGACAAACAACCAGTACATAATTTTCATAGTTGCTCGTACATATAACTCTTTGACCCATCAACTATTAAACGAAAAAAGGACCATTAACATGGAAAAATGTTCCGAAAATCGAAAAAAAGTGTCCAAATTTCTTACTTGTGCTAAATAAATGACGCTTTGCACTCATAAATTTGTTAGTTGCCGTCAACAGCTATCCAAAGAAAAATATGGAAAATCAAATGCAAGATAACTACAAAAATCCTGCTTCTACAACCGATGCAAAACAACTTGTTCTATCGCTTCACCACAAAGAAAAGAACACAAATCAACTGCCATTACAGACCCAAAAGAGCCAAAATCTCACTCACTTAAATATAAAAAAATCTCTTGACTTTATGTGTGTCTTATATTTACACTAACACCACACATTTTATTCTTTTAAATTATCATAATTAAATATTAATTAGTAGCTTAACTTAAAACATGTACAAACATTTTCTACCTTTTATAGAATTGATGGTCCTTACAAACATTTTCTACCTTTTATAGATTAACTTATTTATTAATATATTCTCAAAATTACCTTTTATATATATAACATATAAGGATATGTTAACTGAATAAGGATAATTGTTACAGGTGGTTTTTCACCTCCCATTAAAAAAAATACATAAACAAACATCTTAACAACCCCAACCAGTGCCAGCCATGAGTACAACCAGAATAAGCATTTGCTTGCGGCCTTTAGAGGATATAGTTATTAATCGGCCTATTTTTTCCAAAAGTTCCCTAGCTTTGGTGGTGAAAATATCTGGTTTTAAGTAATCATGCAACTAGGTTCAAATTCCAGCGCCTCTCTTTCTTGTTTTTCAAATTTTTCTTTAAAAAATAGTCCAAAAAAATATTTGGGCTTGCAGTCCAAAAATGTTCAGGGCTGACTCTGACCCCAACTGGCCTTTTTTTACTACTTATTACATCCACAACCATCATAAAATTCATAAAAAGTGGTTTATTATGTGTTGGCACACAGAAAAGCAATGGGATATAGCCCTAACCGAAATATTTTCGACCCCTTTCCCTATATAAACCCCAAAATGCCTACAGAAAGGGGATCTTGAAATGAAAAAGGAGAACGATATGGAAATACAATTCGATAGAAAATCGGACGAGAATTGAGAATCAATGGTTAGACAATAGAGCGGCTAGAGATAACTCAGGCATGACTGAAGGACGATTCAAGAGAGAGGACGAGTCAAAACATAGAAGGAAAAATAAACGCAAACATTCATGAGATATAGCTTTAGCAAATCATGTCACATAATCAAAAAATACTTACTTGGACTCATAAAACTCGCCATCCATTCATTGCCATCACTTGATAGGGAAAAGTTGGGCTTTCGGACAAGCTCGGCGTAATCTAGTAGGTACGTTCTTTTCTTTAAATTTATGGATATCTAATGGTCAAACTTTGCCATCAGATAATTCCAATCCCACTTGTAACACCCCAATCTCTGGAAATATGGCGGTGCATGATTTAAAATGATTGATTTGGCTACCTATGTCACTTAAATCACCAAAATGCACTTATCTTTTATGTACCTCGTTCACACATAACTCTAGAGTTAAGTGTGCTTAAACTAGAGTAATTTCAAATAAGTCACCTATCAAAAATTAATTTCAAGTACCATGTGAGAGAGGACAAAGTACGAAAAAATATCTATTGGTGATTTTTTAGAGAGATTAAAGAAGTCTTTCAAACTTCTCGGAGTAGCGCACTGATCTTTGAATGAAGGTGAAGCCCACCGGCCAAGAGAAGGCGTGGAAACCCACAAACAATAACGGTCGGAACATTACATATGGTATAAGAACTGAAACCAGATGAATAGGGAAATATGTGGTCTCACACAATCGGGGGTGACGATTTCGGTATGCAACGTCCTCGTTTCACTTTGTGATTAAGGGTGATTGTAACACCTCAGTATCTAGAAATATGGTGGTGAATAAAAAGAGCTTAAAATAATTAATTTTCTTTATGTCACCAAAATGCACTTATCTTTTATGTCAAACGTCATGACATAACTCTAGAGTTAAACGTATTTGAGTTGGATTAATTCTAAGATGAGGTGAATTCTGGTATTATATGAATGAGAATAAAATACATAAATATATAATGGTGAGTCAGTGAACAAGTCTTTCAACCTTCCTTAAGCTACGACGTTGGGGCGCAATGATCTTTGAACATGGGTAAGGCTCACATGCCAAGAGAGAATGGGCCCACAAACGGTGGCGGTAAAGGAATTACACCACTCTCCCGTAAGGTTTTCTTCTTTCAAAATTCTTTAATCAAACATTTGATTGAGCCTTAAACCACAATCAGTTAGGGCCATAACTACACCGCCATGTTCCTCTCGGAAACCGACTCTCCATTTAGTCACTTTAACCGTTATGACTCGAGTGTTGGAGAATACCCCTCAAGAGGATAAACTTTTTTTCATCTTGGAAGTCTACATGAACATGTTATTGTGACAAAAAGACAGGTAGTGCGAGCACGAGACAATGACATGAGAAGAACATTTACCCGAACGGAGCATATGGTTGCTCCTCAAAAGATGAGTCTTTCACTCTGCATTCGCTGGCTATTCCAAGCAATTGAGATTTTCCATCTATGAACAAATTCAACCGTACGAAAGATGTGAAATTCGACCTGAACAATAATTATAGTATATGATTAACATGAGGTAAAAGCTGGACAAAAGGAAAAATATATTGTTAATTTAAATAAACTATTTTACTTTATAAATTTATTATTATATTTTTAAAAATTAAACTATTTTCTTAATCGCATATTTTAGAGTAAATATTTAAAATTTAGGATAACAAAATTGGGATGACAACCAAAAAAGTTTTACTTCTTTATGTATTTAAAAATAAATAAGAAAAACATATATGTATTAAAAATGAAAAACCAAAAAATATATATATGTATAGCATTAAAGAAATTTACGTATTTTAAGAATTACATGACATATTTTAGACAAAAATAAAAATAATCATAAAATATTTTAATTAGCATTATACTTAATGTTTGGGATAAATCTGCTCCTCTAATTTTTACGAATCTCTCAGTGCCACGCGTACTTAATTTATACTTGTGTTGAATCTCTAAATGAGTTTGGACCTATGTGTCAAGACTCAAACAATTTGATGGTAAGACTATGCGGACTTTCCTTTGTTTACTACGGTGAGGTCCCTTCGTTAAGGGCCAAATGGCGAACGACCTCAGTAGTTAGATGATGCGTGCTGAGTTTTACAAAAAAAAATTAGTAGATAAAATTCTTAATTCCTACATGCAAATATGCTACAAATGCACAATTATCTGTTGTAGTTGATCCACGCGAAAGAATGTTGCACAACAAATCTAAATGCAAAAGGGTTAGGCTAAAACAAAAGTAAAGATTTTGTTTTGGGTTGTCACGGGTTAGAATGCATGAAAGTAAATTGACACTTTTGATTTTGATAATACTAACGAGGGAAAACGCTGGGCATAAAGGGATCTCCAAGGTTCATAGATTAGAATAACTCAAATGATAATTAAGGTTAAATATGTTTGTCTTCTTTCTATCGGTTTTTATCTTTGTTCTTGAATTCAAAACTTCACTTTCACAATCTAAACGTTTAATCCTAGGCAACCTAACAAGTCAACTTTCATAGCCAATTAATCTTGTTAGGAATACTTTATTTTCCAGTTTTGATCAACTCACTAAACTCTTAACTCAACAATATCAAGTTCAGACGTGAAACTCGCCAAATACTAGCTCAAAAAACCTAACGCACTTGTGATGGCTTGATTAATCCTATGAATGACAATTGATTCATGACTTCAGTTATACGCGTTATAAATGAGTAGAGACAAAGAACATGCAAACAATATTCTACCCTCAAAATTGTCAATCAAGTTAAAAAACCATGAGATCTCCTTCGAATCACCCTTTTAAACCCAACAATGGAAAGACATGTCGAAAGTATCCATGGATATTAGTGACAAGGAGACATGATGAACACAGTAAATAGAAAGAGATTACATTATTCCAATCTATCACAAACGATGAAATCTTCTCTTAAAATTACAAAAATGAAATGACAAATGCTAGAAACGAGGCGTATAACACTTTCTAAAGAGTATATAGATAAATCTCGAGGTGTGAGGAAGTTGTTTTATGTGCAGGAGTCGAGCTCCTCCTTATATAGGCTCTAGGAATGGATAAAACCAAATCCTAATAGGATTAGGATAAATCGTAATAATCCAGAGAATATTCTCAAAATCTGTTATGCCTTGATAATTGTGAATCTAAGAAGCCTTTCTTTCACTAGTTTCTTCTTTGCTTAACTTTAATTTCAACGAAAAATTGTTAGCTTTGATTTTGATAGATCATATACTTCAAAAATCAAAATCCAAGTTTTTTTTTTTTATCACTTCGTCTCATCTTTTTCGGGCCTTTTAGCCCAGTTCGTAATGTGGCATTTTTATATATTTTTCCTTGTTCTTTCCTCTGGTCTTTTTTTTTTCCTCTGGTCTTTGTTCCACTGAAGAATAATACGATAAGTCAAATTGCGTAGTGCAACTTACATAACCGTAGATTTGGTAAACCTGGAAGGTCCAGTTAAAAAACTAAATTAATGCACAGCATAGCTGATAGCTGACTTAATTTTGACCATAAATTACATAAATGCCCCTGATATCCATAAAAAAGAACTCAGTGCTCACAAAGTCACAATGGACAGAACAAAAAAAACCAAACTGTTTTGTCGATTTTACTCAGAAAAACGTCGATTCAGTTTGCTCTCATCCGGCCATCGGAATATTCTTGCTCCGACTAAATCAATCCTTCTTCTGAAAAACGAGGAACAAAGTTTCATCACGAAAGCAAATCTTTTTTTTTATTTGGGAATATTAGCTTAGTGAAAAATGAGAGAACTTACTTAGCTCATCGAAAGAGATTTTGCTAATGCTTTCCCCATATTTGATCAGGCGAATCTTCCCTACAAAACCGCAAACGAATAGTAACTCAGCGACAAACAGATGATTTGGATCAACAATATGAATATACATACCATCACGCCGGATGCAAATCTCAGGGATACTCTTCACTTCACTGCTAATGCTATCATTATACACTCTAGTCTCAATATCACCTTCCACATAAACCGATGAGCTGTGTAACAAAGCACCAGAAGAAAAAAAATCAGATAAAACCAACACCCTTCACCTCCAATTTGTTAACTGATACCAAAACAGATCGGGAGAATAAAGAAGAAACAGAGAAATCGAAGACGGAGAAAGAGATTGTGAATGTGGAAGATATAAATATATTATTAGAGTTTCTGTGTACACTTTTACACATTCACATATATGAGCTGATTACATCTTAACCTGACCTTCTATCTAACTAACGGACTTATCACTTCTGTAATTAGAACTGTTAAACTATTGTTACTAGTATACCCTGTTTAAGATAGTTAAAAGTGTAGTAAAACTTACTTTTTAGCAAGTTTTTGGACAGCGTAAGAGCCAAGCACTTCGTTATGCACTGCGATTCTATGCCACTGAGCTGGTTTTGGCTGATTAGTAGCTCCTACAAGCCTCTGATCAAACATCCCACCTGTTCCTACAGTGAAGATCGTTACTGTTCGCCCGTTCCTTAAGATCTTCTGCAATGGTGCTTGCCCTACTTTCCCACAGATGATCGCCTGTGTGAGTCAGAGAAAACCAACAATGATATGAAACCGCAAGAAATGCAATAACCCAATCAAAAGAAGATAAGTAGATGCAAAACAAGATAACTCGAGTCATGAATCATGATTTGATCATCGGCATATGATTCCAACGTGATAATTCAAGGCATATATGAAAAGACTGCTCCTTTATACTCGGGTTTTTTGCAATAAAAACAACAATTGAAGTTTTAGATAAGAAGACTAACTTGATTCTAATATTCTTCAGCTAATAATGCTTAGCAGTAGGTGTTCAAGATGAATCTTTTACCCTATGAACACCGCGAAATCCCCAACCTTTACGGGGATCAACTCCATGAGGTTGAAGCACAGGTCTCTCTGAATTGGTTTCTTCAAAATCTTCTTCAACACCTTCATCGATCGGACCAGTCGAGAACCACGACTTAGAGACTCTCTCAGCACTTATTGCTACACTCAAAAGCAACACAAGAAGAAACAGATGATAATCAAACACATTTCTGAGCAAAATTCAGATTTTAACATGAACAAAAGGCAGATGATTTAGGTGATACGAAAGAAGAAGAAGTGAGATTACCTAGAGGAGATATCGAAGAGGATCTGAGAACCTTGGAGACTCTGATGGCGAGTGAGTTCATTTTGTCAAACAGGGACGATTCTGAGGATGTGATGTCTGCAAAATGCGCGAATCGCACTGATCCCTTGAAATTAGGGTTTATACGTCACAGCGAAGCAACAATTTAGAACAAGATTAATTACGATTGAACCACGACTGAGCTGAGAAATGCGAAAGCAGGATTTTGATGTAAGAGGGAAATGGTTTACCAGTGAGTTTGAGAAGGAGAAAACGCAACACAGAGAGGAAGAAGAAGAAGAAGCGCAAAACGACGTCGAGGAGCTCTGATTCGTTAAACCCTGCGGTGAAGACTTTTAGGGTTTGAATACAACAAAACAAAAACGCTGCGAACGGGAAACATTTTGGAGGTAGAGGACGACGGAGACCTTAGGTTCTCGTTTCGCGAAATGACTGAATTGCCCTTAGTCTCTAATGAATAAAATGAGAATAATAGCCATTTACAAATTTTCGAAAACAAAAAAGAGAACTCAAAAGATTCGGTTCTTCGGTTTGGTTTGGTTCTTTTGGTTTTCGATTAATTCGCGTAAAGAAATTTAGTATCTATTCGGATATTTAAAATTTAGCTTCGATTCGGTTCGGTTTTGGATATTTTCGGTTCGGCTTCAGATATCCAAAATATTATATTAAAACTAAAAATTGTTAAATTTAAATAAAATTTAGTTAAATTTAGACAAACATAACTAAAATATTTCGAATGTTTTGGTTATTTTAAGTACTTTGTTTAATTCAGTGTAAAAATAACTAATATTTCCGAGTTTATACTTATAATTTTGATAATTATGTTATATCAAGTCTAAGTATAATTAATATTTTAGGTTTATAATTATATTTCGGATATCTATTCGGTTCAATTCGGTTCCGGTTTTTCGAGTATAGAAATTTAAGACCCATTCATATATTTTATCTGTTTGGTTTCTTATTTTTCAGTTCGGTTCGGTTTCTTCGGTTTCGCTTATTTTGCCCATGCCTACTCAAATGACTGAATTGAATACAATTCAGAAATTGTATGTGTTAAGAAACAAAAATCAAATAAAATAATATTTTTTCAAAAGAAAGATTATGGCATGATATTTAGGTTTTAACTTACTTGAACTCAAACCGCTTAAATTTTAAATGCTACATAGTTTTGAATTGAAACAAAAATTTGTAAACGCGAGTGAGGCAAGAATAATAAAGTGCAGAAAATAAACGAGATACAAAATTTGTTAATGAGATTCGGTTTTTCTTACTCCCCGGGACCACATCCAAAAATCGATTCCACTAGAACAAGAAAGCAAATACAACTTATTCGCAAACGCGTAAATCAAGCATAATCCTCTTGATTCACCGCTCCGTTCAATAACATGAAATCTTAAAGATAATCTCTACCCTTAACTAAACTCCCCATGAGCCTAGAATTTATCAGGATAACCTAACCCTGAGCTAAACTTCCCCTGAGTCTACACTACAATTCTCTAAAGTCTCTGGAACAACCGTCACACCAACGAACCCAACGATGACACCAAAACACTCCAACATGTTCGTCAACATTAACGCACAAATAAGCTTGATCACACAAGCACCAAACCGCGATACTCCATCGCACACGATCACACACGATCTCTCATAGAGCTCTACATGATTTTTCTTTATGCCCTACCTCAATAACATGCAAAACTTCTCCTTATGTAACCGACATGATTTCCTAATCATTTGAGAAAGAGTTTTCAAATTTCATAAAGAAAAATTTTTCCTTTTTGCCATTTTCCTTATCTCTTCTAGCAAATTTCGTCTTTACTTATATGATTTTTTTTTTGTTTTCGAACAACTATATTTTTCCTTTTTATGACTTAACAAATGCTCTTACATCTCCGTACTCGAGCTCCTCATCATCAATTATGCATATATGCTTCGTGTATCACTTATTGTACTATTTTTTGTACTACTTATTGTACTACTTCGTGACCGGTACAAAAAAACACCGAAACAACTACATCAATAAAACAAACATGCATTCAAAAATTTAATTTTATGTAGAGCATGACTGGTATATGATATCAGATAAATAACAAAATAACATAACAATTGAATATTTGTTAGCGAAACGAATTGAAATAAATAAAGATTTCGTAGAATAATTATAAAATGATGAAAAACTAGTTTTAGTAGATTAATCACCTTTTGGTTTTTCTAGTTATATTTTTAACATGTTAGTAGTATCGTAGAATCATTTTTTCGAAAAATAGTTTGAATAGTTTGAATGATAAAAATAGTGAAATCACGATTTTAAAACGTTAATAAGTAATTTACCATTAATCCCGGCGTTTTTTACAAAAAAAAAAAACCTAATTTATGGGGTTGGAAAGAGAAATCAAAATTTTGTAACTTTAAAGATGACGTCAGCTAGGTGACATCATTATGACATAAACTAAGTGAAGCGAATAAGTAAAAATAATGAAATGGAGATCCACGCGGAATGAAGTTTGAAAAAGTCAGAGGTCAAATCTCTTGACTCATATTTTCTAATTATATTCTCTCTAATTTTTTCCCTTCAAAAAATATGCTTATTAGTAGAGACGTGGAGCCATGATTATTTAAAGTTCGGTCATGAATAAACTCTAATCCATTTTGAGTTTTAAAAGTTTGTATAATAGGGTTGAATTATAATTTGGTCGTTTCTAACCCTCCGATTTTTTATCATACTTAAAGAAAAATGTTTTTTTAAGAAAATTTTTATGTTGATAACATTATTATTTAATTATCAAATGGAAACACTAGATCATCACAAACATATCAATTATAAATTTATCGTTTTTTCGTCAAGACGACAAAATCATATTTTTCCGCCAAAACAACAAAATCATATTTTCCGCCAAGACCGCAAATTCATATTTTTCCACTAAGACCTCAAAATCATATTTTCCCGCCGAAACTCTAAAATCATATTTTTCCGCCAAAACCGAAAAATCATATTTTTTCACCAAGACCGCAAAATCAGATTTTTCGCCAAAACCGCAAAAATCATATTTTCTCCCCAAAACCGCAAAATCGAATTTTCCCGTCAAATCATATTTTCCCGCCAAACCCACAAAATCGTATTTTTCCGCCAAACCCGCAAAATCATGTTTTTCCGCCAAAACAATAAAATTATGTTTTTTGTCAAAAGAAAAAAAATTACATTTTTTCGTCAAAATCGATAAGTTCCGTTTTTATCAAAATTAAACACATTTTTTCCATTATAACCGATGAATTATGTTTTTCCGTCAAACTGCAAAATCTCATTTTCACGCCAAAAACCACAAAATTATATTTTCCCGCAAAAACCGTAAAATTATATTTGAATATCAATTTATGAATTTATAGGTTCACTCATTGGCAAAAAGATTTTAAATTTATATTACTTTGTATTCAACTATTCATGTTGTTGATGACATCTACATTTAATCTTATAATATTTTTTATTTTTTATTTAAAAATACTATTTTATAAAAGTCAACCCAAGAATTTTTGGTTGCTAATAGAGAATATAAAAAAAATATCTAGAACCTTACAACAATACTTAACCGGGTTGAAAGAGACGATACCAAGTTGACAAATTAGAGGAAGTAGAGGGAAGATATCGCTGTTCTCTTGAGAGCGGATCAAGTCGACAATGAATGATACATTGTATATATTTGATGATAGCAGAAGGAGGCCTACAGACTTGAGTGTGAGTTCTTGTATTCCTTTCTTTCCAGATCATATAAATAGAGGCTTGATAACATAACCTTAAGATCAGAAGCACGTTCTCATCCCTACACGGCTTCTTCAACCATTTAGCCATATCCTCAAACAGTCCTGTAGGATTCAAATTCGTTTTTGAAGTAAAGAAAAACCAAACTTCCTTCGGATAACGGCAGTCAAAGAAAATGTGTTGCCTAGATTCATCCTGAAAGTTACAAAGGAGACAGTTAGGAGGAATCTGCAACCCCCATCTAAGGAGTCTATCCCGAGTGTGAAGCCTATTCCGAGTTGGATACCACGTAACAAATGAATGCTTGGGGATCCTTCATTTGAAACAAACAGAATCAAACCACTCCACTTTCACTCCCGTAGGATTCAAATGATGCAAAGTGTCTGCAGCTGAGAACTTATATGAGGCTCGTTTATCACCCATTTTCCATAAGATATAATCATCTTCACTATTTTCATCGACTATTTGAAGATCTGGTAGACATTGCTTTAATAGCTGGATGATGGGATTCCTACTCCTGCTGCCATAAACCCACCAGTCACCATTTCTTAAAGCCTCTACTACTACTGCATTACCAGCCAAACCCAAGAGTATACGCCTATTTTCATCAGTGATATCTATAAGTGGCTCTAAACCAGTCCAATTATCTTCTTAGAATCTTATAATATCACATATACAGAAAATAGCTACAAGCATTTGGATAGAAAACACACAAGACATTCTCATTGACAACAAACATGGAAACACCTCAAGTGATTGTTAAAGTTTTAAACCATGTTTTTCAGCTTTGTCTTGACCTGTTTATGTGGTTTTGATTGCCAATCTCATCCAAAAGATTTTTTGGATCGTTTTTAAAAATATCTCTAGATGTGACTAATGTAATATTTTGGTCACTAATAACAATAATAGCTCTATACTATTACAGACTAGACATATGTTCTATAGATAAATTAACTCTAACCAAGTAAGACTTTGACCCTAAAATATTTATTTATAGTTTAAGTAACACCCTTTTGCATCACAATGTCACAATGTATTAAACTTTACACAACACGTAGGTGGACTTAGTTAAGGAATATTTTCAATATTTTATAACAAAAAATAATATTCCAAATCCATTAAATCAAAAATCAATTATAGTGGCAATAAAGTTACATATCAATCATGAGATATGGAATCTAAGATGAAATTTCTTTTAGTTTGAGATATACTTTGACGATGGACTTGGTCACCAGAAACCTTTTCCTACGATCGTGTATTAAATTATAAATGTATGAGTTGTCTCATTTTTATAAGTATGTATGTAATAATTAATGGTTCATAATTTTAAAAAAAAATTATGGAATTTTCTCCACAATCCTTAAATGTTAAAAATTAGAGTGTCACAATACAGTTGATCTTATCATTAGCTCATCCTGATTTTGTAATATATTGTATAATTGGGATTTGGTATATAATAGTTTGTGTTATAACTGCTATGTTATAATTCATATTTGATTCTGGTAGAATATATGAAGAAGTTGCACACAAACAAAAGAAATATGATAAAAGAAACTATTGTTGCCAAAAAAGAAAACCAAAAAGGTTATACAAGAAATGGTTGTTGCTACAAAAATAGAAAATCATGTAATATACTTTCCGCAAATAAATACTGAAAAAGAACCTTAACTACATCCACAAAGCTATAGTTTGAAAGGGTACATTTATTTATATGAGTATATCCTACTTATACAATTATTAAGTAAACCACTGGATTTAAATAACTAATCAACATGGTTAAACTAAAATAAATCCAAAAATTGAATTGGTCAGCATTTGACCTTCAGTAAACACCACCACTTATACAATCTGGAACTACATATTCTTAATGAAGACCAAAGACTTTCTCAAGTTTGAATCTTCTTTCCTCTTTATATAATAGTTGAGCAGTTGGTCAAATTTTCAAACACATCTTCACTCAAATCAAATTTTAAAGCCTTTAAATTCCAAAAGAACACGCTTCGCTTAAACACAAACTCCCAAAACATTCTCATCATCAAATACCAAAAGATCTCATATCTTTCTCTTATAAGCCTCAGTCATATGTTTTCAATCTCATGTCCAAAACTTTACATAAAAAGTTATTAGCTGTCCCCTTTTATAAGCATCACATTTCTTCTCCTTCAATGTCAAAAGTTCTACCAAAAAAATCATAACTATCTCTCCCGGTCATCGTCAAATCGGGGTTTAACCGGCTTTCGAATTCACCCAAAACATTAAAAGTGGCGAAATTATCCTTTTGGTGAGGTAACTAGCATGGAAATGATGAATTGGGAGCAGAGGAATTTGCTAAACGAGCTGATTCATGGACTAAAAGCTGCAAAGCAGCTTCAGGCTTCGCCATCGCCATCGTCGTCGTCTTCTTCTTCATGCTTGACGTCTGAGATGAAGGAGAATCTCTTACATCAGATAGTTTCTTCCTACGAGAAAGCTATTATGATACTAAACGGATCACACAATACTACCACGGAGAGGGTGGAGTTTGCGGCGGATCCTGTGGCTAATTCCGGTAAGGTTCCGGAATCTCCGGCATCGATTACGGGAAGTCCGAAAAGCGAAGAATTTCTCGATGTGGGATCTAAAGATTACAGCTTAAGTTCTAAAAAAAGGTTAAAAATTTGAACTTGAATTGGAGTTTTAAGGAAGAAAAAAATTTACCACTTTTAGTAATGTAAGAAATAAATAAAAATTTACCAGAGTTTTTAATTAGGGATCTGAAATTGTGCAGGAAGATGTTGCCAAAGTGGACAGAGCAAGTGAGAATTAGCCCAGACAGAGGCTTAGAAGGACCTCATGATGATGTCTATAGCTGGAGAAAATATGGCCAAAAAGACATTTTGGGTGCCAAATATCCAAGGTAATCATCTTCTCATTATCATGATCATCATCATATTGATGATTAGCATCTATCATCATCATCATCATGTTTAAGGATAGTACATTTGTAAAAAAACAGATTGGATAACAGCGGATATGGATCGGATATATATATGAATAAGTCGGATATAGAAAATTACTACATAAATATTGGATAAAATCACGGATAATTTGGATATAAGATAGATTAATTTATGTAATTCTTTTGAAATAAATAACTTTAGATCATTTTAAAAAATTTAATTATCTAAATGGAAAATTTCAGTTACCTTATCCAAAAAATTTTGGATAATTACCTGGAAAAAAAAACACAGGCTTAATTATGTTTATGAAATTAATCGGCTAATGTGTGCTGTTTTTGCTGCAGGAGTTATTACAGATGCACATTTCGTAACACTCAGAACTGTTGGGCTACGAAACAAGTCCAAAGATCGGACGGTGATCCAACGATCTTCGAAGTAACATACAGAGGAACACACACTTGCTCACAGGGGATCCCACCTCCAGAGAAGCGAGAAACTAAGCAAAACCCAACAGCAGCAATAAATTACCAAAATGACCTTCTAAACAATCTCAGGACCAATCTCGCCGTACGTACCGACGGGGTTGAAGGCGACGCTTTCTCATTCCCCGTTACGCCGCCGTTTTATTCTTACGACTCCATCCACGGTGGTGGAACGTTTTGCCACGTGGGAAGCTCTGGTCCGTCGGATTTCACCGGATTGATCTCTACTAATACCTCTACAGGAAGTTCCCCGATCTTCGACGTTGATTTTCAGTTCGATCCAACGGCTGAGATTGACACGGGCTTCCCCACGTTTTTACACGATTCGATTTAATTATTTACTAGGGATTGATTATTCTTGAGATTAATTATATAATGAGTCAGAGTAACTGAGTAACCAAAGAAAAATAAAAGATCTTAATTTGATAAAACTAGTTTAATCTACTAACTGTAAAATCAGAAACAAACCATAAGAATTCTTAATGTTGAAAATCCTAAATTTTTTAAAAAGCAGAGTTGAGATGTTCAATGTGAGCAAACTTGAACATTCTCATTTTTTTTCTTTCTACTGCTGAGTTAATTCTTCCTCTACGACACAGTCTTGGTCTTATTGTACTCTTCCACTTCTTTCTTGTAAGCTTCCATTAACTCATCAGCTTTTTGATTATAAACTTGTTTCTCTTCCTCACCAAGTTCCTACAACAATATTTTACCAAAACTAATTCAATTTCACAATTAAAGATGATATAATGACACTCATTAGATTCAGATTTTCATAACTTATATATACCTTCCACTTCAATGAAATGTGGGCAATAACAGTTGAGTTGTTGATCCCAGGATGCTCTTCTAACACACTCTTTCTTGCATCTTTGCTGTAAAAAAATGTTTACAAAACAGTCAGAAAAGATTTGAGATTATATCTTGTTTTGTGGATTCAGGGTTTTAAGTATACCAGAAGAGAAAGTATGAAGAAGCAGGCTTTTTGGGTTTGTTAGGATCAACATTTTCATTCTTCTTCTTGTTCTTGGTCGTTTCTTTCGTTTTCTGCAAGAAACATGTGTTGTGTTAGTCTTCGATTAGCTCTGGGCATAAAAACCAAAACCGAATACTCGAACCGAAAAAGCCGAAAAACACTCAAACCGAATCCGAACCAATTTTTTAAATATCTGAATGGGTGCTAAACTTCTATACTCGAAAACGAATCGAATCCAATACCCGAATGTATATGAAATACAAGTACATCTATAAATATTAGTTATACTTATACTTATAATAACTCAAATACACAAAACTATAACTATAAACTCGAATATATTAGATACTTTTATAAGTAATTCAGATACATTTGGGTATATTTGGGTAAAAATAACCAATGTTTTCGTTTTTTCGGGTAATTTGAGTATTTTCGGGTACATTTGATTACATTTCGGGTAATTTTTTTGGATATTTTGGTTATTTCGGGTATTTTAGAAAGATTTGGTTAAAAAAAACCAAACCCAACCCGAAACCAAAAATATTTAGGATATTTTCGGTTCTTAACACAAATACCCGAACCCGAACATACCCATATCTGAATGCCCAGGGCTAGTAGGAATGTCAAATGGGCTATCCAACTCTCAATGGATCTGTCCAAATAGACATGTTCGTTTTCTGGACATTGATGGTCAAATCCCAAATAACACCATTGGACACAATTAGGACCAAACCCAAATAGGATCATGACCAAGTGGGCTAACCACGGGATCCAAATAGACATGTTCGTTTTCTGGACATTGATGGTCAAAATCCAAATAGGACCATGACTAACTGCACTGTCCGCGGAGTCGAACTATCTGCGGAGTCCAGATTATACATAAACATAAACCGAAAATACACAAAAAACTTCATATTAAACACATACTAAAATTCATACTAAACATACTAAAATTCATATTTAAACAGTTTTATAAGGTTTTATAAGTTGTTTTATAAAATTTAATTTTATAATTTTGGCGGAAAAACACGATTTTGTAATTTTGGAGAGAAAACGGGACGGCCCATGTTCAAAAAAATTTATCCCAAATTTAAACCCTAATTTTTTAAGGATTATTAGACGTCCCATGTTCAGATGAGTTTGCCTCATTTGTTTGCGGGTTAAATTGGTTTTTAACCCATATTGACTGCTTCGATTTTGGGCGTGATTTTGGGAGTAATCATAACCGGACAATTATAATTTGGATTAGTCTAACCCATGGTTTTCAGGTCCATTTGACATCCCTAGTCCAAATATTACATGAATACAAATTACACTTTACACAAGAAAGTTCATACCTTATGCTTTACTTATTTATTTGATGTATTTTCTCGCTAAAAACGCGATTTCGTGTTCTTCCGTGTTTTTCCACCAAAAACGTAATTCCGCGTTTTTTCGCCAAAACCAAAAACGTGATTTTTTCGTTTTCTTGTTAAACGATTCCAAGTTTTTTCTCCAAAAACATAATTCTGTGTTTTTTTGCCAAAAATTCCTGTTAAAACCAAGTTTTCTCGCAAAAAAAAAAGTAATTCCAAGAACGTAATTCCAAATTTTTCTGCCAAAAATGTGATTCCGCATTTTTCCACCAAAACGTGAGTCCAAACCAGAAACAAAACTTTTACTCGTAAATGTTAAAACTTTCACCCAAATTAAGAAACCCTAATTTTTAAGGTTTATTGGACGGCCCATATCCATGAGTTCGTCCCATTTGTTTGCGGGTTAAATTAGACTTTACCCCATGACCACTTCGATTTTGGACGTGACCATAACCGAACCATTATAATTTGGACTAGTCTAATCCCATTTGACATTTCTATGTGTTAGTGACTGACTTGAGACTTGAGCCCAAGATAGGTTAATTAGAGTAAAGTTGACTAACCTTTATGATATTGTCGGTTTTTTCCTTCTTCTTGAGAAGTTGGAGAGCTTCTTGTTTATGGAGTTTCATGAGCTCCTCTTCTTCTTTCTTCTGGCTCATGGCTTCTTCTTCCTTTGTCCTTTTGTATCCTTCCATTTCTTGCAGGTATATCTCCTTGTTCTTCTTTGCCATCTGTTACAAAATTTCCAGAATATGCACACATACGTTAGAACATCCCTTTATTTAACTTCACTTCTTGACACAGCAATGTCTATGATGAGTATGATGAACCAGACCTGATCGTATGGAGCCTTTTGTTCTTCCGACAAGTTCTTCCACTCTTCTCCGGTCATCTTAGCGACCTATAATTATCAATCATCCACACAACTTAGTTTCAACAGTTTCAAATGACAATTGAGAAAAGACTACTCCAAATTCTTTACTTACCTCCACAACGCTTTTGTTTTCTCCTTTTAAAGCAGCTCTCCTCTCGTTTGCATAGATCAGGTAAGCAGATATGGGATGTTTAGGCTTCAGAGGATCCTTTATCTTCCTACAAAACGAAAATGCACGGTTATTTTACTTATGATTCATATCAAATCAGTTCTTGAGTGAAATAATAGTGGGAAAATTAGTCAGTTTTTTACTTGGCCTTTTTCTTGTTGTCCTGTTCAGCTTCCTGAACAAAGTGAAGATATTGATCAAGCAATTCCATTGCAGTTTTCTGCTTCTGCTCATCATCAAGAAGTTTCATGGCTTCCTTTTCGCGCTTCTCCTTAGCAATAACCTGAAGGTAAGCTTCCTTATCTGCTTGGTACTTCTCCTCATAAGGCTTCTTCTCTTCTGCACTAAGAGTCTTCCATTTAGCACCCAGAATGTTCGAAGTCTCCTTGAAGTCAGCATCTGGATTCTGCTTCTTGACTTCGTTCCAATTACCCTTACACCACAAAATGTATGGTGTCGATGGTCTCTTTGTTTCATCACAATCTTTCTTCTTCTTCTTTCCCTTCTTGTCTTCTTCAGTTTGTGCCATAGATTGACTGAATGCGAAAGTCTGAGGAAGCAACATAAATTGTCCCAAATCAATCACCAAATAACCATCATCACAACGTAGAAATGTAAGAAAAGCAAAAGCAGACTGAGACATAAACAATCATTTCAACATTTAACTTTTAACGAAAGCTGAAGTTAAATCATCTTAGCCATTTTGCACAAATTTAACATCTACATCTTAAACACACAAACATAGAAATCAATCAAATCTCAATCTCGTACAGGTTGATCAAACCATAAAGCTGTTACAGAAGAGTCATAGAACCAATCATGCATCAAATTTTGTACTAATCCAACATCTGTGCGGAAAACTATCCACAGATCTAAACTGAAACTTCCATCAAGCTATCTGTACCAAGCGACTTAGCCATCAACAAGTTCAATAGCGCATATGACTAACCAGATCCTCTGAATATATTCCTAAATCTGCATCAACCTTCGTACGTAGTAATCTAACATCTGTGTGTGAAAATTAGTCTCAAATCTAAGCCGAAACTTCTACCAAGTAATTTGTACCAAGCGATTCAACCATCAACAAGCTCCATAACAAACATGATTTGAATCAATATCACAGAACCTGAACAGCTATATATAAGTGCATAATCAGAGATTTAGATCTAGGAATCGTACCATGTTAGGCTTGAACTCCTTCATCTTCTGCAGTTTCTTCAACTCCGCCTTAAGTTTCTCCTGTTCCACGTCTCTCGTCTCAAGTTCCTCTTCCTTCTTCCTCAGGATCTCGTCCTTCTCCTTCAACAAATCCTCAGTTTTCTCCTTCTCGATCTTCATCTTCTCCAACATCGCTTGCATCTCCGTCAGATCTTTCTCAAACGACTTCGCTTCTTTCCCTTTGGCTGAGACTGGCGACAACAACGGTGACTCAACGATCTCATTCTTCTGCTTCAACGCTTTTCTACTGTTTCTCGATTTCTTCGCCGGAGCAGGATCTGAAACTGTCGCCATAGTAAAGAGAGATTGAGCGAGAGCGATGTGTAAAAAGGTTAGAGAGAAATGGAGATTTAAGAATTTAGGGTTTGAGATTCAGAGGAGCCTCTGGGTTTATATAGAAAGAAGGCTGAACGGTCGAAATTTTGAAATTCAAAACTGTTCCTTTTGTGGATTTAAAGATACGCTTTGGCGTCCGAAAGATTACGTTTACTTTTTTAGTTTTTCTATTTCTTAATTTTGACCGTTTCAAAATGCCCACCAAACCAACTTACTAAACCGGTTTAGATCACAATTTATTTGAAGATAATACCGTTTAATCGGTTTACTTTTTTTTTGAATTTGAGACCATTCAAATTTCCGACTAAACAAACCAAATCCAGAAAAATTAGAAATTTTAACGGAATCTCGAACTGCTTTACATAAAATTATCCATAAGAATTGCTTTCGTGAACCGAACCGGTTTTCAATTTAT
This sequence comes from Turritis glabra, assembly GCA_900406565.1. Taxonomy (NCBI): domain Eukaryota; kingdom Viridiplantae; phylum Streptophyta; class Magnoliopsida; order Brassicales; family Brassicaceae; genus Turritis; species Turritis glabra. Next base: position 4,197,487 of record OVBN01000243.1, on the reverse strand, counting down.
CTAAGGGGCTCTATTTCCGGTTCATCGGAAACTTTACCTGTTAACCAAATCTCTTCAAGTTTACCAATTTACATGACCTATACCAAACCTGTGTTTCCAATTCAGCCATTAAGATACGATCAAATCGGTTATTTCCCGGTTCGACCATCCACTATGATCTCCAATATGACATCGTTCAAGTGATCAATCGGACCAGGCAAGCACCAGTGCAGACAATCGTTCTGTACCTTTGCGTTCTTATCCTTATCAAACGGCCTGAACTCTCGGTATGGACCTGGATGCCCATCGGGTCGAGTCAGCAACATTCCAGCAAAATCCAGAAGCTTAAGATTCCCACTCTCCTGACCCACCTCCGTAACCACTCTCTCGAATTGATTAATCTCCACATCTCTCAATATCTTGTTCACGACCTTCATCTCGACCTCCTCCTCGCTCACTGGTTCTGTTTTCTTACAGGTCCCTCCGTTATGCCATTCCCCATCTTCAAAGTGATCGGGTATCGAAGTGCGGAAGAAGATCATGCCTTTAGAATTAGATTTTGCTATGAAGTCCATAACATGGCGCAACGATGTATTGTAAGCATAGTCAAATCCTAAATCCGTCATGTTTGAACTTTCCGTGCAGCCATGGCATCCAACGGGATTTGCATTCTCGTGGTAGACTGCGGTTTTCAGGAACCACTCCCCACAAGAGATGATCGCATAGTCAAGGCTCGGTAATAGATCAGTCCATGTATTGTCGAGTTTGTCAAGGTGAAGCTGGACTGCAGCTGATGAGACACCGTTTGAGTCTTCAAAAATAGCAGCTTGCACAAGAAAAGGTGACCAAATGTTGGATATTGTGAAGTTGTATGATGGGAAATGCCAACGCTTTGATCTATAGTTCTCATCGTGATACACTTCAGCCGGTTTTTCAACCTGAAACATGGAAAAGAACTATAACACTCTTTATTTACAAATTTTACTTTCTTAAAGTCTGCAAATAGATAGCAAGCAACAGTTGAAAACCCTACTGTAGATAGCATGCAAAGCAAAGACTCGACATGATTACGGGCAATGGAGTCACCGATTATAGCCCAAGATTTATTCCTCATAAGTTGCAGAAATCTCAGAGGATCGAAACGAGGCAAAGAGCAGTCATTAGGCTTCCATTTCCAGTAGAGAAAACCAGAGTCAGGCCGACCATTGGTGATGCAATTCTGGTGACCGTCTACAACGATACCACATGACCCGTTTGTGTAGATTGGTCCCAAAGGATCTTTGATCCATTTCCCAGTGAATAGATCACACTTCTCCACCTCAATATCTGATACAACAAAGCAGACTCTTAGCACCACCTAAACTTAGAAGTAAAAACACAGCTACTAACTATAACAAAGTTCGGATAAGATAGTTGCTGAAACAATCATAAAACATCACCTGAAAAATCAAATTGAGGGGGTATAGATTCAAACAAACGAATCAAAACCATGACAATTGAGACGATTACAAACAATTTGATTAAGTTTTAAAACCCCTTTCACAAAAGCTCATGAATCAGACACTACACATTACAAAAGATCATATTCCCAAAACTGTAAACTTCACCAAAAAAAAAACCATTTTAAATTTCTTCCAAAGTTGTAAACTTTAAAATCCCTATAGATCTCAGAATTTTCCGCAAATCACAGCGAAATCGTAATGTTTCTTTTTTTTTGCTACAATCTAATCTTACCCCGAGGAATTTGGTCCTCATTATCCGATAAGATAACCGACGGCGGCGAAATCTGGGAATTGGGGTTTCCGTTCACCGACACTTGAACTGGGTAAAACTGGCCGAATTGGAAGACGAAGAAACGAAAAGCGAGACAAGTGATGAGAGTAGCAGAGACGAGCTTTATGAGAAATGCATTTTGCTGTACATTAGAGATTGATTCCCATTTTAGCTTCATCTTCTTCAATCTCGTGGGATTTGAAGAAGTGGAGAGATGTACGGTGTTTTTCTCTTTTTTAATTTTTTTTTTTTTGTCGACAAAGGAATTTGGAATGTTAACTCGTTTTGTTAAAGCAATAAACGTAAACGAATAAATAATAAAATCCAAAAATGATTAATGAGAATTTAATTAAAGCTTCCTAATCCTTCTACCATCGATGCTACATCAGTAAAACTTTTATAAATTAATATTCAATATATTAATAATTTTCGTAAATTAATAAACTTCTGATTTTAAATTAGATATAATATTTGATACAATTTAATAAAATGATAAGATGATAATTTTTTAAAAACTTTATGTAAATATATAGTCTCATTAATACTATAAATTAATAATTGCATAAATTTATCAAAAAAAAAAAATATATATATATATATATTATATGTAAAAAAATTTAGTAAAATATTATTCTTGTGTTGTTTGTTTTTTTAAAATCTGCATTAATTTTTGTTAAAATTCATTTCTAATATTTTTACTACATTGAAAATTTTTAATGTTATCTTCTAAACATGATAGTTGTTTTCTTATTTGTAACTGGTACTAAAAGAATATTGATTATAACGAAAAAAAATTATTTTAAAATATTTTTTTTACAAAAATTACGAAATGAAATAAATCTGTTTTAAAATTAATAATTATTATTTTATCAATAAATTAATACATTTATAAATTAATTAAATATCTTAATTTTAGGCACGACTTACGAGATACGATTTGAAGATCTCAAATGGCGATTCAACATCGACGAAACATCTCGACATCCCTCCCTTCTGAACGGTAACAATTTTCTTTCTCGCTCACTCTGTACTTAAAACAATAGATGGATATGAAGACAATGGATATAGAATCCGTACATCTTGCACCAGTAATCCTGTTCATTGTATAAAATTCGTGTCAAAATCATGTGAAGAAGAAAAAAAGATTCAGATCAAAATCGGGTTAGATTCGGATAAAGTCAAACCAAATCAAGTGGATATTGGTTTATTGATTGGTTCAATTAGAAAAGTAGGATTTTTGATAAAATGAATAGTTTTATAACGAATTATTTATTTTATGATGATTTTTAAAGAGACCAAAAATTGTGTAGACTAAGTGCAAAAAACCATAAGTACAAAGGGATTATAACGGCAATTAGTCCTGGGCTCTCGGTAAAATCCAAGAAAATCGAACCGATAAAACTGATATATTCGGTTATCGGCACCAATTGTTAATAAGAGACTAAACCGATCGGCAAAATTAATTTGAGATTTCGGTTAGTAGTTCGGTTTTGTTCGGCAAACACTAACTGATTGGTTTCCTCGGTTTAAAGGAAACACATATAAAAACTAAAAATCCTAGATCTACATCATTCTTCTCCCGAAAAAAAAAAAACATCATTCGTCTCCCTTTTCTCTTTTCATGGTCCTTACCTTCTTCTCCTTCTTCATTGTTTCTTCTCCCTCTTCCTTCTTTGATCTTCTTCCTTCTTCTCCACCACCGCGACATCGATTCTCTCCGGCGTCGATCCATCTTTTTTCTTTGCCGCTGTTTTTCTTCACTCTGTCGCCGCCTTTACTTCTTCACTTTATCATCGTCTTCACTTCTTCAATCCGTTGTCATTTTCACAAATCGTACTTCATCACGGCGTAGATTGCCGTTTCAACTCTCCAAAATTTTCCACTACAATCTTATCTTCTTAAGTGGGCTTTGTTTTGCTTTAAGCCTATTTACTTTTTTTTTTAATATGTAACTCATTTACCTTGTGACCAAAAAATAATATTGAATTTTGTTGTAATAATGAATCGAAAATAATTTATAACTAAAGAGAGATTTTATTAATATAAGAGAGAAGTAGAAAATAGAGAGAGTTTTTGCATTGATTTTTGTTGTGATTCAAGTGTACATATTACAATGAATGTGATGATATATATAGAGAAGAAATGTAGTGATGGTGGTCTCCACACAAATTTTTACACCATCCATTTATTAGTGGGATGTATTAGTGATTTACACCATTGATTTCTTAGTGGAATGTGTTAGATGAAATGAATTTTCATAACACTCCCCCTTGGAGACCAGTATCACTATTGTCTCTTGCGCAATATTTATTGTTGCCTCGTTAAAAACCTTTCCAGGAAAACCCAGTGGGAAAAACCATAGAAGGTAAAAAGAGTACAACCTCGCAAGCTCCCCCTCGAATGATCATGATCACATCTTACAAGTCCTTTTGATGACGCATTCCGATATTATGGACATGTTTCCTGAACATAGTGGTCGGTAATGATTTCGTGAAGAGATCTGCAGAATTTTCGGATGATTGAATATATCTTATTTCAATATCTTTATTCTTCACGAGTTCTTGGGTGTATGAAAAGAACTTTGGAGGAATATGTTTGGTTCTATCACTTTTGATATATCCTTCCTTCGTCTGAGCAACACATGCAGCATTGTCTTCATACAAGATAGTTGGCTCCGTATTCATACGAATTCCACTACTTGACTGGATGTGTTGACTCATTGACCTTAGCCATATACATTCTCTACTTGCTTCATGGAGTGCGATTATTTCAGCATGGTTTGAAGAAGTAGCTACAAGCGTCTGCTTCTGAGAACGCCAGGATATAGCGGTACATCCAATTGTGAATACATATCTTGTTTGTGATCGAGCTTTGTGTGGATCTGATAAATATCCTGCATCTGCAAAACCAATCATTTGACCATTTAAATTCTTAGGGTAAAATAACCCTAGATCAATAGTCCCTTGAAGGTAACGAAAGACATGTTTAATTCCGTTCCAATGCCTTCGTGTAGGAGACGAACTAAACCTGTCCAAAAGATTAACAGAAAATGAAATATCAGGCCGAGTGCAATTTGCAAGATACATAAGGGCTCCAATTGCACTTAGATACGGTACTTCAGGACCAAGTATCTCTTCATTTTCCTCAGGTGGTCGGAATGGATCAGTTTCAACATTAAGTGATCTCACGACCATTGGAGTACTAAGAGGAGTTGCATTATCCATATTAAAACGTTTTAACACTCTTTTAGTATATGTGGATTGATGCACAAATATACCCTTTTGAATATGTTCAATTTGTAGGCCAAGACAAAACTTTGTCTGTCCGAGATCTTTTATCTCAAATTCTCCTTTTAAATAATTTGTTGCTTTCTGTATTTCTGCTTGAGTCCCGATTATATTTAGATCATCTACATATACCGCGATTATGACAAATCCGGATGTTGTTTTCTTGATGAAAACACATGGGCATATAGGATCATTCACATATCCTTCTTTCGTTAAATGTTCACTGAGACGATTATACCACATTCGTCCAGATTGTTTTAACCCATATAATGATCTTTGCAATTTTATTGCACATAACTCCTTGGGTTTAGATTTTAATACTTCTGGTAAATTAAACCCATCGGGAACTTGCATATAAATATTGTATCTAATGATCCATATAAATATGCTGTAACAACATCCATGAGACGCATCTCTAGATTTTCACCAGCCGCTAGACTCATCAAGAATCTAAACGTTATTGCATCCATAACAGGAGAATATGTTTCCTCATAATCAATCCCGGGTCTTTAAGAAAATCCTTGAGCTACGAGACGAGCCTTATATCTCGTAATTTCATTTTTCTCATTTCGTTTTCTAACGAAAACCCATTTGTATCCAACTGGTCTCACATCCTCAGGTGTGAGTACAATAGGTCCGAATACATTTCGTTTATTAAGTGAATCAAGTTCGACTTGTATGGCATCTTTCCATTTTATCCAATCATGTCTCTTTTGACATTCATATACAGACTTTGGTTCTGGATCCTCGTTTTCCTCATTTATTTCCCTTGACATAAGGTATGAGAAAACATCATCAACTTCGTCAATTTCATTTCGATTCCATATCTTTCCATTATGAATATAGTTGATGAAAATTTCATGATTTCCTTCCGGTTCAAGATGTTCAATATTGTCATTAGACTCATGATTTGTTTCTTCCAAAATGTTTTCTGCAATTTTGGGAATATCATGCTTTTCAACTTCCTTTCGTTTTCTAGGATTTTTATCCTTAGAGCCAGCTGGTCTACCACGTTTCAAGCGTGTTCTAGACTCACGTGTATTATCTGCTCTTCCACGTTCTTGTGGTATTTCAATTCGAGCAGGAACATTTGCAGCTGGTATATATGATTTAGTTACCGTTTTAGTATCGGCAAATGCATCCGGAAGTTGATTTGCTATACTTTGCAAATGCATAATTCGTCGAAATTCTATTTCGGACTGTTTTGTAAGAGGATCAAGGTGTAACAGAGTTGGTACACACCATTTGATATCTTTGCCTACTTGCTTATTTTCTCCCCCTAGAACCGGGAATACTTTTTCATCAAAATGACAATCGGCAAAACGTGCCGTAAAAACATCACTTGTCATTGGTTCTAGGTATCTTATAATTGATGGAGAATCACAGCCAATATATATACCCAACCTTCTTTGTGGTCCCATTTTTGTACGTTGTGGTGGTGCTATAGGTACATACACTGCACAACCAAAAACCTTTAGATGGGATATATTTGGTTCTCGACCAAATGCTAACTGTAAAGGGAAATATTTATGATATGCACTTGGTCTTATCCGAATGAGTGCTTCTGCATGCAATATAGCATATCCCCATACAGAGGTTGGAAGTTTTGATCTCATGATCAATGGTCTTGCAATCAATTGCAGACGTTTAATTAATGATTCCGCCAAACCATTTTGTGTATGAACATGGGCAACAGGATGTTCAACTTCAATTCCCATTACCATGCAATAATCATTAAATGCTTGGGATGTGAATTCACCAGCATTGTCTAGTCTAACTCTCTTAACGGGATAATCAGAGAACTGCGCTCTTAATTTGATTATCTGAGTTAAAAATCTCGCAAATGCCAAATTTCAAGATGACAGTAGACAAACATGTGACCATCTGCTAGATGCATCAATCAACACCATAAAATAATGGAATGGTCCACATGGTGGATGTATCGGTCCACAAATATCGCCTTGAATTCGTTCAAGGAACTTTGGCGATTCTTTATCAATTTTGGTTGGCGATGGCCGTATGATCAATTTTCCAATAGAACATGCTGCACATGTCATTTTATTTCCCTGATATACCTCATGAGTTTTCAGTGAATGACCATGTGAGTTCTCTATAATTTTTCGCATCATTGTGGTGCCTGGGTGACCAAGGCGATCATGCCATAATGTGAAATCTTCTGGATTTCTTTTGATCACAAGATGTGATTCTATTGCATCTATATAAGTATGATGCAAACCAGAAGGAAGTTCTGAGAATTTTTCAAGTATTTGCCTTTTTCCAGCTTTATTAGAAGTCATATATATGTACTTCTTTCCTTCCTCAGTAGTAGACTGAGTTTCATACCCTTGAAGGTATATATCTTCGAAGCTCAACAAATTCTTTTTAGAATTCGGAGAATATAAAGCATTTCTTATGAAAAACTTTGTTCCATTAGGCAATACAAAATTACCTTTGCCACTTCCTTCAATCACGTCTGTAGGACCCGATATTGTATGAACAATAATTTTTGTCGGTTTTAGCTCAGAGAAAAATCTCTTATGTCTCAGAATAGTGTGTGTTGTCCCACTATCTGGTATACAAATTTCTCTGTTATCTTTCCTTGCTATTGTTTTGTAAGAACCTACATCCATTTCTGTAATTAACATAAACATTAATAAATATAAGCAAATTTTATTGATACAGAAAACATGCAATAATTATACATTAGTTTATTTTAAGAAACAACATTATATGAACATATTTGAAAATATATAATACTTATATAATGGCATCATTGGAGACTTATTCACTTGTCTCATTATATAGCATTTCACTTTCCAGTAAAAGCAGTTTCATCCAAATCATCAAAGAAGTCAGATGCGTCAAGGTGTGTCGTACCCTCGAAGTGTTCCGTGAAATTTACTTCTTTCCCTTTTCCTTTTAGGGATTCTTTGTATAATTTACAAAGATGTTCAGGGGTTCGACAGACATGAGCCCAATGCCCTTTTGATCCACATCTATAACAGATGTTATCACATTTTTGGCTGATACTTCCTTGGGATTCTTTCCCTTTCGGATTTTTCTCAGGTCGGACCCATGTATTTGGCTTCCTATTTTGGAAGTTATAGGGTTTTCCACGTCCCCGTTTAAATCCGCGACCACGACCACGACCACGGCCATGACCACGACCTTGACCACGATCTCTATAGAATTGATTGCCTTGCTTTGGATATTCCATATCCGATGCATTTGTTGCATTCACTTCAGGAAATGATTTGGCTCCAGTGGGTCTGGCGTTATGATTTTTAATGAGGAGCTCATTATTCTTTTCTGCAAGCATGAGCGTCACAATTAGCTCATAAAATCTTTTGTATCCGCAATTTCTGTATTGCTCTTGCAACACATAGTGGTTTTTGTGGAAAGTGAGGAAAATTTTATTGAGCATTTCTGCTTCACTAACTGGCTTTCCACAATATTCTAATTGTGCCACTATTCTCAGCATTGCGGAGTTATAATGCTCCACCTTTTCAAAATCTTGGAATCGTAGAGAATTCCATTCATCCATGGCATGTGGAAGCGTTATTGTTTTTTGGTTATCAAACCTATCTTTTAATACTTTCCACAGCTCCGCAGGATCTCTTGTCTGCGCATAATCATGCGTCAGATTATCATCTAGATGCTTTCTGAGAAAGATAATTGATTTCGCCTTTTCTGGAGGAGACGGAATATTTTTTTCTTTTATTGTCTCAGATATTTTTTCCATTTCTAGATGGAGCTCTGCATTGGTTGTCCATGCTATATAATTTGCTCCATTTATTTGTAGAGCAGGAAACTTGAGTTTCTCGATGTTTGCCATTTGAATTCTAAAACAAAATCGAAAAATATTATTAGAGGTTTTATTTAATTTAAAATGCACTATTTATATTAATAATGCATGCAATTACAAAGAATACAATTGCATAGAAAAGTAAAGCAATGTTTATGATGAACTCTTCGTGAGTATATTCTCCAACAAAAATACCATAACTACAAGCGATAATTGCAACTAAGCAAATAATTAAAAACAAACGAAACATTTTCCAAAAATAAAAACTTAAACAACTTTCTTTAGAAAAATATTTGGGAGAGATATGATTTTTGAGTGAATGAATAAGTGAAAATATGAGTGTATTTATAGATTGAAAAATATACTATTACTAGCCGTTATATATCCGTTTGAATTTAAAAAAATAAGTTAAAATCTTTTTTTTTTATATATATATGACCGTTTGAGATTTAAAATATTAACCGAAAAATTAAAATAAATAGTGTAATAAATAATCATGAATAATATATATATAAGATTATTTATAGGTGGCCAAGCCTCCTTTTATAATATTAATTATATAAACAATAATATGATAATGATATAGTGATTAAATCAAAAATGGTAAATAATAAGCATTAAATAAATTATGGTGATTAAAATCATCCATGTTAAAATGATAAGTATTAAATAAATTATGGTGATTAAAATAAAAAATGATAAGCATTAAATAAATTATGGTGATTAAAATCATCCATATATAAAAGCGTTAAATTAAAATAAGGGGCGGCCGAGCCGCGCTCCGATAATAAATAAATAAAATTGAAATAAACATAAATTAATATAAACATGAATTAAATTAATAGAAATATGAATTAATACTAAACCTTTGTCTTTGTTCTTGTTTTTTTTTTTTTCTTTTTTTTTTTTTTTTTTTTTTTTTTATGAGAACGGTTGAGCTTTTTTTTCGGTATGAGGGCGATTGAACCTCTTTTTTTTTCGGTGTGAAAGCGGTTGAACTTTTTTTTTTTTTTTTTTTCGGTATGAGAGTGATTGAACTTTTTTTTTTTTTTTTCGGTATGAAAGCGGTTGAGCCTCTTTTCGGTATAAGAGCGGTTCGATCTTTTTTCGGTATAAGAGCGGTTCGTGCTGATAACGTGTTGTAATAATGAATCGAAAATAATTTATAACTTAAGAGAGATTTTATTAATATAAGAGAGAAGTAGAAAATAGAGAGAGTTTTTGCATTGATTTTTGTTGTGATTCAAGTGTACATATTACAATGAATGTGATGATATATATAGAGAAGAAATGTAGTGATGGTGATCTCCACACAAATTTTTTACACCATCCATTTATTAGTGGGATGTATTAGTGATTTACACCATTGATTTTTTAGTGGAATGTGTTAGATGAAATGAATTTTCATAACAAATTTCATATTTTGTGGTTTTAAGCCTATAATTAATTTTGGTTAACCGAAAAAAACCAGAAGAAAATTTAACTCGGTTCATTTTGAAATTAATTTTATAGCCTATAACCTAATCGAATAACCCGAGTACCGATTGATCCGAACCGAAATAAATTTCGGTTTAATTCGATGAGATTTTTCAAAAACCGCATTTTTCCATAACCGAATAACGCTACCCATTTAACCCGACTATACCGTATGCCCATGACTAGCGGCGATCCTTTTTCGGATGATAGCCTGTGAGTTAAACCCTAACCAATTTTTCTGAACTGAACCGAACCAAGGTTTGGACAAATCGGTTTGGGTTCGGTTATTTGATGAAAACCGATCAGAAACGGTATCAATTGAGATTGGTTATTTTTTCGGTTCGGTTCGGTTCATGGTAACCGAACGGTTACTCGAAATTCTTAACCTAATCACTAATGAACCCTAATTCTATCGATCCTCACGTGTTTTACTCTCAGCCTACGACACAAACCCTCGATTCGTCGGCGTCACCATCTTCATCGTCAAGATCGGTCTTGAAAACTGTCTTCATCGTTGAGATCTGTCTTCACAACTGTCGTCGAGCCGCCGCTATCGTTTTCACCGTTTAACGTGTCTCAAAAAAGAAGAAGATACACATATAGATCTGAAAAAAATGAAAAATGGATAAAGAAGCCCTTGGTTTCGTTTCAACAAGCCAAAAAGGCCCAATTTCGTTTGGATTTTATTAGAAAATACCCCAATTTTCGTTTGGGTTGTACTAAAAAGTGGCCCATTTGTTTTTTTCAATTAATTATATTCAAACTAACATAACCGAATTAAAAAAATTAACCGAATGTACCTGAGTTTTAACCAAAAACCCGAAAATTTCGGTTAATTTCGGTTACAAAATAAATAACCAAAAATTTCGATAATCGAATCGAACCGAACCGAACTGTTATTTATTTCAGTTAAAATTCGGTAATATTTTCAAATTCTGAACTTTCCGAATAACCGAATTAACCGAAGTCGCATGGCTAGAAGTAGTAGTCTATAAGGACAAAACCAATTCGAAAAGCATAACCAAGACTAAAACCCTAATCTCCTCTTTCTCACCGCCATGGAACTAGGACTGTCCATATCGGGTATTAGAATGAGAAATAGTAGATACGAAATAAATAATTCAGGTAATGAAAAATATTATCCGAACTATTTTCTATAAAATGACGAAAATCTTAGGTAATAGACATGATTAGGAAATTCGAGTAACTAATAAATTCAATTTTTCAACTCTCACTAATTTAGTTAAGATGACTTTGGATCGGGTAAATGTCCACTGGATATTTTGGAAAATTCGGAAAATTTTAAATTTTTTTAAAAAAATATGAAGAAAATTTGGATAATTTCTATTAATTTTGTAAAAATTAAATATCCAATCGGAAATATGAGTATCCCGTCAAAATTTTTTATCCGAGCAATTTTTGTTTCCGTTAAACTAAAATAAACATATTCAAACTGTTAGTATTAATTCTTTAAAAAAAACGATTATAAGACGGAAAATTCTCAACGAATACGAAAAATTCTGTTCCGAAATGGACATGCCGGTTGGAACAACACAAAAGTTTGAATACATTAGCTTAATAAAAAATTAATTAATTTGAATAATATTAGTTAAATACAAAGCAGTGACAAACATTATCATCTTCAATCACCGAATCAACGTTTAGGGGTTTTCTTCTCCTTCTTCTTTCTTCCCTCTTTAGATTCTTCAAGTTTCGGTAAGAATCCCTTTCTATCTGTATCATTCTGTATATACATTCCCTTTCTATCTGTATCATTCTGTATATACATTCTTGTATGCTTGAAAGAATCTGGGTTTTAACCACAGTCTCTTCGTATTTACTCAGCATTTCATCTCTGAATCCTCCGAGACCCATTTCGGTTTCCAGAATCTGAGCTCAGAGCTGGTTTGAGCTTTAAGCATTGTCTGTTAAATCTCTCGTCTTCATATTCTCTTGTTGATCGATAAAAATTGAATCTTTAGCCACAACAAAAACATTACTTTGGGGTTTTTTTGTAGAATTCTTGATTAAGTTTATGAGTTTGGTTTAATCTGTAGAATTTTTTTGATCTTGTTTCAGGTTAGGGTTCGGACAAACAGAGAAGAACACTATGTTTGGTCTAGAGAAAACATTGACAGTGGAGCATGAAATCTTGAAGGAGAATCATGAGAATCTGATGAAAGATTATGAATGTCTTCAGGAAAGGATTAAGCATGCTGAGGAGGGTTATGAGGCTATTAAGTTGCATCTTGAGAAAAAAGCTAAGGAGCTTGAAGTGAGTAACAGACGCTTGCTTGAGGAATGTGTGAGAGAGAGAAGTGAGAAGGAGAAGGTTAAGAAGACTTTTGAGGAGATGAAGAAGACAATGGAGAGTGAGAAAGATGCTATAGTTGATGAATTGATGACGAAAAATCAGGAGCTTTTGTTGGCAAAAAACAAAGAGGAAGAAGAGTTGGTGAAAATGGAGAACAAGTATGTGGAATTAGCTGAGAAGTTTGTTGTTGTTGAAGCGGAATGCACACACTTGAACTCGCTCTACGATGCGGAAGTGGCAGCCTCGGTTACTCAAAGTGCTGTAATGTCAGGGATTGGAGAGACTGATAATCTCATCGGTCAAGGCGAGAATGAGGTGAATCATAATGCGAACAACGCTGGAACAGGTAAACATAAGCATTTATGTGCCCAAGTGTTTTTTAGTTTGAAGCTTTGCAGAATCTTGATCTTGAAATGACCTTTTGTTTATATCTCTCTTTGTGTGCAGATGCGATAATGATAAGTGACGAAAGCGATGCTGAACATGATAATCCTCCAACTCCAAGAGAGAGTAACATAAGCACTCACCGGTCTGTTGATAGAAACCAAGAAGAACAATGCAGGAACAGAGAAAACTCATCCAATGAGAACCGAGCTTCGGGAGAAATCTTCACCCCGAGACCTATTACTAATCCATCACCTATTTCTCCTTCATCATCATCATCATCCTCATCATCTTCTGACGGCTATGAAGTTGTGGTTAAGCTGCCGCGTAATTGGCCTGAGTGGGCAATCCCTAAAGGTCCCGGGAGCGGTTCCAACAAGTCTTAAAACATTTCAGATGCAGAGAACTAAGAGCCAGAAGAAGTGAATTTGAAGCTGCACTCTTAAGTTAAGCTAGTTATGGCAATCTTCTTAACATATGTTAACATCTTATATTGCTTTTTGTTTTGTCTAGGAGTTTATATAAAATCTCTTTTGAGGAACTAGAACAAACAAGTCTAACTACTATCAAATCCCTTCCAAATCAATTTATCTTTCGTGAGTAATAGATAAAACTTTCTATCTTACAACATTTTTACCATACCTCAAATTGCATTGACATTTGAATCCTTAAGATGCCATTAGCATTGTATAAGTATCTTGTTGATATATTGTTTAGTTTTGCTACCAAATTCATGAAAGCCATAGCGCTCTAAGATATGTCTTGAGTAATAAGAACATTCAGGCTCCATTTGATTTTTGAATCATCGCATAATCATCCATTTATGAAGCATTCAGGCTTCAAATCAATCCTTCTGCAGCTCCCTCTCCACATCAAGCATGTCGCTTGTGATGTCTATGTCCCGAAATACAGGTTTAAAGTATGTCATCAACCTGAATCTGACTCTTGAAAAATCATTTGGGTACGCAATGTCCTCTTGAGAATCAGCATCTGACAAGAACCAGATGTGTCCTGAAGCTTTTAAAGCCTGCATTATGAAAGACAATCCAGAAAACTGGATAATCATATGACTTACAACGTCTTTTGACACCATTTAATTAACATTAGGAACCAGTACAATGATCCATGCGTTTCTAAGTCTAACTCAACATAGAAGAAAATATCCTCTTTGCCATGTTTGATGCAACTGCTAGAGAATTGGACAAAAGCCTCTACAAAAAGTTATGAATCTTGGGTAATGTTTTTACTTCCATACTGCTTAGTAAAGAGGGTTTAGGTATGGCTCATTCAACTTCATTTTTGCTAAGCATTCATTGATCTTATGAGCTTAAAACCCAATAACATGATTTCAAGTGTAAGTTCCATTGTTGTTATATGAGTATCATTCTTCAGCATTATAACCTCCAAACCTAATTTGCATATCTTCTTCGTTCACCTCTCTCAAAGTGGCATATATTATAGTCGTGGCCAAAATACCCGAACAGAAAGTATCGAATCGAAACCGAACTGAAAAAGAGGAATTAAACCGAACTGAAACCGAGTAAATATCCAAATGGATCCTAAACTCAAGAACCGAAAAACTGAAACCAAACCGAAACCGAACCGAAATATTTCGGGTACTCAAAATACCGAAATACTATTATATATCCAAAAATATTAGTTATTTTTAGATCGAATAACAAAAAAAATCCAAATATTCGAAAATATCCGATCTGGAACCGAACTGAATTAAACAAAAAAATACCCAAAAAAACCCGAAATACCCAAAAATACATGAAATTTTTCGGTTATTAGGATATTTTTCGGTTAATCGGGTATTTTAGACCCGGAAACGAAAAATACGTGAAACATTTTGGTTTCTAATCAGTTTTTGATTCAATTATCCGAACCTACTCGAACCGGAACCGAATCGATTTTTCTTCGCTTCCTCTTCTCTATATGGATCATAAAGTTAAGAACCGAAAAAATCGGAACCTGAATAGATCCAAACTGGAACGAACCGATTTTTCTTCGATTTCTATTTTTTATATGGATCTTAAAATTGAGAACCGAAAGAATGAGAACTAAATGAATCCGAACCGAATATGCTAACGCAATGGGCTAGTCATATAATACGAGAGACAATCAAACAATATCCTTTTCAATAATGATTATTACATGTGTATTCAAACTAAACATTCAAATTATATAATTTGCATCTAGCTCTCACAACATTCAAATAATTGGAAATGTAAATAGTAATTTCTTATAAGAACAGATACCAGGTTAAAATCTCAAAAGTATTGGTGCATTTATGTAAACATTGATAAATTAAAAGGACCAATTTGGATAAGAAATTACTGTAATAGTTTTTAATTTTATCTTCTTGAATTTATCATCTCTGTCTATCGTGTTTGAATGCTCTGTCGCTTACTTAAAAACAGTCAATTCATTTTCTGCCTTAGAAAAGATTTTTTTTATTTATCGAATCGACGTTTTTTAAACTCAAATTATCGTCGTTTTGCTTTTTTTTTTTTTTCAGATTTCTTCAGCTCTCTGCTTCTTCTTCTTCTTCTTCTTCTTCTCCCACCGCCTTATTTGCTTCTCTTCTTCTTCCTCCTGCCTTCGATTGATTACGTCGGTGGATCATTGTTCTCTGTTTTGTTTTCATTGCTAGATTTCGTCAATGATTGGCTTCCCGCGATTCGATTTTTGCGGCTCGTCATCTTAATCCATCTCTGAGGTAGAAGAGACTACTCTTGTATGTTGATGACGAAAACAAATCTTATACCGGATGGATTTATAAAGTTTTCACACTTTGCTTGCCTGATTTGGGGTGATGTAAATAGTTCTTATTTTTCGTGAATTGATGTAAGCAAATATAAGCGTCGCCAATTTTTTTTCAATTTCTGCGATGGTTTTTACAATTTTGCTTTATTATAGAACTGGGATTGTGTGAATGTCAGTATTGATTTCGGATTCAGCCCTAGGCAATTCTGAATCAAACCTATGGATTAAGTGGGGATGTTAATTTGCTTATTAGAGGAAAGCTGTGATTTGTTTGATGCTATGCACTTTTTTGTGTTTCCTATGTAACTGAGGTGTAATATTTGATAATACACAGGGAATGATGGATGAAGGCTCAGTAGGGGATGTGAGTAGGATTGATGAACCTGATGCTGCTCACCTCCAATTCAAGAATAGTGAGCAATCTTTTAAACCGGACAACTGTGAAATCCGGGAAATTAAAGAAGTGCAGGTTCAGGGAGAAGCCGGTTCTCCTGATTGTTCGTATGGTGTGATAGCAGAGTTTTTAGATGGTAAGAATGGTGATCATGTGGAGCAAATAGAGAATGCACCGTGTTCTAGCCGGCTGAATACAAATGATGCGGCCGACGTTGTTGAGGAGTTGACTGTTAAAACTTGTGAAGGATCGAGCATGGCCATAGTTGGTAGACCAAGTAGTAGATCTAGATTAGAGATGAATCGCAGTCAGTTTCTGCAACGCTTTCCGCTAGATGGCGATTTACCTGGTTGCAGTTCTATGAGTAAGAAGGAAATTGACAGGGGAACACCAAGTATCTGGAGAAATGCAGGCAAAATGTCTTTGCCTGAGACTCCAACTGGACAACTGGCCATTACTGTTAATGGTGAAGCTAATGAACATTTGACAAATGTTGAACAAAATCCTGTACCTGTAGAGTCGTTGTCCCATGAAGGCATCAAGACAAAGATCTTATCGCAGTCTGGGTTTTCTCAGTTTTTTGTTAGAAAAACATTGAAAGGAAAGGGAGTCACATTCAGAGGCCCGCCACACAATAGATCTAAAGCTAGCAATATGGATCAGCAAACTGTAGCTAGTTCTGGTAGCCCTTTAGTAATGTCTAATACTTCTGCAAAGATTTCTAGCAGCATTCCTTTGGCGGTTTTTGATGGTTTGCCGTGCTTGCCTTCCAAAGCCAGTAAACCATCTTCTTGTGCTAACCCTTCAGATATACATAGAGGTTGTGGAGGTGAAGGTTTAAGTCTGAGAGAATGGTTGAAGTCGGAGCGGCAGGAAGTTAATAAAGCAGAATGTATGTATATCTTTAGGCAGATCGTGGATCATGTGGATAGTTTTCATTCTCAAGGAGTTGTTTTATGTGACCTACGACCATCTTTATTCAAAATTTCCAAGGAAAATGCAGTCAAGTACGTGGGTTCAGGTTCTCAACGAGAGTCTTTTGACAGCAACATGAACAAAGAGACTTTAAGTCAACTCGAGAACCCTCTGGTTAGAAGGCGGTTAGGAGATACTTCTAGTCCTTGTATCCCTGCAAAGAAGCAGAAATCAAGTGGACCAAGCTCTAGACAGTGGCCTATGTTTCAACGAGCTGGTGGCGTCAATATCCAAACTGAAAATGATGATGGCGCAATACAGGAGTGTCATTTCAGATCTAGTCAACCTCATTGTAGTACAGCTGCCCGTCCTTTTACTTCAATGAGTGAGCACTTGGAAGAGAAATGGTATGCGAGTCCTGAGGAGCTTAGGGGTGACATGCGCTCAGCCTCTTCAAATATCTATAGTTTGGGTATTCTTCTTTATGAGGTATGACATCTTTATTGTAGCTTTTGACCTGCAATTGAAATGTGAAACCGCATAGCCCTTACCGTTGACATACAAATATATGTTTTCCCGTGGGATAATGTCTTTAACTAATGTAGCTTTGTAAACTGGTCATGTTTGGTTTCTCTGGTCTTACACCATATATCAATCATAAAATTATGGTATACATGTTACGGTTCCAGATAGATTTAGATAGTGTAACATGTTCGTTAATGTTATCCTAACAGTGAAGTTTCTCGTTGACAGTACAGTTGGCTTCATGGCTCCTAGGTTAATGTATACCTTGATTCGACTGTTCCTTGGTCGAAACATATCATTCTCATTGATATACTAATTTGGGTTTTTCCATCAGTTGCTTAGTCAATTTCAATGTGAAAGAGCTCGTGAGGCTGCAATGTCTGATATCCGACACCGAATTCTTCCTCCCAAATTTCTGTCGGAGAATCCAAAGGAAGCCGGGTTTTGTCTTTGGTTACTTCATCCAGAATCTTCATTCCGACCATCAACCAGGCAATGCAAACTCTTTAGCTACAATAATTTCAAATGATAGCACATTATCGAACTTTTGTATGCTTGTTTCTGGTGACGGTTTAGGGCTATAAATCCCTAGTGGGGCTATTGGAAGATAATCTTGTTATATATCAGGAAATGTACGTATGCACCAAATGTGGAGGTTTTGTTCTACTGACTGTAAACGAGAGGAAGGTTGTCTCGTCAACAGTTTCAGATAGGATTGTTAGGTTTTACTCTGAAATATATATAGTCTTTGTAGTGAGTGAGCTCCCCTTATGTGTTGATAGTCTCCTTCCTTTCATGTTTATCTGTCGAGATTGTGAGTTGGCTTAATCCCTAAATAAGTTTGATGTTGTTCTGTATCAGGGACATCTTACAATCTGAAGTAGTTAATGGAATCCCGGATTTGTATGCTAAAGGCTTATCTTTATCCATTGAACAAGAGGACACAGAGTCTGAACTGTTGCAGCATTTCCTTTTCTTGTCCCAAGAAAAGAGGCAGAAGCATGCTGGAAAGTTGATGGAAGAAATTGCGTCCTTAGAAGCAGATATCGAAGAAATTGTCAAGAGACGTTGTGCCATAGGGCCTCTGTCTCTGGAAGAAGCTTCTAGCTCATCTCCTGCTTCTAGTGTACCTGAAATGAGACTGATCAGGAACATAAATCAGCTTGAAAGCGCTTATTTCGCAGCAAGGATAGATGCCCATCTCCCTGAAGCACGTTATAGGTTACGCCCAGATAGAGATCTGCTAAGAAATCGTGATAATACTATAGCAGAAGTAGAAAACAGTGAGACTTGGAGCTCAGATGATCGGGTTGGAGCGTTCTTTGATGGGTTATGCAAATATGCTCGATATAGTAAGTTTGAAACTCGGGGTGTGCTGAGGACCAGTGAGTTAAACAGCAGTTCAAATGTGATTTGTTCTCTGGGATTCGATCGGGACGAGGACTATTTTGCCACTGCTGGTGTGTCAAAGAAAATTAAGATATATGAGTTCAATTCCCTTTTCAACGAATCTGTTGGCATTCATTATCCAGCCGTAGAAATGCCAAATAGATCAAAGCTTAGCGGCGTTTGCTGGAACAACTACATTAGGAACTACCTAGCTTCCTCTGATTATGATGGTATTGTCAAGGTATTTGAACCTTTGAAGTTTTATATAGGTTGGTTATCAATTGATTACCCCTTTATTTCCTTCGGTCTAATGAATACAAATGTATTATGATGAATCCAGTTATGGGATGTGACAACAGGACAGGCCATTTCACATTTTATAGAGCATGAGAAGAGGGCTTGGTCTGTTGACTTCTCCGAAGCTTGTCCGACAAAATTAGCCAGTGGAAGCGATGATTGTTCTGTGAAGCTATGGAACATCAATGAGGCATGCTCTTCTATACCTTTACAAGCATAGGCACATTATGCTGGATTTCGTCGTTTTAATAGCTACTCCTACTGAGATATCTGGCATATATACACATAAATAAATAACACTTTGGATTATACTGTCAATGTTGTTATTTTCAGCCTTGTAGCTAATAGACAATCTTCTTGCATGACTGTGCAGAGGAATTGCTTAGGAACAATCAGGAATATTGCAAACGTTTGTTGTGTGCAATTTTCTCCACAGTCCTCTCACTTGCTAGCCTTTGGATCATCAGATTTCAGAACCTACTGCTATGATCTAAGGAATTTAAGAACTCCTTGGTGCATACTGTCAGGACACAACAAAGCAGTTAGCTACGCGAAATTCTTGGATAATGAAACCCTTGTCACAGCATCAACTGATAACACGTTAAAGCTTTGGGATCTTAAGAAAACCACTCACGGTGGCCTCTCCACAAATGCTTGCAGCTTAACATTTGGCGGCCATACAAATGAGAAGGTAGCTAATACGGAAACTCAAGTAAACCTGATAATGTTTCTCTTTTTTCCGTCGTGGTTGATTTGTCTTTTCCTGCTTTTTTTCAGAACTTTGTTGGTTTGTCTACTTCCGATGGATATATAGCTTGTGGCTCTGAGACAAATGAGGTATGCCCCTACAAACTTGGGAACACATTGATATTATCCTTTAACAAGCATTGCCACAGATTGATAGTTTGATTCTCAACTTAACTAGTAGCTTTCAGACTTTACTTCTTCCCGAAGGAAAAATTCACAGTTCCATGTGAATTCTGTCTAATTCTACGCAATGGAGGAACTAATCCATTGCTAAACAATAGTAAAATAACTGGCGCAGGGTCAAAAAAGGACTGATGAAAAAAAACTTGACGAATGAAAATAATCTGATACTATTGTTCTTTTAGTGATCTCTCTGATTGAGAAATATGCTGTTTCTTTTTTTGCTCAGGTTTATGCCTATCACCGGTCTCTTCCTATGCCCATTACCTCGTACAAGTTTGGTTCTATTGATCCTATATCAGTTAAGGAGATAGAGGAGGACAACAACCTATTTGTTTCAAGCGTTTGCTGGAGAAAAAGATCGAATATGGTTGTTTCAGCGAGCTCAAATGGGTCGATCAAAGTTCTACAACTGCTCTAAATCTATAGAAGAAGCTGAGGTAATTCTTCACCTAGGAGCCCTCTTGGTTTATGGTATATAAAAAAAAACCCCATAACCCAAGGCTCAGACAAAAAAATTCCTATTACTGTGTTGCGGTATAAGGTTGAGATTATGATACAAGCGTTCAATCTAACGTACAGTGTTGAGATTATGAGATGGTTTTATCTATTTTCTGCTGGAGTTTTCCTCAAACGGGGTCAAGAAATGAGAGAGTAGAACTATACTTGTTCAATAGTTGCGTTTGCAGTTGCGGTTTGATCAGCGGTTAGGGTTTTATGCGGCTGATGGGTATACGTAGTAAGGTAAAAGACCTTCTCTTGGTGGTGTTTTAAGGTTTGATTATTTATTTATTTTTGGCTCCTAAAATAAAATCCCACTTTGTGATGTAAATTTGCAACTATAGTTGTTCTAAGGTAAAAGACCATACTCTGATGTATATATAGTTATATGAGCTTTTAGTCCTACGGATCAATCTCCACCAAGAAAAGAAAAATCTTCGTTTTTCTTTTTCTTTTATAACTTTAAATTATCTTGTTGTTTTTTCTGTTACTAAAAATATATATATGTTTTGGCCCTTGTTATTATCGTCCCTTGCTAAAGAGTTACCAATGCATCCTAGTATGTTATTGAGAAAAGAAAATTTGAAATGTTAAAAGTTGTACATGGTTTTGGAGTGAATAAGCATAATGACGTTATCAAGGTCTCTTGCTCACTGAAGCTGCTCCATCTTGGTTATGGTCTTCTTCACTTGGTATCGAAAACTTCTTTACTTTCTGAGACAAACAACAGAGAATGAATCAAAAAAATTACAAAAGCGAACCATAACAGAGTGCCATGATCAAAACTGACATGATCCATATATAGCTACGGAAGGAACAAATTTGTAAATTCAGATTTGGAATAAATCTCACAAGTCTCACAAGTCATAACAATATGATTTGTGAAATCAGTCTCACAAGTCACAAACCCACGTGGAAAAAACTCTCTTAAGAATCACTATGATAATGGTTTCTGCAAAAACAACCAACGGAACAAGCAGACGACGAGAGGGTCAAATACTAAAGTCTTAATGGGCCATTTATTGGGCCTATACTCGTTAACTTAAACCCCTTTTTACAAAACCATCGCCGTCGTAATCCCAGTAACCAAACAACTCTTCATCGCCGGGTAAGCTTCCATTTCAAAGCTATTTCGATCTCGTTTTATGTCGATCTATTTCTAGTCAAGTTAATCTCTTCTTGTAGGGTATTGGGTCGAGAAGAATCAGTTAAGACATGTGTTTGATTCTCTAAAGTTCTGAATTTGATTTTTTTTTTTTTGTTTCTTAATGATCTAAAGGAAGGATTTTTATACTTATCAAATTGAGGGTTTTTTGTTTTTGGATGCAGAGACTGATTGACATATAAAAAATGGCGTTTGCTAGGGCAGTGAGAAGACCCATTGGAGTCTTTTATTATAGTGCTAGTGGTAGATTTAGTTCTGGAAACGAGTATTCTACTGTGGCAAGCAGATTGGAAAGTTTCTCTCAGCTCAAGAGCTCTGTATTGTCTGGATACACAAGCCCTGTTCGTGGTTTTGGGAACTTCTTACGGAGTTTTAGTTCGGAGGCTCCTGCTGTATCTGACCAGATGAGTCTTATTAAGCAGCTGAGGGAAAGAACTAGTGCTCCTATTAAAGATGTCAAGGCTTCTTTAGTTGAATGCAATTGGGACCTTGGTGAGGATTGGGTTTAGGTTTTTATTTTTGCTGCAGGTTCTTTCTGTTTTCTTGTGTGTTTAAAGTGGGTGTTTTGGATTTGACACAGAGGCTGCTCAGAAGGATTTAAGAAAGAGAGGGAAAGTATTGGCTTCGAAGAAGTCGTCACGGACTGCTGCAGAGGGAATGCTTGCGGTTGCTCAAAACGAGGGAAAGGTTGCTGTTATTGAGCTAAACTGTGAGACAGATTTTGTTGCTAGGAATGAGATTTTCCAGTACTTGGTTAGTGCCATAGTGATTTTAAATAGGTTGCTTTAATGTTGCTGAATGATGAGCTTTCCGTTTATTTTTACTGTTCCTTTTCTTCTAAAATTGACATGTCTTGCAGGCTTTAGCTATGGCTAAACATGCTTTGCTGGTTGAAAGCGGTTCTCAGCAAGTTTCTGGTGTCTTCCCCTTTGGGCCTGAGCTTTTTGAGGTCAGTTGTTTGATTTACTCTCTGGTTTCCTTTCGTGTCTTGTCTATGTTGTTTTCTGTTTGGACCATCTTAGATGTTGATATCCAATATTCATATCTAATCACTGTAATGGATGCTGTTCAGGAGTTTAAGCTCAATCTCGATCATTCAAAAGTGAATGGTGAAACAACTGTTTCAAATGCTGTTACAGAAGTAGCTGCAATCATGGGAGAGAATGTAAAATTTAGGAGAGGGTTCTTGCTGTCAAAATCTTCAACAGGTGTCCTTTCTGCATATCTACACACAAGTCCTCAACCAGGTACAAATTGTTCAATGAAGTTCTGTTGTCTCTAATTTCATTTTTATATTATATTTCTGTGCATTTCTAACTCTCTTTTATATGAAAATAGGGTTGGGTCGTATAGCTGGGATTGTAGCTCTCGAAGTAGAAGGTGAAAACACTCAACTAGAGGCTCTTCAGCGTGTAGGCTCAGAGCTGGCTATGCATGTTGTAGCAGCAAAGCCTTTATTTTTAAGCAAAGACCTTGTTTCTTCAGAAGCAATAGCAAATGAACGCGAGATTCTAAAGTCTCAGGTTATTGTCACTTCAATGTTATGTAACTGAGCTGTAGTTGGTAAAGTTTGCTTATCAAATGTGGTATATGACAGGCAGAAAGTACAGGCAAGTCTCAGATGGCTATAGAGAAGATTGTGGAAGGGCGTCTCCGTAAATATTTTGAAGAAGTTGCTCTAATGGAGCAAAAGTTTATTGTGAACGATGCTATAAACATTAAGGTATTTAGCTTATAACACCTAGTTTGCCGTATGATTATCTTTGCATTGCTTGTCATCGCTTGTTTAATGGAACTTTTGCGTTCCTATTCTGCAGACACTGGTGGATAATTTGTCCAAGGAGGTGGGTTCACCTGTGAAGGTTTCCAATTTTCTGAGAGTTGAGGTTGGGGAAGGAATAGAAAGGTAAATATAACAACGACCTGTATATGTCCAGTACGGCTTATCATTGTTGAAACTTGGAAGACTAGTGGCTTATGAATGTGAATATTATGTTTTTGAAGGCTTGAAGCATCTGATGAACCTGTTGCGCAAACTGCTTGAGGATAATGAATCAAGGACGTGGTGTTAGATTTAAAGACCTCTTTCTTTCGTTCCTTAAGAGTTCTTGGCTTCAATGCCGTCTTGAGATTATAGAATCGTTTTCCCATAATTTTGTTTTGTTATAAAAACGTGAGTTTGCCACACAATATGGCAGTAAGATCAATCTTGTGATTGTTGTGCCTTAGGAAGAGCTATGACAATAACCCTATTTGTGTTCCCAAACTAAGATCATTATACAAAAAAGAAAGCTTCGCTTCTCTGTGCACTTGCCTTATGGATACTTGTTTCCTCTTCTTAAGAGTTTGATTTAATTACTTGTAAGTATTTGAAGATGCAGAAATTGAGGGCTTGGCTTAGATAGGTTCTTCCATAATCCCCAAAGAGAGAAACCTCCGGTTAACAATGGTCGAAATTGACGGTTTACATAATTCAAAGACAAAACCGGTCATAGGCGACTACCAACAATCAACGATCAAGATCAACGAGAGATAATCGTACGGTTCATATCATAAAGCTGTACTGAGTTACAATACACGAGAAAACACTTAATAAAATACTAACCCTCTTCTCTTCCACCTTTTGATTTTCGAAAAAAGCAAACTTTAGAAAAAGCAAAACTTTCTGATTCTCTCGAGATCATCACTCTTCTTCACTCTTCACTCTTCACTCGCTTTCTCTCTCTCTCTGTTCTCTTGCTCTTGGGTCAATCATGGTATCAGAGACGACGACGAACCGATCAACGGTTAAAATCTCCAATGTTCCTCAAACCATAGTCGCCGACGAACTCCTCCGCTTCCTAGAGCTCCACCTCGGCGTAGACACAGTATTCGCTCTCGAAATCCCAACAACTCGCGAAAATTGGAAGCCACGAGACTTCGCTCGAGTACAATTCACTACCCTCGAAGTCAAGTCTCGTGCCCAGCTTCTCTCTTCACAAAGCAAGCTCCTTTTCAAAACCCATAACCTAAGACTCTCTGAAGCTTATGATGACATCGTCCCTCGTCCTGTAGATCCAAGGAGAAGACTAGACGACGTCGTTCTGACTGTTGGGTTTCCTGAGTCTGACGAAGAGAGGTTTTGTGCCCTAGAAAGATGGGAAGGAATGAGGTGTTGGATTTTGGAAGAGAAGAGGAGAGTTGAGTTTTGGGTTTGGGATAGTGGTGAATGTTATAAGATTGAAGTTAGGTTTGAGGATATTGTTGAAACTGTTGGTTGCTGTGTTAATGGTGATGCTTCTGAGATTGATGCATTTCTTCTGAGGGTAAAAAACGTTTATTTCCCCTAAATTTCTTATTCATGATGTGATTTTGTGATAATTTGAGTCTGTGTTGAGTTTATTTAGGAGTTCAGGTTCTGTAAAATATGATTGAAGATTGATTTTTGGGATATATTCATGTGTTATGGGTTAATGGAAGTTTCAGCTTAGATTTGGAGTCTAGTTTTCACACGCAGATGTTGATGCATGATTGGTTCTTTGAGTCGTTTGTGACAGCTTTATGGTTTTGATCTTAACCTGCATGAGATTGGATTGATTTTTCTACGCTTGTGTCTTATCTTGGCCTCTTCTGATTTCTTTGTTTTCCTGTTGTCTTTGTTTTCAGCTGAAATATGGACCGAAGGTATTTAGAAGAGTAACAGGACCACACATAGCCACAAATTTTAAATCTGATCGGTACCATTTCTGCAAGGAGGATTTTGATTTCATGTGGATACGCACAACTGATTTCTCTGGTTCAAAGTCAATCGGTACATCGACTTGCTTTTGTTTGGAGGTCGACAATGGCTCAACGATGTTAGACATTTTCTCGTGCTTCCCTTACTACAGAGAAGACACGTTGAGTGTAACCACTGTCGATGGGAATGCGTTTGCCTCTGCATCTCAAATTGTTCCCCTCTTGAATGCTGCCAATCTGGGGTTAGAGTTTCCATATGAGATCCTTTTCCAACTCAATTCGCTTGTTCACGCACAGAAAATCAGTCTCTTTGCTGCATCAAATATGGAACTGATCAACATCCTTCGTGGTTTGAGCTTGGAAACCGCATTGGTAATCCTCAAGAAACTTCACCAGCAAAGCTCTATATGTTATGATCCTGTCTCCTTTGTCAAGACTCAGATGCAATCCGTGGTTAAGAAGATGAAGCATTCCCCTGCATCAGCTTATAAAAGATTGACCGAGCAGAACATCATGAGTTGTCAGAGAGCCTACGTTACACCCTCAAAGATTTATCTGTTGGGTCCAGAGCTTGAGACTGCCAATTATGTTGTGAAGAACTTTGCAGAGCATGTCTCAGATTTTATGAGAGTTACTTTTGTGGAAGAAGATTGGAGCAAGCTTCCAGCAAATGCTCTTTCTGTGAACTCCAAGGAAGGCTATTTTCTGAAGCCCTTTAGAACCAACATTTATAGCAGGGTGTTGTCAATCCTTGGAGAAGGGATCACCATTGGGCCTAAGAGGTTTGAGTTCTTGGCTTTTTCAGCAAGCCAACTGCGAGGAAATTCAGTCTGGATGTTTGCTTCTAACGAAAAAATAAAAGCGGAAGATATACGAGAATGGATGGGTTGTTTCCGTAAAATCCGAAGCATTTCCAAATGTGCTGCTAGGATGGGTCAGTTGTTCAGTGCTTCGCGGCAGACACTTAATGTCCGTGCGCAAGATGTGGAGCAGATTCCCGACATCGAAGTGACTACTGATGGTGCTGATTACTGCTTCTCGGATGGCATTGGGAAAATTTCATTGGCATTTGCTAAGCAAGTTGCACAGAAGTGTGGACTGAGTTATGTCCCTTCTGCATTTCAAATTCGATATGGTGGCTACAAAGGTGTGATTGCTGTTGACCGCAGTTCCTTCCGAAAGATGTCTCTGCGTGATAGTATGCTAAAGTTCGAGTCCAACAACAGGATGCTTAACGTAACCAGGTGGACAGAGTCGATGCCTTGCTTCTTAAACCGAGAGATCATTTGCCTTTTGTCGACGCTCGGAATAGAAGATGCAGTGTTTGAGGCGATGCAAGCAGTGCATTTATCTATGCTGGGGAAGATGCTTGAAGACCGCGATGCAGCACTTAATGTTCTGCAGAAATTGAGCGGAGAAAATTCCAAGAATCTGCTAGTTAAGATGCTGCTACAAGGATATGCACCGAGTTCAGAACCGTACCTCTCCATGATGCTTCATGTACACCACGAGAGCCAGCTTTCTGAACTAAAGAGTAGGTGCAGGATACTTGTACCGAAAGGACGGATCTTGATCGGTTGCATGGATGAAATGGGTATCTTGGAGTATGGCCAAGTGTATGTTCGTGTAACACTGACTAAAGCGGAACTGAAATCCCGCGAACAGAGTTACTTCCACAAGATTGATGAAGAAACATCCGTGGTGATTGGAAAAGTGGTTGTGACGAAAAATCCATGTCTTCACCCTGGAGACATCAGAGCTCTTGAAGCAATATATGAGGTCAATTTTGAAGAAAAGGGATTTCTAGATTGTATTATCTTTCCTCAGAAAGGAGAAAGGTATAATAAATCAATCCTTTAATGCTAGACACCAAAGCAGAAACCATATGATGCTTCTGATTCTTAATCTCGGCTTAGTTGATGGTTTGTTTCTTCTTGGTTTTTTTGACTCCACAGGCCACATCCAAATGAATGTTCTGGTGGTGATCTCGACGGAGACCAGTTTTTTGTTAGCTGGGATGAGAAGCTTATACCGAGCCAAATAGACCCTCCAATGGACTACGCTGGAAGCAGACCTCGTATAATGGATCATGATGTCACCTTAGAGGTTAGTTCTTGCAAAGGCTCTGATGATGTGAAGGTTTCTAATCTTTGGAGCGAAAGCTCATTCTCACTCTTTTACTCTGCTTTGCAGGAAATCCACAAATTTTTTGTTGATTACATGATAAGTGACACACTGGGAGTGATCTCAACTGCACATTTGATTCACGCAGACCGTGACCCAGAAAAAGCTCGGAGCCAGAAATGCCTAGAGTTAGCAAATCTTCACTCTAGGGCTGTTGATTTTGCAAAAACTGGAGCTCCAGCGGAGATGCCTTATGCCTTAAAGCCCAGGGAGTTCCCTGATTTCCTGGAACGGTTCGAGAAACCAACATACATCTCTGAGTCTGTGTTTGGGAAACTATACCGTGCTGTGAAAAGCTCTTTAGCACAGAGAAAGCCAGAAGCTGAGAGCGAGGACACAATAGCTTATGATTCGACACTTGAAGAAGCTGGCTTTGAGAGCTTTATAGAGACAGCGAAAGCCCATAGAGACATGTATGCTGAGAAACTGACCTCGTTGATGACATACTATGGAGCTGTTAACGAAGAAGAGATCCTCACAGGCATTTTGAAAACCAAGGAGATGTATCTGGCGAGAGATAACCGGAGGTATGGTGATATGAAGGATAGAATTACGTTGTCCGTGAAAGATTTGCAGAGAGAGGCCATGGGATGGTTTGAGAAAAGCTGCAAGGAGAAACAACAGAAGAAGAAGCTAGCATCAGCGTGGTACTATGTAACATACAAACCGAGCCATCACGATGAGAAGTTGACATTCTTGAGTTTCCCGTGGATCGTAGGTGACATTTTACTGGAGATTAAGGCTGAAAATGCACAGAGACAAAGCGTTAAAGAGCAAACAAGTGGACTTGTATCCATTTGATTACCCTATCTATCACTTGGTGTAGTATAATTGCTAGTTAAAGACAATTAAGACCAGCAACAGAACGTCGCTTGTATATGCGTCAGAATGATCTCGATTAGCAAAGACTTATGACTAATTATATTATGTGTCATTTTGTAATTTTGAATGTGAAATTACCAAAATGGGAGATTAAATTGGTACATTACCATGATTTATTGGTGCCGTTGACAAAAATATTATTGATACAAAATTTAGAGATGTTATTCAAGTTCTTTTTAAGGTAAAATAAAATAAGATAAATTTAGAGATGTTATTCAAATAAGATGTAATCTCCTATACACTCCTTTCACCTGCATACTTAGACAGAAGCTGCTTTGTTAAATAGAACATCATCTGTAACTGAAACACAAAATCTCTTGATCCTATTCTAAACGGGGGGAAAAGAAGAAGATGATAAGCAAATGAATAATTCCGTACATTATGCTTTTAAAATTTATGTCTCTTTTGCTTCATGATGATAATTGAATGAACATACAAAGAGAAAACAAATATTTACACCACTAACTTGTATGTTCAATGTTTTATAGTCGGTGAGATTTTTTTTGTGATATCCTATTTCTTTATTATAGTAGGAATATTAAGAGAAAAGAAAAAGAGAGAAAATACATGTTTTTAATAAAAGAATTAGGTAAACATGTATCATGTACGGATAAATTTAACGCTATTTATTTTTATTAATAGTTTTATTTATAGTAAAATATATGTATTAACTAACCATGAAACTAAAAAAGTGAAGAAATTAGTCATGAATGAATCGTTTCTTGTCGTGAATGATATATATATTACATGTATAACATTTGCGTATTCTCTCTCCATTTCTCTCTCCTCATTTTGGTTTCTTTCTCAATTCCTCTTTCGCGGCCACTCTCTTCCCCTCCATCTTCTCCGCCTCGACCATACTCGAACCCATAATCAAATATTTCTCATCGAAACTAAAATTTCTCTCGCTCTTTTTTGCTCAATCGGAAGTTTCACCACCATCAACAATGTCATTTCCGCTGAATCGCATCACGCTCATCTGTTTTACACCGCCACTGTTGAATCACAATTTCTAAATCTTATCCGCCGTTTCGAAATCCCAGATTTTCTCCGTCTTTGTAGACCTTTGTTATTGCTTAATTACCTCCTCATGCTATTGTTTATGAACACGTTATTTTTTCTGAAATGTCATGCTATTTTTTAAAATGACATGATGTATTTTCTAACAAACGATAATATCACATACTAATTCGATTTACTTTAAGCAATGATATTATTTTATTAATCTCACATGCTATATACATGATAAATTCATGTAATTTCTCATGTGTCACGATATTTTTTAAAAATTCACGGTCTTCTCATCGGATCTCCATTGTTGAACTTCTCTGTTTCTTCCCATCAAATCTATGTCTTAATCTATTTTCTTTAAATCACTATGATATTTCTTCCACCTTCTTCCTGAATCTTCCACCAGCACTGCTTCCACAGCAACCACTACACCTTCTCCATTACACAAGCCCTCACGACGATCACGACCACCATATCCACCGTATCACTTCCACCGTCAGATCTATTTTTTCTCCCCGAATCTTCCACCACCACCGCTTCCTCCAAAACCACCATCACCTACTTCATAACCACATTCCTCATGGTGACCAAGACCATCGTATCCATCGTATCGCTTCCACCTTTCGGATCTATATTTTTCTCACCGAATCTTCACCACCACTTACAAACAAATATACCATCTTGTAAAAACTATAACTTCATAATGTTAATTAGTCTTTTCCCCACTCCTATCCCAACACAAAAGAGTCATTTACCCAACATTTCTGACGCATGGCTAATTACATAATTTTCTTCTAAAATTTGGGCTACTTCTAATATTATCCATTATTCTTTTATAAATATACTTATATATAAATTATATATATGAATATAAATAAAGGTATATAAAAATATATATATATATATATTTTAGTTTTTACTAAAAAGTATATATGTAAGTTATGTTAATTTTATTCCAAAGAAAATTTTAATAAACACTTGAAATTTTAAGAATAAAATATTGATGTTTGTTGGATCCTAATTAAAATAATTATAATTTAACAAAAAAATAAAATAGAATGATTTAAAAAAAACATAATATTTTTATAATTTATTTCTGAGATATCAAAGCTCATTCTTTTATGAAAGTTGTATAAATGTTTGGTTATACAGATTAATTTATTGTTTTAATTTTAAAATATCTATTGTTAGTAAATTAGGGAGGAGCAAATTTCGAGTTGAAAAATTAATACACATAATACATAAGAAATTTTTATACATAAATTAACCTATTTGAAAAATCAAAAATAATTTTTTGGTAAGTTTATTTAATGTTAAAATGTGTTTGGTTTTAAGTTTTTAGTTTTAGTTTTCTTTTTGTCTTCTTGTTAACCAAGATTTCATAATTCTCTTCCTCTATATTATTAGTTCGAAAGTTTAGTAATGTTGGCAATGTGTTATTGACTAAAACAATAGAAATTATTTGCTCTAACTTATTGTTATCTACATGAACATCTTCTCTCTCTCTCTCTCTCTCTCTCTCTCTCTCTCTCTCTCTCTCTCTCTCTCTCTCTCTCTCTCTCTCTCCATTTTCATAAATTGATACAAATATTTTTATCGTTTTAAATACCTTAATTTTTAAATCTTCCAATGACCACACTTATTCATCTCTATCTACTATACTTTAAATATCTCTCAAAGTTTTAGTTGCACGCATGCATCTACTATGAATTCTCCTTAGAAAAAAAGATTTCTGATATAACGAAAGTAATTTAAACTCAACACAAATAAAGAAAATTAACAAGTTTAGCTCCACATGAAAAGATATTAGAAAAATGATACAAATCTAGAATGCACCAATAAATTTTTACATTAGGGAGAGTTCAAGTTGACATTAACAAATTAACCTCTATATTCAACGCAACAAAACTAAGACAAACACATCTTTATTTATTGGAGATTCTTATATATAATAGCTGAAAAGAGTCTTTATATGTTTGACACCTAAACACATCTTTATTAGTTCATACATAATAGTTTTTAATTGGAAATAAAAAAATAAATGAGAATCGTTTAATCTCGTACTAAACATATTATTTCATCTATTATCTACTATATTTAAAATAACTCTCAACCTCTTAATTAAGTTTTAATTGGTAACCATGTTTTAGGAGGAATGTGTTGTTCCTCTTTATTCTTAAAATCATTTACCATTTAAGAGTAATCTTTTTCACATAATTTCTTTACATTCCTTATCAAATGAGGAATAATAGAACAAAATGTTCTTTTCCAAAATTGATGAGGAACAAAGACAAAAATTCATTCTTCTTTTAAAATAAATTTAAAATAGTATTTATTGTTAATATATATATATATATATTTATATATAATAGTCGTATAATTACAATATATTTCTACATAAAATAATTTTGATAAGACATTCATGTTAAATCATGTGATTTAAAAAAATAATTATATTGATAGTGAAATAAATTTAAGATATTTTTGTAAAAGAAATGTGTATTGAAAAATATAATAATGTATTTTTAATTATTACTCCAATTTTATTTTAGGTTAAGATTAACAATTTAAGATATAACATGAAATTTATCAATTTCATTCATAAGTCTATTTTCAAATCAAATGTTAAATTGGTTGTATTAGCTATTTCACTGAAATTTGATTTATTTATTATTTAATATTTTTTAAAATGTATTCATCATAATAATATATTTTATTCTTTCTCTACTCTTTTTCATCATCATTCCTCAATAAAATTTTGTTTCATTCTTCGTTTTTCATTTTATTTTTGTTATTTTAGTTGTCACCAGTCAAAGTTTTAGTTGCAATTCCTACACCTACTGAAAATGTTTGTAAGAAAACAAAATGATAAAATAAACAAGGATAATATAATCTCAACACAAATAAAGAAAAATAAACGTACAAGTTTACCACTACATGAAAACATATTAATAAGACTATACAAAACTTGGGAAACCTAATAGAAAATTAATATGAGAGAAAGTTCAAGTAAACTAACAAATTGACCTCTACGACAGAAAATATTCAATGGTACAAGATTTATATACTCAATGAAGGTCACGGCAAAAAGAATGATGAAACTTGCTTGGATCGAGAACAAAATATGCAAAACAACTGGGTTTTCGGGGTTTTGATTTATGATCCAAGCAAGTTGACCTAGACGTCAAAAGATATTCAACGGTACAAGATTTAGATACTCAGTGAAGGTCATGACTAGAAAAAGACTACAGCTTGCATGGATCAACCATGCAAGGTGCATTCTTCATCTTGTCATGGTGGTCACTGATTAATTTTCATTTAGATTTACTTTATGTTTCTTTGTGGTGTGAAAAGAGAGTCATGCACTTGTGGTCTTATATAAGAAGAATCAAGGATATGAGATAAGGATGTGAGGATCTAAATATTACAATTTTAAAACCTTATATGCCTCACATTAAGTATATTTAGGATAAGAAGAAAATCTGACAAAATCTGAAAATCCACACATACTATTTTTTTCTAAAAATACCATTTTAGAGCTAAAAATTGTTTGGATTGATTGTTTTAAAAACTTAATGAATAAGATTAGGTTATTCTATTTTTTTCCTCTATGATTATCTTCATCTTTCCAACGTTTTGACTAGTTTTCACTTTCACTTTCACTCTCATTTTTTAGGTTTTACAAATTAAATTTTCATTTATCCAGCCGTCGAATCCTAAAAGTTTCTATGGCCATGTTCGAGAAAGTACAAGCCCCAACTCTTTCTTCGTTTGAATCTCTCTCCCCACCTCTGTATTTTCATCCATGTCTCACTCTCATCAACCACAAGACCCTGCTTTCGTGTCATTTATGTTTTTACAAGAGTTATGGAGAAACTTATATATAAGAGTGACTTATATTGCCATATGTATGAAACTGGATTTGAAGGTTTTTCTTATACTCTATGGTTTAGGTCTACTGAAAGAACCTTTACTTCCGCGAATATATCTGCGAACTCGAAATCTTCAGGGTAAGATGTTACCAAACTTGCATTAGAACATCTACTGAGTATAAATGATGGCTTTTAAGAAGAAAAGTTGTTATAGAATCAAAGATTTGCATAAATCTTTCGTAAGCAAGATTTCAGTCTTAGTTGGATCTAGTTTTTAGTATAGTTATTGGATTTTATAATCCAAAAACCAATCATATCGGCCTATTATTCTTTTTTAGAATTTTGGTTTCCTAACTAAGGTAAACCAGTTCTCACTTTACAGTTTCCATTTTATTTAAAAAGTTGAACTATTTACATGTCACTACAATTTCTAAAAACATATATTTAGAAATATTTGGTAATAAGTTAAAGGTTAGATGTGATCAGTGACTAGCAATATGCTTGATTTATTTTAAAATGTTTATCAATTACTAAACATAAGATATGACAGAGTAAAGACATTTGTATTTTCAATTCAAAGCATAAATATATATCTTATATATGCCTAGAATTTTAGGTTTAATTAGGGTTTTGATTTCTGATTCTTTAAAACTCACATAGTAAATAGAAGATATTTGTGTTTTGAAATCGAAGCGAAAACCACATTTTGGATAACATATTGGTATTATTGTATGAGGCAGACAATTGCTGAGAGTCTTATCCTTAATACAATGTGACATGATACCAATTCTTTACAATTGAATAACTAGTTATAAATCATTTATGTTTGATCTTCTATAGGTGGTACATCGAGACATGCAAGGTGCAAACAATTGTAAATAAATTTAATGCCAAGTTGAAGATGGAATGTTTATATAGGAAAAATCAAGTTGTATCTTCTCCTATATTCATTTCCTCTTCGGCACTAAATGATATTTGTTACAAAGGTGATACTCTTAGAAATAAGAAAGAAGTTAAGAAATTAGTTGCAGTACTTGCAGCTATCACTTCGTGTTAGATAAGTAATTATATTATTAATAAATAAACAAAAACAAATGATATTTCTGTTTGGGACATTAGTCATTGATCATTTCGTTTTTTTTTGTATGTTTTAGTTTTGTTTAACCAATGAATACATTTATTTATTACAAATGAACCTACATATGCTACACCAATTTCTAATATTATCAAGTCCAAATTAAATGTTGGTGTTGCCTTTCATGAGGCCAAGAACATCACGAATACTCGTTTCACCGACAACAAGCTCAAGACTATCACTTTTAATAGTGATGTGATGCCTCATAATCAGCAGGCCTCATCGATATAGCAAAAGAGTTCCAGAGTCTTAGTCAATAAAACATTGCCTACATCTGTAAATTTTTGGACTAAAAATATAGATCTTTCAAGAATTACATCATTATCATAACCACAACATGAAATTAAATTCCTAGAGGCAACACAATCAGCTTTTCATCAACTTCGTGTCTTACTAGATTTGGTGCCACCACCAACACTCAATTTGGTTGATGATTCAACCTCTTGTAAAAAGCGATCAAAGAATAAGATGGGGGCAAACAAGAAATCGCAGCTGAAAATAAGTAAGTAAGATGTACTAGATCATTTTATTTCTTGAGACTCTCCATCAATAACATCTTCACTGATATCATTTCAGAATATTTAACACTTTGAAATTTTAATTTTGGTTGGATTGTCTGACTTAAGAAAGGATAGTGACCAAATACATGATTGGTGAATATATATTAGGTCTGCGAGTTGAAATTTTTTGTGTACACTAAGATTGTAACTGTTATTAGCTTACTAGGTCCATGTCATGTCTTTGTCTTTTGTTGTACTTTATTTTTCACGTATTTGTCTTTTGTTGTACTTTAATGTTCATTAAGATGTATGGATCATCATTAAACTCCCGCAATTTGTGGCTCATGTGT
Organism: Turritis glabra; assembly: GCA_900406565.1. Classification (NCBI taxonomy): domain Eukaryota; kingdom Viridiplantae; phylum Streptophyta; class Magnoliopsida; order Brassicales; family Brassicaceae; genus Turritis; species Turritis glabra. The sequence goes on along the minus strand of OVBN01000243.1, from coordinate 4,161,936 downwards.
TTTTTTTTTTTTTTGACATATGGATGATGATTCTATATCTTATATCTATTCTTCTAGATTCGGAAGACAATTATGAATCTTGCATATTGTCAATTTTGGGTTCTTCGAATTCCTTGTCCTCTGCTGTGTAGTTCACTAAAATCATGCATGACTAACAAGTTATCATCTTGATCAAGCTTTGCCATAGAAGGTTTGGCTATGGTTGGTGACGGGTACAATTGCAGTTGTATTTACGGACGAGTCAACATGTTTGTTTTCAGATAATAATGAACAACATGGTTAATTAATAGGTAACTGGGAAAAGTTATATATATATACGTGTGCGCTTTTCGTTTTGGCCTAGAAAAATCTCCAACTATTTCAGTAGATATATAATCTCCAAGTTTGTGTTGATTTTGTGGATGATTCTAGACATCAATATTGTATGAAGTAGTTATTGTCGCAGTTGGTGAAATGATTATTGTTATAAATAGAAAATGATCAAAGCTAAAATCAAAATAATACATCAAATTTATACACTTCAACGGCAATTTTTGTTATCAGTGTTATTATTTTAATTAAGTTTTCTTGTCATTTTGCAAATTTACTTTAAATTGGTAAAAAGTTTCTAAAACTCCTCCATTATTATTCTTTTTCTATCTTTGGTCCGAGTGCTAATCCAGAAACATAATTTATATGCGCACAAATTTTTACCTTTAATATATTTTGAGTTTTGAAATCCAAAAGACACCAAATTTCTAAAAATACTATTTTTTTTTTCCACATCATTTCTTTACATTCCTTATCAAATGAGGAATAATAGAACAAAAATGTTCTTTTTCAAAATTGATGAGGAACAAAGACCAAAACTCATTTTACCTTTAAAATAAATTTAAAATAGTATTTATTGTTAATATATATATATATATATATATATAATATTCGTATAGTTACAATATATTTCTACATAAAAATAATTTTGATAAGAATTTCATGTTAAATCGTGTGATTTAAAAAAATAATTATATTGATAGTGAAATAAATTTAAATATTTTTGTAAAAAAATGTGTATTGAAAAATATAATAATGTATTTTTAATTATTACTCCAATTTTATTTTAGGTTAAGATTAACAATTTAAGATATAACATGAAATTTATAAATTTCATTCATAAGTCTATTTTCAAATCAAATGTTAAATTGGTTGTATTAGCTATTTCATTGAAATTTGATTTATTTATTATTTAATATTGTTTTAAAATGTATTCATCATAATAATATATTTTATTCTTTCTCTACTCTTTTTCATCATCATTTCTCAATAAAATTTTGTTTCATTCTTCATTTTTCATTTTATTTTTGTTATTTTAGTTGTCACCAGTCAAAGTTTTAGTTGCAATTCCTACACCTACTGAAAATGTTTGTAAGAAAACAAAATGATTAAATAAACAAGGATAATATAATCTCAACACAAATAAAGAAAAATAAATGTACAAGTTTACCACTACATGAAAACAGATTAATAAGACTATACAAAACTCGGGAAACCTAATAGAAAATTAATATGAGAGAAAGTTCAAGTAAACTAACAAATTGACCTAATATTCAATGGTACAAGATTTATACACTCAATGATGGTCATGGCAAAAAGAATGGTGAAACTTGCTTGGATAGAGAACAAAATATGCAAAAAAATTAGATTTTCGGAGTTTTTATTTATGATCCAAGCAAGTTGACGTAGACATCAAAAGATATTCAACGGTACAAGATTTAGATACTCAGTGAAGGTCATGACTAGAAAAAGACTACAGCTTGCATGGATCAACCATGCAAGGTGTATTCTTCTTCTTGTCATGGTGGTCACTGATTAATTTTCTTTTAGATTTACTCTATGTTTCTTTGTGGTGTGAAAAGAGAGTCATGCACTTGTGGTCTTATATAAGAAGAATCAAGGATATGAGATAAGGATGTGAGGATCTAAATATTACAATTTTAAATCTTATATGCCTCACATTAAGTATATTTAGGATAAGAAGAAAATCTGACAAAATCTGAAAATCTACACATACTATTTTTTTTCTAAAAATACCATTTTAGAGCTAAAAATTGTTTGAATGGATTGTTTTGAAAACTTAATGAATAACATTAGGTTATTCTATTTTTTTCCTCTATGATTATCTTCATCTTTCTAACTTTTTGACTAGTTTTCACTTCCACTTTCACTCTCATTTTTTAGGTTTTATAAATTAAATTTTCATTTATCCAGCCGTCGAATCCTAAAAGTTTTTATGGCCATGTTCGAGAAAGTACAAGCCCCAACTCTTTCTTCGTTTTAATCTCTCTCCCCACCTCTGTATTTTCATGCATGTCTCACTCTCATCAACCACAAGTCCCTGCTTCGTGTCATTTATGTTTTTATAGGAGTTATGGAGAAATTGATATATAAGAGTGACTTATATTGCCATGTGTATGAAACTGGATTTGAAGGTTTTTCTTATACTCTATGGTTTAGGTCTACTGAAAGAATCTTTACTTCCGCGAATATATCTGCGAACTCGAAATCTTCAGAGAAATATGTTACCAAACTTGCATTAGAACATCTACTAAATGAGGATAAAATTAGCTCTGCAAATCTACGCAAGATTTGTACTTAATTGCTTCTAGTTTTGACTAGGAGTAATTGGCTTGTCTATAGTTTTTATGATGGGTAAGTAACTGAGTATAAATGATGGCTTTTAAGAAGAAAAGTTGTTATAGCATCAAAGATTTGCATAAATATTTCGTAAGCAAGATTTCAGTCTTAGTTGGATCTAGTTTTTAGTATAGTTATTGGATTTTATAATCCAAAAACCAATCATATCGGCCTATTATTTGTTTTTAGGATTTTGGTTTCCTAACTAAGGTAAACCAGTTCTCACTTTACAGTTTCCATTTTATATAAAAAGTTGAACTATTTACATGTCACTACAATTCCTAAAGACATATATTTAGAAATATTTGGTAATATGTTAAAGGTTAGATGTGATCAGTGACTAGCAATATGCTTGATTTATTTTAAAATGTTTATCACTTACTAAACATATGAATGGACATAGTGAAGGCATTTGTGTTTTCAATTCAAAGCATAAATATATATCTTATATATGCCTAGAATTTTAGGTCTAATTTGGGTTTTGATTTCTGATTCTTTAAAACTCACATAGTAAATAGAAGATATTTGTGTTTTGAAATCGAAGCGAAAACCACATTTTGGATAACATATTGGTATTATTGTATGAGGCAGATAATTGCTGAGAGTCTTGTCCTTAATACAATGTGACATGATACCAATTCTTTACAATTGAATGACTAGTTATAAATCATTTATGTTTGATCTTCTACAGGTGGTACATCGAGACAAGCAAGGTGCAAACAATTGTAAATAAATTTAATGCCAAGATATATGGAATGTTTATATAGGAAAAATCAAGTTGTATCTCCTCCTATATTTATTTCTTCTTCGGCACTAAATGGTATTTGTTACAAAGGTGAAACTGTTAGAAATAAGAAAGAAATTAAGAAATTAGTTACAGTACTTGCAGCTATCATTTCGTGTTAGATAAGCAATTATATTATTAATAAATAAAAAAAATGATATTTCTGTTTGGAACATTAGTCATTGATCATTTTTTTTTTTGTATGTTTTAGTTTTGTTTAACCAATGAATACATTTATTTATTACAAATGAACCTACATATGCTACACCAATTTATGATGTTATCAAGTCCAAATTAAATGTTGGTGTTGCCTTTCATGAGGCCAAAAACATCACGAATACTCGTTTCACCGACAACAAGCTCAAGACTATCAACTTTAATAGTGATGTGATGGCTCATAATCAGCAGACTTCATCGATATAGCAAAGGAGTTCCAGAGTCTTAGTCAATAAAACATTGCCTACATCAGTAAATTTTTGGACTAAAAATATAGAAGAAGGGGATTCTGAAATATTGGTTAATAAAAAGAAGCAAAATTTGGTAAATTTACTGCCTCATATAGAGTAGCAAGGTGGTCACGAAGTCTTGGATACTAAACAAGGTAGTTTTGGTCTCCTGACAAGGTATCCTTGTTAAATCTTTCTAGAATTACATCATTATCATAACCACAACATGAAATTAAGTTGGTAGAGGCAGCACAATCAGCTCCTCATCGACTTCGTGTCTTACTAGATTTGGTGCCACCACCAACACTCAATTTGGTTGATGATTAATGAACAACATGGTTAATTAATAGGTAACTGGGAAAAGTAGATTTGGCGCAAATTTACTTTAAATTGGTAAAAAGTTTCTAAAACTCCTCCATTATTATTTTTTTTCTATCTTTTGTCCGAGTGCTAATCCAGAAACATAGTTTATATGGGCACAAATTTTTATCTTAGATATATTTTGAGTTTTGAAATCCAAAAATACACCAAATTTCTAAAAATACTATTTTCTTGGTTTCTAAATATACTTAAGTACATAATTAGCTATATTTATAATATATTTTTTAATTAAAAAATATACAGATACAACTCACGATCAAAATATAAAATATTAATAAAATATTAAAATATTATTTAAATTTATGTATCTAACAATATCACAAAAATTTAAGCTCTAAAACAGTAAATACTATTATTTGCTAATTTATTAGTTTAACTAACATGTTTAACATGAAAATGTAGGTATTAATACTTTACAGTAGATATATATGACTTAAAATTTGTTAAATGTTAAACTGGATTTAGAAAAAAAAAAAAAACAAAAGAATAAGTACCAAATTGGTCATGCGTCTACACTGCGTTAGCCGATCAAATCCAAATATTTGAAATCTTTTCAGCTCATTCTATTTTGTTTACACTTCAGAATGTCATCACCAACTATGTGCGTTTAAATGAAAGGTTAAAATTTACAAATAACAAGAAAAAAGTAAAATTTTTGCTTTCACTAACAAGAAAAAGCTTAAAATTTACAAACTATGACAGCAAATCTTGGGACTTCTCCTTTGAATTTTCTTACCTATTAATAAAATAGTATGCACATACACAAAATGATATTGTGGAGAGATATAAAACAAGATTAAGAAGAACTAAAACCAAATGTAATCATTTCAAGAGAAAGTTGAGAGAGATAAAGCTGAAGAGCACAGTTATTTCATTTCTTGTCTTTATCATCGGCCAGCGGTGGTGGATGGATCTGTAGGATCTTGGAAGTTGGATCCCCTCCCAAAAGTAGTAGATGACTCCGGAGAGTGGTCGACGATTCCTCTAGCCGAAAATACTTATTCTTTTGGGGCGGGGAACCCAACTCCCAAGACCAACCCACCACCACCACATCCTCCGGCAAATAAGAGAGAACTAATTACGTAGAAAAAATCTTGAAGGAATATTGGTTGTGGTATCCCAATCTCAAACAGATATTCTTTATATATGACAATAAAGCTCTCAAAATCAAAGCCCTAATGAGAAGGCAAGTGGGAAGAGAAAGAACCCATGTGACAAAACACTAATACAAGGTAAAAATACATAAGAGTTGGCAGATGAAAGGATAATGATCAATTGAAGAATTTCCGAGTGAGACTTGAGAGTATAGTCCCAGCTCTCTTTAGTGTCAGGCTGATGACAAAGGAATAATTGGTAAAAAAAAAGGGAGAGAGATCAGGTTGGGTGGGAATAATGATCTTGTTGAAAGAGCCCAACTTTGGTACGATTCACATGATTAATGCAAAACAAACTCAAAAAAATTGTATGATTGAGTAAAACGTTAGGTTTAGGCGTCTGTTAATTTATGAGCTAGGCAGACATTGTTTGTCTATCAATTTTGTCGTTTCTTGATAGCAAACGAGGTTGAAATCATCCAGTCATTCATTTGTAACAATGTAATTCAATCCATAACGTAGATCTTTGGTTGAATAAAGGAGATCTAGATACTAGTGGTGTACTTAATCTTAATACTATAGCTACTAGTCGGATACTAAATCATATAGTTTAAAGATTACTTTACTAATGATTGTTATTTTATAAACCTAGTCGTTATATTTGTAAAATTTAAACTATTCTAAAGTTTAAACTTAGTTTAGGTGCATATAACTTTTCTACATTGTTTTGTTAGAAAAGCAATGTTTTATGAGTGATGAATATTTTAGGAATCTCTTATTCCTCACAAAAAAAAAAATTGGATTGTTTTTTTGGTATTTAGCTCTAAGAAACTTTAAATTATTGGGACGCATCAAACAGATAACACCACTACAACACCGTAGTGAACCTCTATTTTTAAGAAATTATTTTTATGACCATTATTTATTAATATAATTTATTTATCGTCTATTATATTATCATTAAAGATATTCAACAACTTAGCCGAACAATAGATATCTATATATAATTCATGTATATAAATGTAATTAATATAATTAATGTAACTGTTGTCTATAATTCTATATATCGTTAATACAGTTAATACAATAAGATATTGTGAAGGGTAATTAACATAGACTAAAATGAAGAAAGCTATATATGTTTGCGATGTATTTGGAGAAAGTCTCAGATGCAAATGGTATGACGGCTCAACTCTATCAAAAATTATGACGTTTCTTTAAAATTATTTTTGATTAATGAATTCTTTTCTACTGGTGAATTTGATAAGTGGCTAAATAAGACAAATATTTTCTTATACCAAAAAAAGATAAACCGATATTGATGGTAGAATTTAGACAGATAACTCTATGTAATATAATCTACAAAATAATAACCAAGTTTTTATATCTACGAATGAAGAGCTTTCTTCGGAATCTTATGTCAGAGACACAAATCAGTTTTCGTGGCAGGACGTTTCATCTGACTCTAAGACAATATCTTTATAGTTCAAGAAGTGTTCCATGCTCATCATACAAATAATGTATGTAAAAAAAATTCATAGTCATCAAGATGAATATGAATAAAGCTTACGACATTGTGGAATCTGCTTTTGTAGAGGCGCAATTTTGTAAAATAGGATCAAGAGAAAGATGGACTACATGGATCATGTGGTGTGTGAAATATGTTTTTTGTAAGGTCATGATAAATGGCCAGCCTAAGGATCAAATCTGGTTACGAAGAAGCCTAAGTCAAAGGGATTATTGCCTTACTTTTTTGTGTACGGAGTATTAATTGCGAATATTTGAAAAAACGGAAAAGAAAATGTTACAAGAGGGTATAAATAGCGCTCAAGTGACTTCACTCAAGTTCGTATGTATCTCATTTTTTTTTATATATGAAATGTAAAATTGATTAAATAGGAGAACATTTACAAAAGAATTGGTCCACAGAAAACAAAATAGTTACAGCAAACCTGAGCTTATACTAGAAACAGAGCAGTTATGAGTTTAAGTATCAATGAGTTCTCGAGCTGAACCAAAGTTGAAGCAGTCCTCTAAGCTTCTTGTTTTTGTAATAGCGCAACGACATAATTTGAGAGCGGATTGTATGTATCTCATCTTTTGTTCGCATATGACAACTTATTATTCCGTAAAAGTAGTTGGATGTAATGTGAAACGATGATGAATATCTTCATCAATCTTATGGAGATGCATCATGCAAACAATTAATAATGATCCAATTTAATACAGGATATAATATCTATAAATGATAGAAAGAAAAATATCAATTGAATCGAAACTGAAATTTTGTTTTTACAGATATAATTTTCAATGCTATAATATGTTAATTATATGTTGACAAAAAAAAATACGTTAATTATAATATGCTCTACATTAATCTAATTTTTACATACATAACATGGAGTTAATACAGTAATTGATTAGAGTCAAACCAAAATCAAACATACTATATATAAACAAGACTCAATTTTATATTTGGTCTTTTTAACTAAAAACTTGACTAAACGGTCCTAGCTGGTCCACATCACTACCACCAACATGGCAACACAATCCCAAAAAAATGAATGTCGTGCTCTCTTATGGGCCTTACCATTTGTGTGGATTTTGCAACTCTCAAATCACACTTGAAAGAGACGCTCAGCTTCAAGTAGAACCTTTTTCTCCCTTTTTGAAATTAACACTGACAATTATCGAAATCCTAATAACTTTTATCCAATCTCTATATGATAAGTCACCATGAGGTTTTCAGTTGCGGCACGATTCTTTCGGAAAATAATAGTTAATAATGTTGCAAGGTTACTAAAACTATAAGGAAATATTAAATTATACAAAACGAGAAGTAGAAGAAAAACTGGAAAAATAAAATAAAAACAAATGGAGTGCTTGGGAATGACACGAGAAGTGTACGTGAAGAATGAAAACGTTCAATAAATTTGTGAGTGGGGATAATATATATATAAGATTCTATCTATCTAGATATTTATTAAGCATTGCAACATTTCATGAGACCTATTATCCTAGTCATCCTCTACGTACACTACACATATCTTGTTTACCTTATCAGACCATTGTGGTGGTTAAAATTGACCGGTTCGATCTTGATTTGTTCCACTTTGTTTATATACTTATTTGTCCCGGATAATACAAGTCTGACTCTAATGGCCTGTGCATTTAGCCATGTTGTTACCCAAATTTTAACGGGTAAACTGTGATTTGTTCTTATAAGAACTATGATTTTTTTGGATGGTTTTTTCTTGTGGCTTTTCGTAAATGCATGAATTTTCCTGCTCATCTAATATGAAGTTCCGCTTTACAAAATTATTAATATCTTAAATTTTTTTATTTTTTTATTTGATTAAGTTGATTAATTTTTGGTGAACTCGTTTTTTATATAATATAAAATATACTGATATATGTATTTTTTCATGATTCGACTCATAAATCATCTATCTTCCTTTCAATTCTCTATGAAAATATAGAAAATTGTCAATAAAAAAAGCCGCCCATAATAAGACGTGTCACATGTATAGAGAGACCTATAACGGAAATAAATAAAGTTATTATAGAGTTAAAAAGGAACAAGTGTTATTATATTAAAGAAGTTTTTCCACACATGTAGAAGTATAAGAGTGGTATAAATCAAATTCATTTTATGCATAGACACTTGCCAAGATTCGATTCTCCCCCACGTGTAATTCTATACATATTTCCTCCAAATGTAGAATAATTATATGCAGGTTGCTATTTGCCAAATTAACCAAATAATAATTATTTATCAGATAAACCAAAATTAAGTAATTAACCAAAGCTTTTCATTGATTCCTCGTCACGTGAGACAACACGTGATCCGTCAAGAGACCAAAAGAAGAAAGAAAAGTTAAGCGTGGAGAGAGAATGAGCACTAGAGATTTGCTCAGAGAAACTCGTGCGTGCAATGCTTCCACGCCCGTTAACGTTATTTAACGCCAAAAAATCACCATTAATTTTATTTAAAATAAAATCACCATTAATTGAATTAAAATTTTGAATATACTCTATATAACAAATTTTCATTTAAAAAAAAAAATTGCCGATATTTTCATATCCTCGCCGTCGCCGGTAACAAAACTTCACTAAACGCCGTTTAAAGGCATTATTTAAACTGTTAAGAGAGGATCCGACCCGAATAAATCCCCAATATCTTGAAAATGGTCCTCCACGTGCCAGCTAGAGAATCCAGACCCGGACCCAAACCCGAATCCGAAACTCATATCCGCAAAAAGATCACCTCCGAATAAATCTCCGCCGAAACAATCAGTCATCGACGTCGGAAAACCAAAAACGTCGTCGTCTGAGACAAACGGCGCCGAAAAATCCGTAAACGTATCCGAAACAGTACTCAACGGCTCCTCTTTCATCTCAACCATCGCCGATACGCCGGAAACTTCCTCTTTAACCACCGTAGACTCGCCGGAGAACGGATATTGTAAAACAGAAACCGGCGAATCAAGACATCCTCCGCCGCCACTGGTAAAATCCGACGTTCCTTCAATCACCGTCGAAGCTTCTTCACCATTATCCGTCACCGGAGGAGGAGAGAAGTTAAGCAGCGCGTGAGGACCACGTAGCTTGATAGCTGCGTTATCGTAAACAACGGCAGCTTCCTCCGCCGTGTCGTACGTACCTAACCAAACCCGTACACGTCTACTCGGATCTCTAATCTCCGCCGCCCATTTTCCCCACGGTCTTTGTCTCACTCCACGAAACTTCTTCGCCCCCGTCGTAACAACCACCGGAGCAGTAGCAACACTCTTCTTTCTCTTCTTCTTCATCGGCTTGTCTTCTTTATGATCAGAAACCGATTCAAGAACCACTTCCTTCACGTATTTCTTGACACGACGTCGTTTTTTGGATATTGCTTCGAAATCTTGTTCTTCTTCTTCGTCGCTTGATGAATCTGTAGCGTAAGGATCAGTAACAGAGATTCGTAAGATTCTTGGTTGAGTTATTGTTGTTGTAACTACGTTCTTGATTTTTTGCTCTCTTGGGAGAGAAACTTTCTTCTCTGTCTTCATTTTTTTAATCTCTCTTTAAAACTGTTGTAATAGTATTACTAACTTATGTGTTTCTTCGCTCGTGTGTTTATATATAAATAAAAAAGTTAGGAAAAGTAAAGAGAGAAAAAAAAGGAATAAAGAAAGAAATTTTTGAAAAACAAAGAGATTGATGCTTTGTAACAAGAGAGAAAACAAGAAGATTTTCCCGGGAAAAGAAGTAAAAAGAAGAGAGCTTTTTTGATATATGCTTATGGAATCAAGAGTTTGGTGATTTAAGCAAAGGAGGGTGGAAAAAAAAGATAGAGATGCTTTTTTCTTGTTTAGGGATGAATGTTTTTTTGAGAAATATTCCTGGGAAAATTTTATGCAGCGAAAAGAAAAAGTTTAGTGCAGAGAGAAAAAGAGTGACAAAAGATGAAGAAGAAGATAGAGAAAAAGAGAGAAGCAGAGCAATATGTAAGTGAAGGAGAGAGACTCTGAACAGAACAGAGTCTTTTATAGGATCTTGAAACGGCGGTTGCTACAATCCGGTTTCTTTTTGTTTTTTGTCATTTAGAAGAAAAAAAAAATGTTTTGGTAATTTTTATGTTTTATTAAAATTTTAAAAATTTAATAGCCTTAGAGGACACCGGAAAGACGGTTTTAGTCTAACCTTTGACCTTTAAAAATCAGTCATAGTATTACACAATTTATTAACTAAGGGTGGTTTAATGCTGTAATTAAATTCTTAAAACCTTCCTACGAAGAATCACAAGGGTGTTATGGTCAATTGTTAACCAAGTACACAAAATTACACCGTTGCGGTGTGCAGTTTTTTTAATTTTTACTTTTTTAGCAGTCTCTGGTCTTTTTCTACAGCAGGTTTCTGACGTGGTAGAGACGACAACATAGGATGTTACGTCAAAACAAATCTCCCATTCGACCTGTGTGTCTTTTTCACTTTTTGTTTTTGTTTTTGTGTATTAATTAAATTTCTCTTGTTTTTGACATGGGTATTAATTAAAATGGTTTTTAATATATTTAAAGTTTATATTTGTCCTTTTTAACTCTCTTTTTAGAAAACTCTCTTTTTCACTGCATATTTTCACGTGAGTGTTAAACCAGAGAAAACAAAGTGCCTTTAATTTTTTGGCTCTTTTAACGTGGACCGTGTTTGGCCTTTTTCAAGAAAAATAAATACTAGTTACATTTTTTTTGATAAAGATAAACAGTTACATTCTTTTATACAAACAAAATAAAAGTGTTGAACTCTTATAAAGGTTTTGAGCGGTAGCTATGCTGAAACACGGAAATACAGAAAATGTATAATATATGTGAAATGATTTGGTGAAATCATCAAGCCACAATTATATTTTCAGAAATAGTTACTACAAAAAAAATCAATTCCTGCAGAAGAATTCGTTTGGTAAGCGTATCTGCAAAAAATCCGTGTTTTTATAACTAATCAAATAAAACCAGTAATCAAAACAAATTAATGGGGTAAAAATCATTATTTTATTGGTTCTAGATTGGCAGAAATATATAGAAAAACTTAAAACTCCATTATTAGTCGGTGTTACTACAAACAACTCATACTTAATGAAATTTGCCTCGTATATCTCCTCTATAAGAATGAAGTATTTGCTGTAGAGTCTTGGACCCTAAGCTATGGGAGTGATTGGTATTTTATTGGAGATATGCATGTAACTCATAGTTAACTAAAAAATGTTATTAATCAAAAATTAATTTTGAATTTGAAAATTTATGTTGTGTTGAGTTATGGTTGATTTATAAGTTTGAGTCATTCCTTTATTAAATTGTTATAAACCATGTATTATATGAAAACTCATCTTCTGTATATATTGGGTGATATACTTATACATGTATTTTTTTATAGTTGACCAAAAGAAAAAAAACATATTATTTGATCTATGTCACACTTTCAATCCATTGCTGGTTGAAACAAAGTTTACTTTTTATTTTATTTTGTCAAAAGAACCTGATATAATAATTTCAATTCAAAAAAAATAAAATTAACTATGTTGAGCGGCAAAAGCTAACTTCTGTTATTCTCCACCTTCACGAGGTGCACACGTTCAATCCACCGATATTCACACGTATCCCTTATGTTTTAATTCAAACATGTGGGTTTTGCTTCTAGTTTCTAAATTTTGGTTAGTAATTAACTAGATGAATTTTTTTCTACGAAGATTTTGCAATTGTGTGGTAAGTAGTGACGCAACGAAAATAGAGAATTTGTCACTTGAAAATGTTTTGTATGAGATTAGTATTAGAAATGAAATATTTTACTCTTTATAGTCTGAGTAGTGCTAATTTGCGCAAAAGAGATAGATTTAAAGAGTTCGAGATGAGAGTCAGATTTTCTTAGGCTCGTCAAAGTTATCAATTCAAGAGCTCCCGTATAGGAAACTAATGCATCTTATCGAATATCGACAAAGTTTTTTTTTGAATTGTTGCATATTTCTTTCAACTTTATTCTAAGGCTATCTCTAACCATTGCACTAAAAATTATACCATATTTAATGTAGTTTTAGCAAAAAAAAATTCTTTTCTAACCACAACACCAAATATCACACTAAATAATATTTTCTATTAGTATATTATTCAATTAAAGATTCTTTTTATTATTTAATAATTTTGATAAATATTTATCATTTAAAAAAATGTTATAACTTTATTTTCCAAATTTTTAATCTATTATATATTTTAAAATCAATTTGTGTATAAATTTAAATATTTTATAAAATTAATAATTCATCAAATATTTTCATATTAATTAAAAATAAAAGACACAGCAAAAATGATGATATAATTATGATTTTCATTACTTATTATTACTATGTTACTAAAATTAAAGATTTTGTTTATTATTTTACTAATAAAATAATAAATAATATTTAGTGTTGTGAATAGTGTCACACCAAATTTAATGTATTACTATTCAATACACCAAATTTGGTGTCATTTTTAATGTCCCATTGGAGAACTTTTGGTATAAAATTACACTATATTTGGTGTTTTAGTGTCCTATTGGAGATGCTCTAAAAGTTTTAAATAAATTGACTGGTAGCATTGCTAAAAGATCTTTAGTCTTGTTTGAATTAGTCTTGTTTGAAACAAACAAAATCTTATCTAATTGAAATGGTTTCACTAAAACAGAATGATTTCACCATTTATCTATGTAAAATAATCTCTACATATATAAGATTGTGATGATTAACTTGATTTAACGATGAAAACTGATTCTTTATATTCCCTCAGTTTCATAATAGTTGATGTTTTAGAAAAAATTGTTTGTTTCATTTAATTTGATATTTTCAAGGCAAAATTTATTATCTTTTTATTGTTATTGACTCTTTATATTCTTTTATTATTGGTATAATTATTCTTAGGTAGATAAAAATGATATTTTAATATAAAAAATCATAAAATTAAATAATTTATTAATCTATGTGTAAAAACCTTAAATATCATATAAAATAAAACAGAGAGAATATATTTTTACACATTTCGAGAATCTGTATTCTCTACAACATTCTAAATCATTCTATATTATTATGGAAGATTCTCAAGTTTTTTCATAATATTCCAAAATATAGTCATGAGAAAAAGGTCCGAAAATGGCTATGTTTTGATATGCATAGCTCTCCAATAATTCAACACATTAAGTCAGTTGGTTCGATGGCAAAATCGGGCCATAACACCTTCACAAAACCAATATATGTATGGTTTCTATTTTAGAAATGATTATTTTCTTTGGGTAAAAATAAATTGAAATTTTTTTTTATATAGATTTAATTTTTTTTTCTTAAAACCCTTTATTTGTTAACCTACGCTATTATAACATAAAACCGGATAGGAAATCCAGACACTTAGTTTGAAACTGTTAAGATTTTGTAAATAGTATGAACATGACTATTAAAACACCAAAACAATAGGTTTGATTGGTATGTCAGATAAATAGTGTAATAACAAGATAAATAATTGTTAACATAACGAACTCAATTGGATAAAAATTTTGTAAAATAATTATAAAATGCTGAATCACTTTTCCAAAGCATGAAACTTGATAAATATTTTATATAGTAAAAAAATAGCGGAATCACATTATTAAAATGTGAAAACGTGAACAAATGGTATATCATTCATCCCCATAATCAAATAATGAACAAGTGGTATACCATTCATCACAAGTGGAATATTTCTTGTGAAAAAATCTTTAAATCTATTAAAGTAACCTTCAGATTTTTTTTTGCTTTGCTCTCAATTTACTGATGATCTCTTCTTAAATTCGCACAGATTCTAATCAAGACTATCCGATTCGATCTCCACAAATTTATTTTTCAAGTATTTTGATTTTTTTCTTTTTCGTGATTTTATGTGCTATCGAGATGAAAAATCCTTAAATCTTTTAAAATACCTTTTAAATTATTTGCTTTGCTCTCAATTTAATGCTGATATTTTCTTAATTTTGCTTAGACTTCGTTCAACACTATCTAATTTGTTCTCCAAAATCCTTGATTATGGTAACTTACTAAGCCTTCTTGGTTGAGATTCTATTAAATTCTTAAAAAAACCCTTTTAGCTCAACAAACATAAACTCGTTTGACGAACGAGCTGACAAACTCGACTCAGCACGATAGAAGGTAAAGATCTTCGGAGATCTCTAGATACGTAGAGCCACTTGAAATGGAGCTGTTAAAACTGGTATAGAGTATAAAAGCAAGGGGAGATCGTCACATCAAAGAACATTGTATATTTGAGACTAAAAGCCTAGAACTAACTCTTTGTAATCTCGTCATTCGACTCAAAAACCTTTGTAATATATGTTCGATCTAATCAATACAACCTTTTCTCTTCGTCATTCTATCAATCTTACGATATCGAGTTATCATAACGAAGATCTAGACCTAAACTCCCCGACTCTAATAACAAATATAAAAGTATGGATCTTGCATCCACACCCCCACACACTCTTGCATATCAAATATTAAAAATAGAAGCACAAGATTTTAAAACGGAAGCATAAGCTTCCAACGAGTTTTCAAAGAAAATTTTTTGGAAACGCCATGAAAGCGAGATTTTGAAAGATTCCGATTTCGATTCCAATTCTGAAGCAAGAAGCGGACTTCCGTTGAAAATTTGGTACTAACATACCTTATTTCATGTGTATGACGATGATGGTTGAGGGTGATTTAGCAAGAACCGTCGTTCCTTTTAATGTACGGAACACAACCTCTCTTGCTCTTTTTTTTTATTTATTAAAATGATGGAGTTTTATTAACAAATAAAATTTTTCAAAAATAGGCATATGCCGTTTAACACGGTATTCTATAATAAAAGGTGAAAATTAGTTCTATTTGCTCTTTTTTGGAGCCAGATTGATTTTATATCTCAAATCTTGATATGTTATGATGTTTTTTCTTAAATATGTCTTCTGATGATTCGAACTACGACGAATTTGATTTCGTGTTCTTAGATAACACTTCCGGTGAGCCTTATCTAGTCCAAACCAGTGTATGTGTGAACAGAGTTGGAAACGGAGAGTAAATACTCAGTCTCTAGTTCGATCAATCCTCTGGATTAAACGCACTGTTGTGTAATTTCTGCCTTATGCTCAATGATGAGATTATAGACTTATTTTAGTGATTTTTAATCAAAAATTGTGTATGGCAAGTCAAATAAACATCAAACCCGATACACTAAATTGAGCCACGCAATCATTTACGAATCCAAAAAAATTAGTACCAGTAAAAAATAGGTTTTCAAACAAATCAAACTTCGTTTATGAGAATATTTTAATTAGTATATGAAAATATTGAAGGTAATGATGAGCCCTTGGTACATGTAATATCATCATCACACAATCATAAAAAATTTCTAATAACGGTAAATTCGCATACGTATACTTTCACATGATTTATACTAAAACAAATGAGGCAGTAATTTAAAAAGAAATACTATATTGGGAGATGTAGTTGGTCAGTAGATGTTTAGTCAATTAATATGGTTTTATAGCTTAGGAAGTGAAAGTTTGATTAATTTTGAACATAAGAAAATAAAGAGACCGTACGGATAAAATGTCGAAGAAAATAAGGACACTAGTTGGACGGTAGCAAGTAGGAAGCGGAGCCCACTTACCGCTCGCACCGTTAGTCCCGCAAATGGCGCCGTTCTCTCGTTTCGAGCCATCCCACACCCACTTGTTGTTTCATGTGACTTCGTCGTCTCGAGGCAACTCTTGACTCTCCTCTTTCGCTTGTTACCCATTTGTCTGCCAACATCTCTTTTGGCAGTATACTCACTCATAACTCCAAATAAATGTTTTTTCTTTCTTTCTGTAAGTTTGTTTTTATACATTCAGACGAAAATAATACCTTTTTTTATGTCACTTTGCAAAAATAGTTTGTAAGAAACTAAACTATGTTATATACACTATACAAACGTTGTTAAAAAGAAAATCTCATATAACAACATTAACACATAAATTATGTTTGAAACAACGGCTATGCGATGTAACTAATCAAACTTAATTAACTCTTTCCAAATACGATATGAAAAATCAGGATTATCAATAAGAGTTGGTCCTTGGAAAGTGACCTCTTCATTAATTATTAGACATTGATTCAGGTGCTTAGGAAAATGAAAAACAAACAAATTATAAATAAAAGTGGTACTAAGGCGGTCGATGACGTTGATGATGACATTGTAGAAAGTCATTTTTCGTATCAGGTGATTATATACATATAAGTGATTTTTTTATTGCAAAAGAAGAAACAAACACTAATCAACTATCTACAAATTCACAAAACTTATTCATTTTATATGCTCAAACCTTACCGTTAGTTTTATAACAAAAATAGAATAAATTTTATTATTCACCGGTTTGGAGTTATACTAAATTATTTAGCTAATATAATTTTATATATAAGTTTTTCTTTGTCTTTTTCATGATTCAGTCGTTCTATTATGCTATTAGTAAAAGTCTAGATTTATATATGTATGTACAAGCCATCTATCAAATGAGCCTACGAAACTCATAAACCCACGGATGAAATTAAAACGCATTGGCTTTTACATGTGCACTTGCTACCGTATGAATTAATTAACTTTAATTTATTTGAAAAACATAACGAGACTTTTGTTTTCTATTCAACAAAGTGAACGAAAGTATATAAAAAATATTGGTAGAACAAAGGGACCCAGTAAAAGTTTCAATAATGAACCAATTAGGCCAATTATAATGTATCAATGGTGTACTTGAAAAGTGCTTCAACCACGCTGAAAATATGGGCCTGGTGGTCAAGGAACTTATGTTATGGTATATTTTTCTTGGTCTGCCAAAATGGTTTTTTTCTTTTAGTTCATGAATTAAAAATGTTAGAATGTCACATAATGGAATTGAGAAAGCGATACCTTTATATATTATATTAGTCATGTTTTCATTTCCGATATGAAAATAATAAAAAGTTAAAATATTTATAACTGATTGAGCTATCAAAGCTTGAACATTTTGAATATTTTCGGGTTTTGAATAAAACTATATAGGTATGGCTAAGTTAAGTGTATAAGGTACTGGTCAACAATTTAAAATGGCATACCGCATACATATTTACTTCTATTTCATATGTGTTTCTGCTTTTTTGGAAACATGCAACCCACATAAAATAGGGTATATTAAAGATGGGTTTATGTTAAACAGAGTGTGTATGATTAGAAAGAGGAATGATCTCGTAACAAAGAATGTTAATTAATAAAAATAGATGATTATCAAATCATTGATCTCAAGTTCGTATATTGGACCCCTAATTAATTTGAATTTTAACTTAAAAAGTTTTGATCATATCTATGTGGCGACCCGACAAGGGCCACACCAATTAACGAAACCTACATATATGGTGCTCGTACACTCACGAATTGTACTTTAGCTACTAAATATATTTTACCACATGGCCCTTAAAATATGACACTATATGTTTTGTGTACGCATAAAACATATATTACAATAGGAACAGAAATATCTAAGATATCTGATTTAGATGATATATTTCACATTTTGCTAACAAAACTTTTTTTTTTTTTTTGATAAAACCAGTCTCTTTCTTTTTTTCTTGGCTTCTTAGATGAAGTCCGATTAGTCTATGTAAACGTTTGATCGTTTACATTTTCTTTAACAAATATACAGTTGACCAGAGTCTAGATTAATAAGGGAATTTATGATACTTTCATGTCCAACAAAAAAAAAAAGGAAAATATATAGTTAGATGTTGAGTATTGAGATCATGAAGAGTGTATTTTCCATGGTAAACAAATTTATGATATTTATGCATACAACAAAACTATCAAGCTACATCTACTTGTTAGACACCGCCACACCGGAGAAATATAACAAAAATTCGTGGTCCTTATATAGAAAAAAAATTTGATGACAGTTATGATATATTCCATTTGGTTTATAGCTTTTAAAGCGGGTTGACGTGTGGGATGGTGCTTGTCGCTCGTTGTCTTGCAGTGCGAGACAAATCTCATTGATATATTCCATTTGGTTTATAGTTTTTAAAGCGGATTGACGTGTGGGATGGTGATCGTCACTTGTTGTGTTGTAGTGCGAGACAAATCCATTAACTACCCATTTTTTAGATAATCAAATATAATCAGGGGATGCTTAATTTTAGGGTCCTTTACAACATTTTCTCACGACCTTATTGCCGGTCGATTTCTTATTGACTGAATAATACACACCACTTTTGGCTTACACGTGCATTATACTGAATAAAGTTGTAGTCTACGTAGCACCGACAACGGTAAAATAAAAATTCATAGATATAGATATGGTATGAGTATTTCAATAAACATATAAGAAAAAAATATTTATATTTTTAATGAAAGGTGTTTAGAAAAAGTAATGGAAAAAAGAGAGAAGAGAAAAACGTTTAAAAAGTAGAAAAAACGTGAAAATGTGCGCAGGTAAAGATATGTTTATGATAAGAATGCTGTAAAAGAAATAAAATTAATGTAAATATCAAAACTTCTATATTATTTTCCTCTGAAGCATCTAAAGATGTTTTAAAAATATTATGGGACACTAATTTTGAAGTCAAAATATATAGAAAACATCTTTATATCCCAATCCTTTCGTCCCCATAACTGCTTGATGTCCCCGTCTTGCTTGAAACATTTTGGGATGCTTTGGAGCCGTTCCCATACTATCCCTATTTCCGAAAAAATTTCGGTACGGAAGACGGCAACTAATAGAAATATTCGTGCTTCCTAGGTTGTAGTTAAGATACTAATTTAAATATAATTTAACTTAAACAATGTTTGAAAAATGTACTTGTGGCAATAGTTTATTTTAAAACTGAGATGTCTTGTTTAATATGTTTTCTAAAAGGTTAACGTTAGTACTAAAAAACTTACAACTGTGATAAAAGAAGATGGCGATATGGGTCGTACTGGCTCGTATAAACATATTTTTTCTTGCATCTAAAATCCTCTAAACTTTTATAATTGACACTTTTAATTAAATGTTGATTCTGATTTCATTTGTCGGCAAAGTTTGGTTATCACTAATACAAAATATTTTACTCTAATTATTTACTTGAAAAATATTAATTTGTACAAAAAGTATTAGAATTGATCTATTTCATTAATCGTCTCATATATGTTTTCCTTTAAAATATTAGATGCCCTTCTAAATATAAGCAGATCATTATGAACATCCAATCTACTATCTACTATAATTATATTAACGTGGCAAAACTTAAAAACGAGATATTAACAGTTTTGTGATTCTTCATTCGAATTCGTGTTCACTTTTATTTCGGAAAAATTCTAAAACACTACACCACTTTTTTCTCTTTTGAAAGAAACATACATTATTTTTTTTTTGTTACCGGAATAATGTCTCACTAATAAATATTATCAATTAACACTTCATTTTTGAAATATTATCGGTTTCGAACATGCGAATTTACCACAAAAAAAACTTTTTTGAAAACCCGACTCCTTAACCTCTCTCAAATAAAAAAAATTTGAAAAATTAAAAACACCAAATCTCTGATTTTCCAATTTTCTATAGATCCAATACATATAGAAAAATGCCAAACCAGATCCACAAAATTCATCATGCATGAACCCATAAAAACTAATATGGCAACTAACATAATCCAAATATGTGCCCTAATTTTTTTTCGTTCGTGGGCCTTCCATTGGTTGGTCCAACTCTTATTTGATGTATTATTTTGTTCCCCGCCCTCTTTTTTTGTCTGACCTTTTGGTCTTTGATGCACGTTTTAAGATTTGCTCACCCTTTTGGAAGTCCTAGGCGTTGTAGTTAGTGTGGAATTGCTGCTAGTTATGAAACTTGTTCAAGCCATGAATCAGAGCTTTCATATTGCGTATCAATATTTTGCATTTAAGTGTGCGTCTCTTTTCTTATAGGGATTGTAAGTTATTATTATTATTATTTTTTTAACGTTTTATCCTCCAAGTTGTTAAATATTAAACTTCTTGGCAAATAGACACAAAAAGAGACGCAATAATACTTATTCTGTTTTAAAATATATTATGTTTTCACATTCTCATATAAAAAAAATAAGAAAAAATTAATTTATCTAAAAAGTTAAAAAGCAATTAAATGTTTTTTCTTTATCATTGGTTTTAGTTAAGTGTTTTTGTTAAATAAATAAAATATTTTGACTAAAAGTACAATTTCTATAATCTCCGTGCTAACTTCCAAAACATCTTATATTTTGAAACGGAGGGAGTAATAAACTAGATGTGGAAATAAAAAAAAAAGTATTCCCACTCCACTTAACTCGAAACTAAAGTGGTAATATTCTACACAAAATTGTCATTAAAATTGGTTGTATAACTTACTAAGCTATTGGATGCAATCCTAGGTCGCTCTCCTGCAATTTTAATCATATGCTTTCTTTCTACAGTCAAGATCGAGGACTGCAAAAAAATAAAAATTAAAAGGTAAAAAACTCAATCAGCAACATGGATTTGCAATAACGTTAAGAGAGAGTAGGAAAAAAAAATCAAATGATCACCTGCAACGTGATGACATCGTGCAGAATCAAATCGATCTCTAACTTGAATGATAATATTATCTTCCTAATCTTGACGTCGTTGTGCATCAGCAGGATCATAGAGACAATGCATTGTATCAAATTCAATGAGTTTGGAGTACTCTCCCTGTCTTGTAACTGGACCGATGATTCCAACATCGTTTTAGTGTTTTCACTAACCATCAATCTCATTCTTTTCAGAACCTCTTCTGTGAGTTTGGAGCTCCGGTCAAACAAGAAAAGCAAGGTACTAAATAGTAGAGACATGTTTGTATGTAAAGGTAAGAAGAATTCTCCTTATCTTCTGGTATTATACACTGGCAAGGAGAGATGTGTCAAATTCCAAAAGATTACAAAACGAAATGAAACAGTTTAGGGAAGTGTAAAGTGCTCACATTGACTATATCCATCAAATATCCCAGTAAGAATTTACTTAGAGTGGTTACACTACTTTCACAAAGTCTGGTAGGTTTAGAGTGTTGGATAAGCTTCAACATTAGATAAGTCTAAGACATCCTTACCAAATTGGGTTAGGATAAGAAAGACTTAAAAGAAATTTATCAAATAGGATTAGGAGTTATCTAGTTCTAATAGGAATAAGATTAGCAATGTTGTGCTATCACTATAAATATCAATGTTGAGTTGTGACATTGATTAAGAGTTTAAGGTGTTTAGTTTGGAGCTATTTTCTAAACATAACAAAAAGAGTCATTCTTTATACTTGAACTAAGATCAATCTTTAAATACTTTATTTGGTATCAGAGCATTAGGTGATTCGATCAAGATAAGAGATAAGTTCACTAGACCTCGACGAGCAACATGAAAATCTTGCAAACATACACTAGACAAGACCGAGCTATGGGAGACGTCACCGGTCCCTCTCGACCGAAGGAAGTAGTTCTTTCATCGATTCACTGTCCCATGTTGACCACAACTAATTACACAGTATGGGCCATGAGGATGAAGGTTCTTTTGAGAACTCATAAAATGTGGGAATCGATTGAACCAGGGACAACCGAATCCGACAAGAATGATATCGCGATTGGCTTGCTGTTTCAATCCATTCTAGAGAATCTTATATTATAAGTAGGTGATCAAGACTCTCCTAAAGGAATTTGGGAAGCAATCAAAGCCCGTAATCTTGGAGCAGATCGAGTTAAAGAAGAGAGACTCCAAACCCTCTTATCCGAGTTCGACCAAATGAAGATGAAAGACTCAGATACGATTGATACCTTCGCGGGAAAGCTATCAGAAATAGCTTCGAAATCGGCATCCCTAGCACAAACAGTTGAGGAACCTGAGTTAGTAAAGAAGTTTCTTAACAGTTTGCCAAGAAACAAGTATATACACATCATCGCATCACTTGAACAAGTTCTCGATCTAAACAAGACTGGTTTTGAAGACATAGTGGGACGACTCAAAGCATATGAAAAACGTATACTTGATGATGAAAGTCATGTTGAGAGACAGAAATTTGTTATTCTCAAACTCGGAATCACAGGGGAAATTCGACAGTTTAACAGGAAGAGAAAGGGGCCGAGGACGAGGAAGAGGCTCTAGGGGTAGGGGTTGCAGAATATTTAACTCACAAGACCGAAACAAGGAGAAGAAAGATAAATCTAATGTAGTTTGTTATCGGTGTGATAAAACAGGACACTTCGCTTCAAATTGGCCTGAAAGAAAACATAAACTTCAAGAAGTAAACAAAGTTGAAACACAAAAAGCAGATGAAACTCTCTATCTACACAAATTTGTATTTCTCAATAAGGAAAACCTAATACCAAAGAAATATGGAGCCGACAAAGGAGAAGACGGAATCTCGTACTTAGAAAATGGTGCAAGCAACCATATGACTGGTGAAAAATCATATTTCTCGGAGCTAAATAAAAACATAAAAGGTAGAGTGAAGTTTGGAGATGGATCGTGTGTTAACATCGATGGAAAATGATCAATTCTATTTCAAGGAAAATTAGGAGAATATAAACTTTTGACCGGGTTAAAAAGCAATATGCTAAACCTAGGATAAGCTACCAAGCTAGGTTGTTATATTAGGATGAGACTCGATTACCTAACACTTCATGATCCTAGTGGTAAGCTCTTGGTAAAATTAACAAGATCTCCTAATAGACTCTATAAGATCAAGCTCAAAATTGGACAGCCTATATGTTTACATTCAAAAATCAAAGAAGAAACCTAGAAATGGCATGCGAGACTCATATAAGTTTCAAGACTATCGAGTCAATGTCAACACTTGAGATAGTTCAAGGTCTACCGAGGATTGAGGGTGAAAATAAAATTTGCGAGTCATGCCTAGTGGGAAAGCAAACATTTTCAAAAGCAACTCAATATCATTCATCACAACTCTTAGAACTTCTCCATGCGGATCTGTGTGGACCAACCACACCAGCAACCCTTGCTCAAAACAGCTACGTTTTTGTAATTATAGATGATCACACGAGATATATATGGACGATATTACTAAAAGAGAAGAGCGAGGCGTTTGAAAAATTCAAGGCATTTAAGAACTTAGTCGAAAATATCTCAACAAGTTAGTAATGACCTTACAGACTGATAGAGGTGGGGAATTTACGTCAAAAAAATTCTAAAATTTATGCGATAAAAACGGAATTAAGCGACACTTAACAGGTTCTTACACCCTACAACAGAACGGTGTAGTGGAGAGAAGAAACCGCACACTAATGGAGATGACAAGAAGTATTCTCAAAGCATAGACGATTCCGAATTTTTTGTGGGGCGATGCCATAGCCACTCACCATACATAATCAACTGTGTTTCCACAAGAGCATTAAAAAAATCAAACACCCTACGAATGCTTGAGAAACAAGAAACCGAATATAGATCATCCTAGGATCTTTGGCTGCTTCGCTTACACCAAAATTGAGCCTGTCAACTTAAAGAATCTCGATGATCAGTCTCAAACACTAGTACACCTAGGGATAAAACTAGGCTCCAAGGCATATAGGTTATATAATCCAACCACTAGAAGAATTGTTGTGAGTCGAGATGTGATTTTCGATGAGAAAACTAGCTAGAATTAGAAGGGAGCACACGTTAGTACTACTAGTGATCCAAGAATATTTCGAATGACTTGGGACCTGTAATAGACGACGGATATGGACCATTTACCATCGGGAATCAACATCATGAAGAAAATCCTGAAACCGAAGATAATACTCATCAAGAGCAAGAAACGGATGAAGTAGTAGAAGTAGGCGATAAGAATCAAGAAGAAGTTCATCAAACTCCACTAAAAAAATCAACTCGTCAAGTAAATGTGCCAAGCTACCTAAACGACTATATCCTCTTAGCGGATATAGAGTGTGAGAAATTATTACTCTCACTCAATGATAAACCAATTAACTATCAAGAAATAAAAGAGTCTATTGAATGGACGAAGGCGTGTCTAGAGGAGGTTGATTCAATCAACAAAAACAAGACATAGTCGTTAGTTGATAAACCAGTTGGCGTTAAGATTATTGGTGTTAAATGAATATTCAAGATAAAAAAACGCATATGGCTCAATCAACAAATTCAAAGCAGTAATAGTTGCAAAAGGATATGTACAAGAATCGGAAATTGATTTCGATGAAGTATTTGCACCAGTTGCACGCATTGAAACAATCGGATTACTTGTGGGTCGCTTCTCATGGATGGGAGATTCATCATCTCGATGTTAAAACCGCATTCCTACACGGCGAGCTTAATGAAGAAGTATATGTGTCTCAACCCGAAGGTTTTGAAAAGAAGGGAGAAGAGCATAGGATTTTAAAACTTTCTAAAGCATTATACAGTTTGAGACAAGCTCCGCGAGCATGGAATACTAAGCTTGATCAGATTTTGAAAGGAATGAAGTTAAAAAAATGTTTTAAAAAAAGTGTCGTGTATCGCAAGGAAGATGGTGGTAATCTTCTCATCATTGACGTGTATATTGATGATCTTTTCATAACAAGAAATACGATAGGAATCATCAAAGAATTCAAAGCTAGAATGTCTTCAAAGTTTGAGATGTTAGATCTTGGAAAACTCACTTGCTATCTAGGAATAGAAGTGAATCAACGCAAAGAAGGAATCAAGATGAACCAAGAAGCCTATGCACGACGAATCCTAAAGAAGGAGGTTTGGACACATGCAATCCCACTCACCTACCAATGGAGTTCGGATTGAAGTTGTGTAAAGGACAAAAAGAAGATCCCGAAGTTGATGATACAATGTATCGAAAAAGGATTGGATACTTAAGGTACCTCTAACACACTAGACCAGACCTCGCTTTCTCGGTTGGATTGACGAGCAGATATATGCAAGCTCCAAGAAAATCGCATAGTGTTGCTTTGAAGCAAATCCTGAGGTATCTACAAGGAACTCTAGCTTATGGTTTAAAGTTCAAACCAGATGGAACAAAGGAGATTGTTGGTTATAGTGATAGTAGTCATAATATGGATCTTCATGATGGAAGGAGCACAACGGAAGATGTGTTTTATTTTAGCGATTTACCTATCACTTGGTGCTCTAAAAAACAGAACACAGTAGCATTATCATCATGTGAAGCTGAGTTTATGGCTACCACAGAAGCTGCGAAACAGCTATATGGTTATAAGACTTATTAAGTGAGATCACATGTCAGACTTGTAAGAAGACAACATTATTCATTGATAACAAATCCACCATCGCACTTACCAAAAGTCTTGTGTTTCATGGACGAAGTAAGCACATCCACAAGCGTTATCATTTCATCTGAGAGTGTGTCGAAGATGATCAACTTGAAGTCAAGCATGTATCCAGAGAGAAGCAAAAGGCGGACATCTTGACAAATGCCCTAGCAAGAATCAAGTTTAAGGAAATGAGGACTTTGATAGGAGTTCAAGACCTCTCGAATACTAACTTGAAGGTTAAAAGGGTGAATGTTGGATAAGCTTCAACATTAGATAAGTCTAAGACATCCTTACCAAGGTGGGTTAGGATAAAGAAGACTTAAAAGCAATTAATCTAATAGGAATAAGAGTTATCTAGTTCTAATAGGATTAAGATTAGCAATGTTGTGCTATCACTATAAATATCAATGTTGAGTTGTGACATTGATTAAGAGTTTAAGGTGTTTAGTTTTGAACTATTTTCTAAACATAATAAAGAGAGTTATTCTTTATACTTGAGCTAAGATCAATCTTTAAATACTTTATAGAGTTCAACGTGCAAATCATCCTGAGTATGCCACACCCATTGTCCAAAGCAGGCTTCAAAATCTGCACCACACATTAAAGCATTTGCCCTGCTAAATTAACTATATGATGAAAACCCACAAAACTTACTATTTGTTGGACAAAAGCTTTCTCTAGAATCTGGAGGACAAGAGAGCTATCACCCATTCTTGACAAACATGAGCACGCAAGGTTTGCTAACATTGATGCAATGTCGTGATCTTGTTTCATCAGAGTAACTTCTTCTTCAGATGCAGTCTGTCTTTGAGTGTGCCTACGAATAGAAAACTTGATTGCGTAACATATATATGCTGCAAAGGATATGGTGTACGCAATGAATTAGTGATTGTGCATCCAATCCTCGCGGAGCATGAAGCAATGGACTGAAATCTTGGAAACAATTGATTAAGGCTCCAACAATCTCCTCCAATCTCCCAAAGACAAGTGCAAAACCTATTAAGAACTCGTAGAAAAAATATATAAGAAAACATGATACGAGCCATATAACAATAAAACTTATTGATGAACACATACATACTTTTGCAGTATCTTGCTCATAGGCGAGTAGCGTTTCATTCTGTAAAAGTCCCTACAAAAAA
This sequence comes from Turritis glabra, assembly GCA_900406565.1. NCBI lineage: Eukaryota > Viridiplantae > Streptophyta > Magnoliopsida > Brassicales > Brassicaceae > Turritis > Turritis glabra. Next base: position 4,134,641 of record OVBN01000243.1, on the reverse strand, counting down.
AAATATAAAAAGAAACAGACTTGAATAGAGAAAACATAGCACATTTAGTAAAGATATTCAATCTTGTAACAAGCGAGAGACCAAACAAACATTGCTAATGCTACTTGGTAAAAATGATTTTTTTAGATACCTTTTTATGTGATTTGGTGTCGTTCTCATCACATGGTGTTAATCTATTATGCGGAAGCGTTAAACCGGAACACATACCTTGGCCGGTTTAGTGATGAATTTTTCACGGAATCGATTGGAAATTGACGCAGAAATCGGGATTGAAATCACAGATGGAAATCAACCACAAGCCACTGTTCAAGTGCCCTTCCGGTTGATCTCTCCAAGCTTTCTCTCTCTAAAACATTTCTCTCTCTAGAATTCTCTCTTTGTATCAATAGTCACAAAGACTTACACTTATGTCTCTCTGGTGTTCTCCTTTTATAGACAAATGATGAGTGGTGTCTTTACGAAGAGACACAATGGTTTTATGGAGAGTTATGATAAACAAATTTCCATAACTACCATTTAACTAAACCGGTTTCGGTATGCTGCCAAATCATGGGTGCAAACTAACCATAAACCAACATCTCCCACTCGCACATGATGGGAGCATAACTAATATTAGAGAGATCTTAGAGATTAAGCTCGAGAATCGTAACACGAAATCATACGGCAAATGAATCGTGCGATCCTGCGAGTACACCTGCACTTGGGAGCTAACTTATGCACCTGTTAGGAATACATAACTGCTACAACCCTAAAGAAAATATTTGCATTTCAGCATGTCTCGCTGTTCCCCAAACTCATTTATCTTTTACATCAATCTCAACATATCTTATCCCTATAGCATATGTCAGACATTTCACATCATGCGTTCACTATATTCAAGCTCCAATTGAGCGATATAGTGGCTGGCCAGCAAACACATATGTCAATGTAAAAACAAATAGTTTTCCCTTCTGTTCTCATGTCCATCTGTTCTAAACTAACCTCTTTCCTAGCATGTCCCATAAGGCTAAATTATTCCATCACCGTTGAAAAGAAAACATACTAAAGTAGCGAACATTAGCTCATCCCTTCAAGAGCATAGACGAAAGTTCAAAGGTAACAATTATAACCATAGATAGGTTTATAGGAACTCACATTGCGAGAGATAGGGATTATAAAAATAGAATATCACTCGCTTCCTATATAGTCGTAATAGCACATGTGGTATGACTCACATGTCATAGCGGTTAACTCTTTCTTCAAGAGTTTGTGTCTATTGGATAAACCAAACACCACTATGTGGATCAAGCTACTATCAGCTCGCTACCTAGCGCCTGACTATGTACTTATCCAGCTCTTTCAAGTATTCATGATTCTGGGTCAATCATGATCAATATCTCAATAGGAATATCTCATCTTGACTCTTTATCAAGGCGACATTGACTAGCCTTCTAAGGCAAGCTCCCACTAGCGCCAAACTAGTTATGTCTCATTTCAGCATTTCACAAAGAAATCTGAAGCGATTGTTCATGTGAGTGAACCAATCTCCTACTTGATGACACTTCTTAATATTTGTGTGTAAGTATGCAAAACACAAGAAATTAACCGTTGTATGTGATGTTTAAAATAACATTAGATATATATTAAAAAAGTCAACTACAAATACAACGTCAAATGGCAAATCTTCATTAATACATTTATCAAATTCTACGCAGACCTAAAGCTCGAACATGAACAAGATAAACATCTCTTGGGATGGGTTTGGTAAAATGATCAGCTACCATCCTATGCGTAGATATGTACTTAACGAACACCTCCTTATTTGCCACAATGTCTCTCACGAAATTGTTTTTGATTGCAATGTGCTTTGTCCTTCCATGATACTTAGGATCTTCCAAGAAAGCAATACAAGCTTGACTATCACAATGAATAGTCACAGGGCACGAAGCCTCAGGTGTGACTTGTAAGCTTTCCAATAACCTCCTCAACCATACAACTTCTTGAACTGATGCTGAACATGCAATGAACTCAGCTTCCATCGTAGATAAAGCTGTACAAGATTGTTTCTTGCTGCTCCAAGTAATAGCACCATTGCAGAGCAAGAAAGCATATCCTGAAGTCGATTTACGCTCATCCAGATCGCCACCCCAGTCGGCATCTGTATATCCTGTTAAGCGCAAATCACTTTCTTGATAACACAAGGAATAGTCCATAGTTCCCTTCAAGTATCTAAGGATTCTCTTCACTGCCATCCAGTGTTTCTTCCCGGGATTTGACTGGTAACGACTAACCAAGCCAACGTCATAACAAATATCCGGTCGGGTGCACATCATAGCATACATCAAGCTGCCCACAGCACTAGAGTAAGGGACCTTTTCCATCTCTCTTTTCTCATTAGGGGTCTTAGGGCACATATCAAGGCTTAGGCCTTCACCTTTCGCGACAGGAGTTTCAATGGGATTACTATCAAGCATCTTAAATCTTTCAAGGATTGTACGAATGTATGACTCTTATGAAAGAACTAATAGTTTCCTCGATCGGTCTCGGTATATCTTGACACCAAGTACATACTCAGCTTCTCCCATATCTTTCATATCAAAATGAGATGATAACCATTCCTTAATGGTCATAAGAAACTCCATATCATTTCCAGCCAACAAAATGTCGTCGACATATAGAGATAGAATTACAAAAGATTGTCCAGTGCTCTTGACATAGACACAATGGTCTTCGTCAATCATCGTAAAATCATAAGACATAAGAGCTCGATGAAAACGAAAGTACCACTGCCTAGAAGATTGCTTTAGACCATATATTGAACGTTTGAGCTTGCAAACTTTGCGCTCTTGGCCTTCTACAGTGAAACCAACTGGTTGTTCCATGTAGATTTCTTCTTCTAGTTCCCCGTTAAGAAACGCAGTCTTAACATCCATTTGATGTAATTCTAAATCCAATCCGGCAACTATGGCAAGAATAAGGCGAATTGAGGCAAACCTTACCACTGGTGAAAATGTTTCCTCATAGTTTATACCTTCTTGTTGGGTATATCCTTTCGCTACCAAGCGAGCCTTATACCTATATATGGATCCATCCGCCTTTCGTTTGATCTTAAAAATCCACTTATTTCCGATCGCTCGACGTTCTGGCGGAAGATCAACCAAGTCCCATACTTGGTTTACCTTCATAGATTCTAGTTCTTATTCAATTGCATCATTCCATTCATCCGAGTTTGGGCAAGAGAGAGCCTCATTAACTGTTCGAGGCTCTAAGTCATCATGCATAGCAACCATGAAAGCCTCTCTTTCGATTTCAAAACGTCGTCGAGGAATATTTCCACGGTTGCTCCTACGCACCTCAGACTCTTGTGATTCCTTCCTATGAGGATCACTAACCAATGTTTCTCTCCCACTAAGTTGAGATAGTTCACGTGAACTTTCACCAACTTCCACAGATTTGTTAGTAGGAGTAACATTAGTTGGGCCATCCATCTCTTGAAGATGGAATTCCTTATCAATCTCTCTCCTTCGAGGAAAATCATTTTCCAAGAATGTAACATCTCGGGATTCGATTTCTGTTATACTTCCATCCGAGTTTTCGCCGATAAGCACATAAGAGTGCTCAGAGTATCTTATAAAGATACACTTCTTTCCTCTAGGACCCAATTTTCCATGAGGATGAGAAGTATCGCGAACAAACGCTGCGGATCCCCAAGGTCTCAAATGTGTTAGGTCAGGTTTTCTTCCCTTCCATAACTCATAAGGAGTAGAAGTAACAGATTTAGAGGGCACAAGGTTAAGTACATAGGCAGCAGTCAGTAATGCATCCCCCCAATATGAAATTGGAAGGTTAGCTTGCGCCATCATAGACCTAACCATTTCAAGAAGCGTTCTATTTCTTATTTCCGCTACACCATTATGTTGCGGTGTATATGGGGTAGTCAATTGTCTGACAATACCTTTTTCATCATACAATTCCTTGAATTGTTCAGATAGATATTCACGACCTCGATCTGTTCTCAAACACTTGATCGTCCTCTCCAATTGATTTTCGACTAAAGTGATATAACGTCTAAAGCACTCTAGTGCTTCTGACTTATGAGAAATCAAGTACACATACCCGAATCGAGTGAAATCATCTATAAAAGTAATAAAATATGAAGCCCCATGTCTTGCCCTCACATTCATCGGACCACAAATGTCTGAATGAATTAACTGCAATGAAAATTCAGCTCTAGTTGCTTTACCAAATGGTTTTCTTGTTGTTTTTCCAGCTAAACATGACTCACATGTGTCAAGATCAACTTGGGCGAGTGGGCTTAAAAGGCCTTCTCTAGCCAATCTATTCATTCGATCAACACCTATGTGACCAAGTCTAGAATGCCACACATTTGTTTCAACATTAGTAGAACTTGTGATATATGAAAAACAACGATCATTATTACTAGAAGTAATATTTGTAGTACAATCAAGTACAATAAAACCATCACAAGCATAACCAGAACCAAAGAACACATACTCTAGAGTAATGTTTAAACACATGTCATGAAAGTTCAAACCAAATCCTAACCTAAGTAAAGCTAAAACAAAGACAAGGTCCCGACGGATTTCAGGAGCATATAAGACATCATGTAAGATAAGGGTCCTCCCGCCACGCATGTGTAGCTGACAAGTACCAATACCCAGTACCGCAACCTTGGAGTTATTTCCCACATACAACCATCTTGAACCTTTAGGAATCCGCCGGTACTGCACAAATGCTTCACGATCTCTAGCTACGTGGTCTGTTGCTCCTGAGTCTACAATCCACAAAGGATGAGATTCAGCAAGCATTGCACAACTAGAAACATAAGCATATTTACAAGTAGAGTCAAAAGATAGTACCTTCTTTGCCTTAGTGCATTCACGAGCAAAGTGACCCAGTAAGCCACAATTGTAGCATTTTATTTTGGTCTTATCCTTCTTTCCTCCACGTTTGCCACGCTTGGCAAACTTCTTTTGTCTCTTAGGATCTGGTTGATCAGGAGCCTTGTTACCTCTCTTGCGTTTCGAGCCTGAGCTCGAACTCGTAAAGTTGGCCTCATTAAAGGGTTTTGCTGCCTCTAGGCGCTCATCTTCCAGTTTGTCTCCTCGATTGAGCTCAGCAATAATATTCTTACAAGCAGACACCATGCCTGTATGAACATTCAGAGACATTAATTTATTTGCATACTACTTAACACACACACATAATTTTACAATGAACACAAATTAATCAAAAGTAACTCAATTAATAATACGAGATCGAGAGTTCACTATGTTCCCAATCATCACCCATATTACAATTTTATCACAAAAAATTAACTTGTTTCATGCAAAAAAAAAAAATTAAGTTCTAAACAATTAGAACTCCCACTTGATTAATGTATTTTCCTAACATGAATTAATGAAATAAAACATGTTAATTTATACAAAAAAAAAATCACTCCAATTTTCAAAGTCATAATTTGACTAAGATAATTACAGATTCTTTATGTCCTCATTGAGACAAAATTAGAGCAATTTAAATTTCAAAATTTGGACACACCAAATTCTTTTTATTGCAAAAACAAATATGCATATTTCAGACAAATCAGAAACTGACACGTGTCAACTACTGTTCATCTTCTTCCTAATCAATACATGTATGTAACTATTCGGCCGAATATTGCGACCTTGATAACTCACGTTGTACTTACTTAAATCGTGCGTTCTATACATCAATAGAAAGATAATTTCAATATATACGCACAGCCACCGAAATCATGTGATTCCGATAATTATACAGAGAGTTATGAGCGAAACAAAATTCGCGGTTTACTCACAATTTCGCCGAATTTGTGCAACATACCCCGGTTCTTAAAGCGATAATTTTCAGAAAAAATCATGACTATAAGATGCACTAACATGCAAAGATTCATCTAATTTCATCAAAGAATCACGGAGTTACCATTTACAACTTTTCATGTTATTAACCAATTTCTTCAATTCAACATGAGTTAGTAAAGCTAACATATAGATACATTTAATGGTGATTACTAAGAACGAAAACATCCCAGAACGAAACCAATATGCTCTGATACCAATGTTAATCTATTATGCGAAAGCGTTAAACCGGAACACATACCTAGGCCGGTTTAGTGATGAATTTTTCACGGAATCGATTGGAAATTGACGCAGAAATCGGGATTGAAATCACAGATAGAAATCAACCACAAGCCACTGTTCAAGTGCCCTTCCGGTTGATCTCTCCAAGCTTTCTCTCTCTAAAATGTTTCTCTCTCTAGAATTCTCTCTTTGTATCAATAGTCACAAAGACTTACACTTATGTCTCTCTGGTGTTCTCCTTTTATAGACAAATGATGAGTGGTGTCTTTACGAAGAGACACAATGGTTTTATGGAGAGTTATGATAAACAAATTTCCATAACTACCATTTAACTAAACCGATTTCGGTATGCTACCAAATCATGGGCGCAAACTAACCATAAACCAACATATGGCAACAACGACATGCAATGTGTCAACCCGGAAAGAGCTATCTTTAGATTGCTTTTATCTTATGGTTCATCAAACACTTGAAGAAGATTGATCGAAGCAAAGAGACTATAATGTTAATTAAAACCCTAAAAAGACGAACCTTAAAATCAACTCCTTTCTTTAGCTGCTTCTTTGCAGGGGCTTTGGAGCGAACCATTTGTTATATTATAGCTTATACCACAAGCAATTCAAATTAAACTTCTTCTCAAACTCATAAAATATATAATATAATAATCACACACATAAACCAAAACAAATCAATCTCACAAATCCCTAATAACGGAGACAGAGGTGTGTTGATCGGTTAAGGCGTTTTGATTAGACCGGTTTAGATGTTTTAAACCAAATCGACCAAAACGGCGCCGATTTAGCGGGCGATAAACACGTCGTCGTTTTCGACCCCTGTTAAAAAGTCTTCTTTTGTTTTGGTGCAAAAATACATACATTGCACTCTGCACTGGGTCTTAGGCCCATGAAGTGGCCCAGAATCAAACTCGTTTTTATGTAGACGCCTTGTCGTTTCTCTTATACTCTAAACAACTGTATCCCGTTTTTTCTCAATAGTCTACAAACAGACAACTTCAAATTACTCATCACCACGTTGCGAAAATCCGATCTACGTCTCTCTTTCTCCAATCTCTCTACGCCACAGAATCCTCGATTTCACGAAAAATCTCTGAAACCTCCGATCGTTAACGGCGACCGCCGATTTTTCCGGTAAAAGATGAACGACGGAGATGTATCGAGGCAGATCCAGCAGATGGTGAGATTCATCCGCCAAGAAGCGGAGGAGAAGGCAAACGAGATCTCGGTTTCTGCTGAAGAAGTATGATCTTTAGTGTTTGTGTTTCCATTTCTCAGATCTTATGATTTTGCTCTCTGTTTGAATCTTATTTCTGGATTCAATCGTAGGCGGTTATTCTGATTATCATCGATCTGGTGTGTTTGAATATTTTGTAGGAATTCAACATTGAGAAACTGCAGCTAGTTGAGGCGGAGAAGAAGAAGATCAGGCAAGATTATGAGAAGAAGGAGAAGCAAGCTGACGTGCGTAAGAAGATGTGAGTTCAATTTGATTAATTAACCGATCGTTTTAGTTTCACTATTTTGATCTTGATTCGATCCAAGTTGGATTGCCTTTTGCTGTGGATTACGATATCTCTGACCTTTGAACTTAGAAATGTATGATTTATGGGTTTAGTAGGTTGATCTAGTTTTATAAAATATAGAACTGGAAGAGACTGCGATTTCTAATTCTCTGATTTTGTTAGTTCTCTCTGTGAAAATTGTCGTCTTGTTCGTTTATAATGACAATATGAAAGACTCATTACTGTGTTAGTGTGTATTACTTTGGCAGAAAATAGCTATGTCATACATGTTTTTTTCAGTGATTACTCTATGCAGCTAAATGCCTCAAGGATCAAAGTTCTTCAAGCGCAGGACGATATTGTCAATGCCATGAAAGACCAAGCAGCTAAGGATCTTCTGAACGTGAGTAGCGATGAGTATGCCTACAAACAGCTTCTGAAAGATCTGATTGTTCAGGTTGGTACTTTAAAACAAAACAGAGACTCCCTTATACGTGATACATTCAAATTTGATATTGGATCTTTATTTTGTATATGCTATTGGCTTCTTTTAAGCATCTGATTATGTAATTGCTTGCTTTTGTCGGATGGCAATCTATTCTTTTGTGGTCTGACCCCTTCTACTCAACTGTGCTGATGTCATTTTTCATTTCTTATACCTTTTGGTCGGTTAAAGATTCTCTCTTGTATCGTTGCAGTGTTTGCTTCGGTTGAAAGAACCTTCTGTGTTGTTGCGTTGCCGTGAAGAGGACTTGGGTTTAGTTGAAGCTGTGCTTGATGATGCAAAGGAGGAATATGCTGGTAAAGCAAAGGTTCATGCCCCAGAGGTTGCCGTGGACACAAAAATATTCCTTCCCCCTCCTCCTAAATCTAATGATCCTCATGGTCTCCACTGGTAAAATTCATGTTTCTCTCATTACTTTACATTGCAATCCTGTAGTAAGATTTGTAGAAAAGGACATTATCGGTGTTTAGTTCCGGCTTTGATATAGCTATATGTATTTTGAACTTGTTATAGCTCTGGAGGTGTTGTGCTAGCTTCTCGTGATGGGAAAATCGTGTGCGAGAACACTCTCGATGCGCGTCTTGATGTGGCATTCCGCATGAAACTCCCAGTGGTATGAAAACAAATTCTTTACCCGCATAGATTGCTTTCTGTGATCCAACAGTTATTTTTTGTTTTACTCTTTTTTACTTTTACTTTGGTTCTCTGATTCATCCGTTTTTGCGCAGATCCGTAAGTCGTTGTTCGGCCAAGTTACTGCCTAATGAAAGAAAGGGAGATTGAGAGAGATGATTCAAACCGGTTTGTGTTTGGTTATTACCCATTTTGGGAGAGATTTCTCTTTGTTGTGATTCTTTGTATTTTACAAACTTTTTCGATGATGCTAAACCCATCGAACTCTTCGTTTTCGCATTTCTTTTTTTCCTCCTTCTCGAGTGTGTCATCATGGCTATAAAGATAAATAAAATGAAAGACATTTTTTTTGTTCTCTCACTTTTTCTATTAAACGCCTATGCTTATTATATTTGTGGTTTTTGCGTCCTAAAATATAAAAATAATCTTTCCTAAACTCATTACCCTTTTCTTTTGCTCTCAAAAATTCAAATTAAGCGACAAGCGATCACTAAGGATTAAACACACATATAGACTAAAAATGCAAAGAGAATTAGATCCATTCTATCATAAGTTATAACCAGAGATTAAAAACCTAAACCTATAGACACGGTAGGGATGTTGTGAAGGAGGGTGCGAGCCTAAACGGAATCGATCATGTAAAATAAAATCCGTGGTCCGTCAAAATTGTTATAAAATAAATGGGTTCTAAACCGGTTGACCCGTTTAGGCATGCATATCTAAAGAGTTTTACAACGGATTCGTCAAAGAAAATTTGATGATGTAAATCCATAATTCTTACATGTTTCATCTTGAACATTTTTCAAACAAGATTCAGCCTCTTAGTAGACTCTCGAATTTTTTTTATTGGCACTTTACATAGTCTTTGTCGGCTTCTTGTTAGGGACAAACCATTTGTCTTGGATTAGGATTTAAATAACTTAAAGCAAACAGCAAACTAACTCGGATAAGAAATTTTTGTTTTTGGGCTAAAAGTGTGATGGATTTGGGTTTTAGCCCAAATACATTTTAGGTTTCGCACAAAAAAAAAAAAAACATGGAAGTAAAAAAATGAGGTTTTTGCGCTTTTGATCTTCATCCTTCCTTCTACAAGTTTCTTCTTCAGACTAATCTCCCACGATTGTCTGAAGACAAAGAGTTCACAAGACCGGAGATTCACCGTTCGATAATACTTTCCATACCTTTCAAGGTTAGATGTACTTGCGCTTCATCTGATTCTTGTTCTTTTGTGAATTTTGTATGCGCGCAAGGTGTTTGTTCATTTGCCTACACGAAGTTGCTGACTATTTTTGTAAATTTGATTTAGTTATGCTTCTCCTTCATCTACTCTAGTTTTTGTACTTCATCTCTGGGGCAATCCGACTCCGACCCATGGGATCTGTTTTATCTCCTTGTTCAAAATTTGTGTGAATGTGTGGAAAAAGACGCAGAATCCAATGTGTCGTAACTAGAAGCTTCTCTTTAGGGTTTTGGGTTGATAAGAATCAGTTAGGACATGCGTTTTATTCTCTCAAGTTTTGAATTTGTTAATGAACTCAAGGGAAGTTTGATGCTTATCAAAATTGAGGGTTTTTGTTTGGATGCAGAGACTGATTGACATATGAATGGCGTCGAGGCACTTAGGCAAGAAGGTACCTTTTTCGTACTCTTTGCTGTACCCTTTTAGTGAATTTCATCAAACTTTCCTATCGTTCCGGAGGAATTCGAGTGAAAGGCTTTTAGCTTTAGATTCCGTTTCATACTATTTCCTGGTATTTTCCCAATATTTGCATAGCTTTAGTGGAGTTCTTGTTTTCTCCTTGGGAAATGTTTGCTGGTTTGGTTAGAAGTTATATGGTTAATTATTAAATGTTGAGTTCTTGGTTCTCATGCTGTTTATCTCTATAAATTGGGTTTAGGCCTTTAGCTTGGATTTCAAAGTCTATCTGACATTTTTTTAAGTGAGACAAATTTGCATAAGTATGTGTTTGAAGTTATCAGTTTTATTGTCTAAGCTATTCGTATTTCAAATTCTTGATTAAAAATGAAGTGAAATATTATTGAGCATTCGTTTCAGCATATTTAAGTCTGCAATTTTGTCCAGTATGTTTGGTTTGGTGAGTTGTTGCACATTTCTTGAATTGGTTTGCATACGTATCAGCATTTCGGCCGTCTTTCGAATTGTTGATTGGAAATGTAGTGAATTATTATGAAGCGTTTGTTTTATATAGCATAATTAAGTCTCATTTTTGTCTGAGTTTGTTTGGTTTGGTGAGTTGTTACACAATGTATCGAATTGTTTTGCATATGTATCAGCATTGCACATATGTTTATGGATGTCTCAAGTAACTTTACGTATTTGCAGGGTATTCAAGCCTCTTTTAGAATAGGTTTGGTTCTTCCACGAGTAGTAGCATCTACAGAGAGGCAGATTTCCTCTACGGTTTTAAAAAGAGCTTCTGAAAGTGTCTCTTTTTCATTCGCTCGGTGCGTAAATGGTAAGTGATCACTCACAGGCGGTTACAATTTTTCTTCTACCTTGTTAGAAAGTGAATTAGAATAACGAGTATGTCACCCTTTTATTCATGTTTAGGGTTTGGTTTTAGTTCGCTATCAAATTGGTCTCGTAGTCGTGAATCTTTCCCTACTGAAACATCCATAAGGTAAACCATCCGCCTAGACTTTTCTGTCTTTTCTCTCTTAATTTTCCTCCTCAGAGTACTCAGAGTATCTATTTGAATGTTCGCTGGCTTGGGTTGGGTTGTTTTTTGAACAGGTATTTTCATGCGAGCCGAGAAACATTGGCGAGAAGAAAAGAGGATGCTGATCGATTGCTGAGTCATCGTGAGCGTAAGAAACAGACTGTGAAAACGAAAGGAAAGTTCTCAAAACGGGAGAAAAAACAGGATCAGCCACCTGTTGAAGCTCCTTATGTGCCTCCTAGGCTGAAAAGATTGGCAAAGGGATTGCCTGAGAAGACGGTCGACATATTCGAAGGGATGACACTACTTGAGCTTTCCAAGCGTACTGGTGAGTCAGTGGCGGTTTTGCAGAGCATTCTCATCAATGTTGGGGAAACTGTTAGTTCAGAATTTGACACAATCAGTGTTGATGTCGCCGAGCTTCTTGCAATGGTAAGGTGATTTTTCCTCTAGTTCCAAGATAATGGATTTCACAGGTCAATTAACTTGGTTTTTGATTGGATATATCTTTAATTGTCAAAGGAGTTTAAGGTTTGGTTTCAGTTTATCAGATATCAAAAGAGCATTAACATTTTGAACAATTTGAGATTTTTTGGTTTCTGGATTGGTTTCTTTTAGTTCAAATCAGTTTATCCGGATTGAATACCCAGAAAAGATGTCATTAGTTTTAACCATAGTAGGATTTGGTTCGGTTTTAGAATTTATTATCCCGGTTTTGAATCGCATCAGATTGGTCCTCTGTATATTAATATAATTCTGTTTGTGTTTTCTCATCCTTCGCAGGAAATCGGGATCAATGTAAGGAGGCAACATTCTACAGAAGGATCTGAAATTCTTCCACGGCCTCCAGTTGTAACCGTAATGGGCCATGTCGATCATGGAAAAACCTCGTTGTTGGATGCTTTAAGAAACACCTCTGTTGCGGCAAGAGAAGCTGGTGGAATCACCCAGCACGTGGGTGCTTTCGTGGTGGGCATGCCGGATTCTGGCACTTCAATCACATTCCTCGACACACCTGGCCATGCCGCTTTCAGCGAGATGCGAGCTCGGGGAGCTGCTGTGACTGATATAGTTGTCTTGGTGGTTGCTGCTGATGATGGGGTAATGCCACAGACACTCGAGGCTATTGCGCACGCTAGATCAGCGAATGTTCCGATTGTGGTTGCGATCAATAAATGCGATAAACCGGGAGCTGATCCGGAAAAAGTTAAGTACCAGCTCACGGCTGAGGGGATAGAGCTTGAAGATATTGGAGGAAATGTTCAGGTGAGATTTTTACTCTGGAATTTGTATTCTCTGAGCTTTTTTACTTTATCGGCATCCTTCAGAAATTGATACGGTTTGGTTCGGTTTAATAAGGTTTTTGTTTCAATTTGGACTCGGTTTGTTGAAATTCTTTTTGAAGGAAGAAACTGCGGTTTATCATTTGTGTGTTTATAAAAGAAACTGGATCGGTTTATTTGCTCATCGGTTTGGTTTTTGGTCCAGTTAGGCAACCCTGGTTTCAACTTTGAATTTTTGTTTTGAGTTTTGACTTTTATCCACGATGGTTACTTTAACCATGGCGATTCGACTTGTTGTTTCAGGCTGTTGAGGTATCTGCAATGAAGAGTACAGGGCTAGACAAATTAGAAGAAGCTCTGCTTCTCCAAGCCGTGGATATGGACCTTAAAGCACGTGTGGATGGGCCAGCTCAAGCATATGTGGTGGAGGCTCGGCTCGACAAAGGCCGTGGACCGTTAGCCACCATTATTGTAAAAGCCGGAACCTTGGTGAGGGGTCAGCACGTAGTCATCGGGTCTCAGTGGGGAAGACTCAGGGCTATTCGGGATATGATTGGTAAGACAACAGACCGAGCAACACCAGCGATGCCCGTCGAGATTGAAGGGCTTAAAGGTCTTCCAATGGCTGGCGACGATGTCATTGTGGTGGAGTCGGAGGAACGCGCGAGGATGCTGAGCGAAGGGAGAAAAAGGAAATATGAAAAAGATCGGTTGTTGAAAGCAGAGGAAGCGAGAACAGAGGAAGCAGCGACACCCGAAACAGAGTCTGGGGAAGGGTTTGTTCGGGTTGAATTACCGATAGTAGTGAAATCAGACGTGCAAGGAACCGCACAGGCTGTTGCTGATGCGTTAAGAACATTAAATAGCCCACAGGTGCGTAAAACCAAAATGTTGATGTAAGGTGATTGTGCCTTATTGGCTTTCTTTTTGTGAATATTGCCTATTGTTTATATTGGATAGGTATTTGTGAACATTGTTCATAGCGGAGTGGGAGCAATTTCTCACTCTGATTTGGACTTGGCACAAGCTTGCGGTGCGTGTATCGTTGCGTTTAACGTTAAGGGTGGAAGTTCTGTTAATATTTCTGCGGCTCAAGCCAGCGTCAAGGTACCCCGTTCTGTTCCAAAGAATCGTTTCATATATAGCTTCGATAATTTCCAATGCCAAGTTCTACGTTTGCTTTCACATTCATATATTGGAGATAGCTTTCAACATTGTGTAACCAATGGTAATCTCTTAGGTATTCCATCACCGTGTGATATACCATTTGCTCGAAGACATCGGGAACTTGATAGTAGAAAAAGCCCCAGGAGTTTCGGAGCTGGAGGTGGCTGGTGAAGCCGAGGTTCTTAGCATTTTCAAGATCTTAGGAAAGAGAAGAACCGAAGAAGATGGAGTGAGCATCGCGGGTTGCAAAGTGATGGATGGTCGGGTATGTAGAAGCGGACTCATGAGGCTGTTGCGGAGCGGAGAAGTGGTGTTTGAAGGCCCGTGCGCATCGCTGAAACGGGAGAAACAAGACGTGGAACAGGTCGGGAAAGGGAACGAATGTGGTCTTGTGATGGGAGATTGGAATGATTTCAGAGTCGGAGATGTGATTCAATGCATGGAGCCAGTCATTAGAAAACCTAAATTCATTTCCTCTGAGAGTGGAGCTGTGAGAATTGAATGCTGAGGTCTACTAAACCCTAAACTCCTAAATCAATTAAATCTGATTGTTTAGGATAATACATTTTTTGGTATTACGCTAATGATTTTTTCTTTTGTTATAGAAACTGTCTTATTATCAAAAGAAATCCATAGATAATAGAGTATGGTAACATTGTTCACACATATAATATTATACTCAATTTCTTTGTTTTGTATCAAGATCAATAAGAACAGACCATGGATTTGCCTTGAAGCACAACTTGACTCTAAAATTTTAAAGAGAATATAAGATCCAAGAATAGAGTTTGGGCCTTGTGTAATTGCATTTGTTGGCACATTCATACAACCAGGTCTTCTTGCAAATACACTATAGCTGGTGAAGAACAGAACATGTCGTGTCCTCATTGGTTCTCTTACAAATGATACCTTGTTCTTAAACGCAGCGTATCGCATCCGGGTTACGCCAATTTGAGACCAAAGGCTTCAATTACAAAAGCTGTGGTCGGTCGTTTTAGAAAGAGGATAAAAAAACAAAGCAGAGCTTAGGAATTTGAAGAAGATAAGAAGCGATACAAAATGCTTCAACTCTGCTCCACGTTTCGTCCTCAACTTCTTCTTCCTCCTCGTCAATTCCGGTTTACAGATGGAATCTTGATTCGGTTAGTTTCTCTCACTTTCACTCAATTCGATTCGAATTAGTTTTGTAATGAACATCACTGCTTGTTTACAAGACTCGAGTTAGTTCCTACAATTACAGTTGCTTAGGTTTCGAAATCCCCCAAAATTGTTTGCTAATTTGGGTTATAACGGATTGGTTCGAGTGTTTTATGAATAAAAATCGATTCTTTTTTGGTTCTTTTGATTGGTTTGATGTGATTGCTTTGGATCTTTATGTCATCATTTCAAAGTCGAAATCTTTTGGAATTCCATACATTGGTCTGGTTAGGGTTCAGAATTTCGCAAAAAACCAATCTTTCAGCTAACTGTTTTGTTTGATTTTTGTTTTTCTTTGTTAACAGCCAAATAAACTTTGGTGCAAGCAATTCAGTGAATCTCAGGCCAGTGATACGTTGCCAGAGAACGAGCGGAGGACGAGGAGGAGCGAATCGAAGCAAACCCGCAAAGCCTCCTGTTAAAGAAGGAAGCAACAAAACAGTAATCGAAGGTTTAGTTACCGAATCACTACCTAATGGGATGTTTCGAGTCGATTTGGAGAATGGGGATAACATTCTTGGTTATATTTGTGGTAAGATTAGGAAGAATTTCATACGGATACTCCCCGGGGATAAAGTCAAAGTCGAAATGAGTGTTTATGATTCTACAAAAGGTCGTATCATTTTCAGAATGAGCAGTAGAGACTAAAGAACCACTCTAAGTGTGTCTGTGATCCTGTCAATTCTTTTTTAAGTTTAGGTAAGTTTGATGGGAAAGAATCATGTAACCGTACAGCAGATTTTCTATAACGTAATTCAGGTTTTTCCGCGAAGCGCGTTATGTTCTTCTTCTCTTATATACATAAAGCTTGAACATCTTGGCCTGTCTGTTTTAGTGGACTACTATGCACCGTGATTAGGTTTTTATCGGTAAAGCAAGTCTGGATGTCCAAGTTCTTTATTTTTAGTAGTCTTGTTGTTATGCTGTTTCCTAACTAGAAGCCATTGTAAAGGCCCTTTTACGAACAACCTGTATGTAACAAAAAGCTTTGTTTCCGATCCTTTAGAAAACCACGTTCATAGTTTCGAGTTTAAGGTTTTGAATTTGGTTTGATTTTTTGAAAGTTTAGATGACTATTGCGAGATGAAATCTTTGTTGATTTTTTTTTTATCAATCTATGTCCTCAAATTCTTCTAGACCACAAGTCATAATAAGCGTTCAACGGTTACGCAAATTCAATCTTCATAAACAGTTTAAATTACTTTTAATTCGACTATAACTGCAAGCCGACCTTAGCTCAGTTGGTAGAGCGGAAGACTGTAGTGGTTGCTGTAATCTTTAGGTCGCTGGTTCGATTCCGGCAGGTCGGACTAATGTTTCGTTTTTTTTTTTTTTTAGTATAATTTCGTTTTTCTTTCTTATTTATGGGCTTTACTCGTTCAGAGTTCAGTTGTCATTTGTCACTAGTTGGCCCAAAATATTAAAATTGCGGTACAATCCTTTAAATTACTCACAAGTTCAAATTTTGTCCCTCCATTATTAATAGTTTAATCCTTAATATATGTTTCAGCTTCCACTTCTAATTGTATCAAGAAAAATCTTTTGGTGTTGGGCGGAATTAGAGATTAGATTTAAGGATATATCTTGGGAGATTTTAGTTTATCAATATTTCTATCGGTGACATATAATTTGAGGCGGTTTGTTTGACGGAATTGAAGAAAATGAGAACAATCTATTGGAAAAACAGATTAGGAATGATGCAAATTAGTGAAATAAATTGTAAAAACAAAATTAAAAAAAATATCATAGTTATTTTTCGGATTTCTGGTGAAGAAATCAACACATACCAGTATGATAAGATCGGACAAAACATGTTATGGAAAACATAAAATTAAATAGCTCGGGTTAGTGCGATAAGGCAATTTATTGAGATATATTTACATATTTTATTGAGATAAACCCTAACACGACCGACTAGTTCAATTGGTGAAGTTCCTCTTTCTCCGATTGGTTTCAGAAAATCCGACCGTCGTCTCCGGTCGGTTGCGTCCTAATCTTGAATTCAAATCTCCGATGTCGTCATAAAGATGTCTCTGACCTCTGATGGATCGGTGGCTAGGGTTTCTTTGGACTTCAGTGACATAAAATCCATTTCTTTCTCTCTCCAGAGTCAATCCCAAAATGATGAAATCGTCATTCTTTGGCTATCCTCTCACATGGAAAAAACTCGATAGTCGTCGAATGATACTCAATATCTTCTCTCGTATTGATTCGTCGTTTCTCCGTGAATTTGCTATGCATGTATCCCACATTTGCCGATCGATATACCATATAAATCTTAGGAATTTTAACTCAATCCCTTCCATTGATCGAGATTGAGGAAATTGGGCATCATGAAAAATCAAAGGACTAATCGAAGGTAATTGCTGGAAACAAAATCGTCTCCAGTTTCTAAAAGAAAGGTCCCCAATCGAGTTCTTTAATTTTGTATTGACAAAAAAAACAGACTTTTTTCTGCGCCTACGACCTCAAAACGGTCTTAAGAGAATCCATGTCTTTTGGGTTCTTATGGAACTACGATGTTGAAGCATGTAGTAAAGTAACATAATTGTATCAAGAACATACTTTTGGAGATGGCTTGAAATTAGAAATTAGTTTTGTCAAAATGAAATCCGGTTTATAATGATTAAGGATTTTGTGGGAAAGTTTTCTAACTTGTAAGATTTAGTTATTTCTCTGGTAAACTTAAATTCTTCCATTTTAAACATAAATACACTAAATCAGATATCTGATCTCATTCTAGTTACAAGATTTTCTTCTCCTCGATGTGCATTGAATTTGATTTCTAAACTCAAAACCGACAAAACTTAACATGAACTGATTTTTGTCGGGTTTTTGTTTTTTCATCAACCCATATAAAAAAGTTTTCTCGGTTATGAACTGGTATGATGTATGGTGTCCATTTAGGAAGATTATTTGATAAAGTGGGATCTCGGGGTTGCATTTATATGGGTACCACGAGCTCTGCCTCAGTAGCCGAAGCTTTAGTTTCTCATCGACGAAGACATAGAATTGATGACATACTAAATCAGATTGAAGATCAACAAGATACCATGCAACACCAGGATAGACACTTGGAAGAAGATCACTCTTTGTGGAGACGCAAGAATGACAAGTTTAGGAAAAACTTTGCAACACGAAAACAGCACCAAATATGTGGTATAAGAAAATATATTAAAGCGGGGTGGGGAGGAGAGCTACCATAGCTCCGGCTGTCATATAATAACGTTTATCGTGAACTAATAATGTCCATTTTTTTTTAGTGAATTTGGAGAGATCCCGAATTGTATATTAGAACTCCATTTTGTCCTCTATTTGACCTTAATGGTCTCCTTTCTCCAAATTCTTCTATTATGGAGAGATCAAATCTTTTCCCCTCCTTTTTCATGGAGAGAACTTTCCCATCAAGTTATCATGTTTGGTTAAGCCGAGAAATCGTTCTGAGTATTCTAATTGTCTTACCATCTTGTGTAGCGGTCCTTTCAAGACCTGAAAAAGTAACGTGTTTTGTACCGGCGAGACCCATGCAAGGTTATGGATTCATTTTCAATGTCACGATGTCAAATGACATAGACTAATCGTCAATTTCCCGAATTGCTCGTGGATGTATAATCTTCGACTCACCATTACGTCAGTTGTGGTAAGATGCTTTCTAGCCATGTCTCCAAGTTTATATGGAGTTACAGTCGTTTTATCTTAGCTATCTTTATGCTGCATTGTTGAATGCTTTTTCCTTGTTGCACTAAATTTTGAGTTCGTTGAAGCCTTGTATCCCATTTGATTGTTTGAATGAACTCAAGTTGTTTGACAAAAAAAAAAGAAAAAAAAAAAGGAGCAAACTTAATTTATGAATAATTTGGAATTAGTTTGGGATTCGAAATCTCTTTCTTTCTTTTTTAGGCAACTTTGGTTCCATCAGTACAAGTCTTTCATTCATCTAAGTGAATTCGTTCACTCACTCACTATCAGCGAAATTATCGATTATTTGTTGCAAAATCTCACTTCCTTTTCATGGCCATTTTAACAAACGAGGAGGATGTTATTAAACCTAGACTCATTTTTCCATTTTTTTAAAAACGCCTTTCTTTAAGCAAGATTTAACAGAGAAGTTTTTTTTTTTGTTTTAATTATTGTTGTTCTTTAGTTTAATTTAATTTAACTTTTCTTTGATTTTCTTTTTACAAATATTCTTATATCATCTAATTTTAGTAACATTAAGACAATTATTGCTATCAACAACCCAACTATATGTCTCTCAAACCCATTTTATACCAAAACAAAAACTACTACTACTCATTTGTACTAAACAAAGGTCTATAAATAAAGGTTTCCAAAGCCCTCGTCATATTCACTCACAAAATCAATACTACTTACTCATTTCCACTAAACGCTCTAAAACTATATATGGCAAATAATATATACAAACAAGTATTCTCCTTCATAGTTTTATCCGTTTTACTTTACCAATGCAATACTGTTTCATCCGTCAGGAAATCAATGGATCTGAAAAAACCATGCAAACGTTTTGTTCGCTACCTTCAAAACATTGGGTACGATTGGGATAACGTGGCTAATGCAACGTCAGCAACAATCGTGAATCCTTTAGGACTAGGAGACTTCTATTTCCGGGAGCTTGTGATCCTCGAAACCTTGTGACGATGGACCAGAACTATCTCTCGAAACCCGTGGTTCCTGCCTTAGGCTTCTTCTTCTACACCGGGAAGACGAACTATGACACTTAGGTCACTTGGACATTGGTATTCAATTCAACGGAGCATAAAGGGACATTGACCATAATGGATGCAAATCCAATGACGGACTGTGACACTTGGGTCGCTTGGACATTGGTATTCAAGTCAACAGAGCATAAAGGGACACTGACCATAATGGATGCAAATCCAATGACGGAGCCGACTAGAGACCTATCGATCGTTGGCGGGACTAGTGACTTCCTCATGACTCATGGGATCGCTACGTTCACGACCGATCTCATACAAGGCAATAAGTTTTTCCGTCTCAAAATGGATATTAAACTCTATGAATGTTACTACTAATATGGGTTTGATATTTTATTGCTTTTCTCCGTTTGTTAATGTTTTTTTTTATATTTTATTGCTTTTCTCCGTTTGTGGTTTGATTTTGTTCCAAGTTCAAATAAATAAGTTACAATAAAAACAGCTTTGTGTTTTGTTTACTGAGTTTTAAACAGACATTTACTAGAAATTTTATATCGTAAACAATATGACAATATGTTCAATTATATCAGCAATAAGAAAAATAAAATCAGCAAATATATTATAATGAACATAATGATAAATTCCGTACATAATATAATGAACAGTCTATTTCAGGAGTGGCTAGCTGGTCATTGAAGGCAGAACAAGACGACGGGACCCGACCCACCATAAACCAGAATCAATAATTTGATTTCAATTATGGAATCTTATTTTGTTATTGTCATTCAGAAATTTTAAAAGAATTTACTTGTGATCGTAATGCTTTTATTTGAACGTATATTTTGTTTTTCGTATAGTTTCAGATTGCTTCGACAAATTTCATCTAATATGAAATGATGGTCTTTCAATGTGTTCTATTCATAATCTCATTGAGTGTCTATGTTTATCACTCACTTGATTGTGACCAGCTTCTTGTTAATTAAAAGTGAGTTTTTGTCTTATCTTGAAGCAGCTTGATAGGAGAAATAGGTGTAGTCATGTTCTCCTTTTAGCATATCAGATTTTTGGGCTAGAAGATTTGAGTATCTCTCCTCTCTATGTGGGTAAATGTACATACTATCGAGAAAGCGGAAATTTTCCCTTCTTTTGTATTAATTCAAAAGGCTTATAGAACAGAATAAAAATATCAAAACAGTTCTGCTTCTTTTAGCATTTTCTTGGGTAAAAAGGTAGCATTTTCTCTCGGTTCTATTTATAAACTTATAAACGAGTTAAATAGTAACAGCTGAATTCAATTGAATCAAGCTGAATAGGTGAAGTTTTAGAGATTTCTGAATAAATCTTGCGTAATAACTTAAACTTCAAATGGTAACACTTGAATCTACATAAACCTAGCTGAATTTTAGAAAATTAAATAATTAAATGAAATTAATAAATATTAACTAATAAGATTTTTTTTATCAAACATAATCATCATATAAAACCATAAACTATAAAAATTAATTGTTAACTATTTACTTTCTATAAATATTAAATTATTTTTATTTTCTAAGCGTATAAATTTTGAAATAACAACTTCTAATATTGTAGATAGATAATGGTAATTTTAATATAATTTAGTTTATCAGAAAAATATATGAATTACCCGTTGGGTATTT
Source organism: Turritis glabra (assembly GCA_900406565.1). Taxonomy (NCBI): domain Eukaryota; kingdom Viridiplantae; phylum Streptophyta; class Magnoliopsida; order Brassicales; family Brassicaceae; genus Turritis; species Turritis glabra. The sequence goes on along the minus strand of OVBN01000243.1, from coordinate 4,113,221 downwards.
TGTAAATATATAAATTTTTACGTTAAATAATAATATATTATTTGAATTATCTTATAAATATAGTAAATAAATTAAAAATTTGCATGTCAATGTTTTTTTTCAGCAACATTTCATCAGTTACTGAATTTTTTTGTTTTTTCAAAAATGTTTCCTCAAGTTTTCTTCAAAATTAGATTAGAAAAAGTAATAATCTAAAAAATTGAATAGAATCAAACCAAGCTTTTGAACTGGAATCGAAATACTGAAACATGAATCTTAATTATGTCCTTAAAGTATTAAAATTACCTAAATATCTAAAATTTATTAAATTATAAAAATTACAAATGGTGCTGGCAGAATTCCTGAATTTAGTTGAATTTAGCTAAATTTGGCTTAATGTTTTTCATGAATTTAGCTAAATAATTGCTTTTGGCCAAAACAAGTTGGAAGCATAGTAAGCAGTATTGCAATATTATTCTGTACACTAATAATTTAAGGGTTTATTTTTCCAAAATAACCATCTAAGTCATCATTTATGTAATTTTACTCTCCATCCAAAACAAAATGTAGGTCAATCCCACGAAATTAAAACTAATAGATAATATGATACAAGAATTGGAATCACTCCAACTTAGATCAATTGATGATCACAAAATTCCAAGCTTGCTGCGCGGAAGGTGGAATGATGAAGGTGGAGATCTAACACGATAGCGGTCGCTTCTCTCGTGTGGGATCGATTCAAGGGGAAATGATGGATAAAAGGGTGATTGACTCACTCAATCAATGGTACGACTAAGGATGTTCAATCGCTCAACAAGCTTAATCCGCAGGTTTTTAGTAGGACTTAATGAATCACTCAATAAGAACTAAAGAATAAGCGCAAACAAAGTAACTCGGTCTTTGAATGAGAAGAACAATACTTTCTATTAACTTTCGATATTCAAGGGTGCCTTTACTATGGAATGAGAGATCAGCTTATATAGAGCTGAGTACAACGTTCACTAACCTAAGAGACATAAAAGAAATCGCACAAAAATAAATGATATAGCCGTGGGACGAAATCAGTGAATCCGGGCCAAATATGGAAGTAGCCGTTGGTCTTCAACCTTGATAGCTTGGGTGCAAATTGGTGGCGTCTTGGGACGTTCAGGTTCAGTGAATGAGGCTTCAGAATGAGCAAAAGTAATGAGAAAAAAGTCGTTGCTGATTGATCTCCTTTGGCTCCAAAATTGGTAAGTAATGAATCTACGGGTTATTGTGTGGTAAGGTGTACCAAAACTCGTGTGGTACATGTCGTGTGTTTTCTATATATTTCTCTTGGTTTCCATATGTAACTCTGGGGCACGTCCAAATGAAAGTAAATGATAGTTTTCTTATCTGGCTCCAAGTAGATCAGCGGGCTTAATCCAAAGGGTGGTTTGGATCTGGGTCTTCTTCTTGGTGTTTCTCCATGGGTTGTGGCATTCTAATGGATCAAATAAATGTGTGGGCTGGTCCAAGTGTTGAAAAGCTGAAACTCCTCATAGCTCACAATGTGGTTTGGTTCGTCAGCGAGTGCATCAGCAAGTACGTCAGGCGGTATGTCAGCAAGTGTGACAACAAGTACATCAGCTATAGCCTCTCGTATCATCTTTGAATCGGGTGGCTGGTAAATGATTCCATCTGAGCCATCAGTCTTCTTAAGGTTAATTTGCTGGTGAATAATCAACCCTATGCCTTATGCTTGATCGGAACTCCATTCGGGAAAAGATTCTCCAAAATGCTTTGTGTGTACCGGTTGGTTTGGTGTGCTCCTGGTTTGATCTGGTTCTGATGTCCGCATCACAATATAAATCACTGTCTCTATCGACAAGTTTATAAAATTATGATTTATAATATATCAAATCGAAGTCCTCACGACGAGGAGTCCAAGTTTTCTTTAAATTTTGAATCTAATATATGTGACTGTCAAAACTCTTCGAATATATATATGAGGGTTATATTGCGTATTACTTTTGACTTCACCAGATTGATCTGTATTTTTAGAAGTGGAGGATAAAGTTGCGAAAATAGTGATTTTGAAAAAAACATTTGGAGAAAATTCATTGTCTTTGAAGGCTTCCTTATGGATGTAGCAAAGTAACGAAATTGTATCAAGAAATGTCTTTTGGAGTTGGCCAGAAACTAGAGATGAGTTGATTCAAACTTGCGTATTTTCTGTTTTGATTTGTCTGTGGTGTGACTTATAATGGTTAATGATTTTGTGGAAAAGTCAGTGATCCTATGATTTAGTTATCTCACTAATAAAGTCAAATTCTTCCTCCATTTTAAACATAATTAACGACGGTAAATTATATCTCATTCATTTACATGCTTTTCTTCTCCTCTATGTGCATTGATTTTGAATCCTAAACTCAAAACCGAGAAAACATAACTTTAACAGTTTTTTGTCTCTTTTTTTACATTAAAAGAACGTTTTGTATTATTTTAGCTCACTCCGAATTATCTGCCTACATGTAAAGCAATGGAGAGAATCACTTTATGGAGACCTCTTTTTAATCATCAAGATTAATATACTTTTTAAGTACACATTGTCTACATACCTACAATAAAGAAACTTTTCGCCTTTGGCTTTTAAAAGAAAAAGAAAAAGAAAAAGAAAAAAAGAATCAATGAATTGTAGTGTAGTAGCTACGGAATAAGATATTCATTGTTACTTAATTATCTCTATAAGGAAATGAAAGGACTTGAGCAAAATTTATATGTAAGCCTGTAAGCAATCTTAAGAGGCAAAGTAAGAAATCTGATCATTCCAGCACAGATCTCTCATGTGTATGATTGTTCGATCCAATTTTCAGTTCAGCTATATTTGCATTAGGATTTTTTTGGTTTATGAAATAAAACCAAATATATTTCAGTTTTGGTTCGATATGCTTTGCTTTATATTAGGATTCGGTTATGTAGAATTGTTTCATTGTTGAATGACTAGCCCATTTTCTTCAATCTTAATGATATAGGGCATGTTTGTTAGACTGTCGCTGGATTCAGCGACAGCGACCAGCGACACAGTATATATTGTTCGTTTGCCTGTCGTTGGCCACAGTCGCTAGGTTGTTCGTTTGACTGTCGCTGCGGCCAATCGCCATATTTTTTAAATTTTTGAAAATATTATTTTGTGATCATTTATATTTTTTAATAAAAATGTAAATTACATATATAATATATCATTACGAAAAATAAATTAAAAAATAATATTTAAAAAAAATTAATAAAATGTTTCATTTATTTATTTAATTTTAATAAATTTATTTATTATAATTAATTTAATTTATTTAGATTTAATTTAATTTAGTTAGATTTAATTATATTTAATTTAATTTGATTTATTTTAAATAAATTATATTTAATTAATTTAATTTGATTTAATTTAATTTAATTTAGTTTAATTATATTTGAGTTATTTTAGTATAGTTAATATAATTTCATTTAGATTATATTAATTTGATTTATTTGAATCTAATTTAATTTAATTTTGTATAACTTTATTTAATTATATTTTATTTAATTATATTTAGTTTTGATTATATTTAATTTAATTTAATTTATTTTATTTAATTTAATTTGTTTTTTTAAAATTTAAATATTTTTGGTCGTTATGTTGTTTGTTTGCATGTCGCTGGATTTAACGACTGATCGCTGATGATTGCTAAAAATTTTAGTGACTGAAAATTATGATCGCTGGTCGCTGCGATTGGTCGCTGGATCCAGCGACAGGCAAACGAAAAACTTTTGGTCGTTGTTGCTGGTTTTTGTCGCCAGCGACAGACAAACTAAGAAGGTCATACTTTGTACGTGGTGATAAAGTTATTTTATAAACTTATTTACGTGACGACAAATTTATTTTGTAGTATGTATGTGATGAAATATTTATTCGAGTGATTATATACGTACTTATATATTGTAATTTATTTATATGATAATATATCTATATATATATATATATATTACATGGTGCATGGTAGAGGTTTCGTAAACTTATGTATTTGTATTGTTTATAAGATTATAAGTACATAAGCAGAGGTGCATTAGTTATTTATTTTTTAGTTTTATTTTGTTTTACTTTTTTTTGAAATTTCTGCATTATTTATTTAATGACAAACTTATTTTGTAAACTAATGTACATTATAGCAGACTCATTTTGTAGTAAGTAAGTGATGGCATACTTATTTGATATGACATACTAAACTATATATAGGATGATGCTTACACGCATCAAAGTAGCTGTAGGAAACAAGAAATACGACGAAACGCAATCAGCGGAAAAAGCCAGCAACTCAATAAATCAGCTTTATCTTTTAATAAATCAAACAACGAGCAACTTGCATATCTGAGAAATATATGTTAGAAGAAAAGAAGAAAATATCGTTATTTCTGAATAAACGACGACAAAATCAAAATGAAGCACATTAAAGACAAATTAAGAATTCAAATCGAAAATAAACAATTTAAATGTATGACTCTAAACAAAAACTCGATAAAGTTACACGTTTTAGATGTTTCTTTCTTTCTTTTTTCTCATTAAATATGATATTAACCAACATAGAAAGATATATATTTACAGCAAAGAGAAAGAATAGGAAATAAGTCTTTTATCAAAAATTGGTTATAATAGAACAAGTGGAGCTGAATATTTAAAGTCAGAAGATACACACGAGGGATTCTTATCCCAACTAAGATATGGAAACCCAACCAACTCCACTCCACTCCACTGCAAAGTATATAATTTATTTGAATGTCAAAAACGAAAAAAACAACGTCGAATCTGAAAAGGTACAATTATGGGTAATTTACAAATTTTTATGTGTCAGCTGATCGCACTAGTTTATACGTGGGGCCGTCCTTGATTTAAGTTGCTTAAAGCTGGGCATGTTAGGATTTATGACCTAAACAAACCCTTATGTACTAAATTATTAATGCAGAAGCATCGTTAGTAACTAACATTTGTTTTGAAAGAATTTACTAAACCTGCCATACATAACATATCGACTAGGTCATTCTTCTAGGTAATAATAAAACCTTGCGTGTCGTAATAAGATTTTTTTGAGCAGTTTGGTTTTCATATCATTGTAATTATGAAAATAGTATTCGCTCTTCTTTTAGCATCTCCTTGATAAAACTGCAACATTTCAAATACATAGCTTAAAAGTAAAAAACTATGAACTATACAGACATTAGCATATGTAAAGAACACCATAGACCATAAATATTGTCGCAAGCATCCTATAAATTAGTAGTATAATTTTATTTTATTTATATAAGAGTCCAATTTCGTTTGATCACTCGATGTACTTCCCGAAAATGGTTGATTTGGAGGGTTCACAATAAATACGTTGCTTATTTAATATTACGAAATTTTATATATCACTAGATAGTTTATAATGTTAATATCAATTTCGTATAATTTTTTTTTTGTTAAAGGGATCAATTATAAATTACAAAAATATAAATCATGGCTAACCACAATCATTTTATACCTTTTTGGTTTATATTTTTGATGTTATTTTAATTTTTATGTTATTAAAATGGGCACTAAATGTCTTCACTTAAGGTATTAATAAACTGTAGATAAATTTATTTGCTTTTACTAAAAATAAAGTCAAATTATAATCAAATATAAATAAATATTGTTGACAGAAAAAAATTATAGTCAACTTTTCTTATTTGTTTCCCCAGCTATAATTTTACTCGGATTTATAGCAAACTGCTCAAGCTTTTTTTTTGAAAAAAATCTATTTGTAAAATAGACAACAAGGTATTCGATCAGTTTTGCTTGGAATAATGTTATGTATATTGATGCCTCCATTATAAACTACATTTTATTTTTTTCAGATGATAACCCTATGCAAACATCCTCTACAATAATACCAAAAATTGAGTGCTTGAAAGGTAATAATCATACTCCATCTTTTAAAAAAATTAAATGTATGTTTTTATATTTTTCTTTATTTTGAAAAGATCAATATTTTTTAGTTCTCTATGTAATATTAATGTTTTATTTTCATAATATATTAGTGTCAATTAGATTTAATTGAATGTATATCTTAATTAAACTAAACAAATATCAGTTAATAGAATAAAGTTACATTTGGTATTGCAAATAATTTCTTACAGTATGTGAAAATTCCAAAACATACAACTTAAAGGAACAGAGATTGTTGCTTGGATGTTAATTTTCTTGTATTCATCACGGAAATTCCAATCATAATTTTATATTGTATTATAAAAATAAGAAAAGTGGTAGTTAAGCCATATATTGTTGATCTACAGTTTATATTGTATTATATATAATCATCCAGGTGATCTTATGATTAATCTTTAAAATTATATTTCCTTTCCCTGATTTGGCAATATATATAGCTGGGAAAATGACATATATCAACAACCCATGTAACAATGATATGCCTCTCAAAACCTTTTTTATACCAAAACAAATGTGAATAGTTATGTATTATAAATAAAGGTTTCCAAAGCCCTCTTCTTATCCACGAACGCAATTATTATTTTAACTAAATTTGATTCTTATTTTTGTGGGCATGCATTATTACCAAGAATACTTTATATACTGCCAATTTGGAAAGAATTTAGGGATTCGAAATATCTATAAGTGTTTCATTCTTCATCCGCTTGAAATCTTTCACTCACCCACTAACGGCGAAACTATTGTTGCAAATCTAATTTGACTGTGACTCATTTGTCTTTTTCTAAATAAATGTCTTTCTTAACAAAATTATAATATTAGGAATTAATGTGGTTAATTATAATTATGTAAATTATATTAAACTAAAATGATCTATATAGCAAGATTTACTTTTTTTTCTTATATATTTGTGTGCTGTAATTTATTTAAATATTATAATTATGTCATTAAATATTAGATTAAAATTTGAAAACTAGACAAATTTTCCATAAGGAATACAAATTACGTAATATATATAGATCATTTTAGTTTAATGTAATTTACATAATTATAATTAACCACATTAATTACTAATATTAGAATTTTGTTTGTGGTAGGATTTTTACATTTTCTACTAGTCATCCTAATATTATCATTTTTCGAAGTACGACCAATAACTAAAACTAAGTTAAAAATTTTACATTTTATATACAAATCTTTCAATGAATTTTACACATTGACAATATTTAAATAATTTGACAAAATATGATAATTATATTTTAAAATTAAATACTTTTTATTTTTGTTTGTACCTACCCCAAAAAAGAAATCCATTTTGTTTCCTAAAAATTTATTTTTATTTACCCACACAGTGCAGATCAAGTATCTAATTTTAATAACACAGTAAATCAAATGGTAGTTGAACCAATAATAATTATTGAACCATCCACATGATCATAAAATTTTTATATTCCATTATAATGCACCAATTTTTGCAGTATGGCTGGGGAAAAAGACGCGATTCTACTATAAATGTACCAACTCTATTATAATATATTGTATTATAATGCACCAATCAACAACCCAATTATAGGTGTCTCTCAACCATTTTTATACTCGAAAAGGAAAACACGTGATTCTATAACTTCTGTTATAAATAAAGGTTTCCAATGATTTTCATATTCACAAAATCAATACCACTTACTCATTTCTACTAAACACTCTTAACTATGGCAAAACAAATCTACAGACAAGTATTCTCCTTGCTCTTCTTGTCTGTTTTACTTTACCAATCCAATACCGTCTCGTCTTTCCGAAAAACATTCGACCTAGCGAAACCATGCAAGCGTTTTGTATTCCACCTCCATAACGTTGCTTACGATGGTGATAACACGGCTAATGCCACGTCAGCAGCAATTGTGAACCCTTTAGGACTAGGAGACTTCAATTTCGGGAAGTTTGTGATCATCGACAACCCTGTGACAATGGACCAGAACTATCTCTCGGAAACGGTGGCTCGTGTTCAAGGCTTCTTCTTCTACCACGGTAAGACGAAATACGATACTTGGCTCGCCTGGTCAGTAGTATTCAATTCAACACAACACAAAGGGACACTGAACATAATGGGTGAAAATCCGTTTATGGAGCCGACCAGAGACATACCGATCGTTGGTGGGACTGGTGACTTCCTCATGACTCGTGGGATCGCTACGTTCACAACCGATCTCGTTGAAGGCAATAAGTATTTCCGTATCAAAATGGATATTAAACTCTATGAATGTTACTATTAATGATACCAATACATGTTTTGGGTTTGATGTTTCTGAGTTGATATTTTGGGTCGATGTTTGTTTTTTGGCATTTTATTGCTTTTCTCTGTTCGTAGTTGATGTTGTTCCAAGTTCCAATAAATGGCATATTGAAAACATGCTCTTAATAAAACAGTCTTGTCTTTTGTATACCAAGTTTTAAATATACACACCTGCTAACTATTCAATGCCGTTAACAATATGTCGAACTCTGTCAGGTATTCGAACGATTATTTTATAAGTTCCCGCCAATGCAACTATATATCTAAAAAAAAAAACAAAAATGAGAAACGAGAATCAGAACCGTATTGAAGTAAGTTAACAGTAAAAAAGATCGTATTGAAGTAATCTAAAATACCAAACAAATTAAAAGGAGAACAAAGACACGATAGGTCTCATGACCATAAACCAAAAATTAAAAGGAAACAGAAAAGCACATTCAAATAATATAACCAAATAAGCAACACAAGACTAGAAGAATGAAGATTGAATATGTTGGGCTTTCCAAGTCCAAGTCCGCACGGATTTGTTTTTCGATTCCTTCCCAAAAAACCTCATACTAATTGGAGTTGGATTTGACTTATATATTAGACTGTTATTTTATAATTTTCCGATGTGGGACGTTGGTTTGTCTCTCAACAATCCTCTCTTCAAACTAAGGACCACGAACCTTTGGTCTCCCCTCCAGCGAAACCCTGGCACCTAGGCACCGACACCTCTTATTCGCAAGGTTCTCTTGAGACATCCTTCTAATAGTGTCACATTGAGGGCTCCTCCTACATCAATCATCAGCCCGCACCCATTTACCTAGGTCCATTTTTCGAATTAGGCTTTGATACCAATTGTTCAAGTCCAAGTATTTATATTAATATGATATTGTCTACTTTGGGTCCAAGTGGCCAAGTCCGCACGGATTTGTTTTTGGACTCCTTCACAAAAACCTCATACTAATTGAAGTTGGATGTTGATTTGTCTCCCAACATAATAAATGAACGCTTGCGAGCTTTGGATCGTTTTTATTTTTTCTTTCTTGGTTGTGTCGATTAGAACGACAGCCAATGTGTTTAAAATAAAAAATAAAAAAGAGAAAAAAGCCAATGAAGAAAGCAAGCTCTTTATGAAGTTCACGATCGCTGAAGATCCTTCCCCACTCCAGCAAGAATCATGGTATGTTACTACGTACTTCCCTCTGTTTCTCTTCTTTCTATCGCTGCTCGTACTATGGCACAGGAGATGCAAATAAGAATTTGCCTTTCTTCTGCCTTCAAAAGGCTTGTAGGACAGAATCAAATATCAAAAACAGCTTTGCTTCTCTTTTTGTCTTGGTTGGCGAACTTCAATGGTCATTACCCAAAGTCATGCTTGCTTACTAAAAACACTGGGCAATAGCTTTAGGTCACATCCTAAATCATAAATTTTGTGGCCACATTTAACCAAAAAATAATTATTCGGTTAGTTTTTATGTTTAAGTGTTTTTTAACTACAAGTCTGATCTTTACCTCGTTGTCATCTTTTATATTATTTTAATATTTGATGCAAAAGATTGTATATTTTTTCAACTCTATTAAATAAATTTAAATTAATTTTAACCAAAAAATTAGATGATATATTGTTAGCTTAAGTTTTTTTCTCTAAAAATAATTAAAAACCACATTTTAAAACATAATTAGCTATAAGCCTCTCGAGTCGTAAGCATGGCACATTACCATTAGAACATCTTTAACGCAGACATTTTAAGGGTGTCTGCGTTTTAAAACTAATTAAATAATATATTTTTAACAAAATAGTGGAAGAAACGGGTCAGTACAGAGAACTTATTGAAACGGTTCTTCAGGACACGTGGTAGATTGTAATTTGTTGAAGCGTTTTCTTCTTCTCTCTGGCGATGCTTCTGCTCTCTCTCTCTCTCTCTCGAATCCCTTCTTCTCTCTCTCGCGAACCTTCTTCTCTCTGTCTCTCGCATAGCGTCTTCTCTCTGTCTCTCGCGACAGTTCTTCTCTTTCTCTTGCGACGCTTCTTCTCTCTCTCCCTCTTCGTCCTTATCTCGATCGTCTGTCGCCGCTCACACAATTTTAAAGCGAAGGTAAATTTCGAAACTGGTTTATCTTCCTTGATTCGATGTGAATTAGATTACATGTGAATTCAATCGAAATTTTAGCTTTGATTTGGATGAGATTGTCCACAAATCTAGGGTTTATTGCAATTGTCAATGAGGGATTTTGACTTACTGTCTGTCGGATCAAAATCTATTTAACCCCTTTTGTTCAAAGTTCAATCTAATTTCCCCCTACTTATTCTCACTACCCTTTTCTCTTTATAATAATATAAAAACTCAATTTTTCCCTTTTTGTTATGATTTTCTCTCTTCTTTAAATCAGAGAAATAAATCTGATTTTCACCATTTAACATCAGTTAACGTCTCTTCTTCTTCTCCATCCTATTCAACCATTTAATATCAGTTCGAGATAATTTATTCTCATATTCTTTGGTAATGTATGGATCAAAAAGATTGAATTCGTAGGTAGAATACGAAAATTTGTAGAAAATTGCATATTCAAGATTCGGTACAACTGTGTACAACTATGTTCTTGGGTAACTACGAAAAATAAAAATCCAAGATCTGGTACAACTGGGTATAATTATGTTTGTGGCTAATAATGTGCTTTAACTAATAAACATAGTTGTACATAAGCGTACCAGTTGTACCAAAAACTAGATTTATACAAAACCCAGAAACATAGTTGTACCTAAGCGTATTAGTTGTACCAAAATACTAGATTCATACAAAACTCAGAAACATAGTTGTATCTAAGCATACCAGTTGTACCAGAATAATTAGTTTCATACACTGTAAATATCTTACGTATCATCAGGTTTATTTGTCATTTACCTATTATTTAAATTAAAATAAATCAAAAAGAAATTAATTCTTATAAGGGAGGCAAAATAGAATAGACTTCGAACAAAAGGGGTTAAATAGATTTTGATCCCTGTCTTTTATGTAGATGACTTGCAGTGTTTTGAATGATATTTGGCTAATTTTAGTGTGTCAAGGATTTAATTTTTTTACGACTGTGGGTGAATCCTTGCTTAACTTTGTGTAGGCATCAATTCCGTTTATGGAAAAGGGAGCCAGAGCCACTACTTTGCAGAAATGTTGTCAAAGAGTGATATGCTTTGTCGGTATGATGCCTCGCACATAGTCAATTGTATATGTATCTGTAACAAATTGTTTTATAAGAGCATGTTTCATGTGCACTCTTTTTGGTTACAGATTTGGATGCTGGTTTTAGCCCAACGCCCTCAAAAATAAGCTAACATTATCCTTGATTAGTTAATGTTATTAGTAAAATTTTACTGGATTATTAAACATGCTTTTTGCAGACTGATCTTGCAAGTCAAATCCCCTTCTCTTTGGCTCTGAAAAACTTTGGTAGTAAATTAAAGGAGAAGGATAACGGTCAGTTTAAAACCCAGTTGCAGTCTTGTTTACTCTTCTTCTAGTAACTAAAATATAATTAATTCTCGTGATGGCCGGATTATATGCAGGTGATTTTGTTTTCATTTAACTAGTTCTGAATATTAGATGAGTTGACTATCTCTAATTCTTGTATTCTGAATCTGAATTTTTGATCTAGGCAAATCAATTACTCGGAAGATGAGGGATGCATGCTTTCAATGACTAAAGGAGTTTCAAGATTGGAATTACGAAGTTCTTCATCTTTTCCAATCAGTATTATTGACTCTGGAATGGTCAACTGCTGAACCCTTAATCATATTTTTTTTTTCTTTTTCTTTTGCATACTCTCTTAACTTCACTCTCAGAGATGTTTTTCAACAGTGTCTACTTCTAGATGAAATTGAATGGAATAAAAAAATTGAGAAGCAACGGGATAAGTATCCATCGAGAATTGATTTGCTGGATGAAAAAGATTGCATAGCATTGAACATTAATGGGGTAGGAACGTTTCTTTTCTTACTAATAGAGTTTGCTGTTATAATTCTGGACATGACTGTCTTTAAGTGTTAACTCACTTTCCTCATCTTTTTTCATGTATGTGCCTTCATCTGCATATCCGGTGCTTGTAGATGCTGATGATTCTGATGTTGATATCAGCAGGTAGCCAATATTATTTGAACGGATTCTAAATTTTTTTTTGGGTTTCAGTTCGGTTTTGGTAGAGACCAAAACCTGAACGGACACCCAAAAATCCAAAACTCAAATGGATATCCAAAAAATTGAAACTTGAACGGATATCCATAAAACCTTAAACAATACATACATTTGGTTTTTCAGTTTTTTAGGAGTTTTTCGGATTTTTGGGGATTTTTCGGATAATTCGGATCCAAAACCCAAACCAAAAAAATATTTTGGTTCCATGTTGGGTTTCAAATAAATTTTGAAAAATAATCCGAATCCGAATAAGAACCGATCTGATTGGAAATTCATTCGGTTTCTAAACGGATCCTAAACTCTGAACCCGAAACATGAATCACTCTATCCGAACCGATCTGAAAATCTGAATGCCGAGACCTAATTCCAACTCTCAAAACATAAACGTAAATGATAACTGGATCATGTATAACACACTATATCCACAACTCCACACCTATTTGTTATCAACTTACTGATACTTTACCCATTGCTCTAAAACGCAAGAATGCGCTTATCTATTATAGCATTGTGTATGTCATGACGTCATTTAACAATGGTGTCATAAAGTTATAATATTGAAACTTTTACCTTCAAACTTCATGACAAACTTATTCAGTGATGATTTAGAGTTTTTATATACTTATTTACGTCATGACAATCTTACTGTTTAGTACGTACGTGAAGAAAGTTTTATTTGACTGATCGATGACATACTTATATTGTAGATTTATTCACATGATGTAAATTGATTAACGTGGTGGTAGACTTGTTTTGTAAACCTATGTATTTGTATTGTACATAAGCAAACATGCATTATTTACTTGTTGACAAACTTATTTAGTAGACTTATGTATATATTGATAGACTTATTTTGTAGTATGTAAGTGATGGCATACTTATTTGACTTATGACAAACTAAGCTATAGGATGATACCTACACGAATTGAAATAGCCGGAAAAATGAGATTTCCGACGAAACAAAAACGGTGGAGAAACCCAACAACTTGACGAATCAGCTTGATCTTTTTACAAATCCGACGACGAGTTACTTGGAAAAACTCCATATCCGACGAATATGATGTTGAAGTTGAGAAATAAAAAGTCGTCTACCAAACCGAAAATCAAATTGTGAAAAAAACTACAAAATAAGTTTATTACAAAAAGAGTTATTCTAGTCAAACATAAATCTACGTACCACTATTATCTTCTAATAAGTTGACAAGGATATGTAGCATAAATATACGTCGTATAAAATAAATCTGTCAGAAAATTAAGTCTGCGAGATTAGTTTGTCGAAGAAATAAGACTACAAAAAGGTGCGTAAAAAACAAATCTCCACAAACACTGTTGCAAACTTATTCCACATACTTATTAGGTTATGAAATTTTCTGTAGCAGATATAATGAATGATTTTTCCGTAAATAACTCAAATTTCAGTCTCAGACGATTAATAAATAATGTCATTTTCACAAATGCTTTTTTTCTTTCTAATGCTGAAAACTGTATTTTAGGTACAAAAAGTAATCTACTAATTTTTTTTAAAAAACATGTAAGCTATATAGATAATAAATATATCACTTTAGCCATTCTATATATTTTCCCTCACAATTGTCAACGAGTGTGTTGGTCTCATATATTTTTAAAAGAAAAATAAATAAAAAAAACAACAAGAAGGAAAAAAAAATCTGAAACAAAATATACTATGTGAGGAAGCCCTCTATATAGGTGGAGATATTTATTAGTTCATATAAAAAAAGAACTAAAAATAAGCATGAGATTATATGCGCATATATGTAAATATTTTCCTAGTTATATAATAATATTTTTTTAAAATTATGTCAGTTTTTTACTTTATAAAATTTGTACAAAAACCCAAAAAAAATTTGAAAAAGGAATATGTATTAGAGCTGATTTTTTAAAGTTAGAAAAGAATAAGGAACCCAAGTAACTCCAATCAGCTAGTATGCAAAGTGTGATCTGATTTATTATAATGGTGGATCCAGAAATATATTAAGCTAAAATTGAAAATAAAATATATATATATATATATATATATATATATATATTTATAAAGTAAATGACCGAATATTTGTGGTTTAGTGGTAGTTAGAGCTGGACGAAAGCATAAACTCGTATTCTAGGTTTAACTTTTAGGGGTTATTATTGGTTTGTGATTTAAATAGAATTTGAATGATTTTTAAAATAAATAATTATAAAAGTAAAATTGTCTGATTTTAAAAGATTGCCAAAGAATTTTATATATTCTCCAGAAAACTCTTGCATATTCTCCAAATAACTTTTGCATATTCTCAAAGATTTTAATCATTTCTATTAAAATTTTACCATCTTCCACCTCTAACTGCCCTCTTCATCTGTTTTATCTGATTGGAATGATGACGATTAGTGTCGTCTGTCTGCAATCTCTGGTATGAACATCTCCGACTTCTCTATCTCTCACGTCGTTAGAATTTTCCTCACCGGAAAACGTCTTCGTGGCTATATCCCCTTAGAACTTGGCTAGCGTGTCTACTTACGCCGTCTTAACCTCCATGAAAATGATGTTTACAACAATTATTTTACAATTTCTTCATTTTGATGATACTTTTCATGATTTTATTTTATGAAGAAAAATGTATAAAATTATAAACCAATAACATAATAATTTAATTCATTAATAATCAGAGATTCTTTTGTTTTACTTGAATAATACAAAAATTTTATTAATTTTATGAAAGTATGAATCCAATAACTCCAGATTTATGAAAATTTTAAATAAATTTTTACAAATCAAAAACTATTAACACCAAAATTTAACAGAGTTGAAAAAAAAATTAATTAAATAACAAAAGATTATTCATAACATTTTAAGTCATTAAAACTCTATTTAAATTACAAACCAATAACGCCCCTTACTAACAATAAAGTCGTATGCGTTGGAAAGCATAAAATAAAATCGTTTGTGTTGTTAGTTGTCTGTTATGTGGTTTTTAAATACTTGGTAGACCAAGTTTTTCTATCGTATTGGCTCACTCATAATTATCAGACGGCTTAATTCAGTTATGACTGAGACATATTCTAATCCTACACCCTAATTCGAAGATGATCCGGATCATCCAAATTTATTATGAATAATAATATATTTAAAAATAAAATAAGATTAAATAAAAAAATTATAATTCATATTATCTCACAATATTTTATTAGTTTTTTTCTTATATTAATTTTTTTTCTTCTTATACTAGTTAATAAATTATGTAACCCACGTTTTTAAGTAATAACAAAACAAAGAAGATGTCAGCTGACCTGTCTCCACGTTGTTAGTAACTAACATTTGTTTTGGAAGAATTAAACCTACCATATTGACATATCGAGTAAAATGGTCTAGGTAATATATAAAATCATACGTCACATGATAAGAACTATTTTTGAAGTTTGTTTTTCATATAATTGCAACTATATAAAAAGAAAAAAGTATTTTTCCTTTATTTAAGAATCTAATTTCGTCCTCTCTCTCTTTTCTCAAAAAAATATAGCCGTGGTTTGTGTTTTCCGTGATCGGTGTCTTTATGCCATGCGGATTGCCGATATCTTGTTTAGTTCCACATTTATCTCTCTCCTCTTAATATTTTTTGGGGTTTTTGTTTCTAATTGAAAAGGTCTCTTCTTCCAATTAGAGTTTCTGATTGGAATATATAATTTGTTAATTCCAGTTTACAAGATCATCACTCGCTCTAAATTTTAATATATATATATATATATATTTTTTTTTTTCTCCTTATTTTGTAATTTTGTTGGTTCTATGAAAAAGTAGGGGATCTAGAACTGTCTAAACGTCATGGATCCTATATGTGTTATTACCATAATGATATGTTTGTTGTTTTTTATTGGTCTAGTCGAATCTTAGTTGAGTATCTAATTAATCTCGATATCAAGAACACTAGTTTCAAAACCAAGTTTGGAGGCAACGTCAAATGCTATGTGAGGTTGTTATCAATTTTAAGTTGATTTTTATTTTTAAATACAAAAAAAATTAAAATCAAGGAATAGAACATTTTTACATTTTTTATTTTAAATTTAACGTCGTTGAATCTTATGGATTTTATTTACAATGACAAAGTATGTTGAATTTTTATTTGATCCATTTAATAGGTTGGGATTTTATTTGTTTGGTTGAAATAAGTGTGGTTTTAAGTAACACTTTAACTGTTATAAAATATTTTGAAGTGAAACTGCAATAGTTTGAGATTTTGTTTTGCAATTTTTCGGTGATTTTGGATTTGGACTCAAAGGTTTTTGTTGTTGTGTAATATAAGCTTTGTAATAAGCTCATAATTTTTGTATCAAGTATTTTTTTTTAAATTGGAATTTGGATTTGACGATATTTTCCCAGATCTTAATGAAGTTCCAAATCCAATTGCGGGCAATTTATGAGCTATGGTTTACCTACAAGTTAAAGAGAAATAATATATCCTACCTATATTTGTAGATGATGAAGGTAAAATCTTGTGCTTGTTCAAGAAATGCACTATATGCAAAATTAGAAGCATTTACCTATCCACACGACCATCCTCAAGATGGACACCATTCAACTTTTTCAATATGCTTAATTTGGATTCCTCAAACTATTTGAATCTACACCAAAAATGTGTCTGACTATTTTTAGTTTGGTATGTAAAACCCAATGAGGTTGTAGATGCAATTGAAGACTTTTAAAAATTGTCCAAACAAATCTTGAAAATCTTTATCACCTCACATCCGTTTTTAATAGATTAAGTTATTTATTACCTTTGTAAATCAGAAAATTAGATTTTGTTGTAAGAAGAAGAAAAAGATCTTCAAACTGTATAATAAACTAACTTTTTGTTCATATCTTTAGTACATATTTTCAGACCGCACTTTTTCAGTGTTTCGCAAATTTTTTGCCAAAAGCATGATTTTCTCTCGTTTTCGTAGACATTTTCTCTATTTTTTTATAAGCAATCCTGAAGGTCTTGAACTTGAACTGTTGAGCATATTAGACATAAACCTTCTCCTTCTCTAACGCGTCTCCTTTCATCTCAAAATCCCTTCAACGGTACACAAACAGAGAGAGAATCAAAAACGATACTCTTGATCAACTCTTGAAATAAATATCTCTGTAACAGGTTTCCATTTTTGGATAACCATTTTCCTTTTTCATTATCTCTCCATTTTTCTTAATCAGAATATTTTCTCTCTGTAGTTTTCATCAGAGATTTCACAGGTAATCCATCAGATTATATCTCTCCCTGATTCAAAATTTTCAATCTTTATAACATTATTCGTAGAAAGTTCTTGAAAATCTTTGATCAATCCTCATCTCATTGTTAAATAGATGTTTGGGTTTTTCAAATCTCCGGGGAACAATAAGCTTTCCAATGAATCATCAACCAACAAAGGAGGAACAATCACTGCAGGAAGAAGAACTTCTTCAGAACCAATCCTTATAACACCTGATTTTGATGATGAAGACAAATACAAGAACAGTTTCCACGATTCTGGTGGTATACAGAGCCAAACGACAGAAGAGTTAGAGAACTATGCAGTTTATAAAGCCGAAGAAACAACCAAAGGTGTTAACAATTGTCTTAAGATCGCTGAAGATATAAGATCGGATGCTACAAGAACGCTCGAGATGTTGCATCAGTAAGGTGAACAGATCAACAGGACTCATGTTATGGCTGTTGATATCGATAAAGATCTCAGTCGGGTAAAGCTTTTCTTATTGTTCTTACTTTCTTTGATCCGCAAAAAGGTGAAATTATCTGTTTTTTTCTTTTTTGATGTTTTGATGAAAATGTTTGGAGGATCAGGGGGAGAAACTTTTGAACAACTTAGGAGGAATGTTTTCAAAGCCATGGAAACCAAAGAAGACTAAAAATATCGCAGGACCTATGATCACACTAGGTTCTAATTCTTCTAACATAATATATACCTAGTTAAATAACATATACTATATCAATCTTTATTGATTTAAAGCTTTCGACCTCTTGATTCTTTATTAGATAAAATAATGTATATGATGATTATGTTTCTTATAATGTTGCTTTCCATTTGAAGTGTTAGAGAAGAACCGATCCATACCTCGTTAATAACTCATATCATCTCAATCCTTATTGTTTTCACGCCTTGGGACTCTTGATTGTTGATCATAAAATGATCATGTTTCTTATGATGTTGTTTGCAGTTTATAGATTAGAGAGAGAAAAAGCGATCCTTAACTGTTAAATAACTCATATCATCTCAATCTTTTATTGTTTTAACGTGCTACCTTTTGATTCTTGATTGGATTAAATCATGTTTAATATAGTTATTGAACTTTTAGATAAACCGTCGAAGAAGAGCGAGAATCACAAGGAAGAGCGAGAGAAACTTGGTTTGGGTGCAAAAGGACGATCGAGCAGTCAACCGCCAGCATTAGAACAACCAACAAACGCTTTGCATAAAGTTGAGGTTTGTGTTTTTTTTACAAATTTTGTAGAAATCTTGAATCTTTAATTTAAAGAAAGTTTTTATAAAAGTATGTTTAATGCAGCAAGAGAAGGCAAAGCAAGATGATGGACTTTCAGATTTAATTGACATTTTGGGTGATCTTAAGAGCATGGCCGTTGATATGGGATATGAGATCGACAAGTCAGATAACACAAATACGTATTTTCATACATTTATGCTTATGTTTTTATAATACTTATTATTGTTGGGACAAAACTGCAGGCAAAACAAAACACTTGATCATCTCGGCGACGATGTTGATGAGCTTAACTCTCGTGTTAAAGGAGCTAATCAGCGGACACGTCACTTGCTTTCCAAATAAGCGAGCACCTTCCAAAAATATACTGTTCTTATGTGTGTATTATACGAATTTTTTATTTTTTACGTTCGTCAGTTGAAATTTTCTTCTTTATTCATTTTTGCTATAAAAAATTGTAAATAATAATGCATTTGATTCAATTGTTTTCTAAAGCAATTTTTTTTTCTAGGCAATATTGTAGGAGTTTTTAATCCTAATAGTTTGAGTCAGTCCAATCTAAATCAAACCATGTAAATTTAATCGAGACTACCAAACCAACTATCATTTTGGTTAAAATAGATTAACCTTTTTATATCCGAAAAAGCAAGCCCAAACAAAAAAAAGAAAATAATCAAAGGTAAACTTAAGTTTTCCAGTTATAAAGTCGAATCCAAACTTAGAATAAAACCACACCAAATTGATCCTTACTATAATTGGTTTCATTTTGTAACAAATATTCATGTAACCAGAATACTTATATTAGAACAGAACAGAAGCCTGGTTTTGGCATAATCAGCATTTCAATGCTCAATTGATTAACCTTTGCAGTTCTAAAGTATTGTATATATATACTCAAACAGTTCATAATGTAGTTACAGCAAAATCCCTTCAATCTGTAACATCATAATGATTTTTAGACGCAAAGTCTTCAGATATAAGCACAAGAAAGTACTATGTAACAACAATCAGTATTATTTTAGTGTACAAAAACATGTTTTCTTCCCAACCTCAGTTGTAAAGAAACATGGTTCTTACCGTGGGAAAAAGTATACTATACAAATCATGGTCCTAAATAGACTCAGTTCAATATTGTATCTCCTCGTTCTTGATTGGGATCCAAAGGTTACCCGAGGACGATTTCTTTCTCCGGGTAAAAAATCGATAATGAACCATAAAAACACACCCCAACCATCAAGCCTGCTCCTTTGAGATACCACAAAGCATTAGATTCGAAATATCGCGATTTGCCATCAACTTAGCAAAAGACCGGTCTTCTAACTCTGGAATGTAAGGAGGCTTGTTGGTTTCATTAATGTTTTTGTACTTTTTATCATTGTTTGGTCAAAACCAAATGAGCTCATGTTGCACAGTTGTTGGGTAAATAGCTACACAAGCTTGCTTGAAAGTGTTGACCTGATTTGCATTACCAAAATAATCATTGGTCCAACCAAATACACAAAAGACTTTGACTTTACATTCTTTATAAACCATCTCATAGCTAAACCAATCTAATCCAAACAAATCTTTGAATCTATATCACAAGACAATCATCATATCAACAACTATCAAAATTATAAGGAAATGAGATTGTGGCAACAGCCTTATTTTGGTCATATGTTATATCTCATTATTCACGTACCATCGTACAACACACACTCCCACCGCTATCAAGCTCAAGCATCTCTATACAGAGTACAAACTTTTGCCAGAAGAACCCACTCACCGGATTTCGTTGACGGCATGAGATAATCTTGGATTCTTACTTGCGTCTTGTTCAGTGATTGTAAGGGTATAGAGACTTAAGAGACAACAGTTTATGCTTGGAACGCGCCAAGCCAACGCTTTGATTTGTTTTATTAACACCTTGATCTCTACGAAGATCTACTTGTTTCGGTATTACACAATTTATTCTTCCTAATAGACTTGACCCCGACTAATACAAATCCTAAGCTCTAACCCTCCCTTGAATCAGTCCGCTCAAAGAACTCAAAGTAGAGTAAAAAACCCCCAAACAACCCTAGTTAAGTATCTACCCACACGAAGATTACAAAAACCCTAGTTGATCGGAAAAACACACTCACCTTCTAAGCTTTTTTCCTTTAGCTTCGAAGTTACAATCTCACAAAAATGCTCAAGAGTGTTAGCCGCTTCCTACGACCCTAACACTCCTATATACACGATCTCCTAATTTTTAGAAAGAAGATCTTGCTGAATCTTCAATTACCTGCAAAGAATATCTTCAAGATATCTTTGCATTTAACTAAATCTTCAGCTCCAAATAAGTCCACGTCTCTTTGGTTCTCCAATTGATCCACGTCAGTTCGTGCGTCCATGTCAGCTTAAGCAACCTGATGTGAACTGATACAGCGTCCTGATCCAAACAACAAGGTGATCCGATCCTGGTCCAACCAGCGAGCTGATCCAGAACATGTGCATCTTCAATCTCCCCCTTTTTGACTGAGTTTGATACTCAAGCAACCACTTTTCGTATCATGTCGGTCAATCAGAAAGGAAAGCCAAAACACAGCAGCATAACATACAACAAAAAAATCATATACATCCTAATCAAGGATATACCATAACCAGAATGAATCAAAATGTTGTGTTCAAAATATTACAGACCAAAATGAAACTGAGTTCTTAAACAAGTTTGAAATAAATAAATAAAAACAGCTCCCCCACAATTCAATCTCCCCCATCATCTTTGCCCGAATCAGACTCAGAGTCATCTCCCCCTGCTTGAGTGCATAACTTAGTCAAATTCAACACAATATCAGATGCACGCAGATGATTCAAAACAAAAAGACTTACCCGCTTCTAACGCTTGCTGGAGGATCTGAATTGCAAGCCGCATTGCTTTGCGATCAGTGATCTTTCCTGCCTTGATATCAGATGTTGATGCTAGAACTCCCTTGTTGCATGTGTTCGTCTTCTTCTTCTTTGTAACACCTGGCTGTTTTTCATCAACTTGAACCGGATGTTGTGCCATCAGCAGCTTATACACTAGGCTGGGAAACTGGAGATAGAACTTTGATCGCACATTCAGGGCAAGTTGGAGGATGTGCTCATACACCAGTTTTCCAAAATTGAATGATATCTTTTCCGCCATAATATAGATAAGCTTAGCCCTGGCTGCTTGAGGATATGCATCGTTGGTAATTGGCAACCAGTTGGAGCAACAGATCTTGTACATCATCTTCTTTTTCTTAGTAAATTGAGAGTACTGAATTCCCTTCCGACTCTTGACATTGCCCCCAGTCATAAACTCAACCAGTTCATCCTCTAAAACCCCAGCCATCTGCATTTTGTGGGTTCTCTTATCTATCTGAGGAAGTTTGAAAAGCGCATTGATCCTTGTAGGAGAGAACTCATAGACCTTGTCTTTAACCAGCACCTCCACTGAAACTGTGTCAACTTTGACACTAGGCAGATTGGCCCAGAACTCCCTCAAGATTTGAATCTCAAAATCATGCAGGTCCTGAACCGTGTCAACCATCCCTGCTCCTTTAATCAACTCCCTGATTGCATCATCATCACCGAAAGTCACCTCCTTCTCTTCGATGAACTTGCTGTTCTTCAGGATCTCAAATATTTTTTAAGCGTTGAGCGACATAAACCTCTTCTTGTCGAAATCTCCAGTGGGCTCTTTGGACACAACTCCTTTACCCTTTTCTACCCTCGATCTCTTTACCTCCTTCGAAATCACTGTCGTTGATTCCTTTCTCTTCTTTACACGAGCTTTTATCGCTGTTCCTTGCGCCTTGCTAATCGGAGTAGATTCCTGTGAATCAGTCAGATCCACCATCTGTGGAGGTGCAACCTTCGGTGGTCTGGGTTTCCTTGCCTCGTGATCAACGACAGCCTCATGAATTTTGCTCTGTGGCTGTTCTGGTGCTTTGGGACCCACATTCGAACTTCTTTCCACCTCATCGAACATAAATGGTGCTGTGAGCTCAAGAGAATCCTTCACCGGAGATGTTGTGGTCCCTTGAAACACCATCATGGCTGTGTTAGGGTCCACAGCGACTTCACTAGAACCGGAATCAGCAGTCTGTCCCTCTAGCGGTGTCTCGGTTGGAGATTGCGATGGTGTCATGCTCTGTGATGTCATCATCCGTGAGATTCTAGTGAAAATTGACTTCATCTTTTTCAACTGATCTTTGCGAATACTCGATACTTTGAAAGATCCTTGTGCTTTAACTGCTCAACTTCCTGATTTTTCGTTTGTTAGTGGCAAACCCTAGTTTTTCTTTTTCCCTTAAAACTCGCCACGATCCTTCAGTTTATGGGTCTGAGAAACAGATGGGCTTTTCTCTGTACCCGTAAAATGATTGTCCTGACACACTCAAAGTAAACATATTAGTGCACATATGCCATCGAATCCTTGCTCAGACATCATTCATCTAATGAGCACAAACATTAATTATTCACTTATGCCTTTTTCATGCATCAAACATAATATTCATTCATGAACCAGTCAGTGATCCAGAATTATAGTACCCATGCAAGTTTACCTGACAATCAACTTCTCTTCATAGCTTTGGATTTTGTTCAATGCTTTGTACACCAGTCACTTGTTCAGAACCCACACCAGAAACTACCACAACCTTTTGAATCTTCAAGAGTCAGCTCTGAGTTTTGTAGCTAGTCTTTCACATTGTCATGCTTTTAGTCCTGGAATCATCATCAACGTGAAGTAGTCAGCTGGAATTTCCTTTGAAGAGTGCAAGATCACGATTGTATCAAGTCATATATATATATATATATATATATATATTTTGACTTTTTTATGATACACTTCTTTGAGCTTAGATCCAACAGATATGGATGATCCTCACAATTTATGACGTGCATGATCTTTTGTTGAGTCTCCTGATTTGTATCAGCAATATCACTTGACTTCTCAACCGCTGATATTTGTACATTCCCTTGTTATTGATTTTCCTCAGGGTTCTGTTGCAGACGTACCAGACATATAACTTGATTTTTCAACCATCTGGTACTCTTTTGATTGGAATGTATATTAATGCCTCTTCTCAGCTCTTTGACCTCCTTCTTCATGATAACATTTTAAGTACATGATCCTAGACTGGCATGATAGGAAGCTCTTTTTCACACACAGTTGTTTGTATAGAAGGCTGACTCTCTATACATCATTAGGATTTCCATGGCCTGTTCCAGCATTTGTCCCTGTCTCTAACTGACATTACTTACAAATAAATATTAGACCTCACACACACCAATAGCCTTTCTTAGATTAACAAATCTGTTAAAATCCAAGGGCTTGGTGAATAAATCAGCAAGTTGATAATCAGTGCTTACATGGTCTACCACATTCAGTTTCTCCTCAACTAACTCACAAATGAAATGATGTCGAATATCAATATGCTTAGTTCGTAAATGTTGAACATGATTCTTTGTTATGTTAATTGCACTCTCATTATAACAATAAATCAACAAGGGATCAGATATCATACCATAGTCAGCAGCCATCTGTTTCATCCACATGAGTTGACTGCAACCACTCTCAAGCGTAACAATAAATGTGATACCTTTGGTTTTGCCTGATATCTTGCACAGACTCTTACAGCCAAACAGATGTCTGGTCTACTCGCCGTAAGATACAATAGACTCTCAATCATTCCTCTGTAGAGTTTCTCATCCACATCTTCCCCAGATTCATCCTTTGAGAGTTTTCCATTCACCTCCATTAGAGTCTTTGCTTCTTTACTTTTATCCAGAGCAAACCTTGTAACCAGCCCTTTGGAGTATGTGTTCTGTGTCACGAATATCCCATCATCCGTCTCTTTAACTTGTAAACCTAGAAAGTATGTAAACTCTCCTCACATACTCATCTCAAATTCCTGAGTCATTTTCTTCACAAACTGATAAACAAGTTCTTGACAAGTTGATCCAAAGACTATGTCATCAACATAGATTTGCACAATGAGCAATCCACTATTGTTTGCCAATACAAACAGTGTTTTATCCACACTTCCACGTACATAGCCCTGCTTGATCAGAAAAGTAGTCAGTCGCTCATACCAGGCTCTATGTGCTTGCTTCAGCCTATACAAGGCTTTATTCAGCTTGTTGACATGGTTCAAGTGACTTGATATTTCAAACCCTTTTGGTTGTTCTACATACACCTTTTCCTGTAGAATATCATTCAAGAAAGCACTGTTTACATCCATCTGATGCAGTCTGAAATTCAGTCTTGCAACAGGTGCAAATGTCTCATCAAAATCCACTCCTTCAACCTGAGAATACCCTTGAGCAACTAACCAAGCCTTGTTTCTGGTGACAACTCCATTTTCATCAGTCTTATTCTTAAAAATCCATTTCGTTCCAACCACGTTTGCATCCTGTGGTCTGGGCACTAGATCCCACACATCACTGTGCTCAAACTGTTCCAGTTCTTCTTGCATAGTAGCTATCCAATATTCATCAACCAATGCTTCTATATGGTTTTTGGGTTCTATGCTTGACACAAAATATGCTAAACGAACCACCTCAGTCGTCTAAGTTAGGCTTTTCTCTGCTTCAGTCGTCTGAGTCAGACTTTACTCTGCTTTATCATCCTTCTTTTGATGCTTACCAACCATCTGCTTGAAATCAATCTGCTTTCCTCTGGTAACTCTGCCCCCCCTGAATCTGTCCTATAACATCTTGTTTAGAGTGATTCCAATGCACTTGAGTAAGTGGAACACCATAATTACCTGCACAATCATCTGTGGTGTCCTCAGTTACTTGTTCCATTTGCTCTGTTGCATCAGTTTTCAGATCATCACGTAGCAGCAGTTGAACTGTCTGTCTGTAAAACGATGCATCATCAAAGACTACATTGACTGTTTCTTATACCATGTGAGTTCTTAGATTGGATATCCTGAATGCAGTGCTAGTGCCTGAGTAACCAAGAAAAATTCCTTCATCACTCTTGGAATCAAATTTGCCCAGCTAATCTGTATCATTCAGGATGTAGCAAGTACAGCCAAAGACATGAAAGTAACCAACTGATGGTGTCTTGTCTTTCCATAGTTCATACGGTGTCTTGTCTTTCTACAGTTCATACGGTGTCTTGTTTGTACCTTTCCTGACATATACCCTGTTTATGATGTAACATGCTGTATTTACTGCCTCAGCCCAGAAATGTTTTGCAACATTATTTCCATGCAGCATCGCTCTGGCCATTTCCTGCAAAGTTATGTTCTTCCTCTCAACTACACCATTCTGTTCTGGTGTACGTGGTGTAGAGTATTGATGCATAATGCCATGACTGCTGCAGAACAAGTAGAAGAGTTCATTCTGAAATTTACCACCATGATCACTCTGTATACCCTTGATTCCCCATTTTTCATTCTCCAGTAGAAGTGCCAGAATCCTGAAGCTTTCCAAAGTTTCTGATTTCTCACACAAAAACCTGACCCACGTGTATCTAGAAAGTCATCCACTAGAACAAGAATGTACTTCTTCCCAGTCATACGTTCTACTTGAATTGGTCTCATCAAATCCATATGGATAAGTTCCAAAGCAATTTTTGACTTTACATCTGGAACAGAGTTGTGTTGTACTTTGACTTGCTTTCTTTTGGTACATGGTCCGCAGACAAAATTCTGTTATGATCTCAGCTTTGGCAACCCTCGAACTATCTCTTGATTTGATAGCTTTACCATAGTACGAACATTCAAGTGTCCCAGCCTCATGTGCCAGATCTCTGTGTGAGTTTCAGTCATAGTGTTGAAACAGACTTTGTTTGGTTTCCACATGTAACAGTTATTCTCAGACCACTGACCTTCCAACTGTATGCTACCCTGATTATCTACTGCCTTGCAGTTAGTCTTGGTGAAGGTTACATCCAATCCCACAGTTGGCTGATACTGATCAGATTTGCTTTCAAGCCATCGACCAAGTATACATTTTGAAGATTTGGCTGAGTCTCTCCATCAGTGATACCTTTACCTATGATCTTTCCTTTTGCACCATCCCCAAATGTAACACGACCTGTAGAAATCTTCTCGAAATTGGTTAGATTCTCTTGACTTCCAGTCATGTGTCTGAAATAACCACTGTCAAAATACCATTATTCATTCTCTGTTGTGTACTCTGGATCTCTGTAGTGTATGCAACATTGCAGTACAGATCCTGCTTTCTGATCCATGCCTAATTCATTCTTTTGACATCTGAGTAAAATTGCTTGTGCTTCACAATCTAGGCAGTACGAGACACATATCTGTAACAATAAGCCTTGTAGTGACCGAGTTTCCCACAATACCAACATCCATTCACCCTATCATTTGAGACGTTGTATCCACAGTTTATCCATTTTTCGTTTATGTGCTGTGTCTTGACTAATAACTTGGTTTGAGTACTTCGCTTCTGTTTCTCTGATGACACTGATCCTTTGACAAATTTAGTACTACCAGTTGAACCTTCTCCCTGGTATCCTAGACCCCATTTTGTGTTACTAGTCCTACCAGTAATCAGAATAGTATCTAGATCTTTGGTTCCTTTGTTCAGCATTCTGATGTTCTTCAACTGACTCGCAAGCTGTTATTCCAAATCACAGGTCTTAGCCTTTTCACACTTAAGCTCACTCTCTAGACGATCGATGTGATTAATCAGGTTCTGTTGCTTCACAATCAATGCCAGTTTTTCTTCTTTCGTTGTTGCCAGCTCACCAATCATAGCTATGATTATAGTAAACTCATACTGTTCTTCATCAGAATCAGAGTCTTGATTTTCCCCCTCTTGATCTGTTAGTACCTCAACTCTTTCTTCGATAATGCCCAGATATGCCACAAAGTTGTTAAGAATCTCACCCTTTTCTTGATCATCTTCATCAGAATCACTTTCACTCATCATCACAAAGGATTTTTCTTTTCTTCCAACAGTTGTAAGACAATCAATTTTGTGTGACCATACCCATTGCATTCATAGCATCTTAGAGAGCTTCTTCTCTTGATGGTTGGACAATCAGCCTTATAATGACCTATTCCCTCACACTCAGTACACTGTTTGTCTGATTTTTTAGTGCCTCTTTCAACACCAACTCTGACTTGAGAAGACCCTCCTCTTCGTTGTCCTCTCTCAAACTTTCGGAAGTACTTTTTGACCATCATGCTAACCTTGTCTTCTATATCATCCTTTTGATTTTCGTCAGCCATCAGCGCAAGTCCTTTACCATTCGACTGATCCTTTTTCTACAGTTGTAGCTCATAGGCTTGCATCATTCCAACGACTTGGTCAAACTTTAATTCATCAGAATTCAGAGCTACGTCAATTGCAGATTTATGCGACTGAAACTTTGAAGGCAGACTCCTGAAGAATTTCTTGACCAGTTTCTTATCCTTGTTGAAACGACCCGACCCGCTTAATTAAGCAAAAATATAATTAATACCCTATAATATTAATTATACATCATGAGTCCGAAAACACAGCCAAACTCCACATAAAGCATCAATACGAAATCGCGATTATTAACACAATAAAATACGATCAACAACACACAATACCGAGTCCTAAATCATCCTCCTCCTCATCGCCTTGATTCCACGATCATACTTTATTTTTACCTGCAACTCACAAAACACAAAGATGCGTAAGTATTATCACAAATACTTAGTGAGGCGGTCCTCCTATCTACGAGCTATCCACACAAGAATGAGATAACAAACCGCTCACAACGCCAAGTAAAAACAAACACAACCAACGCTAACACATGGATCGATCGATCCAAGACACGGATCGGTCGATCCAACAGCCTTCACTAGATCGATCAATCCAAGCAGGATCGATCGATCCAAGCCACACCTCACCGGATCAATAGGTCCAACCCCCGATCGATCGATCCTCAGCTCATGACCAGATCGACCGATCCACTGCTCACAAGACTCGTAACTTACAGGACATGGATCGATCGGTCCAACCCCTGGATCGATCGATCCAACACCTCCTGCAACTCCGATCTCGACTTCCTCCACGGTCGCACACGACCAACGACCACTCAGGGCCTCCACCTTGCTTCCTACAAACAATTTGGCACAAACCCAACCTAAAACACCAAGGAAACAAGCAACACAACAAGGAAACAAACCACACACAACAAGGATTCAACCCAATCCTTCCTAACACCACAAAAACCACACACAACCATCTCAAATGCTTAGATTAACTCATGGTCACGCATTCACCTTAGATCCTTGGAAGAATTGGCTCAAGAACAGCTCCACAAGCTCAGGGATCTGATCCACTGCAATTTCTTTAGCCACACCAAGCCCAACTCTTCTCTAAGGCCACAACCAAGCTTCAAGCTTCCTTTCTCACCCAAGGAACAAGCTCTTCTCTTCTTCCTCACTCTCTTTCGCTCTCACACCGCCCAGAAACGGCCACAACCCGCAAACAAGGAAAGAGGAAGAAGAACACGTGATCAAATGGAATAAAATCCACTTATCACAAGCTGCCGACAGTGCTGGATCG
This sequence comes from Turritis glabra, assembly GCA_900406565.1. Classification (NCBI taxonomy): domain Eukaryota; kingdom Viridiplantae; phylum Streptophyta; class Magnoliopsida; order Brassicales; family Brassicaceae; genus Turritis; species Turritis glabra. The sequence continues at coordinate 4,083,837 of OVBN01000243.1, read as the reverse complement.
ATCGATCCACCCTCCAGATCGATCGGTCCACACCTCCTCAGCACACGGATCGATCGATCTAGCCCCGGATCGATCGGTCCAAAACCTCCAGCCAACGACAACCTTTCAGATCGATCGATCCACACCCTAGATCGATCGATCCCCGCCTCAAGCCACTCGACGGCTGAGCTACGGATCGATCGGTCCAACCATGGATCGATCGATCCTCTCTCTTTCCTGGTCAAACTTGACTTTTGACCCTCGATCAATCCGACTTCCGTTCCCGAGAAAACTCCATTCCCGAAACACTCAAGATTGACTCCAAAGAGAGTGATCACTAACCGTCAACCCAATCGTATCAAAACACCTTGATACGATCTTTCTGTAACTTTCCCGACCAAATTCCTTTTTTCGGAACACGGGCGTTACGCTTGTAGTTCTTTCCCAGCACAATAGCCTCTTGGCGAATGGAACTTAGCTTGCTGCTAAAATCATCAATATAATCTCCAGCAGTCATTGTTAAGTTTTCGAACTCATATTCAAGTATGTCAATTCGAGTTCTCTTCACATTGCTAGTTCTTTCAAATGACACCTACAGAATATCCCAAACTTCTTTCGCTGACTTGCACCCTTGCACCCTGGTAAAGTGATTCATAGACAAAGAGGTGAAGATGGCTGACAGTGCTTTGGCATTGAACTTAGCCTCAAGTTTCTCCTCAGCACTCCAAGATTTCTTCGGTTTTGGAACCACCTTCCCATCATCACCAGTTGTTGTTGGATGTGTCCATCTTTCTTCAACAGCTACCCATGCCTCCAGATCGATACCTTGAATCAATTGTTGCATTTGAACCTTCCAGTACCCATAGTGCTCAGAATCCAACTTCAGTGTCATGTTCATCGCAACGTACTGTTGTGAATTCTCCATACCCTTGTCGCAAGAGCAAGGTGATCCGATTCTGGTCCAACCAGCGAACTGATCCAGAACATGTGCATCTTTAGTGATGTTATCGAGGGCGCACGGCAACTCATTCTTCTGGGTGGAAATCTTTTTTATTGAGATATTTTTCAGGATTGGTTCATCTAATTTTCTTCTAAACTTATTCAACATGATCCTATGTCTGGTTCGATTGGTCGAGGACTCCTTTCCTACTTTGAAACGACATCCTTGAATTGGCTCTGCGAGTATCTACTGCAAACCCTGCTACAACACTCATCTATAGCTACTTTCGATGAGAACTTTAATTTCCTAACCTTTTCTCTTGTGCCGGCGAGACTCGTAGCTATGGAACCCTCTTCAATGTCCCAACGTCTTTTGATAAGGACAATTTACCATTTTCTCGAACTGATCGCGAATGTGATTTCGGTTTACCTTGGTCTCGCATGTGACGTGATGCTATATTGCTCACGTCTCCAAGTTCTTTTGAATATCATGTCGAACTATCTATATTCTCTATCACCTTTCCATTATGGTATTAGCTTTGTTGTATCAAGCATTCTTATGGCAAAAAATTTAAACTTTGTAATTTTTTATTCCGTTTGAATGAATAAAAAACAAAGTATTTACTCTTAAAAAAAAATTATAAAAAGCGAAATCTGTCGATATTTTTTGTGCTATATTTTTTGGAAGTTCATTTCACATGATTACCGGATTATAGGTAAATTCTATAAAATAAAATAAAAATAAAAAAGAGATATAAATTTGGAATGATGTCCACGATTGCATCATTTTGGGATCGGATTAGACAAAATAATCACGTGGTAAGTGGTAACATCCCTACTCATTGCAAGGATTCAACCAAGCAATTTTTATTTAATAAAATTCGATTCTCATCTTTGGCTAACATGTAAATACGCTAAATATATGTTATAATTTGATGTAAGTCGCAGTAATAATCATATGGTAGAAAGTATAAAATTGTGTGGTATGTTTGATGTATGAAGTATGAGTTAGTATTCTTTCAAAAAATCTGACTAGTAAATATTATGTTGTATAAATTGCAGTATGTGTTATTAAAAATAAATTAAAATTTAATTATCAATAATATAACATTTATTTCAAATTTAATAATAATAAAAAATACTAGCTTAAACATAGTAGGTTTTTTCAAAAAAATATTAAACATAATAATAATAATAAAAAATTAACGACGTACATTTTAAAGCCTATTTGCAACATACACTAATATATTAAAAATATAAAAATAATGGATCAAAAGTGATTTTTATAAGTACTAAAAACTAGACCAAATACAAACTAGAAAGTTTACACAACAAAAATCGTGGGAAACTTTTAAATTATTAACAAAAGTAATCGTGGGAAACTTTTAAATTATTAAAAAATGGATCAAAAAAGATGATCTTAACCACCTGATGTTGAATTAACTTTTGAGATTAGAAATTGATAAAGAACATAACTCAAAATCGTAAATCAAATAACACATTATAACTCCAACTCAAATCCTAAAATTTAAGTTTAATTCATGATTGGTAACACTTGGGCGTAACTATGCACACATATCTCAAAGCAAGTCAAAGACACCATATGTTACTAATTACACCCTTTACTTGATAGTTATGGATCTTAATATAATTAAAAGAAAAATACATTTTAAACATTATTCAAAATCAATCATTTATTTACTTCAAATGCCATTAAAATTATGTGTTGAATATGTTTAATTACAATTAGAAAGAGTAATTTTTGAATTAAAATAATTGAAATCAAAATCATTTGTTTAAAGAAATATTAAATCTCTCTCTTCTAATTTTGTCAACAAAATTATTTTCTTCAAATAATTTAGAGATATTCTTGAGATTTTATTAAAAATTATCCTCTCATCTTTGTTTGATCATATTTGAAAAATTTTAAACTAATACACATTTCATATAATAAATAAATATTTAGATTTTTTTCTGCATATGTTGTGATTCGAAATTTTAAAAACGGGTTTAAAAATTTTGTTGTAAAAAATGAAGTATCATGAAGACTTTAAAAATATTTAAGAAACTTTTATCACCAAACATTAATGGAGCATAAAGATTAGCGGGTTGGTGAAATTCGAATCGGAGTATATAATTATTTTTTTTTGTATTATGATACATAAATTAACTATGTTACTATGAAATTAATTATTAATTAAAAAGTAATATAGTTCAGTTACAATCTAATATTTTTATTAAATGTAGAATAACTAAAATAAATTATCTTCAATATATAGATATATGTATAATAAATTGAATATATACACATTCGATTATAATATAAGTGGACTAACATATTTTTAAAAATTAACGATTCAGAGACTGAAAATAGTAGAGATTGAAAATATGACAAAAACACAATATACGATAATCATATATCTTATACGAAAAATAGTTATATAACATTAAAATCAAAAGAAAAATATTTTAATACAAAAAATACAACAATATTTATAACCTTAAATTATGTTACTGATAATAAAAGTTTTTAAAAATAGAAACATATTTCGTCTTTGAATCAGAATTTTAAAATTTTATAAATAATAAATTATTATATACAGAACAATAAATTAAATTTTTGTCATGCGGTATATCGCGGGTTAAATCCTAGTATTACTACAAAAAAATTCAACTTTATTTACTGTCAATTTAAAAAAAATTTAGGAATTCAAGATCAAATATTTAATTTTAGTCAAGATTCAAAAATTGGCTTAAGCGACGACTAAATACCCATAATTTTGAATCATCCACATAGCAATAATTATTATTGGGTTGACTACCATTTTAATAACAGTAAATCAAATGGTAGTCAAACCAATAATAATTATTGAATTAGTCATCCACTTGATTTTACAATCTTTATATTCTATTATAAATACACCAATTTTGGCAGTATAGCTGGGATAAGACGTATATCAAAAACCCAATTATAGGTGTCTCTCATTCATTTTTATATTTTATACCAAAACAGGAAAGCACGTGAATTATGTCTATAAATAAAGCCCTCTGTTATACTCACAAAATCAGTAATACTTGCTCATTTGTACTAAACTCTAAACACTACTATGGCAAAACAAATCTACAGACAAGTATTCTCCTTGCTCTTCTTGTCTGTTTTACTTTACCAATCCAATACCGTCTCGTCTTTCCGAAAAACATTCGACCTAGCGAAACCATGCAAGCGTTTTGTATTCCACCTCCATAACGTTGCTTACGATGGTGATAACACGGCTAATGCCACGTCAGCAGCAATTGTGAACCCTTTAGGACTAGGAGACTTCAATTTCGGGAAGTTTGTGATCATCGACAACCCTGTGACAATGGACCAGAACTATCTCTCGGAAACGGTGGCTCGTGTTCAAGGCTTCTTCTTCTACCACGGTAAGACGAAATACGATACTTGGCTCGCCTGGTCAGTAGTATTCAATTCAACACAACACAAAGGGACACTGAACATAATGGGTGAAAATCCGTTTATGGAGCCGACCAGAGACATACCGATCGTTGGTGGGACTGGTGACTTCCTCATGACTCGTGGGATCGCTACGTTCACAACCGATCTCGTTGAAGGCAATAAGTATTTCCGTATCAAAATGGATATTAAACTCTATGAATGCTACTATTAGAGAACACCAAAATATTAATATTTTATTATATTTTAATTATATATTTAATTTTAAATTTTAAAATAAGAAATGAACGAGTTAAACATAAACATGCGTAAAATAGGTGTCTAGTTTAAATAACAAAGGTTCTCATTTGAGAACCCCTCTTTTTTTCTCTTTCATGTTTTTTATTTTTTTTATTATTTTATAAGAAAATATTTCAATGAGATATCTCCAATGGAGATGCCTTTAGAGTTACTAATACATGTCTTGGGTTTGATGCTTGGAAATATTCTTATGTGCATGGTACCTCATGTTGAAACTTTGGGAAATGTTTTACCAAAAAAAAAAAAAAACTTTGGCAAATAGGAAACATGTTTTCAAAAATAGGATATTGGATGGGCCGTAACATACTCCACCCAAAAAACATGTGGTGATTTTGTGGACTAAATATAAAAGGCAATTAGGCCCAGAGTCTTATGCTTTTTTAAAAAAAAAGTAAAACAAATTTTGGTCCATATAAAATCAACTACTGTATGTCGAAAAAACTAGACTAGGCCAAATCTGTATTATAGGTAAATTCTAAAAAAGGATATCTGAATTTGGAATGACGTCCACGATTGCATGATTTCGGGGTCTGATTAGACAAAATAATCACATGGTAACATCCCTACTCATTGTAAGGATCCAAACCAGGCTGCAACCAATGGTAGGATTCTATTTTGTACAAGCTTTCTAAAAGATTATCTTAAAAGTTAAGGTGGATCATAATATCCACTGATTGGTTTACTGACGTGTCCCACTTTTTTTGTTTCTTAAGATTTGCTTTTATTATTCTTATTACATTATTCTTTCTTGAAAATTGAACAAATGAAATGATTTCTTATTATTACTATTTGCAGCAGAACGAATAGTAAAATTACTTTATGCTTTTTACATGTTCACTAAAAGCCAAGTGACTTAGTGGACATAGAGTAAGGATTTCATGGACATTGTTGCATTTTTTTAATGAAATTACAAAATAAAATTGATTAAAAAGAGGAATGGCCAATTGAAAATTGACAAACAGACAGCAAATTAAAGAGATCGGTCGTGGAATCGGGGTCCCTCGCACGCACTCTAGACCTTTTGATTGGTTTTGCACTCTAGGATAATAATTGTGAATAGTACTTTAGTAAATAAAAAGTGTTTTAACATTATTACCCTCCAATGATTGTAACCGGAGCAGTCGATTGTAGAGTGCGTGGAGCATAATTGGTGGCAATCTACTCAGGGGTACTATTGGAACTACTTAATAATGTTCATATTCTCCTAATCTGGTAGTTCAACTAGTTTAATTAGTGTACTAGCAAGCTACACAAAAAGAAAAAAAGAGTTTTCAGTACTCAATAGGGAGATAACTCATTAAAATGCTTTGGTTTCTAATCCTAGATAGATCTAAGATTCAAAACTTCGTGGTTAATTTGTTAAAATATGATTTATTTTTAACGGTGTGAAATGGACAATGATAATATTAATATATCAAGTAAGATCCTTAAAAGCAAAAGATGCTCTTAAATACATATATAATTTAGATGTTTTTGATTTGAGTAGTAAAAAAGACAATTTTAGTATCTTTTACCAAGAAGACCTTTAAAATAGAAACCCTTTAGTTATTTTAAGTAGATTTTATTTTTTAACATCAAAAGCACTCGATTATCAATGCTTTTTTATTTTCTTGAGTCCACATAAGTAAGAAAACGAAATGCTATATATAAAGACAAGAAGTAGAAAGGCAAAGACTCTCTCTCCCCATTTTTGGCATGGAGGTTTAATCAAGATCTCCCTAAATTTGGATCAAACTCAAAAGCTCTATAAGGTTGATTCCAAAATTGGGGAAGCTTGAGCTGAGCTTCCATGGAAGCTTCTAGGTGGACCGAAGAGTTTCACCAAATACAAAGTTCACTCCCTGCACATATTTAACCGGCCGTGCTTCAAACCGTTTCGGTTAAAGCGGTGGGGTTGAACCGGCAAGTCATGGAACGGCGGATGGGCTCGATCATCTTCGAACCTACCAAGGTCTTATATCGGCTCCTTCTCTACTATCTAGGGTTTTGTTTTTTGTCTTTGAAGTTTTCCATTTATGTCAATCTTGTTGTTTTGTCAACTTAATATTGTGTTTATTTTGCAATTTAAGGAGTTACGATCTTTGAATTTGTTTAAACGTGTTTATTTTTCTATTTAATTCATGAATGTGATGATTGCTATATAAGAAACAAAGAGCATTTTAAATTGATTAAAGTCTTATATACGCACATTCTCAATAATTATCCTTAAATTTGTGAAGAATTAAGTTTTGTAGTGTTGATGTAAAATATTTCAGACTAAGGAAAGTCCCACGCCATGCATGAGTGAAATTAATATAATGAAATATATAATATTCTATAACTAATATATATTGAATTTTTTTTATTAGTTATTTTAAAATTTATATAACGAAAAGTGATTAAATATAAATAATAAAATACTGTGACTAAGATATATTAATTGTATTTTTAATCAATAGTGAATTCAATCGAAATTAAAGTTCTATGACCACATGCCACATGTCGTCAAAAACAAAATCTATATAATTTTAAACTAAATGACTACAAATAAATTGATGTCATATTTTTACTTTAAATGATGAAAATAGAACATATAAAAATATAACAAAATATCTGTCTTAAATTTCAAAAAATAAATATTTTAAATTTAATAATGAGAATTCTAACAACAACAACAACAACAACAAAAATGTATATAATTTAGAGGAAGTTCATAGAACATTGGGTATTTAAAAATTTGTAAATCCTAAATTTTTCTCATTGGCTTTTAAGAGTCGAAAAATTCTTTAAACTTATAAATAAAAATAGATGAAAATATTCTTCTTTTTATGAATAAATGTAATAGTTGTTTGGTGTGGAAAAGAAATTGTAGTGTATATATATATATATATATATATATATATATATATATATATATATGTTGATGAAAAGAAAAATTACGTTTTATAAAAATAAGTTTTTTTTTTAATTCATAGGTTATAGAAATAATTGTTTGGTCCTTATAATTCAATTGAAATATGACCCACTCAACTACTAAAGTTTTATGTATATGAATATGCAGTTTCCTTCACAACTAAAATTTTTTTTTTCTCTATAAAATTTCATATAAGAAAGTATAACAATTAAATTTTAGAGGAGCTCCAAAGAGTTTGGTAACTGCTACAACTAATTTCGAATTTATTTCTAAAAGTTCAAAGAAACCCTTCCAAAATACATAATTATGTAAAATTGCCTAAACTATTATATTTTATATTTTGAAATATTTAAACAAATACCACAAAATGTCTTTAGGAAGGTTTCAAAAATTTAGTTACTCTTGCTTCAAGTGATTTCATATCTATTTATAAATGTTTAAACCCTTCCGAAAAAGTTAGTTATGATATTAATTATGAAACTTCATGAAGAAAATATTAATGATAGTTATCATGCATATAAATTGTTTGGTATTGTATGTATTTAGGGATGTCAAAATAGGTAACTCAATCCAAATCAACTCATTATCTAATGGGTTTAGAGTTAAATGAGTTTATAGGTTGATCCAACTCATTTTGTTAAATGAGTTGGATCAACCCATGAACTCATTTAATATGTTGGGTTAAATGGTTAAATGGGTTGATCCATTAAAATAAAAATTAATTAATAATTAACATAAAAACAATAACATTTAATCTTCATCATTATCATCATCTTCATCATCATCATCACCATCACCATCATTTGACAGAAAAATTTGCAAATTCACGTTTTCAGTGTAAAATTTGCGGATTCACATTTTTTTGCGGATAAGTGATCGGTGAGTAAAGATCATTCATGAGTTATTTAATAGTACAGTATTGTATTTGTAACCCCAAAAGAAGAATTGAAAGAACTCTAAATAATTTATACAATCAATATTCAAATTATTAATATATATATATATATACTTGTGGATTTTGATTGAGAAGTTCATAAGTATTTTCAAAGCGCATAAAAATATAATAAAAAGATACCTGAATTAGTATTGATGTATTTATTTGAGTCAATGTAAATTTAAAAAGTACAATGTAACAACTTACAACAACAAAAAACTTATTTGACCAAAGGTGATGTGAAACATTAAGTGTATATGATGAGTACATAATAATCAAAATAAAAAAGTTATCTATAAATTTTTGTGTAGTGTGATTGAAAACGTATTTACTATTTATAACAAAAAAGAGTAAAGTATTAATTAGGGTTTGACTGATTTTTATATTTGTATTTATATAGTATTCAATGCATACATTAATATTGAACTAAATTTGATTTTAGTATTCACATATGAGGATTTAATATAATTGATTATAGAAAAATTGACAAAAATTATTATGTTTGATGTTTATTCCTAATATTTAGATATATTATTTATTACTATATATTAGCAGTGATGTACGTAGGAGTTTTCATGAAAAAAAGAAATGGCCGCATCAAATAAACTTTATCCCCATTTAAACCTCAACAATTTAAAGCTTTAGTTTTTTATAAAACTCCTACGTAAAGCACTACTAATAACATAAGATTTAGAAATATATAAATTATTGTAAAAAACTTTTAAAATAACATAACATTTAGAAATAATTTATGAGAACTCATAAAAGTACCACTTTACTCATTTTTATTTTACGAATACCATAATTTATAAAATTTATGAACCATCTTATTCACAATTTTTCTGTATATTTAAAGATGATTTACACATAGACACACATCCTTTTTGATCATGGTGTACATTTGGGCTTACCTTTGCATTGTTCACATAAAATTTGGACATTTATGCCCCTAACATTGCGAGAGAGAGAGTTACTAAATCAAAGAGAGTAGTTGTTTGTTGGACCGTTCGATTCCAACTAGAACTTTAAATCCATCGCCTCCAACTCCTGCATCTTCGTCATCATCATACACGTTATCTTCTCCGGTGGCCGAACAAGACGAGACCGAGATCGAATTGGCAGAAGCGTTGTACAAATTCGTCGAAGACCGGACGAATCAAAGAATCAATGATTTTGTCTTCACTTCTCTCTTCTATTCTCTCTCTTCTTCGTCACTTTCTTTCTCTATCTTCTTGCAAAATCAAACTTGAGAGGAGTTTCTTATGATCGGAGATGCCTCTTTACATCAGAAACTTTAGAAACTAAAGTTCATTTGTAAGTTGTGGAAAGATGCGAGAGAATGTGAAGGAATCTTTGAATCATTCTGAATAAATCATAGTTGTTACCACAAGTTTGATTATGTTATTTTTGTTTGGTTAAATCCGGAGTAGGCTTATAATAAAACTCCTCACATCCCAGTTTTAGTATAGGAACGTTTGTTTAAAAGGCCTTCTTGTTAAACCAGTAGCTTGTGATACTGCTAATGGCGTTGGCTTGTCTATTCATGGACAAACTCTGCTTTTGATCCTCATTGTTTGGCTCATGCTTCTGATTTGCTTTGGCCTCTTCTGATTTAGTTCTAATCTTTCTGAATCAAACTACATGTATAGATTGTTAGATTTTCTTTTTGAAATTGTTGAATCTTTACATGATTAGGCAAACATCCTGCATCTAGCATCACTTCTGTTTCAGCTTCAGTAACATATTGTTTGGAAGAAATTTTTATGGATAAATGTTCGTGGATTGATCCAAAACAAAGTATAAGGGTAAGTAAGATAATGTTGAATTTCTTCTCGTTGAGCTTAGTTTATCCAAAGAAGACCTTGTTTAGAAAGAAAAATCAATGGAAGGATTCCCATGGCTGACAATCTGCAAGTAGAATCTCCTTTGGATCATACAGAAAAAAAAAAACCCAAATAGATTCGAGAGTTGATGTCCACAAGGCAATGACCATATGATTAGCATCTTGTGGCATCAAATAATTTTTTGTTTCTTTTAGCACATAAGAATCAAGATTGATGTAATGGTGATTGATATTCAATGAAATCATGATAGCAAACTTGCAAAATTTCTCAAAATTTGGAATAACAATTTTTCTGAAACTGGTTACAACTCAATGACAATATTGATGAAAGAGATGAAAAACAAGTTGTGTGTCGTCTCTTGCTTAAGTGGCGATCTTCATTCTGTTTCATCATCTCAATTTCCCTTTGCTTCCAAGCTCCTCTTTGTTTGATACCAATTCTCAAGCACAAATCTTCCCCACGGTCTGATCTCATCCTTAGAATGACAGGCTTGTTCTGCAAACCATATCTTTTAGTGTCATTTAAACTTCATAATTCCAAGAAACCCATAAAGATATATATAAGGAAAGTCAGGTCCAGGGCGTTGTATGTAAATGGACAAGCTAATAATAAGTCATAAAGGACACTAAATGAAGAAAAAAATCACCAAAGATGAAAAAATTTGATCATAAGAAAAGCCATATAGAACTAAAATGAAACCTAAATTTTATATCTCAAAGAACAAGCATCAAGCATAGACACATCTTTTAGAATCAAATGAGAGCTTCAAAGTTGAGGAACAAAGGCTGAACGGTGGTTACGGATGTGATCATGTGGATGAGGTGCAATGGATACCGATCTACACAAGCCAAAGAACCATTAGAAAAAGTGACATCAATTGGTAAAAGATAACAAAGTGCTCCCCCACTTAGCATTCTTCAATCTCACGATGCCCAATTTAATGATCTTATTTATAATCCTTTACTTTTCTTTCTTTGAAGAGTACATGCTGCAATCAGAAGATGCTAAACACCACTCTCTCTTATCAAAACTACATTCCCATATAAATTAAAATTGATTCATTTCTACCCATATATATATATCTTCGAAGCTATTGACGTTTCCACATAACTAAACTCATCTCCTTCAAGAAAAATGCAAACTTAGAAACTAAATAGGAGAAGGCAATATGATACACAATCATGAAATTCTAAGATCTCAAAGCGAACAAACATAATACATTATATTTATATTTTTTCTACGTTTTAAGATCCATTTTACTATATTTGAGGTGACAAATTATATTACACATTATCTATTTATAGTTGAATATTTGTTCGCTATTATGTGGATGGTCAAAATGCATAGATGGATATTTATTTGTAGATAGTCATCTAAACACATATGAATGCCTAATTAATCAACCAGCTGGTTTCGTAAATAGTCGTGGTTAACTATCAAACAATTTTAACCTCATCATAACCCCTAAAACCTAAGCCCATCATTATACACTATATCCTAACCTTAAACCTCTGAACCCTAAACCTTAGACCCTAAACCCTAAACCTTAAACCTTCGACCCTAAACCCCAAAACTTTAGACTTTAGACCTTAGACCCTAAACCATAATCATAAATTTAATATCACAACAATTTTAACAAATATAGCCAAATCTGAAGATCTTTTAGTAGAAAACATAAATTGGACCTCAAACTTAGAGATGATATAAACTAGACCTACCCCTAAACCTCTAAACACTAAGCCTTGAACCCTAAACCCTAAACTTAATTTCTCACAAATTTTGTTAAATTTGGCCAAATCCGAAGATTATTTAGTGGCAACCATAGTATAAGTTTAACAAAACTCTATTTTACTATTGCTTACATAAAACTAGCAGACTATCATTTATCAAACTAAATCCAAAATTATCCACTTAACTCAGATAATATGGACAAGGTGTCCAGATGGATCACACATCTGCCAAAATTTGATCAAGTATCTCTTTTCATATTTTACTTAGATTAAGTTTAAGTGGACAAGTTTTCCTAGAGATTAATAATTATGTTGATAGTTTAGTTTTCCTAGGGAATTTGATTTTCACAATAAACATTAGAATCTACAACGATGTCCAAAACTTAACTGAAATTGATTTAGGCACTGAAATTATTTCCAACTCAGGGAGAACCAATTAAATGTTCTCTTACTTATCCTTAAACTTTGTTTTAAAAGAATCCATGATTAACTTTATCAAAAACCTATCCTATCCTTTCATTTTCCCTTATCTTGGTCTTGACTCTTGCCTCATATATCCTTTCATTTTCAATGTTAGTCACCACTCTTGTATATCCCATTGCTCAGTATCTGCCCTCACACGAGAGAAGCATAAATCAAAAACAAAACTGACCACAAAAATAGTCTTAGACTTATCTTTAAAACAATATCCATGATAATATGTCCACATAAAGTTATCCATGATAAAGTTATTCACTAGGGTGGCTACAAAAGAGGATTTCAAGTCCATTATTGGATCAACTAGTGTCTGATTATTAATTAGGGTGACTGCATTTTCTAGCTCAATTTTTAAAACTCACAATAAGTAGAATGTCTTCGTGAATCACCCTCAACCACATGCACACATCCACATTATATCAATATAGCTGCATATTCATAGGGCTGAACGGTAGTTATGGATGAGGTGTTATGGACACCGATTAACTATACATTATGTCTATACTTCCAAATAATCTCAAAACTCTCAGATTCTTACAAGCAGAGATGTCACGCAAGAGATTAATTATACACTCTATCTACAATATCGTTCTCTCAAAGCAAACAAGTAAATTTTTTAGTTATAACTGTTGCAACATAAGATTATAGCTATCTAGTTTAAACCCTAGCTATATTTTATAAGAAAATAAAGTTGGATGTTTGTAATTTTTTCAATAAAATTTTATGTATTTTCTCAATATAATACTTTTGTTGAACTAATTAATATAAATAAAAAAATTAAACCAATGAAAATGAAATATTATAGTGTAAAACAAAAAAGAAACCAAAGTAAATAAGTTATTGTATCTTTGATTAAAAATTCAATGAAATTAAATAAATTTTATTTATTTAAATTGAAGACAATTACAGTTTTATCATATAATTAAAATATAATACTTTTATTGAACCAATTAATATAAATAAAAAATTCAAAAAAGTGAAAATGGAATCATTTATAAAATAAACAAAAATGAAAGAGAAAAGCAAAATCATGTAATAAAATATTATGCCATACTGAAAGAAAAAGCGTGCCATTAGTAAAAATAATATGTTTTTAACATTATAATCATGTTTTTGGAAGAAATAATATACGATTTAAATAAATAATGTGTAATACATGACAACAGCGTGTTACAAAATAAAATGATGAACATGAAATCAAAAAAAAACATGAAATTTGATGACAAAGATTCCAAAAAAAATTGAGATCCGGCGAGATAAAAAGAGAGATTTTCGGCTGTTAGAGGGAAAGAGAACTTAGCAATATGCAGAGAGATTGACAACATAGATTTATTGAGATAGATTGACAACAAAGATTTATTGAAAGAGAAAGATTGACGGAATAAAATTTGATTACACAGTGAGAGATGTTGGGAAAGAGGAAAGGACGGTGGTGATGGTGATGTGGTGTTGGTGTTGATGAGGTGGTGGATGATTAAATCGAACCTCCATTGTGGTGTTAGAAGAGATAAAAAGGACGGAGAAAGAGGAGATCGAAAGAGGAGAGAGTGCCGGTAACCATGGTAAGAGATTAAATCGTAGCTCCACCGCGATGTCGGCTAGAGGAAAAGTGAGGCGGCGAGAGGAAGAAACAATGTTGTTTGATGAGTTTATGGAACCGATTGTGACAGATCATGACGGAGGGATGATGTTCCATATTTAGATAAATAAAAGCTCTTTAGAGAGAGAGAATCAAAAGGGAAAGAGAATGTGAGAGAATATTAAAGAATATCTTTCTGACAAATATTACTATAGATGGTTAGTTATTTAATTCTTTTTATTTCTATGGTTAGTTTATACATATATCCATAATTTTATTCATTTAATTTGAAAATAATGACACATATTAAAAATTTAAGAGACACGTGTCAATTTTTTTTGGAAACTTTCACTTTAAGAAACTTTATTTTATTATATAATTTTTTTTTTGTATTACCAGATTAAAAAAATAAAGTAGTGTATTTGTGTTCTTAATTTATATATTGTCAACTAATGTGTACGTGTTGGTGTTTGCGTTGTTTGATTTTTGATTGATTTAATTTATGTACAAAGAATACGTGGCAACATGAACAAATTTATAGAACTCATATGAACTACAAAATTAATGATAAAACTACATTTTTCTATAACATTATATGTTTTCACTATATAAATTTGTTTACAAAGAATCAGTAAATTTTTAGTAACAATTTTACAAATCATAAATTTTGTTTTTGTATTGATTTTGATGTTTACAAACCATGGATTGTGATTCATACATGGTTCATTTATGCAAAATTAATAGTCATCCGAAGAATTTAACATGTTTGGATTTTCGGCATGATAAGACGATTTGCCATAGTTTTGCCTAATAAAAAAACATAGAGAACATGTGCTAACCGAAAATTTATGACAAGGTTGTGAAATGGTTGGTGTTTTTTTTTTGTTAAAATGACTAAAAAATAAGAAGTGGAACCCCCACTGTATTGTTATGCTTTAAGATTCACCATTTGGTCCATATTGATCTAAAATGTTTACTCAGTTATCTATTTAACAGATGTTAAATGCGAAACATAGTACAAATCGTGAAATTAAGAGAGAAAGAAGAAAACTATTCAAATCATTTAGCTTATAAAAATTAGAAAAAATAAATAAATGTCAGAAGTGGGGTTTGAACCCACGCCCTCGTAAGAGGACCAGAACTTAAGTCTGGCGCCTTAGACCACTCGGCCATCCTGACTTTGATGAACTGATTCGTATATACATATACTTCTACTAAATAGATGAAAACAACCAGAAGAACGAACAGTGAGCGTACGTCACGTCGAAGCATACAACACACAG
This sequence comes from Turritis glabra, assembly GCA_900406565.1. Taxonomy (NCBI): domain Eukaryota; kingdom Viridiplantae; phylum Streptophyta; class Magnoliopsida; order Brassicales; family Brassicaceae; genus Turritis; species Turritis glabra. The sequence goes on along the minus strand of OVBN01000243.1, from coordinate 4,068,425 downwards.
AAATCAATACAGTCAAGAATACATTGATGTCAAAAACAATAAAAAAAGGTCAAGAATACATATATACATAGAGCGAGAGAACGACTACAATTTTTGTCCTCATGCCGCAACAAAGAACCAAAGTTGTTACGTGAGATCTTGCTTATAAAATTAGAAAAAATAAATAAATGTCAGAAGTGGGGTTTGAACCCACGCCCTCTTACGAGGACCAGAACTTGAGTCTGGCGCCTTAGACCACTCGGCCATCCTGACTTTGATAACGTACAGATGTTTTTTATTTATTTATATCTCTATGATTCTATAAATATATATATATATATATATATATATGCACTATTCGCCTTTTAGGCATACAAGACATAAATTTATACACCAAGCCAAGAATACATAGAGTATGTATATAACAGACCAAGAGAACAACTACAAATTTTGTCGTCATGCCCACAACACCACCAAAACCACAAAACAAAACAAAGAAGCAAAGTTGTAAAGTAAAACTCCGAGATGAGATCTAACACATATCTTTTAGATTTACCAATTCACAACACAACACACGTTTTTAAAACCAGAGCATTGTGCGCATCGCACCTCACACAAAACCCACCAATAAAAAAAATCCTAATCCTTCTTCTTGTCCTTCAAAGGTCCCCTTGGGATTTTGCTCAATACCTTTGCGTCCAACACAGCGTATTGCTTCTTCAACTCAGCCATTGCTTTCTCACCGTATGAGTCTACTTTGTCTTCGTACTTGTCATAGAGAAATGGAACAGTGAAGAGCAGAACCAGAGCTGAATCAATCAAGAACCATATCCAATCATCAGTATTGTTGGTATACGAGTCATGTGTTAGAGAAAGGAGAAACAACAGTTGTGTTACCTATGTATGCCAATGTCAAGAAACTACAGCAGCCGCCCAATATTGATAGAACCCACAATCCGGCAATAGCCTAATTCGATCAAACAGTAACAATGATTGTCAAGCTTATAGATGAAACATAGAAAGAGGAGAAGTAGTCCTGGACGGTTTAAACTTACAGAGAGGAATTTCTTGAGGTCCCTTCCAGATGCAATCTCACGAAGAGAAGAGAACCCACGGTTGATTTCGATTCTGAGACCCGAAGCAAGCTGAAGAAGAGGTTCTTCAGGGATATGAACTTCAGGAATCTTTGGTGGAGACCTGAAAGAGAATGAATGGGGTCAAATAAGCTTTGATCTGTTATGTGAAGCAAGCCAGTTTCAAAGCGAATAATCAAAACTTACTTGTGAATGAACATGGTTGCATTAGACCATAGAAACAACACAGCAAGAGCAACGATCATAACATGACATAACAGAGTAAGAAGATGATACTCCATCAATTCGAAGAGCACCCATGCTACTGTAGCACCACCAATTACACCACCTGACATCTTCTTGTTCTTCCACATAAATATATCCGCCGCTGCAATTAACAAAAACCATCAAGTATCACCACCAAATTGGAGTTCAATAAATCAACATGTAAATAAGAATCATACAATCAAAACTTATCACAATCTCAGAAGATCATTAACACATCTATGCAGATTCAACCTATACATCATTAAACTAACCATTCTCTTCACAAATCCCTAAACCGAAGCATCAAGCTATAACCAGCGACAAAATCAACCACATCAAACGAATTCGCACAAAAAAAAACTGAGAAAAAAAAAAAAAAAAACGAAACGAGATCGGAGTAAACATACGTTTTCCACCGCCGAGAACCTTATGAACAGGTCTCTCCCTGCCAAACAAACGATAAACCTTCGATTTCAAAGATTTCGGAGACGAAGACGACTTCTTCTCGTTCTCGTCATCTGATGATGACGACGAATCACCTTTGTGATGGATCTTCTCCGATAACTTCTCCATCAACGATTCTCTCTCTACAACCTCCACCGCTGGATCCAAATTAGGTGAAGATTCGTCATGTTTATGTTCATCCGCCATTGTTTCCGATCGTAGCTTTCCGATGCAATCAAAGTACTGTTCTAGCGATTTCTGAGAAGAAAGATCTCGAAGGAAGCATAAAAATAGAAGGAGGAGATTTATAATCGATCTGAGCCGTTGAATTGATAGTTTTGATATGAGCCGTTGATTTCAAATCTGCTCTTTTAACTCGCTTGGGGAAACGATGAAAGACATGGGGGACGTCTAAAAACACAAAACGTGTTTTCTCATAGGACCGAGATTTTGACGCCGTTCATAGTTAACGGCTTCTTTAGCCACGTCTATTTAACGGTGCAAGTCATTAAATTTTCTGGTTAATTAATGTGGTGTTCAGGTGTCACGCGGCTGGAGTATGATATGGTCGGACTAGTGATATCGTGACACGTGGTGGAGTAGGAGCCATTCGCTTTAGTGAATCATGTTCTTTCGGTCTGTATCAAATAGACAATGATAATTAAAATTATTATATCTTGACGATAAATTAAAAGTAATATAATCAAGGAAGTAGGAACCGTCTTAATTTTTTGATTAAAAAGTTAAAGACGTGTTTAAAAAGAATGTTCTAGAAAGCGAGAAGCAATAAATATGACAGCGAGGTGAAAGTTTGACAGCGTTAGCGCCAGTTGAAATTTGGGCCCAATGAGCTAAACAATGATGAGGCCCAGTTACAATTTTCTCATACATTGATCCAAGAAAGCAAGAGGATCCGGTTTAGTATCTACGACCGTAAACGGATCAAAAACCGACATTGATAGAGTTATGGAGGAAAACTATTGAGGTTAATCTGGTCATTTGCAAGATAAGGTTGAAGGATGGAGGGAACCTCTTGAAGGAATATATCCGTTGGATGCCATGCCATCAAGTTTCAATTGTTGAATTGATTGCTCTCAGCTTTCTGCTATCAATTTCAAGTTGAAAATAAAATGGGCCGCACCAATTACTGGCAATAAGAATAAAATAGTACAAAGACAGGCCCAATAAGTCCTACATGTAAAGACAGACCCAAAAAATAGTGCTCCATGCAATTTTTCATATTAATTTTGTTCCACTTCCACGTCGATTTCATAAGATGAATATAATAGCTTGAAGATGACGAAATTTTACTTTGAACCAAATGCAAGAAGATGGATTAAATCATCGAAATTCGAAACATTAAGATTTCACAACAACAACAACAACAAATAAAAAAACATTTGTTAATCATCTGCCTTTGTGCGAACTTCTTGTTTTTTTTTTTTTTCTCTTTTCCACTTTTTTCACAAGCTTTAAGTGTGATTTTAAATATTTTTGGTACCCCTAATGGCTAAAAGTTGGTATATGTGATACACACAAGGGAAAGAAAAACAACAAGGATATGAGAATGAACATGAACATTGATTTTACATATATACCGATAAACTGATTCCATTCATTCAAAAACAATAATCGTGGATGACTATTATTTTTACAGTTAGAACTGTTCTTTGTGGAACTCGAACCTGGAACATCCCGTCTGGTTAAATTCATGGCAGAGTGCTGAAAGTTCCTTCCCCAAACTCGGTACTCCGCAATAGAACACTCCTGTTTCAAATTAACACAATCGAAAACATTCGTCAGGCAAAGCAAATATGGACCACGATATAGACTCTTTTATTATTTCTCTGAGCTGATTTTTGTTTTACCAATTCTTGCGTTCCTATGTTTGGTGCTAATCTTTGATAAAACCTTCTTCCATTTTGGTCTCCCAAAGTGTGTCCGTACCTAAAATAACCAAAAGTTTTTTTTTTTTTTTTTTGGTTGTAAAATAACCAAAAGTTGCAATCAAGATAAGAAACCGAGTGTTGTTTGTATAAAGATTAAGTAATCGTTAAAGATCATTGCCTTGGTTCCAGAAAATATGTCGACGCCATTTTTGGCGTGGTTTAGCGTTTGGATCATGGTGAGAAGAGTGGCACGAGTATCTCCTTCTTCGTATACACTAGTCAAGTAGTTGTGCATCTCAATAACGCCCTATTTTGTTTTCAAGACAAATATAATATCTTTTAAGTTTATTATTAGGAGAAATGATATACACTAAATGTAAACAACCAAACGAGGCATAAGATGAGTGTATGTTACCTGTATATCAGAGTCACCAATTTCGTTCATGATTTCTTTGAACCAATCGAACGAACCTTGTTCTCTTGTTACCCAGTAAAAGTAGGCGTTCTTCGTATTCAACGTTCTCCTTTGATTTTGGGGACTCCTATTCCGAGCTTCCGAGTTTAAGCAACTGAAACTGTGATCCGATGAAATGTTGCTGTTACTACAACTACCTGAGAGGCATTCCTGGAAATATAACATAACTCGAAAAAAGTTAGTTAACTTTCTGTTAGTCATCAACAGGGGTTTTAAGTTTATACTCACAGCTTGTTCCTGTTGATTAACAATGTTGTTGAGTAGATCTCTCAGAATGCTAATGAAAGGTGTTGCGCCGATTCCAAGGCCAACGAGTAATACCACATCATACTTCCAATGGTCTTGCGCTGGAGCACCGTAAGGTCCATCTATCAACAGCTCTGGCAAACTAAATTACAAGAGAGAATATCAAAATTCACATCCTGAGAATGCAAGTTAATAATGTATGAAATTAAAAAAAAAATATATGCACCTTCTTTGGTTTGGTCTGTCTGCTCTGAGAAGTCCGCTTTTTCCAGCTTCAGGGGCTTGACATACCACTGAGAATGCCTTCTTAATCCCTTCTGTCCAATCACCGAGCTGGCGAATGTGAATGCTGAGATAATCATCTCCAGGGGAAGAGGTAATAGAAAATGGATGCCTGGAGATGATTTTAGGACCAAGAAGCTTTGAGTTAGTCTTTGTGTTGTCAAAGAACATAGTTTGTATATATCTTAGATTGGATGAAAAGCTGTTAGGCTTGTGTTGGCTCACGAAGAAAGGGCTTACCACTCAAATTTTGATACTGCAGGACACTGAACAAATACATATTGTCCACTCTTGTAATCAAATGATGTAGGCTTAGACATGCGTATCACAATAACGTTTCCGGGATAAATGACAACCTGAAACCAAATCATTTGAGTTTGTATAAGATACTAAAAGACTATTTATTACTTCGATGCGGCATGATAACAAAGATAATTAATTAGCATGTAAGTTTACAATATCCATTTTTATATGACTCTATATATCCAATATGTGAGACAATACCTTGCAGATTTCAACGGTGTAAAGCCTCGAACGAAAGAATCTAAGTATCCTTTCCCCAGCATAGAGTAAAACTGGCACAGCAAGATACATCCATATCTGCACGACGCAGCATCTGTTATTATCACTGATTATTTGAGAACAAGGTAAAATGGTAAAGTGTTTTATGGAATTTACCGTTTTGCGGTACCATGTATGCTCGAGATAGAGGGAAACACCGTGGATGACTAAAAGGACATAAACAATTAGAAGTAAGTGATGTGAATACCAGAAGGCATTATATCCGGTTAGTTTGTCAAATGGCTTTGGCAGCTTAGTAAGGTTCCGCCTGCATCTTCGACTGGCTAATGTGAATGCAATTACCATAAAAGCAACCATTATAAATCCAGTGATACCCACAGGAGTGTTCACCAAATCAAAGTACGTGGGTCTGGTCACACCAAAGTACTCAATCAAGTATCTTTTGTAGTCAGCTTCTGAAGATGTTAGAATCCTCGGGAAATCACAGGCGAGGTGGCTCGATGCATGGAGAAGCATTGCAATAATGATTGCTACAGAGATAGTCTGCACGTAACCAAAAACCAGAAAGTAAGATTCAGTTGAAGCACATATAGTCTCTCTCATATGAAAAGCAAGACAAAATGGTTTAACTTTAACCTTGTGAAAATTGATACTGTCATCAAAAGGCACTGAGTAGGACAAACCAGTGGATCTGAGATAGGTGATGGTATTTCTGCAGACCGGCAAAAGGATAAGAGCCATGTTGAATTTCAGTGTCTCAGCTGCGCCTTTTGCCACGACAAGGCAGTATCCCATTACATGGAATGCGTCTTTGCGTTTGTACTGAACGCATTTCCACATAAACAACCAGGCCATGATCACAAACCACAATGTCAAAACCCAAATCCTCTTCCAATTGTCTTGCAGAGAGTAAAGCAAGTTCCTGCTTATTCCCCATCTTGTATCCTTTAGGTTTTGGCTTAAGGCTCGGCTTGTCTGGCTGAACGGTTGGCTGTAACTATGAGATATGTCCTTCTCTAGTAGTAGCATCTCGAGGTCCTTTAACTGCATCATTTCCAATCCATAACAAATAGATCAAATTAGAATGTTGAACAGAGTTCCTCTGTCTGATACTTAAAGTGTTCAAAACTTCAAATAGTATTCTACTACTCATCTTGTGTACGTCTCACACAGCCACAAAGGGAAACAATATTCATAAAAGTGGGCAGGCTCTCAGACAATATTTGTTACTATCACTCTAAGATTATCTAAACTCCTAATCATAAACTGAAACGCCACTATAACACTAGTTCAAGCTCTATTTGTGGACCTCTACTTGTTTGTCTTCGTCAAGGTTTTATTCAATTAAATTCCCATACAAAAAAAAAAAAAAAAACTTGCATAGCACATAGCTTTAATTTCATTGGTTTTTGACTTAGTCAAATGTCCTTATCAGAGAACTTGAAAGGTAGGAGAGCTCAACGTCGTCATCAATTACTAAGGTCAAACTTAACAAAGAACCCTTCTACTCCCTCATAGAAAGGGACTGATCTGCATATTATATCAATAATTTTACGGTATTTAAGCATGTTTTTGTGTTATGACCTTTCACAAGATGATAGTTAAAAGTGATGGAACCACCTCTATGTACCGAGAGTGGAGCCCATCAGGGGACAGTTCTTCCATGATTAGTGCTGCATACTCTTCTGCTCGTTCTCTCAACCTTGATAGATTATTTGCTGATGCACTTAGTATAATTATCTATAGGTTGTCAAAATCAAAGAAAATCATACAAAACAAAGTTAATGCCAAAAAAGAAGCTTCTACTAGAAAGATTCAACGTTAAACTTAGTGGTTACATAGAAAAATCATATCTTTGATTGGTAGTTAGAAACACTTCTTTAAATTAAGAAAGCTGCTGCTACAAGGTCAATCAAAATTTTATGCAGAAAAAAAAATGCAACTCAAAATTCTCTATTCTTGCATTGGTTAGAAGGAAGACATAAGATATAATTATAACAAGACCAACATAGCCAACCAAAAAAATATAACATTTAGCTCTAAAATAATCAGCAAGAGGGATATACAATACCTAAAAAACATAAGATAATGGGACTCATGTAAGATTCATTATACGTAGTCAACGATTCAATGCTGATTAGAATACTAAATAAGGAAATAAAGAACATAAGTCACCTCTTTTACTTCTTTCTCTGTGATTCTACCATCTCCATTTTTCACCCTGCACAATGTGAAAAAAGAAACAAATCAAGAACCTTAACTACATGTTGAAAAAGTATACAATATGTTGAACATATTCAATACATGTTGAAGAAGATTTGTAGCCGAGAATCGAAGCTTTCGTCTGTGATCTGATACCAAAACTCATATAGTTCTTGAAGATTGATTTTGTCAACCATCAATCTTCTTCTCCTACACATTGCGTCGAACAACTCCTCTGCAAACTCTTTCGAAATTTCATTCTCCATCCCTTTTAACACACACACAGAGAACAACAAATGTCAACAAAAATCAACAAACTCTGGAGAAATAAATCAATTGAAAAAATGTCAAACCTATGCAATTAGCAAAATCACTGCGGCAAATATAACCATCTTTGGAAAGATTAGCGAAATTGTTTTGAACTTGTCTCCAATCAGCGATTCCATTTTCTTTACTGCTTATGAATTTCAAACCATGAATCGCTCTCTGCGTACACGATCCATTCGGATTGGTTAATCGCTGGGTTAAGGAGCGACAGAAGAGAGCAGGATCGGTAATTTCGCCAATACGCGGAACCACCGTCTCCGGTGCAGATCGAGACGAATAACCGAAACCTCGCCGTGAGATCTTCCGAAACTTCTCTCTCAGAACTCTTGGGAGCTCCGACGACGCACTCCATACTCTGCTAAGCGACCTTGATCCTGAACCGGAATCCGAGCAAGAGGTGATCTCTAGATCGGTACCTGAAATATCGGTGCCCGTTCCGGTAACGGAGTCGATGTTTACTATTACGCCGCTTGGGAATTCAATCGTCACTTCTAGGAAATCTTCGGGTGAGTCAGTCATCGGCAACGATAGAGAGCTTTGGGTGAATTCTCCGGCGGAAGCTATATCGGAGCCCCAACGATCGTCGCCGGAAAATGACATTGACATTTCGAATTTGGTGAGGGGGGAGAAGAGACGCAAAGGAGGGAGAAGAGTGAATAAATACAATTTTTGAATTCTTTTTTTTTTGTATATAAAATTTGTCTATTGACACTATTGTATATAAAAATTGGATTTTAAATATGTCTTCTATTTTTCTGCAAAGAAGGTATTACTTGCATGTTTTAGTTACACTTTAATTATATATATACTTGGTAAACGTCTAATTTCAACACAGAAAGAATGAAATTAAATTTTAGCTAAATAGATTTTGATTTCATTTCTATCTTCTACATCATTTTGTACAAAAGTAATTTAATTTTCTATTATTATAAATTATATATCTTTCATCCACCATACCAAAAATTTATACGGAAGGTTTTACAACAGATAAATCTATTCACTATTATCCAGTACGCATCTACAACACATGATGAGAGATTTTCTATTGAGCTTATTTTAATTAAACTGCAAAAAGCTATATATATATATATATATTTTAAATCAAACTTTATAAATATAAAAGCACTTGATCATTTATGTTAATCTTTAAACTTACTTATGAACGAAATATAAATTCAAGTTTGGTTTCTAAAAATAGGATTTTTATTATATTTTTATCCAAAAGATAATGTAATTTTTTTTGCTAACTACGTACCAAATCAAATCAACAAAAATGTAAATTTTTTTGCTAACTACGTACCAAATCAAATCAACAAAAATATAATGCATGGTGAATCTACATATGCATCAACAAACATAAAATATATTGCAAAACTATATTCATCATAACTCTATCACGATAATCGTTTTTAACCGTAATAAAAACCGTTATATGATTATTTTTTGGTTTTTGTTGTCAACTATACGAACTAGGGTGCTTCACACAACTACACAATCAAAGTAAAAATACATGTTCTTCTACACCAACAAGATATAATAAATAATGATATGCACAAACAAAACAAAAAAAATTGTAAACTATATTTGTTCTAACTTCGTCATGATTTGCGTATAACTGAGAAAAAACTGTTATTTTGATATAGATTCTTTTCCGAAGTTCAAATTTGACTCCTAAGTGAATTCGAGCAAATGACTTCTTGTCAATATTTTTGTTTTCTTTCCAAAACGCCACTAGACCAAAAAAAAAACATGGTATTACTTTGAGATATTTATTAACACTATACATATCATATTACATCTCATAGATGTTAAAACTATTAAAAAATAGTATATTTTTGCTGAAGAAATTTACCATTTTTTATCTCTCTAGATTTTAACATTTTTAAATATTTTTTCCATACTAAATATACCAGAACATGCATGTATACACTAATACAATTAAGTGCAGAAATTTATTTCTTTACAATAAGTACTAACGCGCGCATGAATACTATTCTTAATAAATTATAACGTAATCAATATATATGAATAGTCGATAAATATACTTGAATTATAACTAAAACAATTCATAGATGTTTTTCCGATATCAATAAGTTTTCTACATGATGAGTTTTGGTTACATGCATATATATCATATAATTCGAATAATACGGAACATTTTTTATTGGTTGTTTTCTTACTTAAGAATCGTATAAATATTTTATTTTCTTATTAAAATTCAAAATTAATTCTGAACTAAACTTATAATACGAACTGAATAATGGGTTTTAGTCTCACATACAATTTACAAATAATCACATACCAAAAAGTGCATAAGAAAAAGAACTTAAACAGTTCAAGAATGGTTTCATGGTTTGTATCATTTAATAGTCTCATTAAATGTAAAATAACTTTTAGATTGGTTAAAACTTCTGTAAGAAATCAATATTACCACATAAAAATACTCATCAACTTTAAAACTAAGCACAACAATCTAAGTAAATTTTCATAGATTTTTTGCCTATTGCTCATATGCAAAATTATATACAAATTCACATATTATCTCTCTAAAAGAATTTTGATTTTAGCATTGAAATGTATTTTCGGTTAGAAAAGGAATAAAACAAACGTTAAAAACTGCTAAACGTTTATGTAATGTATGTTAGTTCGGAAAAATTCAATGTATGCTTTTCTATATTTAGAAAATTTGAATTTGGTAATGTTTTATTTTGAAATATTAAATTTAAATTTTTTATTTTGGAAATAATTCATAGTAATTTTGTACTAGTTTTCAATTGTAATTTAGGTTAAAAAAGATTTAAATTATAGAAAAAGTTTTCTCATCGTGTCTAGTATGCATGTTTGACGCATATGAGTTTATTCAAATACAAAAACTACTAGATTTTACCCTGCGGTACAACGCGGATCGATTTTTTGTAACTAAAATATAGATATTTTAAGTTATATTTGTTTTGTTAATCTTGTTTGTTTGTTTAGTGTTTAAGATTGTATAATTGTATTTTGATTGTTAATTCTAGGATTTTATCCGCTGTATACCATCTCGTATTAATATCAATCCAAACATGTCCTGCCATATCACTTCGTCCCTTGATATTTTAATTTTTCTAAAATTTTAAATATTATACTTTAAATATTTTATAAAATTTAAATATTTATAATGTTTAAATTTATTATAAAGTTTAAATATTTATAATATTTAAAATTCTTATAAAGTTAAAGTATTTATAATATTTGAAACTTCATAAAATTTTTAATATTTAAAATCTTTAAATTTTAATAAAGTTTAAATATTTATAATATTTAAAATATTTTAAAAGTTTAAATATTTATATTATTTTGAAACTTTTGAAAAGTTTAAATTCTTTGAAATAAAAATTCAGAATAAACCGAATAAAACTTTTAAATTTGGACGCATGATAAATCAAGCTTACTGCTTATTTGTATTCGGAATCATTGTGGTGTCTTTTATAGTATAACTTTGAACCATTGCCCAATTTTTCAGGCGATGTGCGACATTATACACATATTTTTTCTATATTTTCGGTTAGAAAAGGAATAAAACAAACGTTAAAAACTGCTAAACGTTTTTGTAAAGTATGTTAGTTCGGAAAAATTCAATGTATGCTTTTCTATATTTAGAAAATTTGAATTTGGTAATGTTTTATTTTGAAATATTAAATTTAAATTTTTTATTTTGAAAATCATTCATAGTAGTTTTGTACTAGTTTTCTATTGTAATTTAGGTTAAAAAATATTTAAATTATAGAAAAAGTTTTCTCATCGTGTCTAGTGTGCATGTTTGACGCGTATGAGATTTATTCAAATACAAAAACTATATATAGAAGGAAATCTAGAGGTACTCAATCAATACAACATTCTTATGGTTTTCTAATTTATTTTTATTTTTTATTGGTTTTTTATTGTAATTTAGTTTTAAGAAGATTTAAAACTATAGAAAGAAGTCATCTTGTTGTGTCAAGTATGCATGTTTGACGCGTGTGAGTATTTAAATATAAAAAAATTATGTATATAGGATGAAATCTAGATGTACTTAATAATAGTACAAAATAGAATGAAATCTAGATGTACCTAATAATAATACAAAACTATAATTTAATTTTGCTCAACTTTTTAAATTTTACCAGTTTTTCTATTATAATTTAGTTGTAAAAAGAATTATACTACAGAAAGAAGTCATATAATCGTGGCTAGTGCGTATGTTTCACGAATGTGAGTTTTCATTTAAAGATAAAAACTTTATGCACATAGAATGAAATCTGGAAGTAGCCAATACCATTCTTAATTATTTCTTGGCTTTTAATTATTTATCTATTCTTCTATTGTAATTTAGTTTTTAAAAAAGATTTAAATTACATAAAGAAGTTAGTTTTTTGGTCCCATATGAGCATGTTTGACGCGAGTTTTCATATAAAGATAAAAAATTATGTATATAGAATGAAATCTAAAAGTATCTAATATAGTTTGACACGTGCGAGTTTTTATTTTAAAATAAAATATATATATATATATGTATATAAATAAATCTAGAAGTCTCCAGTAATGATACAACATTTACTCTTTTCTCAAGTTTATTTTAGTTTGTAATGTTTTTATATAATTTTGACTCGAGGAAGGTTGGATTTTTGAGAGAAAGTGGCGATTGTGGTTTTAGGTCTTAGCTTTAGAGATCTATGGAGGAGGGCCAAGGTATTTATATAATATAGACAAGGTATTTGTATCACTCTATGCTTTAGCTTTCCTTCCTTTAAAGATCACTTACACTTTGTTTGCATAAAAATCTCACATTCAAAATCCAAAACCCTAGAAATTAAAGAAACCTTAAAAGTGAAGATGGGGAACAACGGTGACATCACCCGCAACCACCAGCTGCCCTGTCATACTCTCATCCGCCATAAAAGGCATCGTTCAACCAGCAAATATATAATTTATGGTATGAACAACTTGAAACTATTTCAAAGTTCAAGATTCGTCAAATTTTACTGGCATAAAATCAGAAGATCATTGATCGGATGTGCATATTATATAATCGATCATCATGATTGAGAAATGAGGAGAAAGTGATCAGAGTCTTCACGAAGATCATATGCACATCAGGGTTTGATTTATGATATTTTTAATCTAAATTGATGATTTTTGCAATCTAAACAATTTCAATAATCTGCTCGTACCAAAAATATTGTACATGCTAGCTGAATGATGCCATTTGTGGGGGATAAGAGTACAACGACGACAGTTGATGGTTGCAATGATGCGGCCGTTAGATCCATCTTCACTTTACGGTTTTCTATTTCTAGGGATTTAAACTTTGGACGTGAGATTTGCTATGTGGATAAAAGTTATGTGAAATTTAAAGAAGAATTAAAGCATATATATTTGGATACAGTGAGCTACGAAAGAGCCAAGATTTTCTCATATGTATGATACAAATACACTAGATTTATTTGCCCGCCCGTCGCGTGGAATTTCAAATTTAAACAGCTAGCAATACAAATTGCTTAAAATAATTATAGTCAATTGAATTTCAAAATATATATATATATATATATATATATATATATATTCATACATGTTTTATCAAGTACTATACAACATAAAACTATCAAAAATATTTGCTAAGTACCACGTAATAACAAAAGTTATATAGGATAAATCGGTCTCGCCAACCATCCACGACCTTTTATCCCGGAGAGAGTTTATTCCATAGTCAGATCTTGTTTTTCTTGAGGTTTTGATCTAATTGTACCTCATAGTAAATCCAAATTTGACAAGTCTGAATATCAATTCATGGAAATGTATAAACGTAATATCTATGTCGCTTCAATGGGTTTGACGAGCATGAAGCAAGACCATTGTGTCTTAAGGCAATTTTCGACTGAGTAATTATTGTTCCTATCTTATCTCTCCTGCCACGCTTACATGACTCAACGGTTTATATCGGTTTTGAATATGATAATTTAGTTTACTAATCCAAATCATAAACATTCATTCATTTCACATAGTGAATGAGATTAGCATAAGTTTGCTTTAGTCATGTGCATACATATATATTCAACGCTTCAAAAATTAGTTAATTTTTCTTCAAACACTTTTCTCCTTGTCATTATTTTTGTCATCTTCTATGATGAACTTGTTCGCTTCCCGATATCTACTCTGTTTTTATCTTCTTTGCGCTTAGATATAACATACTGAACTTTAAACTGACTTTTCACCTTCCTAGTCTATTTTCTCTTATTAATTGCATGATCTTCTTGCTCACTTAACGTCAAATTAATTTAGAAATAATAACTATTTGTGAAAATTTTCTTTAACACTTATTTAGATTTTCTATCTATATTTAAACAATTTCACCTTTCTAATTTAGAAAGGAAACAATAATATAGATATAATTATCTTATTTAATTATTATATTTTACTATAATTCTAAATAATAAGATACATTTAATCTTTCTATTGCTTTTTTTATCGTCAATGTGAATTTATACTTTCACACCTTTAAAATATAATTTCAAATTTTAAACATATTTTCTTAAAAATGAATTCCTTCTTATATCTGAAAAAAACTTATACAATATTACATTCACTATAACATTTAACCATTTTTTTTTCTAACCCATAAAATATAATAATATTTTTATAAAATGTCTTCCACTTCCCATAACATTAACTCTCTAAGTAATATTTATTAACTGCTATATCTAAGTAATGATTTTAATTTTATTGTTCTTAAAAACAAATACATAAAAATAAGAATATTGGTTGATGACATGGTGATATTCTTTTTTTTTTTTTTGTCAATATCATTATAAAATTGATTTATAAAAGCCAATGTTGAGGGCAATTGTTTACATATGTAATATGTGCGGTTGAACACGGACAGTTCGTGCCAATTTATCCGCTTTTACATTATCCTGACGTGAAATTAAAAATAAAGAAAATGTTGAAAACTCGCCCTTATCACTCTGAATCGCCTCCAGATAAATAGAAAACGCTGGCCACTCCTTCGGGGAAGACACCATCTTCACCAAATCTGAACAATCTGTTAAAAACATCACATCTCGTCTGTCATGGCCAATCATGCACCTCATCGCCCAGATAAGTGCTTCGACTTCGGCATGTAAAGATGTTAAGCTTCGACGAAGATTTGCAGCACCCATGGTAGGTGTATTACCATTAGGACTTAAACAATACTAGCCTAATCCTGAGAAATTATCATTCTCTTTCCATGATCCGTCTATAAAGCACTTATACCCAGAATAATTTTGCTCAGTAAGCATTCCCCGCATTAAGACATGTTGTGCACGATGCTCTGATACTAATTTTCCTGACTCCTCCTCTACTTGCGCCAGACTCCATGCCTTTTCCTCTGTTTCTGCTATTCGTAAAATCTCCAATGGACTGGTGTCCTCATTTTCATAAAGTTTTTTATTTCTCGCTTTCCAAATATACCACAAAATCCATGGAAACATACTGACAATTCTATTGGATGGTTAACATGTTGATAAAGACAATTCTAGATAAAAATAGAATGTTCCTTAGAAAATACTATTAAAATCGATAAAATCATTTTATGACAATATATCATTCAAAAATGCTAGATTATTATTATTTATATATTAACTATAAATAGATATCTAGGAAGTCATAACACTATAGATAAAACTTTAGTATGTATTTTACACTAAACTATATTATGTCTATATTTCAATAGTCATATAATCAAAAGAATTTAGAATTTTGTATTGCATTTTTAAATTACTCACTATTGTTTCATGTAACACGTAATATTTTAAAATTCATAAAAAATGTTCTAAAGAAAAATAAGTGAGTGTTTCCTTGAAACATGAATGACTTCTTATTATCAACAAAACCTCTTAGACCATCTGTATTGATATAGCCTTCCATATTAATTCAATTCTTTTGTTTATCTTAAGTTATATTTCTTAATAATTTATCTTCTTTCTGTAGTCATATACTAATAAATTTCATTCAGAATCCTTTTGTCATTGTTATCTTCTTAATAACATTCATATTTCTTAGAAATTGTGATTGCTATTTTTTATTCTTAATTTCATATTTAAGGATTATTGTTCATATATATTTTTAGTCATATAATAGCACACATCATTTTCATTGTTTCAAGTACTTATTTAATTTTAAGTTTTGTTTTACTAATGTTACATTTGTGTTATCGAGTAAGCTTTATTTAAATTGTGTATTGATTGAAGATTAAAGTATAGGTAGTTAATTAGACGTAATTAACCACAAAATTAATTACTTTGAAGTAATTATTTGTGGGGTCCATAATATTATTTTTGTGATGATGCCTTAAGGGGAGAGAAAACTCTTCTATTATATTTAGGGGGTGTTATTCAATCATGGGTTTAAAGTTAAATTTCTAAGTTTCAAAATCTTTAAGATTTGAAATTAGATATTATTATTAAGAATTCATTGGTGTGAATTTCAAGATCTTTGTAGTATACTTAAGATTCTAAGTCTAATAATTTACTCATGAAACTTCATGAAATTTTCATTTCGAATGATTCAATATACAAACATTTTAAAAGTTATTTAATTTTGAATAACACTAAATTTTAATGAAGTATTTGAAATCCTAATTGAATAACTAAACTTTAAAATAAATTAACCATGATTTACCAATATAAAATCCAAAAAGGCCATATTTTAAAGTATAAATTAAAATTATTAATTGAATAACAGCATATTGGGATTGAATTTCAATTCTATTATAATCCATGCATGTATTTGGATTTTGGTGAGAAATTTAAACAAAATAACAAATTTTGTGAGGTATACTCTCAAAACACGATACAACATCAAATTCTACCGCTCAGGAGCTTATAATATTGGAGCAAAATATGTTGTGACACCTAAACCAAACCATCCTCCATGCCCCTGGAAGATATATTGTCCGTTCGAGAAGAGTAAGATGAAGATGCAGATCAAGACATACATTAAGGTTCACACTTGTGAGAAAACAGGTACAGTGACGATTGTTGTGTTTTGTTGTTTGTTGGTTACATGTTGGAGTTTATTGGTTTTAAATGAGAAGTTGTTTTGTCTTGTGGATAGGAGATTCTAATATGCTGAAAAGGTCTGCTATTGCAAGCCTATACGCTGAGAGGCTTAGGTTAAATTCGAAGACCACCGCAAAAGAGATGGCGGCAGAGATAAGGCGAGAGTTTCAAATGAACGTCAGTGAAAACTCTTGTAGTAAAGCAAAGACCAAACTGATGAATGAAAGGAATAGAACCCACGAACAACACTTCGACAGAATTTGGGATTATCAGGCTGAGGTATTGAAGCAGAATCCAGGATCCACGTTTGATATTGAGACGATTCCAGGGCCTGCCATAGGGAGCAAACAACGATTCTACCGCTTGTACATGTGTTACAAATCATAGAAGCTGTCTTGAAAGCGAACATGTAGGCCTGTTTTCGGATTAGATGGGGCTTTCTTGAAGTGGGATATAAAAGGCCAACTACTGGCTGTGGTGGGGAGAGACGGAGACAATAAGATTGTTCCTATTACTTGGGCAGTAGTGAAAATCGAAAATGAAACGAATTGGGAGTGGTTCATCACACATCTAGCTAAGGATTTGGATTTAGGATATGGCAAAGAGTTCACCATTTTGTCTGATAAACAGAAGGTAATAGTTTTATCTTTTTAATATTTCATGATTCCACCAAATAATGTATGTGTTTTATGAATATGCAGGGACTGGTCAAAGCAATTAAAACAGTTCTCCCTGAGGCTGAGCATATACAATGTTGCAGACACATCTATGAGAATTGGAGGAAAGGTGGCCAAGATTTGCTGTTACAAAAGCTTTTTTGGTTCATTGCTCGGAGTTATACTGAAGGCATGTTCAAGTATAACATGGGCGAACTGGAGAAGTATAATCCTCATGCATATGCTTCTCTCTTGCATACTCATCCGGAAACATGGTCACGAGCTTACTTCAGGTTAGGATCTTTCTGTAACGATAACCTGAATAACCTTTGCGAGTCTTTTAATAGAACCATAAGAAATGCTCGTAAGAAGCCTCTGCTAGATCTCTTAGAGGACATTAGGCAACTGTGCATGACAAGAAATTACGAGAGGGCTAAGTTAGCTAATAGGCTGAAGACAGAGATTACCAAAAAAACTCACCGTGAATTGGATATAGTAGAGAAGAAGTAGAAAGAGTGTGAACTTCACTGGGCAATTGGGCCAGATATTGAAGTAAAATACAAGGGACACGAGTATATTGTAAACCTGGAACAACAAACTTGTGCGTGTAGAAGTTGGCAGATGAACGGTATTCCTTGTATCCATGCGGCTAAAGTCATTCTTGCCTCGTCGAAAAAACTCTCCGACTTTGTTGCTCCTTGCTATCTAACTACCAAATGGCAAGAGACCTATAGCTATGGAATTAAACCGGTTAATGGGATCTTAGAGTGGCCTATCACTGGTAGATTAGGTGTTCTTCCACCGCCTATTAGAAATGGAAACCCAGGTAGGCCTAAAAACCATGATAGGATGAAGGGGGCAAATGAAATAGTGAATAAGGGGAAGAATGAAACCAAGCTAAATCGTTCTCAACGAGTGATAACTTGTTCCAACTGCAAAATGGAAGGCCACAATAAGACAACCTGTAAAAATGACTTTGTTGCTGCGCCACCTAAGAAACCAGCAGGAAGACCTGAGAAAGATCAGGTAGTCTTTCGATCATCCCCTTCATCTTCTTGCGTTTCTTTTTCACTTACTTTGTTTAATAAAAATGTTTAATAATTTTACAGGGACTGCAATTTCAGGAATCTCAAGGCTCTCAACAACAGTTTTCATTCACTGAAGCCTCTCCATGGGAAGTCCCATAAGCGACACAATGCTCACATGATCAGTCCTCACACGCAACAAATCAACAAGAGGACCGAGGTTCTCAGTACCAAAGCTCCCAGTGGGAACAAACTTCTCAACATCGATCAACTCAGAATACTGGATGGGGTCATTGGTTTTCCTGAACTTAGAAGACTTTTTGTACTTGTTTTGTCTTATTTCGTGCGTTTTGTGTTGCTTTTTGTGTTGTTTCTAAAACAAGAATTTGGATGTTGCTTTCGTTATGTTGAATTTTAATTTGGATGTTTGTTGTTTCATGTACAGTATATCGTCTCTTTTCATTTGTCCAGGAACTGCGTGTGAAACTGGATGTTTGTCCAGGAACTGGACCTTTGCAGTTTTAATTTTAAGCTAATTTTCTCGGTGTTTAAGTACAATTAGTTATTACAATGTAACAATAATGCCACTCTGTCAGTGGCTATTATCCTCTTCTGTTATATATCTCACATAGGTTCGAATCTAAGAAGCTATGTTTTTAAACATTTTTCGTTTTTATAAAAACGACGTCGTTTTTACTTAACGACTAACTAAACGTTTTAATTAACGCCTTCTCACACTTGTGTTAGTCGAAATAACAGTGTGCTAATTTGGCCAAGTCAACATTAAATTTGTTGGTTTTCATAAACGTTAATAAAAGTTCAGGTATTGTTTGGCCACCAATATAGTCTGGATATATTTTGGCTACAGTAACAGAGTTTATGTATTATTTGGCAGTTTTCCCAATATATTAAAGATGGACAAAATTATCGAACCAAATCCATGAAACCGAACATGAACTGAATTTTATAATAATCCAAACGGTATAATTTCTATATCAAAAATTTCGAACCGAACAGTTTAACCACTCTTAGAGCAGACTAATCAACAACAATCGCACGTGCGGATGAGGAGAACTTGTCACGTGCGGGAACCAGCTCCGCTCCTTTGGCTTTGAGTTTTGGATGATTAAATGAAAATTACCGCGTTTACTAAGATTTCTAGGGTTTACAAATTTGGGTCTCTCTCTCTCTCTACTTAACTCTCTCTCTCTCTGTATCTTCTTCTCCGTCAACGATACGAACCCAGAGACGCCGGCGGTTAAATAAATCGTCGGATCTCTCTTGATTCGTCAGGCGATAAGTTTTCCGGTATCTAATTTGTGTGTGTGTGTGTGAGTAAAAGAGAGAGTAATTAGGTTTTTTTTTGGGTTGTTGCTTCGATGGACGAGACTTTACTAGACGATATTATACGGCGGCTTTTGGCGACGAATAATGGAAGGACGGTGAAGCAAGCACAGATAACTGAAGCGGAGATACGGCAGCTATGTTTGGCTTCGAAAGAGGTTTTTCTCAGCCAGCCTAATCTCCTTGAGCTTGAGGCTCCTATCAAGATTTGTGGTAAATGTTACTGAATGTTTGATCTTTTGCATGTTTTTCTCTGTTTACTTTATCTTGAATTCGTTCTTGTGTGTGTGTTTTTGATAAAGTTACATTTTTTTTGATGTGAGGATTAGGTTTGTAAGTTTGTAGTTGGGGAATCTTAGCTTTGTTAGCTATATGCTTACTTTGATTGAATATGTTGTAAGTTAGTTAATTGCTCTGCCACTTCAAGTAGTGTTTCTTTGTTTGTCTATGAGTAGTGAAGAAGTGACTTTTGTGAGTTTCTGAAAAACCATGTTCCTTAGCTCTGATTCATAACCTGAATTTGGAATCTCACCTGACATATTGCTTGAGGGAAGAACATAAAGCTTCATTGTTGTTATACTTATGTATCCTTACATTTACCACTGTGCTTACATTAAACCTTTCTCTGCTGCTATGAACTGTATTATTTATAAATATTGTTGACGATTTTAAGTTTAAATGTTGATGAGCAGGAGATGTTCATGGTCAGTTTCCAGACCTTTTGCGGTTGTTTGAGTATGGTGGCTATCCGCCAGCTGCAAATTACTTGTTTCTCGGGGACTATGTTGATCGTGGTAAGCAGAGCATAGAGACGATATGCCTTCTTCTTGCCTACAAGGTCAAATACAAGTTCAACTTCTTTCTTCTCAGAGGCAATCACGAATGTGCTTCAATCAACCGTGTATACGGATTCTACGATGAATGCAAAAGAAGATACAATGTCCGCTTATGGAAAGCTTTCACTGAGTGTTTCAACTGTCTGCCTGTTTCTGCTCTCATTGATGATAAGATCCTCTGCATGCATGGTGGACTATCGCCTGATATTAAGAGCTTAGATGACATCAAGAGAATTCCTCGTCCTATTGACGTTCCTGATCAGGGCATTCTTTGTGATTTGTTATGGGCTGATCCTGACAGAGAGATTGAAGGCTGGGGGGAGAATGACAGAGGTGTCTCATATACTTTTGGTGCGGACAAAGTAGCTGAATTCCTTCAAATTCATGACCTTGATCTTGTATGCCGAGCTCATCAGGTAAAGCTAAACCACACTAACAAGTTAGTCATTAAGTTTAAATAGAAAATGCTCGTGATATTGAGTATTTTGGTGGGTGCTCTAGAATTCATTCCTAGGGTTCTCTTTGATTCTCTGTATTGGTTTGTTCTTATCTGTAATTGTTCTCCGATTTCAGAGAGTAAAGAAAGCATAAATCAAACCATAACAAATTTATGATACAACTGCTGATATTAGGACGCCTTTAGATTCATTGGCAGTCTTGTTAGCGCAACAGTCTGTAGTTTGTCCATGAAATCAATTTTTTTAACTACTGATTGTGCAGGTTGTAGAAGATGGATACGAGTTCTTTGCAAAGAGACAACTGGTGACAATATTCTCTGCACCTAATTACTGTGGCGAGTTTGACAATGCTGGCGCAATGATGAGTGTTGATGATAGCTTGACATGTTCATTCCAAATCCTTAAGGCATCTGAGAAGAAAGGAAGATTTGGATTCAACAGCAATGTTCCTAGACCAGGAACCCCACCTCATAAGGTGAAAATACTATCTCCCTCATATATAGATGCACATCGGTTGATCGGTTTTTGCAATATGGAGATAGATGTTTAGATATCAGGTTGATATGTTAAACTTTTTTGCAGGGTGGAAAAGGTGGTTAAGTCCTTCATACCAATGTGGGAACCAAGAAAAGAGTGAAGCTGATTGAGGCAACAGTTTGTTTTGTTAGATTGTTTTTTGATTTGTTTGGTTGAGGCAACATTTTGTTTTGTTTAGATTGTTTTGTAAAATTGTGGAAAATGTACACAGCATTTTCAACTGAAGAAAGTTGGGTTTATACATCTAACCGTTTAGACCAGAATGCAAGAATGTCCAGAAACGTTTTGAAAAAGTCTCGATAAAAGAAAAAAAGTACAAAACCAACAGATTTGCGAGAATGGAGAGACAAATTCAAGCAAAAAACAAAAGAAAAACCTTAAGAATTCAAAAGATTTGTCAGACTTTTTTGACAAAAACCAGACAAGATGATTTTAAAAAGATCAATACTCCCACTTCTTGAGCTCCATGCCATCTGGTGGAGTGCTCTCCACTTTCTTAGTCCCAACTTCTTTCCAGTTTGTCGAGAGTACCGTCCCGTTCGACTCTGCCTGTCAAACCCAAAAACCACCCGAGCAGGCATATAATCAGTCAAAAACAAAGGAGAAAGTTATTAAACCAAAAAATAAAGACCAAAGATTAGATTTGCTCACAAATGATTTGTTCATGGCTCGCCTCATGTCCTCATCCGCACTTGAGTATATATCGCTGAAAAATTTGTTCATAGCTGCATCTCCATCAAGCTTCTCATCCTTCTCCTGCGAAATTCAAAAGTGATAAGCAGAAAGAATAAAGTAAAGCAAAGCCTCTAGAGTTAAGAGAGGGACCTGTTTCTTCACTTCAGCTTCCAGCTTGTCCCAGTCTTTTGCTGGCTTAGAAGATGGGTACACTGGTCTCTGCGTCACTGCTGCATATGAACATATAATTACATGAGAAGAGAGACCGCTTTGGCTTCAATTTGTTTAAGGTTTTACATTTGTGATTCAGAATAAATAAAGTAAACGCTAAGATGGTTTCTGAGATGAACCTGATGAGACATTGGGTTTGGGCAGAACACCTTGCCCTTTGCCATATTCAAGGGAAGCCCACGTGATTATCTCTGCTTTTGCGAGACGGATCTCAACTTTGGTTGACAATACTTCATATCTGCACTTCTCTGGTATAATCTAAATAATTCCATGAAGAAAGATTTAGTAAAAGTGTATATGAAAATACCACCAAATTTAGTTTGTCAAATTAATATACCTTCCCGAACAATCTTGGCTGGAGATGATAAGCTTCTTCTCCAGCAACATCAATTACAACACTCAGCTGCACAAAAAAGTCCAGATAAATATCTCACGTCAATACAGAGTGTGAAATTACAAAGCGAGATAGGTTCATAGGTTCGGTTAAAAGTCATGAAATCATCTGATGGCAGGATACTCACAATCTGCTCACCAAACTCGACAGTTACTTTCTCCTTTGGTATTCCTTTGGCGAAAATTGTCACGACCGCTTCTTCTGGTTTCTGGTAGAACTCGTGTCTGTAGAGCCATCAAGTTATGAGTATATAGTGATTCTGGAAAATTAAATAAGAATTTACATTTTCGATAACCAGACTACCTGAACATTGGTTTGGCAGGTGCTGCAGGACTTGGAACTGGAGGAGCATCCGCTTCTGTTGCTAGTGGTGTTGTAGAGCTTGAGGGAAAACTCGGTGGCACTGGTTGAACCAAATCTTTCTCTTCTTCTGAACAGGGATAGAAAGACTATATCATAAATCTAAGCCTTGCTGTACACAAATAATGAAAATCATGTAGTACTTTTATTCTTTAGCTATGGAGTTTATGTAATATACCTGCAATGCGAAGATTGCATTCATCAATCATCTTCTTAAATTTTGATTCATTAGGTGCAACAGAAGCGCCCTTTTCCAGGGCTGCTTTAGCAGTACTATATTCTTCAAGCTTCATACAAGCAGTGCTGCAAACACAGCATAGTATCAGAAGATAGAATTATGCATCCAATCAAATTTAAATATAACAACATCATTAAACTTTAAATACAGAGAGCTGATGACAATATCATACCCCTTTCTGAGGTAGACTTTTGCCAATGTAGGTTCCAACTCAATGGCTTTGTTCGCATCTACAACAGCTTCTGCTCATGGAGAACCACAAAAGATAAACAAATATCAGATCAAATAATCTAACAGCAATTCAATCGAACTATTGAGGAAGTAGATGCATAAAGTTCTTCCTAAGGCACACAACAATTTAACCTTTTTAAACTAACAACTCAAGCAAGAATCAGGAATAACCAAAACAGTAACTGGATAAGCTAGATAAAGAAGCAACTCCAAAGTTCAAAGATAAGTGACTACTGAGAACAGCAAAGTTCAACCCAAAATAAAAAGAACAAAGAAGCAAATCCAGTAACCAATAAGGTCAACGAACAGACAATCAACAAGCTACAGGAAAAACACGGTTGAGATTAGTTTGTTTCCCAATGATTAGCAAAAAAGATACACATACAAACATCAAACAAAGCAATTACAATTACTCAAATCAATTGAGTCAAAACCCTCAAAACAAAATTTTATTATCCGAATCAAGGTAACAAAACCTCACAAAAGAAACCCTAAAACTAAACCAAACCGATAACAAAATCAAAATTGATTCCACCATGAACAGATCGAATTATGCAACGACAAAAATAAAAACCCAGAACTTCAAAAAGCGTCAACGACGCAAGAGGAAGACGAATCGTCTAATAAAGTTTCATCTTTTTACGGTGATTTTAGGGCAAGGAAGAGTATGATACCAGTGAAGTTATCGAGTTTGATGTAGGCCTGAGCACGATCGGCGAAGAAGGCGGCGCAATTGGGATCCAAGTCAATGGCTCTGGAGTATAAGTCAACAGCAATATCGAAGTCTTCCTCCAAAAAAGCATCTTTAGCTTTCTCCGCTAATTCCTTCGCCATTGATTCTTCTTATCAAAGGATTTGAGAGAACACGCACAAGACAGAGACAGAGTCACAGAGAGAGAGAGAGAGAGAGAGAGAGAGACCGATCCTATTCCTCTAGCCCTTTCTTTTTTTTTGTGTTTGATCTTTGTTCTACGAGTTAAGAACGTTTTAAAACCTCTCTATTAGGTCATATAACCCAAAATAAAGAGGAAATTAGACTTTTTTTTTTAACAATAAAATTGAATCTTGATAAATCCAGATTTTTAAACATATACACTAGTTGACAAAAAGATAATACCGTCATTTAACATAATTGTACTTTTATAACAAATCCAAATGTGATTTGTGTCAAAAAATAATAATAATAATAATAATTAGATTATGATATATTTTAATAATTTATACTATATGTTAAATTATTATTTGAGATTTTTTTTCTCGAGATAAACTTTTGTTTCGAAAATATAAATTTATTTAGATTAGTTTGTTATATATATATATATATATATATAATTTTAAAAAAATAAATGAATAATGACAATAGAATTTTGGAAAGAAAGGTCAATGCTGACTGGAGAATGATTTGTTTTTTAAAAAGAAATTTTACAATTATGGAACCAAATTGTTTTCCCCTACTGATGATCATTGATTTGCAATAAAATGGAAAATGTAATCAAGCTGGGAAAATTTATTCAAATTATTTGAATAATAATAGGGAAATCTTTTGATATCTCTTGTATATCTATATATTAATAAAATAAAATAAAATAAAAGCTTGATACAAATTATACAATGATGGTCCAAAGAAAATGCTCGTTTGAGACCTGTTTCATAAGAAACGATGGTGAAACCTGTCAAATTCAAAGTGACAGATCAGCTCAACTAAATGGATTTAGCCACTCATTTAGTTCATGTTTCTTGTTTGATCCTTCGAAGTAAAATCAAGAAAGAGAATAATTCTCAATTTTTATTTATTCAAAAATTAAAGAATAAAGTGGAAACAAACAAGGCTTAAATAAGCCGTGATCTGACGAATAGATAACACTAAACCTCCAAAAGAAAAATGTATATAAACTTAAAAGATATCTTAAACTTAAGTCTCAATTTATTTAATTAGGATAAAATGTATAGGATATTTATAATCATTTATGAAAAAAATATTTAATGAGTTAACCAATGTTTTGAAAATTTTATGGGTACATCAATACTTATGAAGGAATGTAATCCAGGAGATAACATATCTTTTCATTCAAGGAGCAATTCCTCCAATTGATTTTCAGTTAATTGATCAACTTTCATTGAACCATGAACTTAGATAAATTCTCGATCAAGGCCAAATGGAGTTTTGTTCTGATTGCGCAAGAGTTTGTATTAGAAGAAATAAATTTTTGGATAGTTGTCAAAGATTTATTTGTTATTGCAGTAGTAGTGAAGTTCAAAAGAAATTATAATTTTTTTTATAAAATTAATAAATAAAATTAAATATAAAATTTTATTATTGTTTAAATTTCTTCCATTTTTGTTTATAGTATTGAACATATATAACAATCTGAAAGTTGCATAGTATGCACTTGACATGAAATTTGTTGAAAATTATTAGTCCTTAGTAAATAAAATTATTAAAAAATACTTATTTAACATAATCGAGGAAAATTTATTTTTCTTCTAAAACTTTTGTGATTAAGTAAGTTTGTTTTGCTCACCTATACTATAAAATACATCTTATATAATTTAAATATATATTAGATATGTTAAAAATCAAAACTTGGATTAAATGATAAAATTTTATATATTGTAAGAAATATTTTTGTATTTTAATATTAAAATTTATAGTAATATTGAAATTTTTTAAAAATAATAATTAATTAATACTCTTATAAATAAGTCACGGAATTTAATGACTTATTTCATATCAACCACGAATTAACCATTAAAAACAACACAAAAAATCAATTTTTTTTAATTTGAATTATATAGCCACAAGTTATCACACATTTATCCGATGATATTAAATTATTGATTTTTTTTTGAATTTTTATGAGATACCCGCGAGTTTTTTGCACAATTTTATCTGTGGCTATTTGAATTATCAAATTTTTAGATTTTTTAATGCAATAGCCATGAATTTTATTTGTGTCAATACGAAACCCTAACCCACAAAACACAAACCCTAAAATCCTAAACTCTAAATAATAAAAAATCAAATTATGATAAACACTTTATTTGTCACTCGTTCTTTCACCACATCATAAAATTGTCGTTTTTGTTAACAAAGTATATATAGGATAAGAGAAGCTTTCCTTGACATGGAGTGAAAGGAGTGTAGGGTTAGTTTTAGTAGAACTAATGTTCCAAATGAAAACTCCATCTCCAATGAGCTTGTGACCTACATTTAAATTGCATTGTTTCAACTTGATGATGCAAAAAAATCCTAGTGCCTCTAAAAAGGAATAAGACATTTGTGTGACTATCACCATATATGGTCTAAAACATGATAAGGAGAAAATGTTGTTGGATTGAAAAACTCTAATTTCTTTTTTGTGTTTATAGGTATAAAAAATATGTATAATAGTCAGTTTAAATTCAAATAAAAAGGAACTAGGAGAGTTATCTGCGCCTTGCAGTGATATCATCGAAAAAAAAATAAAAATTTAAACAATTTTTAGTTTCCAACAATGTTCTTTTATATTTAGATAAATATATTTATGAAATGATCCCATATAAAACTGCAGATGAGATACGTGTATTCTTCAAGACCAATTATTTCAAGATCAATAAAGATTTGACAATAGAGGAAGAAGACCAATTACGCTAGGAGAATAACCCATTCAACAGTTTTTTTTTACGTCTTCTTATTGGAGTATGTTCTTTCTTAATTTTTATGGCCTAAACATCAAGGAAGTTTAAAGACTTTGTTATTGATTCTATTATACCAAGTAATAACATTTGACATATAGTTTTTACAAAACTTTTGTGTAATGCCATAACAAACCATAAAATCAATCAGTAACTTTTTTAACTATGGTTTACAAATAATGTTAATAGTCTAATTTTTACCATATTTACATATTCAAAATTTATGTAGTGTAGTCAAAATTAATAAATTATATTAATTGTTTTTATACACAAAATACTCAAACATTATCTTGTCAAATGTTATTTTAATTTTATCAAAAATTATTATTTATATAAAATAAAGACCTATTGATTAAATTGAAAATTTTCTTAATGAATATGAAAACATAATGTTTTGAAAGAACAAATATAAAAAATAAAAAACTAATTAGAAACCAATGAAAATATTAAAAACCTTAACGCAAACAAAGGTATAGTAACGTTGAAAACCACAATGCAGCAACTAATACGCAGTGAGACACAATTTTCTAATCTAAATATCTTCATATCTACCTGCAAAAATACTTCACATCGCCTCTACTTCAGGACATGGATGGTTGAACAAAATCTTCGTACATGTGAATGCTGTTGTGGCACGCCAAAGTTTTTTTAAAAATAACAAAAATATGGAGGTTTTATAATTTACATCTTAAAAGTAAACATGAGTAACCAAAAAATAATGTTCAAACTTGGAGATTTATCACTTTGGATGATCCAAATTGATCCACAACCTTAAAATATTCAAACTCAAGCCAATCACCGATAGAAATCTTTGAAACCAATCGATCATAACACCAACTCTCTAAGAACCTTGCACCTTTGAACCCTATATAAATCAAAAATTAAATATCATGAATAATTATGATAATTAAGTAAAGGAAACAAAATGGGAACATCATAAACCTTACTATCGGATAGAATCATCTCTAAACTCAAACCAAGTCCATGAAAGTTTTGTTTCCATAAACACAAGACCTTGACTCGAATGTTCCAATCATATTTTGAAGAATTCAAACGTGATACATCATCAATAGGTCAATATTCCACCATATTGCTATCTTTCTTACAAGAAAAAAGAAAGAAAAAATCTTAATAATAAATAAAATATGAAACCTATCAAAACCAACCAATATTATGGAACAAACTTACGTCATGTTTATAGATGTCTTCTTGTTTATAGAAGAGAGAATGAATACTACTATATATATATCAATAAACTCATATTCTTATAGAAAAACACCTTAAATATTTATCTCAATCTATAAACAATGTTAAACTAAAAAACGATTATACAAATTTCTCTTTCTTAGCTTTCCGGCCCATTTGTAATATTTATCTCAATCTTTAAAAATGTTAAACTAAAACCAATAATACAAATTTTCTTTTTTTTAGCTTTCGCATTTGTAATATTTATCTAGATCTTCAAAAATGTTAAACCAAAATACGATAATACAAATTTCTTTTTATAAGTTTTGGGTCCATAATATTTACCTCAATATTCATAAAATGTTAAACTAAAAAATAATATAAAATTCACATTTTTTGTTATAAAAAGGCAAATTAACGTAAAATAATTTACAATTGAAGTATAAATCAGATCAATCACGGAACATACTTCAGATTCATAGATAATATATCGTTACCATAAGCTTGATTAGTTCCATCAATTGAAATATATCTAGATGCCATATATAAAAAATAAAAATCTATCGCATACGTAAACACACATATTTTTTTTTGTATTTTTAAGTTTATATATATATATATATATATATATAGCTGATAAGTGATTAGAGATTTGAAAATATTATAAAAAGAATTAATCTAAAATATTGAATAGCAATATTATATCACGAGAGTTATTAGAATTTCCAAAGTCTACGTAATACATATCGTTATGTTTACATTTTAATCAGTATATAATCATAATATGTTTCTCAAATTCGGAACAAATTTATTAATTTTTTTTTGGTTAGTCGTATCCAAGTGAATTGGACCATTGTCGGAATCATCCTTATTAAGTTCTTGATCCTTGACTTTGATGGCAACCAAAAAGTTGAGTATAAACTTCCATGTGGGGTTATATATAAACTATAAGTTGTTTAGGACATAAGGTATTTAGGAATATAAAAAAAAAACTAAATAGTTCTAATGAACAAAATAAATAAAGAAGTATTAAAATAATTTAACCATGCAAAAGAAAACGAACAAACAATAATTGTAATAAGTAAAACTATTTCTCGTATTCACCAAGAATCTTTCTTGCATCAAACGCCTTAGACATGACGATGAGAAATGAAACAACGGTGTCCACCATCTTGGACATATCCTTCAAACAATTAGATTTAATAGTAGATAGAATCCTCTATAAAATACAACAAAATATATGAAGATTTAAATGAAATGTTAATTTAAAATTAATTAATAAATTTAGATTTTCAAAATATATAATACCAAAAAAACCCACAAATAGCATTAATCCTTGTATTCCTGCAGCCATTTTCGTGAAAAAAAAAATTATTGATCTTAACAAATTATTCATATAACCAAACATTTACTATTTTAGAAATACCTGAGTTTCATTCGAGATACCTCTGCAGATAGACAATTACAATCATTGATGCCTCCATCTAAAACAAAAGGAGTAAAAAGAGTAAACAATTATAATCATCCATATAACATGACTAATTTGAATAATTTGAAAAATCAAAGCATATAAACGAAAAAATAATCTACCTTGTTTAAAAGGTTGAGTAATAATACTCAAAAATCTATAATTTTGGCTTTCCAAGTGACCATGACATAGAGAGGAAAAGAAAAACTTCGTCGTGATGCATCAGGAAAAAAACTAAGATTCAAATACAAATATAAAATTATGAAGAAAATAAGGAAAATAACAGGATTAGTTTTTTTCGATTATAAAAACCGAATCTAATATCTTTATGAGCATATAGAGCGTTCTAGGGTATCAAATAAGACGGTTTATTTTATTTTATTTTGTTCAAATAAGACGGTTTATTTTATACGGGGTTTTTTGTCATTGTTTTGGATCGAAACATAAGCTCATTAATCATCAATTTTTTATATTTGGTTTGTATATTAAAGTTTTGATTATAATTAAAATAATAGAAAATTGGAAAGGGTAAAGGGCAATCTAAAATATCTAATAAATAAAAGGGTATTTCATTATATTCAGTTTGTATATTAAAAATTTGATTCTAATTTTTTTAAAAATAGAAAATTGTGGTTTGTATATCAAAAATTCGATTATAATTAAAGAAAAAATAGAAAATCGGAAAGGGCAAAAGGCAATCTAATATATTTAATAAATAAAAATGGTATTTCATTATATTCGGTTTTTATATTTAAAATTTGATTCTAATTTTTTTAAAAAATAGATAATCGGAAAGAGCAATCTAATATATAAAAGAGTATTTCATTAAGGGTAGTCAAGTAATAATCAGTTCTGAGAGCGAATGACTTCTCATTTAATATATTAGATATTAGATGCCGCTCCACTCTATAAATTTTGTTTCAAAAACAAATAATTTTGTACCTAGCTAATTGTATAGCTAATATCATCTTCCTTTCACAAAGTTTTATCTCTTTTTGTACTCTAGTTGATAATACTTACTTTAGGGTTTGGTTGGTGTAAACATAATAACAAGATATATGGCTACGATTGCTTAAGTTTACGGAAGAGAAGGTTAGTCTTTATCAACGTATTGAGCAGTTTAATAATGGGTGCTTAACATTTGAAAGTAAAAAAAAGTAACAGATATGGATACGTACTACATACAAAATTCAGAAATATAGAAAAACTATTACTATGCTCTATGCATAATAGTTTCTATATATATATATATATATATATATATATATAATTTAACTAATAATAAATTTAAAAATATTATAGATGAGTAAAAGTATTTGCATAAATTTTCAATTTTATTCGTCATATGATTAAAAGTATTATATATAGATGCATTAATTTGTCCTTCACAATCATCTCGTCTTGTCTCACCAATCCATTTTCAAACTGATTGACAAAGAAATCCGAAATTCTATCTCTGCTCGAAGACAAAGGAAGCATTTTAGTAACTTAATGCATTTTTGGATTAAATGACTTCACGGTTTGTGATTTCATAAATATTTGTTGCTTTGTTTTTTATTCTTTTTTTTTTTTTGCAAAGTCTCAAAAACCATAGGTCTTATCTTATGTAAATCTTAAACTTTTCATTTTTAATGATATTTACAGTTGTATCAAAAAAATATAAATATCATTTTACTACTAATAAAATGACTAAGGATAATGGTTTACACTTACCAATCAAAATTCATATGATTACATTAGTAAAGTAAAATAATACAGATTTCGTATAGCCAAAACTAAATCGTACCCGAACAAAAGCAAAATTTTGTAAACATCATATCGTTGAACCTATTTCCCCTAGTCTGAAAATATTAACCTAAAAAAAAGTGAATCATACTAAACAAGAAAATTGAATGGTGTTTTATGAATATTCTAGTTTGGAAAAAAAGAAAAAAAAAACTTTAAATGAGTTATGAGCCTCTCGAATCAATAAGGCCCATTAAAAATTACGAGTATTGCCCATACGAAAATAAAAAAAGAATTACAGTAATTAAAAGAAAAGAAATGTTAAAAACTATTTTTTTTCCAGAAATTACGTAAACAAAAAAAAAGAGAAATTAAGATTTGTTAAATTGCTGTTACAACTTACAAGGGATAACCGTTTAAATTTTTTTTTTTTAACTATTATACGTAAAAACGGGTGCGTTCCAACAAACACAGTAGGCCTATTTAGATTCTGCTTCCACGGCTTCGGCAAAGATGGTTTGACGGTGCACAAAATTTGCACAAAGGAGCCAATCCTCTTCAATCAGAGAGACACACTCCTCTTGACTAATGCGTATACATCCATACGAAACCTCTCTTTAAGATTGATTCTCAAATTGAATCCAGGAAGAAGAAATAAAAAAAGGACGATTGAGAAAATATCAGTATAATGGAGGAGAATATGAGGAGAGACATAGTGAAGCAGAGGAAGAAGAAGACGACGAAGGAAGAGTAAAATTGAAGAAGAAGAAGAAGTATATGGAAGAGTAAAGAGGAAGAAGACGAAGTAAAATTTTGTTATTGTAACTCTGGTTTATGCGATGCTAAGTAACCATAGTTAACTGAATACAGTTATAAACAGTTATTCTTATATGGGTGGCTATCTCAAACGCAAGCGCTCTTTATCACTGTCGCAAACGCTCTTTTTCACTCCTCTTCTGCTTCTTAGACTTGCTTTCGCAGTTCGCAGTGTTGTTGATATGGCGGCGAAGAAGTTTACGGTTGCATTCACGGTCCTGTTTCTGTGGAATAGAAGCGCATATAAAAGGCTTAGAACGGAGGGGAAAACCAGTAGCATGATGAAGAAGATGAGGAAAACTATTTTAGAAACGGAGGAAGAAGAAGAATCGTAAACTTGAAGAATACGAATTAAAGATTTGTTCTTGTAACTCTGGTACGCGAGGGTAAAACTACTTATAAAGTAGCTTAATCATGGTTAGATGATGACGTTGCTAAGTAGTAACTGGTAACTGAATACAATTAGAATTAGAAGCGGTTATTTTTATTTGTCATCTGTTTCTTACTCTGCTTTCGCAGTCTCGTTTGTTTCTTTTTTCTTTTTTTTTTTCTTTTTTTTGTCTAGGCATTTTTCTCGCAACGCTCTTTTTGTTACAGTGGGCTTTTTTATTGGTCAACGCCTTATTCTCAATATTTAAAAATCCAAAAAATACTTCATTGCTCTTGGTTGAGTAACTCTCGATTGCCACAGGTTTCACTACTTCATATCTTATCACAAGATTCTCATCAACCGTGCATCCAAGGAGTAATTCAAACTCTTGTATAGACTCGTCAGTTTCTTGTTGGAATTCATCATTGATTTGAGCATTCTCCTTAAAAACTTCTCTATTTTCATTGAGAAGCACCTCTATTGTCTTCTCTTCACTAGGAGGAATGCATTCTTCTTCTTCTTCTTCTTCTTCTTCTTCTTCCTCGATCCATTGTGTAAGATTGGTGTTGATGGATTTGACAATTATTTGGCTCAACAACCCATGGAGATGGAGTCCATTTATGCTCCTCGCTGATCATTCGAAGAGTCTCGATAGACTTCTCTTGCTCTTCCAAAAACAACTTCATCAAGTTGAAAAGTTCTTCTTTAACGGAGACTGGGATGTTGCAAGGTTGATATCTATCATCATATGCACATTGGTTGTCTTGAGTATAGTTTTGATCATGTTGATACTCTCTTGATGTGGATGTTTCATAAGGTCCTTGATAACTTGAGTAATCATACTCCACGTTACAAGGTTGATATTCCTCTTCATATCTACATTGGTTCTCTTGAGCATAGTACACATCCGCTTGATACTCATATCTATGTTGATTATATTGAGGATAGTATACATCCGGTTGATACTCTCTTGAGGATGATTCTTGATAAGCTTTTTGATAGCTTGCTTGATTCCAAGTTATCTCTCTTTGTTGTGCCTCCAAAACACAATCCAACTTAGAATGCATAGAAGCCAACATCTCTTCCACCATTGTGATTGTACCTTGCAAAAAGAACAATCACTTGGAAGAAGATTAGTAACCAAAAGAACTAAAACAGAAAATAAAAGAAAGCTTAGTCTCAAGCAAAAATGAAATTCTAATGACTAATTGCAATTGCTCCCCTGCAACGGCGCCAAATTGATACGCGTGAATTTCCAACAACTCACACAATGCACATCAATTAAACCTTGTGTGCAAACAATAACACAATACTAATGGTATATCGTTGGTAGCACTTAAGGTATTAAATCCACAGAGAGCAATGAACTAATACACTAGGAATGCACAAGTTCGTTTAATCTAAGCAAAATAAGAAGGTTTCGGGTTTTCTAAAATAAGACTAACAATGTAAATCAAACTAAAAATGCAAAACAAAGCAAAAAGAACTATAATGCAATAGACTAACAACAATAGAAACTAAACAAGTGGGTACGGATCATTGGTAAGATAATTCGACAAAGGTGAATGATGACTTGATAAACGATAATTCAAACAAACAATCTATGTTTAATTCAATGACATGAGTCACTTAGATAGACTAGTCCACTCTCGTGATACTAACCCCTTTACAAACCGTTCGATTAAGCTAATCTTTCAATTGCAACCTAACGATTTATAAGCAAAGAACACAAACTCATTTTAGTCATCAATTCCATCTTAGAACTCAACTTCCATTGGTTAAGAATTTGAACGCATGCATAGAAGGTTCGGATTATTTAATAGCACCTTCCGGGCTTGAAATAATCTAAACTCTAGAAATCTCTCTTTCAAAGCTCATTTCTAGCATTAAGTTTGTTCTATGCATGATCATGAACAAGACTACTCAACCATCAAATATCATTTACAAGCTCTAACACCCTAGACTACCAAACCAAGAATCCAAAAGTGAACTACTCATACGTGATAGAATTGCAAAAGTAAACCGTAGAAAAAATAGATATGGAAGACATAATTAAGGATCTATAAAACATTCAACAAAAAGTAAATAACATGAGTTTAGATAATGAAATTATAAACATAAAAACAAAAAAGAACTCTCAAGAACAAGAGAGAGAGTTTTTGAGACTAGAAAATATCCTCCTCCTTTACAATATGCACTAAAAGGGTTATTTATAGTGGTAGGGTTCGCACTGAGAAAAACAGAGGAAAACAGAGAAAAAGAGGCGTCTGGAGGCTCCGATCGGTTGTAAACCGATCAGATGATTTTAGTACAAAAAGGTGATTTGCCGCCCGATTGCCTCGATCGGTTGCAGACCGATCACTAGTAAATGTGTCATAACGTTTGAGTCGTACCTTGGATTGTCTTGATTCCACCATCATTGGAAAGATACTTCAATTTCCTACAACTTTGATGAAGAGCTCGAAAGCTAATTCCCAAGGGACGACTTTCATATGAGTCGATCTTTAAAGAACCTATGACAAATTCTGGGCCATCTTTTCTCTTCACAATTTATTTGCATCTCCTTGTCATTTGACTTCCATTTGTACTCTTCTTCTTGGCTCTTGATCCTTTCTTGATCTCCATAGCATGATATACCTTCTTTTATCTCCCTTTTTTGCTCTGTAAAGCTTCAAAATTCGAAATTTCTCTATATACCTAAACAAACTCAAATGTAATGCAAATATGCAACTAAAGACCTAAAAATGAATGTAATATGCATGAAAACAACGAGAAATAAATCTCTAAAAACTCTAAAAACACGTGATATTAGGTACCCGAATTACCTGTCTCTAAGACCCGTTCGGATATTCTTTGAAGTTCGGATCAGCTTCGAATCGGGTATTTCGAGTTGGGTTCGGGTTGGATCTTCGGATTCGGGTATTTTGTCCAGCTTTAGTGACATAGCAACTCCGCAATTTTTCTCAGCTTTTTTTATTTTTTTATCTTTTTTATTCTACTATCTCATTTGTCAAACACAAATTTTCTTATCCTCATCCTCTTTAAACCACCAACCAAATACACCTAAATTTATTCTAATATCTAGAGTTACCAAATTTGGATTTTTTAATATTCTGAATTATTACCATATTTACTAATTCAAAATCTCCTATATATTCAGTGCTTCAAGTTTTTCAAAATGCACATTAGATTTGAGTATAAAACATTCAATTATATATGAATTAACATTTTATATATTCTATATATATACACCTATATTAATTTATAAATAAGTTTAACTTATATTAGAATATGGTAAAATATTATATATTTTTATTAAAATATGATTAAGCTATTAATCCACGAGGGTCACACCAATTTAACTGGGAGACCCGGTGATTTGGAAGATACTTCGATTTAATTCATGTGTTATGTTTGAAAACATATTATAAAACTAAACACAATCACTATATATATTAATAAATTTATAAATGTATATATATTTTATTATTAACAAAACTATACATAAAATTAAATAGATTTAGATTCACTCGTGCATGGCACGAGTTCTTACCTAGTATAATTTAAATTTATGCATAATAGAGTTTACTAACATATGTTACATTATATATATATTAGTTACATTTTATACTGACTACAGATAACTTACATGAGGTATATATTAATATAAATGAAAAAATTTAGACTAACAGTAAGGAATAAAAATGAAATGAAATTTGTAAATATTAATTACAAAAGAAAAAAAATTATACACAAATACAAAGTATACAAAATACCATATACTGTAAGGTTATTTTTTGTTAAAATGTTAAAATGTTCCCACGTCCTCGGCCTAATGGAACATAATTTTAGTTGATAACTTAAGAATCAACTACAACAAAATTAGAAATTAAGTTTTAAATTTGCATATATTCTGAATCCATGATTTGAATAAACCCAATAAGTTCTATTAAATTTCATATAACTAAGAAAACATATTTTTATTTTTAATAACAACCAAATAAATACAACACTAAGGAAAATGGAGTAACAAAGACATCTTGCGGATGAGGTTAACTCATTCTATATGGCTTTTTAATATATTTGGAAAATCTCTTTTCAGTTTAGTCGCAAAATCTTCCTCTATAGTTGACATATTGCCGTCCAAAATTTGTATAGAATACCCTATCAATAGGTGAATGATCATCACAAGAACACTTACTCCAACATATATATTTAAACCGGATATTCCTGAAGCAACTCCAAGAACAGCAAGGAGAAAATTATAAAAAATCCCAAAACCTTCCACGGCGTAAATCAATTGAAACAAAGAGATGAAAGCGAAGATGGCACATAATGTAAGAAC
Organism: Turritis glabra; assembly: GCA_900406565.1. Lineage (NCBI taxonomy): Eukaryota > Viridiplantae > Streptophyta > Magnoliopsida > Brassicales > Brassicaceae > Turritis > Turritis glabra. Next base: position 4,031,094 of record OVBN01000243.1, on the reverse strand, counting down.
ACAAACATCCAATCTATGTGACAAGTAGCCAACGAGAAACATGGTGACACTAACAATTTTCAAGACAATAATGGGAAAGATCTTGTGAACCTTGGACGCCGAAATTGATGAGTTTGGAGAAACAAAGCAACTAACCAACTTACGAACATAACAATATATGCCAATAATCCCCAAATATCTAAATAGAGAATGGACGAAGTTCGTGTCTTTTTTGTATGCGAACACGCTGCCCCATTCTTCTGCGAAGCCACATATGGAAATCATCGCTATCTGAAGAAATATTATTCGGGATATTCTATCGTTTACTCCTATGATTTCAATATTTTTAGAGGGAATTCGCAATGCATTCAAGATTACTGGCATACACATTTTATGCTTCTTGTTTTGTTGGAAAAAAAACTAAAAGATGAAGAGGAAAGATACTTGGGTAGATGTTCTTTTTTTAAGTTAACATTTACATATTAATACACAAAGAATAATAAATAGAAACATTCATCTTTTTAGATTCTGTAACACAAATCCTATCTCATTATTATTAAAAGCATAATAATGCATTCTACATTTGGAAGAAAATCATGTGTGGTAAACCTTCCAGTAAATAAAATAAACAAATAATATATAATCAAGTTTATTTATAATCTTGTTATTGAAAGTTGGATTTTATTTTTATTTTTATGTACATAACAGTTTACCATATTCTGAAAATGTTATTATAAAACATAAAGTAAAAATTTACTAAATATTTTAAATTGCTTTTGGTTTTTAACAGTTGTCGGTATAATATAGTTTTAGAAAATATTATTATGTTTTAAAAGCATTTTCATATGCAAGTAGATAATATCTTATCTTCTGTATATTAAAAGTGAAAAATTGATGTTGACATGTCGCAACAATAATTTTTCTTAACATTTCTTATTTTTTTTTTTTTTTCCAACCACACATTAATTAAAAAGAAACTCCAAGATTGGTAGCCCAAGCTGGAGGAAATGTGCTTACAAAAGAAATTTGAGAGGAGAGAGATCTAGAAGACCTAGCTAGACAATCCGCTTTCGCGTTACTAGTACGAGAAATATACGAAATACAAAATAAAGGAAAGAAGCCACGGAGGAGACCAAACTCGTCTAGGAGATTGGAGAAGGCTGGCCACTCTTCAGGAGATTGCACCATTGCGACTAGTTCTGTACTATCTGTTTCAAATTCCTGACAGTCAATCCCTCTTGTAAGGATACTGTTCATTGCCCATAATAACGCTTTCATCTCCGTGTGTAAAGAGGATGCACTCCTTCTGTGGCACTTTGCGCCAAGTAATATTGTTTCTCCTTCGCCCAAGAAGCACCACCAACCCAGTCCTGTAGTAGGATCCGATGATTTCTAAGAACCGTCAACTCGACATTTTATTGTTTGTGAAGATATTTCCGGTAGTTCCCTATATTCCATTGTGTTTATGTGGTTTGATTGAGCCTCTTCCCACGACAATTGTTCACTTACCACTAGATTTATTATGTCTATTGGTTCCGATTGGACTCCTTTGAAAACTTTTTTGTTCCTGTCTTTCCATATAAACCATAAAATCCAAGGATAAATAAGCTGATTATCTGGGTCATCTCTGTGAGATGATAATCTGCTAAATAAGAAATCCAGATTCGAATACACTGACTCGGAGGAAAAAATTTCCCGTGATGTTGAAATCGAAGACAAATCCCAAATTTGACGAGAATGTGGGCAATCAAAAAGAGCATGGTTAATTGTTTCCTCAGCTGTCTGACATCTCTGACACAAATTATCACAATGTATCCCTCGATGAACCAAGGAAGAAGTGACTGGTAACGAACCCGAAGCAATTTGCCAAAAAAATGTTTAATTTTTGGAGGAGCCTTTATTTTCCAAGCTTGTGCTTTAAGGGCTTTACAACTTGGACCCCACTCGACACTCTCCGACATAACCTGAGAAAGTGAATAACCCGATTTGACTGTATATTTTCTGGATTTCGAAAAATGCCATATCAGCCTATCTGGTTTATATCTTTGACTTATATTCAAACTTCTTATAATCTGTATATCTTCCGGTTCCATAAATTCTGTTAGAATAGGTAAATGCCATTCCTTTGTAATCGGATTAATTAAGTGATTAACCATCAGATTTGGATGAAGTAATTTTCCTCTGCCATTTGCCGGACGAGGATTAGTATCAGGTATCCACGGATCTCGCCAAACCGATATATTATATCCTGATCCTATAGACCACCTTGCTCCCCTTTCGACCAAGGACTTGGTTGAAAAAATGCTCTTCCATCCAAAGGATGGAGAGTATGGTTTTTTTGCTCTTAAAGGATGCCTATCTCTGAAATACCTACCTTTAAACATCCGAGCTACTAGAGAATCCGGATATTGGATTATTCGCCAGTACTGTTTAGCTAACATAGCATCATTAAACTTATCGAGGGTCCGAAAACCTATCCCTCCTTCATTTTTAGCCTTACACATTTTGTCCCAAGCTATCCAATGGAGTCCACGATCTTTCCCATTAGAACTCCACCAATACTTTGAAATGACACTAGTTAGTTTAGATATTAACACCTGAGGAAGTTTAAAACAAGACATTACATATACCGGAAGGGCCAACGCGACTGATTTGATCAATGTTTCTTTCCCCCCTTTCGATAAATATTTCGCTGACCACCCATTAATCCGGTCATTTAGTCTCTCACGAATATAACTGAAAATTTTACTTTTTGAGCCTCCAAGGCTTTCCGGAATACCCAAATAGGACTCCATCCCACCTTCTTTCGTAATACCAAGAATGGTTTTTAGTTTTTCTTTATTTTGGTTTGATATATCTTTTCCAAACTGGACAGATGATTTACTAAAATTTATCTCTTGCCCCGAAGCTTTTCCATACTTTCCAATAATATCCATGACCATTTTACACTGCTATTCTTTTGCTTTGCAGAAGAACAAGCTATCATCTGCAAAGAGCAAGTGTGATATGTTAGGTCCTCTCTGTGCAACTTTTATACCCTTAATTTTTTTTTCTCTCTCGGCTTTGTACTGAGGTTTTGATTGCTAACATTTTTTATTTCTAATTCTTTTTTTTAATACATATACTATTATATTAATTTTTACTTCTTCAAATTGCTAAGATTCATAGGGATTTCTTAAAATGAATCTAAATTTTTTTTTTAACATCATTGGCTCGACAAACCTCGATATATAATCCAATCCCAACTATGCGGGGTAACGCGATTTAATGAAGTCAAAATTCTGATGAAAAAGACCGCAGGGGTGTACCGTTAACTATTTGACTAAAGGCGCTTCTCTAATCTTAAAATTAAATCTAAACACATTTTAAGGAAACTAAACAGATTTCTTATATATTAATTGAGAAACAATTTAAAAAAAAAAACATTACCCTAACGTGTCGCGCTCACAGAACTTCTAAGCCTATTTAATTAAGAAAGTCTCAACAAAGAGGATCCAAAGCTCTAATCCGTTAACACAAAACTTGCATCAGAGAAATAGAAGAAGCCCTATTTAATTAAGAAAGTCTCAACAAAGAGGACCCAAAGCTCTAATCCGTTAACACAAAACTTGCATCAGAGAAATAGAAGAAGCAAAAAAAACGCAACAATTATGGATCTCTAAAATTCTAACAACCTGTACTCGTTGATGTTTTCAAAAGAGATGAAAAAGTTGAAGTCACCGGAAAACTGTTGAAAATAGAACTAATTTTCAAATTTTCTTGTCCTCCCTAGATAATAAATAGATTTCGACATTGATGAAAATTGCTTCCTAAATTGATATGACAGAGCCTCGAAAGACGTAGAGAAGCTGTCTAAAGGAGCCAGAGTCGGTTTTGTTGAACAAAAGCTGTTAGATAATTTATTGAGGTCACATATGTTAAAGTATTAATGTGATATGGCTATTAATTAATTATCCTATTTTGTAATGGTCAATTTGTGATACGGTAAAAGGCTATGAGCGTAAGTGTTATGAAATATTAATGTGTGGATACACTTAGTAATTTTTAATTTAATGACGAGCATAATTAGGAATTATCTCTAATAACAGAGGGTTATGGTCCCCAAAGCAACCCGAACCGAAAATACGGTATATATATATTCTATATCCCATCAATAGAATAATTAAGTCATTAAGCGAGTAAGTTTTTGGTAGTTTAACTCTCTCTCTCTCTCTCTCTCTCTCTCTCTCTCTCTCTCTCTTCTCTCTTCGTCCAACGAGAGTTTCCAAAATCCAAGCATGGATTTAGGGAAAATGGTCATTTAATTCCCCATCTAATTGAAATCAACACTTTTATTCCCCAAGTATTGAGTGGGCAAATGTATTCCCCAACTCTTTATTGACTTAACAAAATTAAACCCCTCTTTAGTCAACGTTAAATTGTCGTTAGTGTCGTTAGTTTATTTTTTTAAGTCTTCTTCATTCTATTCATTTTCTTCCCCAAATAAGAAAAAAAAAAAAACATAACCCTAATCCACCATTCCTCCACGAAACCCAGAACCACTCGATTCTTCCACGAAACTTCGAAACACACGATTCTTCTCCACGAAACCCATAACCATTAGATTCAATGACAGGAAGAAAACGGAAGCTTTCAATTCGAAGGAAAATTCAAACCCAAGAAGGACTTGAACCTGAAAGAGAAGAGGAACCAGCAAGAGAAGAGGAACCCACAAGAGAAGAGGAACCCAGAAATCAAGAGGAACACGAAAGAGAAAGGTATTTCACTGTTTCTCTTGTTTTTTTTTTTCAGTTTTGTGTTGTCTGCGGCTCTGTAGTTGTGTTATTTCTGAATGGTTTATTTGTTAATTTTGGCCTATAGTGGGAATGAAGAAACGATGATAGAATCTGATGATAATGAAAGTGTTGATGGAGATGATTGTGGAGTTACTGTTGAAGATATGGCTGAATATAAAAAGACTGAGCCAGATTTGATTGGAAATACAGAGACTAAGCAGATGGATGATCTAAATACAGAGAATGAGTCGGATTTTGTTGAAGTAGAAGTGTGTGAGAACTTTGAAGACCATTTTGGAGATGCGACCAATGAAGATGCAAATGCTAATTCTGATGATAGTGGAGATGATATTTGGAATGATGATCATATTCCAGATCCATTATCTGATTCTGACAAAGAGGAAGCAGAGGGTAGGCCATACAAACATGGAGTAGCAGCTGATGAGCTTTTAGCATTAGGGAAGACATTCAATAATGCAGATGAGTTCAAGCATGCACTTCTCAGCTACTTTCCGAAAACTCAATATGATATCAAAATGTACAAATCATCATCCGACAGGCTTGGTGCAAGGTGTACAAAATACATTGAAGAAAAGTGTCCATGGAGAATTTACTGCTCTTTTGAGAGGGGCAGAAACAAAGTGATGGTGAGGTCTTCATCAATGAGCATGTATGTGTAAGATCAGGTTATACTAAGCTTTTGAAGAGTGGATCTATTGTTCAGCTATATGAGGAACAACTTAGAGTTAATACTAAAATAAAAGCACAAGCGATGGTAGACGAAATCAAGAGGGAATATAATATGATAGTTAGTGACCATCAGTGTAGGAGAGAAAAGAAGATTCTTGCAAAGAAAAAGAAGGCTAGTCATGAATGTCAGTTTGCTAGGCTATGGGATTATCAAGAAGAGATACGCAGATCTAATGAAGGATCAACTATGGAGATTGAGACAATTTATGGGCCAGTGCCTGGAAGCAAGCAAAGATTCTACAGACTGTATGTTTATTTTGCAGCATTGAAGGACTCTTGGAGGCAGTATTGTAGACCGATCATCGGATTAGATGCTGCATTTATGAAATGAGATATCAAAGGACAGATGTTAGACACATTCTGGAAAACTAGAAGAAGCATAACAGGGATATAGAGCTTGAGCGTTTATTCTGGAAAATAGCTCGGAGTTACACAGTGGAGATATTTGAAGATAACTTAAAAGCAATGAAAAAATACAATCAAGGTGCGTTTGATTCACTCCAAGTTACTTCACCTAAAGCATGGTCTCGTGCCTACTTTAAGCTTGGATCTTATTGCAACGACAACCTGAATAACCTGTCAAAATCATTCAATAGAAATGTTAGAGAGGCTAGAAGGAAGCCAATGATTGATTTCTTAACCGAAGTAAGAAGGAAATGCATGGTGCGAAATGCAAAAAGGTCTTTCTTAACCACGAGGTGGAAAAAAAGATACACACCGAAAGCAGATAGAGAGATTGAGCTAAATAGGCAGAAACCTAGAGAGTGCATAAGATACTTGACCACATGTGATGTACATGAGATTGAATATCATGAAGATGCTTACCGTGTTGACATGGGGTTAAAAACTGTTTATGATCCTGCGTCTCAAATGTGTATTTTTGGCCAAAACAGCTCCTTTTATTTCAAAGCACTCTAAAACCTGTAAAAACTCAAAACACAACCAAAAAGACACAAAGACGGACAACAACAAGACTAACGAAACAAAAACGGAATGAAAACAATGTACAAAAATGTGTAAAAAAACAACATATCAACATCACTACCACACACACATTTGTATGGAAAACCTCTTTTCTCATTGAAGAATCCAAAGGTAGATGAACTTCCAACTTCATTTCTAAAATTTGAATTGATTTCCTCCTATGCTCAAACGATTTTACTATCTATCAATTCCGCATTCAAATTTATGCAACTCAAAAAGAGCAATAAACCATAATAAAAAAATTACTTACAGAGTGAGTCGAAAAATCATATAATTGATTCGTTTCGTTTATGGGCAATTTTTCTTGTTCTTCTTCATGTCTCTCCTTGAGTTTCGTCGATGGATTCGCTGGAATTCACCCTTGCTATCTATGAAAATTCGATTTAGGGATTGTGTTTTGATTTGGGGAAGAACATGAGAGGACAGAAGTTTTAAAGAGAACCTTTCGAAAAATAAATTAACGACACTTTATTACTGTTTAACGTTGACTAAAGAAGGGTTTAATTTTGTTAAGTCAATAAAGAGTTAGAGAATAAATTTGCCCACTCAATACTTGGGGAATAAAAGTGTTAATTTCAATTAGTTGGGGAATTAAATGACCATTTTTCCCATGGATTTAGGTAAGTTTTATTTATCTTCTCTTTATCTAAACAAATAATTGATATAACATAAAGGATTTATTGTGTTTATGTTTTCAATAAATATAACAATTAGTATCAGAGCTATTATATCAATGATTTGTTTAGATCTAAGTTTTCTCATATGAAAGTTGGATTTATTTGTTTTTCGGATTTTTATTTGGTGAAAATCATTTTTTTGTTTTGATTTTCTCAATTAAGATCTAAGATAAATTTTAGTATAAGATCTGATTTATGCATGTTTAGATCTAGATCTTAGGTTGTTATCTAGAGAAAAACTTGTATAGATTTCGATCTGATCAAAAAGATTTATGAAATTTCGATTTCTGGGATTTTTTTTCGTAATGTTCTTGATGTGTTCTAGGTGTTCTTAAAACACATGTGCTAGATCCGTTTTTGTGTTTAAAATAAGGCAGAATTATGTTTAAGTTAATGATGGGTTTCAGCCTAAATTTAAGTTTTCCATCGGGTCCACATTAAGTTTACTTAACTATTCTTGTTGGGCAATTGTTTTTTTGGGCTTATAGGCTTACGATTTGAATTAAGGCCCATTTGTTTTTGGGTTTAATTCAAATAAGGCTTCTTGGTTACTGTTTAGTTTTGGGCTTTGGGCTCCCATTTCTAAACCAAGCCCACCAGCTTTTAATCTGTAAAAAAAACGCATTGCGTGGGATTTGAACCAAGTTGCGTGGTAAAAGCTGGCGCCCCATAACCATTCTGCCACTTCAGTATTCTTACACAAATAGCCCATTCGTTTGTATATATATGTCTGCGCAAGAATAAAATTAAGTTTTAAATCAATAAATAAATTTGGTTGTACATGTTTAGTATTTTGAGTGGATTAATTGAATCAAAAAGTTGCCAAAGTGACCTCTCTTGATGATATTTTTTCATACAAAATATTAAATGAAGTATTTATACAATTTATGCGGATATTAAATCGGCTCAAAAGAAGATTTAATATTTGGCCAAATTGTATATATGTATGTGATGATAAATACATGATAATTATATGGTGTTAAACATGTGAATGATAAATTATCCCAAAGGAAAGTTTATTGTTTATCATGTTTTATTATCAGTAATTGTTCATTACAACAAGAGTATCGCAAGTAATTAATATTACTGTCTAAAGACTTGATATTAACGTTACACGTGGTATCTTGGATATGATGTGCAATTCTTTGATATTTATTATTGATATGTTCTCTTTTCAGCTAATGTTGACACTATATCTGCCAACTTAGGATCCATTCCAACTCTTACGGGTTTCAACTTTTCAGAGTGGAAAAGCAAAGTTAAGATTGTTCTTGGGTATATGGATCTTGACCTTGCGCTAAGGATGGACAAACCTACTTCTCCTACGGATGACAGCACTCCGGAATATAAAGTTGTTCATGAGAAGTGGGAGCGTTCTAATCGCATTGGTCTAATGATCATTAAGGACACCATTCCGGAAACCTTTAGAGGTGGTGAAGAGATCAATGCCGAAATAAGCATGTTTTTGCATCGCTTTAGTACGATGAGGTATCACGGCAATGGAAAAATAAAAGAGTACATTTTAGAAATGTCCAATATTGTTTCAAAACTCAAGACACTGAAAACTGAGCTTCCGGCTGAATTGCTCATATATTTTGTCTTGAACTCTTTTCTTCCTCAGTTTAGTCAGCTGAAATCAAATTATAATACACAGAAAGAGCAATGGTCTCTTAATGAGCTCATTGCATATTGTGTGCAAGAGGAAGACAGAATGAAACAAGAAAGGGCTGAAAGTGCTCATATGGCTTACACCTCTAAGGCTCAGGGCAAAAGAAAGAGATTTGAGCTTACTAAGACCGATGTTGCTAAGAACGATGCTAATAAGGGTCCTACCCAGAAGAAACATGTTAAGGTAGAGAATACATGTTTCTTTTGTATGAAGGGTGGACACACGAAGAAGGACAGCCAAAAGTATCACGCTTGGCGTGCTAAGAAAGGTATGTTCCTTGCTTTGGTCTGTTCAGAAATAAACTTAGTTGAAGTACCCATAAACACTTGGTGGTTAGACTCCGGTGCTACTATTAATATCAGTGTTTCACTACAGGGATGCCTAAGCTACCAAAACCCAACTGATGCTGAAAGACGCATTCACTTGGCTAATGGGATTCCGGTGCATGTGGAGGCAATCACACATTTTAGATTGTGTTTTAGTTCTGGTTGTTTTCTAGATTTGAAAGACACTTTTGTTGTACCATCTTTTAGACGTAATCTGGTTTCCGTTTCTTATTTAGACAGATCAGGTTATTCTTGTCTAACTAAGAACGGAACAGTTACTTTGTCTTTAAATTCAGTGTGTATTGGAACCGGTAATCTTTTGGATAATTACAGTCTGTATATGTTTGACACTATAAATTCTAATGTTGAAAGTTTAAGTGTTGAATCAAGGGGTACTAAACGTAAGTTTGAAAATGCAAATTCGGGAATTCTGTGACACAAGCGCCTATGTCACATCTCTAGAAATAGAGTTGAGCGACTTGTGTCAGATGGTATATTGAGTTCAATTGACTTCACAGATTTTCATGTCTGTGTGGATTGCATTAAAGGAAAACAGACCAAACATAAGAAATTAGGTGCATATAGAGGTAAGAAAGTCCTTGAGTTGATACATACAGATATTTGTGGATCATTTCCTACTCCATCTTGAAACGGTCAACAATATTTTATATCATTCATTGACGATTATTCTAGATATGCATACTTATTTCTTATTCATGAAAAATCGGAGTCTCTAGACGTGTTCAAGAAATTTAAGGCTGAGGTTGAGTGCCAACTCGACCGAAGGATAAAGTCTATAAGATCTGATCGTGGTGGTGAATACTACGGTCGATATGATGGTTCAGGTGAATAACATCCAGGTTCGTTTGTCAGATACCTAGAGGAGTGCGGAATTGTGCCTCGATACACTATGCCTGGGTCTCTCAGCATGAATGGTGTATCAGAAAGAAGGAACCGCACTCTTAAAGACATGGTTAGGAGTATGATTAGTCATTTTACCTTACCTGAATCACTCTAGGGAGAAGCACTAAAAACTGCAGCATATGTTCTTAATAGGATACCAACTAAACCAACTACTAAAACTCCCTATGAGCTTTGGACTGGAAGAAAACCTAGTCTAAAGCACTTCAGGATATGGGGATGTCCAGCTGAGGCTAGGCCTTACAAGCCATATGAAAAGAAACTGGACTCAAGAACGATTAATAGTTACTTTATTGGTTATGCTGAGCGATCTCGGGGCTATAAGTTTTATGATGCTACAGTAAAGAATATTTTTGAGATGGGAACAACTACGTTCTTTGAGGATGTTGACTTTTAGGGGAGAAATAAGGACAGATATATCATCTTTGAGGAAGTATCGATTCCGGTTAAAATATCGATTCCTATAGTTGCTTTAGATAAAGCAAATATGGAACATCAAGTTGATAATGACATTCTTCCTCCAACTCAAAATGTCGATGATATAAGACATGGCGGTCAAATTCAAAATCCTCAAGAACTAGTGCAGCAAGATCAAGTTGCTTTAAGGCGATCCACTAGAGTAAGGAAAAATGCTATTCTAGATGATTACATAGTATTTCTAATGAAACATGAGGAAAATCAAACTCTTACGGAAGATGATCCCATCAACTTCCTTCAGGCTATGAGTTGTTCCATATCAGATAAATGGATCGAAACAGCTAAAGTAGAATATCAGTCGATGCTAGATAATCATGTTTGGGATATCGTTCAGTTACCAGAAGGAAAGAAAACCATTGGTTGTAAATGGATATTTAAAACCAAAAGGGATTCAAATGGTAATGTGGAACGATACAAAGCTCGTCTAGTGGCTAAAGGATATACCCAGTTTCATCGAAGGATTCTTTTAGAACAATCATGGCTCTTGTTGCACACTATGATTTGGAGCTTCATCAGATGGATGTCAAAACGGCGTTTCTCAATGGAGACATTGATGAAATAATTTATATGAAGCAACCAGAAAATTTTGTCTTAGGTAATGCAAATAATATGGTTTGCAAATTAAGAAAATACATCTATGGGCTAAAACAAGCTTCTCGTCAATGGTACCACAAATTTCATAAGGTTATTAACTCGTTTGGTTTCGAGGTTAATTTGGTTGACGATTGTGTGTATCAAAAGTTCAGTGGGAGCAAATGTATTTTCCTGGTTTTATATGTCGATGACATACTATTGGCCACAAAGAATATGAGTATGCTGGTTGAAACCAAGAGATTTCTTAAAGATAATTTTGAGATGAAAGATCTTGGTGAGACATCTTTTGTATTAGGAATCGAGATTCATCGAGAGCGTTCTCGAAGAATTCTTCGATTATCACAAAAGAATTATATTGATAAAGTACTTAAAAGATTTGGCATGCAGAATTGCAAACCAGAGGATACTCCAGTCGCTAAAGGAGACAAATTTTGTCTCAATCAATGCCCTAAAAGAAATCTAGAAATTCAGAAAATGCAAAAGATCCCTTATGCATCGGCAGTAGGGAGTCTGATGTATGCTCAAGTATGTACGCATCCGGATATTGTGTACATTGTTGGAGTGTTGGGCAGATACTTAAGTAATCCAGGCATAGACCATTGGAAAGCGGTCAAAAGGGTTATGAGGTACTTACAGAGAACTAAAGATTATATGCTCACTTATCAGAGATCAGATAATTTGGAGATCATTGGGTACTCTGATTCTGATTTTGCTGGATGCCAAGATAGTCGAAAGTCTACATTGGGTTATGTTTTTCTGTTGGCTGGTGGAACTATTTCCTGGCGTAGTGCTAAACAAACACTCGTAGCTTCCTCCACCATGGCAGCAGAACTGGTAGCAATTTATGAAGCATCAATTCAGGGGACTTGGCTGAGAAATTTTGTCACAGGGCTGCGTATTATGGAAAGCATTGAAAGACCACTAAAGTTATTCTGTGACAATAAAGCAGCTGTTTTATTTTCCAATAACAATAGGAGTTCGGTAAAGCCTAAGCATGTAGACATAAAACACCGAGTTGTTAAGGAAAAGGTACAAAGTGGAGAGATTTTTATAGAACACTTAGGGACAAACTCCATGATAGCTGACCCTCTTACAAAAGGTATTGTGCCAAGGGTTTTTCATGAGCATACTACAAGTATGGACATTTTAGTGTTTGAGGATCATACTGTTTAGTGGGAGTTTGTCATTAGGTTTTGGTTTCTATGTTGTTGTATTTGTATTATATAAATTATTCTGATCAGAAATAAAGTTTGAAGTAAGGTCTTTGACTTACACTTTGTGCAATAAAGATTAGTGATCTCACTAAAGAATGACCAGTTGAAAATTGACATGTATTGACCATATTTCATGTGATTTTCATGCCACACTTTTCATAATTGATCTATGTCATTTCGCTATATTGATTGCAGTGATTATGGAAGGTTTCGTTATGTTTGATTTAACGGAAGCCGCCATGATCCTATGTTGGTATAGTCAATGGATGAGATTGTTTTATGCTCTTGGAATTACTGGCATATTGAGCTCATAAAGTCTATCACATTTTCAAGCACATATATGACCCAGTGGAAGATTGTTAGATAATTTATTGGGGTCACATATGTTAAAGTATCAATGTGATAGGGCCATTAATTAATTAGCATATTTTGTAATGGTCAATTTGTGATACGGTAAAAGGTTATGAGCGTAAATGTTATGAAATATTAATGTGTGGATACACTTAGTAATTCTTAATTTAATGACGGGCAGAATTAGGAATTATATCTAATAATAGAGGGTTATGGTCCCCAAAGCAACCCGAACCGAAAATATAGTATATATATTTTATATCCCATCAACAGAATAATTAAGTCATTAAGCGAGTAAGTATTTGGTAGTTTAACTCTCTCTCTCTCTTCTCTCTTCGTCTAGCAAGAGTTTCCAAAATCCAAGCATAGATTTAGGTAAGTTTTATTTATCTTCTCTTTATCTAAACAAATAATTAATATAACATAAAGGATTTATTGTGTTTATGATTTCAATAAATATAACAAAAGCGACATAGATCCGGGACGGAGGATACAAAAACTTATCCCGACTTCGACCATATCTGATTGAAAATTCTAGTAGAGGAAACTAACATGAGCCAAACCTTAAGCAAGTCGGCAGATCGAACGGAAACACGCCAAATAAACACAATCTTGTCGAAAACCATAATCTTGCAAGAATACCAAAAGCCAATTAAAGTCAAAAGAGATATTCAAAACTAACCAAACGTCGAGTAAAAATATGCAAAAACAAAGATCTAAGCCGATGGTAAACAATAAAATATACCAAATAGGCACAACGCCGATGCTTGAAAGCCATCAGACTGTTGTCCCAAAATAAACAACTGCTGAGATTTTTAAATAAAACGTGAAGTCATGATATTAAAATTTTGAAAGAGAAAAGAGATAAAAAGCAACGAAAAGAGACAACAAAAAACTAAAAAAAATTCAACGAGTTACAATGTGCTGGATGAAGTATAAGAGCATTTCCATTAGTAAGGTATAGGTATCTCACTAATATAATATTAATATTTTTAGTTCTGCTGTATTATTTCAACATAAAAAATAACCTCCATTGGTGTATCAATAATTCAATATAATATTAATTGAAAAATTATATTTTATCTCTTATTAATATTGTTTAAATATATTAAATTTCATTTTAAATATATTTAATTGTATTAATTAATTATATATAAATATCAGTTTTTAAATATTAATTTAATATTTTGTATTAGCTTAAGATATTTGTATCTTATATACATTACAAGAAACTTTTTGTGGCTGACGTGTAGTGGTGGACGTTCGGGTTCGGGTTTAGGCTTATAGAATTCGTTTGGATATTTTCAATATTCGGGTCGGGTTTGATTCGGTTCTTTTTGAATTCGGTTCGAGTCGAGTTTTACCCGAAATCCGAAATTACCAGAAATATCCAAAAAACTATTTAAAAATATCCAAAATTATTCAAAATTATCTGAATTACTCGAAAACTCCGGTAAAAAAAATCTAAACTACTCAGAAGTATCCGAATAACCCGTAAAATCCGGTAAAAAAAATACCCAAACTATTTAAAATACTCTAAATACATGTTTAGATTCGGATACCCGTTCGGATTTGAGTTCGGATCAGGTTTTTTTGGGTACCCGAATTACCGGTCTCTAAGACCCGTTCAGATATTCTTTGAAGTTCGGATCAGTTTAGAATCGGGTATTTCGAGTTGGATTCAAGTTGGATCTTCGAATTCGGATATTTTGTCCAGCTTTAGTGACATAGAAACCCCGCAATTTTTCTCAGCTTTTTTTATTTTTTAATCTTTTTTATTCTACTATCTCATTTGTCAAACACAAATTTTCTTATCCTCATCCTCTTTAAACCACCAACCAAATACACCTAAAGTTATTCTAATATCTAGAGTTACCAAATTTGGATATTTTAATATTCTGAATTATTACCATATTTACTAATTCAAAATTTCCTATATATTCAATGCTTCATTTTTTTTCAAAATGCACATTAAATTTGAGTATAAGACATTCAATTATATATGAATTAAAATTTTATATATTCTATATATATACACCTATGTTAATTTATAAATAAGTTTAACTTATATTAGAATATGCTAAAATATTATATATTTTTATTAAAATATGATTAAGCCATTAATCCACGAGGGTCACACCAATTTAACTGGGAGACCCGGTGATTCGGAAGATACTTCGATTTAATTGATGTATTATGTTTGAAAACATATTATAAAACTAAACACAATCACTATATATATTAACAAATTTATAAATGTATATATATATTATTATTAACAAAATTATACATAAAATTAAATAAATTCAGATTCACTCGTGCATAGCACGAGTTTTTACCTAATATAATTTAAATTTATGCATAATAGAGTTTACTAACATATGTTACATTATATATATATATATATATTTATATATTAGTTACATTTTATACTGATTACAGATAACTTACATGAGGTATATATTAATATAAATGAAAAAAATTTAGACTAACAGTAAGGAATAAAAATGAAATTCAATTTGTAAATATTAATTACAAAAGAAAACAAATTACACAAATACAAAGTATACAAAATACCATATACTGTAAGGTTATTTTTTGTTAAAATGTTAAAGACAAAATTAAAAATAAATTAATTAATTTTTAAAACTAAAATTATAAAATGTCAATTGTTAGAGATATACCGGACGTAGACCGGATTTTCCTCTAGTATCAAGTAATAGTATTAGGCAACCGAGGGGCATATGAAAAATATAAACAAATCGCTTTGATATTCAAATCTTCACAAGATGGTTCGTCTGAAGCAACCCAAGGTAAAAGAGAGACCACTACTCAAATGCTTTAACAAATACTTGAAGAGCAAAACAAATGTGCCATTGAGATTACCTTATTATGCGTATTGCAGCATGGAATTGGCCTGTAATCTTTTGATGTTTGTGGCACCAGAAAATTCACAAGAGGGTGAGATAAAAAAAAAATATAAAAATGTAGTGCCTGTGCATTTTTGATCAAACTGTTAGCCTCACAAAAACCTCTTTTGCATTTCTTAATCTTTTCAAATATATATATATATATATATATATATATATATATATTTAGACAGCTAAAATTTTCTCAATACGACATATCTGCTGCATTAAACCAACCCTGTTGTCAAACTATTTGACCAGGGCTCTCCATTTAAGATTAAGCCTAAAAACTATTGTCATGATCTTTTGTGTAGTTGGAAACGAGTTGATCTTTGACATTGGTTTAGCAATCTTTCTTTCTACTAATTATGATCGTTTCCATGGTTTGCAACAAGGTCTTGAACGCCTGGAATGCTTGTACGTAGGCACTGTGTTACTTGTTTACTTGAAGATAAGTTTCTTGCACTTTTTTTTCAATTAACCAGTGTCATCGTTCTTTGTTAAAATTCCCACTAAAAGATAAGTTTCTTGCACTTTTTTTCCAATTAACCAATGTTATCATTCTTTGTTAAAATTCCAGTAAACAGAGTTATTATTTTATCTATATATTAAAAGTATGCATAATAGGTTATGAAATGACATGTATTGTTTACAAGTTCCACTTATAAAATCATAGTTTTTATTACACCCAAATTTTGTAACTTAGATTGATGCTAGCTTCTGACAGGTAAACTATATATGGGGACAATCAGTATAAAGGAAAGACAGAGAAGTATTTGCAAGCTATATTAATAAAATACCAAATAGAGGTTAGTTGTATCATTAATCTTCTAACTTTACCCTCTCTTTTTTTTTCATGTGTAATTTCTTGTAATGCTGACAAATAAGGAGGAAGAAATATTCGATTTAACATTAATGATAGCTAACAAACCCCATTACTTTTCAAATCACGACCTTTAAATTCTTAATTTTATTTATTTTAATTTAAAAATCATTAATTTAGCACTTTTCCTTTCAACTAATGTATAACGTTTCCATGGTTTGCTATAGGTATTGAACTCCGTGATGAAAAAATTAGTGCTAGTGTGTAGGTACCATCCATGTAAATCTCTTTTACGTGTCACTTGTTTGTATACGTTATGTGTGACCATTAGTTATTTTCTTGCTTTTATTTTCAGGTTATCATAATTAAAAGCAATGACGATAAAAAAAAAAAAAAAAAAAAAAGACAAATTACTTGAAGATAAGTTTCTTGTACTTGTTCTTAGTTAATCAATTCTTTCATTCTTTGTTTAGATTCCAATAACAAATGAAAACACAGTATAGTATCATCTATTTATATGGCCTGTGCATATATATCATATGAAATATCATGTATTGTTTATAAGTTTCCACTTACACGATCATATAAATAGTTTAATATATATTACATTGAAAAAATTTGTTACTAACATTGACGCTATCTTGTGACAGATAAACTATGAAATAGTAAGTGAAGATTGAATTGGGGTACAATAAAGGAAAGACGCGTAAGTATATGCAAACTATATTAATAAATACCAAATAGAGGTTAGTTGTATCTCACTCCTATAACTTTACCCTCTTTTTATTTCATGTGTGATTTATCGTAATGCTTATTAAGATAAAATAAGCTTAAAAAATCAAAATGATAACGTGTGAAGCTTTTGGTTATATTTGCTGTTATGCATATTTAATTAGAATGTTTTAGAGCTATACGTATTTATTGTTATAGTAAATTGATCATGTGAAAATTAACAAAGTTAATGAAACTTATTCAAAAATACCAATAAAGGGTGAGACATAAACAATAAGTCTGATACATAACAACATATTTTCATGCCCTATATCAAGTAAAAGTACATTATTTGCATTGCTGACTAAAAATGAGGAAGAGATATTCGCGTTTACATTAATGAGTAGCCAACAAACATCATTGTAAATTTAGCTTATATAAACACATTTAAGAAGGTGCATTCATCTTAAGTCTCTGTTCTGTGTCTTTTTCTTCATCTCCCTCTCGCTTTTCCTTTTCCTTCGAAGTCCTTGCACCCTTAATCATGTAGACCATCCACAAAGTCCTCAATTTCATATACCGTCTTCCGTCTGTTGCCGATGAATACCTGTTTTCTTCGGTACTATACATGTCTACCAGGAAAACTATGCTTGTTCAAGCTTTGGTGTCTATTTTCGTTTCTGCTTCAACAGCCTTTACGATGACATTCCTCTACGTCGATCACCAGTTCTATGTCAACAGGAATTAACAGAGACGGACAAGATAGCAGCCACATCAACTTAAGGAGGTTAAGGAAGAAGCTAGGGAGGAGCAATAACATAAGCATTTGAGGAGCAGCTACTAAATAATGAATTTACATCATTTAGGATTTGTCAATAAAAATGTTTGCATGGGTGTGGGCTGCATTATACTATGTTAATTCGTATTCTATTCGCTGTTTTATTTTCACATTTTCTAATTACATTTCATAGGCTATATATTCTGTCTTTTCAAAAAAAAAAAGAGTATATATATATAGTTAAATGTCCCCTTTCTTTTTTTATTATGAATAAATTTTTTTAAAAAACTTTAGAATTATGTTTCACAAGTATTTAAAACTCAGAACGAAGTATTTAGTCTGACTTGGATTCTACACCAAAAAACTACTGTAAAGGTGACTTATTAAAAAAAAGTTTAACTATATTATTTCGTGTACTTTGGTGACAAATTCAACGAGTATTATTCCATGGCTCTAAGAATCTCGTGTTTTTTCGATTTATTTTTAATCAATAAAACTTTATCATGTCCGCACTAAATAATATAACGTTGAATCAAATCACTCAAATGAATGTTCATATATATATATACACATGATGTGGAAGTGGATAATTAATTGTCAAATTGTTCATAGTTACTTTGAAAAAAGATAGTGACCTTATAATAAGATTAACCAATTTTTTTTTATGTGAACTGCGAATACACAAAAAGCTTGTTTAGGCTTTAGGTTTAATCTAATAATTGAATGTCTTACCAAAAAAACTAATAAGTCTCCTTGTTAATTGTTATACAAAATTTCTCAGACCATAAGTGATTATTAATATAGTTAAACAAACTTCCTAAATTATATGTAAAAATAAAGTTCACGCATATGCGTCAGAAGTCTTGTACTATTTGTTTAAAACCCTTACCCAAAATGTGTTAAATATTCATATTTAGACGTCAGTTTGACTTAGATATAGGACCAAAAAACAAAAAGGATGCTAGAAAATTTGTTATTATTATAAATTTCAATAAAGTTATTATTGTTAGCTTGTTTACAGGTCTAACGAGTATGTATTCATTTCATGCCGAAAACAGAAGTATATTGGCCCATGTATGAATCATCATGGCATATTGGCATGTACCAGTGAGTCTCTCATGGACCACAATCAACGGAGCTCCGACCCGGATCAACCCGGAGCCACCCAATGTCATCAGATTCATTAAATCACTTGGTGCCATTTATAGAAGCTTCGATATTTCTTTGGACCAACAAGTTTATCATCAAAGATCCAACGTTTCTAGAGTCTTCTCAGCCATCAAAAGCATATGATTTGTCCAAAGCCTTTGATTCAACCCGAAGATATCTTTTTTCTTTTTCTTTTTTTCTTTTTTTTAAATAAATGCAAAATTTTTATTCATCAAAAACTTTTGATACATTAGATGCAACCCTTACATTGAGAATAAATTTTGAAAAACAACCCCACCTTTTAAAGATCCACTAAGTTTGATAGTTAAATCATAGTTGGAGAAAGTCTCCAAGATTCTATTTCCGGAAGAGAATATATACGATTGCGGACAATTCTGTCAGTGTTTTTAATAATAAAGGAAGTGTTCTTTGGAGGTTGACCGTGTTTTCGACTGTTACGCTTTTGCCAAATTAAGTAGATTGTAGTTTGGAAAGTGTATCTTAGCAGGAACTGTTTTGACCCGCTAAACGTCGATGAAGCGGATGTAGTAAGAATCGTCGAGAAAGATGTGTTGTAGCGATGTTGGAGCAGACTTCCTATTATCTTCTTCCAAATCTTAGTTGTAAATCTACAGCGAAAAAATAGATGATTCCGAGATTCCATGTAAAAGTTGCAGAAGATATCTCAAATGCAACTTACCTTAAACGGAGCCAGACGTATCAAGACGCGTTCTTCATAAGAGTTCTTCCTATTCGATTAACATCTTATAAACCGCTTTTCCAGCAGAAGGTTTAAACATCTGAGGATATAACAATGCGTGGTCAAGCTTGGCATATTTGGTTCAATCACATCCCTTACGAGTAGCTCTTCTGGCTAATTTAAATTTAGCACAATTTTTTCTTTTCTTTTAAATTTTAATTATTTGACCAAGTGAGGTCTTGTAATGGAGCCTGTAAAAGCTCATCGTATATCATTGTACTAGAAGCCACGAAATTTGATAAATAAAAGCGTCTTCTTCTTTTACAAAACCTTGTGTCTTTTGTGTCTTGTTTACATAGAGTTTGTGTGGAATCACTCTCTCTTGTAATCGTGCGATTTCTTAAGTGTTTGTGGAATCAATTACTTAAGATTTCGTTTGGAGTCTTCATCCCTCGCGAGGAATAGCCCTTGGGATTAAGCCTGTAGCCCTTGGTATATTTGGAACTCCCACATGCAATCCGAGTGTACTGCCATCACTACCATCACCCACCCCTCCATCAAGTGTCTAAGTCTTTGAGCTTCCGTGTGTTATAAGTAAGGTGGATTCCGATCTTATATCAGTTCTTAGGAACTTCAACTCCATATAATTAAGTTTTATCATTAAACTAACTATATATATATATATATATTTGATTAGTAATATGTATATCGAAAGATTCAAAATTTAAAATGCAATAATGTTCTTTTAAAAACCATGATTAATAATTCTCATCATTTTTAGAACAGCTTTTTGTGGTCGTTGGATGTCCAAAGTTTATCTCTTTCTTTGTATACTTTGCAAGTTCAGTGTTGATGACAAGTATCAAGATCATCGGGATAAAGCGCATCAACACAGTTGAAAGTAGTAGTAATGACAAATGATCATATTGGATCTTCAAAACTTTATAAAAATAACAAGGATTCAATAGGTATAATTACTGAAAATTAAGAGATATGCCTAGACTATGGACCATGATTTCTCCTCTTTTATCCTTTTTACTAGAATTTAACATGCGGGAAAAAAAATTTCACACAATTATAATTGAATCAATTTAATTCGGCATGTCTAATATTCTAGTATTAGTGGTGTTAAAAATATAATAAAATGAGGATTTAACTCGTGTTATGGCGCAAGGTTAACGATATTTTAAATTTATATTAATACCGATCCAAACCCGGTCTCGCCATATAACTCATCCCCTGATATTTTCAAATTTTTATAAGTTTAAATATTCATAATATTTTAAATTTATTATAAAGTTTAAATATATCGATAATAATATTTAAAAAAATTAATATCTTAAAATTTCTTATATCCGATATAATTAAACGATTCAACTAAAACCGAATTAAACCTAATACAAACTTTTAAATTTGGATGCTTGTTAATTTAAACTTCATTCGGATTTAGATTCATTTTGGTCTTATTTATAATATGACTATGACTATTGTCTAAAAATTTTAGCCGATGTGGAACATTGAACAAACACATTTTTTCTTCATTGCTTAAGTAATACATCTCCGTTTGTAAAAATTTGAATCTCAATAAATGCAGAAAAAAATCTAGAGTTTTACTAATTTTATGTATTATATAATTATTCAGAGCAACTAAAAAAAATCAAACAAAGATGATAGGAGAATCATAATTTTAAATCTTAACAAAAACTTCTAAATATCTATATTATTAGTTGTGAAGCATTATATGGATATTTCTGATTTTATAATTAAAATTAAAATCTATTAATAGTGTTTGGTTATATGGATAGTAGATAATTAATTGTAGAGGTTGGTTGGATACATGAATATAAGTATTTCTCTATTCCATATTTATTTTTAATGAGTTTTCTACTTTATTCTTTAAATCAATGGCATTTTATGTAATATCTTACAAAATAAATGTTTCTCTTTAAAATGTACTTTAAAATGTTAATATAGATTTCTTCTTTGAGCATCTCCCATCTAAATAATGAACTTCTTTTTCTCTTTTTTTTTCTTATAGCATATAGTAACTTCTTCCAAGTTTTATCCATGATCATACATGTGTTCTCATCGAATAGAACTTTATGACCCGTAGTCAATAGTTTTGGCACACTCAACAAGTTTCTATCAAGTCTTGGAATTAGTAAAACATATCTTTGATTGTAACTTTTCTTTTGGTTGTAAGAATTACTCCACAACCAAATTTGATTTGAACCTTGTATTGTTCTGTCTAATCTCTAATCATATGACATGTTGCTTACAGTGTCAATCATCCATTCTCTTTTTTTATAAATTTGACTTGCATCATATGTTGTTGAAGTGAAAGTCAATTCCCCAAATCTCTTATATTTTCTTCAACGCTTTGGCAAAACTGAGTTTCTTATTTATATTTGTTTTTGCAGTACTTTGCATAATGCTCAGACTTGCATCATATGCTGTTAAAATGTTAGATCAGAGAAACGAGCGGATACATTCATGACATTTTATTCACTTTAGCACTTTTTGTTAATCCTGAATGGTCACTCATTTTTAATGATTTCCATCTTTAAACTATTACATCTTTTCAGATTTCATGCATTATTTTTCCTCTTTTTATATTAAAAGTAATGTGCGAAAACGTCGGAGATAAAATAACGATATGGTTTTTTTCACAAGTTTCGAAAAATTAGAACGAGTGCATAGATTTGAGTTGAGATTCCCGATTAAAAAACTATCTATTTCCCGTTATATACCAAATTTTTCTATTAATATTTGGTATATAATATTTTTCTAGAATCCGAAAACTCTTAACATTTTTACAAAGGAAGGAATTAATTAAAAGAATATGAACCTAATATATTGGCCCAAACTATCTCGTCTTTATATTTATATGCAAAGCATTTGTCTCATGTTTATTCTTTTGAATGAATGTAAAATTTATTCAATCAAAAAACATGTTTTACATTATATGCATGCATCATTTTTCTGAAAAGTTTAGATTTGAAAGTAAAAAAAAAAACAGAAAGACGAATCTGATGAATAGCCAAAGGCTGGACTCCTGCTCCAAACCAAATGCGAAGTGCGTTATCCTCCTTGGATAACCCACGCTGCGTGATAGTGTTGAGCATGTTACAAACGTGACGGTCAAGGAATTTGATTAGTTGCTCCGGAGGAGATGGGACCTCAAGTCACCATGCCTGCATTTGTTCCATGTTCAACAAAACGTAACTTTCAGATTCTAATTAAGATCAGGGAATGTGGATTTGTCTCCTTTTTTTTTTTTTGTTGTTTAACGATTTGTCTCTTCTCTCTTTAAGCAGGAACTTGAAACCAGATTTGTCAAAGATAACAGAAAAAATACACGGATAATCCTCTGAGTTAGTTAGAAGTGTATAAGTGGAAACTTTCTCATCAAGAAGCCCTAATTCTAGGGGTGGGCAAAAAAATCATAATCCGAAAAATCGAACCGAACCAAACCGAAAGAAATAATTTGGTTTGATTATGGTTTAACCTAAAATCTCATTTAGTAGTTATTTTTATTAAGTTTTCGGTTAATATTTGGTTTGATTAAAAAGTATAAAATCGAATGGTTTATGATAAAAATTTAGAATAATTATATATAATTAATTATATTTGTTCAATGTATACTATGTATAATAATATCCTTAAGATTTTGGGTATTTTAGGGTATTTCTCTTTTCGGACAATTTTCACAAATAGCACAAAAATAAGTTTTGTTTTCAAATTTAGCACATTATTTTTAAATTTCTAAAAATAGCACAAATTTAATATAAAAAATATCAAAAATTTTGTGAACGATTTAAAAAATGTTAAAATTGTCTAAAAAATAAACTTTAAACCGTAAAAACTAAACCCTATACCGAAACCCAAAATATTAAACCCAAACCCAAAATATTAAATTATTTTAGTGCTATTTTTGGAAATTTGTGGAGTGTGTTCTATAATTTTTCATAAAACTTGTTTTAGTGCTATTTTAAAGTATTTCTCTTTTCTTTATTGGGCTTATAATTATTTGAATTCTATCTTTCAATTATTTAGGTTTATATAATTAGGCTTTCCGAAACTAGATTTGGATTAAATTCTTTCAATTATGTTTAACTTATTGATTGATATATTATTTATATTCTATTACTTATATTTATGCAGCACACTTATTATTTTTTTTTTTTGTAAAAATTTTGGAATAACCTAAAAATAACTAGAACCAAACAGAAACCAAACCGAACCGAGATACATATGGTTTTATTTTTTTTAAACAAATAAACTGTAAAACCGTAATCAAACCGAATTACATACGGTTTTATATGGTTTCAATTTTTATAAAACCGTAAAACCAAAACAAAAAAGAACCAAAACCAAACCAAAAAACCGTACGCCCATCCCGCCTAATTCATTCGAAAAGATATACTAATTAAAACCTTTTAGTTACATACATATATATATATATATAATATGTCACCCACTGAGAATCACTCTTTGGTATATTTTGATGCATTTAGTTTAATATTTTTTTCTGGCAATAAAATAAAATAAAATAACAATAATAATAATAGATTAACAGAAAATATCTGTCAACAAACAAAAATAATAAATAAACATAAAAGATACTGATATGTGATAATAACACTAAACCCTCAAATACTAATCACTAAAAAAGGTAAAAATTGATTCGTTAAAATCTTGTTGGAGCGTATATTAATTCTCCCCCTAGCCAGTTTTTCGAAGTAAAAGGGAAAAAAATAGAGATAGAGATGAGAGGGTTGTGGTAGAAGTTAATAGCGACATAGTCGTTATTGGGCATCTCCGTATCACTTTACAGGCTATGTCTTTCAACATGTTCGTTGCAGTACGCGAGCATCGGTGGCACAACCTTGTACGTGGTGATTTTACTTATGTTACACTTCCCGGCCACTATTCTCATCTATAAAGAACATGAACCTCCTTTACCCGGTACACCGTACACGAGCGCTCTTTTCCATCATTCTTGTGACGACTATTTACTACATCACCTTCAATTACCCAACTGTGGATGTTTTGGTCTACACCTACTCCATGTTCTCTTTTGGATTTTTTTTTTTTTTTTTTTTTTGCCAAATTGTAAATATCATTAAGAAATGAAGATGTTTAGGTTTACAGAAAATATAAGACCTATTCTAGAGCTTCCTTGGCAAAAAAGAAGAAAAACAAGGAGAGCAATAGTTTTCTGAATTGGGAAAAGTTTATCGAATCCATAACACCATCAGATCAGCAAACTTGCGCTTGTGTCTTCTGGCTGTGATCGTGTTTTTGACCTCCCGATCAATGCTTTTGAAAGTGAGATGCGGTGGGAGGTGACGTTGATTATGGAGAGCATCATTCCTTCTTCTCCATATGTGGTTTATCGTTGCTTGCGCGGCCATTCTACGGAGATTTGCCGGAGCTTGGGGTGAGCTGAATCGCAGCCAGGACATGAGCTCTTGCCAAGAAACAAACAGCGGCTGGTGAGGACTTATCCTCGAGAGAACACGTGTCCAAACTTCCACGCTGAAGTTACAAGAGAAAAAGAGGTGGTCTCTAGTCTCTTCCTCATAAGCACATATACAGCAAGATGAAGGAATGTTAAGACCCCAAGAATGGAGCCTCGACCTTGTGGGGAGCCTATTAAGGTGAACCACCCACATGTGAAAAGCATTCCTTGGAACAGCTCCTTTAAACCAAACCAGCTTAGTCCAATCTTTCTTCCCCTCCCTCGGCCTACACGCTTCCCATGTTCTAGGCGAGGAGAAGCCATTACAAACCACTCCATCAACTG
This sequence comes from Turritis glabra, assembly GCA_900406565.1. Classification (NCBI taxonomy): domain Eukaryota; kingdom Viridiplantae; phylum Streptophyta; class Magnoliopsida; order Brassicales; family Brassicaceae; genus Turritis; species Turritis glabra. The sequence continues at coordinate 4,005,498 of OVBN01000243.1, read as the reverse complement.
TCCAAGCATAAGAGTCAGGGGGAGCAAATGGTGAGGGAGGATCAACAGTAGTGAGATGCGCGTGAAGCGCAAGAGCTTCCTCAGAGCGAGGAGAAGGAAGAATCCATCTGGCGTCATTAACAGCATCAGAGACAGTTGCATTAATCCGAATTCGCAGCTGTCTTGGGCCCATGTTCCCAATAAGCGAGATCAGAGGACCTAGGGGAGTCCACGAATCATACCAGAAGCCCAGCCTTTGACCATTTCCTAGTACACCCTTGATAAACCTTGCGGCCCAGGGCCTGAGATTGAGCAGTGATTTCCATGTCCAAGAGTCACTCACTGAGTGCTCTACAGCCCAGAAACTTTTACCTCGGAGATTGTGATGTTTATGCCAAGATACCCATAGAGAATCTTTGTCTGAGAACAGAGCCCAGGTAAACCGGAGACAAAGCGTTTTGTTCCAAGCCGCATAGCGTCTAAGACCGAGGCCACCTTCATCTTTGGGAAGGCAGACATTTTTCCACGCAATCTTTGGAATTTTGGAGTTGTCAATGCTTCCTGACCAAAGAAAAAGAGAGCACAGCCTTTCGATCTTCTAGATACAACCTAAAGGAAGCATGAAAGTGGATATCCAAAAGTTGACTGTACCCGAAATAACTGAAGAAAGCAGCTGAACACGACCCACATAAGATAAAGATTTTGCAGCCCAACCTCTGAATGTTCTAGTTAAAGACTGCAGAAGAGGGGCGTATTCAGAGATTCTAAGCTTTCTGTGCATCAGGGGGAGGCCTAGGTACCTTATAGGAAGTGAACCGAGAGTGAAACCATAGCTAGCAATAGCAGTAGATTCACAATTGGTCAGACCTGCATGGTAGATTTGAGTTTTGTCCCTGTTCATGCACAGACCAGACCAAGTTGCAAAATCGTCAAGAGTCTCCGTAATGGTATGTAACGAAGTACTTCCCCAATCAAAGAATATCATCACATCATCAGCAAACATCAAGTGGGAGATATTGAGATCCTCAGTTCGAGGATGATACCTTATATAGCCATTGTCAAAACGAGACCTCAAAAGGTTAGAAAATACCTCCATTGCCAGAACAAAGAGGTAAGGAGATAGCAGATCTCCCTGTCTCAAACCCTTAGTGCTTGTGAAGAAGCCGCAAGAAGATCCATTAATCACCACTGAAAAGGAGGGGGTTGAGATGCATTGCTCAATCCAATTTAGGAATATATCCGGCATGGCAATAGCTCTCAAAGCGGCAAAGATGAAATCCCAGCGAACAGAATCGAATGCCTTTCTCAAATCCACCTTTAGCATAGCTCTCGGCTCTATATTTGTTCTGTTATAGCCTTGAACAATTTCTGTAGCTAAAAGAACATTTTCTGCCAATAAACGACCCTTGATGAAAGTGGACTGGGATGCACCTATGAATTCACCCAAAATCAGTTGAAGCCTTCTCGCAAGCAGTGTCGAAACAACCTTGTAGAGCGTGTTTAGGCAAGCAATAGGTCTGAAATCATTTGTTCTACAAGCATTTGGGGTCTTAGGAATGAGGACCAGGGAGGTCGCATTCCATTGTTTTAACATGCATCCAGATCTAAAGAATTCCTGAACTGCATCACAGACCTCAGGACCAATGATACTCCAGCACTCAGTGAAGAATTCCGCAGAAAAGCCATCAGGACCGCTGGTTTTGTTTCTTGGAAGCGAAAAGAAAGCTTCCTTAATTTCGTCAATAGAGAACATCTTGGCAAGATTCTGCTGTTGGCCTTGAGAACACCGGAAGGGGAGAAGAAGCTCAAGGTCCGACTGATCAAACATTTATGGAGGAACATCCCCACCAAGAAGTTCCGCAAAATAGTTAACACAGTGATTCTGAATGTCAACCGAGGACTCGATTCTTTCATCGCTGCTGTTGAGAAGAAAATGAATGTGATTAATAGACTTCCGCAAAGAGGTGAAACGATGGTAATAGGCAGTATTGCTGTCCCCATGCTTTAACCAGTTGACATGAGACCTCTGTGAAAAAAAAAGATTCCTCCGCTTTTGCTAATATTGACCATTTTTTCATAGACTCAGCTTCCAAATCAGCTAAATGCGTAGAAGGGTTTGTGAGCAAATCAGACTGGCATTGGAGCAGGACATCGTGCGCTTCCATGACCCTTTTCTCCAGATCCGAGAAATGCTCTTTCTTGAAGGCACGAATAGCTTTCTTCAGTGCTTTTAGCTTTTGCGATACCCGAAACATAGAAGATCCAGTGACGTTAAAAGAGTACCATTCCCTTCCTATAAGATCCTTAAACTCATCATGCTGCAGAAGGAAGTTGTAAAACTTAAAAGGACGAATGCCATTCTGGTACGCTGTCTGCAGCGTAACTCCACAAGAAGCGTGGTCTGAAAAGTCTGGCTCCCCCAAGACTCCAAACACAGATGGAAAACGGATTGACCATTGTTCATTGACTAAGATACGGTCTAGTTTCTTTGCCACCGGCCTAGCAATGCATTTATTCCACCAAGTAAAGGAGGGACCTCTATACTGAAGGTCAGACAGCTCTGTTTCCAGAAGACAATCCCGAAAGTCTCTCATATTTCTGCTAATGTTTAAACTTGCAGGATTTGAATGCTCATCAGGGTTTAGCACCTGAATGAAATCCCCTAAGACCAGCCACGGCCGTTGCGAAACTAACGGAGTTGTAGCTAGAAGAGAGAGCTCAGCCCACAGGTCCTTTCTCGCTTCCTCATCATTTGAAGCATAAACAAGAGAGAGGGTTAGTAGCTTTTACCCATTTTTTAAAACCGCTGCGGTGACTATATACATTGAACTCGCGAACATTCCAGCAAAAAAGTTGTTGTGTACTCATATTTAATTGGTGGGAGAGGTGGGACTCTTGCCCCTAAAACGCTTATGCTGCTTCTTAGACAGCACCTTAGTAAATATTTTCTTTTTGCCTCCCTCAGATTCCGGCTCAGAAGAGGAGATGTCAGAGGAGTCCTCTTCCACTTCCGAAGAGCTATCAGGGCTAAGAATACCAGACTCCATAGTAGAAGTGTTATTTGGAACTTCCGAGGAGGGGTTGTCCTTTGCTTTCTGCGCTGGCGTGAGCCCACTAGACTCTGGAGTAGGAGAGAGCTGTCCTTGGGTTGGAACCTTGGTCAAGTTTGAGTCCGGCGCGACATGTTTAATTGTCGAAACTGGGGCGGCGGTCAGAATTGAAGGAGGTTTTACTCGCCATTCGTCCACTGCAGCACGAGCTTTGTTTCTCCGCGACGAAGAGTTTGAGTTTACTCCACTCTTTTTCCTCCGACAAGACTCATTGGTGTGAGCGGTAGATTTGCAAATATTGCACGTGATTGGAGCAGATTTGCATCTCTTTAGGTTGTGTCCTATCTCTTTGCAGAAGCTACAGACAGGGGGCATCCACGGACTTGAAACTGAGATTCTAGCGATCTCCCCTGATTCAAATTGCACGTTAACCGCTTCCGGAAGTGGCCTGCGAGGATCTATGACGGTGAAAACCTTTGCCACCTCGAGGTTTGTTTTATTTGCAGTTGAAGAATGCAAGAATTTTGGATCTCCAACTAAGCCTGCTATACGCTCAAGACCGTCCTCGTTGAAAAACTGTAGTGGAACATTTCTGAGCTCAAGCCAGATCGGAGCAGAAGATAATTCCGGCTTAGATGGAACATTTTCGGGCTCCCATTTGGCTACAAACATTGTTTGGCCTTCAATCTGCCATAGACGTTGATTTATGACTCTATTCCGAGTGGCAGCATTTGGGATTCTGAAAAGAAAAGAGAAGCCTTCCATTTTGGAGACCGTTATGTCGCGGTATTGTTTGCTCCAGATACCGTTGACTATGCTGTGGATTGTACCTTGTGATGGGGGATCCGAATAAAATTGTCCCATGACAAAAAATTCCCAAGACTTTCTGTTTTTTTCAATAACAGAGTTTGGAATTGCTACACAAGCTTCACCCGAGGGTAGAGTAAAGGCTGTACCTTTCTTTTGCAGTTTTTTTGCAGCTCCTTTTACAATATTGCACCAAGAGTCGTCAGCTGGTTTGACCGAGGCTGGGGTTTCCGGCAGCTTCACATACGCCGGAAGTGATTAGGGCTGAGATATAGGAGAGGTAGAAACACCATCTAATTGCTGTTCAGCCGGTCCTGGAACGGTCGCAGAAGCAACTTTCACAGAAGCGTAGTTTAGATCTGAGTTTTGAACAGTGTGCGAAATCGAGGCATCCCTCATGGGAGACGGCTCAGAGACCACCGGAGCGACCAAAGGATCTACAATCGGAGGCGAGACCTCTGTAGAGGACAGAGGAGCGCGGAAGGAGCCACCGAGCTCATCGGAGGCGGGAGATCTCAGCGGAGGTGAGGAAGAGTTCGGAGGCGGACACTTCTTCTTTGGAGGGGTTTTCTTTGGAGATTGCTTTTTGGGAGGCTTTTTCTTCCCCATGAGGTGGGGAGGGCCTGAGGTATGGGAATCGAAGGGATTCCGACGCCGTGAGAGACGCCGGCGGACAAAAGAAAAAGAGGTCACCTTTGTCGCCCTTTTTCGACGCCGGATGCATGTACTTATTTGTTCCTTTCTTCTCTTTTGGATTTGCCAAGTTCCAGCTCAATTCTTCCGTGCAAATATAACACGTACAATGCATCTTGTTCGTCGGACGTTATATCGGTTGTTTTGGACGCGCGTTTGGTGATATTTGTAGCACACACTCATGTCCATTGGTGCCTTCTCTTTTGTGGATTTATTTCCATGCTAAGACTCTCTCTATCGTTAATGGCTTCTATATTTAGGGTTCTTTTCATTTAACTTATATTTCCATGATTTTTTACTTTGAAAATATATTTTATATATCCATGTTTCATTAATAAATTTTCTCTAATAATGCAACATACTAATTTCTCTAGTTCATCTAATTCCATTAGCTTATGAGCATTTGTTGAGTGGATGGACTGAAGTTTGTTTTATGAATTATGCTTCTATGTTTTTTTTTTTTTTGCCATGAGACCATTTGTATAAGTCTATTTTGATTGTAAACCTAAATTGTTTTCATTTTTTATGAAATATTTATATTCTTAGAAAAAAAAAATTGTATAGAAGATTGTACACAACCAACACCAGTTCCTTAAGATACCAAATTAATATATATTTTTAACACAAAGATTACACACAGATTGTAACTAATTAAAATCAAAATTCAAATGACTATATCAATAAAAATAAAATAAAAACATTAATACAGATCTCGTATAGCCACGTAGGTTATTACTAATTACTGTATTTTTCCCGATATAAGAACTATCTATTTGCCGTGTCACTATTCACTAATACGACGTCGTTTATCACTTCGTTGTCCTCTTCCCCGTTCTCTCACCCTGACTCGTTCACTGACTCGGTTGGTGCTTGTATCGCTTGATTCGGGCCGATGAAGTGCCGATCCGTGGCGTGCCTATGGTCTCGAGCTCCTCCATCTCATCGAGTCACCGCCACAGCCGCTCTGACCAATCCACCGACTCTCTATACTGGTGGATCCGATGGGTCAATCATCTGGTGGAGCATCTCGTCGTCGTCCGAGTCTAATTCGGTAACTCCTCTCGCTCATCCTTTGCTCAATCGTTTAGCTTACCACAACTGATTCAAGATTCTTCAATCATTTCATTTCTCAGTTTCTTCAAGTTTATGGTTTTGGTTAAATTTTGATTTACGATCAGGAGGTTAACCCGATTGCTATGTTGTGTGGCCATACTGCACCAATAGTGGATCTTGCTGTTTGTGATCCTACTACTACGGTTTCAGGGAATGGAGTTACATCAGATTGTTCAGATAGTGGTAATGCGGATCCGTTTGTTAACTGTTGTGCATTGATCAGTGCTTGTACTGATGGTGTGCTGTGTGTATGGAGTAGAAGTAGTGGGCATTGTAGGCGTCGTAGAAAGTTACCTCCTTGGGTGGGAAGTCCGTCGATTTTGTGCACTTTGCCATCAGAGCCTAGATACGTCTGTGTTGGGTGTTCTTATATCGATACCCATTCCGTTGATACTGTTGATGGGGCGGAAACTTTTGCTGATACTGATTTTCAGAACAGAAAGCCGTCGAGATGCACTGTGGTTGTTGTTGATACTTATACTCTTACGATCGTTCACACAGTTTTCCATGGTAATTTATCTATTGGCCATTTAAGTTTTATGGGTGTGGTTCAATTAGAGGAGCAGGAGTCATTGCTCATGGCAGATTCATCTGGTAGGCTGCAGTTGGTTCCAGTGTCAGAGAACTCTGGGAAGGGTCCAGATGTATCTGAAACGAGCAAAGGCTCCATCGTGTCTAGAAACTGGTTAAATGAAGGGGAAATAGCTATATCAGTAATAACCCGAGGGAATTTTGTTGCTTTTTTCTCAAAGAATAGGGGTGTCTTTTGGTTGTTGAATCGCGAGGAGGCAATAGGAGAGATATCTTTCATTGACAATTCGCTATGTTCTGAAATTCATTCTTCGAATTTTCATTTCAAAGAGGCAATGTTACTTTATTCTAGTACATCGAATACCGAAGATAATATAATTTTAGAAACTTTTCTGCTGTGGGATGATAGTGGTTCTGCTGTGCTCATTGATATGTCATATGTTGATGGAGTATTTACATATAAGAACCTCGGTGAGATTGTTACTGTGTCTGATCAGCGTTCTGAGAAATCAACGTTTTATTTTGTACAGTTGAGGCAGTATCTTCTTCGCGTTCAGTCTAACTGTTGTGATATTGAACAACCTTCTCAGTGGAGGCCCCATATAACTGTCTGGTCACTACGCTTAGGAAATGGTAATGAAAAAGAACTTCAGTGCAAATTGCTTGGAGAAGGCTCTTATATTGCTGATTGGATGTCAAGCTCCTGTTTAGATCTCAAGGGCTCAGTTAGTGAAGAAACTGGTAGTTCTCATCTACGAAGTCAATGCAGTACCGAAAATTATCGACAAAGCTCTGTTAGTGACAATGTACAGTGTGTGTCATCGTCCATGGTTATCTCTGAGAACATGTATGTTCCATATGCTGTTGTCTGTGGTTTCTTTAGTGGTGAAATAGAAATTGCAAAGTTCGATTTTCTTCATGGACTTGATTCACCTGCTTCAAGCCCGAGATCAGATGCTGATTCACTCGTCTCTAGACAGTATCTCTTGGGACATACAGGATCTGTACTCTGCTTAGCAGCGCATCGAATGTTTGGGGATGCAAATGGATGTAGTTCTTCTCATGTTTTGATCTCTGGAAGTATGGACTGTACCATCCGCATTTGGGATCTCGAAAGCGGAAATGTAGTCATGATCATGCACCATCATGTTGCTCCGGTGCGCCAGATCATTCTAGCACCAGCTCGAACAGAACGCCCATGGAGCAATTGCTTTCTATCTGTTGGGGATGATTCATGTGTTGCTCTTTCTTCTCTTGAGACGTTGCGGGTCGAAAGGATGTTTCCTGGGCACCCAAACTATCCTACCAAAGTCGTTTGGGATGGTACAAGAGGCTACATTGCATGTCTTTTCCGCTCCCTTTCGAGAAAATCGGATCCAATCGATGTCTTATACATCTGGGATGTAAAGACAGGTGCTCGAGAACGTGTCCTCCATGGGGCAGCTTCACATTCGATGTTTGATCATTTCTGTGCAGGCATCAGTGAGAAATCTCATTCTGGCACTGTGTTAAATGGAAATACATCAGTTTCCTCTTTACTTTTCCCAGTAGATGAAGAGAGGAAACCATTTTATTTGAAGAATTACGAGCGAGCAGCCTCTTTGTCAACATCTACGCCAAGTGCTTCGCAGGCAAAGAATAGAGAAGAGAGTTCTATTGCTTCGTCTTTTCTCCAAAGCATCAGATACCCTCCCATCAAATGCACTTGCCCATTCCCTGGAATCTCTACTCTGATTTTCGATCTTTCGTCTTTAGCAGCTTCTTGTCAAACACATGAAGACTCTGATATGCATAAGATGCTAGAAGAGAGTAGTGATAAGCCAACTGCTCAGCAGAAGGCTTCAATCAACAAGTCTCCTGTCCAGAAGACTCAGGATAACCCCGCAGAAGTTGTTCACATGGACAAGGCAATTGGGGAATATCTAGTTCGATTTAGTTTATCCTTTCTGCATTTGTGGGGTATAGATTCTGAACTCGATCAAATGCTAGTAGCACATCTAAAGCTAAAAAGACCAGAGAGTTTTATTGTAACCTCTGGTTTGCAGGGGGACAAAGGGTCATTGACATTAGCATTCCCGGGTTTAAATGCAACACTTGAGGTATTCTTGATGACCTCTATTGATATCACAACCGCACCTATTTCAACAATATCCTTCTTTCTCTGAGATTTCATAAAACATTCCAGCTCTGGAAATCATCTTCGGAGTTTTCTGCGTTGAGGTCAGTGATGATGGTGTCGCTTGCTCAGTGCATGATAAGTCTGTCACATTCCACTGCCACATATAGCAGGTACATCATGTGATCCTTGTAACCATCTCTTTTCTTGCAAACGTTTTTATCTTCATGTTATATTCCCACATGTCAAAACTATTTTTGCTTTTTCTTTCCTTACAGCAACTTGGCAGCATTCTACACACGAAATCTAGCAGAGAAATATCCAGATCTGAAGCCCCCATTACTCCAGGTGAGTTCTTTGGTTATTTTCTCACTAGATATTGTTGAGATGACATTGTATAATATCTAAATAGTTGCAAAACAGCTAAACCTGTCCGCTTTTTTCCTTGTTATTATTGTAGCTTTTGGTAACTTTTTGGCAAGATAACAGCGAACAAGTCCGTATGGCTGCTAGGTCTTTATTCCACCACACTGCTTCTTTGGCAATACCTCTTCCATTATGCAGTGATCACGCATCTGAACACGCCAAATTGGTTAGATCCCTGTCTGGAATTAGTCTGGACGAACCTAAAATTCTTAGCTTAGGGGATGAACATCCCACATACAGTCTGGACTCTGGGCATATCCATCAAGCTCAACGACTTTCTCAGGCTGAGGAATCAGAACTTCTCTCCTGGCTTGAATCTTTTGAAATGCAAGACTGGATTTCTTGCGTTGGGGGAACAAGTCAGGACGCAATGGCAGCTCACATCATTGTTGCAGCTGCCTTATCAATCTGGTACCCAAGCTTAATAAAACCTGGTCTAGCCATGCTAGTCGTCCACAAATTGTTGAACTTGGTTATGGCCATGAGTGAGAAATATAGTTCGACTGCTGCAGAGCTTCTTTCAGAAGGAATGGAGACTACATGGAAAACATGGATCGGACCTGACATTCCTCGGATAGTTGCAGATATATTTTTCCAGATAGAGTGTGTCAGTTCCTCAGTCGGAGCACATCAAGCGGTACCATCGTCTATAAAGGAGACTCTAGTCGAAATTCTTCTTCCAAGTTTAGCCATGGCGGATGTCCTTGGATTTCTTAGCATAATAGAGAGCCAAATATGGTCTACCGCTTCTGATTCTCCTGTTCATGTAGTATCTCTCAGAACTCTCATCAGAATAATCCGTGCTGCTCCGAGAAATCTGGTGCTGCATCTTGAGAAGGTTTGTCGCATCTACTTTTACATTCAGTGAGGAGAGTTGAGATTTAAATAAACAAGACATTTTGTCTGATATATGTCCGTAATGAGATTTGTAACACAGTTCCGAAAATCTTGCAGGTAGTTAATTTTGTTCTTCAAACAATGGACCCAAGCAACACCGTCATGCGTAAAACTTGCCTGCAAACCTCAATGGCTACGCTGAGAGAAGTTGTGCGTGTATTTCCAATGGTAATCCTAAATGATTCATCAACAAGGTTAGCAATTGGCGATGCTATCACAGAGATCAGCAATGCCTGTATCCGCATATATGACATGCAAAGGTACAAAACCTTCCATGCTTTGTATTTTCGTCCCACCTTTATCTCAGTTTCTTAGTGGTTTTTGTAATTCGCATTGCAGTATGACAAAAGTAAGGGTTTTGGATGCGAGTGGACCTCCGGGTCTCCCAAATTTGCTGAGAGGAGCTTCAGAATCTGCGGTAACAACAGCTATATCAGCTCTCAGCTTTTCACCAGATGGAGAGGTAAAATTTATATAAAGAAATTGTAGCTTCTGCACTAAACTTTCAAGTCAGCAAGTTCCTGAAGAATAGTCTAGAGATCCTTAAGAATAAAATCTCTTTGAATTGTAGGGATTGGTTGCGTTTTCAGAAAACGGTTTGGTGATCAGATGGTGGTCACTAGGATCGGTTTGGTGGGAAAAACTAAGCCGAAGCCTCACACCTGTTCAATGCACTAAACTGATATTTATCCATCCATGGGAGGGATTTTCATCGAACTCCTCTCGGACAAGTGTGATCTCAAGTATCACAAGCGACGAACAAGAACTTCCTCGTCAGGTACTTAATTGTTTATCATCATCTCATCGCCAAAATTCAACAAAGCCCTTTATATAGCGTTGAACCAATACTTAATCTTCTCGGTGTGACCCGAACAGGATACCTCAAAGAACATAAGCCACGCAGAGCAGCTAAAGCAGCTTGTTCACCATCTTGACCTCTCTTATCGCCTCGAATGGGCCAGTGAACGCAAAGTAGTTCTAACAAGACACAATGTTGAGTTGGGCACTTGCTTGTTGTAACAGCCGATGTAAGAATTCAGAAAAATCACAATCCATGTACCTCATTTTACTGAGAGTTTTACTTTCCAAGAATAGCGAAGGACTCATATCGAGTCTATGTATTAGTTTTTTCTTAGGACACTATCCGGAGAATGAGAAGTGTTTTTTGTGTGTCTGAGAACAAGAATGTATTTTACTGTATGTGTACGGAAAAATATATATATATACCCGAGAAATATAGTATTGAATTAGATAATTTATCCAAATTTCCGGACAAAAAGCGACAGGAAGATTTTGAAAACGACAAAGAGTGGTTTGGTCGTCTAATTGAAATAGAAAAAAAGACTGCGGTATTGAAATGGTTTAGAATAATTAAATCATGATGTGTATTTGTAAAATGGTTTTATTGAAATGAATTTTCTGCATCGACACTTAATAAAAAAAATTAAAAAAAAAAAAAGCTGCATTGATATGAAATACAATTTTACATAGTTGGTCTAAAGGCCAATGTATATATATATATTTTTTTTTTCTATATAAACCCTAGAAAATTTTGACTTTACAATCATTTGATTAATTGTAGATATTAATTAATTGCTCTAATCCATCAATATTTGCATGAGTACTTGCAACGTGGCATTTTTGGATTGATATGAATAAACAATAGGTTAAATGGTATGAATGACTTTGAAGATGTATAAATGTTGAAACACTTGAAGATTTTTTTTTTTTTTTTTTTGAGATATTGAATGTTTCCTAATTTGACGGCATTTAAAAATGTGTTTATTTAATTTTCATGATTTTATTTTATTATCAAAACATATGATAAATGTGAAAAAAAACTTATGTCAAATTTGGCGTGTTTGGTCGACAAGACGAATGAGGCCATTTTTCTGCATACTGTATTCTCCTTTTAAAAGATGTTTTAACTTTCCACTAAATTCAATCTCTCAACGTAGTCAATTTAAAAAGTTTTGTAACGTTTATCAGGTGAAAATGAAAAACAATGTTAGAAATTAATATATTTTAATTTTCATAAAAATATAATCATAAATAATTAGCCCCCAAAAATATACGTTTTCTCATGAGCAAAATGAAGAAAAATCAACTTATTACTAATAGCAATGTAGATATAACGCTATCCGGTACTAAACATGTAATTCTTCTTAGCATGCAATAGAATGCACAACTTTCTCTATTTTGAATTCTTGATTTACAAATATTTTCAGAAATCTGGTTTAAAACAACGATTACAAACTACAACGTACAAATAACGTTATCGAGAAACTAACAAATGTCGTTATATGTTATGGGTGCATTATTTAGCCAACTAATAATTTAAACAAAAAAAATATGAATAATATGACTTTTTTTATTAAAAAAAATGACATTGGTAATGAAGTTTTGAATATGTTGAAATTTGATATCATATTATATATGTGTAATTTTTTACTGAATTAAATTGGAAAATGGTGCACATGAGTTTCATTTCTTATATCTTATTATTTAGGAGGTAAAAATTGACTAAGTTTCTTTCTTGTCTTCACTATTTTCATAATAAAATTTTGGATTCTCTATGTGTAAAATTCATATGACATATGTCCAATTACTAGCTAGTTTTGTTTTGTGATTAGTAAATGATCAAATGAGTTACTTTAAATTGTCCATTTTTTCTTAAATTAAATTATACATTATCTAACCCGAATAAACATTAAAAACACACCCCTACTAATGGCATGTTTGATCTTATATCAAATAGTGTTTTAAGAACAATGAACCATATAGGGTTCAATATCATATCGAGGAAATCGATTACTATATATTGTTTAATGTTGATGGATGGACGTAACTGTTAAAAAGGAAAAGGAAGTTTCAAGAAAATCGAACTTATGATCAAACCCTCAATTCTATAAACATTCCCAATTACGTGGATCTATCAACGATGAAAATCACCAACATTAAAAATATAGTTGGACATACGTTTGTACACGTTTATATAAAAACATATAAAACCTCAATTCTAACTTTCGAGTTTCTATATATACGAAAATGGGATTTATCTAACATCGGCTCTTGATGATCCTTTCCTTACGTTAACTACTTTTTTATAAGATACTAGTATTAATCATTCCTCTCAAAACTACCAACAGTTACGTAATCTAACCTTAAGATTTAAATATATTTTTTCAAAATTTCGGGTCCTTACAAACTCACGTGGAGACACGAAAAGTATTGATCTTTAAATATGTTATTCTTTCGCCGATAATTGCTCCACCGATTTTTTAGACAATGAATTTAATAGAAGAGGTTTTCAAAGGTGATCGTTGGATCCAGTAAGGTTGTTGGCTTTTGAATTCGGTCATTGGATCAATATATTATCCAATAAGTACGTGTGAATATGCAAAGATCAATCAAATATCTAACTTTGCATGTGTTTGGTAATTATGTCAGATAAATCAAGGCTAGAATTTGAATGCTCTCATTGGTCAATATGGTTGACTACTATAATTGTTTTAAATGATAAAAATATCCAAAAAACAAATTATAGGATTTAGAGATCTATAATGAGTTTCCGTAATTTTCAATTATCTTGCACATTCGGTTTTTTTTAGATTCTAAAGATTAATAAGAGGTTCCGTAATTTTTGATACCCTAAAAAAACTATTTATTTTTTTCATAACCGCAAGATCGCATATTTAAGAGAAAAATAAAATTTTAGGTTTGTTCAAAATATAAGAAAAAACCAAATAAGAAATTAAATTAGAAAAAAATGACAAACAGAATTTTGTTTGGCCATTGCCAAAACACAAAGTGATTTTACTTTTAAGTTTTATTTGGTGGCTTAAGCTAATACATATAAAACCAAAAAAAAAGATTATTTGATTGGTTTTCTTTTTAACATAAAATTTAAAAACCTAATAAAAAGGTTATGTAAAAAGAATGAGTTTGAATTTTTTTATCTAGTGAAAATGTGCTGTTAATATGTGACAAAGAGATCATTGACAATGTTTTTCCATACAGTTTGTGTTACCGAATATTGAAAAAAAAAAAAAAGTGGTCATCAATTTCTAAAAAATGATTGCAGATGGAGCAAACAAGATATATATATATATATATATATATATATATATATATATTACTTTCTTTTGTTAATACGAAATTATAATCGAACAATGAAAACTTATTGTGAATAGGTTTTCTGAGAGGCCGGGCAGTTCATCTACTTGCATTGTGGTATTTCCGATGAGCTTTGTCCTTGTATTGTGGTTGCAATGTTAGCAAAAACCCACCCTAACAACTAGTTAATTTGTATGCAAAGATTAATTAATATATTTTTATTGAATATAGTATTTAACAAATACCTTTTTGAAAAATATTAAATCGTTAAACATTTTATTTGTTTTTTAAAAGTATAATCAATATTTGCTAATATAAATGAGTGTTTAAAAGCTATATTTAAATATCATAAGTTTTATGTATAAAGTTGCAATTTAAATCTCTTAAAAAATCACTTTGAAATGAGACATTAGCTATAGAATGTAATAATGTAATGATTGTATATTTGTATTATTTCATAAGAGTATATACAACAGAGACCTAGGGTTTTTACAAGCTACAATTACTCTAAGATCATTTACATAAATAGAATCACATTTACTCCTTGTATTAGCCAGCCAAAAAAAAATGGTAGCTACTGTTATACACTAATTTATAAATAAGGTTTGTAATATCTACTAAAAAGTTTTTGATCTTTGGTTCCATTAATCTTTCAAAAAAAATTATAAGTTTTCTCAAATGTCATGAATTTTTATACGCGATTTGGTAGTTCATTCGAACTAGTCAATTGTAAATTTCTATTTGTTGAAAAGTAGATTAACCATATATAAATGATCTCTTAATCCTCACAATTAGTCAAACGCTAGTACAATATAAATTTATGATCTTTAGGTTAAACACACCAATTATTTAGAAAATAGAATGCCTTTACAGAAGCCAAATTCTATTTTTCAATACGGAAAGACAATATTGAAATTAGGGGTTGACTTTTAAACTAGAAATCACGTGATTGTACAAACCGAGAGATGAAAGAATATAATTTTTCCGGTCAAATGAAAAAAATATATTTTTGACACAATAAAATAAAACAATTATGATTTCTTTAGTTAGGACTTTGTTGTCAAATTAAGCCCAAAACTAGATTTAATTATTTTCGTTGCAAAAAAAAAAAATGTCTGATAAAAAAATTAAAACATATTAATATTAAAACAATATTATTTTAATTTAGCTAATCTGAAAAACTGAAGAAACAAAAACTACAACCAACAAAAAAAAACCCTAAGAAAATCAAATAATACCTGAATAAAGATAAATATTGTATTATTTTCTTGTTTGAGAAGAGAGAAAAAGAAAGAAATGAGTCTTAGAAGACAAAAGTCGTTGAGATTGTTTGGTCAAAGTGAAGGCTTCAGAAATCATCCTTTACTATTTTTCGATTTTGACTAGAAAAATCTTTGTGGAATGTTACTGGTCTTTAAGGCTGCCAAAACTGCATTTATTTCATTCACGACAATATGTGGTCCAATGTCTCCCACTATCATAATTACTGATTCTAGCTTTTATGCAATAAGGATTTGAGCCATATAATATTCGCATTACGATAAAGGCATTCTAAAAATGTAGAAACAAATGGAATTTTGTAAATAATACTCGTATTTGTTAAACCAAAAGCTTACACTTTTCATATTAGCTTTTTCTAAGCTGTCAAGTGAACATCATTAGGTAATGAAAATGTTAAAGAATGATTTAGAGAGAAAAAAACAAGTGAATGGAGTTGAAATATCACAATACGTGTTTGACGAGTGCATTATTAAGGAGAAGGTGGAGATCTCAACCATTTCCAATGAGTGACTTTGTCTTTTGAAAATGCATATTGTTTTTTGAATTTTGTTACTTAAATATTCTTATAATTAGTTTTTAAATCGAATCAAGAACAGTTCCTAGTGTTAATGTACAATAAAAGGGGCACAGTTCAACTGTTCCAACCTTTAATTCTTGTTTATGCCGACATGATGTTTGCAGTACTATCAGTATTTTGCAATAAAGTCTAATTCTTTAAGTGTTATCGCTAATTAGGCATATCGGTAATATAGAGGAAAATCCAATTCTTACTCGAATTTTTGTCATCATGACGGTATAAAGATGACCTAATTGGCCTGTCAAAACCTACATAAACAATAATATAATAATTGATTCCTACATGAAACTAAAATACTTGACTAAAATATTATTATTTTACTTGTAATATAAATATATAATAAAAGTTTATTTTTAAGTTTCTTGTATATGAAATATATACTTCTTTCTTTTGATGAAATTATATATGAAATTTCATACTTTTGGTCTCCCATTAAATAAAACATTTTGAACGTTCTAAATTTTGAACGTTGTAAAACTGCATGTTGAACGGATATAAAAAATAATATTTTTATCGAAATAAAATTTTAGATTTTATTTATAAAAAACGGAAATGAATTTTTCGACTTCGTGTTTAGCAAAACTTTCAAAGAATGATAATAGTATATGCTGTGTGTGTGTGTTCAGCTTGATTTTATTATGTATTCTGAAGAAAACATATATTGTTCCAATAGTCAACAAAATAAAATTATTTCTGGTCCATTTTTTTCCATCAAATATAAAATTTTAACATAGATTCTGATCTTGTAAAATTCAAGTTGATGTCTCATTTCCAAATATTGAAATTGGACTTAATGTTATGTACTCACAGGTCCCCCACACCAAACACAATCGTTCTACTCTCCCCACAAAGGACCACTCTTCTTTCACAAATTTGGTTCAAATCCACCCCAAAAATAGAAAAGGAATTCAAACTTCAGGGAAGTCAAACTAAATTATAACAAGTATTGAGGACCATTTTGAAATTTATACTTTTTTAGTTGTTTCATGGAACTTTCGTTGTAATCTACTACAACGCTACTTACTCGGTGTGCACACCTGAAACTAAAACTCTATATATATAGACCACAATCTCACTTCCCAACACATCAAACCATAACTTCAAAACCTCAACAAAACATAAAAAACATAAACAAAGAAGAAACCTATTGAAGAAGAAACAAAAATGGTAGCTTTTGCAACAGAGAAGAAGCAAGATCGTAGTCTATTGTCAAGAATCGCCTCCGGTGACGGTCACGGCGAGAATTCGTCTTATTTCGATGGTTGGAAAGCTTATGAAGAGAACCCATTTCACCCAATTGATAGACCTGATGGAGTTATTCAAATGGGTCTTGCTGAAAATCAGGTAATTCACAATAAAAATCCAAACTTTTTTTTTTTTTCTTCTTCTCTCTGTTTCTGTAACCTAAAAAACCTAACTTTTGGGGCATTTTGCTTCATTGGTGTAGCTTTGTGGAGATTTGATGCGTAAATGGGTTTTAGAACATCCAGAAGCGTCGATTTGTACAGAACAAGGTGTGAATCAATTCAGTGACATTGCAATTTTCCAGGATTATCATGGCTTGCCTGAATTCAGACAAGTAAGTATTTTTGTTGCCTGAACTCAGACAATATCATCACTTTTGGTTTGATTGGTTTCAAAGATTTTAACTTTATTGTTCGTTGCTTTGTTTAATTCTTTCAGGCTGTAGCGAAATTTATGGAGAAGACAAGAAATAACAAAGTTACGTTTGATCCTGACCGGATTGTTATGAGCGGCGGCGCAACGGGCGCACACGAGACGGTTGCTTTCTGTTTAGCTAATCCCGGCGATGGTTTTTTAGTCCCAACTCCTTATTATCCAGGGTATGTTTCAAAAGACCATCAAATTTGGTCATTGAGTCACATTAGAGTTTGGTTTGATCTGGTTTGGTTTGGTTATCTAAATTTTGGTTTGGTTTGGTTTGGTTTCAGGTTTGATAGAGATTTGAGATGGAGGACAGGAGTGAATCTTGTACCTGTAACTTGTCATAGTTCTGATGGGTTTAAGATCACGGTGGAAGCCTTGGAAGCTGCGTATGAAAATGCGCGGGTATCGAATATTCCGGTTAAAGGTTTACTTATGACGAATCCTTCGAATCCGCTTGGTACGACGTTAGACAGGGAATGCTTGAAGTCTCTTGTTAACTTCACCAATGATAAAGGAATTCATCTTATTGCGGATGAGATTTATGCTGCAACTACTTTTGGTCAATCTGAGTTTATAAGTGTTGCGGAAGTGATCGATGAGATCAAGGATTGCAACCGCGATTTGATTCATATTGTCTATAGTCTATCCAAAGATATGGGATTGCCTGGTTTAAGAGTTGGTATTGTATACTCTTACAATGACCGGGTGGTTCAGATCGCAAGGAAAATGTCGAGTTTCGGTCTGGTTTCGTCCCAAACGCAGCATTTAATCGCCAAAATGTTATCTGATGAAGACTTTGTTGACGAGTTCATCCGCGAGAGCAAACTGCGGTTAGCTGCAAGGCATGCAGAGTTAACCACCGGTTTAGATGGTTTAGGCATTGGTTGGTTAAAGGCCAAAGCTGGTTTGTTCTTATGGATGGACTTAAGAAATCTCTTGAAGACAGCTACATTCGATTCAGAGACAGAGCTATGGCGCGTGATCGTCCACCAGGTGAAGCTGAACGTGTCTCCAGGCGGTTCGTTCCATTGCCATGAACCGGGATGGTTTAGAGTATGTTTTGCGAACATGGACCACAAGACGATGGAGACGGCTCTAGAGAGGATCAGAGTGTTCACTAGTCAACTCGAGGAGGAGACTAAACCGATGGCTGCAACAACTATGATGGCTAAGAAGAAGAAGAAGTGCTGGCAGAGTAACCTCCGATTAAGCTTTAGTGACACAAGGCGGTTCGAGGATGGCTTCTTCTCGCCTCATTCACCGGTTCCGCCTTCTCCGCTAGTCCGTGCACAGACTTAAGACCGTTTAATATTTTGACTAGACCAGTCGTAAATTGAAAGATCAATTCTTTAACTTTGATTGTGACATTTATCTGATTAAATGTATAGCTACGACTATCAAGTTAAATATATTTTATAATGTATCTCTATGTAATTTTAACCGATTGAATAATATAAATGAGAAATCAAAATTTGTCAACTGCTGTAGTAGCCTTGGTTTTCCCAATTATGAGAAGAAGAAACTCAAATCTCTATGAATTAGTAGTTCCATTTAAGTGTTCTGATGCCTGAGTTGTATCAATATCAAATCAAACCGTTGATTCAACCAGCACAACCGGGAACCTGACATGATAAAACAGGTGAATTGACCGGTCCATTGTGGAAGCTCCGTTTTAAACAGTTAAATTAGAAAATAAATGTTAATATTGTTGAGATGCTCAAATAAGCAAAAGGAGTTGTAGAATTTGGCCCATTGTCCAGGAAGAGAAACAATTGTTGGGCCAGCAATAAATTATACAAATCAAGAAAAAAAAAATAAACAAAAATGAAGCAGTTTAGCTCAAAATCAGCACAAATTATCGGTTTTGACCGGTAGAACAAGTTTTGTTAAAGACTTGTAGACCAAGTTAGAGTAAATTTTCAGCATAATCAAGTTCTATTCTGGATTTTATTTTGTTTTCACAAATCACAAAAAAAGAGAGACTGTGCTTTGTTGAAAACACACAAGCAAGGCCTTGAAGAGAACTAATGTAGCAATTGTTTGTGGCCCATTTTGTTAATTTCTTTTGTAGCAAATATCACAAAAGATTTGTTGGGAAAAAGACTACAAAAGTAAGAAATTTTATGTGAGTCCTATCAAATTAAATAGTTTAAGTTAAAAAATAGAAGATAACATGAATAGCTCAAAACAAGATATATTCTAGCAATTAATAGAATAAGTAATTATTTTTAACTTCAACAATAAAAAAACTTAAAATTAAAATAAATCTTATATGAACAAAAAGTTACAGCTAAAATTATCTATATATAAAAAGAATAAGCCCCCATTTTTTTTTATCTAACCTCAATCACTTCAAGACCGGTCATGGTAATAAAAAATGTAAAATTTCCTTTAAAAAGTTTATAAGGAAAATATTTTTCTCTTGAATTCATTTTTCTTTTTGTCTTTTGTTTTTCTTCTTAATTCAACTAGTTTACTCTGAAAATTGTCCCAGAAGAACCATCATAAGAACAAGCCAAAAACTTAAGAGTTAAGACCAATTTCACAATGTAGCCACTCAATTTTGTAAAAACCGGTAGCTTAAATTCCAGGCTTGCTAAGCTTCATTGTTTTGTTGCTGGGTAATATAATGCAAGTTTTAAGTTATAAAAACTAGGCCACAACGGTAATTGTTTTCTTTTTTTTTGGGATTTCAATCTTTAAATTATTGACCGTTAACCAAATTTAGTGTGTGTTTTCTGTCGGGAATGGTTTGATAAATTGCATTACGAGACATGGTGAGAGTACAACCAAAGACAGATAACAAACACATAATCTATACAAGAAAAAAAAACATATATTTAATCCTCTTCACACAACAAATGTATACATATACAAAACTCACATATTGCGTCTTCTTTGTTTAGGATTTGGTTGGGAAAATGTTTTAATTGATCTTTATTTAGTTCTTAACGTTTTGGCTGCTAATTTTCCTAACGATGGAACTAGTCTAAATTTTATTAGTTTATTCATGTGTTCTGTTTGATCTTTCAATGCTTCACGTGTATAGATTGTTTTCAAATTTGTTGTTAATAGCATAGTAGCCAAATGGGCATAGTGTCTTACTATATTAATTAGCATGCGAGTTTAGCTAGCTGTCAAATATTCTGTTACAAAAGTATTAATTTTCAAATGGAGAGAAACTAAAATCAATTTTACCTTCTTTTTAAAAATGTTCAAATGTTCAATACAAAAATGATACTCCCTCTATTTTAAAATAAATAATGTTTTAGCATTTTTTAAAAAATCAACATAATGTTCAATACAAAATTTTAACTTATCTTTCCCAATTAATGTTAAAACTTTTTCATACTATCTAGGCTATTAATTATATAGTATATGGGTATAAAAATTATTAAAAAAAAATTTAGTTATCGTGCATTCAACTAAAACATCTTTTATTTTCTATTTTTTTTTAAACAGAGAGAATTTGCTATATTGACTCAGAGTTGTTAAATTCGAAAAAGCAACTCAGAGCTGTTTTAGTATTTTTATTCATCGACGTTCGTATAAAAGTATAACAGATGATGGTAATGGGTTCAAGCATCATTTATAATCATGGGTTGTTACAGATATATGTGTAACAAAAAATTATAGATAGAATATATATAGTACTTACCGATCACTAGGGCATGATGCTTCAGTACATTTAAATATGAGACAACTTTAACTTAATCAACCTTGATTAGTTTCCATATCTAGAATTCTATGCGATATAAATGTAAATTAGTACATTTGAAGTGTACTTGTGTTTCTTGATTGGGAGTATAGTCATTTTGGGTTTCGTTTGAAGTTGATAATCGTATAAAACTGAAAAATAAGTTTTCTTAAAAACTATATTAATTTAGAGAGAAAGTAGTGTCTGCTTAAGGATCTACTGATCCACATACAATAGTGGATTAATTTTTAGATATATATAAATTGATAACTAATAATAATGTCGTTATGTTCTTGAATTTATTTAAAATATATATACTATAGATAAATTATTATTTTTTGTCAAGTAAACTATATATAAATAATGTTTGAAAATCTCAGTAACGTGGACGGTCTCGGCCATGGCCCATGGCGGCTAACAATGGTGGGAGCAGGTCCCCAGGTAACATACAATAATACCATACAACAGATTGAGTTTAAGGATTGTTAATTAAATTTTGAAAAGTTATAGTAAGCATTATTTAATTGCATATATATAAAGTACAAAATGCACACATGACTCTACCTAGCTATTCGCATATAGTTAAAAGAAGAAGTCTATGAATGGATTAATAAATTTTAAGATTTGAATTAGATTGTATTTTTATGACCCAACCAAATATAATCTCATAAAACGTATAATGAAATTCGCCATGCAAATATTTTAACCCAATATATAGTCTAGTTTTACACCATATGTAAATGTTAACATTCGTTAACGTACATATAGAGAGTTTTGCGATTGAGCTTTTAAAGAGTCTACTCCACATATACACATTCATAAGGCATGAAATACGTAATGATGTTAACGTTATTTATTAGAGGTTGAAATATTATAATAAAAAAAGTGTAGATTAACATTAAGACAAAAATGTAGAACAAAACGAATGTTTTTTTTTTTGGAAGATAAATGTTAGTTAATAATTAAAGTGAAAGTAACTGATTGATATTATGAGAATGCATTTTTACTTAAAAACAACATTCGTCAAGATTAGTTGTTGTTTGTTAATTGGGTTGTTAATCAACAACCATTATTAAAAACTTGGTTAAGGGTAAGATATATTGCAAATAACTTCAACTTCATTAAAATACTTCACATGCAATGATTTGTCTACCAAATACAATTAATTAACTTACCGAATTTCTCGACGAAATAATAAAATTTTATCGAAATTCTCATCTATGTAAGCTTTAATTCCACGAGCAATCTATATAGGCTAACAAAAGTAGCCACCACACGTAACCTCAAGTAAAAAAATATACATAGCTTTGGAATTTTTGTAGTGTCCTGGCATGGCAAGTTGAATAAATACAAAGCAAGGTAATAGAATAAAAAAATAGCACAAATTGTAGGGTTTACCATTAACATATATCTTTTTTTTTCTTTATCTATAACAAACATATAATTCATAATCTTCCAAAATAAATTCTGAAAGCCTTAAAGTCTCCTGTGATGTAACTATAGAAACTTCTGTGAAAGGATTTGTTATAGGGATCTTAATCCTCTATCTGTGAATGAACTATTCCTAGTTCAAAGCTCATCGAGTTAATCCAGTTATTTTATTTTATAGAATAAGAACTATAGTTACATATTAACATTCAATAATAGAATGAAAATCTTCATGAATTGTATACTGAAATTTGTTAGCCAAAAAAACAGTAGATTGAAATTTAAAAACTTAAATACATGATAAAATGAGAAAAAAAAGAAGTCGATTGAAAACCATTTAAAATCATGCGTAATATATACTTTTAGACCATAACTTAAACTAATTTTGTTTAATCTTCTCTAGTTTTATTTCTCATCACTGTTAGTGCATACGACGCAAAAAAAAAAGGAGAAATAGATGATTATACGAAAAATTATGAGTAATGAGTCAGACTTCAATATGAACTCTAGAAGATAACCCCATAATCCAAACTCGGTTTCATAGACAAGTAGGCTAATGGGATCCTCACCATTTACCTATTTTACCTCTTCCTCATCCGCATCCATTATTATCCAAGTTGCAACTCAAAGAGTTAGATTCCCACTCTGAGAAGCAGCATTCATCCTTCTTAAACTCTTTCACTAAACAATAAATCAAGGCTTAGATCAAACTAATACTCACAACCCTAGCAAACCCCATTTCTTTCCGAGAATCTGACTTTTTCGTCATATTGATTCGTTCTGATTAAAAAGTTCGAAAGTCTCTGAGATGAAAAATCTATTTTTGTTCTTCCATAAACTGTTTAAACCATGTTACTAGTCGTTATCCTTCCGGAAGGCGGTCGGAGAAGCTTTGCTCAATTATTCTCCAGCGGACGAACCACCTACCTTACATTCTACTGTTATTCTAGAGCATTTAACGTTCTATCCAAGAACATTTCATGCATTTTTAAAGAATTCCCGAAAATTCGTCTCAAACAAGTTTTTAAACGTTTTAATAAA
Organism: Turritis glabra; assembly: GCA_900406565.1. Classification (NCBI taxonomy): domain Eukaryota; kingdom Viridiplantae; phylum Streptophyta; class Magnoliopsida; order Brassicales; family Brassicaceae; genus Turritis; species Turritis glabra. The sequence continues at coordinate 3,982,078 of OVBN01000243.1, read as the reverse complement.
ATATTTATTAACTAAATTTTTATTTAATTTAAATTTGTATAGTTTTATTTAAAATAAATCTGTTTTTGTAATTATTTTAGTTATAAGTAATTAAATTATATGGGATATAATTTTAAATTTAGATTTTAAGTTAATAAATTTTTTTAATTAATCTTATAATGACCAATGTGATTGGTAAGTAATTTTGGAGGAATTATTTGTTCTAGTTTCTCTCTCCTCATTTTTGTTTCATTATATATGCATGTTAAAATAATAAATTATATTTGGTAAAATTTATTTTTTCTGACCTTATAAGGTATTTAAACTAATTTAAATTATTATTTTCAAAATCATCTGATTTTATTTATATTTAATGTACTTAAATTACATTTGTTTTAATGTTATTAACATTTGGAGAGAATTTGTCTCTCTCTTCACCTATTTTATTTAATTATATAGATATTTACATAACTAATATCCATATTTCCTTAAGAACAAATTAGAAAATAGTAATAACAATAAGAAAAGACAAGGCAATATTATTTTAATGATGATAATTGTAATTCAAATCAAACAGGAATAAATAGAACATGTTAGTTAACTTCTTTCTTCTTGTTCTCTTCTCCTCATTGCTTTATCCTCTCAAGACCAACACTATATATAATCCTAACTTGGGAATTTCTATTCTCCAAACATTGTCAAATCAAATTCTCTAAGTGTCTCATAAAAAGAATGGCGAGATTCGGGTTAGCTCTTGTAATGATTCTCGCGATTCTAGGATCTGTGAGCTTTTCAGAAGCTCAATTGAAGATGGGATTCTACGACAACACTTGCCCTAACGGAGAGAAGATTGTACAAGATGTTGTCAACCAACATATCAACAATGCACCTTCTTTGGCTGCTGGCCTTATCAGGATGCATTTTCATGATTGCTTCGTTCGGGTATCACCAATTTTGTTTTAATTACAATTCATAAACTATAAATTTTATATTATCATAAGTACACTCACTATACATATTATAGCCCGAAACCGTTATTATCAATCTCCAAGATTAAAAAAAAAAAAAACTTATTATCATAAAAAAATACTTTACATAAATTATTTTTAGGCATGTGTTTATCATACAGTATATGCAAAAACGTATACTTTCTTCATATACACCAATGATATATAAATACGTACGTATTGGTGTTGACAGGGTTGTGATGGTTCGATCTTGATCAACGCGACATCGAGCAACCAACAAGTCGAGAAGCTTGCTCCTCCGAATCTAACTGTTAGAGGTTTCGACTTCATCGATAAAGTAAAGTCTGCCCTAGAATCAAAGTGTCCTGGAATCGTCTCCTGCGCCGATATCATTACCCTCGCTACTAGAGACTCTATTGTTGCTATTGTGAGTATGCTAATACTTTAGTTACCTCGTTTTAACCCAATACAAAAACTAACCAGTTTCGATTAATTTTGGCTTAGGGTGGACCGACATGGAATGTTCCAACGGGACGCAGAGACGGACGGATCTCTAACTTTACCGAGGCTAGGAACAATATTCCTCCTCCTTTCGGAAACTTCACGACTCTTATAACCCTCTTTGCAAACCAAGGACTTGATGTTAAAGACCTCGTCTTGTTATCCGGTAAAAACCAACTCCAAATTCTTATTTTTGGGTTCGGTTTAGTAACTTCGGATAAATTTTGGGTTCGGTCATAGAAGATAAAACGCTACGGTGTGATTTTCATGGGTTATTTCAAACGTCGTCGTTTTACTATATGGTATTTAAACGTTGTCATTTTAAACGCTTTAGGTGCGCACACGATTGGAGTGTCTCATTGCTCCTCCTTCTCAAACCGTCTCTTCAATTTCACCGGTGTTGGAGACCAAGATCCGTCGCTCGACAGCGAATACGCCGCCAATCTCAAGTCACGGAGATGTTTGTCTCTCGCCGACAATACAACAAAGGTCGAAATGGATCCCGGTAGTAGAAACACCTTTGATCTTAGCTACTACCGGCTTGTCCTGAAACGTCGTGGACTTTTCGAGTCTGACGCTGCATTAACTATGGATCCCGCGGCATTGGCTCAGGTCAGACGTCTCGCCGGAGGATCGGAACAAGATTTCTTTGCTGAGTTCTCGAAGGCCATGGAGAAAATGGGAAGAATTGGGGTCAAAACTGGGTCAGATGGGGAGATCCGAAGAACCTGTGCTTTTGTTAATTGAAAATGAATCTTACTTTTGTCTTTTGAATCCTTTTTTTATATTTTTAATATCGTTGTTTTGGGGTTTTTGTTATTTTTTGGTCGACCTTTTGGAAACACAACTTCGAGATTTGTATTATTGTATGTGGTGAAAATGTGATCTTTCGAATAAATTTCACGTTTGTGAGTTCGTTGTACTAAATCTTTCATCCATGCATTTCTGAATAAAATATTGTTGTAGGTGCTTTAGTATTAGATTATTATTTTAAAAAAGTAAATGAAATAGATTAATTTTAGTGTATAATATTACCAGAAAATGCTATTTTTTTTTCATCAACAACTATATTCAATTTAAGAAAATAGTAAAAGATTAACAAGTTAATTAAAAGTAACTAGAATTGAAGAAAAAATTATATGTAAAAGAAAATTTAAAGCTATAGATATGGTGCCAAATCTTTTTAGAAAATACTAAAAGGTGATTTAGTTTTATGAAAATGGCTAAATTAAACGGAAAAAAACTATATGTAAAAGAAAAGTAAAGCTAGATATATGACATCATATCTTGAGATAAAATAGACAATTTTTGTTTCTTATTAGTAAATATTAGAATAAAAAAGAACTAAAAGGTTTGAAAAATATGAGTAAAAAGGATGAAATGTTTAAAGATGAAAAAAGGTTAGGAAAAAGACTTCTAACTTTTATAATTTTTAGTTTATTTTCAGATATCTTAATTGGATGTCAAACAAAAAAAGAAATAATCTTAATATATCTTCTTAACAAAAGTAATTAGGCTCTAATGTAAGTAGGCCATGACCCAAAATCGTAAGCTCAATGGTGGAATAAAACTATATTGGGCTTATTAAAGCCCATTGACACACTTGTAATTAATTATTACCTGCATTTGGGATGTTCATCAGCGTTTGCTTCTCTTCTCAAACTTAGTAACTCACCATTGATAAGCTACACACAAGAGTAACTTAGTGTAAACTGTTTTTGTAAGAACTTTTACTTATGAAGACTTATATTTTATTTACCAGTCTTTAGAAGATGCGTAGTCCAAGCAACATCTCTTGAGTAATAAAGACTCTAATTTGTTTGTCTACGAAGGTTGATTCCATTGATGAAAGAGAATTAGAACATCAAAAATGGCTTGGTGTAGTCACAATAGAGTTGTGCAATCTCAGTATAATCCCAAAAAAACCCAACATGGTGTATACATATCTTTCTTTAATTACGAATTGTAGATTATGTACACCAAAGATTATCACATAAATAAAACAATCAAAACCTATAAATTTGTTTCTCTTTTCTTAATCAAAAGAGTTACTCAAAGATTAGATTGTCACAACAGAGTTAAAGATTACAATCAGTGATCAATCACTTCAAGAATCTCACTTCTGCTTTTCACCAACCTATGAAACACTTCCCTAACTTGTCTTTGTAACCCTTCAAGCCCATCTTCCATTTTCCGGCAAATCTCCTCCATCTCCGCCACTTCCACCGTCACATCCTCCTCCCCATTAAACCTAAACCCTTCACTAAATTCCATTAGCTTTAACCCAATCCTCTCCATCCTCTGCATCTCCTCCATCAATCCACCGCAACGGGTCTCTTTCCGTTTCATCTCTTCACCGATCCTCTCGGAGATGCTCACGGCGGCGCTAGCCCAAACCTGATGCTTCGGTAACGGCAAATGAACTGTTAAGCCGTTACTTGTTTGACAAGGAACCGCCGCAACTAACGTCCACATCGCCATTACCATCACACTACTCATTATATATATCGGCGACGCCTCTCCACCACGTGGCGCTACGAGATTCGCCGTCATTGCTTGAATCTGCTTCGCCGCTGACCAATTCTTACTCACACACCCTCCTCCTCCTCCTCCGCTTCCACCGCTACGCCGACCAAACGACGACCACTGCTCCGTTGACGTCCTCCGTCCACTTCCGCCACCGCCGCTGCTACCGCTGTTTTTATCGGCGTTTAAAGCGGCGAGGAGGCTTGTGAGAGCTCGTTTAGCTCTCCTAACGCTTCCGTCACTTAACGGCGCATGTTTCAACGCCGTAACAGCAATCTCAGCAAGACGCTGGATTTGTCTGACTGAGTCAACACCGTTGACTACGGCGGTACAAATATCAAGAGCTTTAACAATCCGATCAAGCATCTCCGGTACAAGCTTATCCAACGGCGGTTTCGAGACCTGAGCCTGATTCGTTGTTAAAACAGAGTGAAACTCCGATTCACAAGACATGAAAACATCAAGAAGCTTCCTTAGCCACTGGATCGAAAGAATCGGATAAGATTCCGGCGAATCCGACGGTGGGGGTAGTAACTCGGCGAAACGCTCAGCTACGTGTTTTTGGAAATCTTCAAGTTCTTCGAGCTCTTGCTCGTGGTTAACGTCCATGGAAACCACTTGATTGCGACGGCTGATTCGACTTAGGAAAGAACTTTGGTGTTCCGTCGCCGGCGCCATTTAAAACGGCGAGATTACAACAAAATTTGTGAAACTTTTGGGGGAAGAAGAGAGAATCTTGATAAAGCAGAGAAGGGTATATTTTTTTTTTTTGAGATTATTGACCAGAGAACAGAGTTATTATATGGGAGAAGGGAATAAGATTGGGAAGACATGTTTTTGTCTGGTTGTGAGACCAGAGACTTGTTCTTCTCTCTCTTTTCTTGTATATAATTGTCTTTTTACTTCACTTTCAATTTTATTTCAAGAATTTGATTCAAATGCATTAGTGTAACTTGTCTAAATATTTTTTTTTTTACAAAAGTATTTTTCTACTTTTTATCCATTAAAAAAACATCTATATGATATTACTATCGTTGTTAAAAAAAAAAATTTTTGGAAAAATACTAAATGCCATGTTCAAATCTTGACACGTTAAAAATAATTACATAAGCTATAGTAAAACCCATAGCACAATTAATAATTTAACTGAGACAAATTTTGTAGCGTCACGTATAACTCGGATGAATCTATGTGGAATTTATATTTAACAAATCTCTTCACTAGTATAGCATTTACGATATATCTTATAAAATTAGTTTGTATAAAATTTAGAGTCTACTTTATAAGGTTATAGTTATTTTTTCTTTTAGTTAAAATTAGAAAATTCCTGATTGAAACACATACATTTCTTTAGATTTATATCAATATTTAATATTTTTTTATCTGTATCAATTGTTATTTGATTCTGTGATTTTTTAAAAAATTTCAAGATATATTTTCAGTTGAACGTTGTACGTTTCGGATATATATAGCACGTCTCCCTTTTCTTTTACTATATGAAATCCACACGTAAAAGTTATAAAGATTATAGTTAGTCATGTTTTTTAAGCCATGTTGTTCATTAACACACTCTTAAATGAGTGGGAAGTCCATGAAGGCTTGGATCATCTAACCTATTTAAGAAGAATTAATAAACGATAATTTACTCCCATGATCAACTCTCTGTGTAAAATAGAAATTCTATGCTAATAATCCACACACTTATCAATAGCCTAAGTAAATGTATGTATTCTCTATTAAATTTTATTCTCTTAAGAAATGAATATACAGTAAATCCCTATTACAAAATTGTTTGCAAAACGGAATCCATACTATTTTTTACTTCAAAAATAGCTTAAATATTAAAATACGCTAAATATAATCCTTTTCATATATATAATATGTCTTTTATATTTTTTCATCTAATTCCCATGATCTAAATATTGATTTGACTGTGTTCAATGTTGTAAAAGTTTTACGGGAGATTTTTTATCCATTTAACGAAATAGTAAAAACATATTTCGGCAAAGTTGATTATTATTGAAATTTGTAGAAAATTTAGAACAACGTTTTTTTCATCGGAAGAAGAAAATATAAGTTTTTCATAAAGAAAATAAAGCGACCTGAACTGTTTTTTGGTTCGCCACCGAATTGAGATTGTTTATTGGCCACCAAATTGGGTTAATCACAAAAATGTGTAAAGAAAAGAACAGACCGTTTCGTCTAAAAAACTGAACCTCTTCTGGAAAGTCTCCATCAGGTTGAAAATATCGTCGTTGTCAGAAGCAAAAGGATAAGATAATATATTTAAAAAATCATTTATTGGCTAACAAAAATTAATAAATAATTTATCAGAAAGCAAAAGTCAAAAATAGTGACAATAGAGAGAGAAAAGGCTTTGACTGAGTCACACACATCTCTTAGCTTCCGCGCGCTATTGATCACTTCCATGGTTCCCATAAATTCTGTTTTATACTAGAGTTATGAATTTATGATGAATTTATGATGAATTAAGATGATTAGAGCTTATGAACTTATGATGAATTAAGATGATTAGAACATCTTCAGCGGGTGGGTCTCTCAAATATATTAATTTAATTTTTTCTAATACATAAGTTATTTATTTAAGTTTTAAATAATTAAAAAAGAATTTAATCAGTTATATAAAACTAAATGTCAAAGATGTTTTTCGGAGATTTTCGTTTTTTCTCATTTTTTAGTTATTTTTTTTAATATTTAAATATTTTCTGATAAATTATCGTTAAAGTTTATAATATGTATGTATAAACAGAACAGAATTAATATGCATATTATTTTGTGGTAAACTATGGCTTCGAAATGGTGTCAGCGGTTTGGATAGTGCGGAACAAGTGGTTATAGAGATACGATATGTTTTACTGCGGTACGATTGAAATAAACGCATTATATGAAACAAATATAGTTACTGTTGAACAAGCGGTGTGAGAGAATATATAAATGGTAGAAAAACAGAGGCGATGCGGTCGAAATGTTTAAATGGTGAAAATGTAAAAAGCGGTGCACAATATATATTTTAAATTATTTTCAAATTAAAAATGATTTAATGATATTAATATAATTATAAATTAATTTTTTTAATTTGTTATTTAAATAATGGTCAAGCTTTTCATATATTAATTATGAACCATAAATAAATAATTACTAAAATTTAAAATTTTTGTTTGACATTCTATAATAATAAATTTATTGCTTAATCAAGTAAAATAATATTATTATGATAAAAAATTAAAAATGATTAATAATTACAAACCATAAATAAAATACTAAATAATTATTCAAAAAACAAATAAATTTCATAATGAAAAGCTTATTACTTCATGCATTTGGTTCATTACCCAAAATTGTATAAAGTAATATGACAAACTGTTAAAAATATGGTTGAATTCGTAGATTTTGTGGATTGACTATATAATATTATATTTTTTAATGAATTCAAGTGATTTTTTGCATGACTCCAACTCAAATCAATTCTAAATTGACCGTATTAGATATCGTAAAATTATAATATAAATAAATAATTATCAAATTTTAACTAACTTTTTAATATCTTGAATGATAGAAATATTTTTGTTTCAAGTAGAATTGTTTTATTTATCAAAATTATTATGTATCATTTATTTTAAATCTTTTGAATTTTAAAAACTATATATTATACATATATACACATATGTATGTATAGGGGAGATAACGCCTTTGAAACACATGAACCACCCTTAATTGGGTGTTGTTGAAAACAGTACATGCGGAAAGAAAATTTAGACCAAAAAGATATGATTTTAATTATTTTTTTTATTAAATACGTTTCTCTTAAATTATGTGCCACAGTTTAGAAAAACAACATGAATGGTGAAGATTTGATGGACTGCCCCTCTAACCGCACGTTACATGCTTCCCATTCACTACTTAAGTCAGAAGCAAAAGAACTATCTAAAATCTGCAATAGTATCAAAAATAAGCATTCAATATACTTTATAAATTTCTTGAGATTTTAAGAAACTAGAAACAATAGTTTATAATTTGTTTTTGCTTATTTTTATTACTGAATTTGTAAGGAGCTTTAGCAATTTTTGCATTTACTCTTGCGTGAAATGAGGATCATTAAACATGGTCGTTTATTCTAAAATGGTCGGTTAAAGTTTACAAGTCTGTTAGGAAAGAATACTAAAAACGGTTATAACATTATATGATCGGTCAATGTCTTTATTTATAGTAATTCCTTATACTTTCTTTAAAAAGTTAGGGCATTATGAGAAAGCCACATGGAATCAAAGCTTCTCTCCTATTAGAAAAAAACTCATGATTGAGCTTTAACCGTATCTTTATAATTTCCCAAAATAACGCGTATGAATTAATATCATATCTTAAAATCTGAGAAGTACAAATAGTTTTATCATCAGAGAAGTATCATTGTCGGAAAAGCAATTTAACAACCAAAAGCGACGAAAAATTAATAACTTTTTAAATTCTATATCTATTTTCTGATTTGCCGTCATATGACAGCCACGAATGTGAATTTGAGAGAAAGAGATCTAAACGCGTTTAGTTGGAATTTACGAATTTATTATTCCACATTATAGTATTCATTTAATAGATTTTATACTCTCTTTCTAGATTTAAGTTTTAACATAAGGACAAAGCATAATAGTTTGATGGTGATGGATTTACAGTTTACCTTGGCACTCGCTTATTTAAATCGATCCAATATAAATGTTGACAAAAAAAAAAAAAAGTTTACGGTTCACCATTTACCATAGGTTGATAACTGTTTATTTTGTTTTTGTAGTTCCTGAAGTTTCAGATTTTTTTTTTAATAGATCTCTCAAATTGAATTTGGTCTTGGACTTATACAAAGAAAAGAACAATTACAAAATTAAAAATCGGAGATTGTTGCCGGAGTGCCTGTTTTCACAGTCGAAAAGTGTCTGTTTTCGTAAAGTCATATGCAAATGCTTAAAAACGAAAGGCATTCTAAGACAAATATCTAAATTTTAATTAACTCTAAAAAAACCTTTATCTTAAAAAAAAGAGAGAAAAAAGGAACAATAAGGTAACGATTGTCCTTTAGCCTAACCAATTTCCACAATAGAGTCAAGTTCTAGACTTACAACCATACATTTTTAAAAAATGGGAATAGCTTTTTTAAATTATCCCTTTCAACTGGAATCAAACTCGTGTTTTCTTATAAATGCTTACGTTTTTGGTTTACATCTGTTCAATTCAACTACCAACTCATCTTCATGTTGATAGCTTTTACAATGTAAACTATGTATAAGATACTTGTTGATCATGCATTTTACTTCTCGGATTTTTTTATGAAGAAATTTTTTTAATTAATTTGATTTTTTTGATAAAATATCAATTATATTTTATTTTGGTTTTACTTTTTAATGTTATTTTCTTAATTGAGCAAAGAAATAGTCTTCTCCTCTAAACTAGGAATATATTCCCCTATTTTTTGTTGTTTTCCCCTATATTTAAAAGACTTTGATGAAAAGATAAAGAGAAATTATGAAAAAGGTTGTTTTCTACCAAGTTTTTGATTGGGACCTCAATCACACTCTCTCTCACGCACACTTAAGTTGACTGAATAGTGAAATTATGCACCATTGTAAAATACATTCATATATTTAGAAATTTTTAGTTAATGGGCTGTTTCTTATTGATGGGCTATGATGAATTGTATATATGGGTCCATGACCTATAACATTAGCCATATAACAAACTACGCGTCGGGTCTTTGTAGCCAACATGAAACTCTTCGCTGTTTGGACTTTGGCCCATCTTCGAGAAAGAGAGAAGAATAACAACAATTTTAATTCCTAAAACTTCTTAAAATATATTATATAAAAACTGGCATAAGCATGAGTACCGAGTCAAATTAACTTAGTCCAGTGGTCGGTACAGGCCATTCTGTCTTACGCGCCTGGGTTTGAAGCCTCAACACTAACTTTGTGAAAGCGATTTGCTTCAGTGGTCAAAAGTTAAAGTTAATTGGAAGTTTTTGAATGCTGCATGCAGAGTTGTCTGTCGTGGTCTCGAATGTGTAATACTGTCCATCGTTGATATGACACATGTAAAAATCGTTAGTAACAGATCAGAGTGTTGTAGGGATGTGGAGTTGTTCAGTATAATCGCATGTATTGTATATAATTAGATTTTATAAATTGATTATCATATATAAATCAAAATATCTATAACAATAATGTAAGAGTCGTTAAAAAAGGCATAAGCACTTGCTGCATGTAGACTTTACTTCCTGATCTTGGATTACTTCGATATAACCTCTTGTAACTGAGCGAGTTTGAGACTATCGAGGTGTAAAGATGGCTTTACATGCTCACTAATTTCTAAAACTTATACAAGACTTTTTTGTTTTCTTGTTTGTGACTTATTAGGATAAAAATTAGAAATATATGATTTTCCTCACTCTTACAGTACACATGAATCAACTAGGGTCCATATATATACTTCTTTGGCGAATAAAAATTAGCGCAATGAAAAACATTGTTGTTTTAGTTCATTGGTTTCAGGCTTTATAATTGATGTTAAACGATGTTGACATAACATAAAAGCTCGTTTGTATTAGTGCGGATGCCGTTTAAATCCAGCCCGTTGTGTGTATATTTAGTAATAGACGACAAAACAAAACAATTTACAGATATTGTCATTACTATTTTTAGAGATTATAATTTCTAAATGTGAATTAATATTCCAAAAAAACAATTTAGTTTTTTTTATAGCAAATACCAATAATGAAATTGTAGTCTGCATCACCATACATTTGTAGTCGATTTTTTCTTCTAGTTGTTATATATATTTTTAGAAATCAATCGAGCAGTTTCTTAAAATTGATTCATCACTAGAATATCTTATATACTGGTTTCTTACTCGGTCCCCCCACCCCAAAGAAAATAAATACAAATAAGAGTTGGTGGCGACGAACGTTACATGTCCGGATGTCCCACCTCAGATTTATATACATGCAGAGAAATCTTAAGCTGTCGTGATTGATTGTGACATCGATCTCAGCCACGTAGTGACGATCAATAATAGAGTAGTGGACCATACTATACTTTATCATCTATTGGCCACCTTTAACATTTTGGAAATTTTCTATAATTTCTATAATAAAGTCTATATTTATGAAGTTATTTTAAGATTTTTCTGAGAGGTTGATCTCTGATTTATTTATGAGCACGTCTGAGGATTTTAATTGCGTTTTTTCGGGTGGTTGTGATTGAATTGTTTCTTGCCCTGATGATTGTTGTGTGATTACTTTATGTATATTGTTTTTGTGGTTGATTCATGTATGCTATGCATGTTAATGGTGATGAACTGTGGATGAGAATGGGCAAGTAGAAATGAAATAATGTCTAGTCCATGAATATTTGATGCGGTGATAAATATACGTTATCTGGACCATGTGGTAATGGATTGTGCTTAACTATAATAAATGTTATGTGTACATGTAATAGGACAGGTGCCATGAACCGTTGGGTATGAGCAATGATGTAACTAAGTAACAAAATTATAGGTTGGAGGAGAATGCCCTGTTCAATTAGATGTGAGAATGCGAACGATATTATATATGTGCTAGATGTGATGAAATTGATGTTTGCTTATTGTTTTCTCCTGACCATTTTACTAAGGTGCGAAAATCACGTCTACATATTGTCTCTTGTAAGTGGTTCTGAGAGTGATTCGTCTGAATGTTGATTAATGCATTAGACACACGAGGTTTAGGTTCAGTCGAGTATGAGTCAAGGCTTGGAATTTTGCCGAGAATAAACTTCTTTCAAGTTTTATTTTTTAAACATCGACTTTGTTACAATTAAAACGTTCTATTTCCCCACCACAACTATCGCATCGTATTAGATAGAGTCCAAATTATGATCCCATCCCAGATACTCATAAAAAATAGTTTTCAACTTAGATTTTCCCCAATCAAAATTTCTCATCTATTTTTTCATAAATCTGGGTTTAATCGGTTTACAAACAAAATCCGATAGAAAACCACACAAACACAATATAACCGAATTAAAATCTGATTGACATAAACCGACCCAATCTAAAACCCAATTCGATCCAATTTTTTATTTTCCGATCAACATGTTCATCCTCTGGCGACGTCTCCATAACTCACCGCCATTTCCACTGTTGATGCTTTCTTTCCCGATGGTGAGAGAAAACAAAATCAAATGACTACCTAAACTTCAAGGAGCCACGGTTTTCTTACCCAATCGACGACGATGAAGAAAAATAAGAAGAACGCGTCGAGCAGAAGGAGCCTCATGTCCATCAATTGAAATCTATTGATATCAACGGTTGTAAACGACCCAGGAGTCTAATCTCCGATCCGATTGTCAATCTCGACAACGTCTCTCCAGCCTCTGAGAAAAAAGCAAAATTGATAATAATCGGGGTTGAAATTGAAGATGAGGATTGGTTACGCTTCTCATCGGTTAAGGAAGTTGTTCATGTTTTGGAGGAGGAAGAAGAAGAGGTCCTTCCCGAGGAGACTGTTTTGTCCAGGTTACTATACTGTTCACAAGACATACTGAGTCGAAAATTTTGATTTCGTTTTTAGTAATCTTTTTATTGGAATTTGCAGATACGCTTATGAGATAGACATGGAGTACAATCTGATCGCGACACCGAACAGAGAAGAGAGGTGTCAAATCAGAGATTTGGAGAAATGGAGAAAGAAATTGAGGAAGTCGCCGAAATCGTTTGAATCACCACAGGTACACGGCCACGCTTCAGATTGAAGAAATCATGAATGGATTCAGGTTGGGTACGGTTGGTGAAGAAGAAAATTGGGTTGGGTGGATTTTCTTCAATCGGGTTCAATTAGTTGTAATTGGTTTGTAATTTGTTTAGATTAAGTTTAATCTAGTTTATTGTCTTTGTTAGTCGGTTAAGCAAACAGTAAACCAATTAAAGCCAGATCTATTGGAAAATATATTAATATTATGAATTCGGAGAGATTTAGGGAGAAAACTTTCGATTTATGGGGATATAGGTTGAGAAGCATTTGTTCGGAGACATGTGTGACGAGATCATAGTTTGTGCACTATCTAATACGATGCGATAATTCCAGTGGGAAATATGACGTAAGAGAAGTTATAACACACACTTGTAATTCAAACTTTTTTTTTTTGAACGAATGTAAAGTTGTATTCACCAGAAAACTGTTTTTACAATAAATGCATTATAGAGATTTAAATAGATTAAGCATTGTTACACCCAGAAAACTGTTTTTACAATAAATGCATTATAGAGATTTAAATAGATTAAGCATTGTTACACGTAAGATTTAGCTTTACATTCTCTGAGTTTGAAAACAATATAAGAGTCTTCCTTCGTATGCGTCTTGAGTTTTTATGGTGCTGAGCTTGTTTCTTACACTTTTGTCAATAAGCCTAGTGAATTTTGGGATTGGAAGTGGAGCATCTCCATGTCTTCTTCCATTTATTTCTCTCCAAATACTGTAAAATTGTAAGCTGGATTTAACTCAAACTCGAACTCGAACTTTACAACCAAGTAATTTTAGATTTAAGGTTAAGACGATACTTTAGCGAGAATGGCTGCTAACATCTCATCTTGATCTTGATCATGGGTGGAATGTTACACATAAAACCCAATCGATACTCCTTGCATCCAGTTGGATCTCATTCCAGTCCCAAAATCACTTGGTTTCCGATAAATCTTATTCATGGATTTGATCATGTTTAGAGACTTTTACTTAAAAAGGTGAATTCATATTCCAAAACGTAAAATTATAGTTGCGGTTCTGCTATCCGATTATTTTTTAGTTTATATTAAATTTTAGTAAAATAAAAATATCAATTTCTTAAGATAATATCATGAGTAATATTTTGTTATGTGTATATGGGTTCACTCTCATACATAATTTTTTTTATAAATTGTGAGTACTAGAAAAATTATTAAGAGTTAGTGGGAAAATCACATTTTATAAATTGATATAATAATTAAAGCCAAATCATACAAAAACAAAATCTGAAAAGAAAAGATAGTGACGTCACGTATCTGATATGGCCACTTCATAAACATGATGTTATAAGCGTGAAAAACGTTGAAAACCTAAATTACTCTTCTAATTTATCTTACACTGATTTAGTTATTAAAATATGGAGAGAGACAGATGTTATAAGCATGAAAAACGCCCAAAACCTAAACCTCAGCCAGGCACTGACGAATAAACGATTAAGGATAAAGTGCTTTGAACCACTACTATTTTATATAGTCTATTATAATTTTAAAACTTTTAAATTTTGGCAAAATTTGACTAGACATTCAGTTTTTTTTTTTTTATCAAACTAAGAAAAATGGGTGTTAAATGAGTGACTGTGAAATAACTTTTTGAATATCTTTTGTGACGAAAAATATCAGTAGCATTGTTCACCACGTTAAACGTTGAGTGACACCAAAATAATATTCAAGTTTTTTTTTTTCTTAATAAACGTTTAGTACATAATTGAATCAATTTAATTCGAGGTTTTGATTTGGTTTTTTTACACAATCATAATTGAATCAACTTAATTCGACATGCATGATATTCTAATATATGTAGTATTAACAAAATAATAAAATGATGATTTACTCGTGTTGTAGTACCAGGTTAATGATATTTGAAATTTCTATTAATATCGATCCAAACCCGTCCCGCCATATAACTCGTCCATTGTATTTTAAACTTTTTATAAGTTTATATGGTCATAATATTTTAAAATTTTTATAAAGTTTAAATATATCAATAATGATATTTAAAACTTTGTAAAAGTTTAAAATTTATTATATCCAATATAGTTAAATAGTTTGGCTAAATAACCGAATTAAATTGATACAAACTTTTAAATTTGGATGTATGTTAAGTGAAACTTCTTGCTCACTCGAATTTAGATTCAATTTGGTTTTATTTATAATATGACTTTGAATCATTGTCTAAAAATATTAGCCAATATGAAACGTACGGAGAGAATTCTTCTGCGCACTAAAATCTAGTTAAGACCACCTCCATCGGAAGGTTCCTAAGTGGGGTTCTAGCCCAAAATTGATTAAAATTAAATCAAAACTGCATAAATAAATGAGAACCGGTTATAAACGAAGAGTTTTAAGAACTCTTTAGAACTGATGACGTGTCCGATTATGTTTGGATAAAAAAATTTCTTTGGCTTTTCTTATCTCTGTTTCTCGTCTTTCTCGGCGAAGTCGGTGGAAATTTTTCACTCATCTCCGACGCAGATCGTACCAGCGTCGAAGCGATTCACTCATCTCCGACGCAAGCCGTCGTTTATCTTTCCGGTGGTGCCTCTCTGGTTTCACTCTCTCTCTCTCTCTATCTCTCTCTATATATACGATTCGTATATTATGTGAATGCTCTGTGCTTTGAGTGATACGAAAACCATATATATTCTCAGGCTTTATGTTGGTTGATGTCGGTTCCTGGAGCTTCGAATACGATTCTGGAAGCCTTGGTACCGTATTCCAAAGTATCTATGGTCCAATTACTCGGCAAGGTTTGTTCTCATACCTCAATTTATGGCTATCCAATTATATAAAGTTTCTGTCTCAGATCATTGATCCTGATTTTGGGACAGATATAGTTTCCTGTGGTTTTGTGAAAGATTTGAGAATTGATGAAGCTTTGTGAAATAATACTTTCTCCTTCACCAAATTGTTCTGTTTTAGATACTTTTTGAAGGCTGATGAAACATGTTTGGTCTTCTGTTGTAGGTTTCGTTCCGTTTGGAGCTCACAACACCGACATGTCCAGTCAAAGACATCTCTGTTTCAAGTTGCAAGGTACAAGTATCTTCCAATAAACTCTTGTGATAAATGCTTGTTAGCTGTTGATTAGGACTGTCTACATAATATTTATTGACTGCTTATTGTTTATGCTCTATGTGATCAATGCTTGGTAGTTTTAGATTAGGTAAAGACTTTAGTATGTCATTGATTGCTAAAAACACAAACCATACGAATCCATATAGTCACTCTTTCCAAAACACCATAAGAGAGTATGTCACTTATTCTCTTAACACAGACTAAAACACCTTCATTATTCTCTTTCCTTCTCATTTTAACATCCAATAGAAACTAGGTTATGGATTTTATGAATCCATATAGTCACTCTTTAACCTATATGGACCTCTTAAATAGTCAACAAGAAACCAACATTCTTGAACCTAGTATTGAACTTGGATCATCAGAAGTCCCTATGTTTAGTACCCAATGTTCTGATGGTCCAAGTCAAGGTGAATACACACCTGAGGACCGTAAAGCAAGAAGGAAATGGTCACCCAAAGAAGATGTTGTGCTCATCAGTGCGTGGTTAAACACAAGCAAAGATCCAGTAGTTGGGAATGAGCAAAAAGCTGAAGCCTTTTGGAAACGCATTGCAGCTTATCTTGCCTCAACTCCTTCTCTTACTGATCTGCAAAAGAGAGAGTCCAGTCACTGTAAGCAAAGGTGGGGGAAGATAAATATCCAAGTTTGCAAGTTTGTTGGATGTTATGAGGCTGTAACAACTCAAAAATCAAGTGGCCAGAATGAGAATGATGTTATGAAACTGGCAAACCAAATCTTCTTCAATGATCACAAGGTGAAGTTCACCCTTGAGCATGCTTGGAGAGAGTTTCGCCATGATCAGAAATGGTGTGGATCTTCTTCTACTATAGATAATGGAAGGTCAAAAAGAAGAAAGTGTGAGGAGGGTTCTACACAGTCATCAAGCTCCTACACAGTTAGCCATGGAGATGTTGGAGCTCGTCCTCCTGGTGTTAAGGCATCAAAGACCAAAGGTAAAAAGACTATGAGCAAGACAACCACTGTGGAAGAAGAAGGCAAGTCTCTGTTGTTGTTTCTAGGCATGTGGGAGATAAAGCAGAAGGACTTGGCAATGAGAGAGAAGCTATCTAAGACTAAATTGCTTGAAAGTCTCCTTGCAAAAACGGATCCACTTTCTGAAATAGAAATGGCTTTAAAGGATAAGCTAATTACTGAAATATTATCATAAGTTTTAAGTTTCAAATTTCTGTTGTATGTCTTTCCTTTGTATGAACTTTGATAGTTTTCATGTTTCATGTTCTCTTGAACTTTGAATTAATGTTTATGCCATATATATGTCCCCTCTACTCTCTCATCTTATGTTTGGGAACTTTTTATCTGTTGTGTCTTTGTTGAAACAACAATTTCTTCAGCTTGATCTAAGATTAAATTGATTTGTGTGTTACTCCCTCTGCTTGGTTGGGTTTTGTCTTCAAGATTGGTAGTGGTTCTTTTAATGATGTTGTATTTGCAGAGAGGGTATATTGCTCTCATCTTAAGCCATTTCACAATACAGGTCGAATGAAAATGGTGGTTACAAAGAAGAGCATGAAGCTCAGCACCATCCTCGTATGAACTCAGCACAATGAAGAGCATGGTGGTTACAGGGGAAGAACACCGAGCTCATCCTCTGAACACCGAACAGGGTGCGTTTGTTGAAACAATTGGCCGAGCATATCATGCGACAGAGGCATTTGTGCAGGGATGACAGTTTTTATTTAAATTCTCTTCCGAATCATATTTGGAGGGTGTCTTTTATATCAGAGAGATATTGATGAAGAACTGAAATTGCTTCTCTGTTTGTATTAGGTTTTATAATAAAATAATTTTCAAAATATTAATTATTTATTTTTAAGAACCCCATTAGAGATTTTACTATTGGAGGAAGAAAAAATTAAAATCCCCTACTAAGGTTCTTAACACAAAATTTATATTAAAAATTTTAATAGGAACTCCATAAGAGATTCTACCATTGAAGATGCTCTAAGGGGTTCTTTGAACATAAAATTTTCCTTCATTAATTGAGTAATATAAATCCGTTTAAAAAAATTTAAATCATAACATATGTAGAAAAAAATTAGATTTTTATTAAATTTATGTATTATATGATAATTTAAAATAATTAAAAAATTAAACTGATGATAGCAGAATCATAATTTTAAATCTTAATAAATCTTCTAAATATCTATATTATTAATTATGAAACATTATATGGATACTTCTAATTTTATAATAATGTTAAAATCTTTTAATTGTGTTTGGTTATATATATGAATAGGTGAATTAATTGTAAGGGTTGTTTGAATACATGAATATAAATATTTTTCTATTACATATTTACTTTTAACGAAGTTTTTAATTTATTCTTTAAATTAGTGATATTTTTTTTGAATATCTTATTAAAACAAATATTTTTTTTAAAATGTACTTAAAAAATATTAGTATAGATTTTTGTTTTGAAAAAATTTATAAACAACGACAATTTTTTAAGAAGATAATTTTAGTATTAATGCTTTTTCTTCTATTACAAATTATTTATGTATTTGATTACTGTTTTGTGAATTTTTTATATTATCATTTTTTTACTTTCACATAAAAATAAAAAGGGTATTCGTTTTTTCCGTTTGCGTAGGACCGGTCCTACATGAACTCTTTTTAAAATCTTTGGGCACTAGATAATCTTTCACTCTTCCATTTTTTCAAATTTTGATAATATTTTGGAGACAATCATCAGTAATAAAGTCAGATTTTAGAGATTCCGAGTTACCAATAGATTATTTGCTTCATATAGAAAATACAAGATGACAAAGGTCTTAAATGGTTTAGATTGGAAATCTCTGACTATTTTAGAGCATAGAAACTATTTTTTTTAGAGCATAGAAACTATACAAAGTAATTATATAAGAAACTAATTTTGTTTTTTGTTTTTCTAGTTAATTTGACACTAAAACCCATGAGAAAACAATTGGAATAACGTATCGGGGTTTATCGTTTTGACAAAAAGGTAATGTCACAAACATTTTGACAAAAATAACTTGATTTATTCAACCAAAAAAAAGAATAACTTGATTTTATCGTCATTTCTCTCTTTCTGAGTTTGTTACGATTACTTGATTTTCCCTTGCCGATTGACCAATGGGGTAGGCTTCTTTTTGTTTTTCTAGAAAAACCGATCGACACATGCTGGTGACATTTACGAGTTTTGACGAAGTTTTAAAACGCTTGTTAGGGTTTATGATGTTGAGATTAAGAGTTATGAAAGTTGTTGCTCATAACATATATTATTTTCGTACGTTCAAATATAATCGGAAATGTTTTGGTCATAGAAATATGTTTCCCGTAATTAAGAAAAAGAAAAAAACTACAAATTTTTCATATTTTTATTTAGACTTTCACAAAATTTTAACGTGTTTCTATGTATAAATCTTCTCATTTGAATTGTCATGTTTTCCACGTATCCCGAAATCATGAATTCTAAAAAAGTTATAAAAAAAACTTCAGATACAATAACAAAAGTTTTAAACTTTTCCCATTTGAAAATCTTTGCTAAAAGATTGACTAGGGCAGTTGCACCTATACTTGCAACGATAGATTGGCACTTGTTCACTCCAATGGACATGTGTTATACAGTTGTTATCTATTTGAGCTGTGAGTACTATAAAAACTGTCATATGTTAGCCACAATTACACACACACAGAATCGGTTTTCTTCTTTAATAACTATCAGAAACACACACAATAAAAGTATAATTTATTAGTTTTAAGCCCCCCAAAAAAAATGGGTAGTGCTAAATCAGCCATGCTGATCCTCTTAGTAGCAATGGTCATCGCATCTTGTGCCACGGCCATGGACATGTCAGTCGTTTCCTATGACGACAACAACCACGTGACCTCCAGTCCCGGCCGCATGCATAGCGTTTTCGACGCTGAGGCCTCGTTAATCTTCGAATCATGGATGGTCAAACATGGGAAAGTGTACGAGTCCGTTGCCGAGAAGGAACGGCGTTTGACGATTTTCGAGGACAACCTCCGTTTCATCAATAACCGGAACGCTGGGAATCTTAGTTATCGGCTCGGTTTGACTCGGTTTGCGGATTTATCTCTACATGAGTATGGAGAAGTTTGCCACGGGGCTGATCCAAGACCTCCTAGGAACCACGTCTTCATGACAAGCAGCGACAGATACAAGACTAGTGCTGGTGATGTGCTTCCTAAGTCCGTTGACTGGAGAAACGAAGGCGCAGTGACTGAAGTCAAAGACCAGGGCCATTGCAGTAAGTGCACAGATTTTCTGGTCTATAATAACTATTAAAATTTGGAAATCATTTAATAAGTAAACTCTAATAGAAACTTTGGTAAAAAAAAGCCTAAGTTGAAGAATAATAAAAAAGTTATTTAAATTCGGTTTAAATAAAAATCAATTTTGGAATAGTATTTTCAAGATTCTCAATCATTTTCCCCTCTCCTATTTAATACAAACTAACACTAGCCAAAAAATAAATCTGGATAATAGTATTTGAAAAAGTTTTGTTGGTTCAAAGTTCAAACCAAGAATCGACACTAACTAGTTGCCACTATCATCTTCTGATTTTTAATTTTAATAAAAAACTCGTAAATCTTTTCATGCACGTTTTGTTCTGGTGTGAAGGGAGTTGTTGGGCTTTCTCGACTGTGGGAGCAGTGGAAGGCTTAAACAAGATCGTGACGGGAGAGCTAGTTACTTTGTCTGAGCAAGATTTGATCAATTGTAACAAAGAAAATAATGGTTGCGGAGGAGGCAAAGTGGAGACGGCCTATGAGTTCATTATGAACAATGGTGGTCTTGGTACCGACAACGATTATCCTTACAAAGCTGTTAACGGAGTCTGCGATGGTCGTCTCAGGGTCAGTATAGTTACGATCATATATATAAATAATGTCTATAACAATAATAAATTAAATCAATTTTGAACTATGTTTTCAAAAATATTTGTGTAGGAAAACAACAAGAATGTTATGATTGATGGGTATGAGAATTTGCCTGCAAACGACGAATTTGCTCTAATGAAAGCGGTTGCTCACCAGCCTGTGACTGCCGTTATCGATTCCAGCAGCCGAGAGTTTCAGCTTTATGAATCGGTAAAAAGGAAAATTTCTTTAGATTTTTGTTTAGAAACGTTCTTAAGTTGAAAAAAGGTTTTCTTTGATTGTTTTTGATCTCAAAGGGAGTGTTTGATGGAACTTGTGGAACAAACCTAAACCATGGTGTTGTTGTGGTCGGGTATGGAACCGAGAACGGTCATGACTACTGGCTCGTGAAAAACTCGAGGGGGTACACATGGGGGGAAGCTGGTTACATGAAGATGGCTCGCAACATTGCCAATCCAAGAGGCTTATGTGGCATTGCGATGCGAGCTTCATACCCTCTCAAGAACTCGTTTTCTGCCGATAAAAGCTCCATCGCCTAATAAAATGAACTAAATGTATGTTATGCAAGGGATCGAGTGAGCCAACAACCTATTCGATTTTGAAGAAAAAATAATGTAGTCGATGGGTTCTGTTGTGTAATATATTTTGGATTTGTATGGGAGTCAATGTTTGGAGTTTGTATAATATTTATGGATATATCGTTTGGTTCTAATGATGAATGCTTTCTGTTTTAGGGATAAAACCAAAAAAAAGCCTTAAAACTTTCATTTTTACCGAAAAGTATACTTGCAAGAGACGAGATTGATGAGCGATTCTAAGTTTGGAGAATGAGAGAGACGAAAGTGACCAAGCGTGTTTCTAACACTCCGATATCTTAAAATAGTAACGTCTGTAAAATATCTTAAAATAATTGATTTTATGATAGGATTTATGGAAAAATGATTTTCAATATCGTGTCAGTAAAAACAAAACACATGAAAATATATTGTGGTGATATATACACCATATCGTCAAATATATCAAATTTTCCAGAATAGATAGCACGGCAGTGAGTATGAAAGCCCATAGACAAAGGTGGCCATGACATTACAAGTGGTATTAGAACTATGCGAATATGGAGTGATATAAGATTACACTATTAGGGGTCATATATGTAAAATCACTCGACAAATTTATATGATATATGTAAATTTTTGTGTCGTCATGCTTTTTGGATATATTTTAAATATTCTGCCATATTATGTTACCGAGTTTTTTTTATTGTATTCTAAATGATGACCAAAAAAACCTTTGTCTACTGCTCATGGTTAGAATAGTTTCCGGATCCGTCACCAACTGCACTAAAAAAAGAACAAATTGGAGCAAACATCCTCCGAAAACACCTTCCAAAATATATTCAACGTCGGCTGGCAAGAATGACCTGAACATTTTGTAACTCATTCAAGGTACCCAAGCGAACTTTGGGCATGTTTTTATACCCAATTGAAATATATATCTAATGACCAAAAATACGAAATTTAAATACAACAAATATTATAAAATCTTATTTACAAAACTTTGGTGAAAGATTTAGACACTATTTCGTAACAGTTGAAAGAGTAGGTTTGCCCACTTGTGCACTCCAATGTACACCTTAGACCATTTTTATCCCACATATTTGTAGGAGTGTTTTATATATATTTTAATATTAAATATTAGAGACACCCACACTTTTAGAGATCCAAAAACACTTTCATCCACTTAAAGACACTTTCATTTTTTTTTCATTTTTTATTCTATTAAAAATTTAAAAACACACTTTTTAAATCACATGGACATGCTCTTATAAACAATTGCTATATATCTGAGCGCTCAGTACTATAAACACTGTAATGTGTTAGCCAAAAGTACACAGCACAAAATCCTCTTCTCTTCTTTATTAATTTTTAGAAACACAAAAAAAAGATTAGTTTTAAGCCCAACAAAAATGGGTTGTGCTAAATCAGCCATGCTGATCCTTTTACTAGCAATGGTCATCGCATCTTGTGCCACGGCCATGGACATGTCCGTCGTTTCCTATGACGATAACCACCACGTTACTGCCGGTCCCGGCCGCCGCCAGGGTGTTTTCGACGCTGAGGCCACCTTGATGTTCGAGTCATGGATGGTCAAACATGGGAAAGTGTACAAGTCCGTTGCCGAGAAGGACCGGCGTTTAACGATTTTCGAGGACAACCTCCGTTTTATCACTAACCGGAACGCTGAGAATCTCAGTTATCGACTCGGTGTTAACCGGTTTGCGGATTTATCTCTCCATGAGTACGGACAACTTTGCCACGGGGCTGATGCAAGACCTCCTAGGAACCACGTCTTCATGACTAGCAGCGAGCGATACAAGACTAGTGCTGGTGATGTGCTTCCTAAGTCCGTTGACTGGAGAAACGAAGGCGCAGTGACTGAAGTCAAAGATCAAGGCCATTGCAGTAAGTGTAGTGATTTTAAATCGGATCCATCTAGTCTAACTATTTTTATATATTTTATTTAGAGTAAGAAAACAGAACTACTAAATTTGGAAATCAGTTAACAAGTAAAACTTAAAAACACCTTTGTTTAAGCAAAGAAAAAAAACGTTTGTTAAATAATAATATTTAATTGAGATCACTTTCTAGAACTAGTATATTTCATTGTATGTAACTATGTATTAGTCTATTGTTGGTTGAAACCAAAAATCGACAGTAACTAGTAACCAATTATCATATTCAACCTTTTTATAAATAATAAACAAGTTTTTCATGCATGTTTTGTTTTGGTGTGAAGGGAGTTGTTGGGCTTTCTCCACTGTGGGAGCAGTGGAAGGCTTAAACAAGATTGTGACGGGTGAGTTGGTCACTTTATCTGAGCAAGATTTGATCAATTGTAACAAAGAAAACAATGGTTGCGGAGGAGGCAAAGTCGAGACTGCCTATGAGTTCATCATGAACAATGGTGGTCTTGGTACCGACAACGATTATCCTTACAAAGCTTCTATTGGAGTCTGTGATGGCCGCCTCAAGGTATGTACAGTTATGATCATATATATAAATAATGTCTATAACAACAATAAAAAGAAAGAATAAGTTTTGAACTTAAATATTTGTGTAGGGAAACAACAATAATGTTATGATTGATGGGTATGAAAATTTGCCTGCAAACGACGAATCTGCTCTCATGAAAGCGGTTGCTCACCAGCCTGTGACTGCCGTTGTCGATTCCAGCAGCCGAGAGTTTCAGCTTTATGAATCGGTAAAAAGAAAAATTTCTTTAGATTTTTGTTTAGAAACGTTCTTTAGTTGAAAATAGGTTTTCTTTGATTGTTTTTGATCTCAAAGGGAGTGTTTGATGGAACTTGTGGAACAAACCTAAACCATGGTGTTGTTGTGGTCGGGTATGGAACCGAGAACGGTCATGACTACTGGCTCGTGAAAAACTCGAGGGGGTACACATGGGGGGAAGCTGGTTACATGAAGATGGCTCGCAACATTGCCAATCCAAGAGGCTTATGTGGCATTGCGATGCGAGCTTCATACCCTCTCAAGAACTCGTTTTCTGCCGATAAAAGCTCCATCGCCTAATAAAATGAACTAAATGTATGTTATGCAAGGGATCGAGTGAGCCAACAACCTATTCGATTTTGAAGAAAAAATAATGTAGTCGATGGGTTCTGTTGTGTAATATATTTTGGATTTGTATGGGAGTCAATGTTTGGAGTTTGTATAATATTTCTTTCGGTCTACTGATGAATATTTTTCCTTTTGCCAAAAAGTTTTTGTGAGAGACGAGAGTGATGAGCGATTCTGAATTTGGAGAATGCGAGAAATGATAGCTAGTGATCAAAGCGTATTAGAGATTAGAAAATTAAGGCTACAATTGGAATTTTTAAGAGACTTCTGCTATTAATTAACCATGTTTAGATCATATATATTAACAGGGGGGATCCCTATTAACAGAGTACCGTCTTGGCATTGTTAAAATATTTTGTTATTCAATTCTTAAATGAGATATCAAAATTTAAAAGTTAGGTTTTTTTGGCACGTTTTCCTTTTACGTATTCTATGATTAAAAAATTAATACGTGTTGTTTCGTCTTCTTGATACACCAATGTTAATTTCACCCAACCTTTACATGCATATGATACTTTTGGAAGATGACTCTATGATTTTTATTGAATATCAAAGTGGTTAAATCCGAACTCGAACGATGTTGTAAAGATTTTTTTAATAACTTTTAGATGCGGACATCACCTATCCTAGTTTTGATAGTATTTAGGTGACTCTGATCCATGTTATGCCTAAAAAAGGCAACGGTGGCAATAACCAAAAGAAATGAACTTATTCATGTTTTGTATTCCTAAGCATTGTTGGTGGAGATCTATAACCTCATTCATGTTTTGTTCTAGTGTGAGGGAGCCTTTGGGCGTTCTTGACATGGTGGTGACAAGAGAATTAGTCACTTTGTATGAGCAAGACTTATCAATTGTAATAAAGAAAATTATGGTTGTGGAGGATGCAAAATTGAGACTGCCTATGAGTTCATAGGTAGGAATGGTGGTCTTGGTATCGACAAGGATTATCAGTATACGGCTGTTAATGGAGTCTGCGACGGCCCCTCAAAATTGATAGTTACAATTATAGAGATTGTTCATCATGTCTTACAAAAAAAAAAACAATTTTTGAAAAAATTGATGAGGACATCGAAATTAGCATAACTAACTCAGAGGAAGAAGTCATCAACATAGCAACCATAGACCAAACACTAAGTGATTGCTCGACTAATTACCCGACACACTTAACCGTTAGGTAGTATATACATAGTCGATCCACAAGGACCAATGGTACTCTAAAGACTTACTAGGCTCGTAATTAGCTAAAGCGAAGGTAGAGTGTTTTTGTTAGTTTCAGACTTGTAAATAAAATTGCAAAGAAATAAATCAATTAACTTATAAGATTAAAGCATTGGGCCATAGGGTATTTCAGAGATCAAAAAATGATGGAAACATAGAAACATGGAATTCAACAATTGGAACCATTCTAGAACATGGATCACGAAATTAAACTAACCTTCTATCAAAGTATTAGCCTCTAAAATGGACTACTCAACTACGGACTCTCGTTTGAAGTCTCCTAGTCAAATTAGCATTAACGACCTAGTCCACTAAGTTGACAAAGCGTTCTAACATCAACTCTCGTTGGCTAGACATACAATGCTCAATTCACACTAGTTCAAGCTATCTATAACACTTTCGATGCATAGAAAAACCTAGAATCTACAACAGGGAGATCAATCCTATTCTAGCATTAAGAACATGTGAATTAAAGAATCCATAAGCATAAGAACTCCTAAATCGATCTAACCATCAAACCATTGAATCCCCTACTTAGAACCCTAAAACCTAATTAAGAGACTACTCACACATAGCATAAGTAAAAGCAGAAGACATAGATGAAAGCATAAAGAAACTGAATAAATAAGAGTAATAGGGTTTAGAAATATTCTCCAAGGTCTCAAGGTGGATGAATCTCTAACCCAAGGGGAGTAGCTTACAAAAGAAATAGAGCTCTCCAAGAAACACAAAAGTGGCATAAAAAACTGTGTAAAAACGTTTAAAATAAAAGTTAGATCTTTTTGGTTTTATACCCCTTACAAAAAAAGAAAATCCTAGGTGTACTAAGAAAAGGAAGTCTTTGCCGAGAAAGTCGGATCGATCGATCCAAGGGTAGATCGATCGGTCCGACAGCGCCAGGTCGATATAATGTCAATCTTACAGTTGCGACCAAAAGCAAAAGAAAAGAATGTTGTACCTACTTATTCCCATTTCAATTTCTTAACCCTTGTTACTATGAACCGAAAATTTACAATCTTTTCCAATCGAACAAAGATAATTATATCCATATATATCTTTAAAACAACTCAAGCCACTCATACTTTGTACTTGATCTTAGATATTTTTCTTTTTATCTTTCGGGAAATCCAATTTAGAAAATGGACAAGATATTTATTGGATGTTTCGTTGTGTCATACTCTCACACTAATAATAGAGTAGACAAATAATTGAGCGAAAAAGTTTCATATTGAAGAGTTCACCACATATCAACTTCAGTGAATTATAAGATCAAAATTCAAAATAAAATAATTTAGATTGATTTAAAAATGTATATAAGAAATGAATCCTTTAGAAAATAGGTTGCAATTAAACTTTGTGGATTCTTTAGATTTCATATGTTGCAGAAAAAGCTTGTGCATCATAGAAATGTCGTACATGCAGAACCGTCCATCATAAATATGAATATTGCGGATAGAGCTATATCCTGGAATCGTTGTTTGTGAGAACTGTTCATGGTGGAGAGAGATTTCACCATGAACAGTTAAATATCATCAAAAAATGATTAGCTTAAATATTTTTAATGATAATGTAACTGATAAAAAAAAAGTTTAAAACAAAAATAATATAAAATAACACATACACACATCACAAGATTTATAGTGTTGATCCTCAATGTGAAGGCTATGTCTAGAGGTACATCCTTTTTGAGTGATGCGAGTTTATTGTTTTTGTTAACCTTTAGCTGCGGACTCCACGGAAAAAGTTGTCGGATAGCAGCGATTCCTGTTGTGATCAAAATCGAGTGACTAAAAAAAAATTAGCTTTTTGCTCTTCATCAAACAAAAACGACGATAAAAGTTTTTTTAAAACAAACAAAGACATGCTTGAAATAGCTAACATATCATTAAGAGTTTTCTGCAAAATAATCCTCCAAGTCAATATGTTTTGTAATTTTATTCTCCATATCCAAAAATTATAGGAAAACCCAACAAATTCAAAAGTAATACGCAATATAACTCTCATACGTGTCTTTGAAGAGATTTTACGGTCACAAATATTAGATTCAAAATTTTAAGGGGTAGACTTGAACTCCTTGTCGTAAGAATTTTGATTTGGTATATTATTTATCATAATTTTATAAATTTATCGTAGGTAACGAAAGATTATATTGCATATTACTTTTGCTTTCACGGTTGATTTGCATATTTTGGATGTAGAAAGTAAAATTAGAAAAAATGGCGACTTAAATCTTTTTGCAGAAAACCTTATCATTAATAAACATCCTTGATTAAAATGTTTTTGCTACGAGAACTCCTAGCTCTTCAACTCCTAGAGAGGAGAGTTTTTTACCACCTCTTCCCAACTTTCATGTCGACTTGACCGGCCATATCGATAAGCGTCCTATCCGGATAGTCAGATCTTGACAATGTATCCGAAACATAAGTTCCACGATTCAACAATAGTTTCTATTCGTTTTCCAATTTAAGATATCTAAAAATTATTTTGAAAGTAAACGAAACAAAATTTGAGGGAAAAAAAAAACAGTCAAGTGAGTCACCTATTATTAAGCATGGATAATAGTGGAGACTTAAAGCTGTGAGGATTGATTGCCACATCGTATTAAGTAAAGCCAAACAGTTGAGAAGATTAATAATAAAAAGTGTATTGGATCTGCCACTATACTTTTAGCATGAATGGCTAAAAGAGAAAATCATTAGGTGATAGTAGTTGGTATCGTTGTCGGATATTGTCGCACCAATTAATTAACCAATTATTCAATCTTAAAATAATTGATATTTTTGGATTTATAATTGTAATTTTGGATAATTAGGTTATATCAAATATAAAAATAATTAATTTTTTGGATATATAATTATAATTCGGGTGTCCATTGGATTTTTGGTTCGGTTCGGATTCGGATTCGGTTATTAGGATATAGAATCTAGGGTTCGAATATTTTTAGTGTTCGAATCGGGTTCAGATCGGATATTTTGGTTTGGTTTCAATTTGGATCATCGGATCTGGATATTATGCCCATGCCTATACTTTAGTATCACTAGGTTAATTATATTATGGTAGTGGGTAAAGTTGAGTTAACAAAAGATAAGTTAGTAAATAAACCTCGTAAAAATATGATATGTATTTAAATTTTTTTGTATAGAAAAGTTTAAAATTAAAAGTGAATTGGTAAACTGGCGATATTCGTCTTTCCAAATCAACATAATAAGTAATTAACCCTTCTGTTTCAAATAATGAATTGAATGACTATTTGGGGAAAAATGGGTAAAAAACCTTCACATTTTCTAAAAATATTAAAAAAATTCTCAACTTTTTTTGTGGACTTTTTAACTTTGATCTTTTAGTAAAACGTAATAAACCCCAGTATCAATAAACTTAACTTAAAATCAAATAAACCGTTATATTACAACATAAATAAATAAAAATATTTGGTTTAGGATTTTTTCTTCCTAAATTCTAGTTTACACTTATTCTTTCCAAACTGAAATTTTTTTAGTCATGATGTAAAAAATGTATATGAAATCGTCATTCAACATCAAGTTGAGATATGGTAAAATAATTTTGTTACCATTAGAAATTTTGTTGTGTAAACTATTCAAATTTATTGGCTCAGACAATCGGTTTCATATATAGGAATACATCTCCAAACTATATCCAAAATTTATTTCGGTTTAAGTTTGATTCAATTTTGAATAAATATATATATATATATATATATATATATATATTTAACTGAGAATGTTAGTTAATAAAGATTTATTCGATTGGGTTACAAAAATTCATTAACGTGAAACTAAAGTAAGACGAGCAATATATAAATGCTTATACCAAACCGAATATGAATTTATGTTAGTAAATGGTTATTTGGTTCGTTCATACAAATTGGAAACTGATTTACCTGATTTCAACTAGATGTTGAAAAGTTTTTATATCACAAAAAAAACTCAGTTTTGGCAAAAAAAATCGTAAATTTGAATCTGGATAAAAAATCGTAAACTAAATTATTTTATTTATTTATGTTTTAATATAATGTTTTATTTGATTTATTAATACTACAAATTATTTTACCATTTATTAGAAGGTGGGTGTTTAAAAATCCATTAAAAATAAAGGGGTTTTAAATGTTTAGGTTAGACTTTTTTTACCCATTCCTCCACCATTTGGTGAATAGGACTAATGAAAAAATAATAATTTCACTAAATACTTTCTATTCTATATTGGTTTAATAAAAATATTAAAAATAATAATTTAACTCAATGCATTATTTCCAAACGATGTCTAATTTGGAACAAGAACTAGTGAATAATCTTCATATTTTAATCAATGTACTTATCCATTCTATAAAAATTTATAGATCCGGAAGATATACGGATCACTAGAGGTATAACTATAAGTCAAGATTATAAATCGGATAGGTTAATCTGACATTATACAAAATACAGAAAATATACAGTTAAGTCGGGTTATTGGTTTGCTCAATGTATGTGAGAGGGTGTAGAATGGGGTCCAAATTATAAAACTCTAAAAGCACAAGCGTGGAAAATTAAAGGGCCAACAAAAATCAAACACTTTCTTTGGCGAATTGTTTCGGGATCTCTAGCAGTCACTTCATGCTTAGTACATCGTCGGATACATTGTGGCACCTTATGTCTAAGATGTGAGACAACATAGGAAACAATTAATCATGCTCTTTGTGAATGTACAAATTCTCGGCAAACTTGAGAATTGTCTTCGATTCCGATAATACCAAGAAGTTTTCCTTCCAAGTCGGTGTTTTCGAATCTAGATTTCTTATTTTGGAGATTATCATCTCATTTAGACGAGTATGATAATCATCAATGTTTCCTTTGGAAGTAATGGTTCTTATGGAAATACAAGAATAAAAAAGTTTTCAAATGATTACAATATGAACCTTAAGATATATTAACTTTGGCTTTAAGTGACCGATTGTTGTGGAAAGAAGGTTAATCCAATCTCATTGATACAATTCAATATAAGGAACCCGTTGATAATTCTCCAAAGACATTAAAATGTTAGATCGACGGTGCGTGGAAATCTTCGAACTCTACTACATGTTTGGGATGGTGGTGTTTTCGAAGAGAAGATGAAATAATATTACTTGGGGCCAAGTGTCATAGAAGAGTCCCTTCCCTCTACACTCGGGGATGGAAGCTTTATTATGGGATATGAAGAATATCCTTACAAGAAGGATTGATTGTCAAGTGTTCGAAACAAATTGTATAGAGCTAGTCGCGATGGTGCAATATCTTGAGAAGTAGCATGCTTTCTAGACGAGATTGGTTTGCTTCATGTCTTCTTTCCCTTTTTTCTTTATATAATATATCTCGTTCTAATAATTGTAGAACGGATTGTCTAGTTCGATCATCCATATTGTTATTTTATTTGATAGTAAATTTTTTTTCCTGCAGAATAAAAAAGAAAGGAAATAGAAAAAAAATATCAGAAATCACATGGGCCTCATAATATAGACTAGACCAGAGCATATATCAAACCTCTCTTATATATAAATGGGCCGCGTTCAATATTATTAGGTTGACAGGATTTATTACAAAGGCACGTGGCGGATTGATATGTGACGATGCGTTTGACCCATTCAAAACATTCAAACTAAATGAAAAGAGTCGTTGTCCTCTCTCTCTCTCTCTCTCTCTCTCTCTCTCCCGAGATTTTCAAAGCAATATTATTTTATATTTCGATCGATCTCATCTTCAAAATCTTGATTTGGAAGACAGTTTCGATTCTGGGTTTTGTTATCTAGATTTGAAAAATGGCTACTGAAGTTGAATCAGCGACAGATCCAGGTGACACTAACATCAAAGGAGTTCTTGTTCATGGAGGAAGATATTTTCAGTACAATGTCTATGGAAACTTGTTTGAAGTTTCTAATAAGTATGTTCCTCCTATTCGACCTATTGGTAGAGGAGCTTACGGTTTTGTCTGGTACGAGATTCCACGGTTTCTGGGTATTTCTATTTTTGTTATGACTTGTTACCTTCTTAGTACTTGAAACCTTAATTGAATACAGACTTGAATTATTGGTATGTGTTGAAGAATCTTGAGTGTTTTGTTTTTTTGGTTGATTTGATAGGTTTTTGAATTAGGGCTGCTTGCAAAATTTGTTTTTTTTTTTCTGGGATTTAAGAGAGGTTCTGTCCTCAAAATCATATTTTGAATTGGGTGAATTTGATAATTTAGTAGTAGTTGTGATTGGATGCTTTTCAATCTTAGACTTATTTCATTTCTCTAATGAGACTAATCTGTTTGTGTTTATGCTTGTGGAATTATCGATTTGGTTTTGTGGTTTGGATGGACTAGAAAGTAAAAAAAAATGTTCTTGTTTCTTTGATTGTGTAATGCTATGAATGAAGAAGCTAAAATCTGATGGAATAGTTTACATTTTGTATACTTATATATCTATTGATGAATTCATGTTTTGTTACTGCCTTAAGTAAGCGAGCAATCTTGATTTGCTTTGGTGCAATTCTTTTGTAGAAAGTAAAAGCAAAACGATTCATGAGATTATTGGTATTGTTTTAGTGCTGCAGTAGATTCAGAGACACACGAAGAAATTGCAATAAAGAAGATAGGTAAAGCCTTTGACAATAAAGTAGATGCTAAGCGGACGTTGAGAGAGATTAAGCTACTTCGTCATTTGGAACATGAGAACGTAAGTTTTCTACTCTATTTTCGGCGGAAATCTTCAAACGATTATCATTTTAGCTAAAGGTGGTCTTCACTTGTACAGGTTGTTGTTATAAAAGATATCATCAGACCACCAAAGAAGGAGAATTTCGTTGATGTTTATATAGTTTTCGAGTTAATGGATACTGATCTTCATCAGATTATTCGATCAGACCAAACCTTGAGTGATGACCATTGTCAGGTTTCAACATTCGTAAAACATTATCTTTACGGTTTTTACTCGGCTATATTTGATTGATACTATGGTTGATTTAATCATAGGTGATTTACTCTTTCTCCTTGTGCAGTACTTCTTGTATCAGATTCTACGTGGACTCAAATATATTCATTCAGCAAATGTCTTACATCGCGACCTTAAGCCGAGTAATTTGCTTCTGAATTCCAACTGTGATCTTAAGATTACGGACTTTGGTTTGGCAAGGACGACATCTGAAACAGAGTTCATGACAGAGTATGTTGTAACTCGATGGTACCGAGCACCAGAGCTGCTCCTTAATAGTTCAGAGTACACATCTGCAATTGATGTCTGGTCTGTTGGTTGCATATTTGCTGAGATTATGACACGTGAACCGCTTTTCCCGGGGAAAGACTACGTTCATCAGCTTAAACTTGTAACCGAGGTATGTTCTGTTTCAGAAAGATCTGTACAAATTGCTGGAAACTTCTATCAGTGTTTGCATTGTGTTTATGAGTTGTTTCATGTGGTTAAAATAGTTGATAGGATCACCTGATGGAGCGAGCCTAGAGTTTCTCAGAAGCGAGAACGCGAGAAAATATGTTAAGGAACTACCTAAGTTCCCGAGGCAGAACTTTTCTGCTAGATTTCCTAGTATGAATTCTACAGCTATCGATCTACTAGAGAAAATGCTCGTGTTTGATCCAGAGAAACGTATCACGGGTATGATTAGAATACTGGTACATACCGAGATTAGCATAAGCGTGATGATTTTGTATTGTTAATCCTGGATCATGCTCTTTGTCTTGCAGTTGACCAAGCACTGTGTCATCCCTACTTGTCAGCTCTTCACGACATGAACGACGAGCCTGTTTGTTCCAAGCATTTCAGTTTCGATTTTGAGGACCCGTCTTCCACTGAAGAAGAGATAAAGGAGCTAGTATGGCTAGAATCCGTGAAGTTCAATCCTCATCCGACCATTTAAGACAACATTTAAGAAGGTGTATGCATATACTATTAACTCTGAGATTGAACAAAATTCCGTAGTTACGTCCATTCTTATTATAAGGTTACCTCATATAGCGTTTAAGCTCTGTTTCTGCTACATCTCAGGCTGTTCTGTTTAAGCTTTTTTATTAGTTTAAAAACTATCTTGCAACACAAGAAGCTGTTGTATAAGGATCCAGGTTCTGCCCGTGAGAACAAATTTCCTATTATATCTTATTATTTGGGTGGCGGAATAGAATTCAAATGGGCAAAACACACATACTTAGTTTGTAATAAGTTCCACACAAGCAGGAAAAAGACACAAACAAACAGAAGCAAACATTAAGAAACAGTGGAAAGCAAATAAAAGGGATGAAGAAGATCAGAGAGGTTGGGAAGAAATTGCAGAAGAAGAAGATGACTCCTTGATTAAAATGTTGACTAACACATTCTTAACTTGTTGGACGATTTCTTCAATAAAATCCACCTCTAGTCTGTCAAAAGAGTGAAAGAATAAACTCCATGAGACCTTTTGGTCAATATGGTATGCATAAATAGTTATACACACACTAAATGAAATTTTTAGCTGTGAAAAAAGGAAAAATAATTACTTAGTTCGTGGATATAAAATTTTATCTTTTGTGGTAGCAACAAACGCTAAAGCGCTCTTCCATTGGTTGATTTTGTCTTCATATCTACTCCATTTCTCTACCAGCTGGTCATCAAGTATCATGTCCCTTGGATCCACCTCGTAGAAGATAGGAATGAGTCGCATCATGTTCTTGTCCACGCATTTCCTAATCTCCGCGAGCTCATCCAAGCAACATCGCGACCTGGTGTAAGTCTTGGTGAAGATCACAACTGCAATCCTAGACTGTTGAATCTCCTTAAACAATTTACCAACTAGGGATTCTTTTCCACTTTGTTCTTTTTCTACCAAGACGTTGATGTGACTCTCTTTCATGGCAGCTTTGAGAGAGCTAGCGAATTTGTAGTAGACATCGAGACCTCGGAAACTAAGGAACACTGGATATTGCGGCACAATCTAGAGATAATGTATTCAGTAATAAAAATTTGTAGTTAGATGGATCAAACACTACATTCAAAAAGCTTGAAAAACCAAAACTCTATAATATACACACAAAAGGCTCATTGCAGCTGTTGGTAGGTTTTTTTGTACCTTGTATAGCATTTCCTTCACACTCTCAACGATTTTATCAACAAAGACGTCTTGGGCTTCTTGGCCACTTCAAAAACAAATGAAAGATATCAGTTGTGTTGGCTCAAATATTTTAACATTGAAAACCTAAAAATATGTATATACTTCCATTTTTTTGGGTCGATATGTCTCGAGCGATTTCACTTCTTTTGTGCTTGTGACATGGAGAAACAAAAGAAAAAGGATATATCTGGATAAATATTCAATACAACCTGATAACCATACCAAGTGTGGTTTGATCTAGTGGCGAAGTTCTACGGTCCACCAAAATGGTTGTGTTGTCCTAGAGCCCTCCCATTTGGAAAGAAGGCTAATTTATTTGCTTTGAACCCCGATCCACACAGATGTACATGTTTTCCCCCATGAACTTGGCGCCTTGGCGGATATCAAAAAGAAAAATCTAATAACTAGAGATAAATACCTATGTATTCACTATTAATTGACTACAATAATTCATTAACTTAAACACAAACTCAAAATCAATTTGTAATAAATGGATTGGTCCATGTCATATAGTCATATATACTCCTAAGTCCCTTCTTACTTAAGATATAGGATTTAGTATGTTTAGTTATAAGAAGCAAACCAGATGTTAATGGGCAAGCCGAGGCAAATGGCAATAGATACCAAAGCTCCCTTCAAGGAGTCGAACCGCTCCGATTTATAGGGCAATCCCATGCACTTCGTGACAGATTCCAAAGCTTCCCTCCAACTGAGGAACCTCCTCTCCGCATCCTCCAAGGCCTGTGTACTGATCTTTCTGGCTTTTTGGCGTTCTTCTTCTTCCAACCACTTGAGATTCTCCTTGAAACGACTTGTTCCATAAAGTTTGACGTGGGAGGCATTAGCCTCAAAGAAGATGGGAAGAGGATCAAGCTTCTTCAGATCCATTTGTTTCTTGATCTCCACCAGCTCGTCCAAACACCATTGGGACTCGGAAAAGTTCTCGGAAAAGATCACCACCGCGATACTCGATTCTCTTATTAGCTTCAACAGATTCTCACTGATTGGTTTCCCTCTCACTGCGTCATCGTCCGTTTCCACGTTGACTTCGTTTTTGATTAACCTCTCTTTAAGAATGCTTAAGAAGCTGTCGCGAACGTCGCTGCCACGGAAACTGATGAACACTTTAAGCTTCGGTGGAGGTCTCCCAATCATTGCAGATTCCATCTCTCTTATTTCTGATTTGTTTGCGGATTGATTGATAGTCCTCCATCTGTTATAAACTATATGTCTTATAGATAAGTCCTCAGTGGAGAGACTTTTGGATGGATCTCATATTATTTCTGTTTTAAATTTAATGAATATCATATGTTCTACTTCTAACAATAATGTTTATTTATTGGATGGATCTCATATTATTTCTGTTTATTTATTCTGCCTGACAAGTTACAACTACTGTAATAGTGTACTACTATCTATCATGCACCTAACTAAAGAAAAACAACTGTAAAATAATCTAGTTTTGATATTATTCTGTCAAAAATTGAAAAAGTTTTTATGTTGTAGACTTAAACATCACATAATAATCTAAGAGGGGTGTATTCAATTTTGTATTTTGAGTGATTTGTGTTAAAATAACAAATTCTATGTTATTCAACCATAAATTTTAAAAAATCTAATGAAATCTAATGTTATTGAACTAGTGATTTGAAAATATACTTTAAAATCTCCTGTTATTGAAAATATTTTAAGGATTGAATTTTGAATGACTTTAAAAGATTTTAGTGGATTTTAGTGGATTTCTTTAGTTAAAAATACAGAATTTTAAATCTCATGGTTTTACGTGAAATTTAGGAGAATATTACAATAAATCATAACAACTTCTTTAAAATCAACCAAAATTATATAAAACTCAATTAAACTCAAATCACTCAAAATACAAGATTGAATACACCCTCCTAAATATATTTATATGGTTTTGATAAATTGTTGCGAGAAAAATCTGGAAGCTTGACTTAGCCATTTTTTCATGTGAATTGAAAACAGACGTGTGAAAGCTTACCAGTCAAATGTAGTCAAATCTCATGAAAGGAAAAAAGGATATGTAGCACTAGTGAATAGTTTGAGAACATCGGTGTGGTAGTTTGAGATAACTTGAACTATGAAATTTGGTTGAAAACTATAATAAAAGCGGAAGAGAAGATTAAAAAACAAATTTGAGTTATGATGGGTTAGAAAGCTGGTTCGGATCATTAACAGCCCGCCATTTATCAAAAACTTATTTTTACTATTTAGGTAAAAACTCGTGTCATACACATGTTAAATTATGTATTTAAAACTAACTTAAAAATTTATTCTATTAAAATTAATATATTTGATGTATGTATTATGAATAAATAATCAATTGAGCATTAAAAAATTGGTATGGTTGACTATATTTTGGCGATTTGCTAAATCTTAATATTCAAATATGAATATAACAATTATTATCATAGGAATTTTTTGTTGTTGTTTTAAATGTATTAAATCATAAAATGGTTCTTCTAGTTAGATAAATCATCTAGTTAGATAACACAACATCTTTTATTATCTATTTTATAATTAATTGAAAATTTTAAATATATGTTTAATTATTTTCTAATAATTTATATTTAAATGCCAAGTAAAAATTTGTAATAGTTTTGGTTATATAATTTAATAATTTATATTTTATTTTAATTTTCTAAATTATAAAATATAATGCATTTAATATAATAAATTTTTTGAAGTATCTAAATTTGGTAATAAAGAAAATTTGAAATATCTTAATTTGGTAACTTTACATATCAAAATTCTTTTGTGTGTGTTTGGCAATTGATTTTAAATAAATAAGAATATGAAAATAAAAGTGTTTGGCAAAACCAATAGTAAAACTAAAAAAAAAAAAAATTATAAGAATAATTGTGGGCTTACCACATAAGCACAACAAACTCTCTTTTAATATATAGATGATTAACTTATATTTACATCTCAAAACGATTACCAAATCATATTAGAGGGTCCGGACTCTTTGCCAAATTATACATACTCCCTTTGTTTTATTTATATTAAATATTTAAGGTTTTTGCACATAAATTAAAAATTATTTAATTCTTTTTTATATAAAACATCATTTGTTATCTCTTTTTTAACAATTCAGCCAATGATACATCAAGCTGTAGAATACAAATGGTTGCAAAGAATAAAATACAATAAATTTTGTATTGAAATTAAAGTAAAAAAATCACTTAAAATGAAACAAAAAAATTTGACTAAAACATCACATACTATGAAATAGAGGAACTGAGGAAGTATTAACAAAGTAAGTTTTACAAAAAAGCAAAATAAATACTCCTACATTCTGTGATTCTAGTAAACATATTGATGGAAACTTCTATCCGTGTACGCAATCTGTTTACGGGTTATGTTATTTTTGTCTTTTATCTTTATAAAAAAATGTTGATAGGATGAGGCTAGAGTTTCTCAGTAACGTATTTGCAAGAAAATACGTTAAGGGAACTTAGTTCTCTAGGCAGAACTTTGAAACCTACAACTATCGATCTACTAGAGAAAATGCTCGTGTTTCCTGATAAACGAATCACGGTATGTTTAGAAAACTGGTACATACCGGGATTGGCATAAGTGTGGTTGTTAATCTTGGACCATACTCTTTATCTTGCAGTTGAGGAATTGAAGCACTCTGTCATCCCTACTTGTCAGCTCTTCACAACCTTAATGACGAGCCTGTTTGTTCAAACCATTTCAGTTTCGATTTTGAGAACTCTTCTTCCACTGAAAAAGAGATAAGGAACTCATGTGGTTAGAATCGGTGGACTTCAATCCTCATACGTCCATTCTTATTGTAAGGTTGCCTCGTCGTCCACCAGTTTCGATCGTAAATGTAAAAGTCAAACTCAAATAGAGAAAAACAAACTGTCTGCGTTTTGCATTTTTGAGAAAATAATTTTATGAAAATTGATTAAAAAATGTGAAAACATTGCAATAATATAAAAAGGATTCACATGTAGATAGAAACACATGCAAAAATCTTGTGTTTGAAACAATGAATGCATTACTTTTGTATCGTGCAACATAAAGCTGGTTAAAATGACCAAAGCGTCTTATATTATTTGATCTCATCGTCATCTTGTATCATGTCATATTGTCATTTGGATTCACCTCGTAGGAAATGGGAATAACTCAATGCGTTTATTCATCTCCAACATCTTCTCCAATCACCACGTCGAGCTCTTGTAAGTTCTGGTGATGATCACTAGTGCGATCTTTGACTCTCGAGACTCGACAAAAAAGTCTATCAACTTCATCTCTTGATTCTATTCTAGTAATATTTTCATCATCTAGAAAGACGTTGATCCCACTCCTTCGTAAAGCGGCTCTAAGAAGGCTGGAGAACTTGTTGCGGATCTCTCGACTCCGGAAACTTATGTATACTTGATGTTGCGGCACAATCTATCGATGTAAATTACAATGATTATCCACTAGATTTATAATGCATGTATAAACTCGATTAAATAAATTACACAAAGTGATCTTTTTAGCTGTTGTAAATTTCTAGCTAGGCACCAAGCATCAAGGTTGAAAATTTTAACTGCGTTTGAGAAGAAACTATATTACATGCGTTGATTTTTGGCCAAAACAAATATAAGGGTATAGGTCTAAAATTTCTTAATCAACAAAATATGAATCTCTAGCTAAGAAAAACATGTGCTGGTATTGTTTTTACCAAAAAATAAAATATGTTCTTTTTTACACACTTTTTTCTTCATTGGCTATATTTCAATTTCTCTAATTCTACAACTACGTAATTCTTGATTTAACAGGATTACATACGTGTGATGAGGAAACGTTGTCCAGCATTGCCTTAACCTTCTGGATGATTTCATTTACGAAGGTTGCTTGGTTGCTTCCAAAACAAAAAAACAAAAATCATGAAGTATGATAAAAATGTTGCAATGGAAGAAACTATTGTTAAATGACGTCATTTTTGAGTCTGTAAGATTTTGAAAGCTATAAGACTTTAATTTCCACGTACAATTAGGAATCTCACATTCAAATATTAAAAGATTTCATCTTGTTTATACATAAACACTAAATTCATTATTCTTTAGGTTTTGAGAAAGAAATATGGTGAGCATAATACTTTTTTTTTCTTTCGTGTTTTCACATTTTGAAAATATAACACTGATCAAGTTTTCACATTTCTAAGTTTTTTAAAAATGATTATGTTATATACTATATAAGCGTGTTACTAATATAAAAAATAAAATGAAACGTCATTAATTTACGAACTCTATTAACACAAAACCCCAAATTGATCTGTATATAGATATTTGAAATGAGGTTGGTGGATGAACCTCAACATGCATGAACAAATTAAAAAAAAAAAGGTATTTGCATATAATTTTTTTTTTCCAAGGTTTTTTTCTTTTGTATTTCCTAATTCTCAGTCATTTTCTTAGTTTAACTAATTAGTATCTATATGTATACCTTATACAATTGCAAGCTAAAGACATAGTGTTTAGTTAAATAAATCAAACCTCCCCTTCTTATATGTTAAGCCCAAGCGAGACGCGACAGAAATTAAAGCTTTTCTCCATCCCTCAAATCTCTTCTCTGCATCCTCCCAAGCCTTCTTACTAATCCGCCTAGCTTTATGCCGCTCACTGTGCTCCAACTGCAGTAGATTGTAGTTGAAAGTACTTCTTGCGACCTGAAGTTTAACGTGACAAGTCTCAACCTCAAAGAAGATAGGACAGGAATCAAGCATCTTAAGATCCATTTGTTTCTCGATCTCCACCAGCTCGTCTAAGCACCAAGTCGATTCCGGATAGTTCTCGGAGAAGATCACAACAGCGATCCTCGAGTCTCTTATAAGCTTCAAAAGATTCTCGTCGATGGGTTTTCCCCTAGGTGCGTCCTCGTCTGTTACCACGTTGATACCGTTCTTTATCAATGCATCTTTGAGAAAGCTGAAGAAGTTATGGCGAACGTCGCTGCCTCGGAAACTTACGAACACTTGATGCTGCGGTGGAGCTGTGCCCTTCACGGCCAATACCTTCTCTCGATCCATTCTTTTAGTCTTGTATTTTCGGTAGCACAATATAAATGGTCCTCGGCCTCACTAGTTCTTTATAAGTTGTAATTTTGAATATTCAAATGTTACAATTATTTGTAATCAATTTTTAATATTGGATAGAAAGAAAGTTGCATTAGTAACTTTTATATTATGTGTTTTCCTCCGTCTTGGACGATCAGTAAACCAATAAGGAAAGGTCGGTATTTTCTGACAATTTAACATAATTAACTTTTACAAATCTATTATGATTTCCAGTTAGGTACGCGTTATTGGATTTTCTTACGCATAACATTACATTTTATTAACCTCAATAGTCAAATATTAATGATGTGAGCAGGGAAAAATAGATTTGATCAGGGAAAACTAGATTAGTTACGCTAACTATAATTTTAAGATATTAGTATGTTCGGTTAATTGGAAACCCTTTATATACGTGCTTGACTTTGACCATGTCTTTCTATTGATATACTTAATTGACGGGATATATAGATAACTATAGTTTATAAACGCCTCCAATGCCTAAATGTTTTGGAATTTTTGGATTTAATATTATGTTTACAACTA
The DNA here is from genome assembly GCA_900406565.1 of Turritis glabra. Lineage (NCBI taxonomy): Eukaryota > Viridiplantae > Streptophyta > Magnoliopsida > Brassicales > Brassicaceae > Turritis > Turritis glabra. The sequence goes on along the minus strand of OVBN01000243.1, from coordinate 3,940,744 downwards.
AAACTTGTTTTGGTGGTAATTTATTATACTTCTCTACTTTAAATGTTGTTCCTTCAAAAAAAAAAAAAAAAACACAAAAACCAAAGAAACAAAAAAATCGCTGTTCCTTTATATCAATATACTTTTGTTTTTCATAATCTTTAATAAAAATAAACTAATATATATATATATATATATATATATAACTGATTAATGATATATATGTTTCCACCGGTTAATCAAACAAACCTCTTAATCGACCGATTGTAGCAATATCAGAACATTATAAAAAGGGCTTATTCATCGATTACACGTTTAAGAATTTTAAATCACAAATCAATGCACACTAGTCTTTATATTGTTATCTCCTCCAAACGACTATGTCAACCGACAGTGTAGTAATTAATCAGAAAAGAAGAAGAAAACAATCCGCCAAATATATGTACTTTGTTAAAACAAAAGGATATTTCCAGGTAATTCGTATGCATACTGATTTATAATAAAAGTCTTAATGACAAAATTTTTGTTTTCTTTCGTTTTCACAAACGTATGTACGTACCTTTTTTCTTGTTAATAAAAACGTTATAGACTTCAAGCATGTAGTTTTCCTTAATCCAAAATTCAACTTGCTCGGGCAGCCCCATTTAGATTTAGAAAGGAGGGTTCCTTATATAGATTTTTGTTCACCGAGTATTTACGCTGGTTAATGGATAGTATTAAAAGAATGTGTGTAGTTAACTTCGACCTTTGATATTTGTTACATGAGCTCGATATGCAATATCTTGAACATTGGGTTAAACACATCTTTTGTCATTGCATCGTCTGTTGCCTGTAATCTGTCGGGGAAAACATTGAAAAGATAACATCCGACCGCACAAACGGTCCAATACCATCAAACATAATTATAGAAAACAAATCTTATAATTTTATTTTTGTCATGTAACCAATGTTGCAAGTTGGCATGTGTCCTAACTACTTAACCTGTCAGCGACTCAAGAAACCAAGCAGCTTCCACTAGCAACACCATAATCGGTCTCTCTATACCACTGCTCCTCTATATAAGCACAAACATTGAAAGATATTTAGATTAAGGAAAATCTCCAAGCTTCTAAAGGTTACGTGCTGAGAAAGAAACTGGTTTATTTTACTTAAAATATGAACGGAGAACTAGTGAAGGGAGATTCTGGTGTTTCCGTGAAAAGAAGGAGACAAGGAGATCATTCTGAAGAACTTAGGACGATTCCAAGACGCGGGCAGATCAAATCGCGGATCGCTACAACTGCTTTGAACTCTTTCATGTCGGTTCTCTCTAGGTCTAGATGATGATGGTGATGATCATCACCAAATCATCATCATTATCGTGTGTGTTATGTTTAGATCGAGATTAAAAAGATCCTCATGTGTACCCTTCCTTATCTTCTTCATTTATTCATAGGAGTTTTCTTTTCTTTTCTTTACATAAATTAATGTATACTCCCATAAGATGATGAGCGTTTGATCGTGATCATCTTTCAAAAATCAATTTAGTCATGTCATTTTGAGTACTTCTCCTATTAGAATATTTTCGTTGGCTTTATTATTCAATTATATTACGCATATGTCATCACTATCGACATTTACATAGCGGCTATAGTTGAATTGTGGGATTATTCTGATTTTCAATCTAGGGGATTTGGTTTAATTGAAAGTTGATACATTGTGGCCTAATGTCCGGATCCGAGTTTTAAATATATCATCTTTTCATCCAGGTGCCTAGTTTCTATACCGTCTTAGGATAAATAGATTCGACAGTCAGAAAATAATACGAGACGTTGAAAAACATCACAAGATTCGTCAGAAGCACATGTAAAAATAATGCTTTGTGTATCGGACAGACACAAATGAATAACTTAGTGTATTTTATATGATAAAGAAAAAACACGTTGCTTCCCAGAACCCACACAAACCGGCACTATGTCTGGAACAATTACAATTATTTTACATATATCACTATAGAAAGGTTAACTCATTAATCATTATAGAGTAGAATATGATAAAAAGAAATTAAAATAGTTATGGTACAGTTTTTCGCTATATACTTTTTCTTTGGTGCAACTAGATCAATATGCCTTATATAGGAGGAAGCATATTGAGATCGCAAATTTGTATCCCTATGGAAACGAACGCAACTCTATTTGTTATTAGTTTCAATGGAAGACATCGAAAGAAAATTGAAAGGAGAAGTTTATGGGCAAATGTTCACGACAAATATAATAGACGGACGTAAATCGATCGGACATATTTCTTCATAAATAGGACACGGGATGGGATTAAATTGCGAAAAATCAGTCGAATTGCAAAAAGTAAAGACAATGTACTTGATCGTGCGACCTAAATTTTGGAATTTCACAAAGATATGATTGCTAAGAAAGATTGTATTCAATTCAAATCAATAACTAAAAAGGAAAATAACAGATAAATTGATTTATGAGCGAATAAGACTTTATGTGAAAAAGCATTTGTTGTTATATATTGTTTAATGTGTATATACTAGAAGCAAACAAGGTCAGTTGTTAAAACTTATTTGGCGGTTAGTGTCATCAAGCTCGTTATGAGTATAATGGGTTCGGATATACCTATTACACAAGAAATCCTTCTGGTCGTTAAGTGGAACTACAACATTTGGATCTTGGATGTGGAGAAAGTTATTTAAGTATAGGAGCCTAGCTTCTAGTTTGTGAAATATAAGGTCAAAAATTGGAAGAGTATATCGTTTTGGCATGATAATTGGCCCCCATTAGAAACTTTGTTTACGATCACAGGCTTGCGTGGCTACATTGATTTGAGAATTGGTTTATAAGATACGTTGGCTGAAGCGACTTTGGCACGTAGAAGAAGACGACACCGAACTGATTATCTAAACCAAATCGAAGCTTTCTTCGTGGATATTTGCACTAAAGGGTTGGTAGAAACAAAGGATGTGGTACTATGGAAAGGGAAAGGTGATCGATTTAAGGCATCTTTCAACACAAAAGAAGTTTGGGAAGCAACACGCAAACAAAAGCTAAAGCATGACTGGTCTCACGGTATATGGTTCTCAAACGCCACACCTAAATACTCTTTCTTTGCTTGGCTTGCAACACAAAATCGATTAACAACGGGAGATAGAATGTTGAATTGGATTGCTGGAGTTAATTCATCTTGTGTGTTCTGTCAAGAGCCAATGGAAACTAGGAACCATCTGTTTTTCACTTGTCAATACTCGAAAAAAGTCTGGTCAGGTCTTACTTCAAAGCTTCTTGATCGTCATTTCTCTACAGATTGGGCTATTATCCTTAAGCTCCTCACGAACAATTCATTATGCAAAGCTCGTTTATTTCTCTTGAGATATATCTTTCAGCTACTAGTTTACACGCTGTGGAGAGAAAGAAACAGTAGAAAACACGGTGAAAACCCAATTCTCAATCTCCTACTACTCAAACGACTTGACAAGGAAGTTCGCAATAAGTTATCATCCATAAGAGAATAACGCGATAGAAGATATGCGAGCTATATGGCGGTTTGGTTTGCAACGCGATAAATGGCGAGTTTTTTCTTCTTTTATCTGTTTATTTTTTATGCAAAATGTTTATTAACACGTTCAAATTTTAGATGCACTTGATGTAAACACATTTTTTAAAATAAATTTTACATTTTATTCAAAAAAACAAAAAAATGTGTATATACTAGTTACCTAACTAGTGATTTTTCGAAAACTTTGTATAATGTTTATGGAAACTCGATTCGGTTCCAAACTAATCTATAAAATTAGATGTTTAAACATGCAAAAAGAAGGTTAGCTCACTAGTTAGTGGACCACTTTATTCCACCAATTTTGTCAGTAATTTAACAATTGACAAAAAAGAAAAATCAACTCAAAATAAGTATGGAATTTTTGTATTTGGTTATGACGTTATCAGAGCAAAACTTGACACGTAGATCGCTCAGTGTGACCCACGACGGAAGCTTAGGAATAGTAAGACCCACACAAAATTGAAAAAATTGGTTCTTCTTTTTTTTGTGTGTGTGTTCTCTTTCGCATTTCTAGAGTTTCTACTTTTCTAGTGTGTGAGAGCATCAGCTTACTCTCTCTATCTCTCTCCCCAGAGAGATAAAAACCAAAAAAAAAAAATATCATAGATTTTTTCTTATTTTCTCGCGTTTTCCCGTTGATTTTTTATTTCTAGAAAAGAAAAAAATAATCCAATTTTGTCGTTTTATTCTTTTTCCAAGTTTCAGACAAAACCAGTTTCTACAACCTACGGTTTGGTTTTTCACAAATTTAGATTTCTTTATCCACTGTGAATGAAAGGAAACCAAAAGGACTCATCGGAGAAACCCATATGGGATCGGAGCTCGTCAGGTATATCCATGACCCGACCCGGTCGTTTAATGATCTGGCTCATCCTCTTCATCTCCGTCAATTACATCATCTACACTCTCAAGATCGTCTCCACTTCACGCCCTTGCGAAGATCTAACCTCCGAGACAATTCTCCATCATCAAAGACCGGAGAAAAAAGCGGTGGTGACGGTGAAGACGGTGGATCACGAAGCAACCGATCTAAACCATGTGGTTTTTGGGATTGCGGCGTCGTCGAAGCTATGGAAACATAGGAAAGAGTACATCAAGATTTGGTATAAGCCAAAGAAGATGAGAGGCTACGTGTGGTTAGACAAAGAGGTAAAGATTAAATCAGACGCCGGAGATCAAGAAAATCTCCCGCTGGTGAGAATCTCCGGTGATACGTCGTCGTTTCCTTATACTAACAAGCAAGGACACCGATCAGCGATTCGGATCTCGAGAATCGTTTCGGAGACGTTGATGAATCTTGATTCTGATTCCAAGAAGAACGTGAGGTGGTTCGTGATGGGTGATGATGATACTGTGTTTGTTACGGACAATCTAATTAGGGTTTTGAGGAAGTACGATCATGAGCAAATGTATTATATAGGGAGCTTGTCTGAATCTCATTTACAGAACATTTTTTTTTCTTATGGAATGGCTTATGGTGGAGGAGGTTTTGCTATTAGTTATCCGTTGGCTGTGGCTTTGAGTAAGATGCAAGATCGGTGCATTCAGAGGTATCCGGCTTTGTATGGTTCTGATGATCGGATGCAAGCTTGTATGGCTGAGCTTGGTGTCCCATTGACTAAGGAGATCGGTTTTCATCAAGTAAGTGATTTTTGTTTGATTTTATGAATTGGGTATTGCTTAGATTGGTTTGATTCCAAATGGGTTTGGCTTAGAAAGATGAAAAAACTAGTGAAATAGGCAATTGACGATAAGATTTGATGATTAATTACTGTGTAATTGCCCATTCATGGTTCATTGATATCTAGTCGAATGGGTGCAGTTTTTGATTGTTTTTTTGGTGGCATGTGTAGGTGAGAGTTTGGTTTGATATATTAGTTCAAAGTCAAAGATTAGGGCCGGTGGATTTGTTAATACTCGTTTAAGGTTTGTTAATGAGATCTAAATCTTTATAGCTTAGGAAAAATAAAAGAAGCTTTAGAATTCTTGAGAGGTAAGAGTTTAAGTGTTTTAACAGTTTAAGGTAAAAGCTGTCTGCACAAATCTAGACTGTTGATTTCACATTCGTTTTATTTGTTTCAATTTTAGTAAATTTTGGTAGGTGTATGAATCTTACTGCATTCGAGTTAATTTACTTAATAATTGACATTAATTAGTTAATTTATGGAGATCCGAGTTTTGTGTCGCCCTACTAATTTGCTACTTAAAACCATTTTAAAACAGCCGACCAAAAGTTAACCATTGGAAATAACAACAAGCTTCTTTTGATAGAAAAAAAAAACGTGAATTTTTGTAAGCTTTGGTTGATGTTCATTAGTTTATTTAAAACGAATTAAAGAGTGATTAAAGCAGAATAATTCGAACACGCGGCGCTTGAGCAGAGCCAGTCGTTGTCCATATAGTTAGATTCCTAGATGTCGGAATAAGACCCGTGTGTCAGTTTCAACCTTTAAAAGACTTGTGACTCCTTTTTCCTCTACGCGCAATGTGCACGTGAAGGCTACGCTCAAATTTGTTAATTAAATTTTTGTTTTCCTTTTACAGTACGACGTTCATGGGAACCTCTTCGGCCTCCTAGCTGCCCATCCGGTAACACCGTTCGTATCGATGCACCACCTTGATGTGGTGGAACCGATATTTCCAAACATGACCCGTGTTCGCGCCATCAAGAAGCTAACCACACCGATGAAGATTGATTCGGCCGGGCTTCTCCAACAATCAATATGCTATGACAAGTACAAAAGCTGGACGATTTCGGTCTCATGGGGATATGCGGTCCAGGTGTTCCGCGGATCCTTCTCTCCCCGGGAAATGGAAATGCCTTCTAGAACTTTCTTGAATTGGTACAAGAGAGCGGATTACACCGCCTACGCATTCAATACTAGGCCCGTGAGTCGCAATCCTTGCCAAACACCGTTTGTTTTTCACATGTCAACTGCGAAATTCGACCCGCAGTTGAACACGACGGTTAGCGAATACACGAGGAATCGGGTTCAGCATCCGGCTTGCCGCTGGGATATGGCTAACCCAGAGGAGATCAACACTATAGTCGTTTACAAAAAACCGGATCCTCACCTATGGAACAGGGTAAGCGAATAATTTTTCTCTAAAGAGATGAAGTTTTTTTTCTTCTTTGGATTAATATGTTAATGCTTAATGATTTGATTATTTTGTTGTTTGGGCAGTCACCGAGAAAAAATTGTTGCAGAGTATTACAAACAAAGAGGAATAATACATTATGGATCAATGTTGGTGTATGTAGAGCAGGTGAAGTCACTGAAATTAAGTAATATCAATCTTTGTAATAAGAAAATTTTGAAAGAGAAAAAAATTAGAGGTATCTTGTTAGGCTTTTTAATACTATAGTTTTGCCTGGTAATTAATTATTTAATTTTACGCCGTATTTTTCTGTTATGTTTATTGCGTTCAAAGTCTCATGTTTTCCATTGTCACCCGTAGGAAAGCTATCGATCCATTTTATTTAGTATTAAGAAAGAAAATATTAAGTAGTGCATCATCTTTTATCTTACAAACGGATTTTCTTTTATAACAGTTTCTTATATCTTTGAAATTTTCTTGAGCTATGACATGAGTTAATAACAGGAACTAAGTTATGATTTGTACTATGGAACTAGGTTATCATTTTTTTCTCTATATAAACATATGTAACTACTATTGTAATTTTTCATGAGAGTCAATATAAAATTCTTCCAATCTTTATTTCTCATCACTCTATCATGGTGTTAGAACTACTGTGATCTAATGATCGGCTCCGTTTCCGTTTCTAAGCCAAGTGCTTCTTCTTTCTAATTTTGTTTTAAGCCAAAAATGCTTCCATTATTCAAGTTAATCATGAGTCTCTAAATCTAAAGTAAAAGCATTTTTATAATTCAAGTCAATGATAGATCTCTGAATCAAGCCAAAGTGTTTTTGAAAATCAAGTCCATCATGAACTTCTAATTCTAAGCCATCGAGCTTCATAAGTCATAGTATTTCCGTTTTAAAGTTTTAATATTTCATCGATTTTTTTTTAAAAATGATTTAATCTTATATTTCCAAAAAAAAACAGCTCCTCAATTCTAGTTCTTTTTAAACAAATCTTTTTTTTTCTAAAACCCTTCTTGTTTTTTTTGTTTGCAAAGTCACATATCTTTACTCCGCCGCTTCCACCAAAACGTTACCCATGCTCACGATGTCACCTACACAAGATTCTCGATCTCCGCTGCACCTTCAGCATGTCGGAAATCTTTTAAGATCTGCTTTAGTCATCGCCGAAGTGGCCTACAACTCCGACGAGTCTCACAATCTCTCTCCCTATAGATTGATCTCCGCCACTGTCATTTCAACATTGTTGCATCTTCCATCAGACCATCACCGTCCTCAGTCAAGATATCCCATCTTTCTCAAAGCCAAGCCATCTCGCCTCTGAAACTTCCCAATTCCTTTCACTACTTCAATTCTACAAGTCAATCTCAAACTTTCATTTCGACGTTTCTCTGTCACCTTCTTGAAATTGAGTGGGCGTATAGAAGGATGTAGAATATATAGATTTAGTATATTTGTTATAATTACTATGATTTGTAATTATGGAAACTAGGTTCATTAGATTATCATTCTAACATATGTAACTACTATTGTAATCCTCATGAAAGTCAACATATAATTCTTCCAATCTCTATCTCTCATCATCACTCTTTATCAGTTACTACAAGAAAACAAGTGTTTTGCGACCAATAAAATCATTTTAAAGAGGTCGCAAAGGCACTACTAATTCAAAACTGTTTCGAGTAGTCGCAAAATAAAATGGTCGCAAAATAGATACTAATTTCCGGCTAAAATATGACTCCATATAACAGTCCTATATTAGCGACTACGTTTTGATAAAAAAACTATAGTTGTATATTAAAGACTAAATAGTAATGATATCTACTTAACTGATTTTTCACGACTATTTTGAAAAAAAAAAATATTTTTATATTTTTAAATTAATAATTTACAAAAATGATTTTTTCCTTATTAAATTAAGTATATAGACAAAATAATATATATATATATATATATATGTTTGTGAAAAATAAAATATTATGCAAATTCCTCATCTTCATCCTCTTAAAGACCATCCACAATGGTTTCAACATTCAACACTTTTTTTTTTACTTTTTAACACTCTTTATCATCTTCTCTCTCTTCTACCTAATAATTCAACACTCATTCAATTTTTATCATCTACAATGGTTTTATTTAATAAAATTCAACACCTTACCACACCATATTTTATTTTCATATTCTTATTTATTTTATGTTTTCTGATGACATATCAATAACAATTATCAATTAAAAATAAATTAAATAATTTTAAAATAAATAAATAAATAATTTTTTTTTGCAAATAATAAAAACAAAAAAATAATCATTATAGAACAAATAAAATTACGAAATTTTTGAAATTTAATACAATACGCAGATAAACACTCAACACAACTAATAAAACACACAAAACATAATTAGTACAATAAACTCAACTCACAAACAATAAAGTTTTTAAATCACACAAAGACTTAAAAACTCTTTAATCACGGAATTTTGCCCATATGTGTTTCACTAGATCTGCTTGCAGTTCGTGATGTACATTTGAATCACACAACTCTGATCTAGCCCGCACATGGTTTGCAAATGCAGGTAGCACCTCGGTTGAGAATAGTTGCGGTGTTGTAGACCCACTTGCCTCAGATTATCATAATTGGTCCAGTTTTGAGCATATGTATCTCTTTCATCTTCAACAATCATATTATGTAATATGATATATGACCTCATAATGATAGCCAGCTCGGTTATGTCCCACATGCGAGTTAGTTTACGAATGATTTTAAATCGAGCCTGCAAAACTCCAAATGCACGTTCGATGTCCTTCCGGCATCTTCCTTGATGTTTTGCAAATAATTTGTCTAGTTCACTCTGAGGAAATCTTATTGATTTGACAAAAATCTGATAAGAAGGATATATACCATCAACTAGATAGTATGCTATATTATATGGACTTTGGTTCACGAAAAAGTTCACTCTTGGAGTATTTTCAAGTTCAACATCATCGAACACTGGTGAACGATCGAGAACGTTGATATCGTTCAATGTGCCCGGACACCCAAAAAAGCATGTCAGATCCATAGATCATGAGATGCAACCGCTTCTAGAATAACAGTGGTGGTTCCCTTATCTCTCCGAGTAAATTGAAATTCCCACACTGTAGGAAAATTTTTCCATTCCCTGTGCATGCAATCAATACTCCCAATCATCCCCGGGAATTTTCGAATTTCACTAATATGCAGTATTCTTTGTAGATCATCTTGAGTTGGGACTCTAAGATACTCTTGCTCGTACAATTGTATGATACCTTTACAGAATCTACGCAAGCACTCCAATGCTGTCGTACCTCCTACTTTGATGTATTCATCAACCGCATCGGCTGCCACACCATATGCTAACATTCGCATGGCCGTGGTACATTTTGCTAGTGGAGATATACCTTCTTTATTGGCAACGTCAACACTTTGGGTGAATTAGTTGTCACTACTTGATAGGTCCCCAACGATCCGAAGAAAAATATGTTTTCGCATCCGAAATCGTCGACGAAACATTTCATCGCCATATGTAGGTTGACTGGCAAAGTAGTCGTCAATTAGTCTTTGGTTTGCAGCTACGTGATCTCTTTTGAAGTATCTTCTCTTGGTACAAGATGCACGATCTTCTTCTATTTTGTTTCGACACTCCGTAAAATGGTTGAGGATATACTTCTCTTCAATTTCAGACTGTCTTTTGTAAGTTTCGATATCAAAAAAATTCAGACTGCCTTTAGTAAGCCAAAAGTCACGGATTTCATTGACGAAAACTGACAAAGTAACATTATTAAAAGAGAAAAAGACAAACAAACATTATTATAGCAGAAAACAACAAACACACATTATGAAAGTAGAAAGCGACAAACACACATTATGAAAGCAGAAAGCGACAACATACAGACATACACTTAATAATAATTAATTTTCAAATAAATCGTGGCTTAACTCGTTTAACAGCTTTTCGCTCTGATGATCAAGATGGTCCTTTTCACTTAGTTTAATCCACAACTTCATCTTCTTGGCACGAGTCTTGTCTTTTATCAAATTGTTTGTCTTTTCTTGCGTCTTGGCTATTTTGTCTAGTCGTTTAATCTCTTGATTCTTCAAATCTTTGTATTCAACCCAGTCTTCGTTGACTACCTCTAAAGCTGCGTCCTTACTCTATTTTTTACCTTTCTTTTTTGTTGTTTTCCTCTCCATTGGACGAACACTAGATCCTACGGAGTTGGAGTCACTTGTATCACCCTCGTGAGCTCTCTTAGATTCACTGCTTCCAGAGCCAGTATTTCTTCCTACCTGACTAACATAACGTGGTTGATCACGGAGAGCGGCCCATTCTGACATGTGTTTTTACCAATACATCATTCTCCGACCATCCACTTTGTTTGATATGCTTAGGATGATCGTAAGCGCCAATCCATTTCCCAATTAGTTTGTTGAAGTAGTTGAAATGATTTCTGCATGAACCTGCATCACGGAGACTATCTAATGAGCCATACCCATTACAATACTTTGCAATTTTACCCCAAAACGAATCGCTTTTTTGGTTTTTCCCAACAACACTATCTGTTCCACAGTTTATCCACCCACTCACGAGCACCAAATTTTGCAATTTTGTGATTATTTTTGTGACTAAATATTTTAACTAAAATAGGCGTTGCCAATTCATTTTAATTTGTAATTATTTTAGGACCACAATTTTATAGTCGATTACTAGTCAGTAAACAATTGCAAATGAAAGACTGTTTACCGACTACAAATTTTCATCGTAAATGTGCTGAGTCTTTAGCCTTTGGAGCATGAGTAATCGTTTATAAATTACAAAATTAGTTACAACACCGTCATGACTATTTGTGATAAGAAAAAAGGTCGCAAATGTAGTTCCAAAATATAGTTGTAGTACGCGTTCTCATTAGTGAACGTTGAAAAAATCTTACTTCAAAACTATTTTTCTAAACACTAACTATGTAACGATTACTAGGATAATATGTCCCCCGTAAATAATATTTTTAAAATATATATGTTAGCTTATTTCAGTGGACAACTTCAGCAAAATTAGTTTCTCTCGATGTCCCAGCTATTCTGAGTTCATTCTTCCCCTAATTCCCTCGATCGGTGTTAGCTTTTTAATTTACCCTTTTTCTGTATAATTTATTATTTTTCTATGTATGGTTTTGTCTTCGTGTGTTTACTAGCTCACCAAAGTTATAAACAAGAATTGTTTCCTCACCCATTCTTTTTAAAAAAAAAATCATTTTCCCACTTTTTCATTCAATTTTTTTAGACGAATCCATTTATGCGAAGATGAAGGTCAACAATATTCAGTTTAATTTTAATGCTATAAAAAGTAGATTTTGTTTTACTTGATTCAAAATGTCTATGCTACTACAAACTTCTATATTTGCAAGCTAGAATTTACAAAACTGGTAATATCAGTGTATTCTCTGCTGAATCTTGAAAATTCTGCAGTCTTAATGTATGACCAAAACGTTAAAGATATTGCTGAACATTTTGGATAATTTATTTTGTCCCTTTGTGCAACCCGAATACGGAACTATATGATGACTTCATCACTGTTGTGTGTTGTGTCTGAATAAAGTACTAAAGAGTGTCTACATGCGTGCGAATAAAGTATGAGTGCATGTAAAATGATTACAGGGTTTCGTAGCAAAAGGCCTAATATCATAGGATTTGTATCTTAGTGGAATAAATCGACAAACATAAAATGATAAAAATAAGGATAAACACATCAAAAATATGGAGATGCGGGGTATCGATCCCCGTACCTCTCGCATGCTAAGCGAGCGCTCTACCATCTGAGCTACATCCCCATCTGCTCTCCATACGGAAATCAAACTTATATACAACATTTAGTGAAGAAACTTTATTCTTTACAAAGAGAACTTTCAACGTCTTGGTGGAGATTGAAGAATCATTATTTCTATTGATTCACGATCATGTTCAAATATTAATTAAATATCTATTCTTGAATTCTTAACTTTTAGTTGTTGAAACTAAAATTTTGATAAAGTAGTGGTGTCGTTATATCTTAAAATAGAATTTAATTTGAATGAGAAATGAGGGTTTAAAGTGGATATTTTGGAAAGTTTATAAAACTTGTAATTTTAATTAAGTATTAAAATGAGCAAAATTCTATTTTGCAATAATGAAAAATTTCCTATAAGATTTTTACATAATTTTGGATAAATTTAGAAATTTTTAGATTGCATTAAAAGTTTTTCGTAATATTTCTGAATCTTTATCTTTGCGGAACAAGGCGGAATATTTTCAAATCCTTATCGAAACGAGGCGAGATATTTCCGAGTTCTTATCGGAATATTTTTGAATCCTATCCCTCTCTGACATGCGAATCAAAGTATTGCTCTCTATATATAAAGTTTCTCTTTATTCTCTGAAATCATCCGATTTTCTAAACACAAAAACTTTTTGCAAATCTCCCTCGTCTCTTAACAAAAAGTAAGTCTCCAGAATATATCATAGAACCGTTCATATAATTGAGTGTTACGATTATAGTTTTAACACGGTTGTATCATGAGATTCATATCTCATAAAACTGCTATACTGCGAAAAATTTATTGAATTAAGGAAATATATCAAATCTCGCTTCCGTGTATTTGTCTTTTCTTTAATCGGATTTGTCCGTAATTTTCAATCCAGCCATACATTAGTATCAAGATCCAAATTAACCTAGTATTGGATATTAAATTCTACATAATATTAAATGAAAATTCTTTTTGATGGCATATTAGAAAAATAATATTATCAGAAGAAGAAATATTATATAGTACTATTTAATACAGTCAATAGACCCACCATTCTTGATTAGTTTGGCTATACATATCTTTAGCCACCGGATTGAATTATTATGCTTCAAACACAATTATAAATCTCACCGTTTACACTTATACTTGTCTCTTTAGTTCCACATCTCAAGGTTCATCTTTCTCTCTCTCACTCATGGGTCTTCCAACAGATTTCAAGGAGCTTCAGATTCCAGGGTACGTACTAAAGGCGCTTTATGTCATCGGTTACTTTAGAGACATCGTCGATGCTCTTTGTCCTTACATCGGTCTACCTAGTTTTCTAGACCACGAGACCTCTCGACCCGACCCGAGCCGTAAACCTCTCTCCACATCAGCGAGTCTTGCAGACAAGTTTGTACCGGTGGTTCGGTTCTCGGATCTCTTGACCGATCCGGAAGATTGTTGCACGGTATGTTTAGCCGATTTCAAGTCCGACGATAAGATTAGACAGCTTCCGAACTGCCAACATGTATTCCACGATCGTTGTTTAGACCGTTGGATCGTTGACTGTTGCAAGATGACGTGTCCTATTTGTCGGAACCGGTTCTTACCTAAGGAAAATTACACGGAGATGGATTCAGATTCTGGTTCGGTTTGGTTTAGTGGTGAAGTGGAAAGTGTCAACTAATGGTGGTTTTAATTTTTCATTTTTTTTTGGCTGAAGAAGACTCTATATATTATATCATCCGATCAATATTCCGATTCTGTATTAAAATTTTATGTTTTTGTGATGTGAAAATAGCTCTACACAGAACATATAATCACGAATACATCTTTAATTTATATAAAATAAAAAGAGGGAATTTCAAAAATACTCCTTTTACCAATGTTTTTAAAACCGGACCGGAAGCCGAACCGGGAAAGCTTCTAGATCATGGGTCAATATAGTTCGACCGGGGTTAACAGGGTTCAATTGATTTTGATGATATTTTTATAAATAATAGATATGGATATGTCTTTTATTTTTGTTAATGACTACAACTATGATATAATTAGTAATACCAAATAAAATACTTTAATAATCATAATGTTTGAAAAAAATCCTTAAAAAATAACAAACTCAAAGTGTAGCAAACTCAAAGTATAACCACTAGCAATAAAATATTTTAGTAATTCAAATCTAAAAGCAACAAGAGAATAAGAGTGTAGAACATTCAATCTTCATTCTCCAAATTTTGGCCATCTTTAGGATATTCTTCAAATCTTGGCGTTTATTTTTACAATTTTTTTTCGAACCCTGTTTTATCCGGTTCGTTGGTTCACCGGTTTTTGGGTTTTTGGCGGGTTGATATGGGTTTTTTACCGGTTTAATTTCTTTTGGGTTTTGATACTAACCCAATCCGGGAAAGCTTCCGGTTCGCGGGTTAACGTGGTCCGACCGCCGGTCCGGTCCGGTTTTAAAAACATTGCCTTTTACAGTATCTCTTTTAAAAGATCTCCCATATTTATTTATAATTATACCCCTTTCATAAGGTTTTATAAAGATTTAAAAATTTTAAAAGTTTTAATAGGTTTAACAAAGTTTTAAAAAGTTTTATAAAAATAATTTAGGGGCACAACTACTCTAAATCGCCATAGACATCCAAAAACATTTTTGAAAAATGGTATAATTGAACACATTTTTTAAAAAGAGTATTATAAAAGAGACATTTCTCAATAAAAAGATCAATATCGTCATTTGTTTTATACCAAGAAACTATCAAATATCTTAATTTTTTTTCTTGTTTGTTATATTAAAAACTAAAATAAAAAAATAATTATACATTTTGTTAAATAATATTTTAATTTACTATATAAACTAAAAAATGAAAATATGTGAAGTTAACTAGGTTTAAAAAAATACCAAAATACTAAAAGGAAGTGGAAAAGAGAAAACGATGTTTTTATTGAAAGAAAATAATAACAACTCAAAGAAATTTAATTTAAAACTCAATTATGAATCTTTTATATCTTTCATATTGATATTTATTAGTTAAATCTATTTTATGTATGCTTAAATTTTTTATGTACCTTATAATTATATCCACACAAATTGTAAAAAAAACACTATAAATTTTTTATATATACTACATATATATATATATATATATATGGAAAATACGGATCAAAGAGGATTTTTTTTTATATTGATATTTGCTATTTGCTCCGTTATAAACGTGTATTTATATTTTATTCTTTGTTTTTATTGAATTATTATGTGCAGTTATATTTTCTGATAGAAACAAATACGAATATCAAAACGAATCGAATCTAAAGAATAATGTGCCATGTTCTATTCTTACTATGTATTAGGATTTAATCTGCAGTATAGCACAAAACATTTTTTGTTTATACAATTGAATGGACTTAATCGACATGTCTGATATTGGTAGTAATAACAAAATAATAAAATAAAAAATTTACTCGTGTTGTAGCGCTGGATTAATGATATTTTAAATGCATATTAATGTCGATCCAAACCCGTCTCGCCATATAACCTCGTCCAACCATATAACTCGTCCCGTAGTATTTTAAACTTTTTCTAAATTTAAACATTCATAATATTTTAAACCTTTTATAAAGTTTAAAATTTATTATATCTGATATAATTAAACGGTTCAACTAAAGAACCGAATTAAACTGGATAGAAAGTTTTAAAATTTGGATGCTTATTAAGTTAAGCTTTCTGCTTACTCAAATTTAGATTTATTTTGGTCTTATTTATAATAAGACTCGGAATCATTGTTTAAAATTTTTACCCGATGTGGTTAGTTGAACACATATTTTTCTATCTTTAATTGAGTAATATATGTTCGTTTTAAAAAATTCGAATCACAACATATGCAGAAAAAATTAGATTTTTATTAACTTTATGTATTATATGATGATTCAAAACAATTAAAAAAAAATATAGGAGAATCATAATTTTAAATCTTAACAAAATTTTCTAAATATCTATATTATTAATTGTGGAACAATATATGAATAATTCTAGTTTTATTATTAATTTTAAAATCTATTAATTGTGTTTGGTTATAGAGATAGTAGATTACTAATTATAAAGGTTGTTTGAATATATATATATATATATATATAAATATTTGTCTATTTCATTATTTATCCTTAAATGTATTTTCTAATTTTTTTAAAAAATCAATAGTATTTTATATAATAACTTACAATAATAAAAATTTCTTTATAAAATATATTTTAAAAATATTTATATAGATATCATTTGAAAATGATAGTTAACCAATTCTTGATATACAAAAACCATAATTTTTTTTCTTTTTTTTCATACTCTCAAATAGGTTTCGTTAACTTAATTGGATAATCCTAAACTTGAGTAAAATGTTCGTCACCAAATCGTGGATGAATCTAAATATTAAAATATACACCACTGATTATATCGTCCACATTCATTTGGAGTACTAAATGAACGCCAGTTACGCCACTACTGAAAGTTCAACCGTCAAGTCAAGTGTGCCCTTTTGAACTTTTTTTTTCTCAGTCGACCAATCAGTAATGACTTTGAATTTTCAATACTATGATGATTTATCAGGGAAGGTGCATGTGATATATTAAAAAATTATGCACGATTTGTCAAAACCTCTAATTCAATAATATATGTGGTTACAAGATAAATATTACAGCCACTTGTTACGAACAAACACAGAGATTTTAAATCACACTTATTCGGTCAAGAGAATAGAAAAGTACAAGCAAAAACATATCTTTTACAAACCAACGATTGAAGCTTCCTTCGATCAGAGGAGAAAAGAAGAAAATCACACCAAAGATTACATATAATATAATACATACAACATATTAACGGATAAGAGAAGAAGGAGCGTGTTAGTAATCATATTAAATAAATAAAAATTGCTTAGATTACCGTGTTAGTAATCTTATCTCAAAATTGGGAAGATACTTCAACTATTATGAAAACATATATAGATGTCTTCACTTGTTATCATATAGTTTTGAATTGAGTTTTAAATGTAAGTTATTGTTAATGAAGGAATGAAATTAATAATTTAATCTTCACACATACGCGAACTCTAAAAATGTGGTAGTACTTAATAAACAGCTTATTTTGTCTTCTGAGTGCTTGCATTAAGGAAATTGAGAAGCTTTTGCTTGGCTTTCCTCTGGTCGGAAAATACTCTCAAAACTTTTAGGCAAATATTAATTTCACAAATATTCATAATCCACCCTGGACAATTTCATAAATGGGCTTCATAAATTCAGCCCATTAAAATAAACGGCCCGTTAGTCAAAGGTGATCGTCACCGGCGTCTTCCGTTTCCACCATTTCTCCGTCATCGTCTCTCTCTGTCTCACATAATCTTGGAGAAGAAAAGATCGTCGTCGGGTCGAAGAAAGGAGAAATGAGTGGTCACGATTCGAAATACTTCTCGACGACGAAGAAGGGAGAGATCCCTGAGCTCAAGGAAGAGCTTAATTCCCAGTATAAGGTTTTTCTTAATCTCACTCTTGTGTCTTCACATGTGGATCTGTGATCCGCCATTATTACATTTACGATCTCTCGGTGGATGATCTTTTTTTCTCTATTAATCGAGTTATTCTTATGCAAATTTGGGTAGATCTGTGTAGTTCTGGATTTGAATTTTCAATTGGTAATGTTTAGTGGAATTGGTTTCGTAATTATGTGGAAAGAGGGAGGGATGATTCCGAACGTTATGGTGATATTTTTCAGTAATTCATTGAGATATAGCTCGAACTGGAGAGAAATTGAGAATGGCTTATGCGGGGATGTATAGTAACTTTACTGGAGCTTAGGTTGGTGAATCAGAACTCGTTCAATCTGGATCAGTGATTGTTAAGTGAACTGTCGTTTTGATCTTAGGAGTTGTCTTTGCAAATGAAGAGCCTAAACTAAGCTATTAACTTTAGTAGGAATGTCCAGCACAGGTCTTTTTGACATTTTTTTGTGCTCAATTCTGTTCTGTATAATTTTGTTGCTTAAATTTATAGTTCAATAAGATGCATATGTTAATGATATTAAGAAGGAAGGGTGCTTTTCTATTTTGGCTTCAGTTTTGTTAACCTTTCTTGTATACTTTTTGTTTCCTAGGATAAGAGAAAAGATGCAGTTAAGAAGGTTATTGCAGCAATGACTGTTGGAAAGGATGTTTCATCACTTTTTACTGATGTAGTCAACTGCATGCAAACGGAGAATTTGGAGTTGAAGAAGCTTGTTTACTTGTATCTCATAAATTATGCGAAAAGCCAGCCAGATCTTGCTATTCTGGCTGTAAATACCTTTGTAAAGGTAACACTCAAACACCTGGCATATAGTATTTCCATTTAGCCTGCCCAATCAAAAACATGTGGCATAGTGGCTTTCCTTTGTTTTGAACGTGGGGAATAAGAGAAAAAGGAAAGGAACTTATATATTTATCATTACAAAATTGTTGGTTTGTATTCTGCAGGATTCACAAGATCCAAATCCGTTGATCCGCGCTTTGGCTGTACGTACAATGGGCTGCATTCGTGTTGATAAAATCACAGAATATCTATGTGATCCTCTTCAAAAGTGCCTAAAGGTTAAGTTTTAAATGCTATCTCTTCATTGGGAATTTGATACCAAACATCTTTATAATTGCCCTCAAGAATCTGTTTCATCTTAACTAGTCAATATTAACACTCACCTGTGCATATAATTTTCTTTTTAGGATGATGATCCATATGTCCGGAAGACGGCCGCTATTTGCGTTGCTAAGCTATTTGACATAAATGCTGAATTGGTTGAGGATAGGGGTTTCCTTGAAGCCTTGAAGGATTTGATATCAGATAACAATCCGATGGTTGTTGCCAATGCTGTAGCAGCCCTTGCAGAGATTCAAGAGAATAGTACTAGCCCCATATTTGAGATCAATAGTACAACTCTTACAAAGCTCCTTACCGCTTTAAATGAATGCACTGAGTAAGTCTTCTCATTATCTCCATTTCCGTAGTTTCACTGCATTCTGTTTAGTGTTGAATTTCTATGGCCAGTCATCGTAAGCTTTCCTAGTCTAAGAACGTAAAGAGTATTGACCTAAAGATTTGGGGTTAGTGGAATGTTGATGGGTTAGAAAATGACTTGTTAGATGTGGTACGGCCTAAGTTTGTTTATGCTTTGTCTTCGTGTCTATTCTCAAATAGCAGTTTGGGAATTATTTTTCGTTATTGAAGGTTTTATCTGTAGATAATGACCCATTGTTTTGAATTCTGGGAAAATGAGTACTGATAAGCTTTTGGTAGCTCCACTTTTAGTACTGACTATGATCGTCGCAGGTGGGGTCAAGTTTTTATATTAGATGCTTTATCGAGGTATAAAGCAGCTGATCCCCGTGAAGCTGAAAATATTGTTGAGAGAGTCACGCCAAGGTTGCAACATGCCAACTGTGCTGTTGTGCTTTCAGCTGTTAAGGTGAGAGACTTTCATCTGATTGTTTTCCTCTACTGTTAACTGGTAGCTCATCAAACTTGCTTGTAAAGCGTCAACTACACCTTTGCATATTTTCTAATGCGCTCCCACTTCTGTTCTATTTTTGGTCATTGCCTTATAGATGATCCTTCAACAAATGGAACTTATTACTAGTACAGACGTAATTCGAAATCTTTGCAAGAAGATGGCTCCACCCCTTGTTACATTGCTTTCTGCCGAACCTGAGATACAATATGTTGCACTTCGTAACATCAATCTTATTGTGCAAAAAAGACCCACTATCCTTGCCCATGAAATTAAGGTAGCATGATCTGTGCCTCATAGTTCCTCAGAATAAGCAATTGACGTATCCTTGCATCTATTGATTATGTTGAAAGTGATATTCTTTTTTTTTTAGGTTTTCTTCTGCAAGTATAACGACCCAATTTATGTGAAGATGGAGAAGTTGGAGATTATGATTAAACTAGCCTCTGACCGAAACATAGACCAGGTATCCTCACTGAACTTTTCCATCTGCTGTATGTCTTGATAATTGTTTGTGCATATCATTATAATTTTTCGAAAATGCTACTGCAGGTTCTTCTGGAGTTCAAAGAGTATGCCACGGAAGTAGACGTCGATTTTGTTAGAAAGGCTGTTCGTGCGATAGGCCGATGTGCTATCAAATTAGAGAGAGCAGCCGAACGGTGCATCAGTGTTTTGCTTGAGTTAATCAAGATCAAAGTAAATTATGTTGTCCAGGAGGCCATTATTGTCATCAAAGATATCTTCAGAAGATATCCAAACACGTAAGTTGACATTTCTCAATCACTGTCATAATGGCATATTGAAATTCTTCTTTAATTTTGGTTTTGCTATTCAAAATTTCATACAGGTACGAGTCCATTATTGCAACACTCTGTGAGAGTTTAGACACTTTGGATGAACCAGAAGCTAAGGTAATGAACTTTCTTGTTTCTTGGTTTGTAAAATTAATATATTCCATCTTTATTTTAATCATAAATCACTGAACGTTTAATTGTGTTTATTGACAATTTGAAAGGCATCCATGATATGGATCATTGGTGAATATGCTGAAAGAATTGACAATGCTGATGAGCTTCTTGAAAGCTTCCTTGAAAGTTTTCCCGAGGAACCTGCACAGGTCCAGTTGCAGCTTCTAACTGCTACTGTTAAGCTATTTCTGAAGAAGCCAACTGAAGGCCCTCAACAAATGATTCAGGTTCAGCCTTTCCCTTGATCACCACTGTTTTTATAATCAATTCATGTGCATGTATGTGACGGCAGGCATATTTTATGTTATGTTTGATGTTTTCAGGTTGTCTTAAATAACGCCACTGTGGAGACGGATAATCCTGATCTCAGAGATCGTGCATACATATACTGGCGCCTTCTATCTACTGATCCTGAGGTGTGTGTCACCTTGATATTTTATAGCTTTTTAGTACTCAGCTAGTCCAGAAGGAATATATTGAGAATTGTTTATTCAAGCAACAATACCCTGTTGAGCTTTCTCTTGAGATGTATTTTGCTGAACTCATTATTTCTCTTCATTAGGCGGCCAAGGATGTTGTTTTAGCTGAAAAACCTGTGATTACTGACGACTCAAACCAACTAGACCCATCACTGCTTGATGAGCTGCTTACAAATATTTCGACCTTGTCCTCTGTGTACCACAAACCCCCAGAAGCTTTTGTTACCCGCTTGAAAACCACAGTTCAGAAAACAGAAGACGAGGACTTTGCGGAAGGAAGCGAAGCAGGATACTCATCTAGTAATCCGGTTGATAGTGCAGCTTCCCCTCCAGCCACCACAGGTAATATCCCACAGCCTGCCGGAAGACAACCAGCTCCTGCACCAGCGGTCCCAGCTCCTGTGCCCGATCTGCTAGGTGACCTAATGGGATTGGATAATGCCGCTATTGTCCCGGTTGATGAACCCATAACTCCATCTGGGTGAGTTATGTCTTGAATAAGGAAACTTTTTATTGTAGGGACTAGTTTATTACATTTTGCTCAATTTCGGTTGCCTAGTTCATACTGAAGTTCATCGAATCTTATGAACTCGATCGCAGTCCTCCTTTGCCCGTTGTCGTGCCAGCTTCAAGTGGTCAAGGTCTGCAGATAAGCGCTCAATTATCCCGAAGAGATGGACAAGTATTCTACAGTATGCTCTTCGAGAACAACACGCAGACGATACTTGATGGTTTCATGATTCAGTTCAACAAGAATACATTCGGCCTTGCAGCTGCTGGACCTCTTCAGGTAACTAAATTTGAATATACTTTTATGTCTGAAACTTAGGTCCGAATCTTTAGAACTGATATCCGTGTTTGTACTATTTCAGATTCCGCCTTTGCAACCCGGAACATCTGCCAGGACAATGCTACCTATGGTCTTGTTCCAAAACATGTCTGCTGGGCCTCCAAGCTCGCTACTACAAGTCGCTGTCAAAAACAATCAGCAGCCTGTTTGGTACTTCACCGATAAGATTATACTTCATGCTCTTTTCGGTGAAGACGGTAGAATGGAACGTGGAACCTTCCTTGAGGTAACATAGCATTGTACCAAACATCCTTAAAATTTGGGCTGTTCGTATCTGTCCGGGTTTAGCAAAATAGTGACGACTGTAAAACCAAATCTGCTAGAGAATTGTACGGTTTGGGTTTTTATTTGGATATATCTTTAATTTTTAAAAGAATTTACGATGTGGTTTTGTCTTTTCACAGACATGGAGGTCGTTACCGGACTCAAATGAAGTCCAGAAAGAATTCCCCGGGATCACCATCACAAGCGTTGAATCAACTATTGATTTGCTCACAGCATTCAACATGTTCTTCATAGCAAAGCGCAAGAACGGGAACCAAGACGTGATCTACTTATCAGCAAAGGATCCACGAGATGTACCGTTTTTGATCGAGCTCACTGCAATGGTGGGCCAACCAGGTCTCAAATGCGCAGTGAAAACTCCCACTCCCGAGATCGCACCTCTCTTCTTCGAAGCTGTCGAGCTTCTCTTCAGGGCTTGATGATTCATTGTTGTCAAAAGGTTGAACCCAAACCTGAAAGGTGTCAGATTCTTTGTTGTTTCTTTCCCACCCTGTTTTTACTGAGTTTAGTGTATGTAATAAATCCTATGTTTGTGTTACTTCCAGTTGGACCCTTTTAGTTTGGTATTTGTAATGCTCACTTTTTTTCTTCTAATTCTTGTATTGAAACCACTTTTTTTTTTTTTTTTTTTTGATATTTGATCCGGAAATTGCTAGTTTATGTACCAATACGGAAGATCAAACACCGCCAAAGGACTAAATCACCATGGAAAATCAGTGATTTTGTTACATTAGAGTTAGGGATGTTATATAGGGTTCGAAATTTAGGGTCGGTTCGGTTCCGTTGAAGTTAATGTAAGCTCTGACTCTCAATAATTGAACATGAAAAACTTTGGGCTAATATAGGGTTTTGATAAAAAGTTTTGGGGTAAAACAGGGCCGGTCCTATTATAGGAAAACTTTTTTTTTTCTTCTTTTATTGTAAAACGACGCCCACAACGATTTCTTCTTCTTCAGTCTTTTCAATCTCTTCTTCTTCAATCTTCTTCCTTCTGTCGAAACGACTAAACGGCGAAGGTTTCATTCTCTTCGATCTCTTCTTATTCAATCTTCTTCCTCCCATCGAAACAGTAAACGACGAAGGTTTCAACTTCTTCTTCTCTTCGTCAGTCTCAAAAATCGAAGGTTTCAACTTCCAATTCAAGGTATGTTTTTGTTTGTATGGAGCTTCTAACGCATGATGAGGTTGAATTTAATGGATTTGATTTGTTTTTGGATGTTAACCATTTATATGTGTGTTATTAAAATGATTTATGATGAATATAGAATGTGATGATAATGATGACGTGTTGGAATCGCTGAAGAGGTGACGAACAAAAGAAAAAACCAAGTTTTACTTGCTATGTTTTTTTTAGATTTATGATATGATATTTATGGGCTTTTAGATTTGTAATATGATATTTATGGGCTTTTACTATTTAAGCTTTTGAAAAACAATAAGTAAAATTATTTATAAGTATATAATTTATATGTCTATGATGTTCTATTATTTTCATTTGATAATTAAATTATTTAGAGCCTTGATGATGCTGATGGTGGATAAGGCCAAAACTTTCAAACATTTCTTCTTAGTGATACACTGCGATAGAACAAAGATGGCTTTCATAACGTATCCTACAACCATGATTTCTTGTATGTTTTAAAGGAATATCATATAAAATGCATTTTAAAGGAATATCATATAAAATGCAAATTCTGATACTTAATTTTTGGTATTGGATTGTGAAAATGAATCAGAACTGTTATCGTAAGCATCATGTTTTGTCATGCTGTGTACATTTTGGAGTTTCTTTCAGGAGATGCTAGCCACACACTAAATTCACATCAGAATGAAATTGATTACAAAGAAGGAAGATAAGAGATTTAACAACCTTTTAGCGAGTATGGTTTTACAAGGGAAAACATCGTGTATTCTATCCTCTTCAATATCTTCTATATATTAAAAAAAGTTTTTATTCTTACGTGGCAAACCCACAATTATTCTTAATTTTTTTATTTTTCATTTATACTATCATTATTTCCCAACACTTTGACTCTACTATCCATATTTCCAAACATTTTTAATTCCATAAACAATTATTTTTATTAATCAAAAACTAATTGCCAAATTTATATATTAACTTACCAAAAATAAATATTCCATTAAAATAATAAAGCTTTTATACAAAGATTTAATTTATATAAAATATATTGTGTGTTTAATTGAAAAATTAAACAATATATACATATATTAAATGTATTTCGATACCAAACAATTCTTTCATATATTATAAAATTTTAAATTGAAACCACAAATATATATGCCTAAACTTATGAATGAAGTAAATGCTACTTTATTTGTATAATATAAATTATTAAAATATCTAAAAGGTTATGTTATTGCATGATATTTACATAAAATTATTTTCAATTTAAAATATTTAACGCATTTACAAATTTTGGTTTTGACATCTACTCAATCGGGATTAAATGACTAAAAATTTGAGTTTCTATTAAATCGTTCTTTTAAAGAAAAAATAATTGTTTTAATTTTTCACAACAAACACCAACTTTAGTTTTAGAATTTACAAGAATATAAATTGTCTTTGAAAAAAAATTTAAGATACATATATATATATATATATATATACTTATTAGGTAAAAACTTATATATATGCCTATATTTATTTATATATATATATACATAACTTATATATAAGTACATTTATAAAGAATTGTATGTCTTATATATAAAAATATGTTTGTGAAAAGATATTTATTTAATTTTTAATAAAAAAATTTAAGGCATTGACTCATACTCCCTCCATTTCAAAATAAATGGCATTCTAGCATTTTTTTTTGTTACAAAATAAGTGTCACTTTAAAACTTCAATGCAACTTTACACATTGTATTCCTTTTTTAACCTCAACCAAAATTAACAAATGTTTACAGAAAAAAAATAATAGAACTAAGTTAAGGATATAATAGAGTTTAAACTCTGTTTCTTAATTTGTGTGTAAAATAGTAGAATGCCATTTATTTTGAAATAGAGGGAGTAATATAGTATGCCTAATTCGTTATAGAGACATGAAAGATAGTTTGCTTTGATTTCCGAGATGTGTTTAAAACATAGTATTATAGAACTAAACACAATAGTATGTTTGATTTCCGAGTTGTATTTAAAACATATTATAAAATCAAACAAAAACACTATATATTTTTTAAACGTAAATAAAAATTCTTAATAAGCTAATAAAATGTAAACTATATAAATAAGAATATTTATAAAATTAAATAGCATAAGATTTATCCGTGCATGACACAAGTTCTTACCTAGTTCTATATTAAAAAAAAGTCATTTTTGCTAATGTGACAAGTTCACAATTATTCTTTTTTTTTTCATTACTCTGTACTTATTGCCAAACATACTTATTTCCTAATACTACCTATTCCAATTTTCTAAATTCAATTGCCAAACATATTGAATATTCAATATAAATTTATTTATATATATATATATATATATCATGCATTGATGCTTATGTTAGATTGTTTTTTTCAATTTCAGAATTAAAATAAAAACAAAATTAAAATCATTAATAAATTATTTTCTAAATTATTATAATTTAAATTGAAACCGGGAAACAATGTTCTTATAATCAATGATGTAATTGCTTTTTTTTACATTGTCAATTTATAAGCATTGACCCCTAGTTTGATTTATCTAAATGCAAAAATTCGTCTATTATTTAATGGTTAGAACTCACAATTTTTTTCATTCAATAAAATCATTAGAATAAAATCCAATATAGATGATTTATATTTTAAAAAATTATTTTCTAAAATAAAAATCATTAAATTATCTTCTATATATTAAAAGGAAATATTGTGCGTTTTTTGTTGCTTAAATGTTATTACGAGATTCTTTTTAAGTAATTTTATTCACTGAACATACTATAATGATATGCATTTAAAAAAATTGTCATATTTTTTTATATTTTATGATACGCAAGTAAAATTAAGATTTGATATTTTTTTTATTACACATCGATTATACATAATAAAAAACTTCGTAATTGTTTTTATATAATACATTTTTAGGTGGAATAAGTTAAACCAATGTGTCATACAAAAACTTTTAAGCTTAAAATATGCAAAAGTTTATAATTTTTGTTTCACCATATAATAATATAACATTTTAACTTATAGATATAAATTACGAATAAATTATCCCGTACATTAACTCGGGTCATTACCTATTTGCATTCCAAAAGTTTTGTATAACAACTTTCCTGTTTTGAAATCAATGAAGTAATTCTGCCGTAAAAAAATGTTTCTCTTGTTTTGTGGTAAAAATTGTTTTAAGCAACTTGAGTACTTGACTTTGCCGGTTGGGTTAAAATTATTTTTTGAATGTTTTAAAATAAATTTCCACATGTAGTACTATACTTATATACAGGTTTTATATTTCAATGCCCTCTTGCAAAATGGTATGGGCATGGTCTCCTCTAGCTTTTCTATGTTGCTCCTTTCCTGCATATTCCGTTTATGGGATGAAGAGATGCAACAGCGGCTCAGGGTCCTTGCCTTGATTTTATGCAAGTTATGAAAAGCTTGGAATGACTTATGTTTTGCCAATCAAAATGTCTCTGCCAATTAGCTAGTGGAGAAAGCAGAGGAGAGGAATCAAATGAGTGGTTTGAGTAAAACGAAAGTGAAAGAGCACCAGAAGCAGAACCCTCCTCCAAGCAAATGGTCCCATCCTCCTTTAGGTATATTCAAGTTGCAATGTGATGCGTCTTGGATGGCTAACTTATGACAGAACGGTATAGATTCTACGTGATGAAGTGGGTACAGTGAAATAATTTGGTGCTAAAGAGGCAACATCTTTGATTTGGGAGGGTTTGAGAGTGATTCTAAGTTTTTTTCATTAATTCAAGCTTTAATGGAACCTCAACTCTGGCCAAGGCTTCAATGCTTTTATCAGAGAGATCAAAAGAACAAAAAGAAGATTACAACCATCCTTCAGCGTCGAACACAGTGCTGATTTTAATATGATAATTACGAAATAGTCAACTTCATTAGTTTATAAATTTGTTTTAGGGTTCAACGATATGACAACAATTATGTCGACACTATGGGTTAGTTTCTAACTTTCTAACAAAACATATCTGACACTTATTGGAAACATTGAACAGCTCAAGGTTACTTAAATCAGGATGGGTTCCGAGAGTTGGCCGATGTACAATTCACATGACATAATGGATTTCTGTTTTTCATGTTTGTATTTTCCATATACGTAAAAACCTAATTTTATCTTATTTTTAAAAACAATTTGTAGAACTTTTTTTCCTTGTTAGTTGTCCCAAAACCAAATGCATTTTGGTACAAGTTTTTCAGAACTTGGAATATTGTATATACTCAAAAACCTATTCGTCAAAGTGGAGGAAACAAATGCGAAGGTCAACCGAAGATGATGTAGCAATATTAGTACATATGTTGACATGATATATAAGGGAGAATAACTAGAATAACAAAATCCATAATATCATCCATGAGAAACAAGCCATCGACTCTTAATTTAAACACAATTTGGATAGACATATGTCGACATGCAAAATTATCGTGGCGAGGAGTTTATTCAGCAGGCTTGGTTCTACTTCTCCATTAGCAAAAGGTCAACAAGAAGTTACGTATATATACCATCTCAATCCTCTGGTTATAGGGTGTGACAAAAAAAAGTTAATAATAATATATTTTCTCTTTTGAATTGAAAGAAGAACAACATATGGCAAAGATTCAAAACTCTGTTTGCTTCACAGCCGTCTTGCTCATCCTCATATTGGTTTCAACCGGTAATTGAGTCGATTAATTCTTTTCATTCTATTCTTCTAAGTCTCGTCATATGTGGTATATACATATTATTTTCTCTAATGCTGATAACTGTTTAATTTGGATATAGAGATACCAAACATTGAGGGGAAAACATGTAAGCTTTTTAGAGGAGAATGTCCTGTGGATCCGTGTGAACCTGCAAAATGCGATCAGTGTTGCAAAGCAGCGTTCGGGAAACAAATTTGTGGAAAATGCGAACAAGAGAGCACCGAATTACATTGTCATTGTCGCCGCTAAGCATCTGATCTTCGATCAGAATTACATGAACTATCCGTGACAAACAAGCCTCTTATATATGTACTTAATGAGAGATGATGCAACTTGTATTCATTTCTTGTTAATCTTTTGTGTTACTTTTTTTTTTCTATTTTTTTCTATTTGGGTGTGATGCTTTTGATTTATCTCTTGTGAAATTTCCTTCTTTGTTTCGTTGTGTGTAAACGTATTCATGTTGTACGCTCCACACTAATTATGTAGCAATATTATTAATAAAACTTTATTTGATGTGTTTTT
Source organism: Turritis glabra (assembly GCA_900406565.1). Taxonomy (NCBI): domain Eukaryota; kingdom Viridiplantae; phylum Streptophyta; class Magnoliopsida; order Brassicales; family Brassicaceae; genus Turritis; species Turritis glabra. Next base: position 3,911,841 of record OVBN01000243.1, on the reverse strand, counting down.
ATAAAATAAACTTAAAACAAAAATAATAATATAATCGTAAAATATAAGTTGATCATGTTTTACAAAAATAAAAACAAAAATATTCCTCTACAACTGATTGGTTAAAGGTACATTGTTTCTAAGTAAGATATACGGTTACGATTTTCAAAGTATACGATTTTCAAAACATGTTTTAGAATAGAATGTCATATTTTAAGCCTTTTCATATATTCTTCTGAATCTCATCACATCGGCATATACATCGCTTTTCCCAATGCTGATAATTTTTTCGATATAGAGGTCCCGAAGATAGAGTCTAAAACATGTAAGTAGTTTAGAGGAGAATGTCTTGTGTGTCCGTGTGAATCTGCATAATGGGGGAGTGTTGCAAACCAACGTTCCAGAAGCGAGTATGTGGAATCCGAACAAGCGAGCACCAAAATTACACTGTCATTGATGCCACTACTCATTCAATCTTGATATGAAAAACATGAACCATCCATCCGTGGCAAGCGAGCCATTAGCTAATTACCGGTGGAAGCTAACCAGAGAACGAGCAAGAGAGTGGTGAAGCAAAGGGAATTAAATGCGATGTTCACAATTTTTTGTTATTACTTACTCCTTTTTCCTTTTAGACCATATAATGTAGCCATAAATGTGTTGCCTGCTTTTCTTATTACGTTTCTTAACAACCAGATATTCTTTTATCAAGTACTAATTGTAAAATAATCAGCCCAAAATGAAGGTTGTCGTTTGTCTGTGGATGCTGCAGAACCCGAATTTATGCGAAGGGCACTATCTGAATTTATAAAAAAAAAAATACACAAGAACATGTATGAATTACACGACTTCAATATCGTAAGAGAGATCATAATTGAAAGCGAAGCAGAGTCAAGATGAAAATCTTTCCCCTTAATTTGTTTTAACATCCGTAGTGTGCTGATTTGATACGTTCAAGAATCCAGGATAAAACCGCTTCGGTTTCTCTTGTCTCACACCATTCGAAATCAAGAGCTTGACAAACACTAGAACTTGTTAATCTTTTTTGTTTTTTGTTTTTCTTTATGGTGTGATGATTTTGATTCATTTCTTGTAATATTTACCTTCTTTTTATTTCATGATTATTTCATTGTGTGTAAACGTATAACGTTTTTATATTGTGCGCTCCAAAACAATTATGTACATCAATAACATTTTATGTGATGTATTTTTAAGATAAACTTAAACAGATATTAATTAATAATAAACAAAAAATATATGTTGATCATATATCTATATTAACATTTTTGAAGTACATTTGGGAAAAAATCCTTGGTTTTCGAAACTATTTACAAAAATTGTCATTATTGGGTCGGGTCAATTTTGAAATCGGGTCACAAAATATCCGAAAATCTTTAATGGATATTGACACCAACAATTACCATAACAAATTTGAGCTAATTTCCTAAAATATCTTTACCTCATTCAAACATAAATATATGATTCTCCTTTCACTTTTATTTAATCTTATATTTAAATTATTTTGAATTACTATATAATACGTTTAGTTAATAAAATCTGAATTTTTTTTTTGCATATGATGTGATTAAAATTTTTTAAAACGGACATATACTACTCAATAAATGAATAAAAAAATATGTGTACAATGCCCCACATCGCCTGAAAAATTGGACAATGGTTCAAATTCATACTATAAAATAGACCAAAATGATTCCAAATACAAATGAGCAGGAAACTTGACTTATCATGCGTCCAAATTTAAAAGTTTTATTCGGTTTATTCCGGTTCTTTATTTCAAAGAATTTAAACTTTTAAAAAGTTTTAAAATATTATAAATATTTATATTTTATATAAAATTTAAATATTATAAATATTTAAACTTTATTAAAATTTAAATATTAGAAATATTTATATTTTATATAAAGTTTAAATATTATAAATTCGTAAACTTTACTAAAATTTAAATATTTCAAAAATTTTAAATTTTTAATAAGTTAAACTTTATAAAACGTTTAAAATATTTATAATATTAAAACTTTTATGAAGTTTTAAATATTATAAATATTTTAACTTTATAAGAATTTTAAATATTATAAATATATAAACTTTGTAATAAGTTTAAATATTATAAATATTTAAACTTTATAAAATGTTTAAAGTATAATATTTAAACTTTTTAAAAAATTCAAATATCATGGTACGGGGTTTTATGACGGGATATGTTTGGATTGATATTAATACGGGATGGTATACCGCGGGTGAAATCTTAGAATTAACAATCAAAATACAATTATACAATTTTAAACACCAAACAAAACAAACAATATTAATAAAACAAATACAACTTAAAATTTAAATTTTTTAGTTACAAAAAAAATCGATCTGCGGTGTACCGCGGGGTAAAATCTAGTGTTTTATTAGTACATTAATTGCGTAAGTGTTCTTGTACAACTGAATGATCAAAGGTATACTAAGGGTGTGTTATTAGATTGATGTTTTCAATGTGTTTTAGTTTATTGTGTAACTGAATTCGGTAGTATTTTAATGAGTTTTATTATTTTTATGTATTTTTTTGTAATATATTTTACATGACTAATTGTTATTTGAGCAAATTGGGTAGGAAACGATAGATATATAAGCCAAATATGATATTTAGCAATCTAATTTCAAGTCCAAACAACGTAAAATATTTAGCCCACAAATTTTCTGTTAATAACCCCACGCGTTTGGCAGGATACATACATCAAACGCATTAATGTTACATCACGTCTTTTGGGTGTCCATTTGCCTCAACTCTTCATCATCCCGCCATTTCATGCTCTCATCCCTACTATTCAATTCTTATCCTAACCGATCTAACATTTTCGTCGTTTCTTTATTCCAATCGTCCAACTGCGCCCGCGGAGTCTCTTCTACCGGATTCGACTTGTCTTTCGTGGTGATTCACGTTAATGTTCAATTGTTGTTTTTCTTCCGATTCACAATCCATAGATTTACTTACAGTAGATGCCATCTTTTCTACTTCCGATATCAAATTTTCACACTAACCCCCATATTCGTCTCCCCTCATGCATGAACTGTGGTTTATAAGTTTATTGAAGTTTTTCCCTTAGATCTGCATTTTTGTGATATAGATCAATTCGCAGATGTTTAAATATATTTGTGGATTTATATTTATATCTTGCATGTTGTCTCCTTTGTCGAATAGATCTGGAGCTGCCTTCCTGTTTCTTTGTTGATAGAGAAGAACCTGCTGGGTTAGTAACTCTCTATATATGTGTTTACATGTATACAAATGCTAATAACGCTCTGCATATGTATTTACATGTGTACAAATGTTAATAAAGCCCAGAACCGTGCCAAGGGTTTTTGAAGACATAGGCAAGACAAAATTTTATATTTTCAAATTATTTTAAAGTAAATATTTTTTAGTGTTAATATATTTTCTAATAATATATAAAACACAGAATTATAAACAACTAAATAAATAGTTTACAATACAAATCAAACAAATATAAATTATTGTGTGATTGATACAAAACTATATTAAAGCTTGACTATATAAAATGGTGTATTCAATATGAAAATATGTATTCATATTCTAAACACTCTATTAACTTGATGAATATTAACATAAAAAGAAGCAAGCAAAAGAGAAGAAAGAAGAATTATTGTAGTGGAAAGAAACAAGCGCATCAAATATACAAATAAATAATGTTCAAAATTTGATGAAGAAACATGGAGTAATCTTCAGTTGTTAATGGGCATTTGAGGTCAAAAAAAAGACACGTAACAAGCATTTTACATATAAACAACATAACATTAAATATTAGTAAATAGGCACGGCCCTGATAAAGCCCTATATATCGTGTAATATATGTATATTGTGTGTATAAAAATATGTTTACATGTATAAATATGTTAATAATGCTCTATATACGTGTTTACATGTATACAAATATTAATAATGTTCATATATAAATAGACCCAATAACTTAACACTATAATTATTTTTAACGCTCTATGCAGATATTAAAATCATGTAATATATGTTTGTAGCGTGTTACAATTTCTCCAATTTAAATTTTGATTACCTCCCGTTGTCATCTAACTGTTTACTTAACACACCAAAAAGTTCTCGTCTATAAAACATAGATATCCATATAACTATTGGAACTGTAACATACACATATGTGCTTTACCAATCTAATTACTTGTGTTTTATTTTTTAGGTCGATGTGCTCTCTATCTTACCACTAGATTGTTATTTCACCTGCCCAGCATTAAATGCTTCCGCCCAGAAATCAACCACATTTATCCCACATGCATGACAAAATCCTAGGCCGGTTTTTTGTAATTCTTTCCAAATTTAGACCCAATTGTTTAATTTTATTTGCCCCTCTACTTAGACCGAGAAAGTAATTGTCTCTGAGCTAATTATTTACTCCAATTTTGTCTCTGCGCCAATCGTCTCTTGTTATTTTCCCATATACACTGATCAGGGTGGAAGGGTCTGAACTCTGAACTGTTAAAAAAACTGTATGAAACGTAAATACAATTTAAAATTATCTACTTTTGCAAACTAAACTTCAAAAATTATTCATTTACGCAAAATTTCTTTACTCTATTGAGCATAGAATCAGAAGCGAAAAACAAATTAAAAAATAGAAAACAGGTAACATGTTTGAAATATATATGATACAAGATCGGAGTCACACCGTTCCTAGATCACGAAGTAGGTAAAGAGTTCTACACTTGATGGCTTGCGGAAGTGTTGTTGCGGTGGTGATGGATGTGTGTAGTAACCAAAACGAATCAATTAACCAAGGGGAAACCACACAAGGTTAAGGGACTCACAAGACAAGGTCTAAAGAGAAACCTCACAAAAAGAATGACTTAAACAAATGCTCAAAGACTCAAACTTTGAAAGCAAACAAACTGAACTTATATTACTTGAAAATTGCGTGGATGAAAAGAACAAGAAAGAAGAGTTCATATAGGCTCGAAATAAAGAGACTCCAATGTTCAAGAAATGATAACAAAGAAACAAATATTCGAAATAAATGATAACTTGGAGAGGATGTGATCTTCTAGCCGTTGGGGATAAGTGGTGGTGATGTGTTGGTGCCGAATATAGAAAGAAGTGGGACGCGTCTTGGGGATATGAAAATAACCTCGTGGCTTGAGTCTTCTGGTTGGAAAGGAGGCTTAGCTATCTTGAGAATATGTGCACCTTCAATGCATTTGGCCGGAAACATGGCTTGATCACCTCGGGTCCAGATATAGTAAGTGTCTTGAATGGGGGATATTTCTTCCTTTAAGGGCAAAGAGCGTGTCTTCAGAATCTTAGAAGCTTCCACACGAGCTAGAGGCTTCAAAATAGACCAGCAGAGGGCGAGGAGCTGACGTGGTAAGAGACCTTCCTTGTTTGGCTCCGCTTTGGTCTTCGGGTAAGGTAAATTGATGGTTTCTCGACCATCTCTTGATCCAGTTCGGTAATGACTATAAGTGATTCGTCGATTCATCATAAAATATTCATATTGTCGATGGAGTTTCAAGCCCGCACTCAGTTGATGGTGGAAATTGCTGGATTGCAACGTTGGTGGTTCGTCAGCGAGTCCGTCAGCAAGTCCGTCAGCTAGTACATCAACTAGTTCATCAGCAGGTGCAATGTCTGCATCATACCCTCCCCCTTAAAGAAGTTTCAACCTCGAAAATGTAGGTCCTGCATCGAAATAAAGCAAGTTAGTAGATGGCTTTCTTTGCGGGCTTAGGACCTTACCTTGAAGTGGTGAGGGTCTGGTCCATTTTGGCGTCATTGGAGGTGATTCTTGGATTAGCATGGAGTAGATAACACCTTGGTTTTGCCTTTGGTACAGCTTGGGAAATTCCTTAATTGGTTCCTCCGGTTTTGGTGTGGTCGCGTTCGGTGGATCTTCTACCTTTTCCAAACATGTTTCATGCCTTTCGATGAAAGACAAACGTATCATATCATCATCAAGGTATGGAGTAACAACATTTTCAGTGTAGAAGCTTACCTTGTTGTTGATACTTTCTTTTGGTCTAGCTTGCATAGCACGTACCTCAATTTGATCTAAAGGTGCTAAGGTGATTCGCCGGTTTGCATAGTTGAATGAATACCGGTTGGTTCGGCCATTGTGGGTCACTCCACGATCATATTGCCATGGCCTCCCAAGCAATACATGGCCTGCTTGCATCGGGACAACATCACAAGTCACCGAGTCCTTGTAGTTGCCGATTGTGAAAGGGATTTCAACCTTTGTTGACACGTTAAGCTCCTCTTTGTCATTAAGCCACTTAAGCTTGTAGGGATGCGGATGCTTATGTGTCTCCAGTCCTAACATATCCACCATGAAAGCACTCGCAATGTTAGTGCATGCTCCGCTATCTATAATTAAATGACGTACCTTATCGCGCACGGTACATCGAGTGTGGAATAAGTTTTTCCGTTGGGCCATCTCCTCTAGAACATGTTGAGTGTTTAGTACCCTTAAGGTCAGTAGGGACTCTCCTTCGTCAGCATAGAGGGTTTCTCCCATGTCATTATCTTCTTTAACGTCATGTGACTCGTATCCTCCGCTTTGAGTGATGATCATTGCTCTTTGATTAGGGCATTCTCAGGACATGTGGCCCCTTCCCTTGCACTTAAAACAAACAATGTCACGAGAATGGTTGGAAGACTTATCTAGATCATAGCATTGATCTCTGGTCCGCTCTTGGAGTTTGGCTTTGAAGTTGGAATCGCTCTCGACGACCTTGTTTTTATCAACGTGTTGGGGTGTGTTGCGCGTCTTAGTAGCAGCCTTCCTCTTGTTTTGTTGCTCGACTTGAACATCTAAGTGAAAGAGGTCATGGAGAGTTTCATTGTTTTGTCTCTCTACCTTGCTCATCACCTTCTCATTAAGGCCACTGGCGAATTGTGCCATAAGTGATTCCTCCGAATCTAGTAAGCCTAGGTGGTTCTTGATTTGTTCGAATTCTTCAAAGTATTCTTCCACGGTCTTGTTTCCCTGACACAACTTACGAAACTTTTGTTGTAAATCACGGTTATAGTGTGGCAGGACATACCTTCTCCGTAGATAGAACTTCATGTTCTCCCATGAGGTAATGGGTGCACGGTGGAGTCCTCGATTTTCATCTACCTCTTGATCCCACCAAGTGAGGAGGTGTTCGGTTAATTGGGCTGTGGCTAAGGAGACTTTCTTAGCTTCGGTATAGCCATAATACTCGAAGATACGTTCCATGCCTCTCCCAGTCAAGATATACTTCGGTATTGGTAGTTCCTGCAAATGTAGGAGGGTTTAGCTTAATATCACTCATACCTTATCTAAGGGTATCTTCTTGTTGGATTCTCCCTCGGTTTACTAGATCCCTCATTCAAGGCTGAAAAGCTTATTGTTGAACAAACGGTTCTTGCTGATTATGCTGATTTGGCGGCGGAGGAGGATTGTGTTCTTGGTCTGGTGGTGCTTCCTCTCGACCAGGCGGTTCCTCTCCTCGTGGTTCATTGGCTCTTGGTTGCTCTAGTCAGTCCAACCGATTGCCTAAGTCTTGGCTAAGAGTACCCATCCGGTTATTAAGGTTCCTCATCTCTTCTCTCATCTCAACTAGCATACGGGTGATAGAATCTTGCGGCGTTGTGTTTCCTCTCCCATAGTACCTTAGAGGCTTAGACAAATTTGAATCAGGAGATCAAAGTTTGTTCAAAAAGTAACACAAGAACTAAATCAGCTAGTAACACGAAAATTTGAATTTTTGGATTTTAATTTTAAAAAATAGCAAACGAATTGTAAAATAAATAAAAAAAAATTTATGGGGTTTTAGATGAATTTAAATACTGAAACAAGAGGATTTTTTTTTTTTTTTGGTTTTCTAGATTTTATAAAAACTGAAATAAGAAAATAAACAAAATGATTTTTATTTGGTTTTTGTTGAAGAAATTGAAAACGGAATTGAATTTGCACAGAGGAAAGAGTAAGCCTGGAGAGATTGGAGCGTTTAAGCTCTGATACTAGATGATACAAGATCGGAGTCACACAGTTCCTAGATCACGAAGTAGATCAAGAGTTCTACGCTTGATGGCTTGCAGAACTGTTGTTGCGGTGGTGATGGATGTGTGTAGTAACCAAAACGAATCAATTAACCTAGGGAAACCACATAAGGTTAAGAGACTCACGAGACAAGTTCTAAGGGGAAACCTCACAAAGAGAAAGACTCAAACAAATGCTCAAACACTCAAACTTTGAAAGCAAAAAAACTGAACTTTTATTACTTGAAAATTGTGTGGATGAAAAGAACAAGAAAGAAGAGCTTATATAGGCTCGAAATAAAGAGACCTCCAATGGTCAAGAAATGATAACAAAGAAACAAATATTCGAAATAAATGATAACTTGGAGAGGATGTGATCTTCTAGCCGTTGGGGATAAGTGGTGGTGATGTGTTGGTGCCGAATAAGAAAGAAGTGGGAAGCGTCTTGGGGATTTGGAAATAACCTCGTGGCTTGAGTCTTCTGGTTGGAAAGGAGGCTTAGCTGTCTTGAAAATATGTGCAGCTTCAATGCATTTGGCCGGAAACATGGCTTGATCCCCTCGGGTCCGGATATAGTAAGTGTCTTGAATGGGGGATATTTCTTCCTTTAAGGGCAAAGAGCATGTCTTCAGAATCTTAGAAGCTTCCACACGAGCTAGAGGCTTCAAAATAGACCAGCAGAGGGTGGGGAGCTGACGTGGTAAGAGACCTTCCTTGTTTGGCTCCGCTTTGGTCTTCGGGTAAGGTAAATTGATGGTTTCTCGACCAACTCTTGATCCAGTTCGGTAATGACTATAAGTGACTCGTCGATTCATCATAAAATATTCATATTGTCGATGGAGTTTCAAGCCCGCACTCAGTTGATGGTGGGAATTGCTGGATTGCAACGTTGGTGGTTCGTCAGCGAGTCTGTCAGCGAGTCCGTCAGCTAGTACATCAACTAGTTTGTTAGTAGGTGCAATGTCCGCATCAATATATATATATATATATATATTATAAAAATTTACGATCAATATATATATATATATATATATATATTAAGTAATTTATTTGAGAATAAAACATCATAATCTTCAAAGTTAAAGATTTGGACCATGATCTTGATTGTAATTTTCATCATTTACATCTAGATTACGTTTGTAGTGATAAAGAATAAAAACGTGACTGACTGATATTCATCACACTACAAAACATTTTGAGTTATAAAATACCAAATACTATATCTTTATGTTTTCAAATTATTTACTTATTACATTTTTAAATAAAAGTAAGATTTTGTCGCGATTCCAAAACAAAATCGAACATTTATGTAATGCTTCCTAATTGAGTTTTATAAGAAACAGTTGTTGCAGCTGTTCTATATATGATTTTTGGGTTCACACGCATACTAATTTTGGAAGGAACGATAATTTCATAGTAATGAACATGAATTGTTAAAAGAAATTATATGAAATGTAAATGAAGATTTAAACTATCTATTTTTGTAAACCAAACTTCAAAAATCATTCATCTATGCAAGACTTCCTTACTCTATCTTGCATGGAATCGGAAGCGAATACGTATAAACGATTTTAAAAAAAAAACAGAAAGCATGTTATGTGTTCAAAACGTATGTATATAATAAAAATTTACAATCAACATCAAAAACACGTTTAAGAAGAAAAAAATGATTGTTTGAAACAATACAAATCCAATATATAAATATTAAGTAACTTAATTAAAAATAAACATCACAATGCCTAAAGTCAAGGATTTAGACCATCATCTTCATTTTTTTTTCATCAGTTCCATCTAAATTCCGTTTATAGTGTTTAAGAAAAAAACATGAATGACATGTATTCATTAAACTAAATAGATTTTTGAACTTATTAAATACCAAATATGATATCCTTATATTTTAAATATTTACATACTACGTTTTCAAATAAATGTAAGATTTGGTTGTCCTTCCAAAACGAAATAGACATTTTTGTAGTGCTTCCAAATTGAGTTTTATAGGACACAATTTATGCAGCTAATATATCCATGATTTTTGAGTACACACGTACTAATTTTAGAAGGAAGGGTAGTTTTACTGTAATGAATTTGAAATATTTAAAAAAACTTTTTGAAACTTAAGTAATGATTTAAACTATCTATTTTCTTAAACCAAACTTCAAAAATCATTCATATGTTCAAAACTTTCTTACTTTATCTTGCATGAAATCGGAAATAGATACAAATACGTAAAAGCGATTTAAAAATAAAAAACACAAAGCAGGTTCAAAACGTATGTATATAATAAAAATTTACGATCAATATCAAAACCATATTTGAAAAAAATGTTTGAAACAATTCAAATCCAATATATAAATATTAAGTAACTTAATTCAAACTAACATCATAATGCTCAGAGTCAAGGATGTAGACCATCATCTTCATTTTCATTTTCATTAGTTCCATCTATATTATATTTACAGTGATTAGGGAAAAAAACGTGAATGACAGATATTCATCAAACTAAAAAGATTTTTTAACTTGTAAAATACCAAATATGATATCCTTATGTTTTCTAACGATTTACTTATTACGTTTCAAAATATTCCAAAATGAAACCAACATTTCTGTAGTGCTTCCAAATTGAGTTTTATAGAAAACATTTTTTGCAGCTAATATATCCATGATATTTAGTTTACACGCATAGTAATTTTGGAAGGAAGTGTAGTTTCATAGTAATAAATTTGAAATATCAGAAAAATCTGTCTAAAACGTATATAAAGTTTTAAACTATCTATTTATGTAAACCGAATTTCAAAAATTGTGCATCTATTAGAGTTTTTCTTACTCTTATCTTGCATGGAATCGGAAACGGATATGTAGAAGTGATTTAAAAATTAAAATAGAAAAGAGGTAACGTGTTTAAAACGTGTATATATATATATATATATATATATTGTAAAATTTACAATAAACATCAAACCCATATTAAAAAAAAAAAGTTTGTTTGAAACAACAGAAATCTAATATAAATATTAAGTAACTTAGTTAAAAAAATTAGTTAACATCACAACGCTCAAAGTTAAAGATGTCATCTCGTTCTCATTTCCATTAGTTCAATCTATATGTTACAAACTTATTTGAAAAAAAATGTGAATAACTGATATTCATCAAACTACAATACATAGATTTTTATGTTATAAAATACCGAATCTATCCTTATATTTTTAAATTATGTACTTATTACATCTCCAAATAAAATCAAAGAGTCCGTCGTGTTTCAAAAACAAAATCGAATATCTAGATAGTGCATCCATATTAAGTTTAATAAAGAAACACTTTCTACAGTTTTTCTTGCGTTTCCATAAAGTTTCGATTTTGAAACGTTTCCGAAACGGAAAACGGATCTGAGACGGAGTTTGCATAATCAAAATACATATATCTAGCTTTATTACTGTTACACATTATCTTTTGGGGCATAGATCTGCTAACCTTAAAACATTTTCTGAAAACAATATTTTATTTTTTTACATGCAATACAAAATATTAATTCCTAATTATCTGTGTTATTGCATTTATGGATATTTGTATGAGTTGTAAAAGCGAGATTTTATATTTATGTTTCAAAGCCTTTTATTGAAAGGTAATGCTTTCAATGTTTCATTTATAGAATAACCCATTCTTATCCATTTTACAACCCAAATCCTATATATATTGACCAAAAATAACCAAAAAAGGGATTTAAACATGAATACATGATGTAAGAAAGTAGAAAAGATTAGATGATCTCAACCCACACAATATAAAAATCTTGTAAATTTTCTAAATTACTTGATACCCTTTTGTGAAACCCTAGATTAAGAAATCTCAATCACCCACCACTCAACCTCTATATAAACATAAACCTAGAAATGTATTTTTATTATATCTCAGATTTAGTTTTCTCTGTTAATCTTATAACCCAATCTTCATATTAACCCCAGATTTGTTACAAAACAAATAAAAAAAAAAGATAAAACAGACAAAAGGGTTCTTGGTTAAGTGCTTGCATGTCTTTTCCATTGATCTCTAAATTTTTGTCAGTATTTTTTGTCACTTCTGTAACAACAATGGCGGAGTTAAACCCATAAGGAGGATTCTTTAAAAACATATCCTCTAGGCTTTCTGCAGCAAATCCCCAGGTAAAACCTTAAAATCCAAAATCCTATTGAAACAATTCGAAAAAAATCAAGAAAGACAAAAGATCTGAAAATTTTAAATATCCAACCTTTAGGCTAATCCATGTTTGTTTGTTTGACCCATTTCTTGAAATTAGCTGCAGAAATGTCCAATCAATAGATCTATTGTATTTGTTTGGCTTAGGTTTATTGAAAGGAGAGACCTTTCTTGATTAGAGGATGATAGAGGGGAAATTGAGGTTAAGGGTTTAATGGCGGGATGGTCAAGTTTCAATCATAGTTCATGTTCATACATTGATGTTAAGGTTGAGTATATTGATGAATGTGAGGAGAGATTAAAGAGATTGTTTGATCAAGCTCTGTTGGTTTTTCTTGAGGAAGAGGGTAATAGAAGGCCTCTGCCTGCAATTCTCGGTGATGGCCAAAAGGTTGATTTGTTTAAGCTGTTTGTGTTGGTGTGGGAGAGAGGAGGGTTTGATTCTGTGTCTAGGAAAGGGTTGTGGGAATTAGTGGCTGAGAAGTTAGGCTTGGATTGCTCATTGTCTCCATCTTTGAGATTGATTTACTCGAAGTATTTGGACCGGATGGAGAAATGGGCGGTGGAGGAATCGAGGATTGTGAATTGGGGTAATCAGGATAGTAAAAAGAAAGGGTGTTATGGGGGTTTGTTACATGAGCTAGGGAATGGATTCAAGGGTATGTTGGAAAATGGAAAGTGTCAAAAACGTAACAGAGCTCTAGCATTTGGTTGTAAGCATATCGAAGAGTCGTGCTCAGACCTCCGTAGGAAGAGATTTAGAGAGAGCAGCCATGATGATGATGATGATGAAGGAGTAGGAACGTCTTGTGTTGTTGTTAGTGATGAGTCTGTTGTATGTGCTGAGGAAGAAGGTTTGGATTTGTCCTCGAAAGAGCAAGGAGATTTACAGGGAATGTTGAAGTGGCTGACTTCGGTTGCAAGATGTCCTCATGATCCTTCCATTGGAGTTATACCACACTGTTCAAAATGGAAGAAGTATACCGGTGGTAACGAGTGTTGCAACCAAGTGATTAGAGCAAAAAACGCTTTACTGGTTCAGAGAGACAATGCTGAACTCAGATATCAAAATTCTCCACTTCTGGTACTGTCTTCAGAACACCTTTATTTTACTCTATCTTGCCTTCAAAAGTCTCTTATCATATCCCCTTTTTTATTAAATTTATATGCTTTCTTTTTCTACCTGTGAGATAGCTTAACTCATGATAAATCCTTGCAGGGTTACCAAACTGTGCATCCGTCTATGTATGAAGATGATCGAAAGTCAACAGGGAGGTTAAGATACAGCATAAGGAGTCCAAATTTATCCAGACGCCGTGCTAGCTCGTGTTGCAATGGAAGTTTGGTCTCTCTAACTAAATCAGGACCAACCAGTTGGAGAGATCTTGTTGCAGGAACATCTGGAGCCACAGACTTACAAGTGTACTCAAATGCAATCACAGAGCCAAACAAACCAGAGATCCCGAGAAGGTATGTTGCTGTAGGACGTCATTACCAAGCCCGAGTGGATGATTGGACAGAATCCGGTTTAGATAGCGATACTAAATGGTTAGGAACCCGTATGTGGCCATTAGAAGACAATGAAGCTTTAGATCATACGGTGGGAAATGATTTGATTGGAAAAGGAAGGCCAGATTCTTGCAGCAGTGACACCCACCTCTCTGGTTCTGTCGAATGCATTAGATTCCACATTGCCGAGAACAGAATGGAACTAAAACGTGATCTCGGCAATGTCTATTTCCTTTGGAGATTCGAACAAATGGGGGAAGAAGTGTCTCTAAGATGGACAGAGAGAGAAGAGAAGAAGTTTAAGGACATGATGATCTCGGATCCTCAGTCTTTCTGGGGAAATGCGGCAAGGTGTTTCCGACAAAAGAAGAGGGAGCAACTCGTGAGTTACTACTTCAATGTGTTCTTGATCAACCGCAGACGGTATCAGAACCGTGTGACTCCAAGGCATATAGACAGTGACGGTGATGACGAACCTTTTGGTTCTGTTGGTAGCAGTTTTGGGCGTAATGCTGTTACTTCGTTTGATTCAGATATTATGATATGTTCTCAGAATCGTCAGTGTGTAGACTTTGACTGAAGAAGCAGAAGTTTGGATATAAAAGAAATGGTTTGTATGTTCTGTATGAGGTTTAACTCATAACCTTCTTTTGAAGATAGAAGTACAGGAGTTTGTAGCTTTTTCTTTTTGTGACTTTAAAAATCAATAACTAGCAAAAGGTGTAACTTTTGTAATCAGATCGGTTCTGAGTTTATCAAAAAGTTAACTTTTTGGTACATTTGTTTATTTATTAAGCGTTTTTAGTATATTCTCTTACACTCCCTAGTTCCTAGGAGTCACATTTGAACACACACACAAAAAAAAAAAAAAAAAGTTCCTAAGAGTCGCCTACATCCGATGATAAAAGAAAAGAGAGTCAAATACATTTTAATTAATTTCTATCTCATTTTCCAATATATTCTCCTTCATATATAATAAATTATTCGTTGCACGAAACTTTGTCTTTTTTCTTCTTTTCCGTAAAATGTCCTTTTCTGTAAAAAAAAAAAAAAAACAGAGATCAAACTGAAAAAAATATCTAATTTATTAGTATTTTCTAGGGTCTGATTGTCATACTATCCAAATGCTATCTGCGTAATTATGTAAGGACGATTTTTCGAAATCACCATTTGAACTTTGAAGTAGGAAATATTCATAAATTATGTACCTATAGATACATGCTTTAAATTAAGTTTAAGAGCCAAACTCAGATTATTTAACGAAACTGCATTAAAACACAATGCACAAAAAAGCCTAAATCATTATATTCCAAAAGTGTACTCAGTCAATTGAATTAACCTAATTCATTAAATATGCATTAACCCACACAGAAAACATAAACATAACCCCTATAAATATGCATGCTTAATCGTCAAAACCTAGTATAGTTAAATAGAAGTGATAATGATATAAGTATATGGAGATGAAGAAGCTTTTCAAAGTTTTGGTCTTCTTGTTCGCTTACTTGACGTCTTCAATGGCTATGGTGCCTTATCGTGGTTGTGACAGTTTCGGAGAAGTTCCGAGAGGTGGATTGGGAAAGTACGAGAAGAAAGTGTCTAAGGATGGTTTTTGGTCGGGTCGTAAGTTAGTTTCTGGTCCGAGTCGTAGTGCTTGCGGTCACTAATTGTCGTGAAAGTAAGATTTAGTAATAATGATAAAATCTATATTCTATTAATTATCTGGTTTATGTGTCTGTCCTTTTGAGAATTATGAGTATTGTAATGATTTTTATTGATGTACTTGATGAAATGGATGTCTTGCAAGTTGCAAATATGAGTCTATTTTGTTTTTGAATATTTTTGTATATATATTTTTTTTGTTAAAGGATTTGACGATTAGAAAGAAGAAACAAACAAAGAACAATATATATATGGAAATGATTAACGGAAAAACAATCCAAAGGGTAAAGAAAAGGTACGGAAATTTTTGTATCATGTTTCGTTTGAATTCTTGAGAATTTCAAAAAGTTGCCACAGCATGTCTCTTATTATAACCCTTAATATATAGTTTCAGTTTACATGTTTTTTTTTCAAAAAAAATTGACACATTGAGCAATTCGATTTTTTTTTTGAGTTTCTTGCAATTATTCATGTGGCAGAATATATTATTCAATTTTTTTCATTTAAATATCCATTAAAATTCTGAAAATTTTGTACATTTTATTCATCTGCAAATTTAGGATTGTAGTTTAATTTGGATTCGGGAATCGTGTCTTACAAAATAATTCCCAAAAAAAAAATGTAATCTTAGTAATACTTAATCGTCTGTTAAGCCTTAGCCAACGTCCATAACTCTCATAAATTATAGTAGTATGCTTCCACTGTCTCATAAAAAGAAGAAAGGTTCAAAAGACAAAACTCATGAAGAATACATCTTTTACTTTTTTTTTCATTTATCTATGAGTTGGAAATGTTGTCAAATGGCCCGTATAGCTCAGTGGTAGAGCGTCAGTCTTGTAAACTGAAGGTCCGTAGTTCGATCCTGCGTGTGGGCACTTTTTTATATTTTCCATAAATTACTCTTATTCACGTGAGTATATATAATTATGTCGAGGACAATAAGTCACCTGCTTCTTCTTTTTTTCAGTCAGAGGTCGATGCAATGCAATTTTCAAGTCAAAAAGGTTTTTTTTTTATATAAAACTCTTTCACAGAGCAATGGACTCATATAAATAGAGATAGCTGGAGAGCTGTTTCCTAGGTGGCCAGTGTCCGTAGACTCCAAACTCGTTAATCCGGTGTTGTCTTCACGGTACAGAAACCATATGCAAAAACAATATCCCTAAACCGGAACCTAAAGATGTCAAGTGGCTCTCCAGATCCAAATGGATATGTTCGTTTTTTGAAAATCGATGGTTAAAGTTTAAATACCATGACTAATTGGGCTGTCTGCAGAATTTAAATTATATATGAACAAAAATCGTAAATACACAAAATTGCATATTAAACAACTTATAAGTGTTTTACATACTGAAATTCATACTAAACATAGTAAAATTCATATATAAACGGTTTTATAAAGTTTTATAATTATTTTATAAAATTTGATTTTGGCGATTTGATTCCATAATTTTGACGTAAAAACGTGATTCCACTATTTTGGGGCGAAAATGTGATTCCGTTATTTTGGCGCGAAAACGTGATTTTATAATTTTAGCGGAAAAACGCGATTTTGTAATTTTGGCGAGAAAACAGGATGGTTCATGTTCAAAAAAATTTCTTTCAAATAAAAACCTATAATATTTAAAGATTATTGGACGGCTCATATTCAGATGAGCTCACCCCATTTATTTGCGAGCCAAATTAGTTTTTACTCTATATTGATCGCTTCGACTTTAAGCGTGACCATAACCGGACCATATAATTTGGACTGGTCTACTCCATGGTCATGAGACCCATTTGACATCCGTACCGGAACCTCTAGTTCATGATTCAACCAAGTTTTTAACTGGTGTTAATGATGAAGTTGTGTAGGCCATACTTTCACAGCCCAGCCAATCCGTTTTTAAAACAATGATTGAAATGGCTCTGAAAAGGCCAAACTGATTATCACAATCCAATATTATAATTGTGTTATGACTCATGAAAATGATAATCTCAATCCACTAGTACTCTAAAACAGTCATCAAATTGATTTGTAACAGCCAAATGGACTAAAGAAGAATGGGTGGGGTCTCGCAAATGCAGGCCCTCCACAGCAACAAATAATGACGCATGCTCTCCCATTTGGGGAGACCTAAGCTAGAGGTCTCTTCCAAAGTCCAATGGAAGACACTAGCCTAGGCCACAGTTCTTCTTGATCGACCGTTGACCCCGTCCAGGTAAGTATCTCAACGTCTAACCTTCCTCTTCTTTTGTAACTCTTTATTGAATGCGAGTCCAGAGCCAATCCTCCGGTGTGGGATTATTGTTAGTAACTCACAAAATTGGACCACTACCCTTGATTACAATCATAACGATTTCAAACCAAACTTACACAAAATTTCGTTTTATTTTGTAAAACTATATACAAGACTGAGGTTGATAATGAGAAATCAACTTTTTATTCACACAAATTTTGTTATTAAAACTGAACCAATCAAATCATTTTATAGGTCCCATACTCCCACATTTAAATCATTTCTCTTTATCTGTAAGACTGTAACCTTGCAAAAGCTATGATTCTTCTTCACCAGTTAAGCTCAAGCTAAATTCCCATAACTTCTTGGCCAAATCTTTGTCTTTACCCTGAGAATTAGGGTTAGATATGTTGTTGTCCATCAAGTATTCCCCACTCACCCCTTTTGCCTGCGGATGTAGCGCCACATAACAAGTAGTTGCCGCTCCCTGCAACAAACCGGTATCAAAAAACACATATACAAACATGTATTGTATGTTTGTGAGTTGAGACAGGATGATCAAATGTTTGAGCATGGTAATGAAATTCGAGGTAACTTAGATGGAGTAATCAAAACCTGACCAGTGGAATACTCTTCAGCACATACTTTCCCACCGCATTGCCAATTGCTGTGCATCAAACAAGAGAAAAGGTACCGTTGGTTCTCTGCTGTACATCCATTGTTATATCATAAACATTTATGACAAGCTTAATACAGTAGAACTTTGCGAAAATATGTTGATTAAGACAGAGTTCACCTTATACTAGTTATACAGGATCAAACATAACCTAGGATATGAGTCACATGGCAAGCTCAAACTACATTCTTACTAGAAAACGTCATTTCCTTATACTAGTTATACAGGATCAAACATAACCTAGGATATGAGTCACATGGCAGGCTCAAACTACATTCTTACTCAAAAACGTCATTTTTAGGATTGTTGCTTACAGTCTGAAGTTTGTTGAATATGCGGTATTAGAAAAACAAAGGAAAATCAGAAATGAAGTATAATGGAAAAAACGAATTTTACTGTTTACGAAGCTATGGTAGCGCAAAAGATTGGTCATAATGGATCCAGGATGAAGTGAATTGGCAGTGATATTCACACCTTGTTCCTGTTATAAGCAAAACCAAAGATAGACAAAACTAAATTCCTTTAGCTTTCTCTTTGGTCTTCGGAATTGATTAAAACTTAACAAAGTCACCTGCTATATGCTATTTCACCTTGAATTGCCTAGCGAGCTCAATTGCGTGCAATATGTTACAGAGCTTTGACTGACCATATGCTTGCAAAGTATTGTAACTGTAGAGAAATGGTGATAGAAATACAGTATGTTATTAGTTTATTAACATTGATATCGAAAGTAATGAAGAATTCTATCACATAACAATCACCTTGCTTCGTCATTTATTTTGTCAAACCGAATACCTTCCCGGTAAGCAAATCGATGACCTTCTGATGAGACAATAACAATTCTGCCTTCTCTATTGCTTTCAGTAGCTGTTTTCTTCATCGTTTCCAAAAGAAGATTCGTCAACAGAAAATGACCTTATAAATTGTATAAGAAAATGTTAATCATCAAACAGTATGTTAATATATGAAACAACGGCAACAAACCAAAGTTATACAAAGAAGCAAAAAATGAAGATCATATGTTCTTCGAAATTAGACATACCAAGATGATTGGTTGCAAACTGTAATTCAATGTTGTCTCTAGAAAGCGTGAAGGGACATGCCATAATCCCTGCATTATTGCTACAATAACAAGAACAAAGATTAAGCCGACTAACACGTATTAACATTAAGTAATCAAGTAATTACTGAAATAAACAGTAAACTTATGGATTTTACATGAGAAGATTCAAGGGTAAGTCCAAAGACTTGTATTCTGATGCAAAGCTCCTGACAGAAGCCATTGAGCTAAGATCTAACTTCATTACATCAATCTTAGCCTGGAGTGTTTCCTTAAGTATCTTTTCTCTGACTTGATTACCAGAATCTGTGTTCCTTACCGCCATTACAACATGAACACCACGAAGAGCAAGAACACGCGTAGTCTCTTCCCCAATACCACTTGATGCTCCTGAAATCGAATAAAACATATACGTCAAAAATCAACCAAAATCTTCTCTTTTGCTTCAAGATATGTTCTTACAAGCCTGATTGAAATATTCCGATAAAGTTCAATCCTTTAGTCCATTAACAGATACCACAACAACTTGAAAAAAAGTATAAATTTGAAACAAACCCAGATCATAAAAAGTTGATTAACATCTGCAAGAAGAAGGATAAGAGGACCTGTGATGATAGCTGTGAGACCACTACCATCAATTCCATGAGTGACTTCTTCAGCTGTGGAACGAGCTGAGAACCCAGATGCTCCTTTCCACCAAAAAGGCCACATTTTTTTTTTGTTTCTCTCTTCCCTAATCTTCTTTGCTAAATTGAAAAAATCCTAAACAAAACCCTAGCTGGTGATCACACAGAAAAACTCTTGTGAAATTGTTAATAATATAAAAAGTGGGTTCAATTAGAGAGCTTTGCCTTTTGCCCATGCTCGGTTCTCAAATCAACAAGGCACTGAAGAATCTAGTATAAAAGTAAGTAATTTATCTGTATTGTTTCTCAATCCAAGATAAGAATAAAGATGCTGTATTAATATCTACATTTTTGATACAAAAGTTGTTAAATGTAAATTTGGTTTTGTATAATGTTCTAAACATTACAATAAACTAGTAAACAATGACAATAATTGCATGAAAAGAGGCTGATCGATGTCATAGGTTTTTACAGCAGAAAGTTGCAAATAGATTAGACAAACAAAGAAAGATCCAACGGTAAAAACTACAGAATAAGGAAAGGAGAACTCTCTCTTGGTGTGTAGAGCAAAAACGAGTCTTAACATGTTTTAAAATCTTTCATAAAACATATAAAAGATGAGCAATCCTCAAAAGAAGACAGGTTTGGGCTAAAGAAGAGTGCTGTGATGTGAAAATCCAGAGATAACCTTTTCATTCATTCCATGGAGATTGAGACCAAAAAATTATTATTACTCAACGCTGTGTTGGCCTGGGCCTGGAGCTTCCAAATGTGGACCGCCGTTCATCACTGCTGCGCCAAGCATCACCACCACCTGGGCGGTCAGTGCCTCTAGGACCAGAACCCCAACGGTCTCCTCCTTCAGCTGGAGGTCCAGCTCTTTCCCTGCCACTAGTCCACCGGTCAGGATTCTGAGCAGGTCCTGCTCTGCTGCTTCCCCAGTGGTCATCTCCTGGAGGAGGTCCACGGTTGGACCAGCGGTCAGTTTCTGATGGTGTTGGTGCTGCTGGGGCTGAGACCTCAGTAGTCTGGCGCTTCCACTTAGGAACATATTTGGACGAACCTGATGCTGATGCTGATGCTGATCCTGATGCTGATGCTGATGCTGGCGCTGGTGCTGTAGCAGCAGGAGCGGCAGTTCCAGCAGGAGTAACAGTAGGCTCTGCAAGGCGAGCAGGTGGTGCATCAGTTCCCTTCAACAGGGCTTCTCGCCTCAGCCTCTCTTTCTCCTCCAACTCTTTCTCTCTCTGCCTTTGCTTCTCAGCCATTTCATCCAACTTTGCTTGACGTTCAGCTTGTTCCTTTTTGAGCCTCTCAGCTTCTACATTAGAGAAAAACGCAAAAAATAAACAGAAACAAGGAAATTACATTAGAAAATCTTCACATCAATGTCAAAATGATGTAGATTTATCGAAGCAAGTCCACACCTTCCCGCTTGCGAGCTTCCTCTTCTTCCTGCAGCTTTGTAACTCTTTCTTCTTCAATGTTCAAATAATATATCTGCTTCCTCTTAATATCCCTTTCTTGCTTCCTGGCTCGAATTATTTGGCTGATACGCTCCTCTCTCTCCGTCCTTATTCTGTCAAACTCTGCTTGTCGACGACTTATCACTTGCGCTTGGAATATTTCCTGGACACAGAAAAATTCTCGATTATAAGTAGATTGGAAAGAAAAGTTAAAAGGAAAAAATGAAGAAACTAGAAAACATTAAAATTAATTCAATAAAGGAAAGAGGTACACATCAAGATGAACACTCAGAGAAACGACATGCCATGTCAAAAACTGACCTTATTATCCAACATTCTGGACAACCTGTTTTTCTCCTTCAAGTCACTCTCATGACGCTCTCTACTGAGTTCGACTTCTCGCTGCAAAGGAGAAGAGCTTTTAAGGACCTCATCTACTTCCAACTCAGAACAAAGTTATAAGAAAAGAAAAAGTACTGAAACAGTAAGGTTTTACCTGTTGCTCGCGCTCATAAAATTCTCTTTCCTCTACCAGTCTTCGCTGATATGCAGCTTCAATCAATGGAGCAGCCTCTTCTCTCTTTGCTCTTTCCAAATAATCCATAGTTTTGGCAAGTTTTTGGAGTTTCTTCTCCATTTCTTGCCTTTCCTTGAGCTGCTCAGTTAAGGCCCTCTCCATCACAGTTTGCTTTGTCACCTTCTCCTACATTTAGATTAACCCAACCAATATTAGTAATACGCAAACAGTGAACTATAATAGCTAACATATTGTATTGATAAACTTACTCCATCTAAAAGCGGCTTCTTCTTTCCCTTTTTCATGCGCTTCTCTGTGTCCTCCAGCAGAGCCTGAGCTTCTTCTAGTTCCTTCTCCTCTATCTCCCTAAGGATTCTTTGTTTCCTTCTCTCTGCAAGCTCTGCTGCAAGTCTCTTTTGTTCTGCCTCCTCAGTTAGCTTCTGAAGCTTAAGCCGTTTCTGCTCCTCTTCACGTTCCTTCAAAAATAAACATCAAATCAAAGAACTGTCAAAAACTGGCACAGCGTACAACGAGGTGTCAAAACCACCATGGAGAAGTACACTTACCATTTCTAGTTGCTGACGCTCTTGATCCTCCTTCCTCTTTTCAATGATTGATTTCCGAGCAAGCAGTCTTTTGTGCTCTTTCTCAACAGTATCCGCTAAATTTGGTAGTATGCCACCTAGTTTTGATGCTTTACTCGGGACAGGATACAGCATGGCTCTTACTTTGCTCAAAGACTCAGCAAAAACAGCCAGATGATCCCTCAGTCCATCAGACTCGATACCCTATTAAATATACAAACAGTTTATCAAATAGATTAGTATCTACCAAAGAGTCAATAAGTTAAAAGTTATATTACTCAACGATAGACACAGGCTTACCAAATTTCCAAAAATTACAACACCCTTCATGTGATCAACTTTCATGGCAACAAAATTGTTCTTCACAGCATCAACAGATATTTTCTCTACCACTGAGAATTCGAAGAAGGGTACCAACTGAGATAAACTCTCAATTCTTATGGTCTGATAAATCTTAGACACCTGAAAATATAATCGCAACATAGAACATTGAGTATGTAGAAAAAAGGGGATAAACCACCAGACCAATCCAAAATGGTTGAATGAGAATTAACCTACAACATAGAGAACAAGGAGTACTGTTTACCTGTTGAAGTAGCCTCAGAGTAGCAAGCTTCTCCAGAGAAGGAACATATTGGGAAAGTTGCACTTCTGGTAAAGAAGGAGCTGAGGACAGTTTCCCACCTGATTTGGAAATCTTTTCCAGCAAAGGCTGAATCTTGGAGCCAAGATCAAGAGGGTGAAATTCATGCTCCAAAACATGAAAAAGATCTTTGACCTCCTGAGATGCACAGCTCAGAACACCTCTTGAAACCTAATTGCATAGAAATCAGCTTCCAAATCAGATTCCTGTAAAGCGAAAAATATTCTAAACCACAGATAAGGTAGCTGCTAGAGACTCACCAGCTCTGACAGAAGAGCTGACCGGGAAAGCTGAAAAAGGAACGACAGAATTAGAAATAACAAATGAGGAAATGAAGGGCGCAATATAAAAATGAAGCAACATAAATAAGAACCTATATTACCATATCTCTGCCCTCAAATTTAGGTTCAAGATTGAATCCAATGAGGTTGGCCATCCTCAAATTGCGTTCTTTCTCATTTTCAAGTTCCATATGGGATGCACTCTGAGCCCGATCAAACGGTGGAACGGACAATGCCGCCAAGACAACAGATGATGCTATCAGCTGCAAATCCTTTTGGCTTAAATTCTTATTGAAATTTTTCTGCAGACTAAACAGCTTAAACCATGCATAAGCATGAAAAAGATGGCTAGAAGAAATCCAGAAGATCTCAGTCAGTTTGGAATAATAAACCATCAATAAAGATGACTTGGGCGTTTTTTTGACCATGCACATTAATCCATAGATATCTTCAACAGAGCGAAAAGCTTCCTGCAAAACCAAAAGATACATCAAGAACCATACTAACTTATTTCCAGTAATGAAAGAGAGGATAAGGTATAAGCTGTAAAACTAAAATTTGATATAAGATAAGGTAGCATCAGAAAAATACACACAGAAAACAAAAACACACCTGCCAAAGTCCAAGCTCGGTAGCAACTTTCAACTGATCAAATCTTGTGTCCAGATACAGTTGCAAGCTCTCAGGGGCTGATAAGTCAGGTCGGTCCCTTTGGTCTCTGTACTTGTTCAGGTTTGCCAAATGATTTCTTATAATTTCACAAAGCCTACGGAACTCTGTTGTTCGCTTGTACTGCTTACAGAACTGGAAGGCTTTATGTGCTGTCATCTAGAAGATAATAAAGTACAAATCTTCAAACTCAATCAACTTAAAATCAGAGGTATCACCAATAAGCTTAACCTGAACGAAAACTAACCGCATAAAGTGCTTCCAATTTTGAGTTGTTTCGCAATATCTCAAGGACTGTCCTGTATGTCTCCCACAAGAACTTGAACCATGGGGTGACCAACTCACGGTCAGATCTATCTTTTCCCTTCTCCCCACTGACAATACTCAGCTGTAAATCCTCAGGCTTTCTATCAGCTTCAAGGTCGTCGACATCAAGGGCCTCCTCAAGGGCATCCGCCTGAGAACGAGCTTGCTCAGCTTTCTCGGTAGCAAGATGTAGGAAGTGCTTGATAACTTCCTCCAAGGAACTGACATTCACTTGCTGGCAAACAATACGGTACTGGATCAATCCATCCTTAGCGAATCGACCCCTCTTCAAGTCAACACAAAGATCAAGATACTTAAACATGATCTTTTCAAGCGGTTTCTGCCAAGCTCTGTATCTCTTGGAAGTAATGAGATCATGAAGCGCCTGAAGAGCATCTTGTTTCTGCCCAACATTGATCAATTCTACACAAAAAATGTAACACAATATCAATTCATACACACCCTAAACCAAATCCAAAGGAACCAAATGACCATTAAAACTAAAACATTTCGTAACTTACCATCAGCACGCTTCAATGCATTCTCCGGTTTGGCAAAATTCGCCATGTTCAGACGAACAAAGGCTAAACACAAGCTCTAACGAAAGGGATACTCTCAATTTGCCTGAAAAAAAAAAACACAAAGAATCGATTTTGTTACAGAGATCGCGTGAACCCGAAAAAACCCATCAGATATGAAGCTTTTTGCGTATTCTAGCTATAGACGACCAGAAAACTCGCCCAAACCCTAAATTCATCTCATAGAATCAAAATAACACATACGCCGCACAGAAGATTCGATAACCTGATGCAAATCCCTACCCAGATCAATTCGATGAGATTCGATTAAAAACAAAGTAGAGATCCAATCACTGGTGCAAGAACAGTGCCGAAACTGAAGACTAACCTTGTAGCCGTGATAAGAGAGATGAGAAGCGAAGCAGAAGCAACTCTAGGGTTTCTGCTATTAATATTATCGTTCTAAATATATATTACCGAGATTTGTAGATAGCACCGTAGTTTTTTACGTTTTCGAAATTGACCCCGTTTTATCTTTTTTTGTGTCTACAACCCCCATCCATTTATGTCCATATTATTATTAGGGATGTTATTCAATTGAGATCAACACATTTATGGTTTTGATTCTCAAATAATCATGTGAAATATACACTTTATGTTTCGTTTAATAATATTTTTTAGCAAATTATTAATTCTTGTTTATTTTTCTATATAATATTTCAGTTTATTGTTTTCCTTGATTACTTCCATAATATTAAATTTATATTTTTATAAGATTTTTAAAGTAAATGTTTGAAATCTTTTAATTTAGCTGAATCTCTTATCGCCACGTGTATTTAGTTCAGACAGATTTCTCATCATCATTTGCTTAGACCAAAGGTCGAATCTATAAAAATTTGGAATTGAGATATAATTAATAGGTAAGACCCATTTGTTACTAAACGGTGTGGCCACAGTGTCCGAGACAAACCGAGTGAAAGATTGAGTGGTCAGGCGAGCATAAGCAAATCGACAAAGGGATGGATGCATAGTTTGTATTTCAGTATCAAAAACCTAAGGGAAGTATGATCTTTATTTTCTAATGCGCGAATTCAAATATTCAAACATATTTAAACTCTTTTTCTATGGTCAATTGGTTAAAATTGTTTATCTTACACATGTGATAGGTAAAACATATAATCTCTGATGTATGATTATGATTTACTGAGTTATACAATTCTTGTGTTTATGTTTTGTTCAATTTTGATATGTTTATGAGTTATATCCTTTATCGCTTTGTTTGGAATGGATAACTTCATTTCTAGGTAAAAGCTCAAAGACCTTCTATCTCAAGCAAAATTGACCATTATGATATTTTATGATCATACAAACGATCTTAAGTTTAAAATATAAGAAAGTTTTACGTTTGAAACAAATTTTATATACATCTAAAAACATATTTGAAATTCAGAATATATAGTTCTATAACAAACAAACAAGATCTACAATTTGTAAATAAAGAATATGTTAATCGAATATATTTTACAGCATGAGAGGTTAGATGAGATAACCCAATAATTGCTTAAAGCATAAAATCGAAAATTAGATCATTTATGTTGTTATTCGATCTAAAGCTTTAATCATCTTTAGTGTTGCATCTAGCAGATTTGCTGCTATTCGATCTAAGGTTTTAGGCATCCTTAATGTTTCATTTAGCATAATTATTTTTTTTGTTATTGCTTGGCGGTAAAATAATTCAATCTAGATTTTGAATACCGTAAGAGAAGATCCAATACAGAAAAAACATGTAAAAGTAAATACTATATAATAGTTTTTGATCTAAAGGTTAGTCATCCTCAATATTGCATCTAGTATTATTGTTTATTAGTTACTGTTTGGTGGTAGAACTATCCACTTTAGATTTTGAATGCCTATAAATCCAAATAAATTTATTATTGTAAAAAGTAAGAAAAAAAAAAGAAGAGGTAAAATGTAAAAAGTAAAAAGTAAAACCCTTTAAGGAGAACAAGCAGCGCATAAACTTAAACCCGAGAAAATGAGCAATTTGGGATCTCCAGCCTCTACCGAAGAAAAGCGTCTCTGTTTCTCAAAGGTATCAAGCTACAAATCTTTGGATTTGCAATAGCTGTCACTTGTAATCTCATTCTTCGTTTTTTTTTTTTCTCTGAAATTTTCTGTAACACTTGCAAATTCTGCTGTTGCTTTATTTATGAAATAGCTTCAAGAAATGAGGTTTACACATGGTTTAGAAACATTGTCATTGTGATGTTCAATAAAAGTTTCGATTTTTCTCACATGAGGCATGTTTTGGCACAGATCCTTGTTACAGCTAGGGCATTGGATTACTGGGTTTTATTCCAACTGTGGGTACAATTGAATCTGGTCGATTTAAAAATCAGAACTTGGTTTTACTTAGCAATGAAGAAGTGTTGCACAAAGGCTTACTGGGTTCTGATTTGAAACGTGTTGGCTCTGACTAGTTGACCCGAAAGGTTTTGAAGTCCGTTTTTGTGTATATTGCTTCTCTTTTTGATTGAAGATAAGCAAATGGCTTCTTCTGCGAAAAGCTCTGTTAACAAGGGTCATCCTTCGATTAAGCATAGTTGCAACTTAGCTGAGGCTAAAAGGAAGTTGTCAAAGATCAGTGATCATCATGCACATGTAGAGTATGAATATGCTTTCCAGAGGGACGATAGCAAACGAGGGAAGACCAAGTTGAGTCAAATCATGAGCAGGGATGCGTTGGTATCAGCTGTTGATTTGATGTGGGATCGCTCGGATTTTGTTTCTGGTACTCTGATTAGTTCACTCAAGGAAGGAATTTTAGATCATGTAGATAGAGACGAAGTCAGTGAGTTCGAAGTTACACAGTTGCCTGCTGATCAGAAGGCTATATCTCAATCGCCATCGACTACACAGCCCAGGGTTAAATTTTTGAGAGTGACTGAGAAGATGCGCATTTTCGATCCATCTAACCAATCTTTCTTTAGTCGGTTTAGTCAGAATAATGGAGCCAAGTCTATCAGTGGTTCTTGCAAAGAGTATAGTTTTCCTTTCGAGGGTAGCTGGGAGACTGAAAAATTATGTAGCTGTAGGGAAGTAGTTCCCACTTTTCCTAGATATCATAGAGGAGCGGCTGAGATTGAGAAAAGAAATGATGAAGACCGTATTCCCAATTTAGTCAGCAGTGAAGCAGAATGCGCATCAAGAAATGCCGATAGTTGTGATTCTGTCTTTGTTACAACTGGTGCAGAGGGCCACTCAACTCTAGTTGAACCAAGGAGTCCTCTAATAGCAAGCGCCGCAGAATCATTGGTAGACACCAGAACATCCAGATCTAATGATGCGAACTATCTCTTCTTGCTTTACAAAGATAGGTGTGCCAACAACAAAGGAGTGAACATAATAAGTTCAAAATGTTGCACGGAAAGCGATACTGAGGTTTCTTCTTCGGGGAATAACTCAGACGAAGACAGGTTATCTATCGTTGAAAACAAAAAGTTGCGTGAGAGACATAGAAGAGACCAAGAGACTGAAGTTTGTTCATCCTCTCCAGAAACGCCTACTTACCCCTTTGCTAAACAGCGGCATGCTTTTGCTGGTGCATTGGCAGGCATAAGCGTCAGTCTTTGTCTTTATCCACTTGATACAGTTAAGACAATGATTCAGTCATGCCGCTTGGAGGAGAAGTCTTTATGCTATACTGGGAGATCAATTATATCAGAAAGAGGTAAAAACTTTTACTGGAGAAAATCAGAAAAGGGGGCTTATTTTTTGTATTTTATTTGTCACAGCGCCTTGTTGCTTAACACAATTATATCCCAATATGTATTTAGGTGTTTCTGGACTTTATCGGGGGATTGCTAGCAACATTGCCTCATCAGCTCCTATCTCTGCCCTCTATACGTTCACATATGAATCAGTTAAAGGAGCTCTTCTTCCTCATTTTCCTAAGGTCTTATTTACTTCAATAGAACTGTCTCTAATTTCTCCAACGTCTTATTCTACTTTTTTCCCTGGCATGTTTCTCCATTCTTCTGCTGGCCTGTTGAGTAGAATGAGCAAGTTCATATAATTAAATTCTTGAAGTTTCAGGAATATTGCTCCCTTACCCACTGCGTAGCTGGTGGTTCTGCAAGCATTGCAACTTCTTTTATCTTCACGCCAAGTGAGCGTATAAAACAGCAGATGCAAGTCAGTTCACATTATCGCAATTGCTGGTAAACATTTGCAAGCTGAACCTAACTTTTGCTAACTGCATAATAAACTTCCTTGTTCTCTTGTCTCTTAAAGGTTTCCGGGGTTAACAAAATTAGTTCTCATTTAAATTCGTTCTCCATTTCCTTTTGTGCTTTTACATGTCTTTTTAATATATTTTTGGCACATATGAACACAGGACCGCATTGGTTGGAATCATCCAAAAGGGTGGTCTGCTTTCTTTATATGCTGGATGGACTGCAGTGCTATGTAGAAATATCCCACACTCAATCATTAAGGTTCGTTTTGCGCACACTATAATGTGTTCCTATGCTCTAGCTAGGAGCAGCCTATGATCTTTTATGTCCTCTCTTCTCCTATTTTTTCCTTGTCTGCTTGAATACAGTTCTAATGCTATATCTATTGGAAATACAGTTCTATGTTTATGAAAACATGAAGCAAATGGTATTACCATCCCTAGGTCCCCTTGGTCACTCGGCTCAACCCACAACACTACAAACGGTTTGTCTCTTCTCAGCTTCATCTTACAATGTCCTGCACTATATGGGTTCTCTTAGCTATCTGTACTTTTTTTCTTGAATATGGAGAACCTGAGATTACTTGGATAATAATCCCAATATTTGCTCCTAACAGCTTATATGTGGAGGATTAGCGGGCTCTGCTGCTGCTTTCTTTACAACTCCATTTGATGTAGTAAAAACAAGATTACAAACTCAGGTTTGTTTCTCTATCCAATTCTTTCCAGAACCAGTTTAAGAGTTGTCTTCTACATCTAACTTATCCCATGGCTGTAGATTCCCGGATCTAGGAACCAACATCCTAGTGTCTATCAAACTCTTCAATCAATACGCAAACAAGAAGGTCTGAGAGGGCTATACAGGTCTCTGCTCGCTTTCACTGGTCTTATCTCCCTAGTCCTGGTTATTGAAATTGTATTATCCGTGCTTCATCAATTTACAGGCATAGTCTTCTCCCTTTTATATGTTGTAGAGGATTGATCCCCAGACTAGTGATGTACATGTCTCAAGGAGCTATATTCTTCGCTTCATATGAATTTTACAAGAGTGTACTCTCTCTAGAAGCGGCACAGCCCAATTCGTCAGCTCTCTCTGGCACAAAACCAAAGATGGAGATGGCCCTAACCCGTTAAAGAACAAGGATAGTTCACCCCCAACAAAACCATCAAGACTGCAACATATGTAATACAGAATGGAAAATTGTACATTTTTGTTTTTGTTTTTGTAACTATTGATTCATTAAATTCATTTGTGCAAAGTCTTTTTTGACTGGAGAGAGAAGAGGAAGATCCATTATTCACTACAAGTTACAAAACTTTTTTTGAAGGATCTACCAACTCTACGCTCATAAGACCCCTAACCAAATTGGGCACCTCCCATTTGCTACCTTACAATATGAACAGTGTGGCTTTTTCTTTTGCCTAGATCCTACTCGAAGAATAAATAAATGACACAACAAAGAATGTGACGCCATTCTCAGTCTGGAGATCAGAGACCATTCCATCTTTAAGCTTTAGCTTGTCCCGTGAATCTGCTGCTTCATGGTTGCGCTTTGCAGAGAAGGAAGTTGGAGACCAACCTTCTCTTCTCTTCTTATCGCCAACTCAAATGTACCTGCAATAATGACAGCATCACAGACTACACTCGGGAGATTGGCGAGAAGGGAGGGTTTGGCATGTAGGATTGAAGAGCAGTCGCAGCTTCTTTCACAAGCTTAGGGACGTTCTTTTCTTCTTCCTCTGTTACTGCTTCGACTAAGAACTGAACATCATCATCAATCAGCATTTTCAACGAGTTGCAATGCGAGAACTGTTGTACATTCTCGCCATTTCTGTAACTATCCGAGACTTCCGTGTTATGTAGTATGGCAACACAGATGGAGAATGCTTGCAACGTTGATAACTGCGCGTGGAAATGAACATTGTATTGCCCTTCCTCAACAAACGACATGTACAATGCTGGTATATGCTCTTTGGCACCCTATAATATGAAGATCAAACGTGTTAGATGTAAAAAGAAGAAGAGTTCCTTAAAAGTCTTCCATAGTTGGTCATGCAAGTCCAAATAAGCAGTTCCAAGAAGCGAAACTCGTGTTTGATTGAAGAAAGAACCAGTTTTTACCTGGACAAATAGTTGCAAAGGATGCTGATTGTCTACAAGAGGCTGATCATGAGAACATGAGATATGAGGATTTCCAAGAACCATAAGTGGACAAGCCATGTCCCAACCACCACAGTCACAACCACCTCCTGACCTCCATCTCTGAATCAAAGGTGAAGGACCAGGATTCTCGGTACTCGGTAACCCGTGGTTTCCCCTTGGGATTACAACCTTCAATTTTTCTGAACATCTGCTGCCATACAACTCCTTTTTCTCCTCCTCAATTGGAGAAAGACCAAGAAGATTAGCTTTCTCCATCAACCTTTTGTCACCTCTTCTGTATTTTAAGCTTTCTCTCTTCTCAATACTGTCTTGGATAATTATAGCCGCAATCTCAAGGTCAGGATGCAAATCTGCAGCTGACCATGGGTTTGTACCATTTGAAGCCTCAAGATCATAGCTTTGAGATGTTCTTTTTGGCTGAGATCTCTGCTTCATTGTATCAGAAGCTTCCCCGGACATTGAGTTATTTCTTAACTCTGAGTCTGGTTTAGCAGAATTCTTGGAGGCATTATTAACCATATCAAGTGGTAGTGATTGATCTTCTTTTGTGGAGACACTTCGTCTTGCTTGTGCAATATCATACAAAACAAACTCATTTACCATCAAAGTTTCTGGATCTTGTCCCTTTTTTCTTACTTCTGAGCACATGTTACAGGAAACTTGCATCTGAGCCACCAGCAAAGATTCTTTATTAACATCACTCAAACCTCGCACACTAGCACTGCTCCTCTTTCTGCTTCCAGCAGATGAAAATGTATATACCCAAGTAGAACCATTGTCTGATTTCCACGTCTTTGCGGCGTAAACTTCCTCAGGAGAATCTGACACAAACTGAAAAACCGGCAATCCATTCTTGCTTTCCATCTTGAGACGGCAATGTAGATGAACCGGGGAAGATTTCAGCGCCGAAGTATAATCCTTATTGACAACTGGAGGACAAAGATTTGGTCTTTTATGAATATTTGAGTAGTCACTCAACATAGATTTGCAACGCTCATTGTTCTTCCCTAGTTTTTCTGTACATCCAAATTTGAACTGATCACCTGATTCTCCTAAATAACCAAGAGGGCTTCTCAGAGATTTTGACTTAACAAATGGATCAAACATTTTCCTAACTCTTGATCCGTCCTTATTGCAACTGGTTTCTGATGAGTCTACCTTTGCAGAATGTGGCCTAGGCAATCTAATTTTATGGTCATTATTACATTCGTTCGGGGGACCGGCTACATCATCAGCTGAATCCAACACCGCAGCTCTATCTTTAATACCTGATTTCAAACAAATGTCAATGAAGTTGCTGGAGGTGCAAGGGTCAATTGATGACTTCTGTCCATCTAAAACCGTCTTGTACGGTTTTTTCTCTGTACTTCCCTTTCTCGAAGAATCAACAACTCTAAAGGAGAAAGAAGCATCACTACTACGAGACAACTCAAGTTTAGCCTTTGAATCTTTACGCCCCTGCGGTCCTCTAAGTTCTTTAAACAACTCATTGGAGCTTTGATACACAGAACCTCGCCTTAGCTCCGTTGTATCCCCCATTGCAAGTGGTTTAGAAGGAAAATTCTTACAGGATATGCTACGGTACCGCCTGAAGCTTATCTCGGTGAATCCTTCTTTGACTCTCAATATCTCATCTCTACGAGGCGGCTTCAGTCTTGTACTACGCTTTTCTGATTCAGTGAAAGGACGAGGAGGAGGAAGAACACTATTGGGGCTTTGTTCCATATCAATTCCTTTACCAAATTCCATTTCCATTCCAATCACCACTTCAAAACATCTGAAAAACATTACAATTCAAAGGAAAATGTTTAGTCCTCCTAAATCAAAATAGACCTCAAAACATAAAAGAGATACCAAATTTGTCTAACCAAATGCACAAAAACCCCAACACAAATTATGAATGACTTAAAACAATCTCAGAAACTTACCCAAAAACTACTTCTACATGATAGTAACAGAGTAGAACCTTTCTTAATCAGGGTTAATAGATCCAATGAATTCAATGTCATAAGGAATCAAATTAAGCTCCCAAAACACAAACTATACATGCAAAAGTAATGATCTTCGATTCATACACAATGAAGATCTCATATATGTTGATAGAGCAATTAAAAACAGACCCATCAAGTGAGCAGATTGAATTGAACTAATCAATAAAACCCCAATTAAGAGTATCAAACTGAACCTTAATAATCAGAAAGAACCCAAAATAGCGGTCAAATAAGAACACCAAACAAAAGAATCAGATAGCTACAAAACTAGCATTAAGCAAAAGAAGCAAAAAGAGGCAATTTTTATTTTTTACAGATAGAGAAAAAAAAAAGAAAAAGAGATCTAAGAGATACAGATAGAGACATAAAAGAAAAAAACAAAAACATACCCGAGTTAGAGTGAGAAAGAGACTGTGTAAATCTCGAACATTTCTTCATCGATATGGAGAAGAAGAACAAGAAGGAAGAGAGATTACAAAACAGTGATGGTTGTAATAAGATAAAACCGATCATGTTCGTCTTTGTAATGTGAACAAAAAGATAGAGAAACAAAAAAAAAGCAATCAATTTGTTTTCTCCCTCAAGGCATCATTTTGTTTCTTTTTTTCCCTCTTCGAGTGTGCAAAAATCTCTATCACTCACTCTCTCTTACTGTACTTTTGCTTTAGCTTTTTTGTTGTCTGTTTCTTTTTCACTTGTTCTATCAAACAAAGGTTTTTTCACTTCAATGAAGTGTTTGTGTCCTAAGACAATCTTACCCCTTGTCAGAAATTGTCGCTAAAATATATAAAAAGGGTATTTACGTCATTTGGTGATAGACTGAGATATTAATTAAATTTTTTGGATCGGTTCGTGAACCAAAAAACTAATAAAGTACTTTGTTTACTTGTTTCTCGGGAAGTTCATGTGGGATTCCTCTCCCCAATTAAAATCTTTCGACTCTATGTGTCCTCCCACCTCATATAAAATATATCTTATATTTCAAATAGAGTTTGTAAAATAATAGTAGTAGTGTGATTTATTGGTAGTGTGTACTTAAGTCAGATTTGAGATATATTAAGGAAAATAATAATTATGTATTCTAATAGTAGCTCCTACCCATAATGGGCCGCATCGTAATTGGAGAAGACCCACTTTTGACCAAACTTTCAACATTTTGGTCCAAATAGGTAAAAGACAAAGATAATTTATAGGGATTTGGAATTGAATGACTCATGTAAATAACTTAGCTGATATCTCCATTAGTTTGGAGAAGAATTGTATAAAGCTTTTACTTTCAATATATTAATTTATGCGTTTGTGTATGTATGTTTGCCGAGTTGATTATGAACGGTGAAATCTTAGATTAATTTTGACAACATGTCAAAAAGTTATAGGTTTTTATTTTCATTTTAAATCTTTATAATTGCTATTAAAAATTGTTAGTTATGATTTAAAAATTAGATCGAACCGGCTGAACTTCAAACTAGTGATATGTCTATTAAAAAAAAACTCAAAATAATTGTGGACCCAAAAAAAACTTAAATAATGGGAAACCGATTGGTTTGATTTTTTTCTTAAATCCATTTTTTTTTGCGTTTAGACTTTTTTCTGCTTTTCAAAAATGTTTTAAAAAATTATGAACTCATACTTTTTAGTCTTTCTTTTTTCTTTAATATTGTTGTTATGCGCTTCCAAATGGATTGATTTGGAATTACTAAGTTGAATTTATAATTATTTGGTGAAATTAAATAATTGTAAACTAAGTCATCATAATGGTTATATACTATTTTCTGTACTTCTATATTTATTTTAATTTATTGTTTAAAAATTGGAAAACGCGGTTCAACAGGTTGAACCATGATCCAAAGGCATATCCGATTTGATGTTCGGCTTGGAACAAGTTAGAGCTTGCTTGAACTTGTGGAATTTGTATTCAATCCAATCGGAACAACGCTCATACTTGCGCTTCAGTGTTGATTTGGTCGTGAAGTTGAAAGTTCATTTAAAGTTTGTTTTATATATGTTTCAAGTGTTTAGATTTGAGTTATTGTTGTGTGGTCTTTTTTTCACTCTCAAATTTTTCATGTTTTGTTTATGTGCGTTACAAAAAGCCAAGATGGACCATCAAATATGATTTCAAGAAGAGGTTTTTTTTATGTGCGTTACAAATTACTTTTGAAACATTATAAATCAAACTTATTAATTACATGATCGTTTTACAAATTACGTTTTCTTTAATTTGCGGTATGTTCTATGTTTTTAACTTGCTGATTTCAATAATTAAATTTTGTGTTTTTGATGATGACGGTGTCGAGGATAAAAAATTTGTTATATATTTATATAATATGTTTATTTAAGATGTCATTGTTGGAAATAACTTAGTTATCAGGATCAAATTAATTAGTAATCACATATGTGAACAATGATCCATTCGTAAAATGGAGGGATCTTCCCACATGATATTGTATGTCCCACATGTTTGAAAATTAGAAAAAAAAAATTATGAAATGTAAAAGAATATGAAGAACAAAGAGGAATAAGACACTCTTCCTCATTATTTTCCACAAAAATGATCACCAAACGAATCCATAGTTAGTACATCAAGATGCGTAAACCAGTGCAACTACAAAAGAAGATAATATATCACAAAGTATCATGTTATATAATATTATTACATTGTACCAAAAAATAATCATAAAAATAACACACTATATTTATCCAATATCTTAAATGATATAGTATGCTATTTAAAGTAAAACAAATTCACTCAACTATATATCCTCATGGCAATAATAAGGCTTCTTACATAA
Organism: Turritis glabra; assembly: GCA_900406565.1. Classification (NCBI taxonomy): domain Eukaryota; kingdom Viridiplantae; phylum Streptophyta; class Magnoliopsida; order Brassicales; family Brassicaceae; genus Turritis; species Turritis glabra. The sequence goes on along the minus strand of OVBN01000243.1, from coordinate 3,875,704 downwards.
AAATAAATCTCACACAGGAAATTTGCAAAATAATTTGTTGTGACCTCGGCTAAAACACATACCGCATAGATGAAGTTTCTTCTTTGACTTGTGTTACAAAAAATCATAAAAACTAAAACATACATATACATACGAATAGTCAACCACACAATAAAAAAAAAATTAAATTTATATTTAATAGTTAACTATTTAGTAACTATCTATAAAAATAAACAAGTTATCAATGCAAGAAATAGTTAAATATTTATTTGTTTAAAAATCAACCATGCACTTGAATCATTGACTTACTTTTTAAAAATTCGGCGTTCACCTTTAAACCAGCTAACACAAGAGTTTCGCCATCAACCATCAACCATCAACATTTCTTTTTATCAAACTTCATCATATTTTAACAAACACCAACCAAATCTTCTAAAATCTCAAAACTATATTTACTAGAAAAAGCGAAACTTGTTACATATATACAAATCACATGATAAAACAGTATATAGTTGTAAACAATTAATCTACATGAACACATGATTATATATTTAGAGTACAACAAACTTTCACCTCTTATATATTTAACTACTTGTGCACATAGATTTAGTGTTTATTCACATATCATCTACCTCAAAGAGTAATTATATATTAGAGTTGCACAAATGTTGAAACTTACTATAAATACAAACTATTTGCATTTGTAGCTTACATTTCTATATACAATTTTTCTAACAAGTTTGCAACAACTATAGAAACTTAGTGTTGTTTGCTTGGTATTCGGTTTTATCATATAAAGCTTTGTCACATAAAGATTTGATGAAATCAAGTAAATACAATATTAGACTAACTCTACCGATCATGACAAAAATTAAGCACTTGTCGTTGATTGTTTATCCAAAAGAAAATCAAAGAATGAAGTGGTTTTGGTTCTAGTAGTGGAGGTGAAAGTTGAAAGGTGATCTATTCTTCAACATATGTTCTTCTCTTCAACAATTGATTGTTTTCATAAAAATTAAAATACACCCATTTATTGATAGCACTAGTGAATAAAAGAAAAAATAAATAAATATTTCTTTCACATAAGCATTTAAGATATAGTTGGTAGCGTTTGAACACAATTTAAAAATAGTTTGTAGAGAATATTGAAACATCATGTAATCCAGCGAACTATGGGTTTAATTTCAGTATCTATGGAACTGCCCATGTCACGACTCGGTCTTGTCCTTGTTGAGAGTTCATAAACTATATAGTTAATCAACATGTTCTGTAATACTTGTAAAACAAAAATAAACAAATTTTGTTTTTGTAATAATTCAAGAAACAAAAAAAACACAACATCTTTATGAAATGTTGTACTTACTCCGGATCTATGTATCCCGAAGTTCCATCAACAACGGTTGACATATGGCTTTCACCTCTGATTGGGAATGACTTTGAAAATCCAAAATCAGCCAGCTTGGCTTCAAAATGGTCATTCAACAGTATGTTTGTTGTTTTGACGTCTCTATGAACTATTGTCTGAGTGCATATGCTATGCAAATAGTCCAAACCTGTGCCACAAAATATTAGCTTTCTCAAAGGTTTAAACAAATAAATAAACAAAAATTTATAGGGCAAAACTTCAAATTACCTTGTGTTGGTGGCTATTTTTAACCTATTTTTCCAGTTCATAATAAAGTTATTATTCGTTCTCCCTGTGTTTTTAAATGAAGAGATGGGCATGTCAAACCACCAGATAACATAGACAAAAAAAATTCAGTCGTGTTTTCCCAGTTCATAAGTTCATCTAAAAGTAAATGGAAGAGCTAAACTTTTTATATAAAAAATTATATATGCCTCATATCAAATTTTATCTTAGTTAGTATTAAAAATAATTAAATAAATTAACAAAAGATAATTAGTAAAAAAAATCCACAAAAATTTGGAAAACCAACATTGTTTTAAATACAAATTTTTATTTATTATAATATCATAAGTAATAATTTTACATCATATCATACTAATTGTAAATGAATTAAAATTTATAAAATATAGCATAAATAAACATATATTAACACTCTCATCAAGTAATAAAATTTTTTTTCTTATAAACTCAATCTTTATATCAAATCTTTTGTGTTTTCACTTTTGACTATATGTGCTAAAATTTATAAAATATAACATAAGTAAAACTATACTAATATTCACATGAAGCAATCAAATATTTATTCTTATAAACTCATTATTTTTTCAAGTTTTTAATGTTTTCACTTACGAATAAAAACACTATTACAACAATAAATATATTTTTATCCAATTAAACTAATGTTAATAACTTATATTGTTATTTTAAACTTTAACATTAATTATTTATTGGTTAATATCTATGCTAAATGAATAAAAAAAAATTAATAACACACGTAAAATTAGCAAATGTAAATATATATATATATATATATATATTTTGTTAGTTTTCCTTTTTGTTTAGGAAAATAAAAGTTATATTTTTTAAAATATAGACATATAAATTAGTATATGTAAAAATGTTTTTTTCATTAGTTTTCCTATTTCATTGAAAAGATGATTTTTTTTAGAAAACTTGTCAACATCTGAACGGTAGATTTGACACGTATCGTGATTATATTGATGACAATTTTGAATCCAAAATTTAAGAAGAAAATTTAATTTTTTTGGACACATGTCAACATTTCTTCATGTTTTGAGGAAAAATTGATTTAGTATGTCTACTCATGTTTGAAGCATACGTAATTAAATAATTAATCCAACACGATCATAGCAATTTGATCATCATTCATAATACGTCGTTTTCTTTTGCTAGCTAGGCTTTCCGATTTTTCACAAATTGTGTTTGTCTCTTTGCTGTCCATGTGTTAGTGTCCTAATTAAGTTTTGGACTTTATAGAAGACCACTTTATAAATATATGCTATAATATATTTTCATTTTCCTTATTACGTTAGGTAAATATTCTTTTTTGTTTTTGAAGTAGAATTATCCTTTTTATATCAAACCATATATATATATATATATATATATAAGTACTTTTATGTTTAAAAATATATGTTTTGCATTTTTTTTACCAGTGTTGTAATCGCAAATCAATAACTTGACAAATGTTGAGATTATGTTAAAAATAACTTTGACACATGTCATAATCTCAGATTGATAACGTAACACGTGTTGCGATCTTGTTAATAACTAACTTTGAAACCAAGTTTTATATAATAAGATATAAGATAATATATTAATGTATGGCTTTAATATTTTTCTAAAAAATTGAATTTTTGTTAGAGTTCCTCTCTAACTTTTATTGTATAAAATCTCTCTAACTTTTATTGTATAAAAAAAATTGTTTTGTGCCTTTAAACTATAGTGTTGTAATATACTCTATAACTACGTTATAAAAATAACCAAAATTTTCTATAAGTTTTTAATTTCTAAATATGCATAATTTTCATTTTGATAGTTTTATATGCTATTAAAATACGACACATGGGGTTATGAATCAATTATTTGGACCAAAAAAAAAATCATTAATCATAAATTTAAATTTATTTATATCGTTTGTATAAGTGAATTCACCTATAGTCTTTTTACCGAAAGAGTTTTTTTTCTAAATATCAAGTCTAAAACTACATAATTTATAAATCGAAAACATTAATTTTATTTAGATAAAATTGTCTCAATTTCATATTTTTTTAGAAACTTAAAATTAAAACAAAACTCTCTATAAATTAATAAATATTAGTTTATGGTATAAAATAATAAATATTAATTTATAGATAAATCAATATTACTATAAAGTAATAAAATATCATGGTCCCAACATTATTAAATGTAGTGTTAAGGTTTTGTTATATAGATATATAGTCAGGGACTATCATTCTTGTGAATCGAAATCGGAGATGGGAACACTGAAAAGTATCGGAAAACGAGCAAACGAGAAGCTACACCAGTGTTTCGAAACTGTTGCGTTTCTAACCTCTTCAGTCTTCTTTGAGGTCAGCTCCTTATTCTCTCTTGTATCTCTGTTTTACTTCTCTGTTTTAACAGAAACACAAAGAGAACATTACTCTCTCTCTACTCTCTTGTTCTTGTTTTGTTTCTCTTTATAAAACACAAAGCGTTTAGTATACTAAGAGAGAAGAGAGAACTCTTTTAAATTTTTAATTGTCTACATTTCTAATTGCTTGGATAGTTTCTTACAACATCTCACACACTTAGACCTAGACCTTACTTCTAGACATCATTTTCCTAAGGTTCACTTACACAAGCAACTTTAACAACTACTACAATTATTATACTTAGTCCTTAGCTATGCTTTAGACTAACAACTCACTTGACTCTAACTTAGACTTGGTTAATTTAGTTAGCACAACCACTTCTTATGTTGGGCTCTAACTAAACTAACACAAAATACTTCAACAGTTTGGTCCATAACAACATAATGTGCCCATTCACTTTCTTCTGTTCTTCATCTTCTTCTTCTTCTTCATCAATGCTTCAGATTCTTCTCTGTTCTTCATCATCTTCTTCTCATCTTTCCCTTTTGTTTGTGCAGGTCAATCAAGGAATTCAACCTTCAACAGAAAGACATGAAGAAGGATATAGAGATGATTCTAGTCTCTTTATAAGAATTGAGTAATTGTTTACGATGGATGGTTCAGTTTGCAACTTGGTCACATATGTGAGCTGAAATCAACTCAGTATCTAACATATTTTTTTTTTTACTTTCTAAGTGTGATCATCGATTCTGAATATGAGTTTGTTTGCAGGTTTGGAGACTTTGGAACACCGATTCATCTTTAGGGCGCATAGATCCGGCTATCAGTGAAAGCTATGAGAAAGATGCATGAAGTCATTAGATGCATCCATATCGGACTACTATGCGTGCAAGAAAATCCTACAAATCGCCCAGCCATGTCTACAGTATTCCAGATGCTCACCAATAGCTCCATTACTCTAAATGTGCCTCAACCACCTGGATTTTTCTTCAGGAACAGAATCAGACACATTAAGCCGTGGATTGGAGCCGGACCGATATAACACCAAAACTTGGTCTATTGACAATGCAACGATCACTACACTCACTCCTCATTGAAACTCTTGTTTCTGCACTCTGTTGTATTACCTCAACAACTCCAGTTTTCAAAGTCAATGTATAAAGAAATTGAGGATTCAATTATTGTGTAATGTGATATGTAATAATAGGACTTGTCTAACATATAAATGCTTGACCCATCTGTGTGAGAACATCTTTTTTGACCAAATCAATGTTCCCAAAGTATTACAATGAATGAAATCAGACTAGGCTATTAGATTCTGAAACAGGTACCCGAACAACAACGTCAAATCTCCACACACACAAAAAAAAGTGTCTGAACAATATCTTGTCAATCCTTGGCGTTAGGTTCCACTTTGTGTCTGCACAAAGATGCGAGGACTCACAGTATTTCAAACCTAACGGTACTTATGACACAAACCGTCGTCTCGCTCCAACATCTCTTGCTTCCAACGCCAGTCCTCGAGGCCGTCTCTAGGGGTAGGCAACATAGGTATTTGCAATGGGTCCAAAATCAATTTTAAAAAAATTTATAAGGTAAAAGGGCCCAATTTTTAGAAACTTTTTTTTTAGTAAGATACTTTAATTTTTTTATTGATTTTGCCGAGGGCCCTTCCATGGATTAAGATGGCCTATGTAACTTCCTCGAGCATAGACGGGCTGATGCAGTGTCTTCTGTCAGGGTTTACCGAAAAAAGATTTTCCAGTGACAATCTATACTCGTGTTAGATAGCGCCCAGAAGAGCTACTGGCGGTGAAGGACGTGTGTAGACTGAGAATTGGTCCATGATCACTTTCATCATTTACCTAACGTGTTTATAAAATAATATTAAATTATCCAAAACGTTTACCGAGTTGACTTGTTCATTACTTTAATGCTCGTATGAACGCTAATTTTACACACGCAAGCTGTTTTGACGATATCAACGCTCCAAAACAAACTTTTCTTTTATAGATACAAGTTCCAAGATCTGCAAAGTAAGATCTCAAAAGAAAATGTGTCTAAGCAATCTCTTTTCAATCCTCTGTTTTGTCCTAGCCGTTAGCTTTGGTTACGTGTCTGCATCAGAAAAATGCGGGGAGTCAATGTTTTTCACTCCGAACAGTGCTTACGATACAAACCGTCGTCTTGTTCTCTCAACTCTTGCTTCCAACGTCAGTGCTCAAAACGGCTTCTACAATGTCTCGGTTGGTGAAGGCGCCGGAAGGATCTACGCCTTAGGCCTCTGTATCCCAGGGACTGATCCAAAGGTCTGTTCTGATTGTATCCAACCTGCGTCGGTTGGATTATTACAGAATTGTCCGAACCAGACCGATTCATGGGACTGGAGAGCCGACAAGACGCTCTGTTTCGTTCGTTACTCCAACAGCTCGTTTTTCAACAAGATCGATCTAAACCCGACACAAGCAGAGACAAATACTGGAATGTTCCAGGGGAACGTTACAGCTTATACCAGAATATGGGACGCGTTCATGGAATTTATGCTCACCCGAGTAGGTCCAACTCGATACTTGGCAAATATGTCCCCTCAGATAGGTTTTGATCGTATATACGTGCTGATGCAGTGTATTCCGGGGATATCCTCTGAGGAATGCGAAACATGTCTTCGAGAAAATGTTCGTGTGTACAAGACTTGCTGCAATGGATACATAGGTGGTACCGTCCGCAAGCCGGTCTGTTATTTCCGGTGGGATGGTTATTCATATCTTGGTGCCTTTGGTGACACGACATCTCCACCTCCTCAAGAAGCTCAACCCACGCCGCCTCCTCCTCCTCCTCCAGATGGAAAAAAGATTTCTACGGGAGCTATTGTGGCGATTATTGTTTCAGCGGTTACAATCGTGGTGCTGCTCACTTTAGGATTAGTTATTTGGAAGAGAAGACAATCATACAAAACATTAAAACCTCAAAGTGAGTTACTTTTTTTGGGGTTTTACCATTCTCACAGTTCTTTCTGGAATCCATAAAAGTAACCATGCATATGTTATTGCAGCTGATGATGACATGATAAGTCCACAGTCTCTGCAATTTGATTTTGCAACAATTGAAGCAGCAACCGATACATTTTCGAGGAACAACAAGCTTGGTCAAGGCGGATTCGGTGAAGTTTACAAGGTTTATTTGAGCTGAGCTCTACATATATATATCTATGACTGCTTGATTTGCCATGAAAACACATAACTAAGAAGCTTTTCATATGTATATATATCTGTAGGGAAAGTTACCTAATGAAATAGAAATAGCTGTAAAGCGGCTATCGAGAAATTCAGGACAAGGCACTCAAGAGTTCAAGAACGAGGTTGTGATTGTGGCTAAGCTTCAACACAAGAATCTTGTTAGGCTTCTTGGGTTTTGCTTAGAAAGAGATGAACAGATACTTGTTTACGAGTTTGTTCCCAACAAGAGCCTTGATTATTTTCTCTTTGGTAATAAACAATAACTCTAGGTTTAATCTATGTTTATTTTAGCATTTTTTTCTTAAAATTTTAGTCTAATGCAGACCCAACAAAGAAGAGTCAGCTAGATTGGAAAAGACGGTACAACATCATAGGAGGGATTACGCGAGGGCTTCTCTATCTTCATCAAGACTCAAGGCTCACCATCATACACCGTGACATCAAAGCAAGTAACATTCTTTTAGATGCCGATATGAACCCTAAAATAGCGGATTTCGGAATGGCAAGGAATTTCAGAGTGGACCAAACTGAAGACAATACAGGAAGAGTTGTTGGAACCTTGTTAGTATTCTCCCTACTTAAGTTTTTAGATTAAGCTCAATTATCTAGTGAACTCTTTTTGTTTCTGATTAACAACATAAACATTGTCATGTGTATATTTGCAGCGGGTACATGCCTCCAGAATATGTGACGCATGGCCAGTTCTCTACAAAATCTGATGTCTATAGCTTTGGAGTATTGATTCTGGAGATTGTTTGTGGCATGAAGAATAGCAGCTTCTATCAGATGGATGATTCTGGGGGAAATTTGGTGACACATGTGAGCAAAACCCAAACCAAAATCTTACTACTTTGTTTTGATTGTGACCATCAAGGATTTTAATTCTGAATATGAATTTCTTGGCAGGTTTGGAGACTTTGGAACAATGAATCACCCTTAGATCTCATCGACCCTGCGATTAAGGAAAGCTACGATAATGATGAAGTCATTCGATGTATCCATATCGGAATTTTATGTGTTCAAGAAACTCCGGCGGATCGTCCAGCCATGTCTACAATCTTTCAAATGCTTACCAATAGCTCCATTACTCTACCTGTGCCTCGATCACCTGGATTTTTCTTCAGGAACGGACCCAATTTAGACCCTTTAACCTATGGATCCGAGCTGGGGCAATCCAGCAGCATGTCTGCTCCTTATTCTAGAGACAGTGAATCAATCACTAGAGTCACTTCTCGTTGAAATTCTTGCTTATGCATGCACTATGTATTTAGCACTAATCCGTACAATTTTTCCTTGTAGCACAAACAACTCTAGTTTTCAAAATTATGTGTAAAGGAGTAGAAGATTCAATTGAATATTACACAATAGTAAAAAGATAAAGAAGTTAGAGAACAAGCGATAGAGGCGAGAGTTAGAATGAGAGTGACTAAGAGACAGAGGTGAGAGTATAATTTTGTAACAGTTTGTTTCTGTTCTGTTGGTTTATTGGAGATAGTGAATTATGTCTAGTGTGTTTGATTCCGTTGAGATGTAAGCTAAATCACACACACTGATATAGGAGAACTCGTTATAACTTGTGTCGTTTCTCGGTTTTATTTTCAAGATGTATGTTCAAATTCGTTAGCGGTTATGAGTTAATTCGTGAGTGTCCAAGCAATAGAATGGATTGGAACACCAACAAGTGGTATCAGAGTTCAGACTGAGCTAACCCTAAGAGACTTGTGAATTCTACATGGGTTTTCATATGTTACAGTCAAGCATTATAATGACACAAGTAAACTCTTAATATATAAAAGCGACAACAGATGATGTATATGTACCTAATTGAGAAACATGCAATATGTGTAACCATCACATACAAGAAAAGTTACAAACCCATTCAAAAACCCTATTGAAGAGTTGAACTCAGCTAATAAAGATTAAAAACTTCAACATTAATTTATGGAATTGACGCAGCTCTTTAATAAAATAAAATAAAAACATTTTTGGCGTTGACTCAACAACTACTTAACGAAAATTCTTACCACCCATACTTTTTGACGAAATCAACAACCCTAAGTGTTACAGTAAAATCATTATCGAATGATTTAGTCAATTATTTAACAACAATTCTGACCAACCATGCTTTTTTTGACGAAATCAACGACCCTATATGCTACAGTAAATAAAAATTTGTTTACTATTTACAATCAATTTCCACGCTGTGCAAAAGATCCAAAAACAAATGTGTCTGCACAATCTCTTGTCAACCCTCTGTTTTGTCCTCGCCATTAGCTTTGGCTACGTGACTGCACAAAAATGCGTGGACTCAATGTTTTTCAGACCCAACGGTACTTATGACACAAACCGTCGTCTCATTCTCTCAACTCTTGCTTCCAATGTCAGTTCTCGAGACGGCTACTACATCGGTTCCGTCGGTGAAGGATCTGAAAGAATCTATGCCTTAGGTCTCTGTATCCCAGGGACTGATCCAAAGGTCTGTTCTGATTGTATTCAAATCGCATCTATGGGTTTATTACAAAACTGCCCGAACCAGACCGACTCATACGACTGGAGATCCCAGAAGACGCTCTGTTTCGTTCGTTACTCCAACCGTTCGTTTTTCAACAAAATGGATCTAGAGCCGACAATGATAATAGGAGATCTAAATAGTGGACTATTCCAAGGGAACCTTACAGCTTATACAAAAACATGGGACACGTTCATGAACTTTATGATCACCCGAGTCGGTCAAACTCGTTACCTGGCTGATGTATCACCTCGGATAGGTACTGATCGTATATATGTGCTGATGCAATGTATTCCGGGGATATCCTCTGAGGAATGTGAAACATGTATGCAAGAAAATGTGCGTGTGTACCAGAATTGCTGCAATGGGTTCATAGGAGGAAGTATTCGCAAGCCGGTCTGCTTTTTCCGGTGGGATGGTTCTGAATATCTTGGTGCCTTTGGTGACACACCATCCCTACCTCCACCTCCACCTCCTCCAGATGGGAAAACAATATCTACGGGGGCTATTATAGCTACTGTTGTTTCCGCGGTTATATTTGTGGCGCTACTTGCTTTAGTATTGGTCGTTCGGAAGAGAAGACAATCATACAAAACACTAAAACCTCAAAGTGAGTAATTTTTTAATCTTTTTTCTCACATTGCTTTTTGAAACGCATAATAGAAAGTTAGAAACCATACATATGTTATTGCAGCTGACGATGGTATGACAAGTCCACAGTCGCTGCAATTTGATTTTACGACAATTGAAGCGGCAACAGATAAATTTTCGAGGAATAACAAGCTAGGTCAAGGCGGATTCGGTGAAGTTTACAAGGTATATTTGAGCTGATCTCTATATATATCTATGACTTCTTGATTTGCCATGAAAACAAATATCTAAGAAGCTTTTCATATGTATATCTGTAGGGAATGTTACCTAATGAAATAGAAATTGCGGTAAAGCGTCTATCGAGAAATTCAGGACAAGGCACTCAAGAGTTCAAGAACGAGGTTGTGATTGTGGCTAAGCTTCAACACAAGAATCTTGTTAGGCTTCTTGGGTTTTGCTTAGAAGGAGATGAACAGATACTAGTCTACGAGTTTGTTCCCAACAAGAGCCTTGACTATTTCCTCTTTGGTAATAAACAATAACACTAGGTTTAATTTATTCTCCTCTTTGAAATTTTTTCTTTAGATCTTTGTCTAATGACTTACATATATATGGATGTGCAGACCAAACAAAGAGTCAGCTAGACTGGAAAAGACGGTACAACATCATAGGAGGGATTACGCGAGGGCTTCTCTATCTTCATCAAGACTCAAGGCTCACCATCATACACCGTGACATCAAAGCAAGTAACATTCTTTTAGATGCTGATATGAACCCTAAAATAGCTGATTTCGGAATGGCAAGGAATTTTAGAGTGGACCAAACTGAAGACAATACAGGAAGAGTTGTTGGAACCTTGTTAGTATTCTACTATTCTCCTTACTTAAAAGTTTGATGAACCTTGTTAGTATTTACCAATTCTCGGATGAACCAATTTTGTTTCTGATTGACATAAATTAACATTGTCATGTGTATTTGCAGCGGTTACATGCCTCCAGAGTATGTGACACATGGCCAATTCTCTACCAAAACTGATGTCTATAGCTTTGGAGTATTAATTATGGAGATTGTCTGTGGCAAGAAGAATAGCAGCTTCTATCATATGGATGATTCTGGTGGCAATTTGGTTACTCATGTGAGCAAAAATCAAATTAAAATCTCAAAACCCTCACTCCATATTTCATTGTGATCAATGTCTTGATTCTGATAATGAGTTTCTTGGCAGGTATGGAGACTTTGGAACAATGATTCATCGTTGGATCTCATCGACCCCGCCATTAGGGAAAGCTATGAGAACGATGAAGTCATTAGATGCATCCATATCGGACTATTATGTGTTCAAGAAACTCCTACAGATCGTCCAGCAATGTATACAATCTTTCAAATGCTTACCAATAGCTCCATTACTCTACCTCTGCCTCAACCACCCGGTTTTTTCTTCAGGAACAGACCCGATTTAGATCCTTTAACTTATGGATCCGAGTTAGGGCAATCTAGTAGCAAGTATATTCCTTATTCCACAAACGACGATTCAATAACTAGAGTCACTCCCCGTTGAAATGATTGCCTATGTACTCTGTATGTAGAACTAACCTCAGCAGGTTTAGCACTAGTCCGTACCATCTGCCTTGTATCACACGTAACTCCAATTTTCTTTTTTTTTTTGTATGAATTTAAAATTTCATTCAACAAAAGTACCATGTTTACATCAAGAGAGGCAACCATTGATCAAATTCTTAGAATCAAAGAAACAGAAATAACAACCTGAAGAAGAGAAACCAGAGCACTTCTAGAAGAAGAGCAAACCTTAACCCAGAGGACAAAACAGAGTACACAAAACAGTGGGTATTAATGAAGAGTAAAAAACGAGGGCTCATTAGGAAACCGCCTGTGATGCAAACCATTCCTGCAGTACGCTTTTAAACTTATCAGATTCGGATATTAGCAAAGAGCAGCGATTCCTAACCGTAGTTTCAATAGTTTTGATGAGCCTCTCCGCGGAAGATGGTTGTTCTCCATGACGTCTTCTGTTACGTTCTATCCAGACATTATAAACAGTGGTTTGGAAGGCATATCGAAGAAGAAATTGTTTTGCGTTGTCGAAGCGTGATCCTGACACCAGCTGTAGGACATCCTTGAAAGATGTGACGTGTCTATGATGGGTTATTCCTTTCGAAGTTTTTAACCATATTTGAGAGGTAAAACGACAAGTGAAAAACAGGTGGTCTCTGGATTTCAACAAGCAGTCACAGAAAACACAACCAAAATTGCCTCCATCCCTTCCCTCCCATCGTGACATGTGATCTCTTGTAGATAGTCTATCAAGAGCAGCAAGCCAAACCAAAAAAGAGAATTTCGGAGTATGTTGAGGAAACCAAACCCCTTTGTACCAATCGATGATAGCTGTCTGTTCTCTTAGTTGTTTCCTCAATTCCTTCGTGAGAAACCTAGACTTGAATTTATCCTCTTGACATTTCCACAAAGCGAGGTCCGGGTTTGTAGAATTTAGTTCCCTGAGAATTCGTATCTCATCTTCAATTTGATTTAGGATAGGTATTCGGTGTCTTCTCCGCCTATGTGTAGAAAACACCTCAGCTAATGTGGCACCGGATCTTATCCCAAGATCAATATAACCTCGTGAACCTAGTAAATCTATTAGATAACCATAGTTCGACCAAGAGTCAAACCAGAAATATGTGGTTTCACCATTTTGAACTTTCATTTTGTGGAAATATTTTGCTGAAGAACGAAACTTTAGAAGCTTCCTCCACATCCAAGAGCCCGCTGTAGAGTTTTCTTTCACCGCCCAGAAAGAGCCATTTCGAATAAGATGTTTATGAACCCAATCCACCCAAAGAGACTTACGAACAGATACCAATCTCCAAATTAGTTTATAGCAGCTTACCTTATTTGCCTCAGCAATAAGTTTAAGCCCAAGTCCTCCCTCTTGTTTTGGTTTACAAACCTGGTTCCAACCGACTTTTGCTTTTTTAGGATTAAGAGTTGGGCCAAACCATAGAAAAGCTGAGCTTAATCTCTCAATTTACTTCACACACCCGCTCGGAAGCCTGAAAGCTGAGATCCAGAAGTTTGTTATACTTGCAATAACCGAAGACAGTAGTTGAAGACATCGCAAATGATAAAAATCTTGTTTTCCAGGAGCTGATGCGTTTTCTTATTTGCTCTATTAGGGGAAGGCAATCCACATTAGACATACGCTTAGTCATAAGAGGCAGTCCTAGATATCTCACTGGCAATGTCCCAACGGCGAAAGGAAATCTCGTTATAATTCTTGATTTGTCAATTGGAGAGATACCTGAGATGAACATGGTAGTTTTCTCCATGTTTATTTTCAGTCCTGAACATTGTGCAAATCGCTCAAACACCTTCACAATACCCATAATTGACCGAAGCCTGCCATCCAAAAAAACTATTATGTCATCAGCAAAACTTAGATGCGTTACCTTTAGTTTTCGACATCCTGGATGATAGCCAAATAATCCAGCCTCTGCCTCTACATCCAATTTTCTCGAAAGAACATTCATGCACATCACAAACAAGTATGGGGATAGAGAACAGCCCTGTCTCAAACCTCTTGAGCTGCTGAAGAAACCCCCCAGTTCTCCATTTACTTGGACCGAGAAACTTGGCGTTGATACACACAATTTAATCCAGTGAATAAACCTCTCTGGGAAGTTGACAGCCGCTAAAATATTTAGTAGAAAATCCCATTGAACTGAGTCAAACGCCTTGGAGATGTCAATTTTCATTGCACATCTCGAAGAAACGTCCTGTTTGTGATAATCTTTGACCAGTTCAGACGCTAGCAGAATGTTTTCCATCAAGTAACGATCTTTAATGAAAGTGGATTGGTTTGGCTCGATGAAGATAGGGAGAGTCTCCTTCAACCTGTTAGCCACTATCTTGGATATTACCTTATACAATACATTACAACACGAGATAGGCCTGTAGTCCTTCATCTCAATGGAATTCTCCCTCTTCGGGATTAAAGCTAAGATTGTAGTATTTATGCCCTTTGGTAAGAAACCGAACCTGAAAAAGGATTGAACGGCAGTCGTAAAATCGTTACCAATAATTGGCCAAACTGATTTGTAAAATTCCACTGTAAAGCCATCCAGTCCAGGTGATTTATTAAGCGGCATGGCAAATAAAACCTTTCTGATTTCCTCTGCAGCCACCTCCCCTTCTAACCGTTGACGATCAACCTCTGAGCATCGAAAAGGTAACAGGTCTTTTAAATCCTCAACAGTCATTCCGCAGTAATCTGATTGGGGCTTATTGAAAAGGTCTGAAAAAAATCGCACTGCCTCCCCTTTAATTTCTTCCCCAGCTGTCAGCTCATCTCCATTCAAAGTAGAGATCTCATGAATGGTATTAAGGGACTGCCTTTCTTTCACTGCTCGATAGAAGTAATAGTTATTTTTATCCCCTACTTTAAGCCAGTGAAGTTTCGCTTTCTGTTTGAGAAACTTCTCTTCCAAAGATGAAACCCTCTCCTAACATTCTAGTGCTAGTCTTTCATCCGCTACTGCCTGGGGAGAAGGCTGAGACATGGTAGTTTGTTGGCGACTCCTGAGTTCCCCGAAAGCGTCCACCACTCTTCGAGAGATGTTGGAGAGGTTGAGACGACTAAGACGTCGTAGAACTAGTTTGAGAGCCTTCAGTTTCTTTGAAAATCGAAACATTGCCGAAGTCGAGTGAAATAGAGGCGTTGTGTTACTCCAAAAAATCTCCATTGTTTGTTGAAATTCTGACATTGAAACAATGGCATTTGTGAATTTAAACGGAGTTCCCTGGATGGTTAACTCTCCCTTCAACCGTACAATACCCCTCAGATGGTCCGAACAACCCCCAGCTTCGAATACACAATAAGACTGCGGAAGTAATTGAACCCACTCATCATTTACTAGAACACGGTCAAGTTTTTTGCAAACCAACCCGTCATCTCTTTTGTTACTCCAAGTAAAATGGGGCCCTTGAGCTGCTATATCAGAGAGCCTACAGTAGTTAACCACCTCTCTGAATTCCCTCATTCCGAACAGATAAGAGAAAGATGGAACATTACCAGAGTAATCATCCATATCAAGAATTTCATTATAATCTCCCAAGCAAATCCAAGGTTTTCCCGCCAACCGAGGATCATCCTTTAGGCCCTTAAGATCAATCCAAAGTTTGCGTCTTTCCTCGATGAAGTTAGACGCGTAGATGAACGAGCACAAGAACTCCATTGCTGAATATGGCGTCAATATTAGACAGGAAATCATTTGTCCACTTATAAAAACCACCCTTAGTTGAATCGGTTTCCTCCACACAACCCAAATTCTCCCCAACTGATTAAAAGCATAGTTAGAAACCATAGACCAATCCATGAAAGAGTTATCGAGAATCCGAGTCACTCTACCTTCTTTAACTCTCGTTTCCAGTAAGCCCCCAAACAACATTGAATTAGAACGACACCACTCCTTTACTACCTGATGCTTTCTTGATTTATTGAAACCCCTAATATTCCAAAAAAACCCGGACATCAATGTTTGTTTTTTTGATTCCGCTTTCCTAATCCTTTAGGATTAGTGTCCTTGTGTTTGTGAGTAGAGCTTGAGAGGAATTTATGCGCCTTTTTGATGATCTTGGAAGGATAACTCTAACCATCGAGTCCTCTGGTTCCTTCTCATCATTAATCCCAGCAGAATTTCCTTGTGTTACAGCGACTTCACAAGGACTAGGGTCTAAATCAGTTTTAGAATGGTTTTCTTGATGGGAGCTAACCGGTTCAGCTGATTTCAAATCCACCTCTAACTCCTCCTGGTCACTAAGGACAACAAATCGAGATGGTGAAGCTAAATGGACTTGGCCATAGATCAGTTCGACCGATGGTGTGTTTGGTTTTCTACCACTTGAAGGTGACACCAACGACCATTCATTCTCCAACAACTCACCCTCTTCCCTCTCATGATCTACCATATTCTTCAGGGGCCCCTCTTGCACACTAGCCCCGGCCAGTGTGTTACTACCTGGTAACTCCGATGGCGCTCCCAGCTGAAACTCTGATGGCTTCCCCAATGTGACCTCGGTATAAATGGCAGGAGTTTGTGGAGATGGTTTTGACCCCTCTGTTTCTGAGGAAACTTGCTGAACTATTTTGTTCGTGGGTGGATGTCCAATATGAGCTAAACAGCCATCCTCACCGTGTCCCCACTTCCTACAGAGAAGACATCGTGGAGGCAACCAAGGGTACTCGTAGGTAATACACTTTTCCTCCTCCTTTATCTTGAAGAAAAATGTTTTTGGCAATTCTTGTGTCAACTCAACCTCGATGAAGATCTTCGCCTCCTCAAAGTTAGTAACTTGTTATGTTTCCTGATGTAAGCGCTTCGGCTCACCCACTGGATTTGCTAGGAAGCTAAGACCTTGCCAAGAAAACATGGTATGAGGAACGTTCTTGACAAGTACCCACATAGGCATAACTTTGATCTCGGGTTGAGCATCCTCCAAAATAGGAGTCCACTTTGTAACCATCATGGGGAGGTCGCATATGTTCCACATCCCTTGCCTGAGAACTCTGAGACGGGCTGAGACATGGCGGATCCGGAATTTGATTGTGGTTTCATTCACTTCGAATGCGTCAATCTTGATATTTTTGTCTCCCAAGTTCCAGATTTTTGTCTCCCAACTCCAATTTTCAAAGTCTGTATAAAGAAGTTCAAGATTCAAAAGCAAGAATTTTCTTGTATGTGATTTGTATTATTACAAGTTTCTTAACGGTACTTATGTCAAAAACCAAAAGTCTATTTTTCTCTATGTATCCAATTTGTTTCTTGTAGTACACGTAACATTCCAGCTTATTAGCTTATGATGGATACGAAAAGTGGAGCAGTCAATTAAATATGTTGCAGTTTACGTGTATGGTCCATGTTTACGTGTCTTCACTTACATCATATATTTAACGCGTTTATTAAAGGGAAATTGGTTGAAAATGCCATTTTCCGAAATGACTTATATAAAATACCATAAGAGTGAGACGTTTGTGTGAAATGCCACAATGCCACATTTGACATTGGTTTAAAATGACGAAATTAACCCTCGGTTGGCGGGAAAATGAGAGATGAGGTGATAGTTTGAGTTTGTGAAGTGTTCGGACAGAAGCATTAATTGTGGAAATGTATATTAGAGTTTATTTATATTAATTGGTTGTGTTTCTAGTTGACTTGACTTAACTACTTATAAACATGCATGTTTTTTTTGACGAAATCAACGTTCCTTAAAAGTTACAAATGAAAGTTTGCCTTATTTAGTAGTATCTGCAACAAGTATCTGTATCTGAGAAAAGTCTGGTCTTCTAAAATGTTTCGTAACCATCTCTTGTCGATCCTCTGTTTTATTATCCTCGTCTTTAGCTTCGGCTACGTATCTGCTCAAAAATGCGGAGAGAATATGTTTTTCAGACCAAACGGTACTTATGATACAAACCGTCGTCTCGTTCTTTCAACTCTTGCTTCCAACGTCAGTTCTCGAGACGGCTTCTACAACGTCTCCACTGGTGAAGGCTCTGGAAGGATCTATGCTTTAGGCCTATGTATCCCAGGGACTGATCCAAAGGTCTGTTCCGATTGTATCCAACCCGCGTCTGACGGTTTGTTACAGAACTGTCCGAACCAGACCGACTCATGGGACTGGAGAGCCGACAAGACACTCTGTTTTGTTCGTTACTCCAATCGGTCGTTTTTCAACGAGATTGATCTAGAGCCGACCACCGCAGAACTTTTAACATTAGATGTCACTGGTGATGTTGCAGAGTATAACAGAACATGGGAAGATTTCATGAAGCGTATGATATCCGCAGCTTCCTCCTCAACTCCGGGGTCGCTTGCAAGCAGACATTACGCAGCAAACATAACTCCTTTGCCGGGTTTCCGGAGAATATACGTATTGATGCAGTGTATTCCAGGGATTTCTTCTGTGGATTGTGACGCTTGTCTTCAAGCAAATGTTCGTACGTACCAAGGTTGTTGCGGTGGGAAGCAAGGGGGAGTATTAGGAGACCTGTTTGCTTTTTTCGGTTTGATCCTTATCCGTATCTCGATGCTTTCGATAGCATAACATCGTCCCCTCCTCCGCAAAGTTCTAAAGATCCTCAAGAATCTCAACCCACGGCGTCGCCTCCTCCTCCTCCTGATGGCAAAACGATTTCTACAGGAGTTATAGTGGCGATTGTTTTCTCCGTGGTCATATTCGTGGCGCTGTTAGCTCTAGGATTGATTGCTTTGAAGAGAAGACAATCATACAGAACATTGAAGCTTGAAAGTGAGTCACTTTTACGTTTCTCCATTTCGAAACAGAGTATACTTATAAATTCTCATATCACCATACATTTATTGTTGCAGCTAATGATGATATTACAAGTCCACAGTCTCTGCAATTTGATTTCAAGACAATTGAAGCTGCAACTGATAAATTTTCGGGGAACAACAAAGTCGGCCAAGGTGGATTTGGTGAAGTTTACAATGTATATTTTTAGCTCTGACTCTGTATATATCTATGACTGCTTGATTTTTTCATGAAAGCTAAAAAGCGGTGCATATGTATATCTGTAGGGAACATTACCAAATGGAACTGAAGTTGCGGTGAAGCGACTATCCAAAAATTCAGGACAAGGCTCACAAGAATTTAAGAACGAGGTTGTTCTTGTGGCGAAGCTTCAACATAGGAATCTTGTTAGGCTTCTTGGGCTTTGCTTGGAAGGAGATGAACAGATACTTGTCTATGAGTTTGTTCCCAACAAGAGTCTTGATTATTCCCTCTTCGGTTTGTTTCTAATACATAATTCTCTTGATATTCTTGTGTTCGTTCTTGAAACCTAGATTTGTTGTTAATATAATATCAAATGCGCAGACCCAACAAAACGACCACAGCTAGATTGGAGAAGACGGTACAATATTATTGGAGGGATTGCTCGAGGGATTATATATCTTCATCAAGATTCACGGCTCACAATCATACACCATGATCTCAAAGCAAGCAACATTCTTCTAGATGATGATATGAACCCGAAAATAGCGGATTTTGGCATGGCAAGGATTTTCGGGATGGAGCAAACTCAAGCCAATACTAGCAAGATAGCTGGAACCTTGTAAGTGTTGTCATTCTGATGAACCCTTTTGTTCGTCACTTGTACATTGTAAACACAAGTCTCATTTTGGCATTTAAAAAAAATCCAGCGGTTACATGGCTCCCGAGTATGCGATGCACGGTCAATTTTCAATGAAATCTGATGTCTATAGCTTCGGAGTGTTGGTTCTTGAGATCATAAGTGGCAAGATGAATAGTAGCTTCTATCAAACAGATGGATCTGCTGGCAATTTAGTAACACATGTTAGTACTTTTGTCTATTTACCACTATGATTAAAGATTATGTACTGTTTACTTATATATTCATATATTGATGTTAGGCTTGGAGACTATGGAGGAAAGGCTCGCCTTTAGAACTCTTGGACTCGACTTTCGAGGGTAATTATCAGATCGATGAAGTTACAAGATGCATTCATATCGCGCTTTTATGTGTACAAGAGGATCCTGAAAATCGTCCAATGATGTCTACAATTATCTTGATGCTCACTAGTAGCACAATCACTTTACAAGTGCCTCGTGCACCTCCTTTTTTCTTCCAAAGTAGCCGGGACCAAGATTCTGAAGCTGATGGCTCGAATTCATATGGGAAACCGATTCCTAGTTCTATCAATGATGTATCGATTACAGATTTAGAACCTCGTTGAAGATGGTATTAGTATTTTCTTTCAATTGAATTTGGTCTTCTTACCATCATTTCTTTAGTCTTCCTCTCGGTCACATTGAGTGCAAAATGAGTTCGGATCATTCGGCTTACATCTTTATCTCAATATTTCGGCTGAACTTCAAACTGCATGTTGTTGTAAACATTCATGCTCTCTTATCTCCAATTAGTCTTCTTACCATCATTTTTTTTTCTTCCTATTAAGCTCTTCCTAACTCCTAAAGCTTATATCAAACCTATCTCGTACGATTGCACGAGTAACCTCTTTTCATTGTCATTGATTCAATCCACAAACTTTTCTCCTACAATTGATATGTCTTTTCAGATTTGGGCCGGATCGGACATTGGACTTTGGCACATGTCTAATATGAGATCGTATCTAAATATGGATATAAAATTCGAAGAAAAAAGAAAAATAGACAAAGGATTAATGAGAAAATGGAAAATAAAGGTCGAGATAGAATAGAAGAGAAAAAGGAAACTATTTTCTTGTCTTTCCTTTTTTTTTTTGTCATCATCGTCATTTAAGAAATGGAAACTGAGAATTATAACAAAATAAAATAAAAAGAAATGAAAACTGAGAATTATAACGAAAAGGAAATGAAAACTGAGACTTTGTTATATCCATTTTTCGTCTCCAAATTTATGGAAATTTTAACTACTCATCGTCTCCAAATAAAAATATATTTATGTCCGTCGTGGTGTTATAGTTTCGTTCATTGGCTTAATATTTTTCCTAGTTTTCAATTGTCTCTTCCTTTCTCTTTCTCAATGAGTACGTCTCTTAATTAGAGTCATGTTGAGTAGATTTTCTCATAATTTGGTCCCGAAAGATGAAGATTTAGAATCAGTTGCAATGAGATTAAACGGGGTTATCATAACAACGATAATATATGTCGTCATCACCAACAACAAATCAATGACGGATGAGAAGTTAGACAAAGTTTGGTCTTACAAGTTTGTGGAAGCAGTTTTGTTGTCGTCTTTTGCAGCATGCATAGCAACGGCAATTTTGGTCAACTTTTCTAGTAATTTTTTTTTTAATTTAATTTATTTTCCTAAGTTTGCTGAAATCTTCTTACGATACAATTTTTCTAACTAAATTTAATTTACTTTTTTTAAAAAGGAAAAAACAACTTCCAAATCTATCAATGGCGGTCTGTTATTATGGGAGTGATCACTCTGTTTGTTAAGGTTGGGAATCGTATCGATCGTGATCTGTTTGTTGTGACACTCGTAGTTACAACGGTCATCATCTCCTGGAGTCTATGGACAACCGCAAGAGCACCCTTTAAAAGGCCAGCTGGTACAAAGGATTGAGATGATTCCTAAAGCACAAAATTGAAGGTTTTTTTCTTTTGTTTTCAAAATATTAGACAATCGTCTTTTTTTTTTTTTTGTATGAATGTAAAATTATATTCAAACAAAATCTGTGTTACATAATATGCATCCTTGTTTTGAATGTTTTGAACATAAAGTTTGAGGGAGGAGGAAAACAGAACAAACTTAAAAAAACTGAGTAAAGTTGTATCGCTTATGGCCGGGACTGAAACCACGTACGAAGACCATTTTCAAACTTTGATGAACCTCTCTGCTGCAGAGATGAGAGCCTGTTTCGAACCATGTGATCAATAGAGGAGCTGAGCTAAGCAGGCGATTTAGGGAGTTCACCTGGATCTGATACTAATGATGCACACCCTCGGAATCCACCTAAGGTTTACGCTTCTCGGTCTCTCGGCTTACGGCTTAAATGATTCGATGGTAGAGATGGAGATGGAATATTTGTTGTTGAATCCTCAACAACACACGAATAAACTAACTTGAATCCTCAAGCTAATTCAGACGTAAACACACAAGAGATTGAGTAAATCCACACTTAAACTCAAATGCAACAAAATTCAAAGACTACACACTTTGAATGAAAACAAACGACAAACGTTTATTGAATAATTCTCAAATTGAAGAGTGTTTTACATTGGGGAACGAGCTGAGCCTTTATAGGCTTCACACTAACGGTCTAATAGTCTAGAATAAGAAAACAAATCGCCGAAATTAAATGAAAAGAGCCGTTGGAGGTTTATGACGTAATCGGCCAAATAAGGTAAGTTGAGGTGCAACTTGTATCTGGACAACTTGGGGAGATATGTGCGGTGTCTTGGAACCTTCTGAATGGTTGGGAGAGTCATAAACACGCACAAGAATGGACAAGGAAAGTGCTGTTGCGATTTGAATGCTCTTGGCTCCAAATAAGGCAAGTTTGGTCTTCTTTGGTTTTGTATGTTCAGGTGTGTGATGGTGCACCTTAGGACGTGTAGGAAAGACTCTGATTGATGTGGATGCTCTCCTGGTCGCCAAGGAAAGATGTAAAATGAACCATTTATGGAAAGGTCCATTTCTGGTGGAAAATAACCCGCGGATAGGGTCCATGAACCATCTCTTAAACCAACTCGAACCAGCCCTGTTTTTCCTTGATAATTCTTCTTAAAATAGTTGGTTTGCTCATGAATTTTGAATCTTAGGTCGTCCAAATGAGTGGATGGCGTCTTGGTCAAGTAAACTCCATTTTGCTCCATATCGCACATTGTACCGTCTATCGATGCGCTACACGCTCTGGTAAGCTTCTGGTCAATCATGGTACTGAGGCGTGTATCATACCCTCTCTCTTCAAGAAGTTTCATCCTCGAAACTTGTTCACCTGCACCAAAAGAAAGCAAGTTAGCTTTCATTCGATTTTGAGAGTCTAGGGTCTTACCTTGGCACGTGGAAGTCTTAATGCTGCTTGGTGCATCGGGTGGCTCTCCTTTGAGCAGGAAGGAAAAGGATGACTCCGCTATTTTGATCTGGTTTAGCCGTCTTGAGCATTGAAAGCTCAGCTTCTTTACGAGTTATAACTTGATATTGCAGATCTGGTGGCTCCTCTTTGATCAGAAAACTGTTTGGGAAACTTTCATCTTCGTAGGCAGCAGGTATGATAAGCAATGGTGTTGAATTTCCCTGGGTTTGATTCTGGTCCGGGAAACCTTCTCTTTTGTTGGATTGTCTTCTTGTCCTGTGCTTATCTCCTTAGTACCTGAAACTTTCTCGATACTTTGGGCACTAGACAAGTGTGTTAAAACAGTTGTGGAAGTGTCATTAACAGAATAAAACGTTTCAGTTTGAACCTGATCACGTTGAGGGGTGAAAACTTCCTCTTTTGTTAGGCTTACTTGCAGATCACGGATAGGAATTAGTTCGGCTTGTTCCTCTTTGGTACCTAGATTTTCTCACATTCTAATAACAAAACCAAGTGTTTAAAGTAGAGAACACTTTCTTGAGGATCACGGTAAAGTGTGGGCTCTGGTTTTGGTGATTCTTTCTTGGTAAGGAAATCCTTTGCTATGTTCCCTTGTCCTTTATACCTGTAACAAGTTAGTTTATTTGGTTCTAAAGGAATAGAACACTTACTTTGAGCTGTTGGTGTTTGTTTTAGGGTCTGCTCCGGTTTGGTTCCCATTTTGCTTGGATAATCCTTTGATATGTGTCCTTTGTTCTTGCACCTGTAACATGTTAGTTCTAAGGGATTTTTAAAGTTAGAAGACTTACCTGGTTTGTCAACTCGTGGTGAGTTCGCTGGTTGCTTTTGTTTAGGTGCACAGTCTTCTCGGATTGGTGTATGTGGAAGGTGAGTTGTTTGCCACAGGCCTTGCAGGGAATGTTGCACCGTCTTGGTATGGCTAAGTTTGCTGGTACGCTGGTGCAAATTTCTTCATCATACGTTTGCTTCATCTCAGCCCAAGAGGTGATGGGGGATTTAAAGCTTCTCTGCATTCTGGTGGTGTAATCCCACCAAAGTTTGGCTTCTCCTTTAAGACAGTGGGCAGCTGTGTCAAAATTTTCTTCCATCAGTTTTTGCCACATTAAGTAAGCTAGAGGATCTTCTGGTCCATAGAACTCTTCTTGTTGCTCCCAAGCTTTAGTTCTCTTTGGGAATCCCCTCGTGGATGCAGCTACAAAAGGGTAGTTTCTCCTTTCTTTCTTGTAGAGTAGCTTCACCTCATGTTTTGGGGCATTGCTCTAGTGGTATTCATCTCCGGATTCTTCATCATACTCCAGATTGGAGTAATCTCGTTCTGGCCATGATTTTTCGCTATAGGTGGCTTCTTCTTCGTACCAATTCTCAATTGACTTAGGGTACAGTTGGCCTGTGTATCCATCAGGTGGTTCAGGCTCGAGTTCTTCATCTCCTGGCTCTTCTCCATACTCGTAATCAGAATATTCGCCACACCATGTTCGAACTCCGTATTCACCTTTGTTGGTGCATAAGTCCTGGCCATATTCTTCCTCTCGGCTCCAATCAGCTTCGTAGTAGCCAATCTCTTCTTTCTCCATGTATAACTCCATGGATGCTTCTCTGATTACTCTTTGGAAGTTCTCGCAAAAGAAAACAAGGAAGAGAGCGTACGTATCAAAGTACAAATCAACAAAGTAGGAATTAAAGAGTAATTGCACAAAACTTATGAAAATTTATATTTTTCTTTTTCTTTTTAAATAAAATCGAAAATTCAAATAAGAAAAATTAAAAATCGATTTAATGAATTAAAAGGTAACCATGAAAAACGAGGTGGTACGTTACGACACGCATCCTCTTTCATCCCGTTTAATTTAATGATTCACAACTGTGAGCTGCTAGAATTTCCTTATCTTGGTGATAGCCTTTCTTGGAGAGGGTGGCGAGATAAAAAACCAATTCGATGTCGCTTGGACCGGGCTCTGGCTAATGAGGATTGGCACGAATTGTTTTGTAATTCTTTTGTTGAGTACCTTCCGATGGTTGCGTCTGATCATAGACCAATGGTTGCAACGATCGCAGATAAGGTACCCCGAGGTAAACGGTGCTTCAGGTTCGATAAAAGATGGATTGGAAAACCTGGTCTAATAGAGGCAATTGCAGGTGGTTGGCATCTTGAGTCTAGATCGGGGGAGGGATTGTTTGTAGAAAAATTAACAAATTGTAGACGAGCAATCTCGCATAGGCGGAAAGGTTTAAACCCTTATGGTCGGAAAACAATAGAGGAATTGAAAGCGGAACTAGAGAAAGTTCAAAATGACGATTCTACACGGCCGGAGGAGATAAAGAATCTCACTCTGCAATTGAGGGAAGCTTACCAAGATGAAGAAATGTATTGGCAGCAAAAAAGTCGGAATTTATGGCTGAGAGACGGGGATTATAATACAAAAATTTTCCATGCCAAACAAAACAAAGGAGGGTCAGAAATCTAATCATTGGGCTACATGATGAGAATGGAGTATGGTGCGCTGAGGAAAAGGAGATTCAACATATTGCGGTTTCTTATTTTGAGAAAATATTTACCACATCAAACCCACAGGTTGGAGAGGATTTTTTACAGGAGGTCAAACCCATAATAACAGACCAAATAAATGAGGCTCTAACTGTCCCGTCAACGGAAAAGGCGGTTA
Source organism: Turritis glabra (assembly GCA_900406565.1). Classification (NCBI taxonomy): domain Eukaryota; kingdom Viridiplantae; phylum Streptophyta; class Magnoliopsida; order Brassicales; family Brassicaceae; genus Turritis; species Turritis glabra. Next base: position 3,850,119 of record OVBN01000243.1, on the reverse strand, counting down.
AAGCCGCCTTATTCATGTTGTGCCCAGAGAAAGCACCTGGTCCAGATGGAATGACGGCGTTATTTTTTCAGAAGGCATGGAGTACAATTAAAACCGACCTGCTACATTTGGTAAATTCTTTCTTGCAACACGGAATTTTTGATGAGCGGTTAAATATGACAAATATTTGTCTTATTCCAAAAACGGAAAGACCAACTCATAAGGCGGAACTAAGACCTATTAGTCTTTGTAATGTGGGGTATAAAATTATTTCGAAGATCCTTTGTCAAAGGCTCAAAACGGTTTTACCAATGCTTATTTCTGAGACACAATCGGCTTTTGTGGAAGGACGACTAATCTCAGACAATATTCTTATAGCACAGGAGATGTTCCATGGCCTACGGACGAATCCGTCATGTCAAGAAAAGTTCATGGCTATCAAAACAGATATGAGCAAAGCTTATGATCGGGTGGAATGGGTTTTTATTGAAAAATTACTAAAAAAAATGGGTTTTTGTGATAAATGGATTTCATGGATGATGTGGTGTATAACATCAGTTCAGTACAGAGTTCTTATTAATAGACGACCTAGAGGATGGATAGTCCCAGAAAGAGGTTTAAGACAAGGGGATCCGCTTTCACCCTATTTATTCATACTGTGTACAGAGGCCCTGATTGCTAATATTCGGAAAGCAGAACAAGATAAACTAATCACCGGAATAAAGGTGGCTAACACAAGTCCCCTGATTTCCCATCTTCTATTCGCGGATGATAGTTTATTCTTTTGCAAGGCAGATAAAAAACAAGGAGATATTATTTTAGGTATATTAAAACAGTACGAGGCGGTTTCGGGCCAACAAATTAATTTTGCCAAGTCATCGATTCAATTTGAGTGTTTAAAGACGGAACTGAAGACAGCGCTGGGTATTACAATTATAGGTGGTATGGGTTCCTATCTGGGTTTACCGGAAAGTTTGGGTGGATCAAAAACGAAGATTTTCTCCTTTGTAAGGGACAAGTTGCAAAGCAGGATTAATGGGTGGTTAACAAGACTCTTATCCAAAGGAGGAAAAGAGGTGATGATTAAATCAGTGGCTACAGCACTACCAACATATGTCATGTCATGTTTTAGGCTACCAAAAACAATCACGACTAAACTTACAAGCGCTATAGCAAAATTCTGGTGGAGCTCAAATGGTCACACCCAAGGAATGCATTGGTTTAAATGGAATAAACTATGCGATAGAAAAGCAGAAGGTGGTATTGGTTTCAGAAGTGTGGAGAACTTTAACACGGCGTTACTCGCAAAACAACTATGGCGGTTAATATCAGCTCCTGAATCGCTTTTTGCACGGGTTTTCAAAGGAAGATATTTTAGGAATTCTGATCCTCTAGATTCAGTAAAATCATACACTCCCATCTTTTGGATGGAGAAGTATTGTCTCTGCTAGACCTCTGGTTATTAAAGGGCTTATTAAAAGAGTAGTTTCAGGGGACTCCATCTTAGTGTGGAAAGATCCATGGATTCCAGCTCAATTCCCGAGGCCAGCAAAAAACAAAGGTGTAATTACAGATCCATATCTTACAGTTAAAGATCTTATTGATAGTCGGACAAATTCTTGGAATGTAGATTTACTAAGGCTATGCTGGATCCGGAAGATGTCCCTCTCGTAAGTGCGATCCCTTTAGGAGCACCCTCAAAATCTGATACTTTAGGATGACATTTTACAAAATCGGGACAATACACGGTAAAATCGAGATATCATTTGGAACGGTTAATAAAATCAGAGTATAATCGGTCAATTTTTGTTGGTCCAAATGTTAGCATTTTGCAAGCTTTTACTTGGAAAGTTCAATGCCCGCCTAAACTAAAACACTTTATGTGGCAAGTTATTACGGGATGTGTCTCGGTTTCATCAAGGTTAAGATACAGGGGCATTAAATGTGACACAGGCTGTCAAAGATGTGGGGAGGATGAAGAAACAATAAATCATGCACTGTTCGTTTGTCCATCAGCCCGACAAATATGGGCCTTATCGAAAATCCCTACGCCATCAGGGGTTTTCCCAACAGAGTCTCTGTACACAAATATGGACTACTTGTTTTGGCGAACACCACAGGGTATCTCTAATACATTGTATCCTTGGATAATTTGGTATATTTGGAAGGCCAGGAATGCGATGATCTTTGAAAATATAGATAAAAACCCTCAGGAGGTTGTGCGGTTGGCAGATACTGAGGAACAATCATGGCAGCTAGCACAAATAGAAACTACGGATGAGCCGCAAGGATCATTGGGTTTAGGCCAACAAAATGGATTTCTAGGCAGCTCACATGAATCAGATTTGTGAGGTTACAGATGTTTCGTGGACGGGTCGTGGAAAGCAACGGATAAATTCTCAGGGGTAGGATGGTATTGTTCGCTGTCACATGCTAACGACTCCACCATGGGTGCTGTCGACTCTACCATGGGCGCAGCCAATCTCCGTCGAAGTCTATCGCCTCTTCACACAGAAGTTGAAGCTCTAGTCTGGGCAATGAAGTGCATGATCGGTGCAGATAGGAGAGAGGTCTTTTTCCTAACCGACTGTTCAGATCTGGCGAAAATGGTCTCTTCCCCTAAAGAGTGGCCCGCTTTCACATCATATTTGGAGGAGATCCAGCTTGATAAAGAAGAATTTGATTCCTTTTCTCTAAATCTTATTTCTCGGCAATCAAATGTTAGAGCGGATAAACTTGCGAAAAAAGTTCGTAAGGAACCGCATTATATAACATATGTAAACAATGTTCGCTCTAGTTAGCTCATTTGAGTCTATTTATTAAAGCTGTTCACAAAAAAAAAAAAAAAAAAAATTAAAAATCGATTGTTATTTTTCTTTTATGATTTTAACACAATCGTCTTGAGTTTGTTTTGATAGAATTTTTTTTAATAAATAACATTTAACAGCAAATCTTTGATTACAACGGAAAAAAAAACAAACATATCAAGATTTGTGATTTACATAATTTTATTTCATAACCATTTTTTATTAATAGGTTTAACCATTAAAAAAACCATAGACGTTTCAGTAAATTTGGAAGATATCTGAAGAATCAATATCCTCTGTTTTTCTTTTCCCTTCAAAAATCCATCCCTATAAACTCCACCATCAAAACCTATTGAATTAGTCTTGTGAACAAGTCAATTTTTAGATTTAATTGCTTTGCAGATATACAAATAGAATCATCGTCATCCCTATAATTATATGATTCGATTCCAGCCTTCAATATTCCTATATGTTGTAGGAATCGTTGATTCCAATTTCCTATTTAAAGACCTAAAACAAAATATATATAAGAAAAAGAATAAAACAGTTTTTGCTAAACTAAATGTTTTAAATTTCGGTAACTAATCTTTTTATTTTCTTCTGACTGAGACCTTTTCCACCAGCTAGTAATTAATTAGACATGAAGATCATTCCATTGATGTCCATTGCCTTGGTCATACTCTTGACATCCTTCCCGGCTCCCATCGAAGCTGTCCGTTTGGGTAGTTGTGAAAGTGAGCTTCAAAGATGCAGAGGCTTCATGAAGGCAGCACCCAATAAAAACCTTAATATATGTTGTGATAATCTGTTAAAGCCAAAAGCATGTATGTGTTTGTTTATGAAGTTCCCTAAGCTAACGGAACCTGCTTTGGGATTTATGCGTTCTTGTGGACAGAGTTATTCTGGAGATCGCTTCTCTTTTTTCTGTTAAAAATCTAGGGCATTTTCAAAAAATATCATAAATATAGAATATTTTGAAAATGTCACTATATGCTATCAGTTTTCAAAAATACCTCTTTTTATACTATTAAGATATTATATATTTTCCATTTTTCTATGATTTATGTAATATTTTATATTTTCATATCTCTTATGAGTTTAACCTAAAACTCTTGTAATATAAATACATTTTTTCATGATCAATAAAAAATGAAGCTTTTTTATTAAAGAAATAGTATCATCATATTACCTATGATCACTCAAATCCCATATATCACTCCATTATACACTAATTATATTATTCTATGTAATCTTTTTAATTATGCATTTTGCTTATGTTATATGGTTATATATAAGTTGTACATTTACATTCGATACAACAACAACAATACAATTCAATACTCTCTATTTACCGTTTTCTCCTAAACTTTGATCAAAAAACTAATCGATCCGAAACTCAAAGCTCCTAAAATATTTTCTTCTTTCTTGGTTAACTCTTTCTTATTACTTCTTAGATATATCTTTGCGAACTCTACAAATCTCTCAAAGCGAACTCCACCACAACTCAGAACAGCGGCACAACTGGACAAAGTACTTCAGTTGAAGCCATCTCTAACTCAATCCATCGGATCACCCTCACATTGTCCTCACTCCAATTATGATGAATGATGATAACTATGAAAGATGGGCAAAATTAGCACGCAACAATCTTAGAGCCAAAAAGAAACTCGGTTTCATCGATGTTGATCGGATGGTTATACGCTAGTATAGACCCTAAAATCCATCACTCAATTTCAGTAGTTGAAGATGCTCGTGTGATGTGGGAGAAGTTGCCTACTCATTTCTCTGCAGGCAACACACCTCGAGTACATCAATTGAAAGCAGATTTTGTGGCATGTCAACAAAACGGAAAAGACGTGTCTACTTATTTTGGCAAACTCAAGGTTATGTAGGATGCACTTGATGACTATAAGCCAACATTTGGATGCTGTTGCGAAAACTGGACTTGCCCAATTCTGCTTAAATACAACAAGAGATTTGATCATGAATGCATACATCAATTTTTGATGGGTCTTGACACATCTCGGTTTGATACCACTCGTACAAATCTCTTGAGGCGACTGACTTGCGAAAATGACCTAAGCTTGGATCACATTTATTCTGAACTTGTAGCTGAAGAAAGACATCTCACAGTTTCACAACAGTAAAGAAGAAAGAAATCAATGCATACAAAATAAAAGAAGAAAAGTCTTTGCGTAACAGTGAAGTTAAAGTGCGATTACAAAGGCGAAAAAGTCACCTACTCTCACCGACGGTTTGGCCTCACACCGCCGTAGGAAAAATCTCCTTTCTTCCTCCTCTTCCTTTCTTTGATGGCGGAAATCTCTCCTGTCCATCCGATGATGCTCGATCCTCCATATCTGGTTGCTCGCTTGGAACAAGAATCCTCATCTTCTATCCCCTCCCTATTTCCAGATCTGAAATCTCCTGCAGTTTCCCCATTTTCAGTCCCCCCGTTTCCACCTTCTGCAGCTTCCCCGTTTCCATCTTCCCCGCTTCCTCCATCTGGCTATTTCGTCGACTCGGCCAAACAAGCGGATCTTGAGAAGGCACCCCTCTCACAGCTGCCAGAAGCTGGCTTTCCACCCTTAGCTGTCAAAGCCGTTGACTCGGAGAAGCTACCTACAGCTGCAACTGTTGATGAAGTAAGGAAAGCGGTGGAACAAAAAATGATGAAGTAAGCCCAAAAACATACGTTTACAAAGCAAAAGTTTGTGGTTTCAGAAATTAATGGGCAACAACGTGTGGTAGTACCAAGAGAGGATTTCGAAGGAGTAAAACCGCTATGGGAAGACTTCATCATTGGCAAATTTCTAAGCACTTCAGCGCCACATGTGGAAAGGTCCATATGATCGTGAACAAAATCTGGAGGCTAGGTGATAAATAATCTCTAATCGATGTCTTCGCCGTGAATGAAACGACAACTAAATTTCGAGTTCGGATAGAGGGGATGAGAAAAAGAATTTTAAACAGAGGTATGTGGAACATTGCGGGTCTTCCCATGTTAGTTTCTAAGTGGACTCCGTTTGCGGAAGAAGCTCAACCAGCAATGAAATATATTCCATTATGGGTTACTCTTAAGAATGTTCCACCATCTATGTTCACTGATAAGGGTTTGGAGTTCCTATCTAGTGTAGTGGGCAAACCTCTTAGACTCCATCCAAAAACAGAGGCTTGTGCTAGCTTCGATGAAGCTCAAATATTGGTGGAAGCAGACCTAACAAAGGAGCTACCTAAGGAATACCAAATATTGGGAGAAGAGGAGGGTGCGATGGATGTGATGATCAAGTACTCGTATCCGTGGCTCCCACCACGTTGCAGTCGCTGCCAAAGATGGGGTCATATGACGAAGGCTTGTCTCGCAGTGAGTGATATAAGAGTCCCTCATGAAGGCTCGGTCCAAACTGATTTAAAAGACGTTGCAGAGGGTCAAGTTGAGGCTGAATCAGAGCAGGCAAGACCACTTTTACTCAAAGACCAAGTGGGAACAGAGGTAAGCTATAGCATTGTAGAAGAGAAAAATGACACAAGGAGAGAGAAAGAAAGTGTGGCTGAGACAGGAAAAGAGAGTGAATGGATCACGCCTCAAAAATCAAGTCATAAGTCTGGTTGTAGCTGATAAGCGTGAATTTCCAACAACTCACATAATGCACATCAATTAAACTTTGTGTGCAAACAATACCACAATACTAATGGTATGTCGTTGGTAGCACTTAAGGTATCGAATCCACAGAGAGCAATGAACCAACACACTAGCAATGCACAAGTTCGCCTAATCTAAGCAAAATAAGAAGGTTTCGGGTTTTCTAAAATAAGACTAACAAAGCAAATCAAACTAAATAAGTCAAAACAAAGCAAAAGGAACTATAATGCAAAAGACTAACAACAATAGAACCTAAACAAAACGGGTATGGATCATTGGTAAGGTAAATCGACAAGGGTGAATGATGACTTGATAAACGATAATTCAAACGAACAATCTATGTTTAATTCCATGATATGAGTCACTTAGATAGACTAGTTCACTCTCGTGATACTAACCCCTTTACAAACCGTTCGATTAAACTAATCTTTCAATTTCAACCTAACGATTTATAAGCAAAGAACACTAACTCATTTTAGTCATCAATTCCATCTTAGAACTCAACTTTCGTTGGTTAAGAATTAGAACGTATGCATAGACAGTTTGAATTATTTCACAAAACCTTTCAGATGTGAAATAATCAAGAATCTAGAAAACTCTCTTTTGAAGCTCATTTCTAGCATTAAGTTTGTTCTATGCAGATCATGAACAAGACTACTCAACCATCAAACATCATTTACAAGCTGTTACACCCTAGATCTGCCAAACCAACAATCCAAAAGTCAACTACTCACACATGCTCAAATAACAAAAGTAAACCGTACAAATGATAGATAAGCAAGACATAATCAAGATTTTATAAAAAAAATTTAGTAAAAGTGCACAACATAAGTTTAGATGAAGTATTAATAAGTATAAGAACTTAATAAAAACTCTCAAGAACAAAACAAAATATCATAAGTTGTTGAAAAAAGAAAATATTTTGCTACACACAAGTTGGAGTATTTATAGTGGAGTGTCGGCAATCGGTTAACAAAATCGATTGCAGATATATTTTGTGTCCCGAATCGGTTGCTGAAATCGGTTGCAAACCGATTTAGTAACCTTTCGTAAGAAATTCCTCGTCTTTGCCGCTCTGTTTCCGAAATCGGTTGCAAACCGATTTTCTATCCAAAATCGGTTGCTGAAATTGGTTGCAGACCGATCGGATCATAACGTTTGACTCATAGCTCGGATTGGCCTTATTTCACTACCATAGGAAAGATACTTCAATTTCCTACAACTTTGATGAAGAGCTCAAAGGCTAATTATCATGGAAAGACCTTCATATGAGTCGATCCTTAAGGAACTTCTGACAAATTCTGGGCCATTTTTTTCTCTTCTATTTCTTTGCATCTCCTTTATACATCTTGATCTCTTATTGCTCTTTTAGCTTGATAACATCTTCCTTAAACTCCAAATGTCTCTGAAAAGTCGAGATTCACTCGATGAACCTATACAAACAAATAAAATACAAATGCATACTAAACAAGTCCTAAATGAGACAAAATTCATGAAAACTAAATGAAATAAAGCTATAAAAATACTAAAACATACATGATATCAATTCCCAAAAACTAATCTTTTGCTTGTCCTCAAGCAAACTTCAAAGGATAGCTAGAGAAAGAGGGTTGAAATGGGAGCTCAATTCCAAAAGGAAGCACATATAACACTAGAATTCAATGTCCTTAGATAAAAGTAGGATAATGCATGAATCACTCGTACTCTAACGAACTTCTCCATACTCGTTGCAACTCGAATCTTTTACTCTAAGGTATAATTCTCAGAATCCTCAAGCATTCATATCATCCAACTATTTAACATTCATTAAGATTTAGTGCGGTCTCGCAAAGGAAGTTTAAATCGTTTTCAATCGGTTTAGGTTTAGGCTTTTGAGGTAGTTTTGATTCTTTTGGTGGTTTCTCTCAACACAAAGGAATGCTAGAAATTATGCAAAATTTATCTAAGAAGGAGAACAATTGACGAATACAAAGATTAACTCTCGTCGTTCTACCCAACTTATGATTTCTTGCACAACTCTTTTTATCTTCTTATTCAACCCAAAATCAATAGACAATTCTTGTCTTTTATTCCACAAATCTCATGATCAATCTTTTTTTTTGTACCTTCCTAGGGAAAACCTTTTTTATTAACACTAAACTCTTTTCTAACCTTTTTTTTGTTTTTTTTTTAAGTTTAGAGTTTATTTACTTATGAATTCATCCCCTAGGAATCCATTTTAAACACTTATTGATCATGCCTTTCTTTTTCTTTCCCAAACCCCAAACCAAAATATTCAAAAATTCAACCAATCATTTTTTTCCCATCCTAATTGCTAGCTCATAATAAGATTAACCTTTGTCGTTCTCGATACTCTCAAGATTTTGCACATTATAGCATTATCAAGAAAAATGCCTCACTCACGAATAATAATGGGTTTAAAAGAAAATGGTTAAGGTAGAGGGGTAGGGGAAAAATATGGAACGTATTTAAAACTCCTAAGCGAGAAACTTAGATTCATTTTAAGTCCAAATTCATATAGTTGGAATCAATTCAAAGCAAGTATCAACTAAGAAATAAAAAACCTTCAAGTCAAGAGATCAAAGCATGGATTTTCCAAATTTTCAAGACGGTTCATGCATCATATTACGATTAACAAGGGCATTACTGTAACACCCGTCTCATCCTCTCTCGGGAACGGCGTGCCACGTGTAACATCCGTTTCATCCTCTCTCGGGAACGGCATGTGACCATAAATAATCCGAATAAAAAAATATAAACATCCACTTTTATTAACTTCCAATCCGAAAAAATCCGATAAAAATCATAACGAATCCAACAAAATCCATAAGATAATTGTTTATTAAAAATAACGCGGAAATACGAAAAGATCAATCCAAAACGACAACCCCGACACGTCAAGTACGAACTACTCGGCTGGCTCACCTGAAAGGGGGAAAAGAAGGGGTGAGCAACAGGGGAGTCGCTCAGTGAGGTATGGGATGCTAATCCGCATGTCACTGACTCCGGTCTAAGAAACTAATCACAAAACAGCACAGAAACAAACATGAACAAACACAACACCTACAATGCTCAACCAACAGACAATTGTCCTACTATTGGATAGTGTCCAATCACACCCTCACCCTCGAGGTAACCACGGGCCAGTGCCCAATCTCATCCTCTGACGAGGTCAATTATGGAATAGTGCCCAATCTCACCGCCCGGAGGACGATTATCGATCTAAAGGTGCAGGGCAACAGATCGATTACGGATTGCCCTCACCCCGAACCCTCAAACAATGCGACGCGATACAGAAGTCCATCTCTGTACCCTCGCTAACATATATCCATATAATTATATACTAATATATAGCAAATACTTAACATAAACAGTATGAACAAACAGTTGGGTTGAATCATCTATTTTCCTATGTCCAATTTAAACAAACAAACTACCTAGACTCGATCATAGAAACAAAACACATTTACTTACTACACTATCCGTAACTAGAATCCTCGAACCAAAAACAGAAGTTTGCGGAATAGCCCTCACCTTAGCAACACGGAAAACTGCGATTTCTGGACCTCAAATGCTTAATCCGACTCCGGATCTGAAACCAGCACGAAAAATCAAGTCAGACGGTACTCGAACGACGAAAAGCGGTTTTCGGGTCAACCGGTCAAAGTCAACGGAAAGTCAACGGTAAACGGTCAAAGTCAACCCGAATCGGTCAACGGTCAAACCGGTCAAACCGGTCCGGTTAAACTTAACCGGAAATCAATTTCAAAAAAATCGAACCGGTTAACCTAAACCGAAAATCAATTGATTTAAACCAACCGGTTTACCTAAACCGGAACCAAATTGATTTTAACCGAATTAAACCGACCGGTTAACCTAAACTGGCCGGCGGCGAAAATTCCGGCGACGGCTTACCGGAAACGTCGCCGGCGGCAACGGCGGCGGACGGCGGCGGGCGGCGGCGACACGGCGGCTCTGGCGACCGGCGGCGGCGCGTGGGACTCACGCGCGGGAGACTCGGCGGCGCGTGGAGGCGCGTGGACTTCACACGCGTCCTTTGACCGGCGCGTGGCGGCGCGTCGTGGCTCGGCTCCGGCAACGGTTGGTCTCTCCGGCTTCGTCTCGTCGTCACGAATCCGATGATGGCCTTGGATTTGCGAGATTCGAAGCGGTTAGAGAGGGATCTAGGAAAAACTAAACGGACCAAAACCAAAAGCTTTTAAAACCGGTTTTCCGAGTTTCCTTTGGTTAAACTCGGTGGTGGCTTGGTCGACCTAAGCTCGAGAAGTGATGGACGGCGGTCCGACGGTGGTTCAAGTTCTGACGGAATTTCTGCAGAGTTTCTCTACTCAGGAGAGTTGTGAAATAAATGAGAGAAATAAGTTCTATTTATAGAGAAATATGAGAGAGGGTACCTAGGGTTTTGGTTAGTGGGCTTATTGGGCCTAATGGGCCTCGGGAAAATGAAACGGGCTTGGGCCCGAGAAATGGGCCGTTACAATTCTCCCCTACTAACATGGAATTCGTCCCCGAATTCTGATCCCGACTCGCTTGTCCGTTTTCATCCTTAAACAGTTCTGTGTAGTCTGCCCTCATCTCAGCTTCGGGCTCCCAAGTCTCATCCTGGATCCCGTCTCTCTCCCAACGAACCCTGACATCCACAACCACCTTTCCCTGTACGTCAATTTCTTGACGCTCCAAAATCTCGACTGGTCGACTCAACACCGACAGATTCTTACGAAGATCGCTCGGCGGATGCTACAAAATGAGCTCTGGTTCTCTGACAACCTTCCTTAACACTGACACATGAAACACATCATGGAAGTCTGATAACTCTGCCGATAAACCCAAACGATATGCTACTGCTCCAATCCGTTCAACAATAGGGTACGGTCCCATGTACCTCGGCTTAAGCTTCTTTAGCTTTCGAGTTTTAGCACCTCCCTGAAATGTCCTCATCTTCAGGTATACTAAGTCGCCCACCTCGAACTCTAAATCTTTTCGGCGCTTATCTGCATAGCTTTTCTGACGGTCGTGTGCCTCCTTTAACCGACTCTTGAGCAACTCAACTTGCTCTGCCGCCTCTTGAACCATCGCAGGTTCTAAGTCTCGGTATTCCTCCACTTCTGTCCAACAAAGTGGGGTACGACACGGTCTACCATAAAGAGCCTCATATGGTGCCATCCTGATGCTCGCATGATAACTATTGTTGTAGGAAAACTCTGCGAGTGGGAGGTACTTCCCCCAGTTTCCATCCCAATCTAACACACATGCCCTGAGCATATCCTCCAAAGTCTGAATAGTCCTCTCTGACTGACCATCTGTCTGCGGGTGATAAGCTGTACTCATATGCACCTTGGTCCCCAAAGCCTTCTGAAAGGCTCGCCAAAAAGTAGAGGTGAACTTCGTGTCGCGATCAGACACTATGCTGACAGGCACCACATGCAACCTCACAATCACATCAAGGTACTTCTGAGCCAACCGAGCTGCATCATCCGTTTTCTTGATCGCAAGGAAATGAGCTGACTTGGTGAGTCGATCGACGATAACCCATATGGCATTAGATCCACCACTAGAAACTGGTAGACCAGTCACAAAATCCATAGTCACCATATCCCATTTCCAAGCTGGTAATGGCAGGTTCTGCAATAAACCACTAGTTACCCGATGTTCTGCCTTTACCATCTGACATGTCTGACAACAAGCTACAAACTCTACCACGTCCTTCTTCATGCCAGCCCAATGATAATATCGCTTAAGATCCTGATACATCTTGGTGTTCCCGGGGTGAATGGAAAACCGTGAGTGATGTGCCTGTTGCAAAATTGACTTCCTTAACTGCACATCCTCTGGCACACATACTCGGTTCCTGAACAAAAACATCCCATTCGCAGCTCTGTGAAATCCGTCTTTCTCAATCTGCTTACTCAATGATCTGTCTTTCTCTTGAGTCTGACGTATCCTCCACAACAAATCTGCCTGATCCAAAGCCTCAAGGCCAACTGTATCTCCCTCTGCAGTAACCGAACACAATCTGAGGCTAGCAAGTGTCCCAATCAGCTCCTCAACCTCCTTAGTCCCTGATACGTCGCTCCTACGCCTGCTCAAGGCATCAGCCACAAGGTTGGCCTTGCCTGGATGGTAAGTGATCTCTAGATTGTAGTCTGCCAAAAACTCAATCCATCTGCGCTGCCTCAGGTTCAAGTCTCCCTGGGTAAAGATGTACTTCAGGCTCTGGTGGTCAGTGAGAATCTGTACCTTCTCTCCATAAAGGTAAGCTCTCCAAATTTTTAGAGCGAACACCACGGCTGCAAACTCTAAATCATGAGTGGGGTAGTTAGTCTCATGAGGCCTCAACTGGCGTGATGCATAAGCAATGACTCGTCCCTCCTGTGTTAACACACAACCCAATCCAACTCCTGAAGCATCAGTGTACACTGCACATGGTATCCCTGGCCGAGGAAGTACCAACACTGGGGTTGTTGTCAACTGCCTCTTCAACTCAGCGAAACTCTGGGAGCATAAATCTGTCCACTCAAACTTGACGTCCTTGCCCGTCAATCCTGTCATCGGTTTGGCTATACTAGCAAACCCCTTGACGAACTTCCTGTAATACCCTGCTAAACCCAGAAAGCTGCGAACCTCGGTAGCACTCTTTGGCGTTGGCCACTCTGTAATAGCAGTAATCTTCTCTGGATCTACTGCAACTCCTGCCTCTGAAACCACATGGCCTAGAAACCCAATCCTCCTCCGCCAAAAGCTACACTTGCTCAACTTAGCAAACAACCGATGCTCCCTGAGCTTATCAAGCACAATCCGCAATTGCTCGGCATGCTCCTCTCTGCTCCTAGAGTAAATCAAAATGTCGTCGATAACAACTCATCAATGCGCGGCAGTGGATACTTATTCTTGATGGTTACCTTGTTCAAGCCTCTGTAATCGATACAAAGCCTGAAACTCCCATCCTTCTTCTTTACAAACAGCACTGGCGCTCCCCATGGTGATCTACTCGGTCTGATAAACCCTTTCTCTGACAAATCCTCGAGTTGCTTCTTCAGCTCAGCCATCTCTGCTGGAGCCAAGCGGTAAGGAGCACGCGAAACAGGTGTCGTCCCTGGTTCCAACTCAATATTAAGAACATCTCCTCTAACCGGCGGTGGCCCCTTTAAGGGCTCAAACACATCCTCATACTCTGCTACCACAGGTATCTCACGAAGATTCTGCTCTCCATCATCCTGAATCATACTTATGGTAGCCAGAAATCCCTCTGCTCCTCTGTCCAATAAGTTCTCAGCCTGCAACATAGATATGATGGAAACTCCCTTGTTCGATCGAATCCCCTGGAAGGTGATCATCCCCTCTGCGCTCGAAATATGCACCCGGGCTCTTGGGCAATCGAGCCCTACCTGATGTCGTACTAACCAGTCCATCCCGAGAATCACATCGTAATGGTTCAACTCCATTTCCGCTAAGTCTCCGACGAACTCAACTCCCTCTAGAATGACTGGTACACCTCGATGGATGCCTGTAGCTCCCAACTTCTCTGTGCCAACAGTCTCGATCTTCTTAACTTTCGGCTCGAATACTCCCTGAAATGGCCAACACTTGACCAAACCCGGACACACGAAGCTATGCGAAGCTCCTGTGTCAAACAGCGTATACGCTGTTCTACCCCCAACAATAACCGATCCTACACGAGTAGCACAACCACAAACGAACCTCACAAAAGACCAATCACGGAAACAATAACAGGATAATAAGATATAAAAATAATTTACATACCTGCTATTGGTTCCTCTCCTGCATAGTCTCCCATAGCAAACACTCGTGGAGCGATGGCTGGACGTTTGGGCGGTGGTGGCGGAAGTACGTCTCCCGCTCTCTTGGGACATTCCCGGAAGTAATGACTCTGCTGACCACAATTGTAACAGGCTCTCGGTCCAACCGCTGGTGGTGCTGGTGCTGCTGCCTGCCTGAAAACTGGTGCAGCCACTGCCTTACCTCGACAATTCTTCGCCAAATGTCCCATCCGTCTACAGGAAAAACACTTGGAACACTCCCCAAAATGGTTACGCTGACAGCGAAAACAACGAGGTGGTCCTGACTGACCCACTGTCCTCCTCTGTGGCTCTGGAGCCTTCCCGAACCTCTGCTGTGAAACCCTGCTGAGCTTCTGTTCCTCTGCGAGACCCATCTCCTGAATGGCAGCCTTCTCTACCAGCTTCAACATGCTGTGGTAATCTCTCACTGCACAGCGGTTGCGAATCTCTACTCGCAACCCCTTCATGAACCTCCTGACAAGCTCCTGCTCATCCATATAACGCCCAAGAATCCTGCGAAGACGGCTAAACTCGAGCTCGTACTCTCGGACTGTCATATTGCCCTGTCGAAGATCCTGGAAGGCATTCTCCTTCTCATCCATGGCCTCTCGGGGGAAGTACTTACGGGTGAACTCCCTCCTGAAATCATCATAAATCAGCTCAAAACGACCACGTGCCCCCTCAACAACTGCCTCCCACCAAGCAAGGGCATCATCTCTCAAATACTGGGTAGCCAAATCTAGACGGTACTCAGCTGGGCACCTCATATGATCAAGGTTGCGCTCTAACTGCCTCCTCCAGTTATCCGCAACAGCAGCATCCATAACTCCTCCAAACCGATCCAGCCCCATGTCCTTCATCTGCCTCATCAGCTCCCAATATGAAGGACCCTCTCTGACCCTGGCAGGTGGTGGTGGCGGGAATGGGTCACGATCAACAGGTTCATGAATAACACGATGAACCTCCTCTGCGGCCTGCTCTCTACCCCTCTGACCTCTGAACCTCTCTCGGTACAACCTCAGCTCCTCCAACAACTCTGCATGACCCGCGGCCTGCTCTGCTCCCTGCACAACTACTGGTGGTGCCCGCTGCTGTGCCTGCTGCGCCTGAAGACCCATCTGATGGGCCACCTCCTGAGCCGCAACTCGAGCAGCTTCCTGAGCAGCTACCTGTGCTGCTTCCCGAGCAACCTGTCGCACAGCATCCTGAGCAGCCTGCCTCGCTGCCTCCTGAGCAATCTGCCTGATGGCATCCTGATCCACAACCTGAACAGCAGGTCGGTCAACCTCAGCCTGGCTTCCCCCGACATGGGCACTCTCATCTGCTTGCTCCGGCAAAACAGGCAACTCTGAACCTCTGGCACTCTGGGAAGCTCTAGTTCTCATCTGAAACGAAAACCACTTGGTTAGCTTTAACAGAGACCCGAGCGCTAACCAACAACACACTAATACTCGACAAAAAGGGGTGTCATTTGTTTTGAAATCTTCCCATCCCCGAAAACAACTTTTAAAACAAATCCGAACCAAACACATTTTCAACTTTTAACAGCCCCCGAGTCAGAACCGGGTCAGCTAAACCCCGCTCTGATACCAAATTGTAACACCCGTCTCATCTTCTCTCGGGAACGGTGTGCCACGTGTAACATCCGTTTCACCCTCTCTCGGGAACGGCATGTGACCATAAATAATCCGAATAAAAAAATATAAACATCCACTTTTATTAACTTCCAATCCGAAAAAATCCGATAAAAATCATAACGAATCCAACAAAATCCATAAGATAATTGTTTATTAAAAATAACGCGGAAATACGAAAAGATCAATCCAAAACGACAACCCCGACACGTCAAGTACGAACTACTCGGCTGGCTCACCTGAAAGGGGGAAAAGAAGGGGTGAGCAACAGGGGAGTCGCTCAGTGAGGTATGGGATTCTAATCCGCATGTCACTGACTCCGGTCTAAGAAACTAATCACAAAACAGCACAGAAACAAACATGAACAAACACAGCACCTACAGTGCTCAACCAACAGACAATTGTCCTACTATTGGATAGTGTCCAATCACACCCTCACCCTCGAGGTAACCACGGGCCAGTGCCCAATCTCATCCTCTGACGAGGTCAATTATGGAATAGTGCCCAATCTCACCGCCCGGAGGACGATTATCGATCTAAAGGTGCAGGGCAACAGATCGATTACGGATTGCCCTCACCCCGAACCCTCAAACAATGCGACGCGATACAGAAGTCCATCTCTGTACCCTCGCTAACATATATCCATATAATTATATACTGATATATAGCAAATACTTAACATAAACAGTATGAACAAACAGTTGGGTTGAATCATCTATTTTTCCTATGTCCAATTTAAACAAACAAACTACCTAGACTCGATCGTAGAAACAAAACACATTTACTTACTACACTATCCGTAACTAGAATCCTCGAACCAAAAACAGAAGTTTGCGGAATAGCCCTCACCTTAGCAACACGGAAAACTGCGATTTCTGGACCTCAAATGCTTAATCCGACTCCGGATCTGAAACCAGCACAAAAAATCAAGTCAGACGGTACTCGAACGACGAAAAGCGGTTTTCGGTTCAACCGGTCAAAGTCAACGGAAAGTCAACGGTAAACGGTCAAAGTCAACCCGAATCGGTCAACGGTCAAACCGGTCAAACCGGTCCGGTTAAACTTAACCGGAAATCAATTTCAAAAAAATCGAACCGGTTAACCTAAACCGAAAATCAATTGATTTAAACCAACCGGTTTACCTAAACCGGAACCAAATTGATTTTAACCGAATTAAACCGACCGGTTAACCTAAACAGGCCGGCGGCGAAAATTCCGGCGACGGCTTACCGGAAACGTCGCCGGCGGCAACGGCGACACGGCGGCTCCGGCGGACGGCGGCGGCTCCGGCGACCGGCGGCGGCGCGCGAGACTCACGCGCGGGAGACTCGGCGGCGCGTGGAGGCGCGTGGACTTCACGCGCGTCCTTTGACCGGCGCGTGGCGGCGCATCGTGGCTCGGCTCCGGCAACGGTTGGTCTCTCCGGCTTCGTCTCGTCGTCACGAATCCGATGATGGCCTTGGATTTGCGAGATTCGAAGCGGTTAGAGAGGGATCTAGGAAAAACTAAACGGACCAAAACCAAAAGCTTTTAAAACCAGTTTTCCGAGTTACCTTTGGTTAAACTCGGTGGTGGCTTGGTCGACCTAAGCTCGGGAAGTGATGGACGGCGGTCCGACGGTGGTTCAAGCTCTGACGGAATTTCTGCAGAGTTTCTCTACTCAGGAGAGTTGTGAAATAAATGAGAGAAATAAATTCTATTTATGGAGAAATATGAGAGAGGGTACCTAGGGTTTTGGTTAGTGGGCTTATTGGGCCTAATGGGCCTTGGGAAAATGAAACGGGCTTGGGCCCGAGAAAATGGCCGTTACAATTACATTCAAAGTTAATGTGCTCAAAAAATCATTGCTCCCAAATGCATTTGTAAATTCAACCTATATGCATCTAGACTCAATCTTAAAGTCAAAAATGAATATGCAAAACTATATGGATATTTTTGGTTTCTCACAATGAGTCTATATGCATCTAGACTTAATGTTCGATTTTTTATTTATTTATTTTTTTCTTTCAAAAAAAAATATTCACAATGCAATGACTCAAAAGAAATAAAACAAAAGAAAACACAATGTTAGACGGTTAGTCTCTCCCCCAAACTTATTTTACACCGTCTCGGTGTGAGAATAAATTCAAGAAAAAGACTAACGAAAAAACAAAAAATGCGAACAAATCAAAATGGTATGTTCAATGGGGAGTGTTGGTACCTTGGAGCTTCTAAGGAGTGGTGGAACTAGAGGAGTCTCAGAGATTAGAGTAAGATAGAGTTCAGCCCTGTTCCCTCTACAAAATCACAAAAACAAAAATACACAAAACACACAAACACACAAAACACACCAAAAAGAACAAACAATCAATAAGTACAAGGGTACCATGGGATTGCCTCCCAAGCGCGCTTGTTTGACATCACTAAGCTTGATGTTCTTATACGTATCCCTCATTGGCAAAAATGGATCACCGGGATCATATTCATCGTAGAAGCATCCACGGAATGTTTTCATCCTTATCTCCTCAAAGGGTATCTTAATCGGTTCATCAATGCTCAAGTCCTTGATAGAGATTATACCAAGATCATGATCTTCAACAATGTACTCAACATCCAAGACACCATCACATGGATCTTCTAATGATTCTCCAACCACGCCTATTTTTTTCATCATTGCTCTTGGTTGAATAACTCTCGATTGCCACGGGTTCTACTACTTCATATCTTATCACAAGATTCTCATCAACCGTGTATCCAAGGAGTAATTCAAACTCTTGTATAGACTGGTCAGCTTCTTGTTGGAATTCATCATTGATTTGAGCATTCTCCTCAAAAACTTCTCTAATTTCATTGAGAAGCACCTCTTTTGTCTTCTCTTCACTAGGAGGAATGCATTTTTCTTCTTCTTCTTCTTCTTATTCTTCTTCTTCCTCGATCCATTGTGTAAGATTGGTGTTGATGGATTGGACATTTGTTGGCTCAACAACCCATGGAGATGGAGTCCATTTATGCTCCTCGCTGATCATTTGAAGAGTCTCCATAGACTTCTCTTGCTCTTCCAAAAACAACTTCATCGAGTTGAGAAGTTCTTCTTTATCAGAGATTGGGATGATGCAAGGTTGATATCTATCATCATATGCACATTGGTTGTCTTGAACATAGTTTTGATCATGTTGATACTCTCTTGATGTGGATGTTTCATAAGGTCCTTGATAACTTGAGTAGTCGTACTCCACATTACAAGATTGATAATCCTCTCCATATCCACATTGGTTCTCTTGAGCATAGTACACATCCGGTTGATACTCATATCCATGTTGATTATATTGAGGGTAGTATACATCCGGTTGATACTCTCTTGAGGATGATTCTTGATAAGCTCTTTGATAGCTTGCTTGCTTCCAAGCTATCTCTCTTTGTTGTGCCTCCAAAACACGATCCAACTTAGAATGCATGGAGGCTAACATCTCTTCCACCATTGTGATTGTACCTTCCAAAAAGAACAATCACTTGGAAGAAGATTAGTAACCAAAAGAAATAAAACAGAAAATAAAAGAAAGCTTAGTCTCAAGCAAAAATAAAATCCTAATGGCTAATTGCAATTGCTCCCCGACAACGGCGCCAAATTGATAAGCGTGAATTTCCAACAACTCACACAATGCACATCAATTAAACCTTGTGTGCAAACAATACCACAATACTAATGGTATGTCGTTGGTAGCACTTAAGGTATCGAATCCACAGAGAGCAATGAACCAACACACTAGCAATGCACAAGTTCGCCTAATCTAAGCAAAATAAGAAGGTTTCGGGTTTTCTAAAATAAGACTAACAAAGCAAATCAAACTAAATAAGTCAAAACAAAGCAAAAGGAACTATAATGCAAAAGACTAACACCAATTGAAAAGACTAACAACAATAGAATCTAAACAAAGCGGGTATGAGATCATTGGTAAGGTAATTCGACAAGGGTGAATGATGACTTGATAAACGATAATTCAAACGAACAATCTATGTTTAATTCCATGACATGAGTCACTTAGATAGACTAGTCCACTCTCATGATACTAACCCCTTTACAAACCGTTCGATTAAACTAATCTTTCAATTGCAACCTAACGATTTATAAGCAAAGAACACTAACTCATTTTAGTCATCCATTCCATTTTAGAACTCAAATTTCGTTGGTTAAGAATTAGAACGTATGCATAGACGGTTCGGATTATTTCACAAAACCTTTCGGGTGTGAAATAATCAAGAATCTAGAAAACTCTCTTTTGAAACTCATTTCTAGCATTAAGTTTGTTCTATGCATGATCATGAACAAGACTACTTAACCATCAAACATCATTTACAAGCTCTTACACCCTAGATCTACCAAACCAACAATCCAAAAGTCAACTACTCACACATGCTCAAATCACAAAAGTAAACCGTACAAATGATAGATAAGCAAGACATAATCAAGATTCTATAAAAAATTTTTAGTAAAAGTGCACCACATAAGTTTAGATGAAGTATTAATAAGTATAATAACTTAATAAGAACTCTCAAGAACAAAACAAAATATCATAAGTTGTTGAAAAAAGAAGATATTTTGCTACACAGAAGTTGAAGTATTTATAGTGGAGTGTCGGCAATCGGTTAACAAAATCGATTGCAGATCGATTTTGTGTCCCGAATCGGTCGCTGAAATCGGTTACAAACCGATTTATTAACCTTTCGTAAGAAATTCCTCGTCTTTGCCGCTCTGTTTCCGAAATCAGTTGCAAACCGATTTTCTGTCCAAAATCGGTTGGTGAAATCGGTTACAGACCGATCGGATCATAACTTTTGACTCATAGCTCGGATTGGCCTTATTTCACTACCATAACATCTTCCTTAAGCTCCAAATGTCTCCGAAAAGTCGAGATTCACTCGATGAACCTAAACAAACAAATAAAATACAAATGCGTACTAAACAAGTCCTAAATGAGACAAAATTCATGAAAACTAAATGAAATAAAGCTATAAATATACTAAAAAACACATGATATCAGTAGCCCAAAGAAGATGAAAAAGAACCTACAATTTGGTGAGGTTTCTCTGTTATCGAATTCTTATGCTGCTCTGACAGAAAAATGTGAGAGTGACGATGTAGGACAAGAGGAAGAGCCACATGAAGAGGTAGAAAGTGATGATATTATTACTGAAAGAAGCTCGCTGCCTGATAAAGAAATCAATAGGAAGGTTATTCAATCTCGGGGATTAAAGGTGGATTTACCACCACGTTAGTTCCTGCCTCGAAATTCTAAAAACTCACATAAGTTTGTATCAACCCCTTCTGCTCAATCCTCCAGGGACCAGAGTATAAGGACATCCCAAAACTAATCTTTATGTCGAGTTTTTGTTTTTAATGTGCGTGTCTCAATAAAAAGTCTAAACATTCTGTAGTTCGAAGTTGGGTTCTACAAGAAAATTTGTAGTTTGGGTGTATTCTTGAAACGAGGGTGAAAGAAAGGAAAGCAGAGAACATTGTTGGATTGGTATTTCCTGATTGGTCATTCATTTTGAATTATGTAGGCAACCGTTTAGGGAAAATTTGGGTAGTGTGGAGTCAAAAGGTTTGAGTAACACCATGCTTCACAAGTAGTCAAATGATCACTTGCTCAGTTCTAATGGAAGGTATGGCAAATGAGTTCTTTGTTTCGTTTGTCTATGCCTCAACTTTTATTGAAGACAGAAAGGAGTTGTGCGCGGACTTACGTAATCATGAAGATTCACCCATGTTTTGAAATAAGCCATGGATGGTATATGGGGATTTTAATGAAATTTTGAAGGGAGAGGAGCACTCTCTATACGAAGTGAACCCTACTATACCTTTAGGGATGAGGGATTTTCAGGAAGTGGTGAGATATTGTTCTCTAAGTGATATGCAGACCCATGGTCCACTGTTTACTTGGTGTAACAAAAGAAAGGGGGAGGAGTTAATTTGCAAGAAACTGGACAGGATGTTAGTGAATGTTTCATGGTTAATTGAGTATCAACAATCATATGGGGTTTTTGAAGCAGGAGGATACTCTGATCACCTACGTTGCAGAATAAGAATTGAAGAAGGAAAACCACGTGTGTGTAAGCCTTTTAAATTTACAAATGCTTTGGCTAAAGATTCTAGTTTTTTGTTGATGATCAAGGATTATTGGGGAACCACGGAGGCACTTCGTCATTCAACCTCTGCAATATTCAGGTTTTCAAAGAAATTAAAAGCGCTAAAACCAAGCATAAAACTGCTCGGTAAGGCCAAGTTAGGAGATTTGACGAAAAAGACTTAGGAAGCTTTTGCAACACTATGTTAATGTCAAGAGGAGATGTTGAAAACGCCAACTAGTTTAGCAATGAAAACAGAATATGCAGCTTACAGTCGATAGTTGTTTGTGTCGGAACTAAAAGAAAAATATTTGAAGCAAAATTCAAAGCTCCATTGGCTAAAGGTTGGAGATGGTAATAATAAGGTATTTCACAACGCTGCAAAGATCAGAGAAAGGCGTACTGCGATTAAAGAGATCAAATGTCCAGATGGTACTATAGTAGATACTCAAGCAGGGATAAAGACAGAGGCAGAAAGGTTTTTTTAAAGATTTCCTAGCTCACAAACCAGCACAATACCAGGGTATATCAGAGGAAAAGCTAATAGGATTAATGCATTACCGATGTTCAGATGTGGATAGGACACAACTCGAAAGGGATGTCACTAGGGAGGAAATTAAAGCTGTCTTATTTTCCATGCCGAGTGACAAAAGTCCAGGACCAGATGAATATACAGTGGAATTTCTCAAGGTGACATGGTCAATATTACATAAGGATTTTGTCATCGCAATTCAATCATTCTTTCTATATGGATTCATACCAAAAGGAGTGAACACAACCATACTCGCCCTCATACCAAAGAAGAAAGAGGTTAGGGAGATGAAGGATTATCATCCTATTTCTTGCTGCAATGTGATCTACAAGGTGATATCAAAAATTATTGCCAATAGACTGAAGGTACTGCTTCCGAATTGGATATCTCAAAACCAGTCTGCTTTTGTCAAAGATCGTTTATTGATGGAAAATGTCTTACTGGCTTCAGAAATAGTTAAAGATCATCACAAAAACACCATCTCATCCAGGAGTGCGCTAAAGATCGACATATCAAAAGCTTTTGATTATGTTCAGTGGCCTTTTCTCATCACCACACTCTCGGCTTTGAAGTTTCCACAACGTTTTATCAAATGGATAGAGCTCTGTATCACCACAACATCATTTTCGGTAAAAGTAAATGGGGAATTATCAAATTTAATTCGTAGTGAGAGGAGCCTTAGACAAGGATGCTCACTATCACCTTACTTGTTTGTTATATGTATGCAAGTTTTGTCCTCTATGCTAGAAAAGGCAGCCCTGGAGAGGAAATTTGGCTACCATCCACGATGTAAAAACATACAGCTCACACACTTGTGTCTTGTAGAAGATATATTGGTTTTCACAGATGGGAACAAAAGATCCATAGAGGGTATACTCCAGATATTTGACCAGTTTGCAAAGTTCTCAGGACTCCACATAAGTCTGGAGAAATCGACATTATATATGGCAGGGGTAAGAGACAATGAAAAAGAGTTAATTCTTCGCTCCTTCCCTTTTGAAGCATGTACTTTTCCAGTTCGCTATCTTGGTTTGCCTTATTAACTAAGAGAATGACATCAAATGACTACACTCCTCTTCTAGAAAGAATTCGAGAAAGGATTGGTAATTGGACGGCTAGACATCTTTCTTTTGCAGGAAGATTACAACTTATAAGCTCAGTTATTCACAGCATTACAAACTTTTGGATGTCCGCCTTTCGTTTACTGAAGGCCTACATCAAGGAAATTGATAGTTTGTGTTCTGCGCTTTTATGGTCTGGACCAGAGTTATAAAAAGAAAGCAAAAGTGTTGTGGAGTGATGTATGTCTGCCAAAGGAAGAAGGGGGCTTGGGGCTTAGATCTATCTCAGAAGCAAACAAGGCCAGTTGTTTAAAACTTATTTGGAGGATATTTTCATCAAACTCACTGTTGGTACAATGGCTACGGATATACTTATTACACAAGGGCTCCTTTTGGTTGTTAAGTGGAACTACAACATCTGGATCTTGGATGTGGAAAAAATTACTTAAGTATAGGAGCCTAGCTTCTAGCTTTGTCAAATATGAGCTCAGAAATGGGAAGAGTATATTGTTTTGGCATGACAACTGGTCTCCTTTAGGACCTCTGTTTGCGATTACAGGATCGCGTGGCTGCATTGATTTGGGAATTGGCTTACAAGATACGTTGGCTGAAGCGATTTTGGCACATAGACGAAGACGACACAGAACATATCATTTACTCCAAATCGAAGGACTATTAGTGGATGTTTGCAAAAAAGAGTTGGTCGAAACAGAGGATGTGGTACTATGGAAAGGGAAATATGATCGATTCAAGGCATTTTTCAACACAAAAGAAGTTTGGGAAGCAACACGCAACCAACACCAAAAGCATGAATGGTCTCAAGGTATATGGTTCTAAAACGCCACACCTAAATACTCTTTCTTTGCTTGGCTTGCAACAAAAAATCGTCTAACAACGGGGGATAAAATGTTGAATTGGAATGCTGGATTTAATTCATCTTGTGTGTTTTGTCAAGAGAAAATGGAAACAAGGAACCATCTAATTTTCTTTTGTCTATATGCAAGGGAAGTCTTGTCAGATCTTACTTCAAAGATTCTTGATCGACAATTCTCAACAGATTGGGACATTATCCTAAAGCTCCTTATGAACAAATCGTTAGGCAAAGCTCGTCTATTCCTCTTGAGATATATTTTTCAGCTATTAGTGTACACGTTTTGGAGAGAACGAAATAGGAGGAGACATGGTGAAAACCCTACTACAAGTCTCCTACTACTCAAACGACTTGACAAGGAAGTTTGAAATCGGTTATCACCTATAGGCGAACAAGGGGATGGAAGATATTCGGCTTATATGGCGACTTAGTTTAAGACACGATAAAGGACGAGGTTCTTTCTTATTTTTCTGTTTACGGTTTAGGTATAATGTATGTTAAAACGTTCAAAATCCAGACGCATTTGATGTAATGACGTTTTCTGAATAAATTTTACATTCTATTCAAAACAAAAAAAAGAAGAAGAAAGAATTGAGGCCGTTAGTTTCGTAGTCCAAAATGGTGTAAACGCTATTGCCTATGTTACTCTAACCCGAAACAATCTATTTTGCACACACTGCGGAAGAACAAATCATACAGTCAAACATGTTTTGTGCTTCATGGGTATTCAGAAGGATGGTCTAGGAAAAGGTCGTGGTCGTGGCAATGGTAGGGGTCATGGAAGAGGTAGAAGCACACCACCTCGAGCCAACAATTCTGCCGTGAACAATGAACTGGAAACTTCTTCAATTTCGGAAAAGCTCTCTTGTAAGAATACAAATGTTGAATTTCTTCTTGATTTCGGAGCATCAAGACTTGTAAGAATACAGGTGAGAAAGACTTGTTGACGTACGTGCGTGAGATTCCTCGCAACATTTTGGTATTGCCGAATGGCAAACATTCTTATGCCACCAATCGTCTTGACGCTCAGAAGTAACATAATCACTCTACCATGAGACTGAAAGCTTGATATCAGGTCAATCTTTGATTCTTACTCAAGTCTACTTTACATTTTGTTGGATATCTTACGTTTGTTTCTGCTTTTGTCATTTTTGTTGGATATTGTTTCTTTATTCAAGTCGAAAATGATTTTTCTGCAACACCTACCTCGGTTATTAAGTTGAAAACGTAATAATAAAGCTATAAAAGGTAGTAGATTATTAATATTTATATGGACCGATTTGGTTGAGAATGTTAAAATAAAGCTTCTTGAAGGAGTCAAAAGTATTGTTACTATAAATCTATTGGCCAAAATTGATTTATCAATTACGTTAAGATTTATAGACGTCCTTATTGACTAATTCATATGTTCCTACCTCTTATCTCTCTCTCTCTTTCTTTCTCTCTATCTCAGAAAATGTATCTGAAGAATCTCTTGTCAATACTCTGTTTTGTCCTTGCAGCAAGCTTTTGCAGCGTGTCTGCATAACTATGCGGGCATTCACTGTTTTTCAGACCTAACGATACTTATGATGCCAACCGTCGTCTCGTTCTCTCAACTATTGCTTCCAATGTCAGTTCTTGAGACGGCTACTACAACGTTTCTGTGGGTGAGGGTCCTGGAAGGATCTATGCCTTAGGCCTTTGTATCCCAGGGACTGATCCAAAGCTCTGTTCCGATTGTATCTAACCAGTTTCACTCGGGTTGTTACAAAAATGTCCAAACCAGACCGACTCATACGAGTGGGGAACTAAGAAGATGCTCTGTCTTGTTCGTTACGCCCACCACTCATTTTTCAACTCTATCAATCTAAAGCCGGTGCTAAAAATTTGTAGTCCTATGAATATTACTGGGAATGTAACAGAGTTTAACAGAATTTGGGCGGACTTCGTGGGGGATATGATCATAGCAGCTTTCACTTCATCTGAACACATGCATTATGCAGCCAAGGTATCTCATCTGATAGGTTTACAGCGTATATATGCACTGATGCAGTGTATTCCAGGGGTATCTGCGGTTGACTGTGAGGGCTGTCTTCGGCAAAGTGTCCTTAAGAGTCAGGAAGAGTGCAGTGGGAGGAAAGGGAGTAAAATTCGGAGGCCGACCTGCTTTTTCAGGTGAGAGTTTTATCCCTATTACGATGCTTTCGTTGATACAGAGTCTTCCCCTCCTCCAAACCCTCAAGGTCCTCAACCCCTGCCTCCCAATGCAAACAAGAAAGGTATTGATTGTATCACATATATATGATTTTCTAAGGAACTTTAAAATGAAGCCTTAAAACAAATTCAAACTCCATATGACATTTCCTTCAATCATCTGTGATTCCTATATACCGCATTCGCTCAAATTTTGTTTCTGCTTGCTACCCATACCAAAACTTGAATTGCTTTTTCAGATGGCACAAATATGTCCACAAGAACTATACTGGCGATTGTTGTCCCGGCAGCCATAATCTTGGTACTGCTTGCTGTAGGATTTGCTTTTTGGAAGAGGAGAAAATTATACAAACAAATGAAACTTGAAAGTGAGTTACTTTCTATCCATTTTGGAGTAGAGGATATATGTATATATTCTGCATGATAACACCACACATCCATTGAGCAGCTGATGATGATATCACAAGTTCACAGCCGCTGCGGTATGAGCTTAAGACAATAGAAGCAGCAACAGATAATTTTTCGGGCAACAACAAACTTGGTGAAGGTGGATTTGGTGTAGTTTACAAGGTACGAGTTCTCTACATTCCTGTTTTTCTTAAATTGAAATGTTGTCATGAGAGCGAATGAGCGATGAAGCCAATTTATATATACTGGACTGTAGGGTACATTTCCAGATGGAACTGAAATTGCGGTTAAGAGACTATCAATAACTTCAAGATAAGGCTTGCAAGAGTTCAAGAACGAGGTCAATGTCCTGTTAAAGCTTCAGCATAATAATCTTGTTGAGCTTCTTGGGTATTGCTTGAAAGGAGAAGAGAAAATACTCGTCTATGAGTTTTTGTCCAACAAAAGCCTCGATTGTTTCCTCTTTGGTCTGTTAAGATTCCAATTTCCCAGCTTTGAGTACCTGCCTTTTTGTGTACATGCTTGCAGTTTATGATTCCTCATCCCATCTTGACTAATGTATCGATACGCAGACACTATGAATCAACGACAACTAGACTGGACCAAACGGTACAATATCATCGAAGGGATTGCTCGAGGGATTCTATATCTTCATCGAGATTCACGGCACAAAATCATACACCGTGATCTGAAAGCAAACAACATCCTTCTAGATGATGATATGAACCCCAAAATCGCAGACTTCGGCCTGGCAAAGGTCTTTGCAATGGAGCAAACTCGAGCCGAGACTAGCAAGATAGCTGGAACCTAGTAAGTGGATCCCTGAACTTTAATGAACCTGTTCTTCTTTCACCTATAAATGTAAGTTTTTCTGCATGTTCTGTCAGATGCACGGTATCGGATGCACGGTCAGTTCTCCATGGAATCTGATGTATATAGCTTTGGAGTCTTGGTTCTTGAGATCATAAGCGGCAAGACATGTAGCAACATTTACCAGACAAATGGAACTTCTTGCAATTTGGTCACATATGTGAGTACTTTTGGTTTCTTTCCATCATGATCAAATCTTTATGAACTATTTGTTCATGTAATCACATATACAATGTTAGGCTTGGAGGCTGTGGAGAAAAGGTTTGGCTTTAGAACTCATTGAACCGAGTTTTAGGGAAGATTATCAGAGCGAAGTAGTGGCTAGATGCATTCATATCGCGCTTTTATGTGTTCAAGAAAAACCCGCATATCGTCCAAGTTTGTCTACAATCATCTCGATGCTCACTACTAGCAGAATCACTCTGTCAGTTCCAAATGAGCCTGGATTTTACATACATAGTAGAAGCTGAAGGCTTGAAGTTGTTTGGCAAAAACAGTTCCTTGTCCTATCTACTATGATTTGTCTGTTGTTACTCTTGTTTAGATCCTCTGTCAAAGGTGACTAGTTATAATTTGAATTTGAGTCTGGTATATTGTGTGACGACGAAATCAGTGGGGATTTAGGACTCGGAAGATGATTGTGTATAAACCAAACCGGTTACTTACTAAACTGGTGTTATATAAATTTAAACCGCCTTCTCTAGCTCCGTGTGTACCTTTTAGCTTTCGCTCTACTCATTTTCAAATTTCGCCATTTAGGGTTTCGTGGTTCGACTTTTACTCCGCTTTAGGATCCAAGAAATCTTTCTATTTTCTTATGTGTTAAACTGTTAAAGGACGAGAATTTTCTTATGGAAATTAGGGTTTACTCTCCATTGATTGGTTTGTTTCCTTTTTTTTACCTTGTTCCATTCCAATCAGTTCTCGTAGAGCTTTCAATGTCGCGGCTCGTGATGGCTTCTTCAATGCTTCGAGCGGGGATGCGTAATGTTAAGAGGGAATATAATAATTCAAGTTTCTTGGTTGATTTCGGTTTGAATCAATTAAGAAATGGTTGAGTTGGTTTAGGAGAAGATATGAGCTGGCACATTGGAGACACAAACTCATGTGTGTATAGACATACACATCTCCAAGATATTCCTTTCCTAGAAAACAGAAAAGTATGGGCATATGTGTGTTGTAAGCAAGATTGTATTCTCTTCTCATTATAGTGAATTGTCAGAGTTGATCTGGCCCCAGACGTAGGTCTAATCACACCGATTAGATTGAACTGGGTAACAAATCTTGTGTGTGTTCATTGTGTTCTTATTTCTCTGTTTTATGTCCTGTGGTTTAACAGACAAGTATAACAGAGAAGTGACTGAGAGCTTGAGTGATTTTGTGAGTTTAAAAGGGGAGTAAAATAGAGATGGTTAAAAGATTACAGGGTAACACTGAATCAATTAACCATTGATCCCTGCAACTGATCTGCTTCCTCGTTCAACAGGCGTTCAACAAGCCGTTCAACAAGAGTCTCAAAGAGGACAAGATCCTGGCAACAAGTGGTATTAGAGCCCGTGGAGGTTTAGAAACTGAAGGAAGCTGACACTGTTGGTACAAAATCATGGCGAACGAGCTCATGGCTAACACAAAGGTTGATGTGAACAGATTTGATGGCACAGGAGATTTTTCCTTATGGAAGATAAGGATGATGGCACACTTTGGTATCGTCGGACTGAAGGATATACTCACAGATCACGAGTTGGTGTCGGAGGTGACGATTCTGGGTAACAGCGAATCGCAAACTGTAGGAGACGGTGCAACCGCATCAGAACCTGTGACTAAGGTAGTCCCTGACCCTAGTAAGATTGAAAAATCTGAGAAAGCTATGAGGTTTATTATAACGAATGTTGGTGATCACGTGTTGAGAAAGATTGAGAAATGTATCACTGCTGCGGATATGTGGTCTACATTGAATAGGCTGTACATGGAGAGCACTCTACCTAATAGGATTCACCTGCAGCTTAAGTTATATACGTTTAAGATGGATGAATTCAGAAGTGTTGATGCAAATGTAGATGATTTTCTGAAAATAGTTGCAGAGTTGGGTAGTCTTGATGTGAAAGTGACTGATGAAGTTCAAGCTATCCTGTTCTTGACATCTCTGTCACCAAATTATGATCAGTTGAAACATACTCTTAAGTATGGTAGGGACTCACTGACACTAGAAGAAGTTATCTCAGCCGCTAAGTCAAGAGAAAGAGAAATCTTGGAAGCCAGGAGAGAGTATAAAAGCCCTGCAGCAAGTTTGTACACAAGTGAGAGAGGAAGACCGCTTACTAAAGGTCCCAGGGATGCAAATGGGAAAAAGAGAAGCAGGTCAGGTTCACGGACAAGGGCTACTTGCTGGTTTTGTAAGAAAGAGGGTCATCTGAAAAAGGATTGCTATGCTAGAAAGAAAAAACTTGAGGGTGAAGGACAAGCAGAGGCAGGAGTTATTACATAAAAGTTAATCTCCTTAGATGCTTTGAGCATTAATGATCAGAATGCTAAGGATGTGTGGGTGCTAGATTAAGGTTGTACTTTCCATATGACATCAAGAAGAGACTGGTTTGTTGACTTGTATGATAATGGTGGTACTACGATTCTGTTGGGTGATGATCACACAGTACAATCACAGGGACAAGGATCGATCAGGATTAACACACATGGAGGGACTATCAACATGCTGCAGAATGTTAGGTATGTTCCAAATCTGAGAAGGAACCTTATTTCAACCGGAACCTTGGATAAGCTTGGTTTTAAGCATGAGGGAGGTGATGGAAAGGTGAGATATTACAAGAATAACAAGACTGCACTCAAAGGAAATCTCTCAAATGGTTTGTACCTGTTAGACGGTGAAATAGTCTTACCAGAAAACTGCAACGTGGAGAAACAGTTTGAGAAGCCGGTGAACTGTAACATTGAGAAGCAGTTGGATAAGACAACAGTTTGGCATAGTAGGCTTGGACATATAAGCGTGAATGGCCTGAAGATATTGACTGATAAAGGGCTGATCGAAAAGGAAGACATCAAAGAAATGCAGTTCTGTGAGCATTGTGTCATGGGGAAGGCTAAAAAGCTGAGTTTCAATGTGGGAAGACACAGAACTGATGATGTTCTTGGATATTTACATGCAGACTTGTGGGGGTCTCCTAGTGTGACTCCATCTCTATCAGTAAAGCAGTACTTTCTATCCATCATTGATGACAAATCAAGGAATGTCTGGGTGATGTTCCTAAGAACAAAAGACGAAACGTTCAACAAGTTCTGCGAGTGGAAGGATTTGGTGGAGAACCAAATGAGCAGGAAAGTGAAGGTGTTGAGGACTGACAATGGTCTAGAGTTTTGTAATGCCAAGTTTGATGGATACTGCAAGGCGCATGGCATAGAGAGACACCGGACCTGCACTTATACACCACAACAAAATGGTGTTGCAGAGAGGATGAACCACACTATCATGGAGAAAGTCAGATGCTTGTTGAATGAGTCAGGGCTTGGTGAAGAGTTCTGGGCTGAGGCAGCCTCCACTGCCGTTTATCTGATCAACAGATCTCCATGCTCGGCTATAGACCACAATGTACCTGAAGAGGTTTGGCTTGACAGGAAACCGGGATATAAACATCTCAGAAAATTTGGTTCAGTGGCTTACGTGTATCATGATCAAGGAAAGCTGAGACCAAAAGCGCTTAAGGGGATCTTCTTGGGCTATCCACAAGGAACTAAAGGCTATAAAGTCTGGTTGTTGGAGGAAGAAAAGAGTGTGATAAGCCGAAATGTCGTTTTTCATGAAGATCAAGTGTACAAGGATGATATGTTGTGTTTTTACACGTTTTTATACGATGTTTTCTTTCTGTTTTTGTTTCGATTGTCTTGCTTTTGTCTGTCATTGTGTTTTTTTGGTTGTTTTCCGAGTTTTGTACAGGTTATAGAAGCATCGATGGACAAGAGCGTTGCAGAGCATATTCGGGTCGCGTTGAAGCGGATTTGTGCAAGAAAAGAAAAGAAAAGAAACCAAAGGATCGATCGATCCATTATATCATCCAACCACAACAACAAGCAATCGATCGACCCACCTTAAGATCGATCGATCCATCTCTCCGTCCATTCATATCAACAATGGATCGACCGATCCTTAAGTGGATCGATCGATCCACTATCTCACCCGATCCTTGTCTGACCGATCAATCCGCAGCTCTGTTGATTAAAGCATACACGAGCAGATCGATCGATCCTTAAGTGGATCGGTCGATCCACCCATGTCAGCCAGACATTGTTTTTAACTTTCTTATGCAAAAAGTTTGTAATTTTTATACTTAAATACTCTAAGTTGGGGACAAAGGGATTTATCACGTTTTCAACTAGTTTTTGATCTCTCTCTCTCTAGTTCTTCCTCTCAAGAACACTCAAGAACACTTGTGCAACAATCTTGATTATTGGAGAAGTTTTTCTTAATTCTACTCTTAATCTCTTTGTCCTTTCATCATGAATGCTTCTATGGTTTTAATTTCTGCTTTAGTTATGTGTGAGTAAACTTTTATTGGGTTTTAGGGTTCATAGGGGAATTTAGGATTGATGTATTAGATTGAATGTTTGTAGCTTTCATATGCTTAGGTTCTTCATTTCATATGATCTTAATGCTAGAATTAGCTTGATCTACTAATTCTTGAACCTAGAGAAGTTCAAGCACCAAAAGTGAATTTGAAGTTCTTTGATCCTTGTGTTTATGAGCAATAGGCTTCTAGCCAACGACAGTTGATGTTAGAACGTATTGTGAACCAAATGAACTCGCTTGTTAATGCTAATTCGGTTAGGAGAAATCAAACGACATTTTAGTTTTTGAATAATCGAATTTAGAGCTTAATGCCACGACAGTGGGTTAGTCTACTTTATGTTCATGTTCTAGAACGGTTCTGTATGTTGTTAAGCTTAATTCATTTTAGTTTTTCGTTAGTCTAAGAATTCTCCGACAAACCTTATTGCCCAATGCTTTTAAATTATCATTCTCATTATCGTTATAGACTGCTTACATGTGTAGAAGTTACAAAAACAAAACAAATCCCAAAGCTTTAGCTAAGAATAAATCCCGTAAGTCTTTAGTATAACCATTGGTCTTTGTGATTCGACCTCGCATATACTACCTAACGGTTAGTTGTATTGAGTAATTGAGTACCGTAAAAGGATACAATCAAATTGGTGCCGTTGCCGGGGACCAATAGCGTTATCTAAAGATTTAAGACTAGTTCTTAGACTTGAGCATTTTTATTTTCGGTTACTAACCAACCCTTTTCTTGTCTCTTTTGTGTTTTCAGGTGTATGACCCGCAGCCAAGGCACTTCACACCTTCTAGAATATCACGAAAACCTTGGGAGGTTTGAAAGAGAAAGAAGAAGAGAAAGATTAGCCACTGACAGGGGTCAAATGGCCAACCTTGGTCAAAGGAATAACGATCTGCCACCAGAACCACCACATAATGGAGATAATGGTGGAGAGTTGCAAGATCCTCCAGCAGGAAACAATCCTCCCCCAGTTGGTGGAAACGCAGATGCGTATAATCCAAGGCCTGCCCCTGTTCGTAGGACCTTGAGGGAGCATGATGCTCCAAATGTTCAAATGTACCGCGGTGGTGTTCAACATCCGCCAATCAATAGAAATGATTTTGAGATCAAACCAGGATTGTTAGCACTTGTCAAACAGAACCAGTTCCATGGACTACCTTCTGAGAATCCGGTATACCACTTGGACAATTTCGAAGATGTGTGTAGCACGACTAGGATGAATGGAGTGCCTGATGATGCTGTGAAATGCAGACTGTTCTCGTTCTCTCTGAGTGACAAAGCACACCGCTGGTTCAAATCATTGGAGAGAGACTCCATTCATACTTGGGATGAATATAAAGCTGCATTCTTGGGTCAATATTTTACTCAGGCAAGAACGACTTTATTGAGGAACAAGATCTCAAACTTCCAACAGGGCGGTACAGAATCATTTCATAAGGCCTGGGAAAGGTTTAAAGACTATAAAAGAGAGTGCCCTCACCATGGGTTCTCCCCTGAATCACTTATCAACACTTTCTACAGGGGAGTTGATGAGAGGTACAAAATGGCTTTGGATACTGCAAGCAATGGGGACTTCATGACCAAAACTGAAGATGAAGCCCAGATCTTGATTGAAAATCTTGCAGCAAGCAATAGCAACCATTGTGTTGATTATGATAGAACCTTAAGGAGCGGTGGAACCGCAGAATCAAAACAAATTTCGGAATTAACTGCAAAAGTTGAACAGCTCTTGAGGAAAGATCAGCGAGGAGTCAACAGGAGTAGGTCAGTCTTCACAGGAGTATGAGGGAGAAGGCTTTGAGGATATGCAAGCAGAGTTGAACTATGTGAATGGCCAAGGGAATTTTCAGAACAGAGGGTTCAACCAAAACTACAGAAATCACCCCAACCTATCCTACAGAAGCACCAATATCGAGAACCCTCAAGATCAAGTTTATCCGAATCAACAAAGGCCTCAAGGACAACAATTTCAGCAATCACAACAGTTTGTCTCTAACCAAGGAAACTACAACAAACCGTTTGTGAGCCAAGGGCAAAACAGAAGCGCTGGATATGGTCAAAGGAATTTCCAACAAAGGCCTCAATACTATAATTACCAAGGTGGTAATCAACAAAGACCGCAATTCAGTAACTTCCAGGGGGGTTATCAAGCACAACAACCCGTTTCTGTAGCACCTCCACCATCTCAAGACAATGAGATGAAAGCCATGATGAAGCAACTTATTGAAGGGCAAAACAGAGCAGAAAACCAATACAGTGACCTTAAAGGCAAGTTTGATGCCTTGACTTCGCATGTCAGAACACTTGAGAATCAAGTAGCTCAAACCGCCTCCTCTTCTACAAGACCAACTGGGGTTCTTCCTGGCAAACCTGTCCCGAACCCGAAAGACTACAATCATGGCAAAGAGTTTGTCAATGTTATCACTCTAAGGAGTGGAAAACAGATAGAACCGGTCTTACAGAAAGAGAAGGCAACTGACGTTTTTGACAAACCGGAAGAAGAAAAGGTTGAAAGAGCGTCAAGTGCAAGGCCTTTAGCGCTTGATGATGAAGCTCAAGATGATACCACTGAAGATATTTCTATTGAGAAAATTATTCCACCACCCTACATTCCTAAGTTGCCATTTCCTGGGCGCCAAAGAAAGATCCAAAGAGAGAAGGAGTATGCTCACTTTGACGACATTATGAAGCAACTTCAGGTTAAGCTTCCATTTCTTGAGTTAGTGCAGAACATTCCTCTCTATAGGAAGTATCTTAAGGATATTTTGTCTAAAAAGAAGACTATAGAGGAAGGGGCTTTATTGATTATCCATGAGTGTAGTGCAATTCTACAGAACATTATACCCAAAAAGAAGGAAGATCCGGGTAGTTTTGTGTTGCCTTGCCAGATTGGTGAATCAATGTTTGAAAGATGTCTCTGTGATTTGGGTGCAAGTGTGAGTTTAATGCCTTTGTCAGTTTCAAAACGCTTGGGGATTAACGATTTTAAGCCTTCAGGAATTTCA
Source organism: Turritis glabra (assembly GCA_900406565.1). NCBI lineage: Eukaryota > Viridiplantae > Streptophyta > Magnoliopsida > Brassicales > Brassicaceae > Turritis > Turritis glabra. The sequence continues at coordinate 3,814,611 of OVBN01000243.1, read as the reverse complement.
CTTGTTCTAGCGGACCGTTCTGTTCGGTTTCCAGTTGGAGTGGCTGAAGATGTTCACGTTAGAGTAGGAAATTTCTACATTCCTACCGATTTCATTGTATTGGATCTTGATGAGGAGCCAAGAGATCCCCTTATACTTGGTAGACCATTTTTGCACACTGCTGGTGCATTAATTGATGTGAGGAAAAATCAAATCAAACTGCATATTGGAGACATTGAGCAACAGTTTGACATGGAAAAGGTTATGAAGAAACCCACTATTGAGGGTCAAGCTTTTTGGGTTGACATTATGGACGAATTAGCTGATGAACTGCTAGAGGAATTGAGCACTGAAAATCCTCTACAGATTGCCTTAACCACAGAAGAAAGTCAGTTTGGGTATGTTGGAGAAGAGACAACGGGTTTTGCTAGAATTCTGGATTCTAGTGAAGATTTGGGTAAAGAGATTGCCTATGTTGAGCTTGAGGTACCGTTGGAGGAAAAATCAGAAATGGAATCTACTTCACAAGAGACTAACGATTGGAGTGAATCCAATGCGCCAAAACTAGAGCTCAAACCGCTTCCTACCGGTCTAAGGTACGCATTTCTCGGTCCTAACTCTACTTACCCTGTGATAATCAATGCTGAACTAAACAATGTGGAGATAGCCTTGTTGTTATGTGAATTAAGAAAGTATCGAAAAGCTTTGGGATACTCTCTTGATGACATAAAAGGAATTTCTCCAAACCTTTGTATGCATAGGATATATCTAGAGGATGAATCCATGACTTCTGTAGAACATCAGAGAAGGTTAAACCCTAATCAAAGAGATGTTGTAAAGAAAGAGATTATGAAACTTCTAGATGCGGGAGTTATTTATCCTATCTCTGATAGTATATGGGTAAGCCCTGTCCATGTAGTACCCAAGAAAGGCGGTGTCACTGTGATTCAAAATGCTAAGAATGAACTAATTCCAACAAGAACTATCACAGGACATCGAATGTGCATTGAATACCGAAAACTTAATGCAGCAACCCGAAAAGATCATTTTCCACTTCCTTTCATTGACCAAATGCTAGAGAGACTAGCAAACCATCCCTACTATTGTTTTCTTGATGGGTATTCGGGATTCTTTCAAATCCCGATACACCCTGATGATCAAGAGAAAACCACCTTCACATGTCCCTATGGTACCTTTGCATATCGAAGGATGCCATTTGGATTATGTAACGCTCCAGCAACTTTTCAGCGTTGTATGATGTCGATTTTTACTGATATGATTGAGGACATCATGGAGGTTTTCATGGATGACTTCTCTGTGCATGGCACATCTTTTTCTGTTTGTTTGTCTAATTTGTGCAGGGTTCTTCAACGTTGTGTGGACAAACATCTAGTTCTTAATTGGGAGAAATGTCATTTCATGGTGAGAAATGGGATCGTGCTTGGTCATAGAATCTCAGAGAGTGGAATTGAGGTTGATAAGGCCAAGATTGAGATTATGATGGCAATGCAACCACCGAATTCAGTGAGAGGTATTAGGAGCTTTCTAGGACATGTTGGGTTCTACAGAAGGTTTATTAAAGACTTCTCCAAAATTGCTAGGCCATTGACTCAACTCTTGTGCAAAGATCAAAGATTTGAGTTCAATGAAGACTGCTTAAAGGCGTTCTTTTCTATCAAAGCATCACTTGTGAGTGCTCCTGTTGTGCAACGGCCAGATTGGGAATTACCTTTTGAGGTAATGTGTGATGCTAGCGACTATGCTGTTGGTGCTGTTCTAGGACAGCGGAAAGACAAGAAGCTACATGCTATATATTATGCTAGCCGCACCCTAAATGAAGCACAACTCAACTATGCCACCACCGAGAAAGAGTTTTTGGCGATTGTGTATGCCTTCGAGAAGTTTAGATCCTACCTGGTTGGATCTAAAGTTATTGTTCACACGAATCATGCTGCATTGCGGTATCTGTTATCAAAGAAGGATGCAAAACCGAGATTATTGAGGTGGATTCTCTTGCTGCAGGAGTTCGATCTGGAGATTAAAGACAAGAAGGGCATAGAAAATGGTATTGCTGATCACTTGTCAAGATTGAGGGTTGAAGAGGGAATTCCGATTTATGCTGCTTTATCGGGTGAAGAACTCACTTCAGTTGAAGAAGGGTATCTCTTAGAGGTAGAGAGAACTCAGAAAACGAGAACCACGGAGCTTATGACAGTGCATACAGGTGATGGTGGATTGCCTTGGTATGCAGATTTCGCGAACTATTTGTCGTGCGACGTTCCACCACCAGCTTTTACGGGCCATATAAAGAAGAAGTTCTTGAAAGATGTTCAAAATTTCTATTGGGAAGAACCGTTTCTCTATAAACGGTGCAAAGATGGCTTGTACAGAAGATGTATTCCCGAGAGCGAAGTGAATGGCATTCTTTACCACTGCCATGCATCTGATTATGCGGGCCATTTCGCTTCCTTCAAGACTGCTACAAAAGTCTTACAAGCCGGCTTTTGGTGGCCTACGCTATTTTATGATGCACATGAATTTGTTTCTAAGTGCGATGCTTGTCAAAGAAAAGGGAATATCAGCAAACGAAACGAGATGCCTCAGAACTTCATTCTAGAGGTCGAAATTTTTGATGTATGGGGCATTGATTTTATGGGACCTTTCCCGTCATCATATAGAAACGAGTATATCCTGGTTGCTGTGGATTACGTTTCTAAATGGGTGGAAGCGATAGCTAGCCCTACTAATGACGCAAAAGTAGTGCTTAAAATGTTCAAGACGATCATCTTCCCTAGATTTGGAGTGCCAAGGGTGGTAATAAGCGATGGTGGCACACATTTTATCAACAAAGTTTTTGAGAACTTGCTGACAAAACTCGGAGTTAAACATAAGGTAGCCACGCCTTACCATCCTCAAACTAGCGGGCAAGTAGAGATCTCCAACAGAGAGATCAAAGGAATTCTAGAGAAAACCGTGGCGAAGTCTCGAAAAGATTGGGCGTCAAAGCTTGACGATGCTCTTTGGGCGTATAGAACGGCTTACAAAACCCCCATTGGTACAACACCTTTCAACCTTGTCTATGGAAAGTCTTGTCACTTACCGGTTGAGTTAGAATACAAGGCATTGTGGGCTACGAAACTCATGAACTTTGATCTCAAGACGGCCACAGAGAAGCGTATGTTTCAACTGAACAAATAGACGAAATTCGTTTGACTGCTTATGAGAATTCCCGGATTTACAAGGAACGGACCAAGGCACTTCATGACAAGAAGATAGTCATTAAAAAGTTCTCCGAGAATGATAAGGTACTCTTATTCAATTCTCGGCTTAAACTTTTTCCGGGAAAACTACGATTAAGATGGTCCGGCCCGTTCACCGTCAATGAGGTGAGACCATACGGAGCTATAGTCTTGCTGGACTCTGTAGGAGGCGAATTTATAGTTAATAGGCAACGCCTTAAACCGTATCTCGCCAACACCGACATCACTAGAGGAGATACCGTTCCTCTCAGTGATCCACCACAAGTCTAGACGGCATCCAAGTCAAGCTCGTGACTTTAAACAAGCGCTGTGTGGGAGGCAACCCACCAGGTACTTCTGTATATACTTGTGTGTTTCCGTACTTTTTATTTTTATTTTGGTGTGATTTGATTTTTATATGTGTGTTGTTCATGTAAGTGATTTTGAGTTTTTCGGTGGATCGACCGATCCTTCTGGAGATCGATCGATCCGAGGCTTTTACGTTTCTTTTTGTTATCTTTTACAGATTTCAGGATCGACCGATCCACGTGTCGATCGATCGATCCGATCAGACAAGCCATATGATCCTTTAAATGCGACAGACCAGCGGACCGACCAGCATATACAAGACCGATCGATCCATTTTGTCGAACATTTCAGAACAAATATGGATCGACCGATCCACGTGTCGATCGATCGATCCGATCAGACGAGCCATATGATCCTTCAAATGCGGTAGACCGACAGATCGACCACACCAATTCATATCGATCGATCCATTTTGTCGAACATTTCAAATACAAATATGGATCGACCGATCCACCTCTAATCGATCGATCCTTTATGACGAACCAAATAAACCAATCAAGCGACCGAGCCACAGATCGACCATGCAGTAGAGGATCGATCGAGCTACCAGCGGATCGACCGATCCGTATGTGGATCGATCGATCTGACGCCCGGGTAAGTCTTCCGAACCGAATTTAAGCGAGATTCTCGGTTTAATTCATTTAATTCGAACCGAACAAACACGGTTTTGTTCTCAAAAACAGATTTTCAAAGATCAAAACCGTTTTTCTCTTCACTCTTCTCCTCTTTCTCGCGATTTTTACTCATCCTTAGACATATTTTGATTTCAACCTAACTTCCTCGTTTCTAAACGGATTTGAGCGATTTTTGGGTCCATCCCAATCGGTTTTTCCTCCTATTTCTGATTCCGGCAACGTATCAATCGATCTGCAAAGGTATGACGCCCTAAACTCACTTTTCCGGTTCGACGTTCTTGGCAAATAGACTCCAAATTCGACTTTGGTTAGCTTGTTTAGATAAATTCGTGGCTAGCTATGCACTTTTAGGTTGATTTTCGCCTGAACCCATGCCTTAATTCCATTCATTTGAGTGATTGAATTTTTTGATTTTGGGGTTATGTGGAATTCTTGCATTTGCTTGAATTGTGGTTGTTATTGATGCCATTGTTTGAATTCTGGTTGTCATTGTTGTAAATGTGCCTCTTTGGTTGGTACCATTACTCCAAATGAACTTTGTTGTTCTTGTTTGTGGGAAATTTTCGTCAATTGAATTGTGTTTTCATTTTGTAGGAAATGGGTAAGAAAGGGGATAGGAGAAACCCGTCACGAGCTCCTACGGATACAAGAGAAGGAGAAGATCCTCCAAGATCTTCTCGGAAGTAAAAAGGCAAGGGAATAGCTTCATCTTCGCGTGCCACTGCAGAGGAAGAAGTGGACTACACAACAGCCCCTTGGCCTCGCCCTGATGATACTCCGATACCTGTGGATGGGACTCCTCCATTTCCACATATAACCATCACTGAGCTACAGTTACATGGGATCGTTTCTACACGCAGGCCTGGCCATGCATGGGATCGTTTCAATAGCACCTTCTACAATGGTTTGCTGCGCGTGTCTATGGCCCCAACCAAGTTCATCTGTGAGAGGACGCTGAGGAAGATGGGCATTGCAGAGGATATCAGAGAGATGTGGGATCGAATCAGACTTGGCACATTAGGATACACATCCTATCCACTTTATCCTGAGCTGGTGAGACAGTTTCTAGCTTCTGTTGAGCTCCAATTCAGGGACATAGCCATCCACACTGCTAGTGAGGGGACCCTTTCCTACCTTTGCAGAGGCATGCTGTACGAGATTTCCATTCCAGACTTGTGTGATCTCTACGGCTTTGAGAGAAACACAGAGAGCTGCATATTCCCTTCTTTTCCTGACGCTGGTATGTTGTGGAGTTTGATTGGTACATAACCATTCTACACGGCAAATTCGCGGGAAGCCAAGTTGAGTTTGATCCGCAACCCTGTGATTTGAGTTTTGGCGAAGATTCTCGGTCACACCTTCTCTGGGAAGGAAGAGACGGGTTCTCTGCGGGTTAATGAGCTTCTGATGATTGACTATGGACTCCCTGAAGGAGTACGCGAGACTTACCACGAGGAGCTCCCATTATGGCCTGCCACGAACTTGGGAGCAGTTTTTGCTGCAATGTTGGTACAGAAGAAGACTCGCGGACTTAAGACGGACGGGAAGAAGAAGGTGGAGATGGTTGGGAGTCTTTTGACTCCGATCTTTAGGTATCATGGGATTGACTTGGGTTCTACCAAGTGTGTGGAGACGATTGACTACTTCAACGAGAAGTTCTTCCAGAACGCCCACATACTTGAGGGAGATCTCAAGTATCTGTTCTATGATCGCGCGGGCATCACTCGGCGCTGCCAGCTACCTCTCCCTACTTTCACAGCTCCCATATCTAGGGAGAACTTGGAGTTCTTGTTGGAGCCTCAGTACTTGCTTCCTGATCCGGCACCCACTCCTACTCGACGTCGCGTTACCACTATGCGAGAGAGGATGTGTAGGATGTATTCAGAGTTTGATCAGCAGACATCTTGTCCATCCCATACAGCTCATGCGCCTGACGCATTTGAGCCTGTTCTTCCCGCATATCCCAGTGAGTATGACCTTCCCCCACTTTCTCCCAATGCATCAGACCCAGAACGCTTGGCTTGGATAGTGGAGTCTCAGAGGACGCAGCACACGATGTTACAGAGGATATGGGGCGCCATTGCTAGACTTAGTTGCCCGCGTCCACCTTCTTGCCTCCGCGCCAGCACCACAGAGACTCGAGGCGCGACTTCTGACGCTACAGCAGGCCCTAGTACTGCTGAACACAGGCCTGCAGATGAGGATGATAGAGCTGCTCCTACTGTTGCTGGACATAGGATTTCAGACGAGGATGCTGCCCCTGTACCGCCACGCTCACCTAGACGTCGTCGAGTACTTGGAGAGAGCCAGAGTACTAGCTCGGAGGACTTTTGATCGCCGTCTCCAGTTCGGAAGCCCTTTGCCACACTGCTGAGCACGCACCACCATGATTGGCTTCCATCTACATCACTGTAACATACTCCACTTTTCCATTGTCTTATATCATTTGGTTATCTTTTCGTTTATTGGACTCCTAGTCTGGTACTAGTCTTCACACCGGGACGGTGTGATGCAAGTCCGGGGGAGGATGCCCTTTTGAGTACTGATACTATTTGCCATTTTCTTTTGGTTTTTATGTTTACTTGAGCTTTAAGTCTTAATCGAGTCTGTCATTTTTATCGAGTCAAAAATGGTGTTGTATTTGAGAACTAAGTTTTCCGTTGGAATTTCACCATGCCTTTGTTCCTTTGCCTTATGACCATTTTACATCGTTTGAGGATGATCCGGAATCACAGAAAAATCCATGGTTAGATCATTGTATTCACATCTCTATCACTTGAACTTAATTTTATTCACTTGAACTTAATTTGAACTTAATCATATCTCACTTAGGGGGTTGGAAATCATGTAATGGATCATACATTTGGAGTTCTCTTTGCATCTTTGATATCACTCTTTGTTAACTCCAAACGGCTAGACTCATTTTTAGTCTAGTACCACACCTCTCACCCAATCTATGATTCAAACCACATGCATTATGGATATATGATCATCATGTGCATTCATGTGCAAAAACTACGGAGTATATGGACCGACATAGCTTTCCTTTCGTTAGGATTGTGGGTTGTAGTTTTTGCGGGATGTTATTATGTTTTGATAATAGAGCATATATGGCTAAGTGGTTGAATTCATGCGTTTTATCTGAACTTACAAGTTTGAATATCTTTTGATGCATTTCTGTAAATCGAAAACCGGTTTTTCTTTCTATAATAAATAAAAAAAAAAAAAAAAAAAAAAGAGAAAGCAATAACGAAAAGAAAAAGAAAAGATTTACATATTTCGTTGATAAAAAGAGAAAGAAACCGAAAAAATCTGAGACTTTGTTAGTCTCGTTCTATTTGCATCAAGAAAACTTGTAGTATTATTTGGGAATTGAGATGGTTAGATGATCCAAGCGAAAGGGAAGTTATGTACCTCCTAATTGGTCTGTGTCTCACTGTGATTTTGCATAATGATTTGCATCTGTTTGCATTGTTGAAAACCCGAAACACCGCGAGTCACCATAGATTGCCACCACACCTAGACCATAACGTGTTCAATATCCCCTTTGTGAGAGTACACGCATCTTTAATGAATGTTAAAAAGTTAAGTTCTATGTCTCTTACAGAGCATTGTGAATTAGAGATTTGATATTTGGTGTTCTAATCATGGTGAAGTACATTGTAGTACGATTTGATCTAAACTTCGTATTAAGTGGTTAGTAGGCATATGGTTCTTGGCATGATCTCGGAAAGCTTGTGTTAGTTCTCGTGCTTTTGTAAATTTGTGTCTTTCAAACCTCGTTTCTTGATTTAGATTTTTGTTTTGCTTGAAGACAAGCAAAGATCTAAGTCCGGGGGAGTTGAAATGTTGTGTTTTTACACGTTTTTATACGATGTTTTCTTTCCGTTTTTGTTTCGATTATCTTGCTTTTGTCTGTCATTGTGTTTTTTTGGTTGTTTTCCGAGTTTTGTACAGGTTATGGAAGCATCGATGGACAAGAGCGTTGCAGAGCATATTCGGGTCGCGTTGAAGCGGATTTGTGCAAGAAAAAAAAGAAACCAAAGGATCGATCGATCCACCTTAGGATCGATCGATCCATTATATCATCCGACCACAACAACAAGCAATCGATCGACCCACCTTAAGATCGATCGATCCATCTCTCCGTCCATTCATATCAACAATGGATCGACCGATCCTTAAGTGGATCGATCGATCCACTATCTCACCCGATCCTTGTCTGACCGATCGATCCGCAGCTCTGTCGATCAAAGCATACACGAGCAGATCGATCGATCCTTAAGTGGATCGGTCGATCCACCCATGTCGGCCAGACATTGTTTTTAACTTTCTTATCCAAAAAGTTTGTAATTTTTATACTTAAATACTCTAAGTTGGGGACAAAGGGATTTATCACGTTTTCAACTAGTTTTTGATCTCTCTCTCTCTAGTTCTTCCTCTCAAGAACACTCAAGAACACTTGTGCAATAATCTTGTTTATTGGAGAAGTTTTTCTTAATTCTACTTTTAATCTCTTTGTCCTTTCATCATGAATGCTTCTATGGTTTTAATTTCTGCTTTAGTTATGTGTGAGTAAACTTTTATTGGGTTTTAGGGTTCATAGGGGAATTTAGGATTGATGTGTTAGATTGAATGTTTGTAGCTTTCATATGCTTAGGTTCTTCATTTCATATGATCTTAATGCTAGAATTAGCTTGATCTACTAATTCTTGAACCTAGAGAAGTTCAAGCACCAAAAGTGAATTTGAAGTTCTTTGATCCTTGTGTTTATGAGCAATAGGCTTCTAGCCAACGACAGTTGATGTTAGAACGTATTGTGAACCAAATGAACTCGCTTGTAAATACTAATTCGGTTAGGAGAAATCAAACGACAGTTTAGTTTTTGAATAATCGAATTTAGAGCTTAATGCCACGACAGTGGGTTAGTCTACTTTATGTTCATGTTCTAGAACGGTTCTGTATGTTGTTAAGCTTAATTCATTTTAGTTTTCCGTTAGTCTAAGAATTCCCCGAAAAACCTTATTGCCCAATGCTTTTAAATTATCATTCTCATTATCGTTATAGACTGCTTACATGTGTAGAAGTTACAAAAACAAAACAAATCCCAAAGCTTTAGCTAAGAATAAATCCCGTAAGTCTTTAGTATAACCATTGGTCCTTGTGGTTCGACCTCGCATATACTACCTAACGGTTAGTTGTATCGAGTAATTGAGTACCGTAAAAGGATACAATCAAAGGATCTGAAAACACAAGAAGAACAAAGTGCTGAAAGAAACTTCGAAAAAGGAGAGTCAAGTGGAGAAAGTGTCAAACTGGTTGTGAATCTAACTCCGGATGTATCTCAAGCTGCAGGAAATCTTGATCAAGGTGGAGTTTTATCAGAAAACTCAAGTGAATCCGAAGAGGAAAATGCAGAAAATGCAGAAAATGCAGAGATACATGATGATGAAGAAGAAGTTGAGGATCTAGTTGGGTACCAATTAGCAAGGGACAGGAAAAGAAGAACTATTGTTCCTCCAGCTAGACTCAACGACTATAGCATGGTGGCTTTTGCATTATTCACTGCAGAAGACACTGAAAAAGAAGAACCCCAATGTTTCCATGATGCCCAGAAATCCGAAGAATGGGAAATGTGGAATGGTGCTATGGGAGAAGAAATGGATTCACTGACAAAGAACAGGACATGGGATGTGGTTGATAGACCAGCGAATGCAAAGGTGATTAGTTGCAGGTGGTTGTATGTTAAGAAGCCGGGGATTCCAGGAGTTGAGCCAGAAAAATACAAAGCAAGGCTTGTGGCTCGCGGTTTTACACAGAAACAGGGCATTGATTATCAAGAAGTGTTTGCTCCTGTTGTAAAACACGTTTCTATCAGGATATTGATGTCTGCTGTAGTGAATCAAGACTTGGAGCTGGAACAGATGGATGTAAAGGCTGCGTTCTTACACGGAGAACTTGACAAAGAGCTTTACATGGAACAGCTTGAAGGATTTGCAGTAAATTCTGGGAAGGATCAGGGTTCAGGAGAAGCGAGTATGATTCATGTGTATACGTGAAAGAGGTTGATCAAGGGCACATCTATTTGCTATTATACGTTGATGACATGTTATTGGCAGCAAAAGATATGGTTGTGATTAACAAGTTAAAAGCAGAGCTGAGTTCATAATTTGAAATGAAAGATATGGGAGCTGCTAGTCGTATGCTGGGAATCGACATCAAAAGAGATAGAAAGGAAGGTGTTTTGTATTTGTCACAGAAAAACTACCTGAAGAAGGTGTTGCAGAGGTTTAAAATGAGTGAAGCACGATCAACAACAACTCCAATTGGTGCACATTTTAAACTGTCTTCAGTAAGAGGTATTGAAGAATGCATTGATGCAGGAAAAACTCCATATTCAAGCGCAGTTGGGAGCTTAATGTATGCAATGGTCGGCACTAGACCTGATATTGCATATGCAGTTGGCTTGATAAGCAGGTTCATGAGTAAACCAGGGGTTATGCATTGGGAAGCAGTGAAGTGGCTGCTCAAATACATTAAAGGATCACTGGACTTAAATCTAGTCTATACAAAAGACAAAGATTTTGAGGTTCAAGGCTTTTGTGATTCTGATTTTGCTGCAGATCTTGACAGGAGGAGATCAATAAGTGGTTATGTATTCACTGTGGGAGGCAATACTGTGAGCTGGAGGTCTGTGTTACAACCAGTGGTAGCGTTATCCACTACAGAGGCGGAATACATATCACTTAATGAAGCTGTTAAGGAAGCAATTTGGATCAAGGGTCTGATTCAAGACATGAGTTTCAAGCAAGGAAAGGCATTGATTTGATGTGACTCTCAATCTGCGATTTGCTTGTCTAAGAACAGCATGTATCATGAAAGGACAAAGCATGTGGATGTGAAGTATCACAAGATTAGAGAAGTCATTGAAGCAGGCGATGTTGATGTTCTTAAGATTCATACATCGAGAAATCCTGCAGATGTTCTAACAAAGCCTATTCCGGTTGCTAAGTTCAGGTCAGCTTTAGAGCTTCTAAAGTTGATCGGCTGAAGATGGGATTCATCTATTGCCAGAGGTTAAACTCGAAGTAAGTACAGTTCACTGAAGTAATGAAGAAGAAACCTTGAATTAAGGTGGAGATTGTTAAGAGGGAATATAATAATTCAAGTTTCTTCGTTGATTTCGGTTTGAATCAATTAAGAAATGGTTGAGTTGGTTTAGGAGAAGATATGAGCTGGCATATTGGAGACACAAACTCATGTGTGTATAGACATACACATCTCCAAGATATTCCTTTCCTAGAAAACAGAAAAGTATGGGCATATGTTTTTCTGTTTTGTTAAGTATGGCACTTACGTTTTGTTGCTGAAACAGAAGGAGAAAGGTGTAACTGTGTTGTAAGCAAGATTGTATTCTCTTCTCATTATAGTGAATTGTCAGAGTTGATCTGGCCCCAGACGTAGGTCTAATCACACCGATTAGATTGAACTGGGTAACAAATCTTGTGTGTGTTCATTGTGTTCTTATTTCTCTGTTTTATGTCCTGTGGTTTAACAGACAAGTATAACAGAGAAGTGACTGAGAACTTGAGTGATTTTGTGAGTTTAAAAGGGGAGTAAAACAGAGATGGTTAAAAGATTACAGGGTAACACTGAATCGATTAACCATTCATCCCTGCAACTGATCTGCTTCCTCGTTCAACAGGCGTTCAACAAGCCGTTCAACAAGAGTCTCAAAGAGGACAAGATCCTGGCAACACGTAATCTAGGAGCCAAAAGCAAATTTAACGATGATATTGTTGTTTCTTTATTCAAGTTGAATGATTTGTCAACAAGACCTCAGGTAAAAAAGGTTTTGTATTACTGTTTGTGCTGAGAAAGTAATAAGAAAGCTATTGAAGGTGTCAATGTATTATTAATTTTGGTCATTTGGATTGCTCAATTTGGTTAATAAGAATGTTATTAAAGGTATTAAAGTATTGTTATTATATAGCTATTGGCTAATTAAATTGAATCATTAATCTGACTTTCCTTATTAACGAAACCACATATCTCTATCTCTATTATCACCTCTGACTCGTTGTGTTGAGTTTAGGAGATTCATTCAACAAATATTGTGGGGTGTGGGTGCATCTCACATCATGAACATATTTGAAACTTCAACATTATTTTTGAAACAAAAAACACATCAGCTCTTTCCTACCATTGGCTCCTGATTTTGTCAATGCTTTGACTCAACTTTTATAATGCAGTGGACATTTAAGTTTGACAACTTGCAGAGGGAAATCATTTGCTATTTAACTGATATGAAGTGTACGGTATGGATATACATATACTAACCCAAAAAGAGTTTTTTACACCCATGAAAATGGCCAAGAAGATTTCCTTATCGGTCTTCTTGTTTATCTTTATAAGCAAAATTGGTGTTGTTTCTTCACAACAATGCTTTGACACTGGAAATTTTGAACTCAATAGTACTTACGGTGCTATTCGTGGCGACATCCTCTCATCTCTTGCTTCTAATGTGGCAGAACACGGCGGCTTCTACAATAGTTCAATCAGCAAAGGTCATGACCAAGTATACGCAATGGCGATGTGCATCTATGGGAGTGAACAAAATGTTTGCTCTGAATGTGTAGAGGTTGCGGTTGGCCAGTTAAAATACAATTGTCTTAACCAGACTGAAGCGTTCACATGGGCACCTCATAAGACACTTTGTTTTGCACGTTATTCCAACAGTTCGTTTCTTGGAAGGCTCGATAAACACCCACGTTACTCAGAGCACAACAGTATGAAGATCAAGTCAAATTTACAAGCGTCTGAGGGCAAATGGAATGAAGCACTGAAAGATATGATAAATTCAGCCTGGGGCAAAAATGGATCTTTTTCTAACCGTGATTACTACTCACCTTATAAGGTAATATTGGAAAATCACCAGACTATATACGCATTGATGCAGTGCACTCCAGATCTAGCACCAGCCAATTGTAGCGCATGTCTACAACAGAGTGTTAGTGATTATGATGAAAACGACTATTTCCGTTGGAATCAAGGTGGTATTATTGCGTACCCAAGCTGCTTTTTCCGTTGGGATCTGTATCCCTTCATCGGAGCTTTTAATTTGCCACCTCCACCTCCACCTCTGCCAGGTAATTCCTTCGACTGAAAAACTATGATTCTAAGACCTTGCCAAAACCTATCATTCTGCTAAGTGCTGACCAAAAATTTGAGGAAGGTTTAAAACAAATTCGATCACTGGATGATGTATTTTTCCTTATTGTAAACTATCCTCTCTGATTCTAGTATGCCCATCGCCCAAAACAAATATCTCAACGGGAGTCATTGTGGCCATTGTTGTTGCCACCGGAGTTGTCTTCTCTGTGCTATCAGCTGTAGTAGTAGCACTTGTTTGCAGAAGGAAGAAAACTGATCCTCCAGGTGAGTTGATTCGTTTTTTACGTACCGTTTTTGTTTTCTTTAACAATAAGCCATGCTTAATCAGGAACACAGCATGATGCAGGGTCAAGGGATTTTTTTTAAGTAGGAATACTTTATTCAGTTCCATTGTCAACTATTTCTTATTAGCTAACCAATGATTATTTGGTAGATGGCTGCATAAGTTTTAGTGATTATACAAATAAATATCATTACTGTTTCGATTTGTATGTGTTCTTTTATGTTGCAAGGAATAATTCGACATTTTCATGTTGCAGATGAAATTTCAAGCACAAATTCACTGCAATATGATTTTAAGACAATTGAAGCTGCAACATGTACATTTTCGAAGAGCAACATGCTCGGTCAAGGTGGATTTGGAGAAGTTTTCAAGGTAAAACTTGTCCTACTCTTAGATTTTTATTACTATTTAAATTAAATGTGTGCATTAAGCCAAATAACAAATATAGGTGGTCGTCTGATCTAAATTCTGTGTACTCTATATTATTTGTAGGGCGTGCTTCATGACGGGTCAGAAATTGCGGTGAAGAGGCTATCAAAAGTATCAGCTCAAGGTGTACAAGAGTTCAAGAATGAGACTGGTCTCGTTGCAAAGCTTCAGCACAGAAATTTGGTTGGAGTTCTCGGGTTTTGTATGGAAGGAGAAGAAAAGATACTCGTTTACGAGTTTGTTCCCAACAAAAGTCTCGACCAGTTCTTGTTTGGTATCTTGCATATAACACTCAGCTTATATTGTAATATTTCTGACGATTATTGTGTTGCAGTTCTTGAAACTTGGATTTTTAATGAATTGTACAGAACCTACAAAGCAAGGCCAGCTGGATTGGGCGAAACGGTACAAGATTATTGTTGGGACTGCTAGAGGAATACTATATCTTCATCATGACTCGCCTCTCAAAATCATACACCGTGACCTCAAAGCTAGTAACATCCTCTTAGATGCTGAAATGGAACCCAAAGTCGCAGATTTTGGAATGGCAAGGATTTTGAGGGTGGATCAATCTCGAGGCGATACAAGGAGAGTAGTTGGAACCCAGTAAATACTCTTTCCCCCCTTTATTTCCTATTAACTTCTGAAGTTTCGATAACCCTTTTGTCACTGGTAAACTCAAGTGTTTTTATGTCCTTCTAGTGGCTACATTTCTCCAGAGTATTTGATGCATGGCCAATTCTCGATGAAGTCTGATGTCTATAGTTTTGGAGTCTTGGTTTTAGAGATTATTAGCGGAAAAAGAAACAGCAACTTCCATGAAACTGATGACTCCGGAAAGAATTTGGTCACACATGTGAGCATAAAAGGACCTAATCTTTCAAAAGATTATACATTTGTAACATTGTTATGTCCAAAGTAAGGTTTTGACTGATATTTAATTGATCATTGTTGTAGGCTTGGAGGCATTGGAGAAACGGGTCACCATTAGAGCTTGTGGATTCAGAACTCGAAAAGAACTATCAGAGTGATGAAGTTATCAGATGCATCCATATCACGCTATTATGTGTTCAAAATGATCCAGAAGAGCGTCCAAATTTATCGACTATCATCTTGATGCTCACAAGTAACTCCATCACTTTACCGGTGCCTCAGTCACCAGTATATGAGGGAATGGAGATGTTTCTACCTCCGATCAAATCTGTTCCTGTTTCAATCAATGATTCATTGATTAATGATTTAGTTCCTCGTTGAAGATGACAGTTACTTCATATCCGAGGTGTTTCCATAATTTCTCTGAGCACTTCTTATGAATACATTAGTTGTGTTGAGTTTGAAAGTGTTACTTAAATACATTGAAACTCTCTTTTACAGGGTTTAGTTTCTTCAAGCTGAGTTCGGAGATAAACAAATGTAATGCAAATAAGCTGACTCAAGCAGCTTTTGTCTAACTGAAGATTGGTGTTTTTGAAAGTTCTAACTGGAAATCAAATTGGTTTATATGATTTTAACCAATTTCTATTTACGGTTTACCACTCTGTCTCCCTCACTGTCTTTTGTCGGGTATTGAATTTGTTTCAGTTGGCTCTATCTACAATTTGTGTTGGTTGGATGGATTGAAAACTTAGGGTTTACTTTTTTTGTAATCTAATTTGGAATTATGATGCATAGGCTTGTATGTATTGAAAACTAATGTTCATGCAATGTTTGGTTTTTTTAAGTTTGTTTGTTGACTCCATTGTAACTATTGTCTCCAAAATAGGTCTGTTCACTCCATTAAAAGTCTCAATTTTTTAACTTTTAATGTTTCCGGCACGAGTTTCTTTGTTTTTGTTTTTTGTTTGGTTCTCGGTGATATGTTGTGTTTTTACACGTTTTTGTACATTGTTTTCATTCTTTTTTTGTTTCGTTAGTCTTGTTTTTGTCCATCTTTGTGTCTTTTTGGTTGTGTTTTGAGTTTGTACAGATTTTAGAGTGTTTTGGAATAAAAGGAGGTGTTTTGGCCAAAAATACACATTTGAGACGCAGGATCATAAACAACTGTCAAATGTTTCGCCACAAATGGAGGAATTTACACCATTGGATCTTCCTAAGATTTTGACACAATCTAGCTTCAGAAGTTAGCTTTCATTTGCAAGTTTTTGGAAGACAATCCAATGGTGTATTCAAGAGATGCACCCGATTGAGTGAAGACAGGTCATTCTGGCGAGCGGTTGAAGCTGATGGGGAAATGTGGTATATGGATCGATCGATCCATATCCAGATCGATCGATCCACTGCGACGCAAAAATTCCAAATGATCGGTAGAGCCACATATCGACCAAACTAAACTGGATCGATCGATCCACACCCATGTCGGCCAGAAATAGTGTTTTCACTTTCTTATGCAGAAAGTTTGTAAAATAAAACTTAAATACTCTAAGTAGGCAACATATCTCAAAATCACTTTTTTAGCTAGTTTTTCATCTCTCTCTCTCTAGTTATTCCTCTTAAGAACACTCAAGAACACTTGTGCAACAATCTTGTTTATTGGAGAAGTTTTTCTTATCTTTACCTCTTTCTCTTTATCTTTTCATTATGAAACCTTGTATGGTTTTAGATTTTGTTGTAGTCATGTGTGAGTAGACATATATTGGGTTTTAGGGTTCAATAGGGAATTTAGGATTGATGATTAGTTTGAATGTTGATTGTATCCATTTACGGTACTAATTTACTTGATACAACTAACCGTTAGGTAGTATATACGTGGTCGAACCACACGGAGCAATGGTTATACTAAAAACTTACAGGATTCATTCTTAGCTAAATCTTATGATTTGGGTTTCTTATTGTCACTTGTAAATGTGAAAGCAAATTAAAATGGTAAGGAGACAAGCAATTTAAAAGCATTGGGCACTAAGGTTTTTTGGAGAATTCTAGACTAACTAGAAAACTGAATTGAATTAAGCTTAACAATTTACAGATCTGTTCTAGAACATGAACATAAGGTAAACTAACCCACTGTCGTGGCATTAATCTCTAAATTCGATTATTCAAAAACTAAACTGTCGTTTGATTCCTCCTAACCGAATTAGCATTACCGAACAAGTTCATTGAGTTCACAATACTTTCTAACATCAACTGTCGTTGGCTACGAGCATATTGCTCATACACACATGGATCAAAGGACTTCATAATCACTTTTGGTGCATGAAGTTCTCTAGGATCAAGAAATGGGTAGCTAAGCCAAATCAAGCATTAAAAACATATGAAATGAAGAACCTAAACATATGAAAGCTTCAATCAAACAATCTAACCATCAAATCCTAAATTTCCCTACTTAGAACCCTAAAACCCAATAAAAGTCTACTCACACATAACTAAAGCAAAATAAAAAACCATAGAAGTATTCATAATGAAAAGACAAAGAAATTAATAGTAGAATTGAGAAAACTTCTTCAATATATGAAATTGGTGTTCTTGGTGTTCTTGGTGTTCTTCAAGAAGAAAAAGAGAGAGAGAGAGAGTTGATAAAAACTTAGATAAAAATATGATAATGGGATCTCTCCCACACTTAAGAGAATTATATGGTTGTTACACAATTTGTTTTACACTAAAAAAGATGGAAAATACTGTTTTTGGCCACCTAAAAGGTGGATCGATCGATCCAGTTTAATTTGGTCGATCCCTGGCTCTATCGATAATTTGGAATATTTTCTTCGCAGTGGATCGATCGATCTGAATATGGATCGATCGATCCATAGACCACATTTCCTCATCAGCTTCAACCGCTCGCCAGAATGACCTTTCTTCACTAAATCGGGTGTATCTCTTGAATTTACCGTTGGATTATCTATAAAGCACTTGCAAATGAAAGCTAACATCTGTAGCTAGGTTGTGTCAAAATATTAGGAAGATCCAACGGTGGAAAGTCTTCCATTACTGGCGAAACATTTAACAGTTGTTTATGATCCTGCGTCTCAAATGTGTATTTTTGGCCAAAACAGCTCTTTTTATTTCAAAGCACTCTAAAACCTGTAAAAACTCAAAACACAAACAAAAAGATACAAAGACGGACAAAAACAAGACAACGAAACAAAAACGGAATGAAAACAATGTACAAAAACGAATAAAAACACAACATATCAAATGTTTAAGGCTTTCATATGTTTAGGTTCTTCATTTCATATGTTTTTAATGCTTGATTTGGCTTAGCTACCCATTTCTTGAACCTACAGAACTTCATGCACCAAAAGTGAATTTTGAAGTCCTTTGATCCATGTGTTTATGAGCAATAGGCTCCTAGCCAACGACAGTTGATGTTAGGAAGTATTGTGAACTCAGTGAACTCGTTTGTTAATGCTAATTCGGTTTGGATGATTCAAACGACAGGTTAGCTTTCGAATAACCGAGTTTAGGGGTTAGTGCCTGATATGTTGTGTTTTTACACGTTTTTGTACATTGTTTTCATTCCGTTTTTGTTTCGATAGTCTTGTTTTAGGCCGTCTTTGTGTCTTTTTGTTTGTATTTTGAGTTTTGTACAGGATACGGAAGCATCAATGAACAAGAGCGCTGCAGAGCATGTTCGGGTCGCGAGAAGGAGAATTTACGCAAGAAGAACACATGGACCGATCGATCCATATGTGAATCGATCGATCCACAGTCTCATCCGACCTCAACAACAAGAGATCGATCGATCCATCTCTCCGTCCATTCATATCAACAACGGATCGATCGATCATTAATTGGATCGATCGATCCACTAGTTCACCAGATCCTTGTTTGAGCGATCGATCCTCAGCTCTGTCGATCAAAGCATACACGAGCAGATCGATCGATCCACCCATGTCGGCCAGGCATTGATTTTAACTTTCTTCTGCAGAAAATTTGTAAAAATATACTTAAATACTCTAAGTTTGTAACATAAGATATTATTAAGTTTTTAGCTAGTTTTTATCATCTTTCTCTCTGTTTTTCTCCTTCAAGAACATCAAGAACACCAAGAACACAAATCTTTTACAATGAAGAAGTTTTCTTAATTCCTCTCTTAATCTCTTTGTCTTTTCATTATGAATGCTTCTATAGTTTTATATTTTGTTGTAGTTATGTGTGAGTAGACTTTTATTGGGTCTTAGGATTCATAGGAGAGTTTAGGATTGATGTGTTAGATTGAATGTTTATAGCTTTCATATGCTTAGGTTCTTCATTTCATACAATCTTAATGCTAGAATTAGCTTGATCTACTAATTCTTGAGCCTAGAGAAGTTCATACACCAAAAGTGATTTTGAAGTTCTTTGATTCTTGTGTTTATGAGCAATATATTCATAGCCAATGACAGTTGATGTTAGGAATGTTGTGAACTCAATGAACTTGTTCGGTAATGCTAATTCGGTTATGAGAAATCAAACGACACTTTAGTTTTTGAATAATCGAATTTAGAGTTTAATGTCACGACAGTGGGTTAGTCTACCTTATGTTCATGTTCTATAACGGATGTGTAAGTTGTTAAGCTTAATTCATTTCAGTTTTCCGTTAGTCTAGAATTCTCCGAAAAACCTTAGTGCCCAATGCTTTTAAATCATCATTTTCATTATCATTATCAATTGTTTTCTTGTATACAAGTTACAAAAAGAAACTAAAACTCAAGGCTTTAGCTAAGAATGAATCCCGTAAGTTTTTAGTATAACCATTGGTCCTTGTGGTTTGACCTCGCATATACTACCTAACGGTTAGTTGTATCGAGTAATTGAGTACCGTAAAAAAGATACAATCAAATTGGCGCCGTTGCTGGGGACCAATAGCGTTATCTAAAGATTTAAGATTAGTTCTTAAACTTGAGCACTTTCATTTTCTGTTACTAAACAACCTTTTTCTTGTCTCTTTGGTATTTTCAGGTGTATGACCCGCAGCCAAGGCACTTCACACCTTCTAGAATATCACAAAAACCTTGGGAGGTTTGAAAGAGAAAGAATAACAGAAAGACTAGCTAGAGAAAGGGCTAAAATGGGCAACCTCGGTCAAGGAAATAATGATATGCCACCGGAACCACATGATGGAGATAATGGTGGAGAGTTGCAAGATCCCCTGGCTGGAAACAATCATCCCCCTGTTGCTGGAAACGCAGCTGCGTATAATCCAAGGCCTGCCCCTGTTCGTAGGACCTTGAGGGAGCATGATGCTCCAAATGCTCAAATGTACCGCGGTGGTGTTCAACATCCACCAATCAACATAAATGACTTTGAGATCAAACCGGGATTGTTAGCTCTTGTCAAACAAAACCAGTTCCATGGGCTACCTTCTGAAAAACCGGTGTACCACTTGGATAATTTCGAGATGTGTGTAGCACAACGAGGATGAATGGTGTGCCTGATGATGCTGTAAAATATGCAAGCTGAGTTGAACTACGTGAATGGTCAAGAAAATTATCAGAACAGAGGGTTCAACCAAAACTACAGAAACCACCCCAACCTATCCTACAGAAGCACCAATGTTGAAAATCCTCAAGATCATGTTTATCCAAATCAACAAAGACCTCAAGGACAATAATTTCAATCATCACCGCAGTTTGCGTCTAATCAAGGGAACTACAACAAACCGTTTGTGAGCCAAGGGCAAAACAGAGGCGCTGGATATGGCCAAGGAAATTTCCAACAAAGGCCTCAGTACAATAACTACCAAGGAGGTAATCAACAAAGGCCGCAATTCAGTAACTTCCAAGGAGGTTATCAAGCACAACAACCCGTTTCTCAAGCACCCCCACCGTCTCAAGACAATGAGATGAAGGCTATGATGAAGCAACTTATTGATGGTCAAAACAGAGCAGACAATCAATATAGTGATCTTAAAGGCAAGTTTGATGCATTATCTTCACATGTCAAAACACTTGAGAATCAAGTAGCTCAAACCACCTCTTCTTCTACAAGACCACCTGGGGTTCTTCCTGGCAAACCTGTCCCAAACCCGAAAGACTACAACCATGGCAAGGAGTTTATCAATGTTATCACTCTAAGGAGTGGGAAACAGTTGGAACCGGTCTTACAAAAAGAGAAGGCAGTTAACGTTTCTGACAAACCGAAAGAAGAAAAGGACGAAGGAGAGTCAAGTGCAAGGCCTTTAGTGATTAATGATAAGTCTCAAGATGATACCATTGAAGATGCTTCTGTTGAGAAAATTATTCTGCCACCCTACATACCTAAGTTGCCATTTCCTGGGCGCCAAAGGAAAATCCCAAGAGAAAAGGAGTATGCTCATTTTGATGATATTATGAGACAACTTCAGGTTAAACTTCCTTTTTTTGAGTTGGTACAGAATATTCCTCTCTATAGGAAGTATCTTAAAGACATCTTATCTAAAAAGAAAACCATAGAGGAAGGCGTTCCATTGATTACCCATGAGTGTAGTGCAATTCTACAGAACGTTATACCCAAAAAAAAGGAAGATCCAGGTAGTTTTGTGTTGTCCTGCAGAATTGGTGAGTCAATGTTTGAAAGATGTCTCTGTGACTTGGGTGCAAGTGTGAGTCTAATGCCTTTGTCCGTTTCAAAACGCTTGGGGATAGACAACTTTAAACCTTCGGGAATCTCACTTGTTCTAGCAGACCGTTCTGTTAGGTTTCCAGTTGGAGTGGCTGAAGATGTTCATGTTAGATTAGGAAATTTCTACATTCCTACCGATTTTATTGTGTTGGATCTTGATGAAAAGCCAAGAGATCCACTTATACTTGGTAGACCATTTTTGCACACTGCTGGTGCATTAATTTATGTGAGGAGAAACCAAATCAAACTGTATATTGGAGACATTGAGCAACAGTTTGACATGGAGAGGGTTATGAAGAAACCCACCATTGAAGGTCAAGCTTTTTTGGTTGATATTATGGATGAATTAGCTAACGAATTTCTAGAGGAATTGAGCACTGAAAATCCTCTACAGATTGCCTTAACTACAGAAGAGAGTCAGTTTGGGTACGTTAGGGAAGAGACAACGGGTTTGGCAAGAATTCTTAATTCTAGTGAGGAATTGGGTGAAGAGATTGCATATGCTGAGCTTGAGATACCGTTGAAAGAAAAGCCAGAAATAAAATCTACTCCAAAAGAGACTAACAATTGGAGTAAATCAATTGCACCAAAACTAGAGCTCAAACCGCTTCCCACAGGGCTAAGGTACGCGTTTCTCGGTCCTAATTCTACTTACCCTGTTATAATCAATGATGAACTGAACAATGTGGAGATAGCCTTGTTGTTATGTGAATTGAGAAAGTATCGAAAAGCTTTGGGATACTCTCTAGATGACATAAAAAGAATTTCTCCAAACCTTTGTATGCATAGGATATATCTAGAGGATGAATCTATGACTTCTGTAGAACATCAGAGAAGTTTAAATCCTAATCTAAGAGATGTTGTAAAGAAAGAGATTATAAAACTTCTAAATGAGGGAGTTATTTACCCTATCTCTGATAGTATATGGGTAAGCCCTGTCCATGTAGTACCTAAGAAAGGCGGTGTCACTGTGATTCAAAACGATAAAAATGAACTAATTCCAACAAGAACTATCACGAGACATCGAATGTACATTGATTACCGTAAACTTAATGTTACAACCCGAAAAGATCATTTCCTACTACCATTCATTGACCAAATGCTAGAAAGACTAGCCAACCATCCCTACTATTGTTTTCTTGATGGGTATTCGAGATTCTTTCAAATCCCGATACACCCTGATGATCAAGAGAAAACCACCTTCACATGTCATTATGGTACCTTTGCATATCGAAGGATGCCATTTGGATTATGTAATGCTCCAGCAACCTTTCAGCGTTGTATGATGTCAATTTTTACTGATATGATTGAGGACATCATGGAGGTTTTCATGGATGACTTCTCTGTGCATGGCACATCTTTTTCTGTTTGTTTGTCTAATCTATGCAGGGTTCTTCAACGTTGTGTAGACAAACATCTAGTTCTTAATTGGGAGAAATGTCACTTCATGGTGAGAGATGGGATTGTACTTGGTCATAGAATTTCAGAGAGCAGAATTGAGGTTGATAAGGCCAAGATTGAGGTTATGCTGGCAATGCAACCGCCTAATTCAGTAAGAGGTATTAGAAGCTTTCTAGGACATGATGGGTTCTACAGAAGGTTTATCAAAGACTTCTCCAAAATTGTTAGGCCATTGACTCATCTTCTATGCAAAGATCAAAAATTTGAGTTCAATGAAGACTGCTTAAAGGCGTTCTTTTCTATCAAAGCATCACTTGTGAGTGCTCCTGTTGTACAACCACCAGATTGGGAATTACCTTTTAAGTTAATGTGTGATGCTAGCGACTATGCTGTTGGTGCTGTTTTAGGACAGCGGAAAGACAAAAAGCTTTATATTATATATTACGCTAGCCGCACATTAAATGGAGCACAAATCAACTACGCTACCACCGAGAAGGAGTTTTTAGTGATTGTTTATGCCTTCGAGAAATTGAGATCCTACCTAGTTGGATCTAAAGTTATTGTTCACACTGATCATGCTGCATTTCGGTATTTGTTATCGAAGAAGGATGCAAAACCAAGACTGTTACGGTGGATTCTCCTACTACAAGAGTTTGATTTGGAGATTCAAGACAAGAAGGGCATAGAGAATGGAGTTGCTGATAACCTGTCAAGGCTGAGAGTTGACCAGGGAATTCTGATTTATGATGCTTTGCGGGGTGAAGAACTGACTTCCATTGAAGAAGGATACCTCTTGGAGGTAGAGAAAACTCAGAAAATAAGAACTATGGAGCTCATGACATTGCATACAGGTGATGGTGGATTACCTTGGTATGTAGATTTTGCGAACTACTTGGCTGCAGAAAGGGAACCTGACAACTTTGTTGGATATAGGAAGAAGAAATTCTTGAGAGACATCAGACATTACTTTTGGGATGAGCCTTATTTGTGCAAGCAGTGTTCTGATGGAGTTTTCAGAAGATGCGTATCAGAGGAAGAAGTTCCCGACATTCTGTTTCATTGCCATAGTTCAACTTATGCAGGACACTTTGCTACATTCAAGACAGTGTCTAAGGCTCTACAAGCTAGATTCTAGTGGCCAACTATGTTTAGAGATGCTCTTGCCTTCGTATCTAAGTGCGATTCTTGTCAGAGGCAAGGCAACATCAGTAACAGAAATGAGATGCTTCAAAATTTTATCTTGGAGGTTGAGGTTGAGGTTTTCGACATCTGGGGTATTGATTTCATGGGTCCTTTCCCATCTTCCCATGGAAACCAATACATTCTCGTTGCAATAGACTATGTGTCTAAATGGGTTGAAGCGTTGGCTAGCCCAACTAATGATGCAAGAGTGGTTGTGAAGATGTTCAAATCTGTGATCTTCCCAAGGTTTGGTGTGCCTCGAGTGGTAATCAGCGTTCACGGTTCTCACTTCATCAATAAGGTCTTTGATGGTATTTTAAAGAAGCATGGAGTCAAGCACAAGGTCACCACTCCTTACCATCCTCAGACGAGTGGACAAGTTGAGATTTCCAACAGGGAGATCAAGAGCATTTTTGCAGAAAGTTGTAGGCATTATGAGAAAGGATTGGGCTGTAAAGCTTGATGACGCTCTTTGGGCATATATGATGGCTTACAAGACACCTCTAGGCATGACACCGTTCCATCTTGTCTATGGGAAATCATGTCATCTTCCAGTTGAGCTAGAATACAAAGCAGCATGGGCTGTTAAGTTGCAGAACTTTGACATCAAGTCTGCTTCTGAAAGGAGGTTAATGCAATTAAATGAGCTGGAAGAGATACGTCATATGGCCTATGAGAACTCAAGGATATACAAGGAAAGGACAAAGGCTTATCATGACAAGAAGATCATCTCTAGGAACTTCGCTGCAAATGATCAGGTATTACTCTTTAATTCTCGCCTGAAACTTTTTCCTGGGAACTTGAAATCGAGATGGTTTGGTACTTTCACAATCAAAGAGGTGAGACCATATGGAGCTGTAGTTTTGCTGGACTCTGCAGGAAGTGAATTTGTGGTTAATGGGCAACGTCTTAAGCCGTATCTCGCTAACACCGAAATCACTAGAGGAGATACTGTTCCTCTTAGTGATCCACCTCAAGCCTAGACGACATCTAAGTCAAGCTCGTGACTTAAAACAAGCGCTTTGTGGGAGGCAACCCACCAGGTACTTCTGTATATACTTGTGTGTTTTTATTATTTTTATTTTTCATTTTTATTTTCGATGTGTTTTGGTTTAAAATTTTGATTGTGTGATTCTGTTTTTATGTGGATCGATCGATCCAACTTCTGGATTGATCGATTGGATGCTTTCACATTTGGTTTTGATTTCGTTTCTCAGAAAGATCGATCGATCGAATCCTTGAAGACAGAGGAACGGATTGACCGATCCACCTCAAGATCGATCGATCCAGTTCAACGAACCAAAACCACAACATCGACAGAGCCACGGATCGACCGGACCAACATAGATCTATCGATCCATTTCGACGCTCCAAAACAGAGGAAAAACAGAGACAAGGATCGACTGATCCACAACAAGATCGATCGATCCGCTTCCGATGTACGTTTAATAGCCAAATCAGCGACCGAGTGACAGATTGATCAAAACAAGACGGATCGATCGATCCGAATAGACTACAATTCAAAACATAAACAGATTGACTGATCCATCTGTAGATCGACCGATCCACCCATGACGTGCAATAGCCAAATCAGCGACAGAGGCACATATCGACCACATTATAATGGATCGATCGCTCGACCAAATACGTACAAATCAACAAATTAGTGGATCGATTGATCCACATGTAGATCGATCAATCCGATTTGACGATCCTTAATCAACCAAACAAGCGACCGAATGACATATCGACCAGGCAAAGACAGATCGACTAATGAACTAGTGGATCGATCGATCCAGTGCCCAGGTAAGTCCAATATCGTACACAAACTCGATTTTAAACTGGTTATTTCACTTATTTTAAAGCAAACAAACACGGTTATGTTATCAAAACCTGATTTCTAAAGATCAAAACAATATTTATCACATTCTCTCTATCTCTTTCACGATTTTGAAGAGAGAATTTCAAAAATTTTGATTTCACCATAACTTAATAGATTGTTAGCAGAATTGAGTGATTTTTGGGTCCATTCCAATCGGATTTTCCTCCTCTTTCTGATTCTGGCAACGTCTCAATCGATCTGAAATGGTATGTCACCCTAACCTCATTTTCTCAATCGACGTTCTTGGCAAAAAGGCTCAAATTTGATGTTTGGTTGGCTTGTTTAGATGATTTCGTGGTTTGCTATGCACCTTTAGGTTGATTTTTGATTAGATTCATGCCTTAATTCCATTCATTTGAGTGATTGAATTTTTGGATTTGGGATTATTTAATATTTTTGGATTTGTTTGGACTGTAATGGTTATTGATGCCATTGTTTTAATTGTGGTTGTCATTGATGCCATTGTGCCTCTTTGGTTGGTACCAATGCTACAAATGAACTTTGTTGTGCTTGTAATGTGAAATTTTCATCAATTGAACTTTTGTTTTGTTTTGTATGGAATGGCTAAGACGGGCAACAATAGGAGAAACCCTTCACAAGCTCCTGCTAGCACCGGAGAGCGAGAAAGAGTTCCACCTACAAAACCCTCTCGCAAGGAAAAAGGCAAAGGACTAGCTTCATCTTCGAGTGCCAATGTAGAGGAAGACACTGAGTATACAACTGCTCCTTGGCCTCGCCCTGATGATACGCCTTTTACTTCTGACATACGGGGTGATCTAATCCCGCACATGTCCTTAACAGAGCTGCAATCCGAGACTGGATACACTACACGCAGACCTGGCCATGCATGGGATCGCTTCAACAGCATCTTCTATAATGGTCTGTTACGTGTCTCCATGACCCCTACTACATTTGTCTGTGAGAGAACATTGAGAAAAATGGGCATAGTAGAGGATGTCAGAGAGATGTGGACTCGGATGAGACTTGGCAGACTTGGGTATACGACATATCTGCTTTATCCCGAGCTGGTGCGCCAATTTCTAGCCTCTGTTGAGCTTCGGTTCAAAGATATCACCATCCACGCAGCTAGTGAGGGGACTCTTTCCTACCTTTGCAGAGGTATGCTCTATCAGATCTCCATACCAGACTTGTGTGATCTTTATGGTTTTGATAGAACAATAGTGTGCTGTAGATTTCCAGAGTTTCCCGAAGCTGCTATGTTGTGGGGATTGATTGGTGCAGGACCATTTTACACGGCCAATACTCGGGAAGCCAAGTTAAGTTTGATTCGCAACCCTGTGATTAGAGTATTGGTAAAGACCCTCGGGCACACTTTTTCTGGGAAGGAAGAAACGGGTACTCTACGGGCTAATGAGTTACTAATGATTGATTATGGGCTTCCTGAAGCCGTCTGGGAGACATACCATGAGGAGGTACCATTATGGCCTGCCACGAACTTAGGGGCAGTCTTTGCTGCCACGCTGGTGCAGAAGAAGACACGTGGCCTTAGGACTGAAGGTAAGAAGAAAGTGGAGATTGTTGGGAGCCTGTTGACACTGATTTTCAGGTATCATGGGATAGATGTTGCCTCTACCAAATGCATAGAGACGATCGAGTACTTCAATGAGAGGTTCTTCAAGAATGCCCAGATACTTGAAGGGGATCGCAAGTATCTATTCTATGATCGGGCAGGCATCACGAGACGCTGCCTACTACCTCTCCCTGCTTTCATACCTCCCATATCCAGGGAGAACTTAGAGTTGCTTCCCGATCCGGCACCTACTCCTGCTCGACGTCGAGTTATCACTATGCAAGATATGTATCGTAGAGTGCAATCCGACTTTGCTCAGCAGACATCCCATCCATCTCCTGCACCTGACGCATCTGAGCCTCCACTACCTCCTTATCCCAGTGAGTTTGATCTTCCCTCGCTTTCTCCAAATGCATCTGACTCCGAGCGCTTGACTTGGCTAGTAGAGTCTCAGAGGACGCAACACACGATGTTGCAGAGAATGTGGAGCGCGATTGCTAGGCTCAGTTGCCCGCGTCCACCTTCTTGTTTTCGCACCAGCACCACAGAGACTCGAGGCGCAAATGATGATACTATAGCTGGTCCTAGTGTTACTGGACACAGGACTGTAGATGAGGATGCTACAGCTAGTCTTTCTGTTGCTAGACACAGGACTTCAGATGAGGATGATGCGCCTATACCGGCACTCCCACCTAGGTGTCGTAGAGTACTAGGAGAGAGCCAGAGTACCAGCTCCGAAGACCTTTGATCGCCGTCTCCAATTCGAGAGCCCACCACCACGATTTGCTTCCATCTACATCACTGTAAAATACTCTACTTTTCCATTGTCTTATATCATTTCGTTTCTTGGACTCCTTTTCTGGTACTAGTCTTCACCCCGGGACGGTGTGATGCAAGTCCGGGGGAGGATGTCTTTTTGAGTACTGATATTGTTTGCACTTTTGGATTTTATGTTTATTTATGTTTTAAGTCTTTTATCTTTTATCGAGTCTGTCACTTTTATCGAGTCAAAAACCATATCTTTTATTGAGTCAAACTATTGTTTGAGAACTAAGTTTTTCCATTGGAATTGCACCATGCATTTGTTCGTTTGCCATGAGACAATTTTACATCGTTTAAAAATGATCCGGAATCACAGAATAATCAATGGTTAGATCATTGTATTAAAATTTATGTCACTTGAACTTAATCTTATTCACTTGAACTTAACTTGAAATTAATCATGTCTCACTTAGGGAGTTGGAAATCATGTAATGGATCATACATTTGGAGTTCTCTTTCTACTTTGATATCACTCTTTGCTAACTCCAAATGGCTAGACTCATTTTTATTGTAGTACCACACCTCTCACCCTATCTATGATTTAAACCACATGCATTCTTGTTTATTATCATCATGTGCATTCATGTGCAAAAACTACGGAGTACATAGACCGACATAGCTTTCCTTTCGTTAGGATTATGGTTTGTAGTTTTTATAGGATGTGATCATGAGTTGATATTGAGCCTAAATGGCTAAGTGGTGAATCCATGTGTTTTATTTGGAATTACAAGTTTGAATCTTATTGATGCAGTTCTAAAATCAAGAAACCGGTTTTTCCTATCTAAAAAAAAAAAAAAAAAAAAACAATAACGAAAAGAAACAAAAAGAAAAAAACATATTTCGTTAACAAAAAGAATAAATCCGGGAAAAAGTTTAAACTTTGTTAATCTTTTTTTATTTGCATCAAGAAAATTTGTAGTATTATTTGGGAAAATCGAATGGTTAGATGATCCAAGAGAAAGGGAAGTTATGTACCTCCTAATTGGTATGTGTCTCACTGTGATTTTGCATAATGATTTGCACCCGTTTACATTGTTGAAAACCATAAACACTGTGAGTCACCATAGATTACCACCAAACCTAGACCATAACGTGTTTCGTATCCCCTTTGTGAGAGTACCCACACCTTTAATGAATGTTAAAAGGTTAAGTTCTATGTCTCTTACAGAGTTTTGTGATATAGAGATTTGATATTTGGTGTTCTAATCAAGGCGAAGTACATTGTAGTACGATTTGATCTAAACTTTGTACTAAGTGGTTAGTAGGCTTATGGTACTTGGCATGATCCCGAAAAGCTTGTGTTAGTTCTCGTGTTTTTGTAAATTTTGCGTTTTATTTCAAACCTCTTTTCTTGGCCTAGATTTTTATTTTTCTTGAGGACAAGCAAGGATCTAAGTCTGGGGGAATTGATATGTTGTGTTTTTACACGTTTTTGTACATTGTTTTCATACCGTTTTTGTTTTGATTGTCTTGTTTTTGTCCGTCCTTGTGTCTTTTTGGTTGTATTTTGATTTTTGTACAGGATACGGAAGCCTCAATTAACAAGAGCGCTGCAAAGCATGTTCGGATCGCGAGAAGGAGAATTTATGCAAGAAGAACACATGGACCGATCGATCCACAGTCTCATCCGACCTTAACAACAAGAGATCGATCAATCACCAACCAAGATCGATCGATCCATCTCTCCGTCCATTCATATTAACAACGGATCGATCGATCCTTGTCCTGGATCGATCGATTCATTTTTCACCCGATCCTGATCTGACCGTACGATCCGCAGCTCTAACGATCAAGGCATAAACGAGTAGATCGATCGATCCTTAAGTGGATCGATCGATCCACTCATGTCGGCCAGGCAATGATTTTAACTTTCTTCTGCAGAAAATTTGTAAAAATATACTTAAATACTCTAAGTTTGTAACATAAGATATTATTAAGTTTTTAGCTAGTTTTTATCATCTTTCTCTCTGTTTTTCTTCTTCAAGAACATCAAGAACACCAAGAACACAAATCTTTTATAATGAAGAAGTTTTCTTAATTCCTCTCTTAATCTCTTTGTCTTTTCATTATGAATGCTTCTATAGTTTTATATTTTGTTGTAGTTATGTGTGAGTAGACTTTTATTGGGTCTTAGGATTCATAGGAGAGTTTAGGATTGATGTGTTAGATTGAATGTTTATAGCTTTCATATGCTTAGGTTCTTCATTTCATACAATCTTAATGCTAGAATTAGCTTGATCTACTAATTCTTGAACCTAGAGAAGTTCATACACCAAAAGTAATTTCGAAGTTCTTTGATTCTTGTGTTTATGAGCAATATATTCCTAGCCAATGACAGTTGATGTTAGGAAATATTGTGAACTCAATGAACTTGTTCGGTAATGCTAATTCGGTTATGAGAAATCAAACGACAGTTTAGTTTTTGAATAATCGAATTTAGAGTTTAATGCCACGGCAGTGGGTTAGTCTACCTTATGTTCATGTTCTAGAACAGATGTGTAAGTTATTAAGCTTAATTCATTTTAGTTTTCCGTTAGTCTAGAATTCTCCGAAAAACTTTAGTGCCCAATGCTTTTAAATCATCATTTTCATTATCATTATCAATTGTTTTCATGTAAACAAATTACAAAAAGAAACTAAAACTCAAGGCTTTAGCTAAGAATGAATCCCGTAAGTTTTTAGTATAACCATTGGTCCTTGTGGTTCGACCTCGCATATACTACCTAACGGTTAGTTGTATCGAGTAATTGAGTACCGTAAAAAGGATACAATCAGTGCCACGGCAGTGGGCTAATCCACCTTGCGTTCATGTTCTAGAACGGTTCTGTAAGTTATTAAGTTTAGTTCATTTCAGTTTTCCGTTAGTCTAGAATTTCCCGAAAAACCTTAATACCCAATGCTTTCAAATCATCAATTTCATTATCGTTATCAATTGTTTTCATGTTTACAAATTACAAAAAGAAACCAAAACTCAAATCTTTAGCTAAGAATGAATCCCATATGTTTTTAGTATAACCATTAGTCCTTGTGGTTCGACTTCGCATATACTATGTAACGGTTAGTTGTATCGAGTAAAATTAGTACCATAAAAAGATACAATCATCGGGCAAATCTAATGTAAAATAGAGAAACATAACAGTGGAATCTCTTGACCATTTCACAATCTCTTGACCATTTGGCAGTGCATGCTTAATTATTATTTCTTCCGTTTTAAAATATAATATGTTTTAGGTAACAAAAAATATATATATTATGTTTTAGGATTTAACACGAAGGAATATGTACTTATAGGCAAAATATCTTATTTCTTTAACAAAAACATTATAAAAAAACAAAAAAAAACATTTGATTGCTTTTTAAATTTTTAGATAAATTATTTTTTTCTTTTTTTTTATATGGTAATATGAAAATATTAAATATTTTGAAATAAGAAATTTTTTTTTAAATATCTTATATTTTGAAACGGAAAGAGTATATGATTGTTATAAATCTATATTATCGGGATAATGGAGATACTAGTTTTGATTATTTGACCAGCTTCTAACTTTTTCTCGTCAAAGTCAACGATCTTCTCTCTCACGGTTTTCTCGTCAAAGTCAACTATCTTCTCTCTCACGGAACATCTTCAGAGGATATACACAAGTATTTGATGTTTAACACAACTATTTTGTTCTGGTCTTGGAGAGCATGAAGCTCAAGGCTGTTTTTTTACCAATCTTTTGGTTTTTCCTCATAACCTTAGATTCTGTTTCTGCAGAAGAAATCTGTTCCAATGGATTCTTTAAGCCCAATAGTACATACGACTTAAACCGTCGTTCAGTACTATCTTCTCTTGCTTCTAATTTCACAGATCACGACGGATTCTACAACTCCTCGATCGGCCAAAATCCCAACAGAATCTTCATCATTGGCATGTGCATCCCTGGAACTAAACCAGAGACTTGCTCAGATTGCATCAAAGGCGCATCAGACGGCTTGTTAAGGAGCTGTCCTAACCAAACAGAAGCTTATACATGGCCAGATTGTTGTATGGTACGTTATTCCAACACCGGAGATATCAACTCTCATGTAACATTTTATGATAGAATCGCTATGGACCCGTCTCAAGTGCTGTCCAATACCGGAGATATACTCTCTAATGTAACAGTATTTGATATAATCGGGGAAGAGTTAATGGCCCGTACCATAACTGCAGCTCCATTGAGAAATCATGGACATAAGTACTATGCAGCTGGTGTTGCTTCTTTGACAACAAGCCAAATTGTATACGCAATGATGCAATGTGCACCGGATGTTTCTCCTGGTGATTGTGGGTTTTGTCTTAGGGGCAATCTTAATAAGTATGATTCATGTTGTCGCCATAAACAAGGTGGTGCTGTTATAAGATCAACTTGCTTTATCCGGTGGGAATTGCATCCTTTTGCTGAAGCTTTTGAGAATATTACATTGCCACCGCCTCAACCGCAGTCTCAGCCACCGCTTTCTTCGACGCCTCCGGTACACAATCAGAAATATACAACCGACAAAAGTAATTCTTCCTTATTATTTTGACAAGAATTTGTTGAAAACTGAAATTGAAGTTACTCATTTGCAATGATTGTTGGTTATGCAGATGGAAAAACAATATCGATAGGGACTATAGTGGCGATTGTTGTCCCTACAGTCGTTATCTTGGTACTTGCTATAGGATTTTTGGTTAGCAGGAGAAGAAAATTATACAAAACAGTTGAAGTTCAAGGTTGGTTGGTTGAGGTTCTACTAGAAGTAAATCACATACAAATGCTGGAAAATTTTTGGATGTTGAGGAAGATGTTTTTCACTTTCTTTGTGTAGTTGGTGATGAGATCACAACAATACACTCGGTGCAATTCGATTTGAAGATGATCGAAGCTGCAACTGATAAGTTTTCGGACAGTGACATGATCGGGCGAGGTGGATTTGGTGAAGTTTACAGAGTATAAGCTCCTTTTTATCTGTCTGGTTTGCTACTTGTCTATATGAACGTTTTAGTAAGCGAATATGGTGTTTGATTCATCTTTTTTTTTTTTTTTTTTGTAGGGGAAGCTTTCAACTGGAACTGAAGTAGCGGTGAAGAGACTGTCGAAAACATCACGACAAGGCGCCCAAGAGTTCAAGAGTGAGGCTGTTCTTGTGACAAAGCTTCAGCATAGAAATCTGGTTAGGCTTCTTGGATTTTGTTTGGAAGGAGAAGAAAAAATACTCGTCTACGAGTTTGTACCTAATAAAAGCCTTGACTATTTCCTGTTCGGTATGATATGATCGCTTTAATGCTTATAAGTACTTAAAAGTACTTATGGTTGCTAATGGTATAACATTTATGCAATGTACAGACCCTGCAAAGCGAGGCCAACTGAACTGGACAAGACGGTACAACATTATTGCAGGGATTGCTCGAGGAATTATGTATCTTCATCATGATTCACGTCTTACAATCATACACCGTGATCTGAAAGCAAGTAACATTCTCTTAGATGCCGAGTTGAACCCCAAAATCGCAGATTTTGGCATGGCAAGGATTTACAATATTGATCAAACTCATGCCAACACAAAAAGAATCGTTGGAACATAGTAAACTTTTTCTCTTAATTAATTTTACAAACTCTGTTTAGTGGTTACTTGTATGCTAAAAAACGTTTCCTTATTTGCAGTGGTTATATGTCTCCAGAATATGCAATGCGTGGCCATTTCTCCATGAAATCTGATGTCTATAGCTTTGGAGTAATGATTCTAGAGATAATAAGTGGTAAAAAGAATAGCAGCTACTACGACATTGATGATTCTCCTGGCAATTTGGTCACACATGTGAGTATATATCTTTCGAGTTACATGGGTGTATACAATTAAGATTAAGCCAAAGGATATTAATTTATTTGATCACTTTTGTTAGGCTTGGAAGCTTTGGAGAACAGGGTCACGATTAGAACTCGTGGATCCGACAATAAGAGAGAGTTCTCCGAGTAATGAGGCTATTATTAGATGCATCTATGTCGCACTTTCATGTGTTCAAGAAGATCCTGCAGATCGACCAATGTTGCCAGCAATCGTCGTGATGCTCACTAGTAGCACAGAAGATACTTTACCTGTGCCTCGCGCACCCGGCTTTTGCCTCTCAAACACGAGTGAACAATCCACAAGCATGTCTATTCCCGGTTCTAACAATGAAGTATCGATCACAGATCTAGAACCTCGTTGATGAATAATAT
This sequence comes from Turritis glabra, assembly GCA_900406565.1. Lineage (NCBI taxonomy): Eukaryota > Viridiplantae > Streptophyta > Magnoliopsida > Brassicales > Brassicaceae > Turritis > Turritis glabra. Next base: position 3,779,946 of record OVBN01000243.1, on the reverse strand, counting down.
TTCCTTGATATTGGAACTGTAATGAGTATACGGAAATATCAACATTTTCTCTTGTTCTTGTCATTAATGTTCTACTTTATGAGATATTTAAACAAATCTATAGACATATACATCATTTACTTGTATTACATATACATACATTCTACAACAAGAAACACCTTTTTGAATATATCATCTGTACTTCAGAATTATATAGATTGGTCATTGGTAGGGCAGAGATAAATAACCGTACCGAAATAACCGAACGAGATTTTGGTTGTTCGGTTCGGTTTCGGTTATGGATCATTAATAGATTGTTAATCTGTGAAATTTAGTTTGGTTAACCAAAAACTTTGGTTAGTTTTGTCGGTGCTCGATTAACTGAAGTATATATATATATATATATATATATATATATTTTGAATAACCGGATTATACCACAATTATATCGGTTTTACAAAAAATAAAATAAGTTTTTGTTAATAACCGAACTACCCGAATCTAAGCGAAATAACCGAATTTATCCTAAAATAACCGAAATAAAACGGATTTTAAAAAATAAACAAACAAAATTTCGATTAAAAAAGAATAAACAAAATTTTGAAATTCAAAACCGAAATTAAATGAGGAACGAACGATGAACCAAGATTTTGTTCGATTAATTTTGGCAACATTTTTAAAAGTCAAAATAATCAAAGAACCGATGGAAAATATTAAGGAAATAGATATAGAGAATAATTTGGAATAAACAAAAGAAAACCATAGATTTTATTCTAATTGACCTTGTTTTTTTTTTCTATTATTTCATCTTTTGAGGAACTAGTGGAGGTGGAGGTGGACCACGACATCTATGTGATTTTTCACATCCCCATCGGTACGGATTCGCCGGTTGATAGGGTGGACATTTGCCATGATCACATCCTGGTTGGGGATTGCCACGTCTTATTGCTGGATAGCCAATCACTTTTGCAGCTGCTACGTTCATGTTACTTATAACCACACATGCAATGAATATTGCCACGAGCATAAACCTTTTTGTTCCTTTCAATATGTTCATGATGATTGGTGCCTTTATTTTTGGGTTGAAATGTGTGTATTTGTGTTTTAAATAGCCAAGAGTGTTTTTATGAGTGTAAAAAAGGGTGCACTTTGTGATATTTATAGTGAATGAAAATTTTGAAAGATAAGGATCCATACATATCAAAATATTGATATTTGTTGAATCATATGAAATGAATTCAGTTTGTCTTAATCTTTGGAATGCATTGTGTCATGAAATTATTAGTTGGTCAATTAAAAGTTATAAACTGCCTTTTCTTTTTCGTTTTACTTAAAAAAGAGATTACAGTAGGATATGTGAAATTAACAAGTAGAGGATATACCTATCGATGTTCTTACAAATTAAACTACTAACTATATATATATGCCAAAATAGTTAATAGTAATACTAATACGTTACTTCTATATGCATAATAGATTAGGTGTAATATATTATCAATACGTGGAAATGGATTACAAACAGTCAAACACTAATTTTTCATAGTTATCTGCAAGATTAGTGACTAATTTCCTTAGAAAAACTGATCGAGTGACCGTTGGGTGAAAAATGAATCAACATACCAAACAAAAATGTGTCAGAAAACGTTGCAACTTGGATCCCACGGATATGGGCGTCAAAATTGGTTTGTATGATTTGGACTGGTTTCTATTTACTAAATTGGTTTGTATGATTCCGAAGTGGGAAACGGAATCTAACTACTACATTTATCTTCTGTTCAGTATTACTTGAGAACTAAGAGTTTTGGGTTTCAACGTATCGTTTCACTATTTTTTATATCAATTTGAGGTTATAATGTACGAATTTGTATGAATTTATTACGAATGATTCATGTAAACAAAAAAAACCTCACATCAACTCAGGGTTTAACAGTATACAAAACGACGTCGTTTAGCAACAATCGGTTTGTCCGGTAAGGATTTATTCGGATTTCTAACATCTGAGCTTGTGCCTCATTTGACATTTCTGTTGCGAGCGTTACTGCAAATGATCTATTTTAAAGAACAGAAGAACCCATAGCTACAAAATCTTCGTTTTTGTTTGTTCTTGGTTTGAACATCTTGATTGGTCAATTGAATCTATGGCGATGGCTATGAGACTTCCGGCGATGCAGCTGCTGCTATCTTCAAGGTTTTCCTTCCTTTCACCACAAGCTGAAGCTGAAGCTCCGGCTCGTCCTCATTTGATGCTTCAAAGATCCATCGTATTTGAGCTTCTTTGCAGTTCCTTTTTGTGCTAGTTTGACTCATTTCTTGATCAAATTCAGGATTTTCAGGTATCGATATTTGATCAAATTACCAGTATATGATTCTATATAAATTTTGTACTGAATGTGTTGTTTATGTAGACTGTTTCTTGTCTTCTCAAGTCTGCTTATTGCAAATTTGATGCAAATGTGTTATCCGGTTGGGTTTTGTTGGTTGTGTGGTCTAAGTTTGTTTGTTGACCATTGACTCCACTAACGATTCAGAGTTTCTTGGCGTCTTTTACTTTTAGGGTCTGGCAAATTCAGTGTACCTGTCAAATTTTTCATAAATTGGAAAATCTGCAAAGAGAACCCACAAGGTATTTGATGCCCAAAATAAAATAAAAAACTTACTTGATTCTATATCTAATCACAATCCCTTTTTTTCTGATCTTGAGAGAATGAAGCTCAATACTTTAGTTTTACCAGTCTTCTGTTTTTACTTAAAAACCTTATATTCTGTTTCTGCCCAAACCTGCTTCAATGGATACTTTAAACCCAATGGTACTTTCGACTTAAACCGTCGTCGAATCCTCTCTTCTCTTGCTTCTAATGTCACAGCTCACAACGGCTTCTACAGCTCCTCCATCGGCCAAGATACCGACAGAATCTTCATCATTGGCATGTGCATCCCTGGAACTAAGCCAAAGACTTGTTCAGATTGCATCAAAGGCTCATCAGACGGCTTGTTACGAAGCTGTCCTAACCAAACAGTTGGTTACGTATGGCCAGATTGTTGTATGGTACGTTATTCCAACATTTCCTTCTCTGGATCACTCGTTATGGAACCCTCTCAACCGGTGTCCGATCCCACACCTATCGATGTTGATTTGACATTGTTTGATAGAATCTGGGATGAGTTAATGCTCCGTACGATAACTGCAGCTTCGAGCACTCATGGATCATCATCATTTGGACATAAGTACTTTGCAGCTGAGGTTGCTTCATTGACAGCTTTTCGAACTATATACGCGATGATGCAATGTACACCAGATGTTTCTTCAGGGGATTGTGAGTTTTGCCTGAAGAAAACTGTTGTTGATTATAAGACATGTTGTCGCGGTAACAGGGGTGGTGCTTCTGTAAGACCATTTTGCTTTATCCGGTGGGATTTGTATCCTTTCGCTGGAGCTTTTGATAATATTACACTGCCATCGCCACCACCACCTATTAAGGAAATAGTATCATCATATCACCTATGATTACTCAAATCCCATATATCACTCTTGTATACATTATTTATATTATTCTATGTAATCTTTTTAATTATGCATTTTGATAATCTTATGTGCTTATGTATAAGTTGTATCCTTCCATTCACAACAACAATAACAATACAATTTAATATTTTTCCATTTACATGGTATCAGAGTCGGTTTTGATCATGAAACGACGTCTTCCTCTGTTAATAGCTCTCTCGCCACCCAAAATCTCAGGCCAATAGCTCTCTCTTTCTCTATTAATCGATTCTATATCCTCCTTCAAATCCCATTGTAACTCCGACAAGACACCAACGTCTCTGTCTCTCGGCCTCAATACACTACCAAGTACCAACAGCGCTTCTTGACGTGACCTAAGCTAACAAACAACAGCATAGGCCACTCTTCTTTTCTCTATGCAGCACCGACGTCAATATATTGTATGCTTAACGCATCCCACTGTTTACAGCCCATATCAAGTCGATATGCGGTTAAGTCGATCTCAACTTCATTAAGCCATATGCTTCCACACGACCATTGTCGTCCATGATCAAAGTTGATCCTATGTTAAGTCACAAGACTTTTCTAAGCTAAAATGATTCCTATAAATTCTTTTAAGTTATATGCTTCGAAACAATTAATATCATTCGAACCTCCACAAACGTATTCTCTGAAACGTTTTACGGTAGATCCGTCCAATCGCATGGGGTTAATTTTGGTTTTTTTATGCTTCTTCTTCACTCCTATCAAGTTTTTTAAAGATGTCAATCTCAAAACGTTGTGTGAGATACGATTCATCTTTGTGGCCAATTGGGTCTTTTGTGGTGATGGCCTTAGTGGTTGTTAAGGCTCAGGTTGAAGTCAACAAAAGGAAACAGCTCAAGTGAAGACAAACGACTACAGAATCTGCGTTTTGATGTCTCATGCCAATAATGTGACTCCTTTGGCGGTGCAACCTGTGACAGGTCAGCATGTAGAGACAAACATGTGAGAGCAAATTGTATAAAAGGACAGAATATGAGAAGCAAAGACGGTAAGAGAGACGAGTAATAGATTTGCATCGTAATAAAGAGAGAGAGATAACAAGAGAGGGTGAGAGAAAAGCAAGGATAAAGGGTTGAGAGTATACCTTCTTCCTTGAACTTCATCTTCTGGGTATTCTTTTCTCTGTTGGTGAGTGGTGTGAGTTGGGAGTGTGCTCTTGTAAACAGATTCTCAGAGTTACTCCAGTGAGCGGGTCATATGTCTCACCAAAACCGCGATACTCTATCGCACACGATCTCTCATAGAGCTCACTAGGATTTTTCTTTATGCCCAAGCACTCTTCTCTTAAAAAACATCCACAACTCCTCAACATGATTTTCTAATCACGTAAGAAAAGGTTTCCAATTTCCATAAGAAATTTTTTTTCCTTTTATCTTTTTCATTTTCTTTGTCAAACTCCAATTTCATCAAGTCTTTCAAATCTATTTATTAGTTTTTTTTCCTTTGTGATTCATCCTCAAAAAGTGCTCTAATCTTGTCTTCTCAAATTTTCTAAAAACCAGACACACACACAAAACATCAGCATCCTGTATCACTTCTTGTGTCACACATCAACGACATCAAACAGAAAAATTACATCTTCATTCTCCCCCTTTTTTACTATGTTTGTGAACTCAATAGTTCTAACTCCAAAACAACATCACCAAGCACATCATCATTCTCCCCCTGCTTGGGTCACAACATGGTCAAAACTAATTGGAAAATTGTCCCCGCTTTGCAAAACGAGGTTGATAGCCTAGTGACCCATCTCCATATAAATCATCTTTCGTAACACAAATCTTCTTGTGCCTTATACTTTCATGGCTGGATTCTCGAATGAATCTGAAACAATTCCGCATAATATGTCCTTGAACTCCACAATGATAACATGTTGGAACATGAAATCTCACATCATAAGCCTTCTCCATTTGATTTCTCTCCCTCAACAATCTAAAATACATTGACTTAATCTGCCCAACAACACCAGAATGATGACAAACATGCCAAAAAACTCGTCGAGGTGCACTCTGCAATTCGTAAATTTTTCTTGTATCTGTTGCAGTCTCTGTTTCAGTTCTCATATCAGAGACTAGTGTCAATGAGTTTGATTCAATTGCCATTTCTTATGTTCATTATTTCATAGCCATGAAATATTGGAAACTCGTGTATTGAGGAAAACTCTTATATACATGTTGTTAGGTCTGATTACTATCTTTGTATGGATCCAAGACCTGTTCTGATGCCAGTGTCTTTTCGTCAAATTTACTCTTTGTTTTATGAAGATTGAAATTGCCTTATCCACCTTTTTGTTCGCTTTGTTTCGTTTCTAAATAAAACCATCCTTCTTGACTTAATCAAAGCTGTTTATTTAGCTGTATCATCATACAAATCTTAAAGATTATCATTTGCGACCTGCTTTTTTTCAGGTCGCACCACTTCTTAAGGACTCCGAACAGCTTTCGTAGTCTCATAGCTTTCGCTCAGTTTGGACAAGTTAATGATGGTGCGTTCCTTATAATAACACTTTATGCGCATCAAACTAACTGTAATGACTACTTTCTCACAAATTAGTTTTATTATAGCTAAGGTTGTCACAGACAGAGTATCAGGATATATTCCAAAGGGTTTGGATTTGTTAGATATGCCACCTTAGAAGATTCTGCAAAAGGCATAGCTGGGATGGATGGGAAGGTACAGTTCATTCTAATATCGATTTCCTGATTAGCAAATCAAAATCTATCTAAGAGATTTACACTGACAAATAACAAATGGCTAAACTCCTCTCTGTTTCTCTGCAGTTTCTTGACGCTTGGATCATATTGGCAGAGTATGCAAGACCGAGAGAGCAATCGCAGTCATATCAACCTCAGAAAAACATCTCGTTTCTCCATATGGTAACCGCTAAAGAATATTAGTATTTACACTTCATTCTCTTCTCTTCTATGGTCGAACAGTTGTCTACATATCTAGCTACTCTGGAAAGTTCATAAACTTGGAAATATTTTTGAGTGATAACCAAAAACTTTTATTTGCTAGATACTATTAAGTTTAATAGAGATGATGATCTAGCGTACATGGTTAGGTCCAAGCCTTAAATTTCACCGGTTTGGATGTTATCACATTGGACTAATTGTATTTATTGGTCCTCACAATATTGATTTTACATGGAACAGTTAGCTCATATTTATCCGGTCAAGTTTTGTTGGTTGTGTGGTCTAAGTTTGTTTGTTGACTTTCATTGCAGCTATTGACTCCAAACTTGATCTGTTGACTCAGAATGTATGATTCAACTTAATTTTCAGGCCTTTTGATACTCTATTTGCTTAATTTTCCTAGACCATCTCTTTCAATTAAGAATGTATGGCCATATTTCGGAGTAAAGTCTATGTCTTGGCGTCTTTTAGGGTCTGGCATATTCAGTGAACCTGTCAAATTTTTCACAAAATGGAAAATCTGCCAAGAGAACCAACCCACACGGTACTTGATGCCCAAAATAAATAAGTAAACCTTTTGATTCTAATATCTAAACACAATCCTTTTTTTTGTTTTTTTCTGATCTTGAGAAGATGAAACTCAATACTTTATTTTTACCAGTCTTCTGTTTTTACTTAAAAACCTTATATTCTGTTTCTGCCCAAACCTGCTTCAATGGATACTTTAAACCCAATGGTACTTTCGACTTAAACCGTCGTCGAATCCTCTCTTCTCTTGCTTCTAATGTCACAGCTCACAACGGCTTCTACAGCTCCTCCATCGGCCAAGATACCGACAGAATCTTCATCATTGGTATGTGCATCCCTGGAACTAAACCAGAGACTTGTTCAGATTGCATCAAAGGCTCATCAGACGGCTTGTTACGAAGCTGTCCTAACCAAACAGTTGGTTACGTATGGCCAGATTGTTGTATGGTACGTTATTCCAACATTTCCTTCTCTGGATCACTCGTTATGGAACCCTCTCAACCGGTGTCCGATCCCACACATATCGATGTTGATTTGACATTGTTTGATAGAATCTGGGATGAGTTAATGCTTCGTACGATAACTGCAGCTTCGAGCACTCATGGAACATCATCATTAGGAAATAAGTACTATGCAGCTGAGGTAGCTTCATTGACAGCTTTTCGAACTATATACGCGGTGGTGCAATGTACACCAGATGTTTCTTCAGGGGATTGTGAGTTTTGTCTAAAGAAAACTGTTGATGATTATAAGAAATGTTGTCGCGGTAACAAGGGTGGTGCTTTTGTAAGACCATTTTGCTTTATCCGGTGGGATTTGTATCCTTTTGCTGGAGCTTTTGAGAATATTACACTGCCACCGCCACCGCCACCGTTTTTACCTCAGCCACCGCTTTCTTTGACTCCTCCGATAAGCGAGCGGACAAATACAACCGGAAAAGGTAAACTCCTTTTATATGGTTTGTAGCAAGAATCTGTTGAAAAGTGAAATTGAGTTACACGTTTGCAATGATTGTTGATGATTTCCCGGTTTGTTCAGACGGAAAAACAATTTCCACAGGGATTATTGTGGCAATACTATCCCTACCGTAGTTATCTTGGTACTGCTTCTTGTCGGTTTTGCGGTTTACAGGAGAAGAAAATCATACCAAACAGTTGAAGTTGAAGGTAGGTTCCTCTTCATGGTTTTGTTTTTGAGCTACCAGAAGTACATTACATACAAATTTTGGAAGAAAATTTGATGTTTTCACTTTCTTTGTGCAGCTGGTGATGACCAGATCACAAGAACACACTCAATGCAATTCAGTTTTAGGACGATTGAAGACGCAACTGATAAGTTCTCGGAATGTAACATGATTGGACAAGGTGGATTTGGTGAAGTTTACAGGGTAATAAGTTCTTTCTTTTTCTGGTTTGCTACTTCTCTGTACGAAGTTTAATAAATACATCATTAAAGTAAAGCGGATATGGTGTTTGATTCATCTTAATTGTTGTAGGGAACACTTTTGAATGGCACTGAAGTAGCGGTAAAGAGACTGTCAAAAATATCAGGACAAGGCGCACAAGAGTTCAAGAACGAGGCTGTTCTTGTGACAAAGCTTCAGCATAGGAATCTGGTTAGGCTTCTTGGATTTTGTTTGGAAGGAGAAGAAAAGATACTCGTGTACGAGTTTGTACCCAACAAAAGCCTCGACTATTTCTTGTTCGGTATGATACGAGCTTAATTGATACTTACAAGTTCCGAGTAGTCCTTTTGTTGCTAATTATATTTATCTATGCAATATACAGATCCTGAAAAGCAAGGAGAACTAGACTGGACAAGACGGTACAACATTATTGGAGGCATTGCTCGAGGGATTCTATATCTTCATCAAGATTCACGGCTTACAATCATACACCGTGATCTCAAAGCGAGTAACATTCTATTAGATGCTGATATGAACCCCAAAATCGCAGATTTTGGAATGGCGAGGATATTTGGAGTTGATCAAAGTCAAGCCAATACAAGAAGAATAGTTGGAACATAGTAAACTCTCTATCATTAATTGACGAGAAAATAACTTGCTTGTAGGCTAAAAAGTGTTTCTTTATTTTGCAGTGGTTACATGTCTCCAGAGTATGCAATGCGCGGCCATTTCTCCATGAAATCTGATGTCTATAGCTTTGGAATATTGATCATGGAGATTATAAGTGGCAAAAAGAACAGTTTCTCTCACATTGATGACTCTGGTGGAAATTTGGTCACACATGTGAGTATAATCTTTCAAAATTACATTTATATATGATTTAGCCAAAGGATATTAACTATATTGATCACTTGTTTTAGGCTTGGAGGCTTTGGAGAAATAGGTCACCGTTAGAACTGGTGGATCCAGCCATAGGAGAAAGCTATCAAAGTAATGAGGCTACTAGATGCATCCATATTGCACTATTGTGTATTCAAGAAGATCCTGCAGATCGTCCATTGTTACCAGCGATTATCATGATGATCACTAGTAGCACAATCACTTTACCTGTGCCTCGACCGCCCGGATTTTGCCTAAGCAGGCGTGATCTGGACCATGACGGTTTGGAGTCTACTCAATCCACAAGCAGGTCTATTCCATGTTCTATCAATGATGTAACGATTTCAGATTTTGATCCTCGTTGATAATACTATGAAAGTAGTATCAACATCTTTTCTTGTTCTTGTCTTTGCTATATACTTTACGAGACATTTGAAGAAATATATAGACATACACATTTACTTGCTTTACATATTCTACGACCAGAAACGCGTTTTGAATCTTTTATCAGTAACAAAAAATTTTGTTTATGGTTCTATAAATGATTCGTTGATTAATGACTAAGTTCCTCATTGAATACAACAGTTACTTCATATCCGGAAATGTTAATTGAAACAGGTAAACACAGGAAATTGTTAAGAGATTGACCAAGTACCAATTCTAGGGTTGAGAGAATTAAGAAACCCCGAGTCTCCAGAACCCGAAAAAGAAATGGATCCAATAGAGATTTTTGCTGCAGAATAACCAACTCTACTGGACAATGAACATTATAGCTGCAATAACAAGAAATAAAATTGGAAATTTAGGATCTGACGGATCGATATGGAAAATTTTGCAAACAATGTTTGGACCATTTCTCAATTTATGAGTGTCATCCTTGCGCAGGGGCCATGCCAATTTTATCGGATGTGCACAAAGGCGACAATCATAGCCATGACTCGTAACGATATATAAACGCAGACTTTTCTTTCTACGCAAGCAATGTGGGACTTTTGATGTCGTTTATAAACTGAAATGGGCTCCTTGATTAAGAGGCCTCTTTCTATCTATTTCTTCTTCGGCCCATTAATATTGTTGATCATAAGTAAAAATCCTCTTTCTAATTACCGGTTTGCATGGTGCCCAACAAAAACTACGGTTTGCTCAATTTGGGCATAACTTTTAGTGTTGGCTGGGGAATTAAGTCACAGATCTCACAACAATAGCATAGATTCACGATGCTCCTGTAACATAAGTTACATAAACAGTTTGGTCTACTTCGAAGCTTAAGAGTGTGAACAGAGTGAGATGGGTGTTCGATAGATTCAGAGGACTCGCCAAATTTCCTGTGCACAAAGAAGTCACAGCTTTTGCAGTAATAACCATCACTGATAGGTTCCAAGCGTCCACAACAATCACTTTTCCGCAGATCATTCCAAGGCATCATAAGATGACTGTGGATCAACGGTAGTGACAAAACTCTTTATCATTATGATAAAAGTGATCCATTTGAAGATAATAATAAATAAAGTAAATAAGGAAAATGTTTTAGAAGTTTTTAATAGGTAAAATAGGTATGCAAAATGGAGGATCCCATGCAAAATGTCAACATCTACATCAAGCATTTATCAAAAAGAGGTGCAGTAAATTTTTGAAAATTTTACAACATATGTTTGTCAAACTCCTATAAATCATCCCAGAATCCAAATATAAAATCCTTCTCTTCTAAGTTCCTTACGAGCTCTCTACAAATTTTCTTTGAAGTTTTGTTTTCTGTTTCTTGCACAACAAGAAGTCTTTATATTTTCTCTCTTTTTATTTTACTTTGCACAAATGGGAGGAGAAAAAGTTAATTTATAGTATCAGTTACGTTTGATAAGACTTTAATCTGAAAGATGCTCTTATAAATTTGTAAGACACAGTATATATCTTAATATCGGACTTTTTGTGGTCATCAATAGATTCAATACCAATAAAACTAATTATTATGGTTTATGAGTTAAATCGCTAAATTAAAGACAATAATTGACTATATAAATCAGGAGAAAGACAATTGCAAAATTCACTAGCTGTTGATAAAAACAAAGAGACAGGACACAATAACAATAGTACAAGGACAAAAGTTCCATTGACGATTGATATATGCCCCCATAATCTAAGTCTGCAATTTTTTTGTCTTAAATTAATTAGCATCAACGAGTATGTTAGTGGCTTTGAGGTCACAGTTTATGAGTTATGAGTTATGATTGTGACCCGCAAATTTTTATGAAGATAAAGAATCCTTCTCAAGCAATCACTAATTCACTATGAATCTTTTGGTAACTATCACGAGATTTATGCACCCTAATTAGATTTATCTGCTAAAGCTTTGATCAAGAACAACCTCGTTTCTTGAACACAACCTCGTCTTCTTCGACGATTTCAACAACCTCTTCACCGCGATATAAACTTATATTGCAGTCAAGAGGTTATCAAAATCATCAGACAAGATGAAGTGGAGTTAATTTATCAAATGCAATGTCAACTCCTGTTTACAAAATGAAGAATTGAGTAGTAAGACAATCTTGAAACCCAATTGTAGGTTGGCCATCAAGTGTCCTCATTGCAGGGAGACCAGTAGTTGGTGTAATATCCACCTTACAAGATGAGATAGTGGCACTCAAATACCCAAATCTCAAATCTGTCTAAAGGTAGAAACTTTGGAAATGGGCATATTCTGGCCGAGTTGGAGGCAAGAGGATAAAAGGGTTATGACGAAAGGTGAAGTAAATGGTGTTAGTGAATCGTATTGGGGCAGTCATGCTATAAGGCTTTGAGCAGACGATCCAATGTATTGGAAGTTGGAACACAAACAAGTAGGGAAGTACATGGATAGAGAGACGAGCTAGTGGCACAAGGCACAAGGCACAAGGCCCATAATTTATTATCGTCTTTCTCTTTTCTCGTAAAGAGACAATTGCTGATAAAGACGGAGACAATTTATTGATAAAGACAAAAAGGAAATAAAGTTCCATAAGACAGAGACAATTGTTGATAAAGATACTACAAGGAAATAAAGATCAACTGACAATTGATATATGCCCACAACTAAAGTTTTGGTTTTGTTGACATAATAAGATTTGCCCGACTTAACTATACGGTATTATGGTTAATCAGCAGTTAAAATGAAACCCAGTTCGATTTTCATACCCGAAACTCTAAATATACGGTTGAAAGTTGGAAACCCTTTACTCTGGTTTCTTGGTGGCTTCAGGATTGTTGTCAGCATTTGAGTCATTGGTCTTCAAGGCTTCGTCTTTTGGTTTCTCAGTTTCACGAGGACTGGTCAAATTCTTCTCAATATCCTCCTTCTCTGTGCCTTGGGCAGCTTTTTCTGTGCCTATAGTCAGAGTTGATACTTCATCCCTTGAGGCATACCAGGCATAGCCACAGTCAACACACTCCAGCTAGATGCAAAACAAAAGCAGAATGTGATTATTAGGATCCATAGATATGCACAGTAAGAGAAGAAGATCAAGATGCTATATGATGTCCCTGGCTTATTTACACAAACACTTCCATCTCTTTTTATTTCGGTTTTCACAAACCGTATTTTTCCAAGGATAGATTGTGCATAATATGGAAAAGCATAAAAACCTGATAGCGATCTCCATGCCCAGCTTGGATTATATCCCGCACGCCAACCTTCAATTGATTGCATCTCGAGCATCTTGCATCAATCATCTGCATCCGGAACAAACACACACATAGTCATAGACATTCCCTAATTGAAATCCAACAATATAAAAACTTCAATCTTCAGAAATTAAAAGACCTGCATTCGATCCGAATCATCAGGCTCCTTCTTTGTTGTTTCGTCAGCAGTTAGACCCTCCTGAATCTCAGAAAAAAAAACTCACTTTTTAGTCGTTTTAATATGTAAGATATACTCGATAATATTTGCTTACTATGGAATCTATGCCAGTGAAATGAAGGGAGACTGAAGACAAAAAGGGGAGATACTATGTTTGCATATATGTAACATAACAAGCCCTTAACCTTTAACTCAGTGGGTGACATGTTCAAAATCTTTGCAGGCTCTAACTCGCCATTGAGCAGTCGTCTAGCCAGCAGTGCAGTGTTCTGCAGACATAACAACATGAATTACTGTTAAATACTTAGAAGAAACGCCAAAGTGATGTTTACAGCAAACTGAGAACCTCCACAAAGTCTCACAAAAATAGACAAGCATATTACTGTTCGGATGTGAAGTCCAGTAATCAACCATTCATAATGGCATTCAAATTTTACCATGTTATATCAGAATGTCAAATTAAGTTCATATTATCAACTGTCATGAATAAGATGCAAACATGCACAAACATTCCAGTATGGTCAGAGAATCAAGAAAGCAAAATTAGAGAAAAGAAGTAATGAAATGTCAAGAATGCAGACTCTAACCTTGAGATTGAAAACCAGTGTCCTCATCTTTTGATTATATTTCTGATAATCTGATGCAAGAGAAGCATGTGAAGCATTCTCAAGAGCACACACTGGAGGAACAGCAGCATCTGGCCAGAGGAAATTTTCATCCTGTCAATCAGTTTAAACAAAAGAGTTATTCCAGCAATTGCTGAATTCTAAATATATTTCAGATAACCAGCATGTAATTTGGTCAATTTTGGTAGGAAGATATGTGAAAGGTGACTGTCTGAAGAGGGAGAATATTTAGCGTGGTCAAAATGATTCAATCGTTTAGTTAATACCTTTCCATTTTCAGGCTTTGTGTCTTTCTCATGATGTTCAAGATGGGATCCATCTGAACCAACCTTTGCATCATCACCAGCCGGTTTGTTCTCAGGGGTATAACATATGTGCTGGACTGCCTCCAGAAGCTTTCCCAAACACTTGTCACGGTGAGCATCACCTGTTAGTGAATCAAACTTCTCTAAGATAGCATAATGCTCTGATGAAATACCCGCACCACTTCCAGGAGTTTCAGCCATTAGAGAGGCGTCTTCCTCCCTTCTAACATCAACAGGACTAATGTTCGCTTTCCGAAAAGATCTTTTCGCCTTCAACATATTATCCTGGTCAACAGGCATTTCCTCAGATTCAAGGTCCGGAAGATCCCCCAATCGCAACATCGTCTTTCCGACAAGAAGGTCGATTTCATGTTGTTTTGAGTCTTCATAGTCTTTGTCAGTCAGCTTCCACAGCTTCTTTTCAACAGTATCATAGACCTTCCGTACAATAAACCCAGGGTTATTTTTGCGTTTTGGAAGTTGTTTATGGGCCGGGACAAAATAAACAACACATCTGTGCATCACAGATTCTGCTGGCACTTCATCACGGTGGAAACTGTAGAACAGTTCTCGTGTATCACTTGATTGCCAGTTTCCACCACCCTTTTTCTCTGCCTCTTCTGGGCGATAAAACCACTGTCCCAGAATCATCATGCTTCCATCTTTATTTTGGGTAATATCCTGTCAAAGAATCAGGTCTTTATTTCCAAGTGGATGATACAACAAAAACTAAAAAAGCTTTACAAATTTTAGCACGTCAGTACCTTAATAATTGCAACATATGGTTTTTGATTCTTGTCCTCAGGAACCAACAGCACCGGATCCTCCTACACAAAAAGAGAGTCTAAGAGAGGCTAGAAGCAAACGATCTCTAAGGTCTCAAGCATAACGTCAATCAGACACTATATGCACACTCATGACAACATCTATACAATCCTAAACATTCTGGGGCAAGAGAAATCACGATGTAAAAGAAACACTTCCACAGTCTCTAGGCACTGTGCAGTCAGAAACTAGAAATCTCAACTCCAAAAACGAGAGAGAAACATTCCTTTGACACATCGATGAGTGTCCAACAAATGACAACAACCATGAGCGTAAAAGACCAGTTTTTAACAAAAGTTTCTGTTCAAAAACCATAAAAAATGAACTTTTCAAGCAGAATAAACCTAATAAACAGAGCATCTATGGCTGATCCCCTACATCCTTTTCATAAACACCCAATGCAACTAATACATTCTAATGTCAAACAGACATCAAAATCCTTAAAACCCTAGATTTCACCGTCCACAACAATGTAACAACAGCAAGCAATGCAGACTCAATTAAGAAAAAATCTCAAAACCAACCCTCAAATTCTAAATCTACAAAATTGGATCAGAACATGAAAACAAAACCCACAAGCTCAATTTGATCACAGCAATCTAAACCCAAAAATAGCAAAAGATAAAACCTAAGATTCATCAAAACTCCATCAAAATCAGAAACCCTAGAGATAAACGCAACTCACCACTTCATATTTGTTACCATCATACTCAAATTGCAAAAAATGAGTTCTTTTCCCTTTTCCTTTACCAGTAACCTTAACCGAATCACCAACAGGACTCGCATCATCAGGCTTCTCTTCTTCTTCTTCTTCTTCCTCTTCTTCAGCCTCCGGAGGCGTTTCTTCCTCCTCTTCCACCTCCATATCCTCATCATCATCATCCTCTTTCTTCCCCTTTCTCTTCCTCTTCCTCTCCGATTCCTTCTCTTCTATATCTTCGTAAAGCTTCACCGTCTTACGCTTCCTCCGTTTCCCCAACGTTTCCTCAGGACTCGCCGAGTTCTTTCCCTTAGACCTAGTGATTGGTACATCGTCGTCTTCGTCACTCGACACTTGAGCGAATCGCCGAGACAACACCATTGTTTCCTCTTCGACGAATCGGAAAAGAAAAAACTAGTAAATTTATATCAAAAATTGGATCTTTTTATTTATTTTAATGTTTTTGTTTTGCTTTGGGGTATGAGAAAATGGTTCCTCTGCGTCTGCCTATTTATACTGTTTTCAACCCACCTCTTCTTTTTGCCAATTTAATGAAATTTTTGTTTCATCCTTGACTACTTCATAAATTAGTTACTTATTTTTGGTGGTTTTACTTTTATTTGTAGATTAGAGATATACATATCCCTGCAAATTTTTACGCGCGTAAATTTTATTGATAGTTTGTCCCGCGGTTTTTTACGCGCGTAAACTTTATTAGTGGTTAATCTACCATATTTTTTTACGCGCGTAAATTTTATTGTTAGTTTTTCCTGCGTAAATATTATTAATTATTTTTCTTATATTTTTATATGCGAATTTATTTTATTTCCTTAATTAGCCTGTATTGTTTGCATGTAAAATTATTAAAGTGATTATTGGTTTTAAATTAATTTATTTAATATAAAAGTGATTTAAAATATTGAACAATTTAATTTAAATGATAAGATAATATTTCATATTGGAAATTAAATGTGATCCTAAAATTTGGAGATTTTCCCCAAGTTTTTTAAATATATATCTAATTTTTATTATACTTGAATTAGCTTATATTATTTTTCTTATACAATATATAAAACAATTATAGCAATTTAAGGATATATGGATAACTAAATCAAAATTTATAAAACTATTTTCTAAAACGTGTATAAAATTTAAAAAAAAATTATGAGATAAAATCTAAATTACAATTTATTGAAACATTTTATTGCCAAAATATTGGTCAACTATGTCGATGTGGGTAACTCATTGATGGTTGATAAAAATTGAAAATTGGTCAAAGTATTAATAAAATAAAAAGATTAATTAATGAACTACCATGTTTGTGCAGAGATATTAGTACCATAATTAGTGAAGAATTAAGTAGCTTGCCAAAAATGGAACTAAAGGTTTGTGATTTTTCAATATAAAAGATTAAGGAGAGCATATTAAATCAATGATTTGGGATGGTTTTAAAATTTAATTAGTGCATTTATATATAGAGTTTTGAACATTTGTTGATTTATATATTATTTATGTTTTTAGATTGCAGATAAGTAATTTAGAGTTACTGCAAGGTTTGGTCATGTCTATCTCTGCTTATTTTCCCTGTCTTGACGGGACTAGAAGTTATCATTTGTGGCTCGAGACCGGTTTGATCTTCTTTGCTTTGGTTCATGGTGACAGCACCATCTTAATATGGTCTATTACTTATCAGTCATTACACAGAAGAAGAGGTATATATAATAATCCATTTCCTTATAACAATCATGATATTATACCTGACTTTTTCTTGTGGTAAAATCAGACTTGGCAATGGAAGAGAACATGTTGCATATATGTACACAATGGTGTGATCAGACTTGATGTGGATCACTTCCTCAAATTCGAAGGAAAAAGGTAAGATTTGTATTACACACCATTTGATTTGTACCATAACATATAGTCTAGTGATTTTTATTAATTTTTTTGTTGCGCCACTATATAAATTTGATTAGCATAATGCATGTTGTTAGTAAAAATAATAATTAATGACTTGTGTTTGTAGTGAGATATTTGGAAAAAACTTAAAAATTCTATTAAAATTTATGATTGAATAAAGCCTCTTCAAAATTCTATTAAAATTTATGATTTTTTTTTGTTTAAATGTAAAATTGATTAAACCAAAAAAAATTGTTTTGTTACAAGAAGATGATGCTTAAATTTGGAAAGCTTAAAGATTGTAACATAAAATAATAAACAAAACATGAACGAGAAAACGGGGGATATGATCAATGTCATAGCCCATTGCAAATTGAGTTCCATCGTTGCAAGAGAGGGCTTGGATTGTGTTGGAAGTCATTCTGGCAGTGCAGGCTTAGAATGCGATTTGTAATCGCAGTTGCGATAGAGGTCGTGAGAGCTTGGTATGTTTTGCGTTGATGGTTGTGTATACGTCCATTGCGCTCTCTCCAAACGAAGTAGATGACAGTTTGGAATAACATTCGGGTTAATATCATATCAACGGCCGTTGATGATTGACGCGTGATAGCTGTTACAGTTACCATCCAATCGGGACTCGTTTTTCTTTGAATAAGAGAAGTGCACAAGATAACCCAAATGGAGTAGGTATATGGGCAGGCAAAAAACAGGTGGTCTCGTGTTTCATTGTGTTCACCACACAGTGGACATGTTTGAACCTGGTTCCAAACTCTCATACGTTGACCCGTTGATAGTCTATCCCGGATCCCTAGCCATGTAATAAAAGAGTAGTGAGGCACTGCTTGAGGGAACCAAACAATTTGTGCCCAGTTTGCCTTTGGTGATGTTTCACGGATTAAATTCCAAGTGCGTTTAGAAAACAAATCTTGTGTATATTTTTCTCGCTTTGACATCCATAGAACAATGTCATTGCCCGCGGTAGATGAGGGTGGATCAATTTGATTTATAATTTCGGAGATAACATGATAGATGTGCCCCCTCGACTTCCGAATCGACCATCCATAGATTGTTGAGACGGATGGCTAGGCGAGGAATGCCTAACTGTTGCGGTCCTAGAACACCTGCAATATCAATGAGACGACCCGAGTCTGTCCAGTTATCCCACCAAAAATGTGTATTACAACCATTCTGTATCTCAGATTTTAGGAAAGATATCGCAAGAGGTCTTAGTTTCAATAGCTTTCTCCAAATCCATGAACCAACAGTACCTTCCCTAACACTCCAGAAAGAGGCATTGCGAAGAAGGTAACGATGTGACCAAGCAACCCACAAAGAACCTGAGGTCGCAAGCAATCTCCAGATGAGACTAAGGGCGAAAACACGAGAAGTGTCTCGCAATCGTCTAATGCCCAATCCCCCCTCCGCTTTTGGCTTACAGAAATCTGCCCAAGCAACTTTCGATTTCGTGTGGTCCATAGGCGAACCAGACCAGAGAAAAGCATTACACATGCTGCCAATTGCCTCGAAGCAACCCTTTGGAAGGCGAAAGACAGAGCACCAAAAGTTTATGATACTTGTGATAACTGATTGGATAAGCTACAAGCGACCTGCGAATGAAAGCCGTTTACTCGACCATAGCAGGAGACGAGTTATGATTCTGTCTATAAGAGGTTCATAATCCTGACGCATCATCGATTTGGTCGTGAGAGGGAGGCCAAGGTACTTTATTGGAAGTGAGCCCACGGGGATGTCCCTTGTGTTTCTTCCCGCTACAAAGATTGTTGATTTTGATACATTTATGAATAGGCCCGACATTTTACCGAACTCTGCCAGAGTCTGCATAATACCTTGAAGAGAAGTAGCTTTCCCATCAGTGAATACTAAGATATCATCGGTGAAGCTTAAGTGTGTCCAACCTATATCCTTACAACGGGGATGATAACCAAACCGCCCCTGGTTTGCTGCTCTATTTAAAAGGCGAGATAAGACATTGTTAACAATAACATATAGATAGGGAGAGAGAGAACCGCCTTGGCGAAGACCTCTTGAGCTCGTGAAAAAACCCTCCGGTTCGCCATTCACCACGACAGAGAAAGCCACGGTGGAGAGACAGACATGGACCCAGTTCACAAACTGTTGCGGTAGGCCCAATACAAGTAGAACTGCTTTGATGAAAGACCATTCCACTGTGTCAAACGCTTTGGAGATGTCCAGTTGAATGACAGTTCTTGTCAAAATCGTTGCCTTATGGTAATATTTAACCAGCTCCGAAGCAAGCAAGATATTTTCCAAGAGTAGCGGTCTTTGATGAATGCAGTTTGGTTCGGTTCAATCATGTCAGGTAGTAGCGCCTTTAACCTGTTTGCAAGAATTTTTTAGACTACCTTATACAGCATGTTGCAGCAGGCTATTGGCCGATAGTCTTTGATTGAGTTCGGGTTTGTCGTCTTGGGATAGTGACAGATTGGTCGCATTCACTCCCCTTGGCATAAAACCATATATAAAAAACGCTTGGACCGCAACTGTAAAATCCCTCCCGATGATGGGCCAAGCTGAGCGATATAACTCTACAGGATAGCCGTCCGGGCCTGGTGCTTTATTCAAAGGCATTGAGAAAACGACTCCCTTGATCTCCTCTGGAGTGATGTCAGATACAAGGGCAGAGACAGTACCAGCATCACATTTATAATCTAACAACTCAAATAAGAAGTGTGTTGATACCTCCTCTGTGTTATCAGGCCGAGCCTGCATGAATTCCTGAAAATGTCCTGTAGCAGCTAGCTTAATTGCAAAGGGATCCATGAGAACTATACCATCACTAGATAAAAGTTGTTTGATCGCATTTCTTGATGCTCGAACCTGCATTGAACGATGGAAAAAGTTGTATTGTGATCACCGCATTTGAGCCAGGTTAGTCGCAATTTCTGTTTAAAAAACTTCTCCTCAACGTAGCGAAATGATTCCAGGTTTCCGAAGCCGCTGAGACTGCTGCAAAACACATTGAACTTGGGTCTGCCAGCGCTATAATTTGAGCGTCGCAGAGGGCTGAAAATGCCTCACTTGTCTTCTTTTGGATGTCACCATATCTCTGCTTATTCAAAGCACGTAAACTATATTTGAGACTTTTCAGTTTCTTATGAAATAGGAAGAGAGCAGAGCGCGAGAAGTATAGAGGCTCAGAAGCATCCCACACTTGCTTAACCATAACGGCAAATTGTGGCAGATCAGCGAGATAAGAAAAGAACTTAAAAGGTAGACGAATGGCTGATTGTGCGGTTTTGAGGCTGACACTACAACGACAGTGGTCAGATACTCCGTATGGCTCAAAACTAGCAAAGGAGTATGGGAAAACCTGCCCCCATATCCCATTGACAAGAGCTCTATCTAGTTTTTTCCAATGGGGCTCGCCACCTGATTATTTCACCATGTAAACTAAGACCCCAGATAGGCCAGATCCGCTAGTTCGCAAGTCGAAATCAGAGTCTGGAAATCCCGCATTCCTGATGAAGTCCTCTGGGTCGAACTCCGAGAGTGCTCAGAGGAGGCTAGTGTTTCATTGAAGTCCCCCATTATTATCCAAGGAAGAGATCCTTGAATGAAGTGGTCATTATTAAGTTGTATCTCCTCCCATAACAATGACCGGTCCGCTTGAAAGTTCAAAGCATATATACATGAGACCATAAATTGATCACCTATTTCTGAAGATATCCAACAAGTGATAATCTGCGAGCCTCCTAAATTGTTTACTGTAAACAAAAATTTCGACTAATGAACTTGTGAATGTATATGAAATTGAAAAACTGGAGCAATGTCATGAAAGGCAATTCCAAGATATTCCGGGTATCTGTGTTTTATTAATTGATCTTGGAAAGAAAATGACATATTTTTAGGACTATGATAGTTTTGCTTACTACCGACCGATGATACGCTGAGTATGACAGCTGCAAATTTTCGAAGAAGCTTAACATCTTTACATGCAGAGGTGGAAGCACTCGTCTGGGCAATAAGAAGCATGATCGGCCAAGACAAGCGAGAAGTAACTTTTATTACACACTGTTCAGATCTGGTGAAGATGGTGTCTTCCCTTAATGAGTGTCCAGCTTTTTCTACTTACCTCGAGGCGATTCAAAGCGATAAGGATAAGTTTTCTTCATTTTTTTATCTTTAGTTTCACGACGTGATAATGTTAAAGCGGATACTTTGGCACAAAATGTTTGTACCGTACTGCATCTTACCACATATGTAAACAATATCCTTGAACATTGGCTTTTATAAGTCAATAAAAAAAAGTTAAATGAAAGAAGGGAAGTAATTTCATTGGCGATTAATTACTCTAAAAACTTATGATTTTCCTAATAAAAATTAGTAGGATTTAACCTGCGATACACCGCGAGACAATATTTATTTTTATATTTAGCAATGTTAAATTTTTACAGTTTTTTTATTTAATATTAAAGTTAAATGATTTAAATTTTTTGGTGTTTCTAGATTTAATCCGTAGAACATATATAATTTAGTAACTTGGTATTATAATTACACATTAGAAGTGTCAAAGGAGATTAACACTTTCTTATATATAACATTGTTAATTTTTTTACAGTTTTTTATTTAGTATTTAAGTTATATGATTAAACTTTTGGTATTTTTAGATTTAACCTGTATAACATATGTATTTTGTAACTATTACAACTAAACATTTAGAGGTATATAAGGAGATTAATAATTCTATTTAACTCAACTACATTAGACTAATTTCAATTTTAATTTTTATCCGTGAGCTCTTAAACGTTTTTATCAAAATAATTGTTTTTCACGTTGAAATATTTTTGATTAAATTTCATATCTTATATGTTAGATGAGAGATGAAATAAAAATAACTAAATACTGGTTAATATATTTTTAAAGATATTATAATTAAATCCTACGATTTAACCCGACAAAATTGTATTAAGTTATATGGAACAAAATATTTAATTAGCAAAATAAAATAATCGATAGTTTGATAAAGATGAAGATTTCTATCATTACTGTAATGGGGGGGTGATGTTGCTACGCATATCGATGGCGAGATCTAGGTTCGAATAAGCATAAAACTCTTTTTATTAAACTCCCCCAACTTTGCTTTGTCGACAAAGTACGTGTACAAAATCTTATTTTTGTAGATTGTTCATCTACAAATTAAATTTCAATATGAGTTTTCCAACTTTTTTAATAGAAAAAATACCACTTTTTTTTTTTGAGCAATTTACCTTCCTCAAGTAATCATCATCATCTTCTATTTGAAACTAAAATTTGCATCTATTTCATAGAAATTTAGTAGCACCATCATAAATATCAAACTTTATTTTATATGTATTTCCAATTATCAAAAAGAGAGAGCGAGAGTACATACAATCTCGTGAAAGTATTTGACACATATTTTCTTTTATTTATAAAGAGAGAAAGTGTGTCCAGTAATTTAAGTTTAAGTAGAAAAAATCTAAACAAAATAATTGATATCACCATCTAGTATCTTAAAAAATAATTATTTATTTTGTATCTAAACGATTTTGGTAATACACATTAAAATATATTCCTATGTGTTTGTTAAAATCTACTTAATGTTCGTTTTCAAATTTAAAAATAATTATATTTATGTATAGTTAGATCGATATAATTTTGCGTTAATTATGTTAATACTATAAGATTTCTCCATTAATTTAAGTAATACAAATTGATAGAATTATGAGAAAATCTCAGAATATCTTTCTATTATTCGATTTGTTATTGATTTTCATTAAGATTTTCGTTTTACATATTAGGAAAAATAATAAAATTAATACTTAAGAATATTTATAAGATTATTTTTGTATTTATATATATATATATTTAATTATTTTTAGAAATATTTGATTGTAAACAAACATAATTCTTAATGATGATATTCTTACCGAGACGTGGTTTAATTCAATTAACTAAGATAGTTTTAAGAAATATATTCGGGATAATATTTTTAAGATGGTTTTATTATATGATATATTTTTAGAAAGCTTATAATCCTCAAGGATTATATTTTATTATCCTGAATTAAAAGCAAAATATATATATATATATATATATTCCAAATTTATTTATAAGATTTTAAGAAATATTTTATTAATTCCAACTAATAAACATCTATTATTAATTTAATTTCTCATATAACCAATAGCATTAGACTTAAAAATCATGTATCAATTTGTGATTTATTTTTTTAAAAATGATAATCGACTATATGTTTTTGTGATGATTCATAAAATTAAATTTATCATATAAATAAATGATATTTATTAATTTGATGGTGTAGATAAAATATATCATTTATAATTACAAAATTTATCTTTAACAAAATAAATATTATTTTTGTAAATAAAATAATATTATTTGTGTAACATATATTCAAAAAAAATCTTTAAATCCCGAAATCAAAGATTTTATTGAAATATTGCATAATTAAATTTACTTATTTATTAATTAGTTGATAAATGGTATAAAACATATTTAAGTGATTTTATTAATGATTATTAGTTAGTTTTTGATAAGATCCATATTAAACGCAGACGGATGTTGGATACTCTAGTTGGATGATCCAATTGAATTTTTCATCAATACCAAATTATCCTTATTAATTTCAAAATTCTTTTTCTAAAAACAATAATGGAGTGGCAATTGAAGTAATTAAATTAATAATTTAGCACATTTCTTAATTTGTACTTCTTTTTTAATTATAAGAAGATGGTCCTTCTAAATTTTGATCACGATTGTTCTTCACTAATTCAAAGAAGATTTCTAAATGAGGCAAAGCCTCTTCCGTACTTTTGACCTAATCATTACAACGACGTTGTAATTGATTCCATCGTGGCGAAAAAACTTATGTCGGTTAACGAACATACCAAGCTGATGATATTTTCTCTCGTTTTATATGTTCTTCTATTTGCAATTTTGCATCGTTTATCTTTTGCAACGGTCCGTCGTTTCTTATCAATATGTGTTTCAATAGCAGTGAATCACTCCAATCTATTGATATTTTGAAAGTTACCACACTTTCTCTTGTCTCGCAATTCTAATTCTGGGTTTAGAAGTTTTGTCTCCGATGTGAGTTTCGGGTTTTGATTGGCAATTGGCGTCAAGCAATGTGATTTTAACAGAGTTTTTTACTGCCTTATTGATGTGCTGTAATTTGGATATTTTGATCATGAAATTCTTAATGAGTCATGTTGTTAGCAACATTAACATCTCTGAACCTAACAATAAAAATCAACCATCACTGAGGAAACCATATCTATAAAAATATCGAAGACTGGACTATTCAGCAAAGCATACTAGATTTATCGGCAAAAGTATTGTTGGTTTCAACGCAACAAAGATTTTGGAGTTTTATGAAATTGATGATAGCCAAGAATAAAAACTTTCATCAACTTGTATGCCAATTGGCCTAGGTTTCAGCCCATATGTTTTACATGATGGATTTGTACCCAACAAGCTTATTTATCCGTGGGATTAATCGATAGTCGCTTAGTTGCATCCGTGAAAACCTTAATCCTAAAACTTGTTCCATCAGCTTAAATTCTATTATAAAAAATTAGATATATTTATAAAAATCCATTTACGGATAAGACTTTTGCTAGAAAAAGCAATAACATTTGTGTCTTGTTATTATTGACAATTTTTCTCGATGGCATAGTATGACAGATGTCTTTGTAAAGTATGTTTTAAAGTTGTAAATGAAAGATGTTTGAAAAAGTAATGAACTTTGTGAAGAATGTATGGAAGCTATGGGGAAGGAAAAGGCCATAAAACATAAAAATGGGCCTGAACCCAATGGGCCTATTTTGTAAAAAAACTGATACGTGTTGTGATTAAAAAGACACGTGACTGAAAGATTCAAGAGACGTGGCAAAACAGTAATCTCCCTCTCTCGTACCGCTATTTCAACGTAG
Source organism: Turritis glabra (assembly GCA_900406565.1). Taxonomy (NCBI): domain Eukaryota; kingdom Viridiplantae; phylum Streptophyta; class Magnoliopsida; order Brassicales; family Brassicaceae; genus Turritis; species Turritis glabra. The sequence goes on along the minus strand of OVBN01000243.1, from coordinate 3,754,554 downwards.
AATAATCTTTTCTCGTAGACATCTCCGATTACTGACACGTGGAAGGTTCTTCACCGTCAAATAAAAAACGAGAAATATCTGGATTATGTGTGAATTGTTATATACCACATAAACGAATATTAAATTCAAGAAAAAAATAAAAATATATTGAATTTGAGAGAATCACAAATTAAACCCAAAACAGGAAAAAGATTTCATCTTTGCCTTTTGAGGTTTTATTCATCTATCGGTTGTTTCCATTTCCAGGTTTCAATCGAAAATTCCCTCTCTTTGTCTTCGATTTGATCTGGGTTTTATTGTACATAAGATTGATCTTCAAGTTTCTTCATCTGGGTCTCGTAAATTTCTAGACTTTTAGGGTTCTTTTTACTTGTAAAGTTTCTCTCTTTCTTATGGATACTTTGGGTAAGTGATTGGATTAGGGTTTGTGATTTTTAGCGGTGGGAAAGCTGTGTTGATTCTTGAATTTCGTCTTGATTGAGGTCTCTTGCAGCTTTCTCACAGGTTTTTGGGATTGTACACTAGGGTTTGATAATCATAGATTGGTAGAGATTTGGGATTGAATTGGATTGGAGTTTCTTGATCCTGTAATCATGGCGGATGCTATTGGTGCTGTATCTTTGGTGGGTCATCGACCTTCGGTTGTGAGGATTAGTGTCAAGAATGATTCGAAAACGCAGAGATCACAGAACGTAGTTCGATTTCCGGTGAAGCTAGATTATAGTACGAATCATCTGGTGATGCAGAGTGTGAAAAAGAACCGAATGTCGGTATTCCCGATCAGGGCTGTTGCTATGGAACTGACAAAAGAGATGCCTGCGTATAAGAAGAGAGACGATAGGTTACCGAAAACTTGGAATTACCTTGATTCCAGTGCGGATGATAAACCCGGTGTATGGCCTCCTGAGAACAAAGCTGATAAGCCTTCATTGCACAATCCTTTACTTAGGCAGGAACGGATGGGTTGTGGTTGGTTAGGTGCGATATTTGAGTGGGAAGGAGTGTTGATTGAAGATAATCCTGACCTTGATAACCAATCATGGCTGACTTTAGCTCAGGAAGAAGGCAAATCTCCTCCTCCGGCTTTTATGCTCAGACGTGTTGAAGGGATGAAAAACGAGCAGGCGATTTCCGAGGTTCTGTGTTGGTCGAGAGATCCTACTCAAGTGAGAAGGATGGCTAAGCGTAAAGAAGAGATTTTTAAAGCTCTACATGGAGGAGTGTATAGACTAAGAGACGGGTCGCAGGAGTTTGTGAATGTCTTGATGAATAATAAGATCCCAATGGCTTTGGTATCTACTCGTCCTCGGGAAACATTAGAGAATGCAGTTGGATCGATAGGTATTCGAAAGTTCTTCAGTGTGATAGTTGCATCGGAAGACGTTTACAGAGGTAAACCAGATCCTGAGATGTTCATTTACGCTGCACAGCTTCTTGATTTCATACCAGAACGTTGCATCGTGTTTGGAAACTCAAACCAGACCATAGAAGCAGCTCACGATGGAAGGATGAAATGTGTGGCTGTGGCTAGTAAACACCCGATTTATGAGCTTGGTGCAGCTGAGCTGGTGGTAAGAAGACTAGACGAGTTATCGATTATTGATTTGAAGAAACTTGCAGATACCGATTTGACGGAATTCGAACCAGAATTGGAGATGGAAAAGGAAGATGAGAGTGAGCTACCTTCATCGGCTGTAGCAGTTGATGATATCTTCTGATGGAAGTGTTCTGTAATATTGTACAGTTTTATGGATTTGGATTCTTCCTCGTGTAATTCACAAAATGTTATAGTTTCTGTGTATAATTGGAACAGGTTAAACGAGGGATGAATATAAATGTACACTCATACGTATACTCTTAGTTTTAATGTTGTATACGTTATATCACTTGATCTGAACATTTTAGCTAGCTGACTTGAAGAGTGCAACACAAGATTCAGCCACAATCTATACTAGTAAGACGACAACACTGATCCATATCTGACCATATGTCCCAAAACATCAACAAAGCTTTTCAATATTTCAGAATTCAAATTCCTTTATCTCATCATTCTGCCAATCCTCACCGAATAGAGGCCGAAGATCTATTCGAGATCAAAGCCCAAATGCATCTCTTGAAATCTGTTTAAAAGAGAGTGAGTCGAACGTCCATCTCTAGCGTGGATAAGCCTGAAGGTCCTAACTTCCGGGCTGGGAAGGGGCCAAAAAACAATCAAGGCTACGCCCCGGGTCCCTTAGTTCAAGCTCCATCCCACATCCATATTTGCAGAGAGATACGACCAGGTGCAGCTGCTTTGATCTTTGCAAATTCTGCAATCTTGAGTACATTTGATGAATTTTTCAAGCTTCTGAGTGGGGGCTTGTACATAATAGTCATCGTGTCAGGATAAATATCCAAGTATATGCGTGAAAGATTAAGAATCATGAGGTTTTGGAGCCCTGTGATTAGAGATAAAATTCCTCTAGTCTTGATGAAAGAGCATCGCAAACTCAACCTCTTGAGGTAACACACGATTTTCTCAGCAGTATATTCTTGCAAATAACCCAAATATTTAAAGTTAATTTGTAGGGTTTTACTGGAGTTCTCTCCCATGGTTGGAAACTTGAATGTCCCGGTGAGAAGGTCGTCTTGAACGATGATTAGTGTTTTAAGATTCTTACATTGACTGAACGCAAACCGAATGACTTCTTGGTGTTATAGTACCTGACCGGTAAAACAAGTTTCTCTATGTTTGGCACTGGTAAACAAAACAAAAAAAAGTATGAGACACGATGCACGCGCATATCGGATTTTATGATTCATTACGTAGATATGAGATTTACCTCTCAACAGCGAACATGAGATCCTCCTTTTGTATATAGGAATCTAAGTTAAAAGGAAAAAATTCTTCGGGGCCATGTGGCTCAACTTGGTGATCTCAATTAGTAGATCCATCAGAGTTAGGCGTAGGACACTAAAGTCAAAGCAGAATCTGAAGATCTTAATCAAGCAATTCTTTAGGCTTTGGCCTTCTTCTACTTCATCATCCAATTAGTCGTACTCGACCCTTAAACTCCAAGAAATAGGAGACATCTACTTCTTGTCGCTTGGCCAGATCGACGGTATTCCACAGAGTTTTGTTGTGAGAGGCAAGGAACCAAGAGATACATACGAGTGAAGCTCCCACGGTAATGTCCATTACGTTGAGCTTATCAAATATAATGGCACGTATGTCTCTATGAAACGTTTCCAATTTTGAAACTTCTCCTGAGCTGTCTACCTTCTCCATCACCTGATCTACCATACTCTCTCTCTCTCTCGCCGTTTCGTATAAGCCTAGACATAATATCCGAACCCGAGGATCCGACCAGAACCCGAGTATGAATCCGAAATTTTAAAATATCTGAACGGGTTCTAAACCTCAAGACCCGAAGACCCAACCCCAACCGGAATATACCCACAAATATAAATACATAATAATAATATATTAGTAATATTTATACTTTTAATAATCTAAGTGTCCAAAATATTCGGATTTTTAGATATTTTATATATTTTTAGGTATTTCAGAATACTTTTAAATAAATTTAGATAAAAAATATTCGACGGTTTTAGATATTTTGAGTAGTTTCGAGTAGATTTAGATATAAAATTTTTGATTTTTGGAAAATTCAAGTAACCCAAATCCAAACCCGAAAAACCAGACCCTAATACCCGAACGTCCATACCTAGTTTCGTACACTGTCATATCTTGTACACAGACCCGGTTATTGACATGTGCAAGGAGTGTTTATGCACTGCGTCCACATATTTTCTTCATAATTTTGTTATATTTTTAGGATCCGAAAATTTTTTTTTTTAATTTTTTAGGGCCCAAAAATTCTTTATATATCTAATAAAATATCATTTTATACATACCCCATATTTTACTGAGCCGGGAGTACACCACCGTTTATATCATTGTTGTACATAACTGTATTGAGTAATTGTACGCAACAGTAAATCGTCGTTTGTTCACCATCTTGTATATTGTGTACATCATCGTTATACACTATCTTTTACATTATTGCCGTATACCATACCTTTCATTTACATTATTAAGAATGCTATATATTAAAATGAAGACTCACCAAGAAAGTCAGTCAACGTTGAGTACGCAATATATACAAAACCTCTTTGTTAATCTCCTTCCTCCACCAACTTCTGGATCTCGATCTCGATCCTCTCTTCACCTTACAAATGAGTTCTTCTTTTTCCCTTTCCACGCTTTTTCGAAAACTCAGATTCCAACAAAATGACAAAGAAATCGATTCTCCATCATCTTCTTTATCAGCTCCTCCGTCGTCTTTGTCTCGAAACTGGAAACACCATGTCTTCCTGAGCTTCCATGGGGAAGATGTCCGAAAAACCTTTCTTACACACATCCTTAAAGAGTTCAGAGGAAAGGGAATCGATCCATTCATTGATAATGATATCGAGAGGAGCAAGTCAATTGGTCCTGAGCTCATTGAAGCTATCAGAGGATCAAGGATCGCGATCGTCTTGCTTTCGAGGAATTACGCTTCTTCGTCGTGGTGCCTGAATGAGTTGGTGGAGATCATGAAGTGCAGAGAAGAGTTGGGTCGTGTAGTGATGACCATTTTCTATGATGTAGATCCAACTGACGTAAAGAAACAGATTGGAGATTTTGGGAAGGTGTTCAATAAAACTTGTAGAGGTAAACCAAGGAAGGAGATTAAAAGATGGATAAAAGCTTTGGAGTGTGTGGCCACAATCGCCGGAGAGCATTCACGCAGCTGGTTTGCCCTCTTAATCTCTACTTGCGCTAGCTAACTAATTCGTACTTTACAAACACATTAAATATGTTTATTTGTAGCAATTACACATAATTACGGATATATGTTATAATATAAATTGCGCTCTCTCTGGGTTTGTTGTTATAGGGTTAATGAAGCTGCCATGATAGAAAAAATAGCTATGGATGTTTCAAATAAGTTGAATAATTCCACACCATCAAGAGATTTCAGCAGTTTAGTTGGTATGGGAGCTCATATGAAAAATATGGGACCACTGTTAAGTCTAGAATCGGATGAAGTGAGGATGATTGGGATTTGGGGTCCGTCTGGGATTAAGAAGACCACCATCGCTAGATATCTGTTTAACCAAATCTCCAGCAGTTTCGAGTTGAGCGTTTTTATGGAGGATATCAAAGAGTTAACGTGTACAAGACCAATGTGTTCTGATGACTATAGTGCAAAGTTGTACTTACAAAAACAGTTTCTGTCCCAGATACTCAACCACAAGGATATTGAGATTCCTCATCTAGGAGTTGTACAAGATAGGTTGAACGACAAGAAAGTGTTGATTGTTCTTGATAACATTGATCAGTCTATACAATTTGATGCCATCGCAAAAGAAACTAGCTGGTTTGGTCATGGAAGTCGGATTATCATCACAACTCAAGACCAAAAACTTTTGAAGTCACATGGCATCAACCATATTTACAAGGTGGGTTTTCCGTCAGTATATGAAGCTTCTCACATCTTTTGTATGTATGCTTTTGGTCAAAAGTTCCCTAAAAATGGTTTCGAGGCACTTTCATGGGAAGTTACAAACCTTTTGGGTAAACTGCCATTGGGATTAAGAGTTATGGGCTCCCATTTCCGAGGAATGTCTAAGCAGGAGTGGATAGACGCACTACCAAGGTTAAGAACTCGCCTTGATGCCAACATTCAAAGCATTTTAATGTTCAGTTACAATGCTTTATGTGATGAAGATAAAGATTTATTTATTCATATAGCCTATCTTTTCAACTATCAACTGATTGAGCTAGTAGAAGATCATCTTGGAAAGAACTTATTGGATGTGAGGCAACGGTTACGCATTTTATCTGAGAAATCTCTCATATCTATTCAAAAGGGACAGATATTTATGCACAATCTGCTAGAACAATTGGGTAAAGAAATTGTTCGTCATGAGATCGGGAACCAATCCATTCGTGAACCTGGGAAGCGTCAATTTTTGGTTGATGCTAGAGATATATGTGAAGTACTCACTAATGACACGGTTAGTTCTATTTTTAGTCTTGTAGTAGATTGCTCCCTGCAAATTAAAATATATTTAATGACTAACCATCTCTAGTTCTCTACCTTTCTTTATGGTCTATTTTCAGGGCAATAAAAGTGTTATAGGCATACAGTTTGACTTATCTGGATTGTCAGATGAATTAAGTATTAGTGAGAGGGCTTTTGAAGGGATGACTAACCTTAAATTCTTAAGTATCAGGGGTAAGTATGGTAATCAGAGTCATAATTTGAGTTTTCCGCAAGGTTTGAATCATCTATCTCAAAAACTACGTCTCCTACATTGGGATCGTTTTCCAATCACATGTCTGCCTTCCAATTTTTGTACGGAGTGCCTAGTCAAATTATATATGGTAGACAGCCAACTTCAGAAGCTGTGGGAAAGAGATCGGGTAAGGAATTGTCATGTGTTTCTCTCCTATTTTAAAGTTTTTGTGTGATTTTGTCTATAATATATTTTTTCTTACACCTTTTGGCTTCAAATAAGATTGATCTTAATACTCTGTTATTATTTGAACTAAAAATCTTAAGGGTTTGGAATAGGGCTGGGTAAAATACTCGGATCCGAAGATCTGAACCAAATCCAGCACAAAATACCAGATCCGAATTCGAATCCGAACTTTAAAAATATCCGAACGAGTTCTAGACGCCGGAATTTTAGGTACCCAAAAAAACCCGACCTGAACCCGAATCCGAATGAGCATTTTAACTCCTTTTACCTAGTTTTGTGGTATTTCATTAAATTTTGAGCATTTTAAATAGTTTGGATAGTTATATTACCTATATTTTAGGTTAACTCGGATACTTTTAAATAGTTTGAGTTGTTTTTACCGGGATTTTCGAGTAGTTCGGATAATTTTGAATAATTTTAGATATTTTTTGATAGTTTCAACCGAACCCGATATATAATTATAAATCCTAAAATGTCAATTATTTTTAGATCAAAATGAAGACTCACCGTTCAGTATGAACACCTTCCTCCACCATCTGCTGGATCTCGATCTCGATCCTCTCTTCACCTTACAAATGAGTTCTTCTTTTTCCCTTTCCACGCTTTTTCGAAAACTCAGATTCCAACAAAATGACAAAGAAATCGATTCTCCTTCATCATCTTCATCAGCTCCTCCGTCGTCTTTGTCTCGAAACTGGAAACACCATGTCTTCCTGAGCTTCCACGGGGAAGATCCGAAGATCTGAACCAAATCCAGCACAAAATACCCGATCCGAATTCGAATCCGAACTTTAAAAATATGCGAACGAGTTCTAGACGCCGGAATTTTAGGTACCCAAAAAACCCCGACCTGAACCCGAATCCGAATGAGCATTTTAACTCTTTTTAACTAGTTTTGTGGTATTTCATTAAATTTTGAGCATTTTAAATAGTTTGGATAGTTATATTACCTATATTTTAGGTTAACTCGGATACTTTTAAATAGTTTGAGTTTTTTTTACCGGAATTTTTGAGTAGTTCGGATAATTTTGAATAATTTTAGATATTTTTTGATAGTTTCAACCGAATCCGATATATAATTATAAATCCTAAAATGTCAATTATTTTTAGATCAAAATAACTAAAATACCCAAAATATCTAATTCAAGAAAATTTAAAATCAAAACAATTTTTTAGATTTTTCGATATTTTGTGTACCCGAACCCAAACCGAAATAACACGAACTGAACCCGAGCCCGATCCGAACAAATAAAATATCTGAATAAGTCATAAAGATCTAAACCCTAACATCCGAAAAAATCGAACTGAACAGATATCCGAACGCTTAGGCCCTCTGGAAGTTTATTATTTTTCTTCGCTAGTAATTTAATGTGTTGTCTTTGCTTATTTGTGCAGCCGCTTGGAAACCTCAAGTACCTGAATTTGAGTATGTCGAAAAACCTTAAGGAACTACCTGATCTCTCAACTGCCACTAACCTTCAACATATGTTTCTTTCGTCCTGCTCAAGTTTGGTGGAGCTCCCTTCCTTGAATGCCACTAATCTCAAGCAAATAAACATTTCTAACTGCTCAAGTTTGGTGGAACTTCCTTCCTGGATTAGAAATGCCATTAATCTCTACGCGTTGAATCTCAGGGGATGTTCAAGTCTGGTGGAGCTCTCGTCCTCTATTGGAAACACCACTAATCTCCAAATATTGCAACTTGATATGTGCACTGGTCTTGTCGAGCTACCCTCCTCTATTGGGAATCTTCATAAATTGCAAAAGTTGTCTGCAGGAGGATGCTCAAAGCTAGAGGTTCTTCCTACCAACATCAACTTGGAATCTCTTGATGAACTTAATTTCCGTGATTGTTCGATGCTGAAAAGTTTTCCTGAGATTTCCACAAATATTAGGCACCTATGGCTCAACGGTACTGCAATAAAAGAAGTGCCTTTGTCGATCAAGTCGTGGTCTCATCTTTCTGACGTCGGCATGTCATTCAATGAAAACTTCGAGGAATTCCCGCATGCTCTGGATATCATCACATTGTTGGAATTTAAAGATACAGAATTGCAAGAAATTTCTCCGTGGGTCAAGAAAGTCTCTCGTCTTCGATTTCTTAAACTCATCGGATGCAAGAAGCTAGTATCGATCCCACAGCTTTCGGATTCCTTAACTCACCTGTGGGCAGAAAATTGCGACTCATTAGTGAGACTCGATTGCTCCTTTCACAATTCAAAGAAACAGCTTGAGTTTATTAACTGCTTCAAACTGAATAAAGAAGCAAGGGAACACATCATTCAGTCTAGATCTCACTTGGCGGTCTTACCTGGTGAAGAAGTGCCTGCAAACTTCACTTACCGAGCTAATACTGGAAGTTCCGTAATGATAAATTTGAATCAAAAGCCTCTTTCTAAAACCTCGAGATTTAAGGCTTGTATCTTGCTGGTTAATAAAGATGACAAGGAGAAGGAGGTGTTTGGTAGGGAACAGATGAGAATATCGTATCTCATCACTGAAAAACATAATCCTGGCTTCTTTGTTCCCTGCAGACCTATGGGCTACCCTCTACCTTACTCTTTTACTGAGCATTTGTACATCTTTGAGTTTGAAGGGGATGTGACATCTAACGAGCTGTTCTTTGACTTCAAAGTCGACCATAGCGAAAAAAAGATAAGAGAATGTGGGGTAATCCAACTCTAAGTCTGTCATGTTTATGGACATGAAAATAGAAGAAAACGAGTGAAATTTAATCAATGAGATTCATTTTAAAGTTGCAGGGCTTGGTTAAGTTGTTGATTGATGCACTTTTAATCTTTACATTTTAAATGATTGTTACTGTTGTGATGTTGGGTTATGCGTAATTGACGAACTATTGAATTCACTATATTTTGCTTACGTATGTACGTGTACAGAGAAGTTATGTACAAACTCTATGAGATTTCCAAGTTGGCCCAAAAGCCAAAGATTAACCAAACAAGGCCTCAGAAACGAGCAAAACAGCAAAGAATGTAAATATATCAAACTTTTCATCCACGAATCGAGACAGAGGACTATGTCTGGTATGAAGTATAAACAGAGGACTATGTGTGAAACAGAGATATGAAAATTTGAAGATGGTGTGAAAACAGAGATATACTCTTTACTTTTTGTGTTGTATACGTTGTATCATTTGATTTGAACATTTTAGCTAGCTGACTCGAGGAGGAACTATGCAACACAAGATTCAGCCACAATCTATAAGACAACATTCTTCATATATGCTAAAATCTGATCATTTGTTCCAAAACATCAACACAGCTTTTCAATATTTCAGAATTCAAATTCCTTTATCTCATCATTCTGCCAATCTTCAGAGAGATACGACCAGGAGTAGCGACGTTGATCTTTGCAAATCCTGCAATCTTGTGTACATTTGATGAATTTTTCAAGCTTCTGAGTGGGGGCTTGTACAAAATAGTCATCAGGCACCGTGTCAGGATCCATACCCAAGTATATGCAATGTGAGAGATTAAGAACTTTTAGGTTTTGGAGGCCTGTGATTAGCGATAAAACTCCTCTAGTCCTGACGAAAGAGCATCGCAAACTCAACCTCTTGAGGTTCTGGAGGTACTGCACGACTTGCTCAGCGTTGTAGTCTTGCAAATAACCCAAATATTTGAAGTTTGTTAGGTTACTGCAGTTTTCTCCCACGGTTTGAAAGTCGAATGTCCCGGTGCGAAGCTGATAATCTTGAGCAATGAATAGTGTTTTAAGATTCTTCCATTGACTGAACGCAAACCGAAATGACTTCTTGGTTTTATAGCACCAGACCGGTAAAACAAGTTTCTCTATGTTTGGCATCCCGGGAAACAAAACAAAAAATGAGATCCTCCTTTTGTATATGACTTTAAGTCTTTAACTATGATTCATTTACATAAAGATGAGATTACCTCTCAGCAGCGAACATGAGATCCTCCGTTTGTATATAGGAATTGAAGTGGAAGAACAAATTCTTCGGGGCCATGCAGCTCAGCTTGGTGATCTCATCCAGTAGATCCATGAGAGTTAGGTGTAAGACACTAGAGTCAACGAAGAATTTGCTGATCTTAATAAAAATATTACTAAGGGTTAGGCCTTTTGCTACTTCTTCGTCGACCCGGTGCTCGTAGAAGATGATTGGTCGGACTCGATCCTTAAACTCCATAAAATAGGAGAAGTCCACTTGTTGGAGCTTGGAGAGGTCGACAGTGTTCCACAGAGTTTTGTTATGAGAGGCAAGGAACCAAGAAGAACATGCGCGTGAAACTCCCAAGGTAAGGTCCATCATGTCGAGCTTATCGAAAATAATTGCAAGTATGTCTCTGTGCAAATTTTCCCATTTTGAAACTTCTCCTGACCTGTCTACCTTCTCCATCACTTTACAACTACAAACAGAGAAAAAAAGGTTGAAAACATTTTAGATAGATGGATTATTGAATTCACATTAAAGCTTGAACATTCAAAACAAAAGAAGAATAAGCCAATAAGCACAAATAACCTTGCAAATTGTTCATATCTTTGAACAATGTAATTCCTAGGAAGATAACTCCATCTACTCGTGTTCTTCCTTTAGTTTTGGTATTTTGAATGACTTTTCAAACCAATCTATCTTACGATGCATTTTATTGTAAAACAGTTTTTGTTTGAATCCAATTTTACATTCATACAAAAAAAAAATAAGTTGTCGAATTTGTTGTAGACGGCGAGTTTTCAAGTAGCCCCTTGAGACCGTATGATCTCTCCATTGCAACTACAAATAAAACTGACAATGAAAAATCTGAAATACAAACTCTCAAACCACTTAACAACAGATTGATATCTCTCTTAAGCAATCTGTCGAACACCTTCTATACAGAAAAAAAAAAACAAAGGTTAGATTTTTGTTACGTTTCTATGGCTAAGAATGGTTCGAAATCTCAACTCGTTTCAGCTCAACTCACTCAATCTCATAATCAATCGAACAAGATATCAAAAGAAGTAAAAACAAAAGATATATTTTTTTCCTTGAATCCGTCGATGTGAAGAGATCGAACCCAATTCAAGAAACTGCTAACCCAATTCAGATCAGTATGAAAGATCAATGATTCACTCAAGCTCCAAAATTAATCGAAATTTAATTCAAAACTGAAATTAACCGAATTTTTTTTTAAATTCGGTTTTTCGGTTATTTTGTGATAATTTTAGTTATTTTGGTTAGATTTAGGTAGTTTGATTCGGTTCGGTTATTGACAAAAATTGATCTGTTTTTTTAAAAATCGGTATAATCCGGGTATTAGAAAAATTAAAATAAAAAATAAAAAATTTGCTTAACCGAAATCGAACCGAACTAATCGAAATTTTCGGTTAATCAAACTAAATTTCACATATTACCGATCGGTTAATGATCCATAACTGATATCGAACCGAACAACCAAAATTTCGGTTCGGTTATTTCGGTTTGATTTTTATTATCCCAGTCCTAAGAAGAGTTTTTGAATTGTTCTAGCCTTCTCAGAGCCTCTGGTTCACCCAGAGTCTCTCACTTATTCTTCAATCTTCAAACAAGTCTAAACCAGGCTTAAACCACATATAATCAACTCCAATTTCGGTTTAACCAAGTCGACATCAAGCATAGCAAACCGGGAGTTGGTTTAAAAATATAATTGTGTGTAAATGTATTTTCTGCTTCAGCTTCCTATTGGTAACATAGTTCCAATTGGTAAAACCACTTCACGAAAATTAAATTTTATACATCAAAGCAAATAATCATGAACCTATGATGAGACCTAGCTCAGACTCAAACCAGTGGTTCAGTATGAGACTAATTAAAAATTAAAAGTGTTTGTGTGTGTGTGTTACAACATCCAAATTGCGCTAAACTTATTGAAGCTCAACAGTATTTCCCTTTGCATCCTGAAATATCAGAAAGTAGGAAGAAAACTATCGTTAGATCATCTCATTTTAGTCTCAATTGTTCGAAATCTGACCGATAACCTAAGCTGGAACAAATATGTGGATTTTTCTTCTCTTTTTTTTTTTTTTTTAATGTTTATCTCAATAGCTCTTTTATTCATGCTTAATCTTATTTCGATCTTTGACATTTGCTTCTAATGCAGAATCATAGAATTTTATTTCTATAAGTAAGAAGCTCTTAAGAGATATGAAAGGACAAACCACAAGAAAATTTATCTCATAAACGTGAAACGCATTGTGTTAAATAGATAAACGATTTAATACAAGACTACGACAATGTAAAGATGAATGCTATATCATTTATTCACATTTTCATCTTTTAAAAACATGATTATGCTATTTTTTACCATTCAAAATATTTATCTATTTTCACGTTTTGAAAATTTAATTTCGTTATATACCATCTGTACGTTAAAAATATAACTAAAAATAAAACGTGATTAACTTATTAAGAAAATAGTGCCACCCTTCTACAAACGAACATGGTTGTATTGTTTTACATTGGTTTAGTGTTTCGTTTATAGGAAGCAAACAATAAAGACTAGTCTTTGTATTTTGGGGTGGCGAAATATTAACAATTCCAAATTTAAAGAGTAGTCCAATCGGCAATGGACTAAAAATTGAGTACGATGATTCAAAGCTTTATGCATATGCGTGTGATGTCTCAAAAATGGATGTCGATAGTCAAAAAAATTATTGGTGTAACAAGTGCTAATGAGGTCATATCTAATATTGGTTGGGATTATGTGAGACAAAATTATTTCTATGTAACTAAATATTGGAGACTAACTATAATGTTTGGTGATCATGGAAGAAATTTTGGAATATAATAAAGATATAAAATATGCGAATCAAAATAGATAAAGGAAAATATATTGTGCTCAGCAACTTTTGTTATGCAACATTTAATCTTTGTGAGATAAATAAAATTTACTTATTAGAAATTTATAGCTCCACTAGCTTTAATACATAAGTCCAATCTTGTTCTAATTGTGTATCAGTTCAGGTTATTTTATTTAATGGAAAGATAACACAATATGGTTTAACGAAAGAATTCAATTTTACGGTTTCGGCGAGAAAACATGATTTTACGGTTTTGCCGGAAAAATATGATTTTGCGGTCTTAGCGGAAAATATGATTTTACAGTTTTTGCGGGAAAATATGATTTTGAGGTTTTGACGGGAAAATATGATCTTGCGGTCTTGGCAGGAAAATATGATTTTGCGGTTTTGGCGGGAAAATATTATCTTGCGGTTTTGATGGGAAAATATGATTTTGCGGTCTTGGCGCAAAAATATAATTTTGCAGTTTTGGCGGAAAAATATGATTTTGTAGTTTTGGCGAGAAAAATGATTTTGCGGTCTTGCCAGGAAAAAATGATTTTATAATTTTGGCGGAAAAATATAATTTTGCGGTTTGGAGGAAAAATATGATTTGGCGATCTTGACGAGAATGTTTTTCGTATATTTATAATTTCCATATTTTAGAGACTCCTTAAGTTGGGTTGTCCATTTTTCTTTAAGTCTTTAACTATAATATGTGACCTCTTTACCTCAATACTGATTTTATATCTAAAATGGGTTTTCAGTTTTTTTTTTTTCACTTGGTGGCTAACTACATCTAGCTCAAGAAGTCAAGAGTAACATTTTTTACATTGTTATGTGTGGGATGCACGAAAAACATGAACATGGATTTCTCAAATGAAATATACACATCTTGTAATGGCAGTGTTTTTATATGTATTCTAATAAGAGCCACAAATAAAAAAATACATATCTATATTAACATTTTTTGAGTACATTTTGTAGAGTAACCTTTGTTTTAGTAACTATATACATAGAATACCATCACATTTAAGACAAAAAATAATAAACTCATTAAGGTTAAATCTGGAAATTAAAAAGATAATATCAAAACAAACTTATTCTCAAATCTTCGGTTTAGTAAACTACATTAATTTCAATTTGTTTAAGCAAAACTACATTAAACTAATTTCCTAAAATATTTCTACCTAATTCAAATATAAATATATGATTTTATATTTTTATATTTAAATTATTTTTAATTATTATATAATACATTTAGTTAATAAAATCTGAGTTTTTTTTTTGCATATGATGTCATTAATTTTTTTAAAAACGGACATATATTACTCAATAAATGAATAAAAAAATATGTGTACAATATCCCACTTTGCCTGAAAAATTGGGCAATGGTTCAGAGTCATATTATAAAAGAGACCAAAATGATTCCGAATACAAATGAGCAGGAAGCTTGATTTATCATGCGTTTAAATTTAAAAGTTTTATTTGGTTTATTCCGGTTCTTTATTTCAAAGAATTTAAACTTTCTAAAAGTTTCAAAATATTATAAATATTTAAACTTATAAAAAAATTTTAAATATTATAAATATTTATACTTTATATAAAGTTTAAATATTTAAACTTTATTAAAATTTAAATATTTTATATTTTTAATAAGTTAAACTTTATAAAACGTTTAAAATATTTCTAATATTAAAACTTTTATAAAGTTTCAAATATTATAAATACTTTAACTTTATAAGAATTTTAAATATTATAAATATTTAAACTTTATAATAAGTTTAAACAGTATAAATATTTAAACTTTATAAAATGTTTTAAGTATAATATTTAAACTTTTAGAAAAATTAAAATATCAAGGAATGGAGCCATATGGCGGAACATGTTTGGATCGATATTAATACGGGATGGTATACCGCAGGTAAAATCCTAGAATTAACAATCAAAATACAATTATACAAAATCTTAAACACCAAACAAAACAAACAATATTAAGAAAACAAATACAACTTAAAATTTATATTGTTTAGTTACAAAAAAATCGAACCGCGGTGTTCCGCGGAGTAAAATCTAGTATATATATATATATATGGATTGTGTAATAGAATCCGATAACAGTTTTGAAAAAAAAAACACCAGCAAAGCTTTGCAAAATCTCAGAATTCGAGTTCTTTTATCTCATCATTCCGCCAATGCTTCTCGTAAAAAGCATCTGATCTGAATATGCGAGATCGATCTTCGCATAACCTGCAACCTGACTTTCGAACACATGATTAATGTGTCAATCTTCCGAGTGGCGGTTTTTATAAAACTTTCCTCAAATAACGAATCGTTCAACAAGATCTTGAACATTGTTGTACAATGTGTGAGATTAAGGATCGTTAGGTTTTGGAGGCATGTGATGAGTAAGGAAACTTCTTGACTAGTGTCAATGACACAACATCTCATACTCACTCTCTTGAGCTTTGAGAGGTAACGCACAATTTCCTCAGTTAGATATTTGTACAATTTTCTCCGATGACTCGAACACACTTGACTATCCCCTTGACGTAGAAGTGTGGAGAGATGAATAATGTGTGAACGTTCTTCCATTGACTGAATGCAAATTGATATGAATTTTCACTGAGATAAGACAAGTTTAAACAAGAAATCAAGCAGAGGCAGTTATCTCGCCTCAGTCGTTGGCTTAGTCACTATAGCGATGTTCATTTGTCAGTCGCTAGCAACATCGACCAATGACAACAGCGAACCACAATGGTCAAATATTGTTACTTTTGTAGTCGCTAGATCACAAATTTTGATCGTTAGAATTTTCAGCGATCTATAGCGGCCAGTTGTTGCCTCCGTCTCGCTTCGAATATGAATTAAGTTTGGATCTCCTCCTAGCCAACCTCTTAGAACAACGCCTGGCGATGATCAGAACAAAATTGTTCCGCCATCTCCGATGTTACCATCAGCATCAAAACACTTATTCTCAACAATTTCAGAATTCAATTTCCTTTATCTCATCGTTCCGCCAATCCTCAGCGAGATACGACCAGAAGTAGCGACATCGATCTTTGCAAATCCTACAATCTTGATGACATGTGATAAAAATTTTAAGCTTCTTAGTGGTGGCTATTACAAAATCTCACGATAGGAAGCAAATACGAGTTTTAGCAATGTGAAACATTAAGAATCGTGAGATTTTGAAGGCCGATGATTAGCCAGTAAACTGCTTGCATACTAGCCAAAAAATTGCAAACTCAACCTCTTGATACTCTGGAAGTAAGGTACGATTTCCCTGGCCTTGTATTCTTCCAAATGACCCAAATCTTTTAAGTTGGTTAGGTTACTACAGCTCTCTCCCACAGCTTGAAACTCAAATATCATGGTGAAAGAGTGTTCATGAGCGATGATAAGTGTTTTAATATTCTTCCATTGACTGAAAGCAAACCGCAATGAATTCTCGGTTTGATAGCACCATATTGGTAAAGCAAGTTTCTCTATATTTGGCATTCTGGGAAACAAAACAAAACAAATAAAATGTATGAGGCACACGCGGTGCGAGCAAATCTGATTTGAGATGATTCATTACGTAAATATGAGATTTACTTCTCAGCAGCGAACTTGAGACCCTTTTCTTGTATATGGGAATTGAAGTTAAAGAACAAATTCTCTGAGGCCATGCGGCTTGGTGATCTCAATCAGTAGATTCATGAGACTTATGCCGCCTTCAACCTAAAAATGTCATGAAAGAACCTGGAGATGATCTTAGTCAAAAGATTCTTAAGGCCTTTATCCTCAACCTAGTGCTTGTAAAAGAAGATTGGTCGTACACAAAACTGTTCGAGACATCTAATTCTTAAGTTTAATGCGTCAAGTAGTTAATTTAACATATGAGTAGTTAAATTACACTATGTTGCTCTACTTTCCTAAGTAACATGGTATTTCAAAAGTTTCAAGATTCTCTTGTTAAGATTGATCGATATTGTTTCCCATATTTTGTAATTTATACTAAACAACAAGAAACTCTACTAGACTTCCGTTATGAAAAATGATTGTTTTTCAATCTCTGCAGCTGATTGAAAAATGATTCAAAAGTTGTTTTTCATCAAATAAGAAAACTGCAAGGGAAGCAACAATTTTGTGGTGCTTAAGGGTGTTTATAAACTAAAGACGTCCAATATATGATCTGAAATGGGTAAATCTTGAAAGATGGGAAGAAGGAGATGAGATTCAAAAGAATTGGGGAAGAGGACGAGTAAAACGATAGAGGAATATATATAGAGTTTAATTCATAATTCAGTTTTTGTAACGTATCAAAGTTTTCCTTGATCATCAGGTACATTTCAAGGAGGACCAACTCCAGCCTTTTTATGGCCATGACTTGGATTAACACGTCGTTGTAAAAACTATTTTTTTTTAGACTTGATTAGTTGCTCTACACGATGTGTTGAGAGTTTAGGGGAAAAAAATAAATTTGTATCGTTTTTAGATTCATCTACACGATGGAATTCTACTTCTTATATGTTTGATAGAGCTCTGAAGTTTTGTTAGGCCTTTGCATGTTTGAAAGAATTTAATAGAAATTACAAATCATTGCCTCAGAGAATGAGTGGGATCGTGGAGCAAGGGAGAATTTGTGACTTCTTGAATCTTTTTAGTACCATCACTACTTATTTATCAGGTGTCAAATATCTCACAACTAATGTCTATTTTCTTCAAGTGTGGACAATCAAGTGTATTGAATAAATATGCAAACTGTGGTGATATTAGAGTGAAAGAGATGGCTAGGAAGATGCAATCCAAGTTTGATAAGTATTGGGATGAGTAAAATATATTTCTAGTTATAGGAGTCATTTTGAATTTGAGGTTGAATGTGCAAATACGTAAATCAACGTATGATAAAGTGGATCCGAGTATTTTTGAAGAAAATGTTGAAATTGTTAAAGAAAATGTGAAGGATCTTTATGAATAATATAGGAGAAAGAGTTGGACTTCTTCTTCCACTTTCTCAACAATGAGTTTCTTACTAAATCACTATTAGGCGATGATCCGAATTATGTTTTCCATTATTAATATTATAAATTCATATCATAATCATCAGATTTTTCTCATTTAGTGTGTCTCTATCATACATGATTTCTTTGAACTTGAGAAGTGCACATGAGCTGGCTATGACAACAAAAAATCGAATTTGGAAAATTATATGAATGAACCAAGACTAGATTTGAAATTTTCTACAGACATGAAGGTTCTAACCTATTGGAAAAGCAATGGGCAATGGTGATTTGACTTCTTTAGCATATAATGTGCTTATCATTCTAATCATCACAGTAGCATTAGAGTCAGCGTTTAATACTGGAGTCGGGTGTTAATCCCAACAAAAACCGCCTTCTTTCAGAAAATGTTCAAATCTTGCTTTAATTTGTACTCTAAGTTAAATTTTGCTGAATTTAAAGGTAAAAATATAATAGTCCATATTTTCTATAATTAATTGATTTAGTTTAACTAATTTAAATTTTTATATTTTCTGCGACATTAAAAAAAAGTGTGATGATTGAATTGAGGATACTACAACAATATCAAATGGCTCAAAGAGTATAAAATTCTAGCATATAACACACAATAAATTTTTGAAAACCAGACGCAGATTGATTTACATGTGAACAACTCAAATCGATTAGTAGATACTGATTCATGTTGATGTATCTACATGTGTGTTGCAGGTTCATCTATTGACCATTGTTCATAGTGATCATCTATGGCGGAGCCAGCAGCTAAGTATGTGAAGCGTCATCTTTACATTAGTGTGTTTCATAAAGATTAAGAGTGAAGAGTTTTATTGTAAACTTATATCTTATGTCTTACTTAACTCTTTAAGTTCTTTAATTAAATTTGGAGTAACGGTGATAATTTGGAGTAAATGATAACTTGATCAATTTGTGTTTGGCTTTTGGTAATTTGATTTATTATAATTACATTGTAACCAATGTGTAACAGAGTATATGATCCTTCCAACCCAATTTGGTCGATGGCATAAAATCTGATAATTGTTACCAAATTTATTGTTTTCATCATTGTTAGATAGTTTACATCAAAATAATGTCATTAAAATTTTATAAAAATATTAATTTAATTTAAATGTATATACCAACATTTAGATGAGTATAAAAAAATAATAAAAATATAAAATACAAATACATGTAATATGGTATATTAGTAATTAAGCATAAATCCAAAGAAAATAAAAACAGTTCGGGTAACCATATATGGACCAGAACCTAGACATGACTACGGTTACGGTTGTTACGAATACAGTTTATTGACCACCGGTTATAGTTATAAATTTTATTTAGCTTTAACCGTAACCATGTAATATATGGTTAAACGGTTACGGTTAAATACAGTTCTGGTTAAAGCGGTTATGGATAGATACAGGGACGGTTATTTGATGATATGATACAGTTGATATTAGTGATGAATGCATAATTTCTTTTAACTTCTATAATAACTGAAATGATGATATGTCAACTAATACTTACTATTATAATGTTACAAATTATAATATGAATTTAGTGTTATCATGTGATTTAAATAATAACATTATTCGTTAAAATTATTTTTTATTTATGATTTAAGTTTTTTACATACATTTGCATGAAATTATATATATATTTTTTTTAAAATGGCTAATTTTGTTTTTAGTAACAAAACTATTTAACATTTTTAATAATCCAACGTTTATTTTGAAAGTAATGACTATTTTAAAATTAACTAAATTTTTAATCCTAACAAAAATGTATAACTAACACGATACTCTGCTAATTAGAAGCAGTAATAATAACATCTACTATTTCATTACTTTGATTTTGTCACTTTGCCTTCATGAATGATTTCAAAAATATTTAATTCTTTTTTTTTAGAAATTATTATAAAATTATTGTGTTGTAATATTTATATATATTTGTTAGAAAATTATTAATTATATTTTAGTACATATATTTTTAATTAATATATTTTTATTGTACTCATATTTCTATATCATATAATTCATTTTAAATAATTAATTATTAGTATATTTTATTATGTTTTAAAGACGGTTACGGTTACGGTTAAAAGTTTACGGTTTTAACTATGCAGTTAACCAACGGTTTTGATACAATTACGATTAATTAATGGGTACAGTTAATATAATTTTAACTATATAGTAACGGTTAACAGTTACGCTTTTAACCGTTTTATACGGTTACGGTCCGAAATACAATTACGGTTTGATTTTGGTGATGCCTACCAGAACTCATCGGATTGGGATTTATCCACTAAACCCGAAGGCCATCGACCTTTTTCGCATTTGGAATCTTATGTATGTACTCATTTCGGATTCGGGCTAGGCATTTTTAACAATTGCAACATCCCTACTTGGGAATGTTTATGCAAATATTGCCCGTTTCACATTTCCCTTTGATACTTTATTTAGTTTCTTTTTTTTTTGTATGAATGTAAAAATATATTCAACAAAACCCGAGATACAAATTATGCGTCCTTAGATTGAATGTTTGATACGAAAATTAAACATTATGAGTTTGAAAGACATAATGAAAACTAAACTCTGGTTGCAAACCAAACTTGTAGCCCTCGATTGCTCCCCCTTTTTGTCGATGGTTTGATTGAAGATAATTTGTTTCGAACAATGCGATCAATTTGCTTAATGATAAGAGATTGCGAGATTGGTACCTCGCCGTGCCTTCTGTTATTGCGCTCCCTCCAAATTGTGTGTATAGATACTTGGAAGACATACCTCACAAGAAAACGGTGTGGGTTTGGAAGCCTTGAATCAGCAATGGTTGATAGGATGTTGTCGAAATTGGTCGTGTAAAGATTGTCGAGGAGGCCTCGCGTGAGCTGATGCCAGACATGAGATGTAAATATACAGGAGAAAAATATATGATCCCGAGATTCAATAGGCAACTGGCAAAACATACACTTAGTATCTATATTCTGTTGCCATAACCTCATTCTATCCCCCGTTGTTAGACGATTGTGAACTGCTAGCCAAGTCAAGAAGGAGTATTTAGGTGTGGCGTGTGAGAACCACACCCCATTGTGCCAGAATGCCTCTTGACCTGCAGTTCTATGTTGCTTCCACATATCATTTGAATTAAAACGGGGCTTAAACGTACCGTCAGATCGCCTCCAAAGTGAGATATCTGCGTGAGAGGTGAATCGACGCGAGCTGTCCTTCAGGATTGCCATTTCATCCTCGATGAGGTTGAGCGAATGAAGACGATGGGTTCGCCGACGATGTGATGATAAAGCCTCGGCAATAGTCGCTGATCCCTTGATTCCAAAATCAATGAAGCTGCGGTTTCCCAAGCGATCATGGAGGCTTTCTAAACCTCACCATCTATCAAACCAGAACGAGGTTTGTTTGCCGGATTTTATTTCCATACGATGGAGGTCCTTTGCTGTTTCTCTGTACTTTATTTAGTTTCATCTAATCTAAGACCGTTAATTTGATTTCGATTTTATAGGTAAAGGGAAATATGATATTAAGATCTACGATTATTACATAGTTTGGCCGCTAAAAAACGGATTGTAATTGTACGAGGAAATAACTAGTCCCAAAGACACTCACGAACTCAGCTTACTACACAGTATTGGTAATACAATACTAATGAGCTTTTATTGGACTAATGATGCCTCTTTCTTGCTTAGGCAGTAACTCCCAACAGTTTCTTCAGGTCCTTCTGCAGTTGCGAAACAACGATGTAACAAGCAATTATAAACTTTGTGGCTCTAAACCAAACTAAAGTATTTGACTATTACCTCAATGCTGAGAGGAGAAGTAGTTGGCGCGTAACGGTCAACGACATTTCCATCTTTATCAACCAAGAACTTAGCAAAGTTCCATTTGATGCCGTCTCCAAAAAGCCCGCCTTTGCTTGATTTCAGAAACTTGTAGATTGGGGCAGCTTTGTCACCGTTCACATCAACCTGCATGTCATAGTGCAAAGGTAGGAATCAAGTCCAGGTAGAGAAATAATACTTGAAAAGAAACAACAATATGATCTGAAAATGATCCAATGATACTAAAAGAGCTTGAATACTTCGTTTTGAATGAAAAAGTTATTAGTTTCAACTATATGATCCAAAAAAGATTCACTGATACTATAAAAGATTGCAACATTCTCACATCTCATGCCTGAATGAGTTTGAGATAGTACACAATTAGAAAGTGTTTACTCAAGCAATGCGAAAAAACTAGAAAACCGAAACTAAGTAACTTGTTCATTAAAAATGGGGCGGATGACTTAACACTTTGGCATTGGAAAGAAGACTAGTTAACTTCTTGAGTTAGACCATTGAATTAACCACAGAAATCAAGAAAAGTTATTATTAGTACCTTGTCGAAAATCGGGTACTCGGCCTTGAAACGGGTACAAGCAAACTGAACAATTTCTTCATTTGTGCCAGGCTCTTGATTCCCAAACTGGTTACACGGGAACGCAAGAATCTCAAACCCTGAACCAAAATTGAAACCATCAACAACAAAGACAATCATAAACCATGATTACAGACAAACAAACAAACAACTAGTAACAAAATTACATACCATGGTCTTTGTACTTCTGATACAGCTGTGCAAGCTCAGTATAGTTCGAATTAGTCAAGCCACTGCACGAAAACAAACATTCAATTACCCGAAGAAACTAAGTCACTAACCAAATGAACCCTAAGATCACAAATCAAAGTTGTGTGTATGTTACAAAATTTGAAATCTTACCATTGAGAAGCCACGTTCACAATCAAGAGAACCTTCCCTTTGTAGATGTTTAGATCAACATCATTTCCCTTAGCATCCTGATTCAAATTCAAAAAATCGGATCCAAAATTCCATCAACAAACACAAATTTCCGAATTCGAAACTCTTGAAAACAAAATTGAACTCAGAGAATCAAACAAAGGACCATTAAAATCGAACCTTGACGGTGAAATCGTAAATAGATTTGGGTTGGGAAGAAGCAGCCATCGAATGCTCCGATCTAGAAAGGTTAGCTCCCGTTGTAGAGTTTGGAAGAGGAATAATCCGATGAGAATTGAAAAGCGGTTTCGCAGAATCGAATTTAGATGAAAACAGAGAAAACGACGATGATGATGATGATGATGATAAACTTCGAAGCAGAAGATTGGTTCTTCTTATATAGAGAAGGCGAATTGAGGATCTTAACATTTGCAAAAAGCAGATTCTTTTCTCACAGAATTAGATATTTATTTTGTTTGGAGTCAAAATATCATTCAGCTTCTTGATCCGTGTTCAGTGGTTGGAGAATGAAACAGACCGTGGATGTTTGAGAAGACGCCACGTTGGAGACTCGTTGGAACACTCTGTGTGATTACGTCATCAGTTGCGTTTATTGTGGCGGTGTTAATGTGAACGCTACTATGGTCTGCATTTTAACCGAACCAAACCGAACTAACCGATCCAAACCGAACCAAAGTCTTCATAAAATTCATTTGGTTAAGTTTTTTTTCTATCCGAATGGTTTGGTTCGGTTTGATTCTGTTTAACCCAAACTGTTTTTTTAATATAATTATTTTAATTAAATAAATAATATTATAACTCTAAAGTGAAAACTCTGGCTTGATTTTCTTTTTAATATAGTTATTTAATATAAATTAAATTTATTTAGTTCTTTCAATTATAAAATTCTTAATTTTAAGTTACGATTTTACAAATTTTTCTTTTTAATATAGTTATTTAATATAAATTAAATTTATTTAGTTCTTTCAATTATAAAATTCTTAATTTTAAGTTACGATTTTACAAATATATATCTCTTTTTTTTTCTCTTTTTCATATATTTAAGTTTTTTACAAAATTATTGATTTTTACCGTACCCATTTATTATAGCTACTGATAAAATTTGTTTGATATAAATTTTAGTAACACAATTAGACTTTCTATCTCTAGAGAAACTATATATAACTATTCAATGATATTGGAAAAATAACAGCGTAACGTAAGAACTAGTATTGAAAGCTACTAATAATGATAAACTAAACCAATCTGGAAGAAAATTGAACTAATCTGAACATAACTAAAACCAAACCAAATTATACCAGACCAAACTAACTTCGATTTAAATTTGATTAGAGTTTTTACAAATTAACTTAACCGAACCGAATCCAAATTAAACCGAAATACCCACCTTTACGCTACTACCTGCTTTTTGGATTTTTTCTCATACTGGGCCTAAATTTGGCCCATAAATTATATTTCTTTTACGCATTTTTTTTTTACATATATAATATCAATTATGAAAATTATTTTATGATCGAATAAGGGTGAAATTAAAATATGCTTCACAATTTGAATTTGGAGTTCTCTAGCTAATGGTATCTTAGAAGCTCACAAAAAGACAAAAAAATTTAACTGACTATAACAAGAAGACAAACGTTAGACGAATTTCGTTTCTAGTTTATACCAAATTGGGAATCTTGGACTCATTGATCCTTTCTCTGATTTTTAGAGCTATTCTTGAAAAGGAAACACACTAATGAACGATCCAAAATTTTATAAAGTTTTCAAATGAGCAAACTGTAGATTCCAAATAATAACATAAATCTATATCCCACAATGCCATAAAATACATCCAGCCAATATAATGGACTTATAGCTAAAGCATACTATCCGTTCGAGCAGGCAACCGGCGGAAGAAGTTAATCGGAACAGAAGGAAGCCGGTGCCTGAACCTCGGATGCCTCATCGTGAAGAAACCAGCCAACGCCACAACAATCTGAATTGGTGTTATGAAGAAGACAATGGCGGCAAGAAAGCAGAATATAATAAATATCGCGGTGGCGCGTGGATCTCTCCAGCTTAAAAGTGCTTGAAAACGTTCTCCTTGTGTTGCAAGATCTCCGATCACGGTCTGAATTCTCCCGGCCACGCTTCTAAGCCGGTCATACCTTAACCGCACCATGTCAGGGTTTCTGCTGGTTGGAAACGTGTCAAACTCTTCGTCAAGCTCGTCTGGATTGACCGCCTCGGCTTGAGAGATTTTCGTGTTCATGTGAGGTGGATAACGTGGTCTAAACCGGTAGTTCCAGAGCCCGATCAAAAACATGTAGAGAAATATGGTTGGTAGGATCAGTTCTGGGAGACAAACAAGCATCAAAAACAGAACATGAACGAGAACGGTCGTAATTGGGTTTCTCCATGAGCAGATGTCGGAGAACCATTTCCCAACCGCGATTACGCCTGAGAAAACCGACATCATCCGGAAGAAATTGGCTTTGCTCTTACGCATACTCCACAAATGTGAATCTGTATCCGACATAAACTCAATGATCTCTTTCCGTAGAGGAGGCTCTGCTCTGCCTAGCCGCGCAGCCACTATATTGACCGCTTGGTGTCGAAGCATGTCCTGCTGCATAACAGAAAATGGCCTTACGTAATGCATTTTGGGTAAAAGTGGTTTTGAGTATTGGTAAAGCATGTTTGCGAACGAGATGCATGTGAACCTAACGGCCATATGCAGCTCGCCCATTTTTTTCACCCCAGTAGGGTGAAGAACGAGCAACGGATAAGAATGTGTGTAGATCCTTCCAGTCTCTAAAGTAGACAACCTTATACGGATCTTCCCAATCTTCACATCCCTGTTTCCCTTTTCACCAAGCTGTCCATTATCAAACACACCAACGGTTAAAACCGTCGCTGGATCGAATACTTCCCACGTATACTGCTCGTTATACTTGGGACACAAGTTATCCACCATTGTCCTCGTTCTAACCCATTTTTGGCCGTATTTCCCGACGCAGAAGGTGTCCGAGGTTCCTCTACCTTCTCTAGATTTCATCGGGTGAAGTCCAACGGCATTTAAGATCCCGAGCTCAAGAACTCCAATCGGTTGTCTCCATAGCGGTCTGGCGGATGGGCGGAGATCGCTACTGTAATGAGTCGATTCATCCAAAACATGGTATCCTCCTTCAAGACAAACTCGAAGATGAATCCTCATAGAGAATTTTTCTCTCTTGAGTTGATCCACATCCACAACAACCGGTCTCTCCAGATTGTACCTATCAAAACACATTTCAATCAAAGCCTTTAAATTTTATATATTATGCGTCTTGTATCGTAAGTAGAAGCATTACCAGCGTGCATGTATCATATGGTCATCAGCTCGCTTCTCTACTGTGTTCAAAGGAATGTAAGTACGGCCAACTATCTCATCCTTTCCTGGAGCCACCCGGTCCTCGACAGTGAGAACCAAATGGTCTTCAAACGGCTCCGCAACAACAAACAAAAAGTCTTCGTTCCATACTGCACCAAGGGTTCGAGCTTGGCACGGTCTGGTCTTCATGACTTGGTTTCCTAGCTGAGCTTTGACGTAAACATCAGGGAACCTAGTTTTGTCTGTCGGAATCAAGTCTTGTGCTTCGATCACGTTTACACGCACATACCATAGACGAGGCGCATGATAGACCTATTCTTAAACAATAAAACAACACAATAAATAATCAAATTATTTGTTTCATAAAAAAAAAGAATTAAAAATAATAATTATTATTTGCTTCATATTCAACGAAAGCAACGTCACATCAATGAATATTTTAAACACAAATTTTAACATCTAAATTGAGTTTACGTGTTAAACTATATAGAAGAAAGAAATTATAGATTACCATTTTTATCAAATATTTTTGATTAGTTGCAAACATCGGAACACCTTCTTTCTTTTTTGATATGTGTTTGGTGTTTACGCTAAATGGGTTTTATTTGAAAATAAATGCACCACTATAAAATATAAACGTAAAATAAAAACAATATATCATATATGTAAACCGGAAAGAAAGCAATCAAGATAATCGTACCTTTGAGCGGAGAACGGCGGAGATAGCTGAAGAACAATCAACAGGCATTGCAGCATCAGAATGCCAAGCATCAGAGAAAGCTTCATCGGCTTGTGTACCGATCCAAACAGCAAGCATTAGCTCACCTTTGATCTTCTCCCCTTTCTTGTCCTCTAATCTATACCATTGCGGAGCAAGAGGGCTGTCCGGAGGCACACGAAGAGGGACATCGTTAATGTCAAACCGAACAAACCCGACATAGTCATCTTTCAAAAGATCTTTGTCCTTAACCACTACTTCCAATACCGAGGCTTGCATTCGCTCTTTCGCGAACGCAAACACTTGGTTCCATTCTGGATGTTGTCTCTTCTCAAAATGTCTTGTGATTCCTTTGTAGTTCCCCACTTTTACCTTCATAAAAAAAGTATTAGAAAACAATTCTTGATTTGAATCAAATGGTTTTTAAGACATTACTTTACTAATTACCTCGACAAATGGATCAACACTTCCTGTTATATCCATTATAGGAAGCTCACGAGCTTTGACAACGCGGACATAGAGGAAATACATTCTCTCGACAAGATCATAAGTACTCGTAGCGGTTTTGTCTTTGTGGATAACACGCCCACCAACGACTCTTCCACCACCGAGATGCGGGCTTGTTTCCTTAAGAGCGAAATCTGCAGGCTGAGCCGAAGCAATCGAATGTGCATGGACTAGCTTAGAAGGCGGTACTGGTTCGGGTCTCATCTCGTCTACTTGGTGCTTTGGCACATAGTGGTGGTGATGTTCGTTATGATCATCTGGTTCAGCAGCTGAGGAAGAGGACTGGTTAGGCCCTTGTGGATGTTGTTGTTCTTGAGCATTGTTTGGGAGATGGTAAAAGACATGTCGTTTATCGGATCTATGTTCTACCTTCATTGCTGAAACTGTCACATAAAAAAAAAAAAAAAAAAATTCCAAGTAAATCACACTTTGTTGTTCTAAACAATCATAACAAGTAAATAAATTAAACTAAACCGAATTACAATGTTAAATCTAAATTGAATATGTATTTGTTTATAATACCATTGTTTTCATAATATTTGAACGCAGAATAAACCGGATCAAAATCAAACAAAATCCAAAATTTAGCCTAAGCAAATCGAATTGAATTAACCGAAAATCAGAAAAATAAATCATATTTTTAACGATGGATTGATTCGTATGCCCACTTCCTACTTGTTATGATATAAGTATTAAAAGATATAATTATTTGACACAAATATTTACTGTTATTTAAAATTTAAGTTATACTCTGACTCCCAACACTCAAGAACCGAAATATCCAATCCTAACCGAACCAAAGAATTGAATGTCCTCCCCAAATAACAAATGGTATCAGAGCGGAGTTGATACCTCTTGGGAACGCTGGATCAAGATTATCTGGATGACCATTAGAAGCAGCAGAGGATCTTAAAGAAGCATCGTCGGTTATGTAAACTTTCAAGCCGAGCTCACCTCTCACACGAGAGAAGATACCACGTCTTTCCATGGGGAAATGAAGAACAACAGCATCAGAATGAGGAACAAAAGAGGTCCCTGAGAGAGATATCTTACCAAGGAAGGAACGTCCATTAGTAGATCTATTGTGACTATAAGCCTGAGCTTCGAGAGTGAGATAGTGAAGCCGAGATGGATCTGCGATGTTGAAGAAGAAACTCTCGTTCCAAACCGGGTTTAAGTCTCGATCTTTGATCGTTGTTCGGTGCTTCTGACCATCGAAGTATAGCTCAACGTAAGCGTTCGATGTTCCTTGCCCGTCTTTTGGCAAGAGATTGTGTGCTCCGATCACGTCCACGCCGAGTTTTAGATTGCTCATCATCATGACAGTCGATCTTGTTTTGTTGGATTTGATCGAAAACTTAAATACGATTGTTTTTTATTTGTTGAAGAATCACATTGAAGGGAAGAGAGACTTACAGTAGAATCAAGCGTACTTCAATTTTGATAAAAGGGTCTTGAAATTATATACTACATTATAATATTATATGCACATGCATATGCATTAGTATATGTCTAAGTTGTGGAGAAAAATTAAATAATTATGGAAAGACCAACTTAGATTTCAAGTGAGGTAGACAGAGTTTCTTGGGATTTTCTTAAATGTTTCTCATCTTGAAAAAAATCAGAACCGACCTTAGTGTATACATGTATAATAATGCATATTTATGTTATAAATTAATATGATATGGTGTGCCTTAACATATTGACAGGAGTTATAAATAGGATATGGTGTACCTCAACCTATAATTAATTTTTTAAAGTAATAAGAACAAAAGAATACATACAAAGAAAAAAAAAAGAACTATTTTACAGAGTTATATAAATGGGAATATAGAGAAAAGGTCAACTCTTTACCCTCTTTTTGTTGATTGGATGAGATGGATTCAGGAAAAAAATATTAAAGATGAAAAACCATATTACTATATTCACATAAATGTAGATGCGTATACAAGAGGTCAAGAGTTCATGCATGCATATCAAAAGAATTTAAGTTGATCCATCATTTAAGGTAAAGATCCTAGAAAAACGCTTATGTCACATGAATTTATTTGACTTATGAATTTGACCTCTTAAGATATATATTTCCACCAATGGTAATACTAGCTAGGTTTCCGCAGTAAATGAAATGATGATTAAACTTTAAAAGGCTATATATTTATTTAAAATACATATGGATCTCTTGATTTTATGGACTCCCATACAAGGATTTAACTACTGTCCCATCAAAATCCCAATCTTAAGACTAAAACCTATGATCTTTACATACAATGAAGACGATGAGAAAATGTACCTTTTAATTTATTTTTTCCTGAAAGCCATTGTCATGAGACTGTCTCAGTTTCCAACATTCAAGCTTTGAACTGCTCAAAGTGTATAAAGCGATAATATAGAGACGTACGAGAGAGAGTGATGGCTCGAAAGTCGAGGGTTGAGATGAAATTTGCAGTTTATGAGATTTCTTCTATATATATACCCTATTTGTTGATTTGCTAGATAACCAAATTATTCAGCATGATCGGCTAATGGTAACACCGGAAATAAATAATATATAAATAAATAGTGCAATCAGATAAAGTAACATAAAATTTGTTAAAAACACTTACAAAATCCATGCTATTTAAAAAAAAAAACACAAATTAGATAAACTAATTTATTTACGAATTTTCATTCGTCGATTTTACAAACAACAGATAAAATTTGGTTAACGAGTTGTTTCGAAACTTTGTTAAAATGAATGATTTTAATTATGAAATTATTAATTGTGGTGTCATAGATAACTGGTTTTTTTTTCGTTTGGTCATATTGGCTATATTATTTTCTAAAGTGCCATAAGTGATTAAGAACAGCAATGTCAAAAGACTCTATTACCTCGACCCACTGCCGAGTCAGTTCTCAAAAACTCTCACACGACATGACATAAATCGCTGACAGCTTTATTGTAAGCTCTCTCTCTCTCTCTCTCTCTCTCTCTCTCTCTCTCTCGTTATACGCAACACAATATTTCAGAACAAAACGAAAGAAAAAAAGGAAAACATTCTCAAACTGCTCGCCATTACATGTTCTTCCCATTTTCTTCTAATTAGGGTTCATCGTTCATCTTTTTCATAATTGTTAGTTTTAAAGATATAGATTTTTATAATTATGCAAACCTCGATTAATCTTCGTCCCTCTTTTCGGCTAATTAGACTCATTGTCCATCTTTCAATATCCAGTTTCACATCCCAAATCTCTGATCTTTTTTTGTAGGCGTCATACTTTTCAAAATATGTCGCGTGATTAATCTCTGAATTATGGCAAACCACTCACCCCTTCATCTTCTTCCCCTTTTCTTCAAATTAGGGGTCATCTTACATCTCTGAAATTTCAAGAACATAGTGTAACGCCCGTGTCCCAGAAATCAGTTTGACGGTTTGAATTCTGTCGGGATTGGGAGCGAGTGGGTTTAAGTTCCAATCGGTTTAGTGTGCTGGTCGTTTATCAGAGAGAATCAGAGAAAGGTTTTAATTAATCTTCGGTTTAGTTAAATCTCGGTTTAAGTATATTTTAACCGAAAATCCTAAGCCTTCTTTTAACGCTGGTGGCTGCCCTTCTTTTCGGAAGTTACGTCTTCTGCAAGAGAAAGAAAAAGAGAGCAAGCGTGAGAGAAAGGGAGATAAAGGAGGTGAGTTGGGTTTTGGCGTGAGATAGAGGGAGATCGAGTTTCTGCTGGAGTGTGAGTGAAGGCACTGCGGATTGCTGTCATCTCTCGTTCGTTTTTTTTTCCAAATCAGAGGTGAGTGCGTGACCATGGGTTTATCTAAGCATCTAAAATGGTTTTGTGTGTTTTGGTGGTGTGTAGGATGGATTCATGATGGATCCATTCGTTTGATTGCTTGATTGCTTGTTGTTCCTTGTGTTTCGGGATGGGTTTGTGCCCAATTGCGTGGGGAGGCGTGGTTGAGGAATAAGGGGGAGCGCTATTCCTGCAAAGAGGTTGCAGAGAAGGAAATCGCGCATGAGTTATTGCAGGGGAGTTTCGAGTCTGGCGATCGGTTACCAGGATCGGTTGCAGACCAATCCCGTGAGTTTCGGTGCAGCTGGTCGTTTTTTGCGAACGGTTACCAGGATCGGTTGCAGACCGATCCCGTGAGTTCTGTGCAGGTTGTCTGTTTTGCGATCGACCATCCTGATCGGTTGTAAACCAATCACTATTGTTATGTTGATGCCTGTTATGTTTGTGCATTTTTGTCTTACTTGCTTGTGTGTATAGCTCGTAGATAGGAGGACCGTCTCACTAAGTATTTGTGATAATACTTACGCAACTCTTCATTATGTTGCAGGAAAAGATAAGGTCTGAACGTGGAATCATGGCGAGGAGAGGAGGATGTTCTAAGATTCGGGGATTTCATGTGTTGCTTTTAGTTTCTAGTTATCGGTGTTAGAATATTTTGCTAAGTTATCGCATTCATTGGTTGAAACTTGGTGGTTTATTATGTTAAACGCTTTATTAGAATAAATTGATATGTTTCTTTGAACCGCGTTGTTGGGGGTAATTAATATGTATGGACATGCTAATTATTGTTTTTTTAAAAACGGGTGCGGTTGTTTCACATCGTGTCCACCGCAAAGAACCTCCAAGGGAATATGGCATTTTTGGTATCATTGGTCCTTATTGACTCCCTCAATAATTCCGACAACAATCCTGCGTAAGTCGAAATCTATTCAATTAATCTCGACCCTTTACTTGTTTTACCCATCTGTAGTTAATCTCCATGGTTTGTTTTTGATTTTTCGTCCGCCAATTTTTTTGTCTACAGGTCGAAGAGTACTGACAACATAGATACTCGGCCGTATTGGGCAATTTTATTATTGGTCTTTCCAAGTAAATAAATTGTTGTCTACGAGGGGTTTTCTGACTTAACTTGTCCACGGAGTGTGAGATGGACAATATTGAAACGATGGACATGTTCATTTCTATTTAAGATGTCCTCCAAATTTTCTACCCATGGACATGTTCTGTTTCTATTTAAGATGTCCTCCGAATTTTCTCTGTGGAGGACAATAGCAATATCAACGACACTATTGAAAATGTCGATTTTTGTCCTTCATGAATCATAGACAATGCACAAGCGATTGTAATAATGGTCCTCCACCTAAGTTGTCATATATTCATCATGTCCTTCGTTTTTCAAACTATGGACAAATATAATAGCAATACCACGAACATGTTCTGTTTCTATTGGTAATCTCGTCCACGATGTACTATTTTCTCGTCCTTGAAATCCTACTCTAACTTTTTCTATATTATCTTCTGAATCCTTTTTGTTGTTACCGCCATTTTTTCGTTTCTCCCAGAACAGCTCAACCACCAATACTTGTACTATATCGAATGCTTCTTTATCCACAATTAATGGCCATCATTTCCAATCTGTCACAAATCACATCAGGATCTGAACATTGCCAAATTTTTAGATCTCTATGAAGGCAAAATAGTCCACTTATCACAACTCATAAATTGAATTTTGGTATTTTTTTAAAGACGACGACAATATGACATTTTTGTAATTTTTTTCTCAAATATGATACTTTGCATTAAATTCCCTTTAATTATCAACTCTAGTCTTCAATAAAAAAAAAGATCCGATCAAAAAATTGAAACTTGTTGATTTTCAAAAAAAATCAAATGAAAGAATTAATATCAATTGTAAAAAACTTTTTGTAGATTAGTTAGCCGTTTTTGGCTCAAAAAAAAAAAAAGTTAGCCATTTAATTCAGATATAAAATAATTTTATAAAAAAATAATCAAACTATCATCTAAAGATTAAAGATTTGATCACGATTTTATAAAAAAAATAGTCAAACTATCAACTAAAGGTTAAAGATTTGATCAGTGATCATTATACAAATGTATACAATTCTATTTATAACTTGATATGGATTCTCCGCTGATCTCATCTCATCTCATCTCCACTTGTTCTCTTCTCACCTGTTTACTATAGAGCAGTCAAAAAGCACATGGACTAAATTAAATGCATGTGCTAGTTTTATTAAAATAAACAGAAAATGCACGACGTTTCTTATGCATTAAAACAGCGTGACGTTCTCTTTTCTAGCTCCATAACATCGTGCTGTCTTTGAAGAAACGTCTTCGTCCTCTCGAATCTGCAATTCCCTGAAACAAAACAAATTGAAATTCCCAAACCCTAAAGAGGGCTAAACCCTAAGCCCTAATTTGAGAAATTAGGTTTGTTTTCTCTCTATTTTCTTTGTTCCAGTTACTTAAGTCTCCTTTGTATTGTTTAGCACTGAATTTTCAATTCTTTAGGGTTTATAATCGAAACTGTAATTGAAGTTTGCAATGTCATATGCCGAAGCTTATGTAATTGAAAAGTTTCAGTCTTTTGTAAGCAAGAAGCTTTTTTGATTACATACTTATACAATTCCTGTTGTGTTCTTGGATATTTTTGACAAATAGAAACATTTTTAAGTAGGCAATATCCGTAAAATTGAGCATAAAGTTAACAAATTTGTAGTAATGTTGGATGAATGATGATATGGTGTTTTCTGATAAGTGAAAATGAAGTTTCTTTGAATGTTTATAGAAATGGAAGCAAATAGAGGGAAGTATGCTGCTGATATATCTACCATAAAGGAGGCTCATGAGCGTATTAAGCCTTATATACACAGAACTCCGGTGTTAACATCTGGCTCATTGAATTTAATCTCTGGAAGAAGCTTGTTCTTTAAGTGTGAGTGCTTTCAGAAAGGGTGAGGGGACTTAGTACTAATGCTTTATTCTCAGTGAAGATTCTCTCATTGTCACTATTAGTCACATTCCTTTTATTGTGAAAACAAGTGGAGCTTTCAAATTCCGTGGAGCTTGCAATGCTGTTTTGTCGCTTGATGCCGAACAAGCAGCCAAAGGGGTCGTAACACACAGCAGGTTCTGTAAGATTTGTTTCCTTACTGTGAAAGACTTGTTCTATAACTTTGACTGATTCATTTACGCTTATTGGTTATGATAGTCTTAAACAGTGATTGAGTAGTTGATAATATTCTGCTAGTTTCTTCACTTGATAGTCTCTTACTGACTTACTGTTGATATTGTTGTACCAGTGGTAACCATGCTGCTGCGTTGTCTTTGGCTGCGAAGCTTAAGGGAATCCCAGCATATATTGTTGTACCTAAAGGTGCTCCAAAGTGCAAAGTTGATAATGTGATCCGGTATGGTGGTAAGGTTATATGGAGTGAATCAACAATGTCTTCTAGAGAGACAGTAGCTTCAAAAGTTTTGCAGGAAACAGGTTCAGTTCTCATCCACCCATATAACGATGGACGCATTATAAGGTATTTTGCTATTTTGATATTGGTGTTTCGAATGTCTGTTACTCACTAAAGCCTTATTTTGCGGAAAAAAAAAAAAGAAAAACACTATGCAGTAGGTAACTTCTTTGGTTTAATTTGGGCTTCTCTGTTCTTTTATGGGATTACTTCCAGTTCTTTTTGCCATAAATATGTTATGGGTGAAACTGCTAAGTAATTTTTAACAAACGTTGCGTTATGGTTCTTTTAACAGTGGTCAGGGTACAATTGCATTGGAACTGCTTGAGCAAATCCAAGAGATTGACACTCTAGTTGTGCCGATAAGCGGGGGTGGTTTGATATCTGGTGTGGCTCTTGCTGCCAAATCGATTAAGCCTAGCATTCGGATTATAGCCGCTGAACCGAAAGGAGCCGATGATGCGGCTCAGTCTAAGGTTGCGGGT
This sequence comes from Turritis glabra, assembly GCA_900406565.1. Classification (NCBI taxonomy): domain Eukaryota; kingdom Viridiplantae; phylum Streptophyta; class Magnoliopsida; order Brassicales; family Brassicaceae; genus Turritis; species Turritis glabra. The sequence goes on along the minus strand of OVBN01000243.1, from coordinate 3,719,131 downwards.
AGAATCATCACTTTACCTGTGACTAATACAATAGCGGATGGCCTTCGAGCTTCTCTTGGGGATTTAACCTGGTAATTTAATTCTTACTCTTGTAGGAATGATTTCTATAAAGCGGATATAGAACATAAAATGGTTCAAGTTCTGTACCATTCGTTCTAATAACGTCTTTCTCTATTAGGCCGATTGTGAGAGATCTGGTTGACGATGTGATAACCTTGGAAGATTGTGAAATAATTGAAGCCATGAGAATGTGCTATGAGATACTGAAGGTCTCTGTGGAACCAAGTGGGGCTATTGGCCTAGCAGCAGTTTTATCAAATAGTTTTCGTAACGATCCTTCTTGGCATGATTGCAAAAACATAGGGATTGTACTCTCAGGAGGTAATGTTGATTTGGGCTCTCTATGGGATTCATTTAACAGTGCTAAGTAAACACATTTGTTTATTGCATTTGTATCATTACTACCTTAGATAACAATGAGAATTGTTGTACGCTCCACTGCTTCTTGTTGTTATTAGTGTTTGTAAAAGAGATTTGATTTGAGGTTGAATTTGTTACCAAAGGGATACCCTTTTAGCATAGATGGAGTGTGACAGTTGACAGACATCTCTAGACGTTGACCATAAATTTGGAGTCCATATATAGGAGTGATTTACTAGAGAGGGGCAGGTAGAAAACATCTCGTCGATTGGTCTACTCACCACAGGAACGCACCACCACCTCTTCTTTGGTTGTGATTATAGCGTTGCTATATGGTTGCACTTCTGCCATACAACACGCCTCTCCTCCGCAAGACTTTGTGACATCCTCCCATAACTCAAGAGCTGCTCGTCAACCAAGCAAATTACTTCACCCATCTCCATCTACGTAATTTGGAAAGAAAGAAACTCCAGACTCCACACAGCAATCTCACGGCCATATATACACGCCTATCAACAAAGAAATTTGCCGCATCGTGCAAAACTCTTTTGGTCTCTGCCAATCTCGCAATATCAGCGTTGACTCCTACCTAAGTATATGGCTTGGTCACTTCCAGCGGACTCCAATCCCAAGTATTGAAGCTCCAACCTTAGGGATTAACTAAATCTCTCATCTGCCTCTTCTAGTTTTGTGTCTAAATTGTGTTTCTTTTTTTTGCTGCTAAAATTTTGAAACAAAAACCCCTTCATTTTATAAAGTTGATTAGTAATAGAATTAACCATTAGAAAAAAAAAAAAAATGACCGGGAAGAGAGAAACGAGTCCAGCACATAGGTCGACCAACGTAATTATTATTGCTTCATTATTATCCATTAAGTTGTTGATCGTATGATCACATGCGTACGCATATCTACGTACACACTTACACACACATACGATAGAGACGAGTCTCTTAATTATTTAATGCTCCTTGGTAACCAAATAAACCATCTGGGTTGGGAGCTGCAACCGTAGCACCGAGCTTAGCCCTAAGGACAAAACACGACCCTGTAGTTAGTGTTAGTGCAAGTGAAAGTGCTGGTCGAGTCGTCTTGTGGATAGCTGTAGGCGTCGGGACACCTCTGTTTGAAGAATCTTGAGAACCCAGTGCTGCTACATGAACCTTGCCCGTTCGTACAACAATACTGGTTTGACCTATAAACCGTACACGGGTTGTTGCAACCGCCCGGGGCTCTCAACTCGTTCGGACACTGTCCTTTTATGTCCGCGTTGCATACTATTCGGTGGCAATTCGAGCTTGTTGGGCTGGAGACAATACACACCAACAAAATTTTATCATTATCGTTTTGAAACGTTTTATAATATAGACGTTCGATTTTATTTTCTATTTCTCTAGCAGGATATAGGGTTCCATCGCTTTTAGTGTTATCAACGACAAATGATATTGTTATTAGGAAAATTTCATATTTATGAAAAGATTATGGTGATATTCTTACCTAAACTCCATAGGAATGTTAAATCCATCGACAAGTGAGATGTCGTAGAAGTCTAAGTTATTGTATTGGTTCAAAGCGTACTCAGCCAACGTGTTTGGAGGCTGGCCCCAACCAGTACATTGAAGCCCACCACTGCAATCACCGGTTTCACATCGGCCACGTCCCGAGGAGTCAAAGTTGCAGTTGGTCCGACCCCAAATACGTGCCATTTTAGTGCCGGCCGCGACATCTAACCTCCATGACCGGCCGGTATCTAGACGCCGGCCACCTCCGGGGCTAGCAGCAGCCCACACGGTGTAGCTACATCGGTTAAGGATATCAAATGTGGCAGCAGTCGCGGTGGAGATGAGGAAAATGATGGAGAATATAAACGTAGAGTGTGAGATGTTTGCCATTTTTTTGTTGGTTCTACTACTTTTGTGTGTGTGATCTCTTTTGTTAATATATATGATTGGTTTTTATATTAATGTTAGGTGTTATTTCTGTAATTTTGAACCTTTGTGATCTTCAAACCTATATGATTACAATCCAAGTTATACGTTAGAAATTTTAACTAACGTGGATTTCTTCACATCATGATTACAGTGGCACTTAGCCACTAGACCAAGCCCGAATTCAAAGACTTCACTTATCTGTAACTAGTTCTAAGTCAATTTGTGCTCCGATGTAAAATAACATATCTTTATTTGTACCAATTTTCTCGACTCGGTGACTTGACTATGTTATTGACTAAAACAAAAGTCTTGTTTCTAGATTGATGCGTAGAATTAGGATAAACTACAAGTGATTTTCTTGTTTTTTTGGGGTGATCGATCTACAATTCAACCAAGTTTCGAGATCAAAACTCGACCCACATAAAGTTTGGAACTTCTCAAAAAACCACACAAAATGAAATGATTTATTCCCTAATCACACCGATTTTGAAGACTCAGTTTCAAACCGTCTGGACATTTAATTATTCAAACGCAAACAACTTGAAATTAAAAATCTAATATATAAAATCCCAACCTTGAGAAACTAAAATTAAACAAAACTCATTCTTAAAACCAAACAAAAACCATATGAGATAAGTTATGTACCACCCATCGCCCTTAACCTGGAATGCCACGTCTTTCTAGGTCTTCCCGTTCATTCACTTTTTCTGTAAAACTTGGTTGTTAAATCGTACTTTCAAGAAACCTTCTTCATTAAAAACTATCAAATTAAACTTGTCTTTCAAACAACTCTTGAAAATGTCACAAAACCAACTTTAATAAACCAAGTCTTAAATAAAAGAAAGCAAAATCCAAATCCCTGAAATAACACCATAAAGCGAGACGAAGACTTAAACAACTACTCATCTCACAAAAAAAGAAAGAGGGTTGAGTAAAATAAATTACTCAATTAAACGATCACGCCTGTCCACGCAGAACACAATACAATTTTTACACCTATACATTAATCATCATAGCACATAGAATCAGATACTTGCAATCATATAGCTTGCATATCGTTTGCTAAGTTATAACACGTAAACTTTCTTCTTGTTCATAGCAAAAAATTCATACATTTTTAGGTTCAGCCATCTCTTATGACCTTAGAACCCTATCGCTAGAGGCTTGCCTTTCACTCAGACACTTTAGAGGCTTACTTTCACTGCATAGTCACTTTCATCAAATTCGTCAGCGCTTATGACATATAGAAAATCCTCCAAAGTTTTATGTTATTTAATTTCTAGGCAAAAGTGCATATTATGAAAAAAAAACTATTTTTTTTGTTTAATATGGTCTTTCTTATTGTGAATAGAGAAAAGAAATAAAAGATTTTTATTATTCTATTCTAATGAATAAGAGATCTTTTATATAGGAGTACAAAGAGAAAATTTTACTTGGTGACAAAGTAAAACTTCGGTTACAAATAATTCTAGAGACTTCTAAAAGATGGATCTTATAATGGGCATCCATCTATTATTCATAACACTTTTCCTTGGATGTCCATTATAATACGTCTAAAATACTGCCTTATTAAAAACTTTACTAGAAAAACCTAAAGAGAAAAGTCGTGGTTATGAGAAAAAGAGTGCAGCGCGCAACTACTCCCCCTCATGAGTATATACGTCGACGTCTTTGAGACGGTGTAATCCGATATGATGAACTAACTTCTTGAAAGTAGCAGTAGGTAGTGCTTCGGTGAATAAGTCAGCCAAATTATCACTCGAACAGATCTATAGAACACGTACATCACCATTTTTCTGCAGGTCGTGTGTGAAGAAGACTTTTGGTAGAATGTGCTTTGTTCTATCACCTTTGATGTATCCATCTTTGAGTTGTGCGATGCATGTTGCATTGTCTTCATACATAATTGTTGGACCGTTTTTCCCTACACACATACCACAATCTTTTCGTATATGGTGAATTACAGACCTTAATTATACACACTCGCGGCTAGCTTCATGAATGGTTAAAATCTCTGCATGATTAGAAGAAGTGGCTGTAATAGTGCTTCATAGAATGCCAAGAAATAGCAATACCTCTGCATGTGAACACATATCATGTTTGCGACCTAGTAGTATGGGAATCAGATAAATATCATGCGTCTGCAAAACCAATTAAATCTTCCTTGGATAGGTTAGAAAAGAATAATCTCATGTCTTTCGTACCTTGGAGGTAACGAAGTATATGTTTAATCCCATTCCAATACCTTCGAGTTGGACATGAGCTAAACCTTGCTAATAAATTCACTGCAAATGATATATCAGGTCTTGTGTGACTAGCAAGGTACATCAATGCTCCTATTGCACTTAAGTATGGTACTTCAGGACCAAAAACTTTTTCATCGTTTTCTCGAGGGCGGAACGGATCTTTTGACACATCGAGTGATCTTACAACCATTGGACTACTCAAAGGGTGTGCTTTATCCATAGAGAACCTTTTGAGCACATTTTCTGTGTATGTCTTTTGATGCATCATAATTCCATTATTTAGGTGTTCAATTTGTAGTTCCAAACAAAATTTTATTTTCCCAAGATCTTTCACCTCGAATTCTTTATTCAAATATTCTAATGTGAGGAAAATCTATACAGGAGTTCCCATAATATTTAAATCATCAACATATACTGCAGTTATAACAAATCATTTCTCAAATCTCTTTAATAAGATGCATGGACTAACAAAATCATTCTTGTAATCTTCTCTTAACAAGTACTCACTAAGGCGATTATACCACATATGCTCTGACTGTTTTAATACATAAAGAGACCGATTTAATTTTATGTAGTATTGTTCTCGAAAATTATAATTTACTACTTTAGAAAATTTAAATCCTTCTGGAACTTTCATATAAATGTCACTTTCCAGTGATCCATATAAGTAGGTTGTGATTACATCCATTAAACGTAAATCAAGTCCTTTTATTGCCAGACTAATAAGAAACCTGAAAGTAGTTGCATCCACCACAAAAGAGTATGTCTCTTCATAATCATGTGAGAATTCTTGTGCAACTAAACGTGCTTTATACCTCACAATTTTACCATTTTCATTCTTCTTTCGTACAAAGACCCATTTATGTCCATAGACATATCTAACTATGGTTGAGCTGTTCCAGTCTCCGTATTTTCCTTATTGAACTACCATTCATAAGTGTCATAACTTTTTTCATCCATAAAGAGACCGATTTAATTTTATGTAGTATTATTCTCGAAAATTATAATGTACTGCTTCAGACAATTTAAATCCTTTTGGAACTTTCATATAAATGTCATTTTCCAGTAGTCCATATAAGTAGGCTATGACTACATCCATTAAATCAAGTCCTTCTTTTATCGCCAGACTAATGAGGAACCTGAAAGTAGTTGCATCCACCACAAGAGAGTATGTCTCTTCATAATCAATTCCACGTCTTTGTGAGAATCCTTGTGCAACTAAACCTGCTTTATACCTCACAATTTCACCATTTTCATTTTTCTTTCGTACAAAGACCCATTTATGTCCATAAACACATCTAACTACGGTTGAGCTGTTCCAGTTTCCTTCTTTTCCTCATTGAACGACCATTCATAAGTGTCTTGTGAACTGGACAACTTAACCGTAGTTAGATGTGCTTGAATATTGACTTGTTCCTCCGATCTTGCTGCAGGGAGTCTCTAAATGCAACAATTCCACAAGCTCTCTAAATACTACAATTCCACAAGCTGACCAATGTAACAGTAGAACCTAATCCCATATGTCCTCTTTCTGTGTTAAGATAAGAACTCAAATTTCCATATGGTGACCATATATCCAACCAAAACAAACAATCATTTCCATCCCAACAACAAGTCTAATCAACTTATAGATAAGTCCTTTTTGCTTAATAAGTTTGTTTGACATCCAAGAGTGCTTAGTATTCATTATCCTAAACCGGCTTGTTTTTCCCTCTAGTACTTCTTTCTAAACCATGTAGCACAAATTGAGTCAGGTTTGAAGAATAGTAACCAGATCAGCTTGAGAGAACTCACTTTATTGCAACTGGTGATGTTTCTTAAACCCGATCCCCCTTCATCCTTTCCTCCTTTGATATGTTCCCATGAGACTCTAGCAGATTTATGTCTTTCGGCAGTTTCCTTCCAAGGAAACCTACTACTTGATGAATTTATCTCTTTGAATCTTTGATGCCACTTTTTGGAAGGTAGAAAGTGGCACACCAAAAATTAGTGATACATCCAATGCCTTATTTCAACAACTAGATACTGCGAGCAAATGAAAGAGATTTTGCTGCCCATGATGAGATTATGGTCTTGATTTTGTTAATCATAGGGGCATAGTTAGCTAGGGTAAGCTTCTTACTGCAAAGAGGAACTCCTAAGTATCTTACATGTATTACACCATGAGTTAACCCTGTTGTGACCTGAATGTGGTTTATTTCCTTTGATGATATACCTGCTGAGAAAAGAGGCTCACTGATAGACCAGACTCACTAGTAAAAAAAACATATATAGCCACCAATAATTTTGTGGCTCCAAAGCTTAATTCATGGCTATATGAGTAAATAGTCACGAATGGTCACCAAATAATTTCGTGACTATAGCGTCGTGGCTAAATTTCTTCGTGGCTTTCACGTAGCCGTATAGCTACGAATTTATTACGAGTTATTTCGTCGCAAATTGTAGCCACGAAATAGCCACACTGTTCTGAGTGGCCATGTAGCCACGAAATGATCACGTCTTTATTAGTGGCCTGATGGTAACCACGAAATAGCTACACTATTGTTAGTGGCCTTGTAGCTACGAAAGGGTCACGTTTTTATTAGTGGGTAATTATAGCCACGAAATTGACGTAGCAAATTAGTAACCGCTTTATTTAAAGCCACGATATATTTTCGTGACATAATTGTGGCCGAGTAAAAATTAAATTTTTGAAACCTGTTTTATTTTCGTGGCTTTCACAAAATTTCTCAAAAATTGCAATTTAAATTCCTGAAAAAAATAAATCCAAAAGCTTAAAAGCACAAAACATGAAATCTAGGTAAGCAATATTTACATGATCATAACTACATAGATTTGCAAATTCAAAAATTTACAGAAAAGCTTAATGCAAGTTCTGAAAGTTGAAAAACTAACAAATGAAATCATGGAAAATTAAAGGCCAAGTGATGCACACCAAGCATCTAAGTTGCCTTGGGTTGTTGTTGGAGCAGGGACAACAGGAGCAGGAGCAGGAGCAGCAAGAGGAGAGGTCAAATCTGCAGCAGGAGGTGACGTTGAAGCTGGAGCAGCAGGAGGTGACGTTGAAGCTGGAGCAACAGCAGCAGTGGGTGGTCTTACTCCAAGAGACTGCATGATTAAGAGAAGAGATTGTCGTGTAACAACCATCTCGTCCATAACGGTTCCCATGCCCGCCTTCAACACCACCATATCTTCCTTCATCTCTCCAACAGTGGCGGTGACTGTCTCGACTTTTGTGTCCACACTAGAGATGCAGGTTTTCATGTCAAGGTTGCGAGAAATAGAAGCAGCAACTTTCTCGGATGGATTGAGTTTCCGGTATTGAACGCTGCCAATTCCATAGATACACCCACTTTTAGACTGTCCACGCTGTGAAAGAACCAAAACAAATGAGCATCAACCAATATTCAAAAGCAAACACATAATGCAAAAACAAAAACTTACCTAATCCACAAAACTACCCGTTAAGTCACTATGTTTAGACAAAAACGAAAATGAGTATGAGGTTTCAGCAATATGTAGAAACCATAGATCACATGAGGCATTACAAAAGGTTTGAAAGGATCTTTAAGAGAATACCTTGACAAATTTTTTGTTCAGCAAAATGCGAGGAGGAACAACACTAGACGAAGCCATTTGGCCATCGGGAGAATTATCTTCTGCTGTAATTTGTGAAACAGCTTCCTCTACTTCAATACAAGAGACTCGGCACATGGGTCGATGAAAGTTCCATCTTTGCGGGTGTGTGTCTTCCGCACAAGATCCGTGAAGGCTGGTGGTTCTTTTGAACCATACTCAACCATCTACAAAAACAAAGAGGAAACATTAGAACAAATCAGAAAGTAGATAATAACATAGGTAGAAGAAGGACACTTGCCATCTGATGCTCAATCTGTAAAAAACATCTTGGGCCTGCACAATGCTTATGAATTCCTTTCCCATCAGGATCAGATAAGCGGCTTCCAGCTGCATTCTTGCTCTTTTTCTTTGCTGTTTCTGTTGTCCAATACTCCATTAAAATGTCCCAGTCATGTTCGCTAATGTACTTGGATTTTTGATTTGCTCTTTTCTTTTTGCTGATGCGGTCACAGATTGAAGTCATTGTGTGCTTCTTCCAATGAAAGTATACCATGTCATGGAAACGATCTTCCCAGTAGTAGTGTTGCTACAAAAAAAAAAAAAAGCAAAAGAGAGATTGTTAGTTGTAAGTTATTAGCTGAAAAAAATAGTTGACTTAGGGAAAAGAAACAGAAATCATTATATTACCACAAAAGTTTGCCACCAAGTATCTGTCCTCTCTTGAGGAACATGTGACCAGCTTCTCCATGGTCCCATGAAGTAGGCTCTCTATGTCGTTCGAACAAATTTGTAGACAGAGGGGTCAACACCAAACCTGAGAAAATAAAAAGTAACATCAAATACATCCCATGAGTAAGTAGACTAATCTAAGGATTATCAAAACAAACAAACACAAACAGTTTTTTCAAACTAACCATAAAGCTCCATTGAGTTTCCTAGGTGGAGGTGTGGCTGAGATTCTCTTTCAGGAGCATTTAGTAATGCGTCGAGAGTTCGCTGGCTGTAGTTGTTTGCGTGTGAAGATGCCGCGGTTGTAGAACGTGTGGCTCCTGTAGAACGTGTTGCTCCTGGTGGAATGGCTCCTCCTGGTAGGGGTTCTGGTCGTATGGCTATTGGTGGTATCCTTCTTTGCTGCAGATCTTGCAATTAGAAGAAAATTAAAAAATGAAGGTGCTGTTAATAACAATTAAAGTAAAGAAATCCAAAAACTTGAGTAAAAATTAAAAATAGAACAAAGTCAAGTTAACAATCCACATCTACTAACCTCAGAAAGTGACAACGAGTACTTAAAACGCTAACTTAAACATAGAACAAATTCATGTTTCTAAACAGCTACTTCAGATATACAGACAAAAACATACAAATTTAAGAATACACATGCTTCACACAAAAAAGCAAAAACACATGCTTCATGTCATCACAAATCGAACACTTAATCATATACATAATTCATAATCAAGCATATATAAACATCATCTGTAACCAAATCGAACACTTATTGATCTATAAAATTCAAAATCAAGCATATTGTTTTTGAAAAACCTAGTGTAAAACGAGATTAAATCATACCAAAAACAACCCTAAACGAGATACTAGATAACCCTAAAAACAACAAGAACAAATTATCTGAACAGCCCTAGAGAAAGTGAGAAATAGAACAAAAGATCTAAACAGCCCTAAACAGAAATCTCGTGAAGGAGAAGAAGCACCGTCAATTACCTGGTGGACCTGAATCAGAGGGCCGTGGACGACGGTGGCCGGACATAGGCATTGACTCGAGCGGATGCTCACGGCTATACAGACAGAGGAGAGACAGTCCGTCGGGGGAGAAGAATAGACTCAATCAATTAGTTGTAGGGCCTGAATCGGAGGACTGTGTGCGGCGGTGGCCGGAGATAAGGCTTGATTAGTGAAAGAAGATAACGTAATCGAAAGAGGCGAGAAGGCTTTGTCGAGAGAGAGAAGAAGAGACTCAATCAATTACCTGTTGGGCCTGAATCGGAGGACCGTGTGCGGCGGTGGCCAGAGATAAGGCTTGATTCGTCAAGGAAGATAAAGAAATCGAAAGAGGCGAGATGGCTTTGTCGAGAGAGAGAAAAAGAGGCGTTTAGGGATTTTCTTTGTCGAGAGAGAGAATAAGAGGCTTTTTTTCTCTAAGTGTTGAGATATGTCGATTACAAGCCAAATTAGTTAAGTGATTTTGCCAAATATTTCATATAACCGGGAAACGAAAATAAAACCGGGAAACCAAAATTTTGTTGCAATGTTTTCTTTGGTTTGTTCGCCCAAACCAAATAATTTTGTGTAAAAATTTAGTTTAGATTATATGGTTAAGCAACATTAATTTTTATGGTTTAGTAACATCAATTTCTTGATAATAGATAATTAAAACACTTTAGAAACATATAAGAAAACATAAAAAAATCATTGATATATTACAATGTGATAATTAAAACATTTTAGAACATGACAACATATTAAATATTTTAGACATAATTCAAACATAAAAATATAGGGAAACTTATTCAGAACCAGAATCAGAATCAGAATCTTCACATGAATCTTCTAACTCTTCTTCGGTAATGTATTCGTCATTAGGAGGAGACACAAGTAAAACATCATAATCGGCATCATCTTCCACGACATGTGATTCAATACGAACAATTGTACTTGGTGCGACAAACTGATTGTGTGTATCGTCTTGAATAGCAACTAGAGCATCTTCTGCTGTCTCACGAACCCCTCTAGGCATAACTTTCGTACATGCCCACCAATCATTTGCTACGGTATGACGCATGCGTAGATAAGGAATGAAACAAACTTGATCACAATTACCAGACAATATAAAAGGATCGTATTTCTCATCTTGTCTGTACGGTGCCACATCGATGAGACCTGATGGATGTTTCCGCATTCCACGACCTAATTTTGTGTCAAACCACCTGCATTTAAAAACCATGGCCTTCAACCCAGCAGCACCATGGTAATGGATCATTATCTCTTCTATGAGCCCGTAATAATCTATGTCAGTGGTTCCACGAACATAAACACCGTAATTTTGTGTTTTTTTATCTTGGCCATGGCTACGTGTGTGGAAGCAATATCCACGTGAGTAGTATATAGGCCATGATGTATAGTTGCGGTTAGGCCCTTGTACAAAATCCAACATCCACAATAGAAATTCAAATGATTCGGTAGCGTCATTAATCTGAAAATAATTTTTTTTTTGTAATTAAAAAAAATTATATTGTAATAATTGATATTAATTATGTGCATAAATAAACTTACATAGTCTTTACACCATTCTGCAAAATATTTGTCTTTGGCTTTTTCCATTTCCTTAGTAGTTATTTCTGGGGTGTGCTCCGTCATATAGTCTTCGAACATCCTATAATCATATAAAGTTAAAGTATAAATTTATATAAACACATTAAAATATTAAAAATCTCTTACCGTTCATACGGCTCAAATTTGTCACAGTTAAGTAACATAAATGTTTGGAGCACTGTGTAGTCATGACCATTAAACCATCCACTTGTAGATTTCCCACTAACACGACCCTCATGGTAGAACAGGCTAGGCACATCTGGATAAAAATATGTAAATTGAATTTCTCCTTGAATAACAACGTGATCATCTCTAACTTCTGGATGTCCAAAATAATTTGCAGATGTATTTGCTATCTCCTCATTCACACATTGTGCAACAATCGATCCTGCAATATGTGCTTTGTTCTTAACTTTCTTCTTCAGATGGTACATGTATCTCTCGAATGGATACATCCACCGATATTGTACTGGACCTCCTAGAGCAGCTTCATCTGGCAAGTGCACGGGAAGATGTTCCATAACATCAAAGAACGACGGAGGAAATATCTTCTCCAAATTGCAAATTTTTACAGCAATATTTTTTTTCAACAAAGCAACATCATCATTGCGTAAAGTCTTCGCTGATATATCCCGAAAGAAGAGTGCAATTTCTACACACATATAAAATTACATCATTAATCTAATCAATAGTATAAAAATATGTTAAAAATTATATAATCAATAAATTACCTGAAATTGCCGTGTGAACACTTTTTGGGAGAAGTTATGCGAAAGCAAAAAGGAGAAGTCGTTGCATAATGACGTGACAATCATGACTTTTTAGACCTGCCAACTTCCAATGATTTTCATCAACGCAACGACTAAACTTTAACGCGTATCCATCTGGAAACTTTATCTCATTTTTCATCCAAAGTAGAAATTGTTTTCTTTTTTCGTTTGACAATCTAAATATTGGTACCGGCATTGTCCCATCTCGTTTAAGATGCAAAGTATGTCTTCTACATAATGCGGCAAGATCCATCCTTGATTTAATGTTATCTTTCGTCTTCCCAAAAACATTTAAAACCGTGTTGATGAGATTATCTAAGAAATTCTTCTCGATATGCATGAAATCAAGGTTGTGTCGAAGAAGAAGATTTTCCCAGTATGGCAACTCCCAAAATATACTCTTCTTCACCCAGTTATGATCAACCCCGTATCCATGGATAGTTCGAGCAGGCTGCTGGTGTCCGTTCCCTCCACAATCGACTGTTCTAAACAACCCGGTAATATTGTTTATTCTTTCATGAAGAATTTCTTCCCCATTCAACCATGGTGGAGGATCATCTAGTACTTCTTTTCCTCGTCGAAAAGCTTGAACATTTCGCCTGTATGGATGATCTTGGGGTAAAAACATTCGGTGACAACAAACAACCTACGGTTCCTTCCATTCGTTAACCAAAACGATTTTGTCTCATCTAAACAATATGGAATCGATAAACGACCATGTGTCATCCAACCAGACAGCATACCATATGCTGGAAAGTCGCTAATTGTCCACATTAAAGCAGCTCGCATCGTGAATTTGAGTTTTCTCGATATATCATACGCCTCGACACTGTCACTCCATAGACTCTGTAATTCTTCGATCAATGGCTGGAAATAAATATCTAGACTTTTTTTGGGATGCTTTGGCCCAAGAACGAGTACCGATAGAAAAAAAATTCCCTTTTCATGCACATATCGGGTGGTAAATTATAAGGAGTCACGATCACAGGCCATACTGAGTGTGCCTCACTATTCATACCAACAGGATTAAATCCATCGGTTGATAAGCCTAGATAAATATTGCGACTTTCAGTAGCAAAATTAAGATATACCTCATTAAAATGTTTCCACGCTGCTCCATCAAATGGGTGTTGTATTTCTCCTTCAGTAGACATATGTTCAGCATGCCATCGCATAGCCGTCGCTGTCGCCTCTAACTGGTATAACCGCTTCAACTGATCTGTATTCGGCATATAAAACATTCTTTGTTTAGGTCTTTTTTTCCCTTTGCCATTGTTCGAGTGGTATCTATCTTTGTTGCAGAACCGGCACTGCAACAATTCTCGATCTTCCCCTTTCCAAAAGAGCATGCAATTATCCTCGCAAACATCAATCTTATATACTGGTAGCCCCAGCGCTCGTGTCAACTTCTTTGTCTCGTAGTATGAAGCAGGAGCTTTATTTGGTCTGGGCAAAACAGTTTTGAAAGTCTGTGATAGCTCATCTATGCATACCTCCACCATATTGTAATCACATTTTGTCTTCAACATACGCGAAGCTAGATACAACTGAGAAATTCCTTCTGGACATCCATCGTAAAGAGGTTCTTTAGCGGATTCAAAAGCTTCGAATACATATCATGATATGGCTCTTCGTGTGTTGTTTCCATCATATTCTCCAATACATGTGGAGACGCCACCTCTGGTTCAATGTTAACATTTGCGTATGGAAAATACTCGTACGTATTTCCTGGAACTTGCAAATTTGTAGCATTTGGTGGCCACGTTGCTTCTTCACCAGTAAAATGACTTGCCCCTGAGGATTCCCCAACATCATAATGTTCTCCATGACTCAACCAAATATAGTAGTTTCCCTTAAATCCAACTCGATAAAGATGATTACTAACCGTTCTTGCATCACGTTGCTTTCCGTTCTTACACGGAGCACAAGGACACAATATAGTGTTGGTCTCTCTGTAAGACTCTTGATTACAAGCAAATTGAATAAAAACCTCAATCCCCTCCATAAATGTATTTGAAACACAATTTTTGACTGGATCAATACGTTGATCCATCCACTCTCGATATTGGAAAAAATAATTAGACATTTAAAATGATAGATTTGAAAGAAAAAAAAAAACAAACTTTCTCCAGTTTTTTTACTCGTTTTTGGTTTGAGGAATGGGGGAGAGAAACGTTTTAATTTATAGAAAACATTAGCCACGCACTGGTCACGAAATGTTTTGGTGACTATATATAGCCACGAACTAGTCACGACACGTTTTGGTGGCTATATATAGCCACGAACTTGTCTATATAGCCACAAACTTGTCACCAAATACATTGGTGGCTACTTATAGCCACGCTCTAGTCATGAATTCAATCGGTGACTATTTTTTGAAATTATTTTCTGACACACCCACGCTCTGCAATCTGACTGATGTGACAAGAATCGGTGGAAATGCCACATATTTAGCCACGTTATATTTTCGTGACTAAAATTCTTTCAATAATTCAGTGGGATAGTTACGAATTAGCCACGCTTATAGCTCGTGGCTTCAACCCTAGTTGGATGGGATGGGTAATTCGGTGGGATAGCCACGATAAAGCCATTAAAAGTTGCGTGGCTAATTTATAGTCACGAATAGGCCACGGTTATTGCTCGTGGCTTCTACCCCAGTTGGATGGGAAGGGTAATTCGGTGGGATTGCCACGAAAGAGCAACTAAGAATTGCGTGGCTAGTGTATAGTCACGAATAGGCCACGCTTATCGCTTGTGGCTTTGTAGCTACGAATGATTTCGCGGCTATTGCGTGACAAATATAATTTTGTGGCTAATTAGCCACGAAATAGCTACCAACTAGCCACGTTTTCTCTTGGGTGCTAATTCGTGGCTAGGTTATTTTAGTCACGTTTTGTCGTGACGAAAACGTGGCTATACGGTTTTTTTTACTAGTGACTCTTTTTCAAACTCTTGGGGAGACTTTCAAAGTGTTTTGGGCAGATCTCAGTGTGTCATCAGTGAAGATTAACAGATCATCAACAAAACATAGGTGAGTTATCTTTGTGGCAGTATATTTATGATGGTATCCAATTCTACCCTCTTCTGCAGCCCTATTTAGCATGTAGGATAAGCAGTTCATGGAGATTACAAAGAGATTGGACGACAGGAGATCTTCTTACCTTAATCCCTTTTTTCCTTTGAAATAGCCATGGATTGCACCATTATATCCAACTGTAGTGTATACACAAGCTTCTAACCATCGAAGATAATCTTCTGAAATATTTAATCCTCTAAGGCAACCAAATAAGAATTTTCATCTTATAGTATCAAAAGCTTTTGCAATATCCACTTTTAATACTATGTGTTTAGGTCTTTTATCCTTATGGTAACCTTGCACTAATTCCCCAGCTGGTATAGTGTTTTCAATAAGTAGTTGACCCTTAGTAAAAGCAGTCTGATTAGGTAGAATTGCCTCAAAAATAAGAGGCTTGAGTCTGGCTACCAAAAGATTAGAGATCACTTTGTAGAGTGTGTTGCAACATGAGATAGGTCTATAATCAACTATGAGTGAGGCTCCTGGTTTCGTTGGAACTAGTGTTAAAATAGTTGCATTGGCTAGAAATCTTGATAGGAAAAAATGCTTAACAGTCTCTATCATTTCCTTACCCACAACTGTCCAAGAAGTTTTGAAAAAACTTAAACTTAGTCCATTTGGCCCAGTAGACTTGTTTTTGTTCAACTTCATTAACACCCTTTGAATTTCCTCTGAAGTTGGAGTTATGATCATGGATTTTTTCATCCCACTGCTACAATTCTTTGTGTTTAGATCAATGAACCAGCTTAGATCGATTTGGAGAAGAGAAAGAGTATCAGAACCTAGGATATTCTTGAAATGCTTAATGGCCATATTGCTTATCCTTACTGGATCAGTTTCTAGATCATCCTTGGGCATGGTGAAGGATCTGATGGAGTTTAGTGAATTTCTGACTTCTGCACATCTATGAAAGAAGGTTGTGTTCTGATCCCCTTCCATTAGCCACTGAATTCTAGATTTTTGCTTAAAATAGGCTTTCTCTATTTGTCTCAGGTAACTCCATTTGTTATGAGCCTCTCTTTCTACTTGGAACGTATGAGAATTGGGCTGGTTTAAAGCTGCACTCTCTCTTGAATATTAGAAAAATTCTCTCCGTTTAGTAATTTAAGTGCAGTCTTTAGAGACTTAAGCTTGTAGCAAAAGGATGTTAAGTTCATTGTTGGGCTTCCACTTTGAATCCAAGAAGTTTCAACCTAGGAAAGGAAAAGAGGGTGGGTTGTAAGGTAGTTGAAAAATTTAAAAGGTTTAGACCCTGAACTTGGAAGGGGATAGGCTAGGTCTAGGCAGCAAGAGGAGTGGTCAGAAATTTCTGGTGCTAAAAATGCAGCAGAACTCTGAGAGAACGAAGTCAACCAACTATGATTCACTAGAAGTCTATCTAACATTTTTGCTATGGGATTATCAAGCTGATTATTTGTCCATGTATGATAGGTTCCTGATATCTCAAGTCAAAGACCCCCAACGAATGAAAGCAAGAGCTCATCTCCATCATGTGACTATCAAAATGGTTAACTGCTTGAGAAGAATGCTCCTCGGGATGAATTATCTGATTAAAATCTCCTCCAATTTATCCAAGGGATGGAGTGAAGATTGAGCATTTGGTAAATATCTGACAGTTCTTGCCACAAAGTAGATCTTTCATAACGTTGATTTGAAGCATAGGTAGATGTCACAAAAAAAAAGAGGCCTCCTGATATATGAATTTGACTTGTCATTATCTGTCTTGATTGATGTAGGACTGTAAGAGTAATATGATACTTCCAAACCAGAATAGTTCTATTAGCTATGATTTGAGGTAAAATTTCATCCATTACATTTTTTATTCATCAATTGAGCTAGACTAGGCTCCTTAATATTTGTCTCCAAAATAGCACCAAACATAAATTGAGTATGATTCAACCATTGTACAAAAGGTAGATGCTTGTCCGGGTCATTTAGTCCACGAATATTTCCTCTTGGAGTAACTTGGTAATTTAATTCTTATTTTTATCGGAATCATGTCTATGAAGCTGGTATAGAACATAAAATGGTTTGAAATCTTTATTATTTCTTTCAAATGTCTTTTTCTATTAGGTTGTACGTTAGAGATTTAGTAGATGATGTGATAACTTTAGAAGATTGAAAAATAACTGAAGCCATGAGAATGTGCTATGAGATATTGAAGGTCTATGTGGAACCAAGTGGGGCTATTGGCCTAGCATCCATTTTGTAACATAGTTTCCGTAGCAATCCTTATTGGCGTGATTTCAAAACATAGGAATTTTATTCTAAAAAAATGTTGATTTGAGTTATCTGTGAGATTCATTTAAGAATTCAAAGTAAACATCTTTGTTTAATGCTTTTGTTCCACTACTTCTTAGTTATGAATGGAAGTTTTTGTGCTCACTACTTCTTTATTCTGATTTGAGGTTGAATTTGTGACCTAGTTCGATTGAATATGTAACTCCTCGATTTGTAGAAATATGGTGGTGTATGAAGAGAGTTTAATATAATTGATTTGGTTATCTATGTTAGCAAATTGCACTAAATTTTACCGTCAATCATCTTGCAGAACTCCATAGTTAAAAAAACTCTTGTGTTAAATTTGCTTAGACTGGAGTAATTTTAAGTTGGGTGATCGGTCGGAAAATAATTTTCGATATCGTATGAATGAAGGCATGACACAGGAAAAATTTTTGTGGTGTTTTGTAAAGTCGGTATATAAATCTTTCGAGCATTCTGGAGTATCGTACCAGCCGTTAGATGAAGATGGGCCTACAAACTGAAAGAAGATGTGAGACCACATACAGTAGCTAGCGAGACGTTACAATATATATGAACAAAGAGATTTTTATTTATTCCAGATGTAGTGTTACAATGTTTTAAGATCCGGATGAGATACCGATTCGTTATCGTTATTGGATGGCTAATCAAACTTATCAAACCGGTGGAACGGGATTTCTAATATAAATATATATAGTAAAAAAAAATAGATAATATTAAACTTATAGAAACCGGATATAAGTAATTTTTTTTTCTTGTGTTCTCAACAAAACAATATATTAAATAATTCAAATATATAGAAAATGGATATATATAATGTGTCATCTAAAGCATAACATGGAAAAATAATCGTTGGATACATTAAATATATTTGATCACATAGTAACTATCATTAGAAAAACACGATAAAAAGGTAGATAACAAGATCTTCAATCTATTTTGAAAAATATATATAATTTTCTCTATAATAAAGAAAATATAAATAAATTTAAAAATTAAAAGACAATGAATTTGAATTATGGTTTAAATTCATTGTAATTAAAAACTATAACTTAAATTTTGTGAAACAGGTTTTGGCACCGCACCAAATCACTAGTTTTATCTTTATTTGGTCGGTTTTAACGGTTTACCTCAAATTTTGGTTTTGACTCAACCAAATTTGGTTAGATGGGAGATTTTTTTGTCTGACCAGTCGATATAGTCGAATATTTAAAACAAAGGTTACTGTTAAATACATGTTTTAAAAAGCGGTATAGACGATGCCTAGATGACCGTTTTGACCGCATAAAATAGCATAGACCTCGTTTCAGTGTATTTTTTTAATTTCAAACTACACATATTTGAATTTATTAGTTTTGTTTCCATAAACATGATTATAAATGTTTTTGATATAAATTAAATAATTTTTTTTCTAAATTTTGTTGACAATTTAATATTTTTATTTTTCTAATAGATATTTTATATAATTTTATCTATAATATTATATTAAAATATTTTATGTTATAAACGTTTAAATTGTTTAAAATCGCTTAAATTTTGATTAGGCTTTTTAGGCACTAGGCGTGAGGTTATCGTCCGCTTAACGCCTACGCCTAGCGCTTTCTTTGAACATTTCATATTTATAGTTCTAGTACAAAATAAGTCTAAAGTACATTTCATATTTCAAATAATGGAGGTTCCAATTTGTATATACATATTCAATATTTTATTAATAAAATTTTAAAAATGAAGGCCATGTTGTATGATTACAAATGCACTAAAGTCATGATGTCTTGTCTATCGCAGAAGCTCCTATCCATCTACTTCTTAACGACAATCACATCTTGGTCCGATCTTGTTATCAATAATTTTTGATGGTAAGGTTCATTATACAATCTACCTATATTTCATCTATCTCCGGGTTACTTTTGATTTATTTTGCTTTGTAACTGACCAGATTGCCATTTAGTATATAGAGTATAGACTAAAAACATATTCCATAGAATTTTTCATTAATAATTTTATGACAAAATCTACCATCAATTAATCATTTATATAAATTTACTTTTAAATAACAACATACTTTAAAATAACTAATTTCCAGAATAGAAATCATTTGTTATTTCTTTGTATAAATCGTTGTTATAACCCTTTTAGTTGAACTGCTGGTCGCTTGTAAGCATTAGAGACATTTTAGTACATACACATTTGTATGTTTGTGTCAAATTTATGATTCTTAATTTCTTTGAAATCTCATATTATAATGAATTCCCTGGAAATTAGTATGTTCACGCAGAATTTTTTTAACATAGAAGAAAAATGCCATATATAATTTATTTACCCCACAAGCTTGTCATAGAAATTTGAACAATAATGTCCCCATAGCCCATTACATTCTTTCTTGTTTCTACTTTGATTTTCTACTATAAAACCTTGAATTTATCAACTCCTCAACATTACTTTTGTTAAATTGCCACTTAAATATATATGATAGTATTGATCTATATATATAGCTTGTGTTAATCTATAATCTTTTGTACGTGTCGTAGCATATAATTTTTGGCGAAATGGTCGGACACTATGGTCCATATTAGTCACAATGGGGTACATGCAGCATGGTTTTTCGCGAATATTTTTATATGATGCTCAATATATGTTGGATTTGCTGAAGCGTGACTGGAGTTTAGCGCTCGTGGCGCGACACTGTCTATGACCCTTTCCTATGGAGAAAAGTTGACTTCAGAAAGTTGACTAAGCCAGAAATATCTTGCCTTGGGCCATACTGGTCGGACTGGTGTAGCAAAGGGAGGTTCATGTACCTCATGAAGACCATTACTAGTTACAGTGGCAGTGCCATCACATCTTTGCGTTTTAGTTATGGTGTCTATCTGGATGAGGACCACTTTGAATTCGCTACAGAGTGGTAACTTATATCTTATATCTTATTTGTCTGGTCTAAGAAATTTTTATAGTAGGATATAGTGATTTTTATATATATATCATTTTAGGGGTACTAATTATCCGAGTGATCCGATTTAATTAAGATTCTTGCATGGTAGTGTTACTGATCGAGCATACAATCTTATAAGATATAGTGGTAAGAAAAAGGGCTAATAATTTGCTGATGACAAAATGAAACCTAAAAATATATTTTTTTCCGGTTAACCGAACCTTTTTTTTGGCTACCGGCCGGCTACTCGAACCTAACCCTTGAATAACTGTATTTTTTAAATAATTTTCAAATGTAACAGCTTAAAATCTTATGGCAGAAAACGAAAGCCTAAAAAACCATACATAAAATTATATATAAAATATACAGTCACTCAATATCTTGACTAAAAGAAAAGTTTTGCCGACATTATTTTTCATTAGTTTTTAGTTATTTAATAACAATACGACCGGAACGAGAGAAACGAGTCCAGCACATATTAGTCAACCAATATAATTATTATTGCTTCATGAGATTATCCATTAAGCCGTTGATTGTAAATATGATTACACGAATACGCATGTCTACGTACATACACAAACATGCACACCCACATCAAAGAAAGACGAGTCTCTTAATTATTTAATGCTCCTCGACGACAATTTGGATTGGAAGCTGGTGAGACCCGTAGCACCGAAGCTTAGCCCTAAGGACAAAACACGACCCTGTAGTTAGTGTTGCTGCAAGTGAAAGTGCTGCTCGGGTCGTCTTGTGGATAGCTGTAGGCGTCGGGACACCTCTGTTTGAAGAATTTTGAGTAGCCAGTGCTTGTACATGAACCTTGCCCGTTCGTACAACAATACTCATTCGTCTTAATAACTGTGCACGGGTTGTTGCAACCACCCGGGGCTCTCAACTCGTTCGGACACTCTCCGTTTATGTCCGCGTTACATACTATCCGGTGGCAGTTCGAGCTTGTTGGGCTGGAGACAATACACACCAACAAAATTATTGTTGTTGTAAATTATTGACTTTCGATTGTTGTTTTATTTTTCTCCAGCAGGTATTATGGTGCCACCGTTTTTAATGTTATCAACGACAATAAATTATTGTATCTAGGTTGAAGTTTCAGAATTTAGATTTTTAGGTTTATGGTCCAACTTGTTTTTGGGCAAAATGTAAATTTCTGAAAAGATTATGGTGATATTCTTACCTAAACTCCATAGGAATGTTAAATCCATCGACAAGTGAGATGTCGTAGAAGTCTATGTTGTTGAATTGGTTCAGAGCGTACTCGGCCAACGTGTTTGGTGGCTGGCCCCAACCACTACATTGAAGTCCACCACTGCACTCACCAGTTTCACATCGGCCATTTCCTGAGGAGTCAAAACTACATTTTGTCCGACCCCAAATCCGTGCCATTTTAGTGCCGGCCGGGACATCTAGCCTCCATGACTGGCCGGAATCTAGACGCTGGCCACCTCCAGGACTTGCAGCAGCCCACACCGTGTAACTACATCGGTTTAGGATATCGAATGTGGCAGCCGTCGCGGTGGAGATGAGGAAAATGATGGAGAACATGAACATAGAGTATGAGATGTTTGCCATTTTTTGTTGGTTCTACTACTTTGTGTGTGTGTGATCTTTTATTAATATTTGTTATGGGTTTTATAGAGGTAAGGGGCTATTTCTGTAAGTTCACTGATGTGATTCCAATCCAAGTTATACGTTATAAATTTTAACTAACGTGAATTCACTTCAGGATTTTAGAGGCATTTAGCCAACTTGACCCTACTTTTTCCCCAAGCCCGAATACAAAGACTTCACTTGGCTGTAACTTCTTTTAAGTCAATTTATGCAAAACCACATATCTTTATTCGTACCAATTTTCTTGATTGGGAGACTTACTGTTATTGACTACGCAAAAGTTTTATCTATAGATTGGTGTGTAGAATGAGGATAAACTACGAGTAATTTCCTTGTTTTTTGGACGATCGATCAACAGTTAAACCAAGTTTTGCAATCTAACTCAAAAACCACATATTTTTTTTGGAATTCTTTAAGAAACCACACACAAAATGAAATTACTCACTCTCTAATCACACCAATTTTGAAAACTTAGTCTCAAACCGTTTGAACGTTTAATTATTTCAAACGCAAACTGTAAAATTTTAAAATCTATTACCCAACATACTAACTTTGAATAATTAAAATTAAAACGAACTCATTTATTTAGTATATCAAATTCAAATTTCATGTGACAATATTTTTAAATTATTAGATTTTCAAAAGAAATATTTAAAATGTTGTTTGGAAAATTACGTCAGAAATCTATCGTAAATTTCCTCGGAAGATTGCGAAAAAATTGAAGCCATGAGATGTTGAAGGTACATGTGGAACCAAGTAGGACCATTGGTCTACAAGCAGTTCTATCAAACAGTTTCCGAAGCAATCCTTCTTGGAATAATTGCAAAAACATAGGGATTGTACTCAGGAGGTAATTGTTCAAACTAAACATCGTTGTTTATTGCATTTGTTTTATTTCTTCTTAGATATATATCAATGAGAATTGTTGTGCTTAAATGCATTTTGTTTATTGTTATTTGTGTTGGTAAAAGTGATTTGAGGTTGAAATACTTGTGACCGTGGATGCTAAATCCAGGTTTATGTAGTTTTACTTAGAAGCTTTTGATTGGGGTTGAGATCTTCCTAATAACGAACTAGAGATGAAAATGAATTACAAACGTAGAGCTTTATTTGATTTTTCTTGAATACACATTGTCGAAGTTAAGTTACAATACCCGAATGCTGAACCGTTTCCGGTTCGTTTAGTTTGTTCGGTAAAGGTGATTTGGTTAGAATAATAGTGCGCTCTCTGCAACGACAAGATTCATCTACAATCACTTGGATCTCTCCGAGGAAACGATTGATGCGAATTTTATCATGATAAGAATGAAATCATCAACCGGTGACCATAGATCTCTTATGTTTACCAGTTCCAGCCGAATTTAATTGTGTTACTGTTACTGGTCACATGTGTGTTATTCACATGAAGAGGACCAGTGTACCACAACGTTGCAGTTTGGAATCCGGTTTTGGGCCAACTCAAATTTGTTGAATCCGGTTCTCACTATATAACTGATATATATGGTTTAAAATACGACAATGTATCACCCCTTGACAGCTACAAGGTTTTGAGGGTTGGTCATAGTCGTAAGACGAGATAGGCTTTGATGGTCATAGGATTGTTGATTCAGTAGCCTTTTAAGGTTTTAGAGGAGATAGGCTTTCTTTGTTTCGTCAACGCGTTGGAGACGAAACAAGGGAGATGGAGGTGTGGGACACAAAAAAGGTGACTGATGGGGTTGTTTCATGGAGTAATTATTTTATTGTGACTCGCCCTGAACTCCCGATCTTAAATTCATGTCTCTTCATATACATGCATGTTCCGACATTCTTCATCCACAAGACCAATTATATCATGTTACACTACAAGAAATCATTCAATTTCTTACGGCAAAAAACGTAGAAAAATCATAGAAAACAAGCGTTTCCTACCGTTTTCCTATGAAAACAGCTCGTAGAAAATATCCCGTAAGAAATTGAATTTGGTAGAAAATTCAAAAGAAATTTCCTACCAAATACGGTCTTAGAAAATTTCGTAGAAAATTGGAAGGATTGACCATTTTCCTACCAAACTTTCGTAAGAAAAAGTTTTCTACGATGTTCCTACTAAATATTTCCTTCCAGTTTCTACTAAAAATTTTCTACTATTATCCTACCAAATATTTCCTTCCACTTTTCTACCAAATATTTTATACTATTTTCTTACCAAATATTTCCTTCGAGTTTCCTACCAATTAGTTCCTACGAATTTCCTACTAATCTTATTTTCCTTTCATTCTTCTACCAATGTGTTCCTTCCGATTACTCAGCATTTTGCTTCCAGCTTTGGCACTGGATGAGAAAGAGAATGTTGCGGATTGAGAGATTGAGCGTCTCGCGACGGATGGTTGCGTCGTGAGAGATTGACCTGACTTGGTAGAAGCTGGCCTCAGGCTCTAGGGAAGAAGGGTGGATTTGATCTAGGTTATCGGCGATGGAAGATAATGGATTACCGGAGTCGTTGTTTGGATGGTTCGCACGGAATAAAAGGTGAGATTTGATTTATGTTGGCGGCGATGGAAGAGAAGGGCGTACTGGATTCGTTGGTTTGGCTGGTTCGTATCGGAAGAGGAGGGAATCAGATCTACGTTGGCGGCGACGGTAGAGAAGGGAGTACCAGAAGAGAAGGGAGTACCAGATTTGTGCGGTTTGGCTGCTTCGTGTCGGAAGAGAAGGGAGTACCGAATTCGGGTGGTTTGGATGGGTCGTGTCGGAGGAGGAGGGAATTTGATCTAGGTTTTCAGCGACGGATGAGAAGGGATTACCGGATTCGGGGGGTTTCACTGGGTCGTGTCGGAGGAGGAGGGAATTTGCTCTAGGTTTTCGGCGACGGATGAGAATGGATTACCGGATTGGAAGCGTAAGGTAGGTTCGCGACAGAATAGAAGGTGAGATGTTCTAGGTTGTCAGCGAGGCTGGTTTTTTTTAAGCGAAGACAGAGTAAATTGTGAAACATATATCTAGGTTTCACAATTTTCGTAGGAAGTTGGTAGTTTTTGTAATTTAATAATATTTGTTTTTGTAGGAAAATGGTAGATAATGGTTATGTTGTTTAAAATACATAATTTTGGATAAATATAACTCTTATAGAAGGTTTTTATTTAAATAAAAACAAACTTCACATTAAACAAAATATCATAAAAGTCTTTTACATAAGATAATTTTACATTATTGCATCTACATAACTCGCAGAAATTTTTCGTAGGTAATTGGTAGTAAATCTTCCTACGAAAAATCCTTCGCAACTCCTATCACACAGTATTCGTAGGAATTTTGAAGAAACATTTCCTACAAAATTCCTACCACCGATTACCCCATCAAATTCCTTCTATTTTCCTACGAACATTCCTACGGCAATATACGAAATTCTTACGAATTTTTTACGGAAGTTTTTTCGTAGGTATTTAGTAGGAAATTTTCCTACGAAAATCCTTCGCAAGTCTTATCACACAGTATTCATAGGAATTCCTACCGTCGACTACCCCATTAAATTCCTTCTTCTATTTTCCTACGGCTATATACAAATTTCCTATGGAAGTTTTTTCGTAGGAATATTTACTATTAAATTCCTACCGCATGTTTTCCCATCAAATTCCTTCCAATAACCTACGAATTTTCCTACGAATATGTACTTTGTAAAAATTTCGTAGGAAATTTCCAACGACTTTCTCACGACTATGTTTCGTAGGAAACTTTTTACCAATTTCCTACGACAACTGCTTTTGGTAAAAAATTCTTAGATATATCGTAGGAAATATTTCCTACCAAATTTTCGTAGGAAAGTTGGTAGGATTTAACTATGATTTTTTGTAGTGTTATGGTGCGATAAAGTTGTAGGAGAAGGTTATGCTTGTACCAGCTTTTACGAAATTGGTCTGGGTGAGATTAGAAAACAAGTAGAGACATGACAACCCTTTAGAGGTGAAGGTGAACGTAGCCCTTGTGTTTCCAGCTCTTTTTACGTTCCAAGTCTGGTTGGTTCCACAATAAGATAAAGAGGTTACACACACACAAAAAAAAAAAAAAAAAAAAAAAAAAAAAAAGAGAGAGAGACTCGTGAGATCACAGGAGTGATTAACTAGAGAGGGGCATGTAGAACTTCTCGTCGATGGGTCTACTCACCAGAGAGTTAGTCATATGGATTCTATGGATTCTTTCAATAGAAAAAAGGGAATTCACTTTTTGTTTTTGGCAAGAAAGGATCCCCATTACTACAGAGTTAAATAGAAAGCCTTGATGTGAAAGCAATGGGTTTCAGAGTTTCCAATTAAAGTTTGTAATTCGTTATTGAGTTTCTCATTAAACGTTAGTTTTTGTTTGTCTGGATTTCCTCTTAGTTGACTGAGTTCTTCATTGCTAATTGGTTTTTTTTGTATTACATCTTGTTTCTCTTTTGTTGCTATCACTTCACCTCTTACTTTGTCCAAGACCGGCCGTCTCTACTACATTAAGTGTTATTCTCAAAGGACACATGGGATTTTCTTTCTGAAAATCTATATGCTTCATAACAGAACAAATTTGCATGTCGTCGGTTTTAACCGAATTAGAAAATTATGTACTTAGCGATTCATTTTGTCTTGTAGATCTAATACATGATAATTCTGAAATACGTTTGGTGTTTTAAATAAATAGAGGTTCGGATATGTATTCAAAAAATTTGTTAGTAAAATTTTGAAAAGAAATGCCCTGTTGTACAAATGCACCAACGTCATGATGTCTTGTCTCGATATCACAAGCTATAAACCTATCAATCTATTGTTTCTTAATGGATTGACGACAATCTCTTGGTCCGATTTTGTTTTCATTATAATTGATGCTAAGGTTCACATATCATACAATCTACCTAAATTTCATCTATCTCGGGGATAGTTTTGATTTCTTTGCTCTGTAACTGACCAGGGTTGCCATTTGGTATTAGATTATGGAGCAATATTCCATAAATTTTCTCATTAATGAGTTTATGATAGAAGTTTCTCATTAATGATTCTATGAAAAATCTACCACTAATTAATTTTTTATATAAATATTTCTTTTAATAACTAATTTCAAGAATTGAAATAATTTGTATTATTTGTTTATTTATTTATTTATAAATCGTTATTCTAACTAAGCTTGTTACCATTAATTTTCATTTATAAGGTTTTTTGCTCTCTTAGTTGAACTGCATGCTGGTCTATTGCAAACGTTTAGAGTCTAGAGACATGTACATAAGTAGCAAACACACACATTTGTATGATTAGGTCAAATTTATGATTCTTATCTCTTTGAAATGATCTCTCTTATAATTAAAACCCTGAAAATTATGTTCACGCATGATTGTTCTAACATAGATGAAAAATGCCATATATAAATTTAGAACAATAATGTTCCCATTATATTCTTTCTTGGTTCTACTTTGATTGCCCACTATAAAACCATGAATTTATCAACTTCTCAGCATCACCTTTGCTACTGAACTATATGATTGTACATATTTATAGCTTGTATTAATTAACAATCTTTTTTTCTTTTGTATGAATGTAAAATTATATTCATAACAAATCCTTGTTTACATTAAATGCAACCTTAAGACTGAAATTACATAAATTACATAAAAACATTTAGTCGATGATTGCTGATATTATTGTCTGGTGCCAAACCACAGACGGAGGCAATCCTGAAGTCTTGGTGACTCCAACGTCGTAATTGTGGAGACTCTGTTTCTGACCATGTGGTCGATAGATTTGATTAGTACGAGAGGGTCTCTAGGAGTTTTTCCATGTCTTCTGCAATTACGTTCCCCCAAACTAGTATGAATCACAGTTTGAAACGTGTACCTTAGTAGAAATCGATGGGAATGACTGTGGTGGGAACCGGAAATGGAGTCCAAAATGTCTGAGAAAGCTGAGAGATATCGCCGACCAAATAAACCCCTTGTTAGATTCCTCCAGATCGGTTCCGTGAAGGTACAGTTGAAGAAGAGATGGTCTCTGGATTCCAGAGGTTCATCAGAGAAGACACAGCTGACATTGGTGTTCCCATTGATCCACGCAAGCAACCTGTCTCCCGTAGTCAACCTATCATGCTTGGCAAGCCATAAGAGGAAGGAGTATTTGGGAGTTGCATTGGCGAACCAAATCCCCTTATACCATTCCCTAATAGGATAATTGCACCTTAGTTGAGCCCATGTGTGGTTTGAGGAGAATCGAGGCCTGAACTGTCCATCCAATTGTTTCCATAGTGCCTTGTCACGGTCTGAATGTTGGCCAATAAGTCGCTGCTTTTGTATCTCTTCCTCCACTAGGTTAAGATTTAATGTCCTGTAATGCTTACGCCGCCGGTGAGTTGATATAACTTCGGAAACCTTAGCCGTAGAAGGGATTCCCAGATCAATAAAACCCCTATCACCCATCTTTTTTACGTGTCTTAGAATTTTCATTTTGATGAAATGGTCGCAGTGTCGGACACAATGGTCCATCCCAGTCCCAATGGAGTTAGGTCTGGGCACAAGGCAAGTACTTGCTAATTTTCAAGTACTTGTGACCCGCCTTGACCAGTTCAAGCATGTGAATTCTCGTCTTGATACTTGACTCGTCCGAGCAAGTACCCGTCCAAAATCTGATGACTTGCAAGTAATTTGACCCGCCTTGATACTTGCAAAAATATGACTTGTTTTAGAAAATCATATTGTAGCTACTACTTGAACTTGAGTATGAAAACAATCTCATACAAATTACAAAACATTCAAAGTTTCAAACATCCTAAAATCACTTGACATTCAAAGTTCCAAAAGATAAGTAAAAAACTTACTACACCTAAATTTTTGGATTAACGGGGACAAGTAAAAAAACGAGTAACAAGCCATACAAACCGGGTAAAATATTTTTTTTAAAGACTTGATACTTGTCTTGCACTTGCAAGTAATTGAATTTTGTGGCTTGATACTTGACTTGTCGACGGCAAGTACTTGGTTTTTCAAGGCGGGTACGAAGCGAGTAACGGGTATCGGACGAGTAACGGGTACTTGTGCCCACCCCTAAATGGAGTAACATGCAATACGAAATTTTGGTGAAGATCTTAATGGCGCTCGATGTGTTAATTGGATTTGCTGAAAACTGTGACTGGGATTTGTCGTTCATGGTGCGATTCGGTCTATGATCCCCATCCTAGAAGAAAAGTCGAGTTCACAACGTAGAATAAGCGTCCTGAAATATCTCGCCCGACCATACTGGTCGGACCAGTGTAGCGAAGGGAGGATCATGCACCTCACGAAGACCATCGCTGGTTACAGTGGCAGTACCATCACCTCTTTGTATTTTACTTATTGTGTCTATTTAGATGAGGTTCATATTGCATTCGCTACAGAGATGTAACCTATTTCTTATATCTTATTACTTTTGGCCTAAATTTAACAGTAGATAGTATATTTTGTCCTCTCTCATTTTAGGGGCTGGGTATGCTAATTATCTAAGTGATCCGACCTTGATATGTAATATAACAGTATGCAAGTCAATTAGCATACCCTTAAAATGATGCAACTTTCATCTAAAAAAATGCAAATCAATTTTACGAAGTCAAAAATAATACGCAATATATATAACCTTTACACGTATTTTCTAAAAGTTATTACGATTACATAAATTAAAATTTTTAAGTTGCAAAAAATACCACTTGAAAGGTTGTTTTTTGGCAGAAAATCCCTTTTAAAAACCTTCAGTTAAATATTTTTTGTATTAAAACTAGTGCCTATTTGCATAAACAAATAATCATAAATTAAATTATAATACATGTCTTTTTCAATCAGTAGTAAATTTAGAATTTCCACTTAATTATTATTATTATTTTGAATTGAAAATTGATTCGGCTTACTTATTGAAGTACCTGATCATTTGCTCTTTTTATGGATAGTTTAAATTTCCATTACTGAAACGTCTAAATAAAAAATAAGTACATACTGTATATATGTAGAATTTTAGGTTTGACCAAAGGAATTATATGTTCTGTAGTATATACTTTTACGCCTAATCTTTAATTGATTCATTGGAGACCGCTCAAAAATGTTAAACCCAACTACGCCTAATTTTTTTTAAATCACCCAAAAGTCTACTTCCTGATGCTAATATATTAAGTTTCAGTAAACGTGTTTCTCCTAAAAGCAGCCACGAATTGGTCTACATGATTTTTCACACGCAATTAGACATTGAATTGCCTAAGGATCTATTATTGTTTATTAGTCAATTTATTCAACAACTTTATTAATCATTATATAACTTTTTGACTTGAAAAGTAGTGATCTATTAGATTTTGTTTCCGTGTATGTATATTTTCGTATTTCTTATCGAATCCATTCGCATTCTCAAACCAACACAAAAACTCAGTCATGGGTGATGACAAGAACAATCAATGAGCTCAGTAGATTCCAATGTAAAATTTAGCAAACAAAAATTGAGATGTTTTCTTTATAACCCATTAGCAAATACTAGAACACAAAAGTTTTATTTTTCTTAACTTTATTTTCGGAGAATAATCAATCCGAAAGAATGGCAAAATTTTATTTTGTAATGTGAAAATGTTATTTGGCAGAGAGAATATTTTAATCGTTTTAAAAATATATCATATTTATTTCATCTATTAATAAAAATTATAGAATGAATTTCATTATATCGTACCACCTTTCTACTTGACTCAATGACTACTTCGCTACTGTTGTTATGTGCTATGTTCCACTGTTCTGCTACATAACAAGATGATACCTAAAAAATGGTTTTTGTGCTATGTTAACCAACCTATCCCTTGAATAACTGGATCTTAATTCTTAAAAGGGTGTCATGGGGTGCAACAAAAAGTCAAATATGTGGCATCTGGGTTGTAATTTCCCAATTTAAAATCCTACAGCAAAAACTGAAAAATAAACATCAATTTATTTATATAAAAACGACAGCCATTTAAGATCCCAATCAAACCAAGTTCTACACTTCTACCGAAACTGTTATTTTTAGATTAACTGATAATATAATATGACCGGAAAGAGAGAAATAATTCCAACTTATACGTGGGTGGACCAACGTAATTATTATTGCCTTCATTATTATCCATTAAATGTTGATAGTCACGTAAACATGATCACACGCGTACGCATATCTACGTATACACACACATACAATAGAGACGAGTCTATTAATTCTCCTCAGTGACCATCTGGATCGGGAGGTGGTGGGATCCAGTAGCACCAAGCCTAGCCCTAGGACAAAACACGACCCTGTAGTTAGTGTTGGTGCAAGTGAAAGTGCTGGTCGGGTCGTCTTGTGGATAGCTGTAGGCGTCAGGACACCTCTGTTTGAAGAACCTTGAGTATTCAGTGTCTCTACATGATCCCTGGCCGTTGGTACAACAGTACTCGTTCGTCTTAAAAACCGTGCATGGGTTGTTACATCCGCCCGGGGCTCTCAACACGTTTGGACACTGTCCGTTTATGTCCGCAGTGCATAGTATCCTGTGGCAGTTGGAGCTAGTTGGGCTGGATATAGCACACCCATAGAGGAAAAGCATATCAGGATCGCGTCTAACACATATTGAACTAGTTCGAGCTAGTACGGTTCAAATTTAAGTCGGGCAAATACTATCTTCACTAAAGAAAATATTATGATATGATGTTCTTACCTAAACTCCATAGGAATGTTAAATCCATCGACAAGTGAGATGTCGTAGAAGTCTAAGTTGTTGAATTGGTTCAAAGCGTACTCAGCCAACGTGTTTGGTGGCTGACCCCAACCAGTGCATTGTAGTCCACCACTGCAATCACCGGTTTCGCATCGGCCACGGCCCGAGGAGTCAAAGTTACAGTTGGTCCGACCCCAAATCCGTGCCATTTTAGTGCCGGCCGGGACATTAAGCGTCCATGACTGGCCGGAGTTTAGGCGCCTGCCACCTCCGGGGCTCGCAGCCGCCCATACGGTGTAACTACATTGGTTCAGGATTTCGAATGTGGCAGCGGTCGCGTTGGAGATGAGCAAAATTGCGGAGAATATGAACGTAGAGAGTGAGATGTATGTCATTTTTTGTTGGTACCAATATTGTGTGTGTGATCTTTTGTTAATATTCATTATGGATTTTATATAGCGGTAAAGGATTACGTATTAGTTTGATTATTTTGTTATTTAATTTGTATTTGCATTTTTTAAGTTATCTAGATAATGAATGTTAATATGCTTTTATCATTTTGATAGGTAGGGGCGGCTTGACTATGTTGATGACTTGCGCCAAAGTCTTGTTTCTAGATTGGGGTGTCGAATTAGGATATACTACAAGTGACTTTCCTGTTTTACTATAGTTAAATACTTAAATACCATAAAATAGATTTACGACCTTATTAAGTTGTAAGAGAAATAGGTTCAAGAAGAAATGTTAATCGAGGTTAGTTTTTTTTTTTGGATAAAATGTGAATATTATTACCAAAAGTAAAAGTTGATTACAAAAGTTTTAGGGGCTAGGAGTTTCAGTGGTAAAAAAAAATTAAAAAACCATAATGAAACTAGATACAACTTAGGTGAAAACTAAAAGTGAGTGAACCATTGAGACAGCAGTCTACCACAACTTTTTTGATAGCGACGAGCAAGAAGAGTATCCCGAACGTTTCTATCGATTTGCCAGAAGACTGACTCAGGAGTAGCAGCGATTGAGTCGTGTAGACGATCGTTTCTTTCTCGCTAGAGAAGATAAACAATTGTTTGGGCAGCAATACGCTTCAGAGTCGTTCAAAACATTGGTGACTTGGACATGAGTCAGGAGGTAAGAGAGTGCCAGTCAACAAAGAGACCAACCTGTAGACCAAATCGGTGAAGAACTCTGGTCTATATTTGCTCAGAGAAGGAACAATGGAGCAGGAGATGGTCACGGGTTTCTTCGAACTGGTTGCAGAGCAAACAGGTAGAGGGAAGGTTCATACTCCATCGGACAAGACGACTTTTGACTGGGAGTCTGTCTTGATTAGCAATCCAAAAGGTGAAATAATGCTTAGGAACTAAACCCTTAAACCAGACCGTAGGAGACCAAAGTTTCTTATCTTCTGATGGTCTAAACAGATTCCAGGTGAGCTTGGTGGAGAAGATACTTTTCCTAGAGTTGGGTAAACCCCAAGTAAAAGAGTCAGGTCCTCTAGATGAGGAAGGAGGCAGGCATGACAGCATGTAGTTCTACAAAGCAATGGAGAGAGGATTTCTTGATTTGATGGAAAGCAATTTCCAACCATATTCAGAAGAAGCATCGGCTACCACTGCATAAAGAGGAATTCCCAGGGTCAGAGGACCATTATTTCCGAAAGCATCCAACAAAATACCCAACGAAAATCAGTCATCACACTAGAAGCTGGCTCTTTGACCATCTCTAACCAAACAGCGTATAAAAACTTTTGCCAAAAGATAAAAGGAATCTCCAAATCCAACTTGCATTATACTGAGGTTCATGCATGTAAAATATGTCTTCTTTTTAATTAATAATTATTTCTTTTTTTCGTTGGTTATAGAATTGTAATTATCTTAGAGAAATATGCCTTCTTTTGTTTTAACAATGAAAAAGAGATAATTATTAATTTAAGATAGATATATTTTTGCTTTCATTCATTAACTTGAATATGTGTGTTAGAGACTGATCAAGATTGAATGGGATTACGAACCGAAGTCGAGAGGAGATTATTAAAAACATCATGGATATTTAATTTGTGAATGTCTTGGTTTAAGAAAGTTATATTTTTTGATATAATATATTTACTTCTATTTGTAATTATACTTGTTTAAAATTTTTCATAATTAATTTTATCTCTATATAAATGAGTGTATTTTGTAATTTTATATTTGTGAGAGTCGAGGTCAATATATATATATATTTGTGAGAGTCTAATAATTCTTCTTTTTCTTTTTTTTTTTTGTATTTCTTCTTCTTCTTATTCTTCTTTTCTCTAATTGCCTTTTAGGTATATTGCCTTAGCAGACCAGACGAGCTACAAGAATTTGGCTTTAATAATTATTCTATAACATTTTTCATGTTCTTGTTCTCATCAACTTCATAATCTTAGATAAATATGCTTTCTTTATATTTGTCAGAAAATTGTTACGATTCTTCTACAAAAGCGAAAAATATATTTACTACTGCCGCCCTTAATCATTTACTTGGCATAATTGTCCACAACTATTTTAAGTATTTCATTCTTGCACGAAATAACGATCATGCGTGGTGCACACTATTTTAAGTAAGGGTATTAAAATGGATAATCCAACCCAATTCAACATATTATCTAATGGATTTAGATTTAAATAGATTTATGAATGGATTCGAATCATTTAATAAGTGAGTTGGATTAACCCATGAACTCATTTATTTTGACGGGTTAAATAGTAAAATGAGTTAACTCACTAAAATAATAATTAATTAATAATTAACATAAAAACAATTATAATTAATTTTTATTTTTATTATCACCATCATCATTATCATACTTTTAGAATCATAACATCATCATCACCACCATCACCATCACATATGATTTTGGCAGAAAATTACGGATTTAAGTTTTCGCCGGAAATTTTGCAGACTTGCAATTTTGGCAGAATAATTGCGGATTCACGTTTTTGGCGAGAAAATTGCGGATTACTGTTTTGGCAGAAAATTTGCGGACTTGCAATTTTGACAAGAAAATTGCGGATTAACGTTTTTGGCAGAAAAATTGCGGATTCATGATTTTTGGCGAGAAAATTACTGATTTGTGTTTTTGGCGGGACATTTGCGGATTCACATTTTTAACGAACAAATTACGGGTTTGCCTTTTTGGTGAAAAAATTATAAAATGATGATGCATCATGATGATGATAACTATAATATGTTGATATGATGATGTTGTTATGATTATGAAAGTATGATGATGATGATGATGATAGTATGATGATGATGATCGATTATATTGAGTTGATAATGAAGAAATTGATGAGTTAATGGTTAACTCATAAACCCATTATAACCCAACTCATTTATCTCATTACCCATCAATTCATTTAACCTATTAATATATTATGGTCAAAATATTTAATTACTAGGATTCATGGATTGAATTGAGTTATGGTTGACCCATAAATCGTGCCCTATTTTGACACTCTTAATTTTAAGTAATTGTATACTGGAGAAAAAAGATGAAATCTCCATGTCAATTATTATTTTTCAGGGAAATAGTATGATTATTATTTAAGATTACCGGGCATTATTTCTTATTGGACAATCTCGATTAACCTAAAATCTGGTCGTCCAAATTTTTGTAGTTTTCGAGTTTCGCCGACTGCCATGTATTTAGTGATGTTAATATGGGCTTCGAAACCCATTTAATTAAATGGGTATGTTGTACAAAAAATAACCCGTTTAAACCTATATATGTAAAAATGTTAAATGGGATTAAATGGTATAGTAACACTTGTGTTCCGTAAAAAGAGAATTTTGTCGGGAAGTTACAGAAGGATCGTACAAGGCGTTTTGATTTGATGAGGTTGACGGAAATGTGATCTCTCTCTTTGGAGTCAATCCTAAGTGTTTCGGGAATAGAGTTTTCTCGGGAGCGGAAAGCGGATTGATCGAGAGTCGAAAGTCAAACTTTTGACCGAAAAAAAGAGGGGATCGATCGATCCGAGCTTGGATCAATCGATCCATGACCGTGTAGTCGAGCTGGTTATGGTTGGGGCAAGTAGACCGATCGATCTAGGTGTGGATCGATCGATCCACAAGTGTCGGCAATTGATCTTTTGTTGCTTTGGTCTCACCTAACTTCCCTTGTTCGCGTTTTTCTTCTTCTTTCTTCTTCCTGGGGTTGTTGGTTGAGCTTCAGAGATAAAAGGAGTGAGAGTTTCGGAGGTTTGGGAGAAGGGAAGAGAGATCAAAGAGAGAAGCTTGGTTGTTGCTTAAAAGGAAGAGTTAGAGCTTGGTGTGGCTTGGGTTGCTGAGGTTTGTGTTTCGCCGAAGCGTGGAGGAGTTCACCGGCTTCGTCGTGGTGCTGTTCTTGAGTCTGCAATTCGTTCGTTTTTAAGGTCAGTGCGTGACCATGAGTTGATCTAAGCATTTGAGAAGGTTTTGTGTGTTTTGGTTAGATTGTTGAATCTTGGTGTTGTTGCTAGTTCCTTGGTTTATGCTGCTTGTTTCCTTGGTATTTGAGATTGGCTTTGTGCTTAATCGGTTTTAGGAAGCAAGGTTGAGGCCCAGGGTGGTCGTTGGTAGTGTGCGACCATGTAAGAAAGCGAGATCGGAGTTGCAGAAGGTGTTGGATCGACCGATCCAGGGGTGGATCGATCGATCCAAGGACTTTTTGTTGCAGGGACTCGTCTGGTGAGGTTGGATCGATCGATCCATGCTTCGGATAGATCGATCTGGTGAAGGTAAGGGGATCGATTGATCCAGGAGTGGACTGATCGATCCAAAAGGCTTGAAGTTACGGGTCTAGCTGGTGTTTTCGGATCGATCGATCCATGCTTCGGATCGATCGATCTGTGCTTGTTCTTGGCTTGGATCGATCGATCCATGTGTTTATCGGTTGTGGTTGTTTTGCTTTGCGTTGTGAGCGGTTTGTTATCTTACTTGCTTGTGTGTATAGCTCGTAGATGGGAGGACCGCCTCACTAAGTATTTGTGATAATACTTACGCATCTCTTTGTGTGGTGCAGGTAAAGATAAAGTGTGAACGTGGAATCGAGGCGATGAGGAGGAGGATGATTAGGACTCGTTGTGGTTGTGTTGTTGTTGTTGTGTGTTAAACTTATTTTTGTTTGATAAATGCGAATATTGTTGTTTGTAGGTTGTTAATAAGATCGAGTCTTATTGTTTTGTTGACCGTGTTTGTTAGTAGGTTCTATTATGGGGTATTAGCTATTGTTTAAAAAAAACGGGTGTGGTCGTTTCAGGTATACTCCGATTAGACCCATGTATTAAACGGGCTTACCCACAAATAAATGGGTACCCTTTCAATTTTAGTTTTCTCACTAAACAACGTCGGTATAGTTTTGTAGGGTTTTCGTCTTCTACAATCTCTTCTCCTCTGGATTTTTCTTGGTTCCATCGAATTCAACAGAGCTGCGCCGTTGCTTGACTCAACGAAAAGGTTGGTTTTTCAAAAACACTGAGACACTCAATCGATTTGTGTTGATGGGTTTTTTATTTTTCATTGATTTGTGTTGATTGCTTTCACGGGTGGAAAAAACTGAGAATTTGATGTTGATTTTTGATGAAATTTTGGACTTTGCAAGCTGAGAAGTATAAATTCTTAATAGTAGTCTTGTTGTTATGTTGTTTCCTAACTAGATGCCATTTTTTTCGATCCTTTAGAAAAACACACTCATAGTTTCGGATTTGGTGATTAGTGTATTGAGTTTAGCTGGAGTCTTGAGTTTTTCTGAGCATTGTGTTGTATGGATTTAAAATTCGTTGCATTATTGAGAAGATACTATGTTATTATAATGCATATCACTCTAGGTGGAAAGATCAATATTTTGATTTTAGAAGTCTTTTTCAGTAATCTAAAATTCTCTTCCCATCCAGGGATTGGATGCATGATCCTTGTTTTTTTATTTGACATTTTCTTGCTTTTGATTATAGCATTACTGTGATAAGTGTTCTTCTTAGGGTCATATGCTAGATTCGTCCAAGCATATGCTTGTTCCCGTGACAGGGACTTCTTCCTGAAGATGTTGTTTAATTTTTACTGAGGTTTTTTATTAAATTTTTCTTACTTTGTAAAGATGTTGAAAAGTAATTACTTTGTAAAGATCATTGAGAACTTCGAGAACTGTAAATTGAAAAGTCAAATAAAAAAGTTTGTCTAAGATGCCTAAGAAGATAGATAAGTGTCCTAAGATGCCTAAGAAGATACATAGGCCTGTGTATGATCAGAAAGTCGATAGAGAGATGGTCAGTGAGATAATTATCTATCATGATTTGCCATTTCGATATGTAGAATATGAGAAGGTTAGGGTGAGAGACAAATATTTGAATCCAGATTATCAGCCTATATGTAGGCAAACGGCTGCTAGTGATGTTTTTGTGAGATATGGGATTGAAAAGGAAAAGCTAAAAGAGGTTTTTGCAAATCATCGTGGTAGGGTTTGTTTTACTTCGGACTTGTGGTCAGTCCGGGCTACTGTGATGAGTTATATCTGTGTAACTGCCCATTTCATCGATGATAGTTAGACTTTGTATAGTAAAATTCTAGATTTTTGTGAGTTGAAGTCTCCGCACACTGGTGAACATATTGCTAATAAGGTTATTGATTGTTTGAAGGAATGGGGATTAAAGAAAAATGTTTTCACTATTACTTTAGATAATGCAACCAATAATAATAGTATGCAGCAAATCTTCAAGGGTCAGCTTCAGATGATTAGTGGTAGTGGTTTGTTATGTGATGAGAAATTTTTGCACGTAAGATGCTGTGCTCATATTCTGAACATCATTGTGAAGAAAGGTTTAGAATTAGCTAAGGATGTTTTATACAACATTCGGGAAAGCGTCATATATGTGAAAGCATCTCCACAGAGGAAGGAGGCGTTTGAAACATGAGTTTCTAATCGTTTTATTATATGAGTTTGGACTAGAGTGTAGATTATGGAAAACTTAGCATTTTCTTCTTTTGTCTCTTTTGTTATTGAAATCTATGTTTTAGTGAATTATAATTACCTTAGATTTAGCTGAATTTGTTATTGTTATTATTAATCTGTTTTGCTTCTAATTATTTCAGCTTTCAGATTTCATAATTAATATATCTAGAAAAAGAAAACAAGTATTCAGTTTAAATGGATCATTGCATATTTAAATAGAGAGGATATATGGAGTTTAAAATTAAATGGGTTTATATGAGTTTAAGGTTAAATAGAGTGGGTTTAAATGAGATGAGTTTATCAGAGACATATTTTGTAGCATTAACCATTAATATGTACTATATACTGATCTAGACTAGATCTCAAACCAATTTGG
Source organism: Turritis glabra (assembly GCA_900406565.1). Classification (NCBI taxonomy): domain Eukaryota; kingdom Viridiplantae; phylum Streptophyta; class Magnoliopsida; order Brassicales; family Brassicaceae; genus Turritis; species Turritis glabra. The sequence continues at coordinate 3,679,982 of OVBN01000243.1, read as the reverse complement.
AACTATCCCTATTTCTAAAACAGTTAGAAAAGAGGACAAAACCTCTTTGCAAGCCGATCAAGAATTTGATTACAACTCGAACGAACTACCTGAAAAGACACCACCAAACTAAATTCCAATGCAAGTCTAGAGATGTCTTCAATGATAGTGTAACTTTAGAGAACATCTTGAGTGTATAGACATTTACTATTTAAGTTGTAAATACTTGGACCTTGGAACTTCGGAGTCCAACACCTGAAAAAATGGCCCAGCCCATAACCAAATTACGAATACAGAAGAAGTGAAAGCTACTATCAAACGTTGAACAACGCCGACTTCCCCGAAATTTAGTTTAGACTTTAGACTACTACTTTACCTCTCTTTTTTTTCCTTTTTTTTTCTTTTTTTAACTCAAACATACTATAATTCAAATATTAAAAATCATACATGTGTGTTCTCCTTATCCACCAATAATATTTTTTTATCCACCAATAATATTAACTATGAAAGACTATAACACAGTGGCGGAGGTAGAAAATTTTGTTTAGATAGGTCATATATATAATTAACTTTTATTAAATTGTTATATACTAATATTAAATGATATATTGGAAGTGTAAATTGTTATTTAATGGTTTTGAGAACATTTAAAATTTTAAACCTAAAATAATTTTTTTAATATAAATAAATATAGTTTTTAAACCTAAAATGTTTCATATTTCATTTTATCATCAGAATATTGTTTTGCTAAAATATATAACGTATATTGTGGAAAATGATTAGTTCTTGTGTTTATCTTGATTCATGACTTTTAGAAAAAAATATATTTTAAAAACAATTTTGAATAGAATGTAGAAAAAACAGGATATGTTTAAAAAAAAGAAAAATTGATATGTTAATGAATATATATATATATATATATATATATTTTTTTTTTAATAATAAAAATATACTATAGATTTTTAGCCAGTCAAAAATAGAAAGCGGATTAAAGTTAAGTGACAAAAATGAATATACATGGGGTCAAAGACAAAAATAGATCACATAACATGAGGGTCATTGTAAATACTTTAAACCAAAACATCTAATTATCTTAGGAGACTTACCCTATAATTAAAAAATCTATAAATGTTATGGGGGTCAACTAACCCCTCCTTGTACGTTGCCTCCGCGAGATCAAATCTTCGGGAGCTCTCTAAAGTCAAAAAAAAATTCTCAAATGCTCCTCTTGGAAAAACTAATTTTATTTTGATTTTAAAAAAATTATAATAAGATAAAAAGACATTGAAACCCCTTATAGTTTGAGTTTTTTTACAGATCCAACTGGCCAAAACAGGTTAAAAAATATCTGAACCCTTTGTAATCAGGTCGGATCCATTAAATCCCTAAATCAACAATTTTTTTTTCATTTTATCCTTGTCCGTTTCTTTTAAATCTTCTACTCTTTCGCAAAAAAAACCTAACTTCTCTTCATCTTCTCTTCTTTGTACGAGTACATCTAGGGACAATGATGATGACATGATGTCCTCATCAGACAACTACTAATTTTGTAAGTTGAACTCAATATTTTCTTTTCGATTTGTGGAGAAATCAATTAAACTTTCAGAATCGAGTTTGTTCTTTATCTTGATGATTAGTTATGTAGAATCGGAAATTTTGTTGATTATTTATATGTGGAATCGAGTTTTTCTTTATTTTGATGATTACTCTTAATCGAGTGGTTTGTGGAAAAAGATAGTAATGGCACGAACAAAGAACGCAAATGTATGTGGAGAGACGAATCCTCCAGAGGCAGAGCAAAACGGTTTTCCAAAACAAGAGAAAATCATAGAAGATAGAGAAGAAGAAGCGGCGTCAAAAGTTGATTCTGATGAAGCAACTGAGTCAATAGCTCGACATTCAACTAAGTATAACTTGGCTGATTTTGTTAGTTATAAATTTCTGAAACAAAAAGATACAACTTGGTAGAACTTGGTACAACATAATTTTGATTGCAGGATCCTGCTGAAGAAACCGAAGTATTACAACCTCTAAGAATGTACTTCGGTCCATGAGTATTATGAAATTGTTTAAGATATCAGAAAAGTGCTATATTCTTAAGGCAGTGGAAACAACCAAAAAAACTAATTGAAATCTCTAAATTTCAAATACATCAACCAAAAAATCGACTTAGTATTCTATGGATTTAAGGGGATTTAAGCTAAAAATAATACTACTAGAAAAAGAGAAGGGGAACTGACCTCGAGATTAAAGCTTCACTTTCAATGATGGAAGAATGGTTGGATTTTGGTTATCGACAAGGTGAGGGAACATGAAGGTGACGACGGAGCCGATTTTTTATTTTGTCCCGATGCGGATGATGGGATACTAACGTGGGCATTTCTGATTGGTCGAATTTCTCTCTTCTCATTGGTCGATTTTATTTTTCTTTTATTAATTAATTCAATTAAAAATCGGTTTGGTTAATAGATTTGACTCGGTTTGGTAAGGGCAAAATTGGGGTTTAGAACTTTTATTAAGAGTAGAGAAGTACAGCAAAATAAAGGAGAGTGCTTAGATTATATTTTTGAGTCAGAGGAGCTCCTAAGAATTTGACCCGCCTCCGCCATTGGTACAACAATCTAAATAAACAATGTTTTTTGCAGTAAGATCGGCACATTTGTTCCCTTGTTTCCCATTCAACCGAAAGAATGGCTTCAAACCTCCACTCCGAGGATCTAGTATCTCACTTGTGTAGAATGGCTTCAAACCTCCACTCCGAGGATCTAGTATTTCACGTGTGTTACTATTTGATCTTGGCCAAGATGTAGATCGCGCCACAATTAAGTAGATAGTTTAGGGAACTCCTAGAATCTTTGATCGCCTAAATGAGGGTTTTGGAGTCATTTTCAAATATAAAATCTCCAAAAACCAAATTATCAACACATGACATAGCCAAGGAGGAGGTTCTATCTGTTGGAAGATGAACTACTAATTAATATGTAGACTCCCTAAGTGATGCCTCTCTAAAAAGATGTGATCTTCCAAGAGCATCTCAAACCATTCAATCGCTTCGCTTGGAGCTCTATCTATCATTTGCTGGGCATTCTCTCTTGTTCCTGATAAACAAAACTCATTCCTACCCTTCCAAAGTCTCCATAACAGTCAAGGACATATATATTTTTATTATTTTATGAAATTCATCTCTTCCTTCTCCCCTCAACAAACAAGAAGCCATATTTGCATATATAGATATATACACACTCAGGCAGGCAGGTCCGTTCTAGATGACAAGCGGGGTAAACAATCGTTTTGGGCCACTAATTTATTTTATGTTTATGAGAGCCACTAAGTCATATTTTAATGATAATATGTATATATATTAAGAGTAAAAAAAAAATTCACTAAAAATTGTTGTTTAATAAAATATTTAACACAATTTGACATAATTTTAAAACTATTTGTTTAAGATTTTAAATAATAAATAGAAAGACTGCTACACAAAAAAATTGATTCGGACCACCATTTTTATTATACCGACCCTGCAGACCGGAATGGGTAGAACAACAGCGAGGGAGAGTGCCCAAAACAACCTGGCAAAAGGACATTGAAATAGAACATGATTTATAATCTCCACCTTATTGCCACACCTCGAACTACTTTAGCTATTTTGGATATAAATTGAGATTATTTCCATAATTATCCCCAAGAACCTATCAATAATATATTAATTGAATTAGCTTCCATCTTTGCTAGATAAATGAAAATTACTTTCAAACCGACTTTGGTCTCCATTGTGAATTTGGTCTTTGGTGGTGTTAATTTTGGAATTTGATTGACAATTGGTTTTCAAGCTCTGAGATTCTAAAAGAGTTTTATTATATTATTGTAACGCCTCGACCATTAGCGTTTGTGTGCCTCATGCATTTTCTTGGTCTGTGGACTTCATCCTGGTCCGACGGCCGATACGCTACTTTCGGAGGTTTTAAAGACTTGTTTACCAACCTTAGAAATCATCACATGATTTCTTACTGTGTTTTGTCCTCACTCACATATAGGCCTACTCACATAGTACCGGAAATCACTTTCCGATAGTCATCTATCTTAAAATTGTTTCAGCTCAAGCACGCTTAACTCTGGAGTTCTCTCTGGATATTTGACCGAAAAGATAAGTGCACTTTAGTAGCGTAGGTAGTTAAAATCAATTCTTTTAAGCTCTCTTTATGAACCATCATATTTCCAAATATCGAGGTGTTACATTTATCGATGTGAATTTTAGTATGATTTAGATATTGTCTTTCAAAATTTGAGGAAAATCTATTGTGAGCAACACCAATATCATAAAAGCAACAAAGGTCGACCATATTTGGGAGGACCCATATCTACAAAGAGATCCAATGGTTTACTGTGTTTGGCAATTAGAGTTGACTTTTTCTATTTTGATTTTTTTGTCAGGTAAGAAAAGTTAAGTTATGAGTGATAGCAATGTTGCTTGTCATGCGACAAAGATCTTGGAGTTTCACAAGATCGATGATAACGAAGGATAAAGATCATATGACCTTGAGTTCGAGTACAAGGAGGGAAAGTAACAGATTTTTTAATTCGTTAGCGAATAAAACTTTTTACACAAAAGCATAACTTCTATTGTTTTATCGTTCTTTGTTATCATTGATTATGTGATTTGATGGATTTGTATAATGTTTGTATCGTATGTTTTAAAGTAATAAGTAGATGTTGAAAAAAAATGGATGTTACATATTACACTTTGTCCTTTGACAACGGATTGTAAATCATAATTTTCCCTAAAACAGAGAGATTAATGTGAACAAAACAAATACTTAATAACTTTATTCATTACTTTTCTTAACAATTATCATCGTGTTTACACTGGTATTTCCAAAACCTTTGACAAAAATTTATTCAAAGATGATACTCGTGTTTAACAATCACGACGGCATCTATTGGCACACGAACATCCTCGCCTATATGGATTCGCTGGTTTGGGCAAATAACATGCGGCGGTAGGAAATCTTGGATCACAACCATTACCTATATTTTTGACGGTGGATATGGAATATATAGTTTTTTTGCATCAATGCTATTTATAAACACGCATATCACAATCACAATTGTCACAATCATAGCCTCTTTTGTTTTTATCATGATTTTAGGATTTGGAATTTTTTACTTGGTGGAAATATATGAAAAGCGAATTCTTATATATATAGTACAAAAGGAAAAGTTATAGTTTCAATAGCTTTAAAACATAAGTCAAATCTTGTTTTTGATTGAGTTCCACTTTAGATATTTTTATTTAATATAGAAAATTGGTGTTACTGTTTTTGTTTCAGTTTTTTTTTTTTTTTTTTTTAAATTTTGCAAAGAGTTTGAAAATTTTGAGATTACTAGCGAATTTTTTTTGTTTGGTTTAATTTTCATCAGTTTTTTATTTATTTAGAAACTATATCAGTTTCCCAATGCTGCCTCATTTTTATTATAAATGAGGTCTTCGGTTTAATTTTCTTGTTTCATTTAAAAGAATGTTTAACCAACGTTTTTTTAATGAATGTAAAATTTATTCAACTAAAAAAACCATGTTACATTATATGCATCTTTGATTTGAATGTTTCTAATTATTAGATAGAAGATATTATAAAACTGGCAACCAAGACAAAAATCCTTAGATTCTTGAGTTGAACCAGAGCCGGAGGCGATCTGCGAGTTTTTGCGAGTCTAGATGCTGGATTGAGGAGATTTTGTTACGAATCGTCCGGTCAAATTAAATAACTTGATTAGTTGATCATGTGAGCTTGGTAGCTCTCCATGCCTGCGCATATTCCTTTCTAGCCATATTTAGTTAGAATTATTTAGTAATTTACCTCTATTTTTAATTTATTTTACTCATTTTACTACCCATAATAAATAGATGTGGAGGATATAATAGATACTTTTAATTTACTCCTTAAATAGTGTGTGAAACCTCTAAAGATAATTATTATAAAACAGAAAAGTATAGTTTTAGTTTGGTTAGGATCGATTTAACCCGATTAGATACTTTAATTTTTATTTGCATGTACTAAATAGTTTTACTTTTTCTATAAAAATGATAAATTCATGTCAGCGTATTCCTACTTATGTATTTAATAAAATTAAGTTGAGAATAACCACTAAAAACGTTATTATTGAAGGTGATATAAAGGCTTTGAAGTCATTTTCAAATATAACATCCCCAAAACCTAACTTATCAACGCACGACATAACCAGGGATGAGGGATCTATCTGTTGGAAGTTGAATCAATCAGTAGACTCCCTAATTGATTCCACTGTGAAGAGATGTGATCATCCGAGATTATCTCAAACCATTCGATCGCTTCGCTTGGAGCTCTATCTACCATTTGCTGGCATTCAGTGTTTTTGTTGAGAAACAAAACTCATTCCTACCCTTCCAAAGTCTTCAAAACAGCCAAGGACATATTCTTATTATGTCTTGAAATCCATCTCTTCCTTCTTCCCTCAACAAGCAAGAGGCCATATTTACGTATATAGACTCATATAAGGATGGGTAGACCATCGTTGCAGCCGGGAAAGTGTCCAAAAGAACCTGGCAAAAGGACATTGGAATAGAACATGATTGATAATCTACATTTTATGGCCACACTTGAACTAGTACTTTAGCTATTTTGGATAAAATTGAGATTATTTTCATAATTATCTCCAAAAAAATATTGTTAATATTTTCATAACAGATTTATAATTCGTTAGTATAACTTCTACTGTTTTATTGTTCTTTGTTATTATTGATTATGTGATTCGATGAATTTGTATAATGTTCATATCATATGTTTTAAAGTAATAAGTAGATGTTAAAAAAATGAAAGTTACTTATTTAAAAATTTAAAATTCGTTATTTGATTTTTGACAACGGAATATAAATTATAATTCGGTTGGTATCTCTGGAGTGGGTAGTGCTTCTGCTGCATCTCCATCTACTCCTCTCTTGTCTTTAAAGAGAGTCATTCCTAAATCAGAACCAGGGATTCCAGTCTCCAAAAAGCCAAAATCAAAAGGTTTTGCGCTTCCGACAACAAAGAAATCCGGCCTAGCCTCTTCATCCATGCAAAAATCTAAGAATTCTTCTTTGAAAAATCGTTGTCTTTCTCGCCGATCTTCAGCCTGTAAACCTAACCTTATTGATGAAGATCTTGATGACATTATTCCTCAGTCGGTGCCTCGTGTTTCTCCAGTAAGTGTGGATGATGATGATTTTGAAGAAGTGCCTCTTCCTGCATTTTTGGCCAGTCATGAGGAGAATCGGCGCCTAATTTTGGCCCGTGATCGCAGATACCCAGAGATCAAGAGGTGTTCTATCACACCTTATGATCACCAGTTTATCTCCAAGGATGCCTTCAGGATATACAAAAACATGTGCCCGGGAATTCAACAACATGTGGTTTCTCCCTTTGAAGAACCAAACTCACTGGATGTTCAGCAAAGCATCTCTGACGCTGGGTTGCTTGCTACTCCGACAAAGATTGATTCATACGTTAAGAAAGTTGTCAAAGAGTTCTACGCAAATCTGCCAGATCTGGAAATAAGGGAAAATGGATAACAGATGGTCCATGTCAGATGATCCATGTATGAGTTCTCTCCAAGTCTCATCAATCCACTATTTCAACTTCTCTTGCACCTTTATGCTCTCAACATGCCTCTGATTTCTTTCCCTGAAAGCATCAATGAATTTGCTTCTCATATCTCTGGTGGTTCCATCAGTCGTTGAAGAGTCTCTATACTCCAGTGACCTAATCTCTGCCCTGAACAAGATATGCTCCCATAACATGATGCCAACAGTCATCATGAATGCTTTAAAATATGATTGAGGAACTTATATTTATGGTTGCCAAGTGTCACGAATTCAATATCAGAAAGCTAATCTATGATCAGATCTATACATGCTCCAATGTTGTGGCAAATGAGAATTTTACTTTGCACTTGGTTCTGTTCAATCTCATTGATCAACTACTTTGTTTCCAAAGGATTATGCCATCTCTCTGGAGACACAATATCTTCTCCTCCAATGAAGTTCACCTTTCCGGCTAAACAAGGCCAGGTCCCTGTTCTTGGATATGCACCGTCCAGAGCTTCTCTGCATGATGAACTGGAGTATCTCGTCGACTACATCAAATCCATTCAGTCCCGCCTAGTAGGTAAGTGCCTTTCTGTTCAACATGTGTATATTTTTTTTTTTGTCTAAGTTGTGTTTTTATATGAGTGTGCACTCAACCAGGGGGAGAATTTGGAGATGTATTCTCTCAATCCAAGCAATCTAGATGATATGGAAGTGGAGGATGTTGAGGATGATGAGAATGATGATGAAGAAAAGGATGACGATGAAGTGCGAGAAGAGAGTGGCTTATCTTATTTTACAGGGTGTCTAAGACAAGGGGAGTTGAGATTGTTAGGATGTTTTTATGAATATATTGTTGTAGTCAACACTAATGTTGTGTTGTGTATTTTGAACATGTTTTAAGTTATTGTGTTTGTGTGGATGTTTTATCTAATGAATGTCTTTAGTCGATTGCTTGATTGACTAACATTTCTCTAAATCTAATTGATATAATGCGTTTTGAGCGCATTCTAACCCTTGTTTTGTAGGTTTTTATCGAATCTTTTATTTTATTTTGAGTCATTTTAGGTCTAAAGGTGGCTGGAATGGAGAATGGTAGCTCATGAAGAGACTTTGCAAAACTAGAAGAAAAGTGAAGCTTTTTGGAGAATTTCAAAGAAAGGAGCACCTTCGACCTGCTCCGTATACCCGCTCCCGAACCAAGACCTGCTCTTACCCCTCGCTCCAAAGAGAGAATCAATTGTCGGCCAGCTTCACTCAACAGTTACTGCCACCTAAGCCTCTCTCCATCCACTACTCCCAACCACCCAAGACTTATTTAAATTACTATTATTATATAACACTAGAGTAGAAAGTTTGCCCAAAGAAGCTATGTTTTTACGTAGAAAAAGGATAAAGTGGAGAGATATTTTGGGCAACTTTCCCACTTTAGAAAACTTATGTTATATATCTCTCACTTGGTGATTCTAAAAAAAACGGAGTTTTTTTTAAAACAAGCTTTATATTTTTACGTAAGAAGGAGAAGGAAAAACGCTAAGGAAAAACACTTGTAATATTTAGATTTATTTTCTTTTCTTTGAGATTTGTCTCTTCCCTTTCTAGAGAAGAATTCTAGCTCTTACTTCTTTTGTTATTGTATTATGATTTCCATTTTCTTTCTTGTTGTTCTTTGCTTTGATATTATGGAGTAGTTAATTTAGTTAAACTAAGGATTCAAGAGAATTAGAGAATTATGAACTAAGCATAGATAGGATTTCTTATGCTCATTGATATCTTCATCTATTGTTGTTCTTAATGCCTAGACTAGCTTGATCACCTAGTATTTGATTTTAGGTTTAATTCACTCATCAAAAGTGTTGTGAGTTGCTTGAAAGAACATAGATGGGCGATTTGTCCTTAGCCAACGACAGTTGATGCTAAGGCAAATCGTGAACAAATTGATCCATTTCTTGTAATGCTTGTCTTTCTTTGTAACCTCAAACGACAGTTTAGGGTGTTAGATTGATTGATAAAGAGGTTGATACCACGACAGTGGATCCTCCTATTTTTATGGTTGAGTTCTAGATTGGTTCTAAAATAATTTCCTGAAGAAATGCTTGGTTCTAAACAATCTAATTCCCAAGATAATGTCTTTAGTTTAACGCCTTTATAATCATTTGTTAAAACCGATTTTGTTTTTTTACTTGCAATTGTGACAAACCAGAACAAAAACAACATTAATCGCTTAGCTGAATCTTGTGATGCATAAGATTAGAGAGTATTGCTGGTCTTTTTGAACGAATCCTTCACCTAGCACTATAACAGAGCACCCGCTCCTGGTTTCAGAGCACCCGCTCACCCGCTCTCGGGGAAATAACAAAAGAACCAGTTTATCAATTTTATCAATTGGCGCCGTTGCGACGGGGACCAACTCGATACCTCTAGTTTTAATTTACGATTTCAGACTAAGTTTACTTACTTGTTATTTTTCTTCTCTTGCGTGTGTTTCAGGTGTATGAACCAAAGATCAACAAGGAGCGATCGTCCATTACCCCTTGTAATCTTGAGTAACACGGAACTCGCAAGACTAGAACGACTAAATAGACGAACAAGGGCAAATCTCGCTGATATGGGTGGCCAAGGCAAAGGTGAAATGGCGGCTGAGCTGCAAAGGTTGCAAGAGCAAATGGCTCGAATGCAATAGCAACATGAGCGTGTACAACAACAGCAACGTGCTCTCGAACAACAACGTGCTATAGGGGATATGGACAATCCTCATGCTTTTTATAGGAACAGATCTGCTATTTTTCCACCTGCTGTTGAGCGGCAAGATTATGAAATCAAGCCTCAAATGATATCGCTAGTCATGCAGCACTTGTTCCATGGACTTCCCGCAGAAATTCCGATGGACCACATAGAGAACTTTGAAGAAATCTGCTCCACAACCAGTTCTAATGGAATGAACCCGGATTTCATAAAGTGTAAGCTTTTCCCTTTCTCACTTGCGGATAAAGCTTCTCGATGGCTCAAGTCTCTACCCGCTGGATCCATCACAACTTGGACACAATGTAGACCAGCGTTCTTAGACCACTTCTACACCAAAACCAAGACCGCGAATTTAAAGAGCAAGATCTCCAATTTTCAGCAACATCACGGAGAATCTTTTTGTGAGGCATGGGAGCAATTCAAGGAATACAAAAGAGAATGTCCACACCATGGGTTTACCGATGAAAACTTGCTGGGTATTTTCTATGATGGTGTCGATTGGGACTATAGAAACGCCTTGAACGCTGCTAGCGATGGTGATTTTATGACAAGGACTAGAGACGGTGCCTACAAGCTTATTGAAAACCTGGCTGCAAGTTCTAGCAGCAAGTCTCAAGAATATGATAGAACCAGGAAAGGTGGCGGTATGGATTCTCACAAGATCGATGACCTTACGGCTAAGGTTAACTTATTGCTAAAAGGGAACCAAAGGATGGTTCATTTTGCTGATGAGAATGGTGAACCACTTTCTGAGGAGATGGGTGAAGAAAAAGATTTTGGTCAACAAGAGGTTAATTATGTGAGTGGGCAGGGGTTTGTTCAAAACCGTGGATTCAATCAAAACTATAGGAATCACCTTAATTTTTCCTATAGGAATACAAACGTCGAGAATCCGCAGGATCAAGTTTATCCGCAGCAACCCAGTTTTCAAAACCCGAAACCTCAGGACCAAAGTTTCCAAAAGAGTTTTCCTCAAGGTTTTCAAGGAAAAACATTCACACCTTATCAAACTAATAATCAGCTTCAAGGGCGATTCCAACCGAGGCCACAATTTAACAACTTTCAAGCTCTTTCGAGCTCCCGAAATAATCCTCAGGATGAATTGAAGGGTATGATGCAACAGCTGATGACTAACCAACAGAAATCTGCCACGGAAATCAATCAAAAGGTAGACAACATGTACTCCGATCTTAATGGAAGACTTGAAGCTGTTTGCAATCACGTGAAGAAATTAGATACCCAAGTCGCTCAAACTGCTGAAACATCCAAGAGACCACAAGGTGCACTCCCAGGAAAATCAGTTGCAAACCCCAGAGAGTTTGTGAATGCAATTGAGCTAAGGAGTGGAACGGTTCTACCACCGGTTGTAAGGACAAACGCTGAAAATTACCCAGAAAATTCTGCAGAGCACCTGCTCCCGCAACACGGAGCACCTGCTCCCAAACACGGAGCACCTGCTCCCAAACGCGGAGCACCTGCTCCAGATGAGGAAAAGAATGAAGAAGTTGTTGAGCCGACTCCGAAGGTTATTCCCCGTGTCTACAAACCTCCGGTTCCTTACCCCGTCCCTCCACGGAAATCTCAAAAGGATTTGGAAGAAGCAAAGTGTGAGGAAATGTTGAAGGATTTAACGGTTAAGCTCCCTTTGGTAGATGCGATTCAGATGATACCAGCCATGAAGAAGTATGTTAAGGGTCTGGTTACAGGAAAGGTTTCTTCAGAACAGAGTGCTATGATGGTATCTAAAAATTGTAGTGCTGTGCTACAAAACAAGATGCCTAAAAAGGAAGAAGACCCAGGGAAATTTGTTCTTTCGGTGCAAATTGATCATACACAATTCGCTTGTTCCCTATGCGATTTGGGTTCAAGCGTGAACCTTATGCCATATTCAATTGCTAGAAAACTTGGGTACACAAAGTTCAAACCAACGAGGATTTCATTGGTGTTTGCTGACAGGTCAGTAAAATTACCCATCGAGATTCTTGAGGATTTGCATGTTAGGATCGGCAACACTTTTATTCCAGCAGATTTTGTGGTACTAGAACTTGATGAAGAATCGAAGGACCCCTTGATTTTGGGACAACCTTTCTTGCGCACAGCTGGAGCGATCATAGATGTGAGGAATGGTACAATCGGTCTCCACTTGGGAGACATTATTATGGAATTTGAGATGGATAGAATGCTCAAAATCCAACCATTGATGGGCAAACTTTTGCAATAGACGATAATCTCGAAGTCTCTGAGGGAGAGATTGAAGAGATTTTGGCCGATGATTCGTTGGATATAGCTTTGACTAAAGCTGAGGGTGAGCATGGATATTTGAGCGAGGACACGGTTGGGTTTGCAAGAATGCTAGATTTGAGCCAACCAATGGAAAATTTGATTGGGTTTTTAAACCTCAAAACAGAGGAAGCTGATGGAGCACCTGCTCCAGAAACAGAACCTACTCCAGCAAACTCTGTTGACGGTCCTTGGAGCGAATTAAGAGCTCCTAAGCTCGAACTCAAAACTCTACCAGCCGGGCTAAGGTACGCTTTCTTGGGACCGAATTCTAGGGACCGAATTCTACTTACCCTGTGATCATAAATGCTGATTTAAACAATGTGGAAACCGCCTTGCTTTTGTGTGAATTAAGGAAGTATAGAAAGGCTCTAGGATATTCACTAGACGATATCCCCGGAATTTCACCTGATCTTTGCATGCATAGAATATATCTAGAAGATGAGTCAAAGAATTCGATAGAACATCAAAGAAGGTTAAACTCTAACCTAAAAGATGTTGTAAAGAAAGAAATAATGAAACTTCTAGAAGCTGGTGTAATCTATGCTATATCAGATAGTAATTGGGTTAGTCCTGTTCACGTGGTACCAAAGAAGGGTGGAATTACTGTGATAAAAAATGAAAGGAATGAGTTGCTACCAACTAGAACAGTAACTGGTCATAGGATGTGTATAGATTACAGAAAATTAAATGCATCAACTAGAAAGGATCACTTTCCTTTACCTTTTATTGACCAAATGCTTGAGAGATTGGCTAACCATCCATACTATTGTTTCTTAGACGGTTATTCAGGTTTTTTCCAGATTCCTATCCATCCGGACGACCAGGAAAAGACAACATTTACATGTCCTTATGGCACTTTTGCGTATCGCAGAATGCCATTTGGTTTATGTAACGCTCCAGCGACATTTCAAAGGTGTATGATGTCTATTTTCACCGACCTTATTGAGGACATAATGGAAGTTTTCATGGACGATTTCTCTGTCTATGGAAGCTCTTTCTCTGTGTGTTTGTCAAATTTGTGCAGGGTTTTACGGCGATGTGAGGAGAAGCATCTCGTGCTAAACTGGGAAAAATGTCATTTCATGGTTCGGGATGGCATTGTGTTAGGCCATCGGATATCTGAGAATGGTATTGAGGTTGACAAAGCAAAGGTGGAGGTAATGATGAGTCTTCGGCCACCAAATTCAGTAAGAGGCATAAGGATTTTTCTTGGTCATGCGGGTTTTTATAGGAGATTCATCAAGGATTTCTCAAAAATAGCAAGACCGCTAACTCAACTATTGTGCAAAGAGACCAAATATGACTTCAATGGAGCTTGCCTTGAAGCTTTTCACACCATAAAAGGAGCCTTGATAAGCGCTCCCATCGTTCAACCACCTGATTGGGACTTACTATTTGAAGTGATGACGGATGCAAGTGATTACACTGTCGGAGCAGTCTTAGGTCAGAGAAAGGACAAAAAGCTCCATGTGATATACTATGCTAGTCGTACCTTGGATGAAGCTCAGTGCAAATACGCTACAACCGAGAAGGAGCTGCTGACAGTGGTATTCGCTTTTGAGAAGTTCAGATCCTACCTTGTGGGTTCTAAGGTGATTGTACATACTGACCATGCTGCTCTTAAATACCTGCTCACCAAGAAAGACGCAAAACCAAGACTTTTAAGGTGGATCCTTCTACTCCAGGAGTTTGACATACAAATTGTCGACAAGAAGGGAACCGAGAATGGCGTTGCTGATCATTTATCTCGCATGAAAATTAACGATGAGGTACCTCTTGATGATACACTTCCCGATAAAAACGTCTATTCAATTAGCGTATGTTTGATGGAACTCCCATCTCAGACGAGAGCACCTGCTCTTAAATCTGGAGCACCCGCTCTCGAGAGATTTTGTAGTGCTATCTCAAAAACGACTATCCCTAAATTCCCATGGTTTGGGGAGATAGCAAACTACTTAGCTGCTGAACAGGAACCGTTTGATTTTGTTGGTGATAAGAAGAGGAAGTTCTTGAAAGACATAAGGAGATATTTTTAGGATGAGCCATACCTCTACAAGCAATGCTCTGATGGTATGTTTAGGCGATGTGTGCCTGAAGAAGAGATTCCTGGAATTTTATTCCATTGCCATGGCTCGAATTATGCTGGTCATTTTGCAACATTCAAAACAGTCTCTAAAATATTGCAAGCTGGATTTTGGTGGCCAACGATGTTTAAAGATGCACATGCTTTCATTTCAAGGTGCGATGCATGCCAAAGACAAGGAAACATCTCTAGGAGAAATGAAATGCCTCAACACTCCATTCTTGAAGTTGAAGTATTCGATGTGTGGGGAATCGATTTCATGGGACCTTTCCCATCCTCCTATGGAAACAAATACATCTTGGTGGCTGTTGACTATGTGTCTAAGTGGGTGGAGGCCATTGCTTCACCAACGAATGATGCCAAGGTAGTGATAAAGATGTTTAAATCTTTCATATTCCCCAGGTTTTGAGTTCCAAGAGTGGTAACAAGCGATGGAGGTACTCACTTCATCAACAAGGTCTTTGAAGGCCTATTGAGAAAGAATGGTGTAAAGCACAAGGTAGCGACACCATACCATCCACAAACAAGCGGACAAGTTGAAGTTTCCAACAGAGAAATAAAGAGCATCTTACAAAAAACCGTGGGAACCACAAGAAAGAAATGGGCGACCAAGTTAGATGACGCTCTTTGGGCATATCGCACTGCATATAAGATGCCGCTAGGGACAACCCCTTTCCATTTGGTGTATGGGAAGTCTTGTCACCTCCCTGTGGAGCTCGAGTACAAGGCAGCATGGGCTGTCAAGATGATGAAGTACAATGCAAAATCGTCCTTTGATAAGCGATCCATGCAGCTGAACGAATTGGAGGAGATTAGGCACCTGGCCTATGAAAGTTCTAAAATCTACAAGGAAAGGACAAAAATGTATCATGACAAAAGGATACTTAACAGAAACTTCATGCCAAATGACAAGGTGCTCCTCTTCAACTCTAGACTTAAACTTTTTCCAGGAAAGTTAAGATCAAGGTGGTCTGGACCCTTTATCATCAAAGAGGTCCGCTCCTATGGAGCTGTGGTGTTACTGGATAACAAGGGAAATGAATTCGTGGTCAATGGTCAGCGGCTCAAGCCATATCTAGCTGACATAAATCAAGCCGAAGGAGGATTTATCCCCTTAGGCGATGCATCTCAAGCCTAAAAAGGCTAAACAAGTCAAGCTAATGACTTTAACCAAGCGCTTAGTGGGAGGCAACCCACTGGTAAGTATAATAATAATTTGATTTTGATTTCTTATATTTCTAACTTTTAGTTTTAATTGTCTTTGTTTCAGTCTTAAAAAAAAAAAAAAAAAAAAAAAAAAAAAAAAAAAAAAAAATTTGGGTTAAAAGGGAGAACGGATCGATCGATTTGGTCTCTAGACCGATCGATCCTCTAAATTGTGCTTCACAAAGCTGAATCTGCGGTAGAGCGGCCGATCGACTCGGTAAACACGGATCGATCGATCTGCAGCCAGGTAATTAAATTTATATTTTGGCATTAACTGAGACGAGGGAGCACCCATTCAGCAAAAACGGAGCACCTGCTCCAATTGGGAGCACCCTCTCGACAATTCAGGAGCACCTGCTCCTGTGGACCGAAACTCAAATTTCAAAACAAACCAAAGGTTAGTTCGTAGAGAGAGGAAAATGGGCACGAAAAAAGAGGTAAAAAGCAAATGCAACAACTCCCAAAGGGAGTAACCAATGCTTTTGCCCATTCAATGAATATCTCACATCTCTCTCTCTCTACTTCAACTCTTCGTCTTTCTCATTTGATATGTGAGCAGTTTTCTTCTCTTTCACAAAAATATTTGCAAAATCTCTTCACGATTTCGAGAAAATTTTTGTTTAAAATCAAAGAATCTCTCAATCTTAACTCCGAAATTTCACTCCACTATTCAAGACAAACAAGGTAACACTTCATGAACCCCGATTTTAACTTGCGGATTTTAACATTGTCATGCATGTTTACAATTCTCAAATTCTTACTTGGGTTTGCTTGAATCAATTCTGAAATAGATAGGAGTTTAATTTTGTGAAGCAAAATCTCTGAAATTTAAAAGATCCTAAAAAAAAAAAAAAAGGGATTATGTCTAGAAACGAAAACATAGAAGAGAGTTTGGAAACTGAACATAACCTAAATCAAAAGTTGTTGTTTGTTTTGAATTCGCAGATGACAGGACCCAAAACATCCTACGGGAAACCATTGAGAACCATCAAAGCAAGAGGCGAAGCATCTTCCTCCCAAAACGCATACAACCCATGGCCGCGCGATGAAGGCCAGCGGTTCTCCTTGCCAGACACTCGCTTACCGGTGATCTCAGACGTAACGTGGGACCAGTCCGACGCTTATTACTACAACAACTGGTTAGAAATTCCAGTGGAGCCGACGCGATTCCTGTGCGGAACGACGCTCAAGCGACTGGGGCTGCTCCATGACGTAACCACCATCCTCACGGTGTCGCAAATGATAGATCTCACTCTGCAACCGGACATGCTCTACCTAGACGTAGTTCGTCAGTGCCTAGCCTCTGCCAAACTGGGCTATGCACATCCAACCAAGCCAATCGCTTCAGAGGGCATCTTTTCTTTCTTCGCTGGAGGAAAAAAATACGAGATCTCAATCCCTGAACTCTGTGATCTCTATGGATTTGACAGAGAGGAGGAAATGGTGGCATTCCCAAACAGGTTGACCATTGCCAACGCCTTTTGGGACTTCATTGCCCAAGGTAACTACTTCTCTCGCTCCGCTGCTCAATCTGCAATTCGAAACCCAGCCCTTCGCATCTCCGCAAAGGCGATAAGCACCATCTTCTTCTCAAAAGATGATGCTAGCAAGATTAGAATGGACGAACTGATCCTCCGATACACCGCGGTCCGAGAGAGCATCGAAGCAGAAAAGGGGCTACACTGTAAAGAGGATTTGAGGGTCAATTTGGGAGCAGTCTTCACAGAGCAGGTCGCCAATAAGAGATCCAAGGTAGCAAAAGGAAAAAGAGCACAGGGAGCAGAGCGAATCGGCAGTCTCCTCACCCGATTATTCATACACTTGGGGATTGATCTCACCACTGCCACAAGCAATGTGGAAGCGGAGTTTTTGGACACCAACTTCCTCATTACATGCGAGATCCTCCATGATGAGAACACTTACCGATTCACCTCCAAGGATAAGCGACAACTGTTCTGCAAGTTACCACAGCTGGCTCTAACGGATTTGGGATACGCAGCAAACATAGGATTCAACCCGGGAACAGAGTACCTCTGCTCAGTCTCAGGTACAACCAGCCGGACTACCCCGCTCCGCAAAAAGGGCAAAGAGCCAACATCTACTTCAACCCCAGAACCTGCTGCTGCCACGGACCAAGTACCAGAGATGCTGCTGGATGCTGATGAGGCTAAGGACCTCGAGAGGGACACAACCGAAAAGCAAAAATCAAAGGCTGGGATGCGAATGCCATATCACAGCGAGCTATACCTCCGAGATATCTCGGACAATCCGGATGATGCAGAGTATCACCGCTGGATGGTGGAAGTAGCCAAGAAGAACAACGGACTGCTCCGCAGATTACTGTTCATAATGCAAAAGAGCACCAGGCCGACCACCTCTACAGCACCTGCTCCAGCTGCTGCACCTGCTCCAGCTGCTGCACCTGCTCCAGCTGCTGCACCTGCTCCAGCTGCTGCACCTGCTCCAACTGCAGCACCTGCTCCCACTGATACACCAGTCTCCACAGGTCCATCAACGCGCTCTAAGCGCAGACGCATTCTCAAGACCGATGAAGACTCAGACGCTACTTCTAGCGACTAGACATCGTCTCTCTCTATCTCTCCCTCAAAAACTTGAACTTAATTTATGTTTGTGTTTACCTTTATTTCCTTCCAACCCTTGGTCTATTTCACACCGCGACGGTGTGAAGTAAGTATAGGGGGAGTTAACACTAATTATGTTTATTTTGGTGTGTTTTATTTTCTTTGTTTTATTGAGTAAGCTTTTAAGTCCTAATCAACTTTATTGAGTCAAAAAAAATAAAAAAAATCAACGTTTTCGGGAATTAGAACCTCATTCTAGGATGATTATTGAACCACTTGTGTTTAACCTTCTCTCTAGTGACCATTTTCAGAATATTGGGTGCATGGAACAGTTGGAACACCGCAATACCCTACCTTCCAGGTTTCATCGGAAAAATATAAACTCTCATCATATCTGAACCTAATTTTGACTAAATTCTTCTCGCTATTGGCACTAGATTAGGGAAACGAATCATATTCAGGACTCCTTATTCCTTGTATCACTCTTGTTGTTCCTGAATAGCTAGCTCATTTTTAGCTAGTACCATCCCTAAACCATACCTCTTTTCAGACCTCTTGCACTCTTGCTACTTCATTGTCATATGTGCAGATATGTGCAAAAGGGCCGGAGAGATATGGGTTAACGCAGCCTCTAAAATCACTCTTTCTGAAGAACAGAGCACCCGCGACCTGCTCCCACACAGAGCACCCGCTCCACTTTTCAGAATATGGTTTACTAAGAGGCGGGACAAAATTTCATAAAGGATGGCAATAACGAGCTCCACTTGGGTATGTAGAACAACTCTGATTATCTTTGTGCCTGAGAGACACATGTTTGTAATTGAAACCCTCTTCATCATCATCTAAAAAAAAAAAAAAAAAAAAAAAACGATGATGAAGAGTGGTAAGTGTATGAAATGGAAAAGGTGTCTCTCTACACAGTGAGTGTGCCCAAGCAGGATGATGGCTAGATGAGAAGTTAGAGGGGTTGAAAAAGGAAAGAGTGGTTTAGAGAATGTGGAACTCAAATGGACCCATTCTCTCTTGCAATTTTGTGCGATATCCTGCATCCTCTACGAGCACCGGTAACCCTTAAACACTCTGAACTCCACCCCTAAATGGCCTTAATTCCTATAGCATCGTCCACCCTAAATAGTGCTTGTAACGAGAAGCTCATGAAACCTTTAATGAATGTGAAGAGTTTATGTTTGGAAAATGGAACTAGGTTGAGAATGTATTGGGAGGTTTTGGCAAAACTTTGCTATTCATATTCTTGATTATGTGGTCTGCAGGTTGAGGGTTAATTACTCGGTTCACTGAGGATGAGAAAGTTCCCATGTTTTCAATCTTTTCTCTCTTACTTGGTTTTGAATTTGTTTGAGGACAAACAAAGATCTAAGTCTGGGAGAATTGATATAATGCGTTTTGAGCGCATTCTAACCCTTGTTTTGTAGGTTTTTATCGAATTTTTTATTTTATTTTGAGTCATTTTAGGTCTAAAGGTGGCTGGAATGGAGAATGGTAGCTCATGAAGAGACTTGGCAAAACTAGAAGAAAAGTGAAGCTTTTTGGAGAATTTCAAAGAAAGGAGCACCTTCGACCTGCTCCGTATACCCGCTCCCGAACCAACACCTGCTCTTACCCCTCGCTCCAAAGAGAGAATCAATTGTCGGTCAGCTTCACTCAACAGTTACTGCCACCTAAGCCTCTCTCCATCCACTACTCCCAACCACCCAAGACTTATTTAAATTACTATTATTATATAACACTAGAGTAGAAAGTTTGCCCAAAGAAGCTATGTTTTTACATAGAAAAAGGATAAAGTGGAGAGATATTTTGGGCAACTTTCCTACTTTAGAAAACTTATGTTATATATCTCTCACTTGGTGACTCTAAAAAAAACGGAGATTTTTTTAAAACAAGCTTTATATTTTTATGTAAGAAGGAGAAGGAAAAACGCTAAGGAAAAACACTTGTAATATTTAGATTTATTTTCTTTTCTTTGAGATTTGTCTCTTCCCTTTCTAGAGAAGAATTCTAGCTCTTACTTCTTTTGTTATTGTATTATGATTTCCATTTTCTTTCTTGTTGTTCTTTGCTTTGATATTATGGAGTAGTTAATTTAGTTAAACTAAGGATTCAAGGGAATTAGAGAATTATGAACTAAGCATAGATAGGATTTCTTATGCTCATTGATATCTTCATCTATTGTTGTTCTTAATGCCTAGACTAGCTTGATCACCTAGTATTTGATTTTAGGTTTAATTCACTCATCAAAAGTGTTGTGAGTTGCTTGAAAGAACATAGATGGGCGATTTGTCCTTAGCCAACGACAGTTGATGCTAAGGCAAATCGTGAACAAATTGATCCATTTCTTGTAATGCTTGTCTTTCTTTGTAACCTCAAACGACAGTTTAGGGTGTTAGATTGATTTATAAAGAGGTTGATACCACGACAGTGGATCCTCCTATTTTTATGGTTGAGTTCTAGATTGGTTCTAAAATAATTTCCTGAAGAAATGCTTGGTTCTAAACAATCTAATTCCCAAGATAATATCCTTAGTTTAACGCCTTTATAATCATTTGTTAAAACCGATTTTGTTTCTTTACTTGCAATTCTGACAAACCAGAACAAAAACAACATTAATCGCTTAGCTGAATCTTGTGATGCATAAGATTAGAGAGTATTGCTGGTCCCTTTGAACGAATCCTTCACTAGCACTATAACAGAGCACCCGCTCCTGGTTTCAGAGCACCCGCTCACCCGCTCTCGGAGAAATAACAAAAGAACCAGTTTATCAGTTTTATCACTAATCAAGAATCTGGATTTTTCTTGTGTGTTGACTAATGATGAATGCATGTTGCTTGAGGTATCACACTCAGATAAAAATGGGGAGATTGATGAAGTTTGATGAAGTTATGAAGCTGAACTCATACAGGCAAACCCTGAAGTACTTTAGCAACGGTGGGAAACTAAAAGAGGATATGAGAGCGTGGCAAGTTGATTTAAAGCAAAGGAAACATGTTCTGCTTTAGCTTCTAAGCGGCGAATTCCAGTCCGGAAAAAGGTGATGGAAATCCAACTTGTCGTAGGAGCTGATTGTATCCTTTTACGGTACTCAATTACTCGATACAACTAACTGTTAGGTAGTATATGCGAGATCGAACCACTAGGACCAATGGTTATACTAAAGACTTACGGGATTCATTCTTAGCTAAAGCTTTGGGATTTGGTTTGTTTTTGTAACTTGTAAACATAGAAGCAATTTATAATGATAATGAGAATGTTGATTTAAAAGCATTGGGCATTAAGATTTTCGGGGAATTCTAGACTAACGGAAAACTGAAATGAATTAAGCTTAACAACTTACAGAACCGTTCTAGAACATGAACGCAAGGTGGACTAACCCACTGTCGTGGCATTAGCCCCTAAACCCGATTACTCGAAAACTAAACTGTCGTTTGAATTCTCCTAACCGAATTAGCATTACAGAACAAGCTCATTGAGTTCACAATACTTCCTAACATCAACTGTCGTCGGCTATGAGCATATTGCTCATAAACACAAGGATCAAAGAACTTCAAATTCACTTTTGGTGCATGAACTTCTCTAGGCTCAAGAATTAGTAGATCAAACTAATTCTAGCATTAAAATCATATGAAATGAAGAACCTAAACATATGAAAGCTATAAACAATCAATCTAACTCATTAATCCTAAATTCCCCTATGAACCCTAAAACCCAATAAAAGTTTACTCACACATAACTAAAGCAGAAATTAAAGCCATAAAAGCATTCATAATGAAAGGACAAAGAGATTAAGAGTAGAATTAAGAAAAACTTCTCCAATAAACAAGATTGTTGCACAAGTGTTCTTGAGAGGAAGAACTAGAGAGAGAGAGATGAAAAACTAGTTAAAAACGTGATAATCCCCTTTGTTACAAACTTAGAGTATTTAAGTATATAAATTTACAAACTTTTTGCAGAAAAAAGCTAAAATAATGTCTGGCCGACATGGGTGGATCGATCGATCCTCTTAAGGATCGATCGATCTGCTCGTGTATGCTTTGACCGACAGACCTGCGGATCGATCGGTCAGACAGGGATCGGGTGAGATAGTGGATCAATCGATCCACTTAAGGATTAATCGATCCGTTATTGATCTGAATGGACGGATAGATGGACGGATCGATCATAAAGGGGATCGATCGATCTCTCTTGTTGTTATGGTCGGATGATCTGATGGAT
Organism: Turritis glabra; assembly: GCA_900406565.1. Taxonomy (NCBI): domain Eukaryota; kingdom Viridiplantae; phylum Streptophyta; class Magnoliopsida; order Brassicales; family Brassicaceae; genus Turritis; species Turritis glabra. Next base: position 3,657,274 of record OVBN01000243.1, on the reverse strand, counting down.
CGAGCGATCCTACGGTGGATCGATCGATCCGTTGTTTCTTTTTGCACAAATCCGCTTCAACGCAACCCGAATATCCTCTGCAACGCTCTTATCCATCGATGCTTCCGTAATCTGTACAAAACTCAAAATACAACCAAAAAGACACAAAGACGGACAAAAGCAAGACAATCGAAACAAAAACGGAAAGAAAACAACGAATAAAAACGTGTGAAAACACGACATATAACCTCCCCCGGACTTAGATCTTTGTTTGTCCTCAAGCAAAACAAAAACCTAAATCAAGAAAAGAGGTTTTAAAAACACAAATTTACAAAAACACGAGAACTAACACAAGCTTTCCGGGATAATGCCAAGAACCATATGCCTACTAACCACTTAATACAAAGTTTAGATCAAATCGTACTACAATGTACTTCGCCATGATTAGAACAGCATATATCAAATCTCTAAATCACAATGCTCTATAAGAGACATAGAACTTAACTTTTTAACATTCATTAAAGATGCGTGTACTCTCACAAAGGGGATATCGAACACGTTATGGTCTAGGTTTGTGGTAATCTATGGTGACTCACAGTGTTTCGGGTTTTCAACAATGCAAACAGATGCAAATCATTATGCAAAATCACAGTGAGACACAGACCAATTAGGAGGTACATAACTTCCCTTTCGCTTGGATCATCTAACCATTTCGATTTCCCAAATGATAACTACAAGCTTTCTTGATGCAAAATAGAAGAAGATTAACAACGTCTAAATTTTTCCCGGAATCGTTCTTTTTGTTAACGAAATATTTTTCTTTTTGTTTTCTTTCGTTATTGTTTTTCTTTTTTCTTTTTTTTTTTTTTTTAAAACGAAAAACCGGTTTTTCGACTTTAAGGACTGCATCAAAGAGATATAAACTTGTAAGTTCATACAAAACGCGTGAATTAGACCATTTAGCCATATATGCTCTATTATCAGAACATAATAACATCCCGCAAAAACTATAAACCACAATCCTAACGAAAGGAAAACCATGTCGGTCTATATACTCCGTAGTTTTTGCACATGAATGCACATGAATGCACATAATGATGATGGTATAAGAATGCGTGTGGTTTGAATCATAGATTGAGTAAAGGTGTGGTACTAGACTTAAAATGAGTCTAGCCATTTGGAGTTAGCAAAGAGTGATATCAAAGATGTAAAGAGAACTCCAAATGTATGATCCATTACATGATTTCCAACCCCCTCAGTGAGATATGAAAGTTCAAATTAAGTTCAAGTGAATAAAATTAAGTTCAAGTGATAGAGATGTGAATACAATGATCTAACCATGGATTTTTCTGTGATTCTGGATCATTCTTAAACGATGTAAAATGGTCATAAGGCAAAGGAACAAAGGCATGGTGAAATTCCTATAGAAAAACTTAGTTCTCAAATACAACACCATTTTTGACTCGATAAAAATGACAGACTCGATTAAGACTTAAAACATAAATAAACATAAAATCCAAAAGTGTAAATAATATCAGTACTCAAAAGGACATTCTCCTCCGGACTTGCATCACACCGTCCCGGTGTGAAGACTAGTACCAGAAAAGTAGTCCAAAAATCGAAATAAGAAAAGATAATGGAAAAGTGGAGTATTTTACAGTGATGTAGATGGAAGCAAATCGTGGTGGTGGGCTCTCGAACTGGAGATGGCAATCAAGGGTCTTCCGAGCTGGTACTCTGGCTCTCTCCTAGTACCCTACGACGCCTAGGTGGGCGTGGCGGTATGGGCGCAGTCTCCGCATCTGTAATCCTGTGTCCAGCAACACTAGGATCAGCTGTAGCAACATCATCTAAAGTCCTGTGTCCAGCAACACTAGGACCAGCTGTAGTATCATCAGCCGCGCCTCGAGTCTCTATAGTGCTGGCGTGAAAACAAGTAGGTGGACGCGGACAACTGAGCCTAGCAATCGCACTCCACATCCTCTGCAACATCGAGTGTTGCGTCCTCTGAGACTCTACGAGCCAAGTCAAACGCTCGGAGTCAATAGCATGTGGAGAAAGAGGGGGAAGATCAAACTCACTGGAGTACGGTGGTAGTGGAGGCTCAGATGCGTCCGGTGCAGGAGATGTATGGGATGTCGTCTGAGCAAACATGGCTGGCACTTCAAAATTTTGGTAAGAACGTGCTCGCGAAGTGCTGGTTCGGCGTCTGGCAGCCGTAGGTGCTGGCTCAGGGAGTAGGTACTGAGGATCCAATAAGAACTCTGAGTTCTCCCTGGATACTAGAGCTGTGAAAGCAGGAAGTGGTAGCTGGCAGCGTCGAGTGATGCCCGCGCGATCATAGAACAAATACTTGAGATCACCCTCTAGTATTGGAGCGTTCTTGAAGAACCTCTCGTTGAAGTAATCGATCGACTCGATGCACTTCGTAGTACCAACGTCAATCCCATGATACCTAAATATTGGTGTCAACAGGCTTGCAACCATCTCCACCTTTTTTTTACCGTCAGTCCTAAGACCGCGGATCTTCTTCTGTACCAGCATTGCAGCAAAAACTGCCCCTAAATTCGTGGCAGGCCATAAGGGAACGTCCTCATGATAAGTCTCACGGACGGCCTCAGGAAGTCCGTAGTCAAGCATCAACAACTCATTAACCTTCAGAGAACCTGTCTCTTCCTTTCCAGAGAAAGTATGCCCGAGAATCTTCGCCACGACCCTAAGCACAGGATTGCAGATTAAACTTAGCTTGGCTTCGCGAGAATTGGCTGAGCAAAATGGCCCTGCACCAATTAAACTCCACAACATACCAGCATCTGGAAACGCAGCAAATCTGCAATGCTCTAGTAAGGGATGGAGATTTCATAGAGCATACCTCGGCAAAGGTAGGATAGAGTCCCCTCACTAGTGGTGTGGATGGCTATGTCTCTGAAACGAAGCTCAACAGAGGCGAGAAACTGTCGCACCAGCTCCGGGTAAAGAGGATAGGATGTGTAGCCTAGTGTGTCAAGTCCCATCCGATCCCACATCTCTCGGACATCCTCTGCAATGCCCATCTTCCTCAATGTTCGCTCACAGATAAACTTTGTAGGGACCATGGATACACGCAACAACCCATTATAGAAAAGGCTGTTGAAGTCATCCCAAGCATGACCAGGTCGTCTTTTAGCATATCCCGTCTCGATTTGCAGTTCTGTGAAAGACATATGCGGGATTGGATCACGCGGTCCAATTGAAAGAAACGGCGTGTCATCAGGGCGAGGCCAAGGAGCAGTAGTGTATTCCGTTTCTTTCTCAACATTGGCCTGCAAAGATGAGGCTATCCCTTTTCCTTTTTGTTTGCGAGAAGGTCGTGTGGGATTAGGATCGTCTCCATCTCCGGTGTTTGCAGGAGCTCATAAAGGATGTCTCCTATTGGTGTTCGTTCTTGGCATTGCCTTAGCAGATCGAGAGAAACGTTGCCAGAATCTGAAAGAGGATGAAATTTCGATGGAGATGGAACCAAAAATCGCTCAATTTGGTTCGAAATCGAGAGAGTTATGAAGAAATCAAATGTTTTGCCCAAGAACACCAAAAATCGCGAGAGAAGAAGAAAGGAGAGAAGTGAGGTTTTGATTTTGAAAATCTTGTTTTTGAGACCAAAACCGTGTTTTTCCGGTTCATTTTAAGTGTTTTGAACCGAGAATTGAACCGGAAATCGCGTTGAGAAGACTAACCTGGGCATCGGATCGATCTGTGGCTCGGTCGCTTGTTGTTGCTTTGAATGTTCGTCCAGACCGATCGACCGATTGACAATGGTTCGATCGATCCTCATTTGTTTGGTGGATTAGTGGTTCTGAGAAAGGAAATCAAAACAAAATGTGAAAGATTTAGATCGATCGATCCACAAGTTGGATCGATCGATCCACACAAAACAAATTCCAAAAACACAAACACACTCATGATCAATTGACAAATTAATAGAAAATCACACCCAAATAAGAATTACGAAAATACACAAGTATATACAGAAATACCTGGTGGGTTGCCTCCCACAAAGCGCTTGTTTAAAGTCACAAGCTTGACTTGGATGCCGTCTAGGCTTGAGGTGGATCACTGAGAGGAACGGTATCTCCTCTAGTGAGTTCGGTGTTAGCGAGATACGATTTAAGGCGTTGCCCGTTAACCACAAATTCATTTCGTGCAGAGTCTAGCAAAACTACAGCTCCATATGGTCTCACCTCTTTGATTGTGAAAGGACCAGACCATCTCGATTTCAACTTCCCTGGAAAAAGTTTCAGGCGAGAATTAAAGAGTAATACCTGATCATTTGCAGCGAAGTTCCTGGCGATGATCTTCCTATCATGAAAAGCCTTTGTCCTTTCCTTGTAAATCCGGGAGTTCTCATAAGCATTCAAACGAATTTCGTCTAATTCGTTGAGTTGAATTATACGCTTCTCTGAGGCCGTCTTGAGATCAAAGTTCATGAGTTTCGTAGAACACAACGCCTTGTATTCTAACTCAACCGGTAAGTGACAAGACTTGCCATAGACAAGGTTGAATGGTGTTGTACCAATGGGGGTTTTGTAAGCCGTTCTATACGCCCAAAGAGCATCGTCAAGCTTTGACGACCAACCTTTTCTAGATTTCCCCACAGTCTTCTCTAGAATTCCCTTGATCTCTCAATTGGAGATCTCTACTTGCCCGCTAGTTTGAGGATGGTAAGACGTGGCTACCTTATGTTTAACTCCGAGTTTTGTCAGCAAGTTCTCAAAAACTTTGTTGATAAAATGTGTGCCACCATCGCTTATTACCACCCTTGGCACCCCAAATCTAGGGAAGATGATCGTCTTGAACATCTTAAGCACAACTTTCGCATCATTGGTAGGACTAGCAATTGCTTCCACCCATTTAGAAACGTAATCCACAGCAACTAGGATATACTCGTTTCCATATGATGAAGGGAAAGGTCCCATAAAATCAATGCCCCATACATCAAAGATTTCGACTTCTAGAATGAAGTTCTGAGGCATCTCGTTTCGTTTGCTGATATTCCCTTTTCTTTGACAAGCATCGCACTTAGAAACAAATTCATGTGCGTCACAGAATAGCGTAGGCCACCAAAAGCCGGCTTGTAGGACTTTTGTAGCAGTCTTGAAGGAGGCGAAATGGCCTGCATAATCAGATGCATGGCAGTGGTAAAGAATGCCATTCACTTCGCTTTCGGGAATACACCGTCTGTACAAGCTGTCCTTGCACTGTTTATAGAGAAACGGTTCGTCCCAATAGAAATTCTGAACATCTCTCAGAAACGTTTTCTTTATATGGCCCGTAAAATCTGGTGGTGGAACGTCGCACGACAAATAGTTCGCGAAATCTGCATACCAAGGCAATCCACCATCACCTGTATGTACTGTCATAAGCTCCGTGGTTCTCGTTTTCTGAGTTCTCTCTACCTCTAAGAGATATTCTTCTTCAACTGAAGTTAGTTCTTCACCCGGTAAAGCATCAGAAATCGGTATTCCCTCTTCTATTCTCAACCTGGATAAGTTATCAGCAACACCGTTTTCTATGCCCTTCTTGTCTTTAATCTCCAGATCGAACTCCTGCAGCCAGAGAATCCACCTTAGTAATCTCGGTTTTGCATCCTTCTTTGATAACAGATACCGCAATGCGGCATAATCAGTGTGAACGATAACTTTAGATCCAACTAGGTAGGATCTAAACTTTTCGAAGGCATACACTATCGCCAAAAACTCTTTCTCGGTGGTGGCATAGTTGATTTGTGCTTCATTCAAGGTGCGGCTAGCGTAATATATAGCATGCAGCTTCTTGTCTTTCCGCTGTCCCAAAACAGCACCAACAGCATAGTCGCTAGCATCGCACATTACCTCAAAAGGTAATTCCCAATCTGGTGGTTGCACAACAGGAGCACTCACAAGTGATGCTTTGATAGAAAAGAACGCCTTTAAGCAGTCTTCATCGAACTCAAATTTTTTATCTTTGCACAGAAGTTGAGTCAATGGCCTAGCAATTTTGGAGAAGTCTTTAATAAACCTTCTGTAGAACCCAGCATGTCCTAGAAAGCTCCTAATACCTCTCACTGAATTCGGCGGTTGCATTGCCATCATAACCTCAATCTTAACCTTATCAACCTCGATTCCATTCTCCGAAATTCTATGACCAAGTACAATTTCATCTCTCACCATGAAGTGACATTTCTCCCAATTAAGAACTAGATGTTTGTCCACACAACGTTGAAGAATCCTGCACAGATTAGACAAACAAACAGAAAAAGATGTGCCATGCACAGAGAAGTCATCCATGAAAACCTCCATGATGTCCTCAATCATATCAGTAAAAATTGACATCATACAACGCTGAAAAGTTGCTGGAGCGTTACATAATCCAAATGGCATCCTTCGATATGCAAAGGTACCATAGGGACATGTGAAGATAGTTTTCTCTTGATCATCAGGGTGTATCGGGATTTGAAAGAATCCTGAATACCCATCAAGAAAACAATAGAAGGGATGGTTTGCTAGTCTCTCTAGCATTTGGTCAATGAAAGGTAGTGGAAAATGATATTTTCGGGTTGCTGCATTAAGTTTTCGGTAATCAATGCACATTCGGTGTCCTGTGATAGTTCTTGTTGGAATTAGTTCATTTTTATCATTTTGAATCACAATGACACCGCCTTTCTTAGTTACTACATGGACAGGGCTCACCCAAATACTATCAGAGATAGGGTAAATAACGCCCGCATCTAGAAGTTTCATAATCTCTTTCTTTACAACATCTCTTAGATTAGGATTTAACCTTCTCTGATGTTCTACAGAAGTCATGGATTCATCCTCTAGATATATTCTATGCATACAAAGGTTTGGAGAAATTCCTTTTATGTCACCAAGAGAGTATCCTAAAGCTTTTCGATACTTTCTTAATTCACATAACAACAAGGCTATCTCCACATTGTTCAGTTCAGCATTGATTATGACAGGGTAAGTAGAGTTAGGACCGAGAAATGCGTACCTTAGCCCGGTAGGAAGCGGTTTGAGCTCTAGTTTTGGCGCATTGGACTCACTCCATTCGTTAGTCACCTTTGGAGTAGATTCCATTTCTGATTTTTTCTTCAACGGTATCTCAAGCTCAGCATATGCAATCTCTTCACCCAATTCCTCACTAGAATTCAGAAGTCTTGCAAAACCCGTTGTCTCTTCTCTAACATACCCAAATTGACTTTCTTCTGTAGTTAAGGCAATCTGTAGGGGATTTTCAGTGCTCAACTCCGCTAGCAATTCGTCAGCTAATTCATCCATAATATCAACCCAAAAAGCTTGACCCTCAATGGTAGGTTTCTTCATAACCCTTTCCATGTCAAACTATTGCTCAATGTCTCCAATATGCAGTTTGATTTGATTTTTCCTCACATCAATTAATGCACCAGCAGTGTGCAAAAATGGTCTACCAAGTATAAGGGGATATCTTGGCTCCTCATCAAGATCCAACACAATGAAATCGGTAGGAATGTAGAAATTACCTACTCTTACGTGAACATCTTCAGCCACTCCAACTGGAAACCGAACAGAACGGTCTGCTAGAACAAGTGAGATTCCCGAAGGTTTAAAATCATTAATCCCCAAGCGTTTTGAAACTGACAAAGGCATTAGACTCACACTTGCACCCAAGTCACAGAGACATCTCTCAAACATTGCCTCACCAATTCTGCAGGGCAACACAAAACTACCCGGATCTTCTTTTTTTTTTGGGTATAACATTTTGTAGTATTGCACTACACTCATGGGTAATCAATAAAGCCCCTTCCTCTATAGTCTTCTTTTTAGACAAAATATCCTTAAGATACTTCCTATAGAGAGGAATGTTCTGCACTAACTCAAGAAAAGGAAGCTTAACCTGAAGTTGCTTCATAATATCGTCAAAGTGAGCATACTCCTTCTCTCTTTGGATCTTTCTTTGGCGCCCAGGAAATGGCAACTTAGGAATGTAGGGTGGCGGAATAATTTTCTCAATAGAAACATCTTCGGTGGTATCATCTTGAGCCTCATCATCAAGAGCTAAAGGCTTTGCACTTGACTCTCCTTCAACCTTTTCTTCTTCGGGTTGTTAGAAACGTCAACTGCCTTCTCTTTTTGTAAAACCGGTTCTAACTGTTTCCCACTCCTTAGAGTGATAACATTGACAAACTCTTTGCCATGGTTGTAGTCTTTCGGGTTCGGGACATGTTTGCCAGGAAGAACCCCAGGTGGTCTTGTAGAAGAAGAGGCGGTTTGAGCTACTTGATTCTCAAGGGTTCTGACATGTGAGGTCAATGCATCAAACTTACCTTTAAGATCACTGTATTGATTGTCTGCTCTGTTTTGACCATCAATAAGTTGCTTCATCATAGCTTTCATCTCATTGTCTTGAGACGATGGAGGTGCTATCGCAGCGGGTTGTTGTGCTTGATAACCTCCTTGGAAGTTACTGAATTGCGGTCTTTGTTGATTACCTCCTTGGTAATTATTGTACTGAGACCTTTGTTGAAAATTTGTTTGACCATATCCAGCACCTCTGTTTTGCCCTTGGTTCACGAACGGTTTGTTGTAGTTCCCTTGGTTAGTCACATACTGTTGTGATTGCTGAAATTATTGCCCTTGAGGCCTTTGTTGATTCGGATAAACTTGATCTTGAGGGTTCTCGACATTGGTGCTTCTGTAGGAAAGGTTGGGGTGATTTATGTAGTTTTGGTTGAACCCTCTGTTCTCATAATTCCTTTGACCGTTCACGTAGTTCAACTCAGCTTGCATATCCTCAAAACCTTCTCCTTCATACTCTTGTGAAGACTAACCTTCTCCGGTGTCCTCACAGTAGTTGACTCCTCGTTGATCTCTCCTCAAGAGCTGTTCAACTTTTGCAGTCAATTCCGAAATCTGCTTTGATTCCGCTATCCCACTGCTTCTCAAGGTTCTATCATAGTTAACACAGTGGTTGCTATTGCTAGCTGCAAGATTCTCTATCAAGAGTTGAGCTTCATCCTCTGTTTTTGTCATGAAGTCCCCATTGCTTGCAGTATCCAAAGCCATTTTGTACCTCTCATCAACTCCCCTGTAGAATGTGTTGATAAGTGATTCAGGAGAGAACCCATGGTGAGGGCACTCTTGTTTATAGTCTTTGAACCTTTCCCAGGCCTCATGAAATGATTCTGTACCGCCTTGTTGGAAGTTTGAGATCTTGTTCCTTAATAAGGTCGTTCTTGCCTGAGTAAAATATTGACCCAAGAAAGCAGCCTTATATTCATCCCAAGTATGAATGGAGTCTCTCTCCAATGACTTGAACCATCGATGTGCTTTATCACTTAGAGAAAAAGAGAATAGCCTGCATTTCACAGCATCATCAGGCACTCCATTCATCCTAGTTGTGCTACACACATCTTCGAAATTGTCCAAGTGGTACACCGGATTCTCAGAAGGTAGCCCATGGAACTGGTTTTGTTTGACAAGTGCTAACAATCCCGGTTTGATCTCAAAATCATTTCTGTTGATTGGCGGATGTTGAACACCACCGCGGTACATTTGAACATTTGGAGCATCATGCTCCCTCAAGGTCCTACGAACAGGGGCAGGCCTTGGATTATACGCAGCTGCGTTTCCACCAACTGGGGGATGATTGTTTCCTGCAGGAGGATCTTGCAACTCTCCACCATTATCTCCATCATGTGGTGGTTCTGGTGGCAGATCGTTATTTCTTTGACCAAGGTTGTCCATTTCAGCCCTGTCAGTGGCTAGTCTTTCTCTTCTTCTTTCTCTTTCAAACCTCCCAAGGTTTTCGTGATACTCTACAAGGTGTGATGTGCCTTGGCTGCGGGTCATACACCTGAAAATACCAAAGAGACAAGAAAAAGGGTGTTTAGTAACAGAAAATAAAAGTGCTCAAGTCTAAGAACTAATCTTAAATATTTAGATAACGCTATTGGTCCCCGGCAACGGCGCCAATTTGATTGTATCCTTTTACGGTACTCAATTATTTGATACAACTAACCTTTAGGTAGTATATGCGAGGTCGAACCACTAGAACCAATGGTTATACTAAAGACTTACGGGATTCATTCTTAGCTAAAGCTTTGGGATTTGGTTTGTTTTTGTAACTTGTAAACATAGAAGCAATTTATAATGATAGTGAGAATGTTGATTTAAAAGCATTGGGCATTAAGGTTTTCGGGGAATTCTAGACTAACGGAAAACTGAAATGAATTAAGCTTAACAACTTACAGAACGTTCTAGAACATGAACGCAAGGTGGACTAACCCACTGTCGTGGCATTAGCCCCTAAACCCGATTACTCGAAAACTAAACTGTCGTTTGAATTCTCCTAACCGAATTAGCATTACAGAACAAGTTCACAATACTTCCTAACATCAACTATCGTCGGCTAGGAGCATATTGCTCATAAACACAAGGATCAAAGAACTTCAAATTCACTTTTGGTGCATGAACTTCTCTAGGCTCAAGAATTAGTAGATCAAGCTAATTCTAGCATTAAGATCATATGAAATGAAGAACCTAAACATATGAAAGCTATAAACAATCAATCTAACTCATTAATCCTAAATTCCCTTGTGAACCCTAAAACCCAATAAAAGTTTACTCACACATAACTAAAGCAGAAATTAAAGCCATAGAAGCATTTATAATGAAAGGACAAAGAGATTAAGAGTAGAATTAAGAAAAACTTCTCCAATAAACAAGATTGTTGCACAAGTGTTCTTGAGAGGAAGAACTAGAGAGAGAGAGATGAAAAACTAGTTAAAAACGTGATAATCCCCTTTGTTACAAACTTAGAGTATTTAAGTATATAAATTTACAAACTTTTTGCAGAAGAAAGCTAAAAATAATGTCTAGCCGATATGGGTGGATCGATCGATCCTCTTAAGGATCGATCGATCTGCTCGTGTATGCTTTGACCGACAGACCTGCGGATCGATCGGTCAGACAGGGATCGGGTGAGATAGTGGATCGATCGATCCACTTAAGGATCGATCGATCCGTTATTGATCTGAATGGACGGAGAGATGGACCGATCGATCATAAAGGGGATCGATCGATCTCTCTTGTTGGTATGGTCGGATGATCTGATGGATCGAGCGATCCTACGGTGGATCGATCGATCCGTTGTTTCTTTTTGCACAAATCCGCTTCAACGCAACCCGAATATCCTCTACAACGCTCTTGTCCATCGATGCTTCCGTAATCTGTACAAAACTCAAAATACAACCAAAAAGACACAAAGACGGACAAAAGCAAGACAATCGAAACAAAAACGGAAAAAAAACAACGAATAAAAACGTGTGAAAACACGACATATCAGGAGCCTACTATGATATGCTGGATAATAGAACCATTTGTGGTTAGAAAAAGTAGTACATAAGAGAGTGAGGTTATCACCACTCTTGCACAACTCTCCGAAAAAGAAAAATGGATCAATCCCTGTGTAAGGTGTGTTGTACTTAGACCGGTGAGTGAACAAAGAGGGCACATCTGTTGCTGTGTTTGTGAGCTGGGTAGATTAGGAATCTAATAGAATCAAATCACATAAGTTTATGTTGAGTAATCATGATCAAACAATCTGTAACGAATTTGTTTGTGAAGTCTCTTGGTTAAACAGTATTGTTGTTCAAGGTTTGTTAAATTTCTCGATCCTATATTCGAAATGTTCTGATCATCTGATCCGAAACCAAACCCTACCTAATTGCAAACTATTTCATATGCTGATGTAGCATATATACAGCATAATTATTTGAAGCAATTGAGATGAGTATATTTTAGAAAAAGCGAAAGCTAAACTAACGTTGAACAAGACCCTCAACGACTTCCCCGAAACTACCTCATTTCTATATTCTTCAACTGTCTATTTATAAAGTTTTTTTCTTATATAATTTTTGTCAGATGTCCGACTGAATGTAACGCCTGACTAGTCTTAATATGAGATATCTCATTACGTTTTTTTTTTCTTTCCCAAACTCACGTTGAGATATATCATATGTGATTGAAATCCAAAACTGATCTGTTCGCACACAATTGAGATTGAATCCTGGAGAATTTCAATTTACAGCCTCACTCCAAAAAAATATTGTTATTTTGATTCTTGATCAGCCAAAATAACTTCTTGTATGGTTTGGTATCTTTATACTATTTCTCGTGATCACTAATTCACTATATTATATTTATGAATGTTAATTTTGTAGTGATATATAAAAATATAAAAACTAATTCCCTAGTTTCAATTATCCCAAGTAGACTTTAAGTTTGCAATAGAAATTTAGTCAAACTAGAAAAAAAATTATTTATTAGTCATACAACCATATTATAAGATTATAACATGGAAGAAAAAAATGTATAAAATTCTAACAAACTTTCGATGAAACTTCATGTAAATCTTAATTCAAAAGCAACCCACTAATCTTTAATATATATCTATTAATCAATCTCTTCAATTATTTTTGGATACACTCAAAATTTTGATGAAAGAGCTTAAAGATCACGTTGTAGTGATCACCTGTGGACCATCGGAGGGTTCAGTAACGGCGTCGCCTGTCTCTCAACATACGACCTCAGTTCCAACGCCGTCTTCGTTTGCATACTCCGTAACGCCGTCAACATCAAGATTCAGCTCAAGGCGAGCGTCGGTTCATATTGTCGGTTTGGTTCTCCGGTTTATAACTTTGGTTCTATGTTTCGTCTCTGCTCTTTCGTTGGCGGTGAATGTTCATCGGTCTTCGAGGAGACACCTGACACAGAACTCCTCGAGTTTTGCTTCATATCCTGAACTATTGTAAGAACCTTATCTTCTTTAAATCATTGTTTAATACTACTAATATATTATAATTTGTTTCATAGAAAATGATGTTTTGTTATTTCCATGCAAATTTAGATTATATTTATCGTTATTCACACATCAATCCTACAACTAGAAAAGAAAGGAATAATCGAAATGTAAAAGTCTTTAAATGTACGTTGAATTTTATAAGTTAAAGAAATAGACATTTAGAAGGTTTAAATTTAGGTTTTATGGGTTGTGATTTGGGATTCAAGTTTAGAGTTCACTTTTTGCATTTAAGATTAATAAAAATATATTTGTTATGTTATCATTTTTCTTTAACATCTAATGACGTTTTATTAATTTGTTAATTTATAAAAATCTAAACTACTGTACTAATTTGGATATTAAAACTAGGCTATTTTTAGTAATATTTCACAAAAAGTAAGGGACAGAAGTGTATAGTATAAAATTCCAATTATCTTTACTATGCATGAAAATGAATATTCTTAAACGTTATATATGAAGTAAAATAAAATGTGTAGGCGTGTTGGATATAAAATTCCATTAACGCCGTAAAACAAATCCATGAATTAACGTACCAATAAACATAAAGAAACAAATGTTTAGAAATATTTTTCGATGATATTTTTTTATACTTAATTTCAATTTAAAATTCTTAAAAATGGTACAATAAAACGAAAAAACATATGCAGGTATTGTTTTGGTGTAGCAGTGACAGGATTCGTGTATACATGTTTGCAAACATTCAAAGGAGTTTGTGATATTACTCACAGAGGAGTATTAATCTCTGAGCCTCTCTCGGATTACATCAGCTTCATATTTGACCAGGTATTTTACATTACTACTGACTAATTACTATTCAAATACATAGTCAATCGTTAAAACTGAAAAAATGTTTGAGCTAATTAATTTTATATGTGTATACGAAACACAATCAGGTTATATGTTATCTACTAGTATCATCTTCTTCCGTGGCAATTGCGTGGATCCAACATAGAAACGAGGATGCGATAAAAACACTAAGAAACAGTTCTATAGTTTCAGTTTCAGCGTCGTTCTCTGCTTTTTCGGTTTTGACACTCTCTAGCCTCTTGTCAGGTTATAAGCTTTGCAAGAGATATATGTGGTAATTAAATCTTGCAAAGGGGTTTTTTTATATCCAAGTCCTGTTTAATCCGTAAAAACTAATGACTTCATGAATATTTTTTTTGTTGGAATGTAAACGTTTATTCAACAAAAGAACTTCTTTACACATAATTGCAACATTTGAAAATTTTTGAAAGAAATAAAAAAGTTTTGAGAATGATCCAATAGCCACCATGTGAATATTTCAGTAATCGCGACCAAATGGTAATGATCTAATAGTTCATATTTGAGGATAAATTGCCCTGTTGATATAGCTCATAAATCAATTACTCTCAAATACGAAATTATCTAATCATTTCTATTTGATTAGTCAAAACGGTGTTATATTTAGATCCATTAAAAATTCTGGTTAACAAACTATTTGATAACTATATTTACCTTAAATAAATTAATTAGAGTGGTAAAAACTCGGATCAACTCCTACTTATCAACATATATTGTAGTATTCAAATGATAATTTGTACATGCGTGACCATTGTATTAAAATAACTTAATTAGTTAAGTGTACATTTGTCTCCCTCGTATGTTTTTCAAATGTGTCATTAATTCGTAAAAGGGTTCTTTAATACTATATATGCGACAAACGATTTTTCTATTATATAAAAGGATGTTACAACTTACAAGTGTTTCAAAGAGGAGGAAGTGTCATTAACATAGTGATTGATCAAGGAATGAAGAGTTTCTAAACGAAGTAACAAGATGATGCCATATTATTGTAGATGGACTATTTAAGTTAATTAACTTGTTTGAAGCTTTTACATATCAAAATTAAATTGCGTGTCAGTGAGCATGCAAGAAGTCCACATATTAAATCATCCATACGTAGTAACTAGACTATCATTCATAATAGATTACCATTCGTTAAAATAGGTATATTCAAGTACTGTATAGTAATGACTATGCATTTTTTTTGCTGGAATGTAAAATTTATTTAACAAAGAAAAAATTCCTTACATATAATTGTAACATTTTTAGTACTTTGAAATAAATAAAAAAATTTCAAGAAATATCAGATAACCACCATCAAAATATTGCAGTAATCGCAATTATATAGCAGTGGTCTAATGGTAGTGATCTAAATATATAATTTCGTGAAATAGATGGATCTGGCGTAAGAATCTTCTACCATCCGGAAGTTCTATGGACACAAAATTGTTCTATCGATTTCTTCTTCTCTCAGTTAGAAAAATGTATATATTAATTATGGTGCCCCAAAAAAGTACAAAATAACACGTTTCAAATAACAAAAAATGTATAAAATAGGCTGTTTATACAAATAATTGATCAGATAAAAAATAAATATTTTTAGCGGTATATAATATTAAGCAAAAAATAACTACAAAATCTTTTTTTCTTTTTGGTGTGTTTCTGATTGAGAGATATACATATTACTTTTGAAATGAGAATTTACTAATTAAACCATAAAAGTTTGGAGGTGATGATAACAAGGAAAAACTGATAGTCAACATATTAATATTCCTATTCTATTTTTTTTTGTAGATATGTTATTTTCCTTTTAAAAATAAAACTTGGATTTGTTTTTATAATACTCAACCAAAAAAAACTAATGTCTAAATATGGATTATTCCACTAATAATCAATATCAAATTCATATTTACTGTGCTATATAATCATATAAAACTTCAAGATAATAGATACATATATAATAAAAATATATATTTATTTAGATATATACATCGAATAAATTAAATTACACTTAGATTGTATAAGTTAATCTATATAAATTGCTTTTGATAAATTAAATATTCACATAAAAAATAATATATCATCAAAAAAATCATCAGTCTCGTAATAGTTAAATAGAAAATCAAACTAGCAAACCTCGACAAATATGATATGTTTCTTAGATCCATTTCATTTTGTCATTTATTTAATTGCCGGTAAAGTTTTTATCATTTCTCGCAAGTACTTTAAAACATTTAATTATTTTTTTATTTTATTTTTAAAATAGTAAATTTATACATGTTAAGTATATAATTCAATCTTTTGACTTTGGAAAGATATCATAAATGATAATTTTAAGCTTGATGGAATCTTTTTATTTTATCGCCAAAAACATATTTGAAATTTGGATACTAACATCATAGTAGAATTACCATAAAATAACACTCATATTATATAAGTGAGTCCATATAAAAAAAAATATTTGATAAAATATGTTTTTAGATTCATATATCATCTTGTCATTTATTATCAGTAAAAACAAAAATTTCATTTCTTGCAAATACTTTAGAAGCATTATAGATAACTCATGTTTAAAAATAGTAAATTTATACATGTAAAATATACAATTCAAACTTTTGACTGTGTAAGAATATCATAAATGGTAGTTTTGAGTTTTCATGGAATTTTATATTAATTTCATTGTAAAAAAAAAAAAAAACATGATTGAAATCCGCATAATGACACAGGCGAATAACATTAACAGTAGCCACATTCTAAGAAATATTTTGTATATTTGTTTCCTTTTATTTTGATTACAATTAGTCAAGTCTACAAAATATTGGATAAACGAATCTCGAAATTGGAATTCTTATTAATGTTAACATAACATAAAAAAAGAGTCAACTCACAATAATGAATTCGAGTCTATCTATCTAGCACTTTATTCCACTCACATTAACTACAGAAATGTTATACTCCAAAAAGATATCAGCGTCTCATAAAAAATGAATAAGAAGAAGAACGAAGAAACTTCTGGAAAAAGTAAGAGGAAGCCACATACGCTCTTTCTCGCACATTCCTATACTATTTCCTTCTCGTGGTCCCTTCCTACTTTTTTTTATTCCAATTTTACCCTTTTCTTCTTCTTCGATCTCTTTTTTTTTTTCTTTTTAATATTTTTTTGTTGTTGTCTTCTGGAACTTCCGATCTGTCTCTCCAATCTCTCTCTCCTCTCTCTTTCTTATCAATACGTTTCTCCCAGAACATTCTAGAACTTCACAATCTCTCTCTCTCTCTCTCTCTCTCTCTCTCTCTTGCTTCGTGATCATCGTGTCTGTGTGCTGTATGTGTTCAATCACGGGTTCTGTCTGGATTGTGACAATCTCTTTTGTTGGTTGGTAGAGAAAAAAAGATTGCGTCAAGAGAGATAACTTTTTTGGATTTGGTTTCTAATGGGTCTGTGAAAGACGTCTCTTTTTTCTCTTCTGGGATCTCATGATTTTAGCTCATTTCCATTGGTAGAGTTTCATCATTTTTACCAATCTTAAATCTTAATTTTGGGTATTGGGATTGAAAAAGTTGAGATTTTTTTTTAGTTGTGTGTGGGATCTATAACTCATGCCGGGGGAACAAACCGGAGAAACTCCGACGGTGGCCGGAGTTGGCGGCGGTGGAGCTGGTTGTAGCGCTGGGAATAGTGGTGGAAGTAGTGGATGTGGTGCTGGCGGCGGTGGTGGAGGAGATTCGCAGAGGTCAATTCCGACGCCGTTTTTGACGAAAACGTATCAGCTTGTTGATGATCCCGTTTACGACGAATTGATTTCGTGGAACGAAGATGGGACAACTTTTATTGTGTGGCGACCAGCTGAATTCGCCAGAGATCTTCTTCCCAAGTACTTCAAACACAACAATTTCTCAAGTTTTGTTCGTCAGCTCAATACTTACGTGAGTCTCAATTTAAGTTTTGAATCGAAATTTCAGTTATCGATTTTTAGTAGCGAGTGATTCTTATTTTTGGTTTATTGTTGGTTTTAGGGATTTCGAAAAGTAGTTCCAGATCGTTGGGAGTTTTCTAATGAATGTTTTCGGAGAGGTGAGAAGATTCTGCTTCGGGATATTCAACGGCGAAAAATCTCACAGCCTGCTATGGCTGCGGCAGCCGCTGCAGCTTTGGCGGCAGTAGCAGCTTCAGCTGTTACGGTAGCAGCAGCTCCTGTTGTACCTCACGCTGTTTCTCCTTCCAACTCCGGAGATGAACAGGTGATATCGTCTAATTCTTCGCCGGCAGCTGCAGCCGCTGCTACGGTAGGAGGGGTTGGTGTTGGTCTGCAGAGGACGACGAGCTGCACCACCGCGCCGGAGCTGATTGAGGAGAACGAGCGGTTGAGGAAAGAGAATATGCAGTTGAGTCAAGAGTTGACAAAGCTTAAAGGATTGTATGCGAATATCTATACATTGATGGCGAATTTCACACCAGGTCAAGCGGATTGTTCTAATTTGTTACCGGAAGGGAAACCGTTGGATCTTTTGCCAGAAAGGCAAGGGATGAGTGAAGCCATGGCGATGGCTTCTAGAATAGAGACAGGGATTGGTCTGAAGCTTGGTGAGGATTTGACTCCGAGGTTGTTTGGGGTTTCGATTGGGGTTAAGCGAGCTAGAAGAGAGGAAGAAATGGGTGCTGCGGAGGAAGAGGATGACAATAGACGAGAAGCGGTTGCCCAAGAGGGAGAACAAAGTTCTGATGTTAAGGCAGAGCCTATGGAGGAGAATAACTCCGGTAACCATAATGGGTCTTGGCTTGAACTCGGAAAATGAAAACATTTACCAGTTCAGAGGTTTTGTTGAACATGCAAGAAACTGTTACTGATCCCCATTGAAAAGGCAAGCCATTGAGCTGTCCCAAACGGAAAATGGGGCGATGTTTGGTCATAAGAACAATGGCTCTAAGAACAAAGGTTCATTAACTTGGGGTACAAAGGTACCTAAACACCCAGATTCTACCATCCTGAGTTGTTCCTTATTTCGGATGTTGCCTCCTGAATCTTCTTCTTGATGGAACTGAAACTATTCTGGCTTGTTGTGCTCCAGCGGGTGGATGTGCTTCTCACGATTTCAGATAAAGCAGGCAAATTCGATGTCACATCTTCATACTCTGCAACAAATAGCACGAATCAATGGTTTGAGAGTTATGGCAATGTTGATACAGAATCATTACGTTCTTTTTAGTTAAAAACAATTGTATTGTAGCTCTCTGACTTGTAATGATCTTAATCAAATTTCTATTTCTTATTTAAAGATAGTCCAAGTCCTCTAGTGGTGTGTATATGGTTTTTACCTGATGACATAGGAAGCTCATACTGGCGCTTTAAGAACTTGGAGGCGTTACGATCTTTCTTGTGGCAAAGAACTCTAACGAGAGTTTGTGCATCCTCCAAGCGCCGCTGCTCTGAACTCACTCCCATGTTGATGAGCTCGCTAGCAGTCATTAGCATCTGAATTAGCATATCGCTCTGCCACAGAGAACGGTCAACGTTAGTATATCAGATTTTTTAAGAAAGGAAACTAACTTTGCAACTCGCAAGTGAGCAAAATATATTTACCTCGAGAGAGTACAAGTCGAGGATCTCTTTTGCCTGTTTTGCTTCTTGCTCAACTAGTGAACGAGGAAGACCTTCTCCATCGGCAATGAAGAACTCCTACGAGAATGCATGACAGAGGTTAGTGTTGGAACTGCCATATTCGTGAATCGAAGCCCCGATGATCTCATAGGAAAAATTGCAGAACCCCAAAATCAAAATAGTAGAACCTAATTTCTCGCTTTTTAAAAGTTTTTATCTAAAACGAAATGAATGCAGAGAATATACCAAGATGATAGAGCTCGAAAACTGTGATTGGATATCTAATTCCAGCATATACGTTACTTACTTTCAAAATAGTGAGATCTTCTTCCATCAAGGTGATGTCTGAATCCGAAAATGCGCGGGTTGGCCCTCCATCAAGTAGTACTCGAACATAAGCTTCCTATGTGAGAGGAGCATATAGTTTGGGTGAGCATAAATTAGGTTGAAGTTAGTTAACTTGTTTATATAGGAATAAGGGAAGAGATGTATTACTAAAGTGGATCGGCAGATGCTTAAAACCACCATATCCCGTGAGTCCTCATAACTCAAACTGCATACATTATCAAGGACCTGTGCATTGCATTTCTAAGTGTAAGTTCATGCTTAGTAGAAAGGGGTGAATCAGAGAAAGATAAGATTTTTATTTACAGAATCAATGTGAGGGAGTATTCTTTCCAAGCGGGCGCCTTCAACTGTGCCATTGTACAACTGTACTAGGAACATGTCTCTCAGATCCCAGAATATTGCTCTTGCCCCTGACAAAGAGGAACAATAATTACAGAAAAACAGAGCTAAGCCCAGTTCTTTGTCCTCGATATCACAAAACTCTCAAGAGTCATGAGGATCAACCAATAAAAGAGGAATACGTTCGTTTGCCAAAAGAACTGAAACATGAATAATATGTATGGCCTATTCACGAGTATCTCCTATAACGACAGAAAATTTGCTAATGCATCTTATGCCATCTGCAAATAGTATAAAAATTCTAATCCATCTTGTTTGTGGATAAGAAGACTATGCAATCAGACAATTTGAATCTTGACGCTTGAGGTTGTAGAAAATGATTCAAGTTTGGACAGATTTTTCAGCTTATCTCAAATTTTGAGTGCTGCAGATGAACACGAGAATTTGTATTAGCTTACCAATTAGGTCACGGGTTTTGGATATGCAACTGGCATTAGTGTCCCTGAGGCTGTCATAGGTGGTAGCAAAGAGTTCATCAACAGCTTCACTATGCGTCAATGAATTCTCCACTTCAGCTTTGTCAGTCTCGATTTCTGAAACAAAATCACGCAAATGAATCCGCCAATGCACATTTCAATACTAGAAAACCACCAAAAATGAAGAGAAAAACGTAAAAACCCAAGTGAATGAGCGTACTTGATCTCTTGTCAAGAGAGGCTCCAACAAGTGTCAAAGATTTCCTTATGCCATCTTCTGTTGCACTGACTTGTTTCTGGATATACTGATCCACAAACACAGAATAGAAAAAATAAGAAAAAAAGAAGCTAGTGTTTAGTTTTCGTAGGAATATATGAAGGTTTAGCTTAGAAGAACACACTTACACTGAGTGTATTCAATATTATGCAGAGTTTCGGTATTGTCAGTCCATCTAGTTTCTTAACTATTTTATTATCTGGCTCACTAAACTCGAGCGACTTCCTCTTCATTACTGGCATTACATTGTCTGTGAATCGAGTTAAAGGAGGAGCTGACGGATACAGAAACTTTTTGTCAACTGCAGATAGAGGCTTATGGTTAATATATCACAGTATGCTTCTGAAAAGTCGCCTAATTGAAAACAAGTATTCAAAATGTTTTCATTTCACCTTTGAATTTTGGACAAGAGATTATATATATACTAAAATGTTAATCTCAAGAAAGTCCCATACAAAGAAACACAACGATAAAACCTGTATGCTGTATGTAATCTACCAGACACATATAAGCCTGCTCAAGCATGTCTCTCTGGGTATTGAAAGAGAATAATTTTATATAGCATATTCCATGGTAATGGAAGAACACGACTCAGTAGCAACTGTTAAAAAGAAGTATAGTTGGTCAATACCTAGTTGATCGAAAACTCTCTGAAGATAAGTATCCAAGCTATGGTAAATTAATGAGAGAAGAGCTTGGAGATGTGTGATATCAACAGGTAGATGTAAACCAAACAGCTGGGACACAGTCTGCAGAGTAAATGAAATGAGATAGTAAGGCAGCAAATAAATTGTGTGCAACACTAAAACGTAAAGGTGGAAGAATCATACTAGAAGTAAAGCAAGAACTTAAACAAAACCATCAAGTAATTCTAGAGGTAACCCAAAGCAAAGAAAAATGTTTTGGCATACTGAACTCGTTTTATATGTCTGAGCCTGCTTTTAAGCTCCTACAGTTCGCTGATATTCAGAATAATGATGTCATGAAAGTACGTAGGTATGTATACCTCTTCTATGATCCTGAATATTTCAACGATTGAGGCAGCATGTCTTTGCTGAACTGATAGAGGCTCCCACTCCTGCTCATGGAAAAACCGTAAGATTAAAATTCTTTTTCCATCTTTTGGACAATAAAGTTTCCTAAATCATACTTTGGATTTGTTTGATTAGGTAAAGTGATGGGAGGTCTGTATATGTTACATCTTTCTGACTTCATGGATCCTTCATTTAGCCAGTCTATATTATGACCTCAAACTATATATGATGCAACTTTGTTTTCTTCACAGATTTCTCAATACTGATCAGA
This sequence comes from Turritis glabra, assembly GCA_900406565.1. NCBI lineage: Eukaryota > Viridiplantae > Streptophyta > Magnoliopsida > Brassicales > Brassicaceae > Turritis > Turritis glabra. The sequence continues at coordinate 3,635,288 of OVBN01000243.1, read as the reverse complement.
TGAAGTTTATAGTGATCCATCAAATTAAGTTCCCCTTATGGCCCAACTTTAATGTCTATCTACTGTCAACAGAAATCAACATGTAAAGTCTTTTTTGCCAAGAATATATAACCTCAATTTCAAAAGCTCGCCTAGTCCATTGTAAGATATGATCATGTTGAGAGATAAGCCAGTCCAGCATTACTGGTTTGACAACCTTTTCTATCTGCACATAGACAAATGAATAATCTCTTATATGAGTTATTTGACATGTTAAATTGAATTAGTAAACCATAAAACTGAGAAGTAATATAATTTTGTTCTGGAATACAATTCATATAAGAACTATCTATTCAATGACCTCATAATTCTTCAACTTGTGGAGGTAAGGTTTGCGCAACTTGGATCTGCTATGGCAGTTATACAATTGAGTTAACTCTTCCTGTAACATATGAGCAGCAGGGACTACTTTTCTAACATCACCAGAGAGGGATGAAACTCCTTCGAGAAAAGGCGTCTGCTCCAGTAGAACAAGATTAATCGTAAACATAGATACCAGTGACTAATTTTTTCTCTTAAGTATTGAAAATGATTAGGGACAAACCAGTCTTTCTCCATAAAACCGATGTAGCAGCATGGCCGAGATCATCATACATTCGGGCAACCACTTGGAGAAAACTGGGACAAACTCATTGATCTCTGCTTTTGCGATGACGCTCAGTTCATTTGCAAGCAGAGCTAGGGCATGTGTACGCTCACCATGAGATTTCACGTACGCAAAATGTGCCGCCTAGGAGGATTAAGTATCCGATTTAAGTATATTTTTACATCATATGATAGAGCGATAAAAGAAGTGGTTTATACAGTATAGCTATACAAGTAATTAAAGACAAACTCACCCTCGCACATGCACCTTTGATAGAGTTCTGAACATAGGATTGTATCTTATCACTAACATCATCACTCAAGGTATCTAGCTTGATAAGCTGCAAGAGAAAAACGATATCCATCAACGACGATCACCCAAGTATTCCTCCTTATCACAAGCCCACACTAAATAATATATATGCAGTTCCTTTCATTATATCCAACTAGGAACTTATCTTATAACATCCAAACACTTTATGCATAAAAAATAGTCATGCCAGAAAAATGTCTAGCCCTAGCTAGTTAGGTGTACTGCGGAATAGAACATTATAGTTACGCAAATGTCAACATCAAAATGAAAAAGCTAGTTTGAAACTGCTAGTAAGGGCCTCAAGGAGAATTTTGGTATGCAGCGTTTTTCCAAGAATGTTAACTCTCACTGAATATTCATAAGTCAACAGATGTAAAATATAAAGATTTAAATAGGGAAAGGCAAAAGAAAAGTTTGTTGTTGAATGGAAAATAGTAGTATAGCGATGATCAGAAACGCCAACCTCAGTTCTGGTACAGTCAGATGGAGGAAGTCCAACTGTTGATGCCAAGCTGACAAGCATTCCAAAATCACGAGGTTTCTGAGGAGACATAGACGACCAAAAAATTATTCAAAGACACGATGCTTATTATGTCCTGATGGAGTTGCAAAAACAGATTCCAGAATATAAATTTACAACAGATATGAAAAAAGTAGTTCGTTTGAGCAGTTAGGAAGTAGCAAAATCCAATTATCTTGATAACGAGGATAAAAAGGTATAATTTATGGCAGAAGGATATGCTACCAAAGAAAACCATAGAAGAATTTTGGCCAGAAATTTTGAAAAGAATATGCAAAATTATGTAAATTCAAGGTCGTTATCATAGATCGAGAACTGACCTTACCAAAGTGTAGATGGTAGTCCTGAAGTTTATCATCACACCAAGCACTAACTGAAGTGAAAATAGCCTTCACAAGACCTAAGTGTATGTCAGCTCCATTGGTTTGCCTTGAACATACTAGATGACTTAAATAAAGATCTTCCTTCGGGTTGCCACTTTCAGCAGAAGTAACTTTATGCAACTCCTGAATTGCGCTCCCTAGAAGAGATGGTTCACCTGTGCACACAAACTTCCCAGGAAAGGAGCACATGTGATGGCTACCTTAAACTCTTGTCTGGGATAAATTATATATGCAACATACATGCATTGGTGCAGTGAGGAATGAGGATCAAACAAACATATAAGAAAACTCAACCTGGCATTGTACTTAAACTATTGCATAGCAGTAAGGGGTAAAGCTTAAGCCTAGTTTATCCAACTGTGAGTTCAGATGCCCTAAATTTTAGCTTCCCTAAACAGGATTATTATATCTATTATATACATCATACACATGTGTGTGTGTGCGCGCGAGTGTGCTTGAGTATTTATACCTTTGAATTTAAACCCGAAACAGACTGACTTTATTGGTGATATGTTATTTGTACTCAATGGTACATAGAGCTCTAACAAGCCATCTTTGTGCACATAGTGATCAGTTAGATAAAGCATATTTCTGAAGAACAAGTGATAAGACGTACCTGTTGAAAAAGAACCCATCCATATATTGCATTATGTAAATTCTCAGTTATGCCCAATGTCGACCAAATTGATTTCATATGGAAAAGCATTGATGAGGCGTCCTAATATATATATGACGTCAGGGACAAATATGCAAGACACAAATGATAAGAAGAAAAACAAGGACTAAGAATATCTACCTCTGTGACTTGACCCTCATCAAGAGTATCAAATACACCAAATAATAATTTCTCATAGAGTCTAATGTTCAAATGGTAGATAGCAGTCCAGTAATAAGTTTCTTCTTCAATACCACATCGGCCTGGTAGTGATGACAACTTTGAAGCCACCTGCCTTATAGACGATAGAACCTCAATCCGTAGCGAAGCAGACACTACAACATCCCATTCCTGTGCCAGCCAAAAATAGTTTTAGATTCAAGAAAGAGAAGTCTGTTAAGTCATATTACTAGATGAGAACTCGCTGGCTACAAAACATCCAGATCACAAATATAGGCCGCACCTTTGAGTCTCTAATTGTTGCAAGGCATTTTCTCATAGTTGCTCTTTCATTTTTCTCCAGACTAGGTGAGAAACAGAGGACTTCTTCTAGTAGGTTAGCCTACATTGACGATGAAAAAAGGCACTTAATTCAATGGCTGTAACAATAAAACTGAGAATATTTTCGTGCCTTTCACATATTTTGAATATGCATGTCTACGTGTTTAAGTAAATGTCCGCAGGACAGCAGGATGCTGCAGAAGTAAACAAAATTTGCAAGCCAAACCGAAATCACAAAAGCTGCATGTGCGTATTAAAGTAGGTTACGTTTTAACATAAGCTGCGGTACAAAAGATATGCCTATGTGCCAATCAATCCTATCTTGTTCTCATCCAGACTTACGTGATACTATTATAATGTCAAACCATGAAATCCAAGAAATGGTTCAAAGAGTTGCATAAGGACGACAATAAAAAACAGCACTGTCGTTCATTATCACCTGCCTAGTCTTCCACTTCATGTAGAGTTTTTCATTAGGAAAATCTGATTTGAATATTCCAACCAAAAGCCCCAATGCTAACTGTGGAAGATCAATTTGTTCACCTGTCCTTAATGTAGCCAACTGTACCAGATTTCTCCGTATGCATGCATCCATCTTTGATGAAATCTATAAATCAGAAACAGTCAGGAACTGAATATATGCTGCACAGTAAGATTTAACACAAGTGATGCAAATGAAGTTAAGTTGAAATATAGAACTGCTAATTATTTTGGTTTTAACAAAATGCTAGCTAATAGTATAACCAGGAGACCTTTCTCTTCTCCTTTTATGTTAGATAGGTTTCTTAGGGAGAACCATGACTAAAAATTTTGAAACTTGCCTGCATCTGGACACGGATCATGTTGATGACCTCTGAGTGTGTATTTGAGATCTGAGGCTGTAGATGTGGTTTATCTTTTCTTTTCAAACTTGACAATAGTCTTGAGCTTTTTTCTATCTTTCTTCTCTGAGTAGGATACGCCTCAACACTGTTTGTAAGAACCCGTAAGAATATCAGAGACACCACACAGAGCTATCCCGAAAAACAATTGCAAGGCTGCATCAAAGCCAACAAAGAATAGACATGTATGAAGGAGAAAAGAGAGTGAGTACCTTGAAAGCAACATAGAAGCAATCATTAATTCATATGCTGCTTCACGTAAATCATCATCCGATAACCCTTCAAAATCCCTAACATCATGTATCAGTTCACTCGAAAGATAGTTAACCAAAATAATCAAGATTCACAAAGACACAAATAGAAATCTAGGACCGAAAATTCAAAAGAAATTTTCCTAACTAAATACCTGTTCTCAAGGGTGGCAAGCCAAGAGGAATGATTTTGATAGGTTTTACGAGTTTGATGTCAGGTGTTTCCTCTTTAAATATATAATTATCTCTAGACGAAGGAGTATTAGAAGAATCAATGTGGCATGACATGTCTGGGCCAATGTTACTGGATTTTTCCATGTTAACTGGAGGAGGAGGCATACGGCGAGGAGGAGATCCTGCTATATCTGGACTTGATACAAGAAAAAAGGAATCTCTAGACTCGGAGTGTATCTGCAAATTCAAATCATCAAAACTAATCATCTTCAGGGGTTATTATCAACAAAGGCATTAGTGTTTTACATCAACAGCTTAAACCACATGAATTGCAGAGGAGGATGTATTGCAAAATTTTGACTTCCAATCGTCACAGCTCTACTTCACACCAATAACACATTTTCTTGTATAACCCACAACTTGAAGTGTTTATTAAAACTTTACTTCCCATCGAGTAAGCAATAAAACAATCAATAAAAGCTATCATTGATCACTTAAATTATACACAGATGCCATTTAGAATGCAAATTTCCTTAGCTCAATCATGCATTTAAAGACACCAACAAACACGGATCATTTGTAGAAACGTTTCCTTACAGTTACAGGGTATGAGGACTCAAAATTGTATTTCTTCGTGCCCTTGGATACATCAACTACACCACCTGCGTTCGTGTAATAGTAATAGTTAGATCATAGATTTTTCTTATACTTTGGCAAAATCGAAACTACCAAGCAGAGCCAATTTTTCCCATTACCCTAACTGCGTTCGGACCCTTTATCCTCCACAAAAATAACAAATCGGACTAAAAACATTCACGCTAAGAAGATGGGAAAAGCTGAGAACTCCATGAACCACTTGTGCAACTCAGAGATAAATACACTAACTAAAGGATGGATTATTTTCTCAGCGTAAACTCACCGGATTTCACGCAATCTAAGACATAATCGGCGCTGAGAGCATCCAAATCAGCGGGAGAGAGAGAAGCAGAGGAACCAGAAGGGGAACGAAGCTCCGTTACCAAACCCGAAGACATAAGAAACTCCAGGAGCTTGCGGCGATCGTTCCGGTAACGCTGCAACAGAGAATTCATCTTCGCCTCCCGTTCGAGTCAGGAAACGAAAAAATCGCTTCTGACCTATACCGTAAATCTTCAATTCGATGAAGAAGAAGGGAGATGCAGAGAGGCGTCTTCAGCGTGTACTTTGTTGTCCCCTCTCCATGGAAGAAGGTGGAGCTTTGGGTTTTGGGGGAAGAGCGGAAAAAGCACGAGGAGTGATCACTGAAAAGACCAAAAGAACCTTACCATGATTCTTTTCATATTTTGACAATCTCTGACTTTTCTTTTCTTTTTGGTAAATCTTTAATTTTTTGAAGACTCAAATTGTAACGACGAAATATTTAATTCATGACTAACGACGTCGTTTATCTGGTACTACTATACGACGACCACTGAACGAATGTCAAGTCGCCGTATAGATTGTGAAGTAACGGTCCCGATTGATTCTAATTTTTTGATTTTTTAATTAATAAACGAGAAACACAAAGCTCTGTTTCCACGTTCCACACCAAGAAAAAAAGCAGGTCCAATGCAATAATGCAAGAATTAATTCCCATTTCCCACTAGGCACTGTACTAGAAATCACAGGAGAAGGAGCAAATTTGACTAGATTTTCTAAACACAACACTAAAACACGAACCAGAGTTTACATATATCTGAAGCTTTCTGGTCTGGGATGGTTCGGGTTGATCCTAGAACCACAAAAAAAAAAAGATTTTACTAGACTTCATCTGCGTTCTTCAAGATGTTAAACTTGCAGAGCGGACAACGTGAGTTTATATGAAGCCATTTATCGATGCAAGCGCAATGAAAGTGATGGTTACAAGGGAGTTCTCTTAGTTCGACTCCATCTTCATATTCACAGAGACAAATGCAACATTCCTGCAGAATCATAAGAAGCAACAGGTTATCCAATCTACACACTTTGAAAATGTACAACTGCATAAGAATGTGGAAATGGGAATGTACCGCATCTTCTGGAGAAAGTGAGCGTTCAATAGGTGAATCTGTTCCGCATTCTGTCATTATTCCCCGTGCTTTGCCTGGGAGCTTTTCATCAATGCCAATTTTTGTAAATCTGAATTTCGGCATTTGTTCTATGTCGTTCTTCGATGCTCCCTCCTGTTTTGCACAAATTTGCATCACCAGATAATAAATGGAGATCATGATTTGAAGCTGGATTTACTAATTCTATAAAGATGAAAGAACAAGTTCTAAACTTTAACAATTTGTTACGGGAAGAGAGCTTACCTGGTCCGCAACAGCATATAGAATTGCAATAATACATGGAAGACAGCAGCAAACAGCAAGGCCGATAACACAAGCCAGTGCAACACAGAAAACGACAAAGAAAACATCGAAACCAAGAAAAATGATACACAGCCTGCAAGTCAAAAACAGCAGAGTACAAGTTTAAAAAAGCCCCCAAAGATACAACTTCAAAAAAGACATTTAAAAGAAAACATACCAATAGAGCTGAGGAGAGTCGCTAGATAGTGTCTGGCCTCCTGCAGAAACCCAGTAGAATCCAATTATCCACCAAATAAATGAGAACATTGTGTTGGCTGATTCAAGATGCTTCGCGGAATTACTGAGAACATACACATTGAGGATCAACAAGGGCCATATGGAAACGTAAGTCAATTTCAGAGATATGAAACTCAGACAATCAATAAACATGGATCAAAATAGCCTAAACTATCTCTAAGACTCTACAATCAAGATCAATTGCAACCATGTTCTACTAGATCAGGCTTGAACTTCTAACATTACAAGAACATAAGCTGATATCAATATTCACCAATATAAAAGTTACATTTGATTCACAGATACAATAAAGCATCAACTAACCTTAACCTAAAAAACTTAGATTCCACAATTCAAAATGTATATATACAGTGAACAAATTTCATCTCCAGCTTCTCCCAATTCGAAATTATAAACACTGATTCCAGATCAAACAAGAGCACAAATCTAATCCAAAAACTGTTAAACAAAATCAATACCTAGTCTCTCCTCTATCCTCCAATTGCGCTAACGAAACATACTGCTGCGACGAATTCGTAAACCCTGTACCACCACCCTCCGAAAAAGAAGAAGATGAAGATCGGTGACGCAAACCTCTCCCACGCCGCCGTCTCCTCCGCCTATACTCAACACAAACACAGGCCATATGTAACCCACACTGAATCCCATAACCAACAACCCAAACTCTCAACGGCATATTAGGCTTCTCGTCACGGCTAAGTATCAAAACAGCAACACCGATCGCAACAAAAGCTAGATTCCACAAAAAGTCGAGAAACACCACAGGCTTAGAATACGCCCAATCACTTTGTCTCTCTTCCAATTGCTCAGCAGCGGTTTCTCTAACGAGCATCGATGGCTCACGCATCATTCTCCGGCTCCCAGCGTGACGTAGGAACCTCGCTGCTTCTCTTAGACCTTGTCTTCTAGCGGATCGATGAATTGGATTGGATTGTTCATCTACGCTTACGGTTCTTGTAACGGTGGGAGGAAGGAATGGTGTTGTGTCGATGATTCCGACGGAATTTGACCTGCCGACGCGAGAAGAAGGTAGAGATGACGAATCCGATTCTGTGGTGTTCGTCGTCGTCGTTGTCGTTGATGATGACATTGTGAAGCTTTCTCGTTTCTCAATTTCGATCGGTTACTGCCATACAAAGGGATTTTCGAATTACGATTTGTCCCCAAAAAGGGTTTGGAGTTTTTTGGACTTTTTTGGACGTACAGATTTTTGCAGAAAGGTAAGAGAGATAAAAGACCCCAAAAAAAAAAAAGAAATTGGCTATTTACATTTTTGCCATTATTTATATATGTGTGCGAGCCGTGAGGGGTGTCAAAGCCGGGCTAACCCGCCTCGAAATGGACTAATACGTTTTGCATCGGATTAAGATATTTAGCAAAAATTTAGACGACTTGGTCTTAAACACACTAACCCCTAAATGCACCACCTTATAATCGCTGGATTTATGGTATTTTTGCAGATTCTTTTAACCCTTGATTTTCTCATGTCTAACCCCTATCAAACACACTAACCCCTATCATGCACCAAATTTGTCTTCTCTGCCCGAATTAACACTTCTATGTGTGTCTAATCCAGTTCATTTTTTATTTGTTTAGGTCCGATTTTTTAATATATTTTAATGAAAAATATATATTTTTTAAAATACTTAAATTTGGATTTGTTTTACTTGATGAATATTTAAATCGAAAGATTTTCAAAGCAATTGATTTTCGGTTTGTTCGGAGATAAAGAAAAATGCAATTAAATCGGATAACCTTTTTTATTCGATTAAATTTTAGATCGGGTTGTTTCATACAGTTTTGGTTCAGTAGAGCAGGTGAAATGGATCAACGGGACCCACTTTAAAGAAACATGGGCCTTAAATCAGCCCATTTTAACATGGGCTTTTCTTGTTACAAAAGAATAAACAATGATTAATTTTAAAATGGTCATGGTGCTTAATTAATCTCAGTTATGGCTGCTTCTTCTTCTTCTTCTTCTTCTTCTTCGACGCCTCAGTGTTTCGTGTTTAAACGTATTTACTATGGCGGCAAAATCCCACAAAACCCTCGTTCTACTAGCGAATCTAATCAAGGTTCCTCCATTAAAAGCTTTCACTCTCTTAAATTCTTCGAATTTTCATAAATTTCAACACACACACGAATCCATCTCAATCCTTCTTCGTCTCCTTCTCTCTGGAAACTTAATCTCTCACGCTCAATCACTTCTCCTTCAAGTTATCTCCGGTAAAATCCACTCCCAATTCTTCACTTCATCCTCTCTTTTTCACTATTTGACTGAATCAGAAACGTCAAAACCCAAGTTTCGTCTCTACGAAGTAATCATCAATGCCTATGTTCAATCTCAATCCCTAGACGCATCGATCTCTTACTTCAACGAAATGGTCGATAAGGGTTTTGTTCCTGGATCGAATTGCTTCAACAATCTCTTAACTTTCGTTGTTGGGTCGTCGTCTTCTTTCAATCAATGGTGGTGTTTCTTCAACGAGAACAAAAGCAAAGTTGGTTTAGATGTGTACAGCTTTGGGATTGTGATCAAAGGTTGTTGTGAAGCTGGTGAGATTGAGAAAAGCATTGATCTTCTTTTTGAATTAAGAGAGTTTGGGTTTTCTCCAAACGTTGTTATCTACACTACTTTGATTGATGGGTGTTGCAAGAAAGGTGAGATTGAGAAGGCGAAAGATTTGTTTTTTCAGATGGGGAAACTTGGATTAGTGGCTAATGGGCGTACTTATACGGTTTTGATTCATGGGTTTTTCAAAAACGGGATTAAGAAACAAGGGTTTGAGATGTACGAGAAGATGCAGGAAGATGGAGTTTTCCCGAATCTCTATACATATAACTGTGTGATGAATCAGCTTTGTAAAGATGGAAGAACAAAAGATGCGTTCAAAGTGCTCGACGAAATGCGTGAGAGAGGAGTTTCATGTAATATTGTTACTTATAATACTTTGATTGGTGGGTTATGTAGAGAGATGAAGGCGAATGAAGCCGATAAGGTTATGGATCAAATGAAGAGTGATGGAATTAACCCGAATCTGATTACCTATAACACTTTGATTGATGGGTTTTGTAGTGTGGGTAAATTGGGGAAGGCATTGAGTTTATGCAGAGATCTGAAGTCAAGAGGTCTGTCTCCGTCTCTTGTCACGTATAATATTCTAGTTTCGGGGTTCTGTAGAAAAGGAGATACTTCAGGAGCAGCTAAGATGGTTAAGGAGATGGAAGAGAGAGGGATTAAACCGTCGAAAGTAACATACACAATTCTTATCGACACATTTGCTCGTTCGGATAACATGGAGAAAGCAATTCAGCTTCGATTATCAATGGAGGAACTAGGATTAGTCCCTGATGTTCATACCTATAGCGTATTGATTCATGGGTTTTGCATCAAAGGTCAAATGAATGAAGCATCGAGGCTTTTTAAGTCGATGGTCGAAAAGAAGTTAGAACCGAACGAAGTGATATACAATACAATGATTCTCGGATATTGCAAGGAAGGTAGTTCTTATAGAGCATTGAGGTTGTTCAGGGAGATGGAAGAGAAAGAGTTGGCTCCAAATGTTGCTAGCTATAGATATTTGATTGAAGTTCTTTGTAAAGAAAGAAAATCGAAAGAAGCTGAGGATTTGGTTGAGAAGATGATTGATTTAGGGATTGATCCATCTACTTCAATCTGTAATTTGATCTCTGAAGCCAAAAATGATTCACATGTAGCTCAAATTAATGATTAGAGCAGTTTTAATCTGATATGAATTACTGATAATGATCTAACATTAAAAAAAAAATCATGAAACAACCCAAAATGATCTAGTCTTGTGCAGACGACGAGCCTGCTTCCATGGCGTTTGCTGGTTTGATGGGTTGTGAGCTCTGAGTACGACCGACGAGTCTTAAGATTTCCGACTGCTCATCCAAGATTCTTCTGACTATAGCAACGCGATGGACATCCTTACCAACCCGAGCCTTGCAAAAGTCCTTGTAGCTAATGTAGAAATTGCATCATAGGCGTCAAGTCCCATATTAAAGGGCTCCAGGTTTCGTGTAATCTCCATAGCCACTTTCAGAATCTTCAAATTGGTCAAACCATGTGTGATATGGTTCCTGAAAGATGCGGCAACTGCAAGCTCCAAATACAGACGAATCCAGTCATTGTCTTGAAACTCTGTTTCGTTCAGCTGCAAAAAAAAAAAAAAAAAAAAAAAAAAAAAAAAAAAAAAAAGACACTTATATCACTACTACTAGTTGTTGATCATAAGAAGCAAAAAGATATAAAAACAAGAGCCAAGTGTGGTCTTAAAAATCAATTTTACCACGTAAAATCGGTCTGTATCATCTTTGAAAGGATCCTCTAGCGGTAACTCGGGCATGAAATGTGCGAGGAGATTGTTATTCAACACGCTTCTTCTCTTCATTTTACCACCTGTGATATTTTTCTTGGTTTCCCCTATACAAATATTAACTCGGCGATGATGAGTTATGATGACTTGTTGTTGTTGTATACCAAACCAATAATTATTAAATATTTATTTACCTAGAGGTCTAGCAATAGTGCACGACAAAACGAATCTGCCATATGTTTGTTCATTAACTTGAGCCTGAAAAGTTTGAAGCGAACCATTGGTCTCTGGATCCAAGGCTTTCAATGTTATGGAGTAAGAGGAAGCAGCAGAACCCGTCGACTTGATGTATTTCTTCAAATTGGTCAAACCATGTGTGATATGGTTCCTGAAAGATGTGGCAACTGCAAGCTCCAAATACAGACGAATCCAGTCATTGTCTTGAAACTCTGTTTCGTTCAGCTGCAAAAAAAAAAAAAAAAAAAAAAAAAAAAAAAAAAAAAAAAAAAGACACTTATATCACTACTACTAGTTGTTGATCATAAGAAGCAAAAAGATATAAAAACAAGAGCCAAGTGTGGTCTTAAAAATCAATTTTACCACGTAAAATCGGTCTGTATCATCTTTGAAAGGATCCTCTAGCGGTAACTCGGGCATGAAATGTGCGAGGAGATTGTTATTCAACACACTTCTTCTCTTCATTTTACCACCTGTGATATTTTTCTTGGTTTCCCCTATACAAATATTAACTCGGCGATGATGAGTTATGATGACTTGTTGTTGTTGTATACCAAACCAATAATTATTAAATATTTATTTACCTAGAGGTCTAGCAATAGTGCACGACAAAACGAATCTGCCATATGTTTGTTCATTAACTTGAGCCTGAAAAGTTTGAAGCGAACCATTGGTCTCTGGATCCAAGGCTTTCAATGTTATGGAGTAAGAGGAAGCAGCAGAACCCGTCGACTTGATGTATTTCTTCAAATTGGTCAAACCATGTGTGATATGGTTCCTGAAAGATGTGGCAACTGCAAGCTCCAAATACAGACGAATCCAGTCATTGTCTTGAAACTCTGTTTCGTTCAGCTGCAAAAAAAAAAAAAAAAAAAAAAAAAAAAAAAAAAAAAAAAAAAGACACTTATATCACTACTACTAGTTGTTGATCATAAGAAGCAAAAAGATATAAAAACAAGAGCCAAGTGTGGTCTTAAAAATCAATTTTACCACGTAAAATCGGTCTGTATCATCTTTGAAAGGATCCTCTAGCGGTAACTCGGGCATGAAATGTGCGAGGAGATTGTTATTCAACACACTTCTTCTCTTCATTTTACCACCTGTGATATTTTTCTTGGTTTCCCCTATACAAATATTAACTCGGCGATGATGAGTTATGATGACTTGTTGTTGTTGTATACCAAACCAATAATTATTAAATATTTATTTACCTAGAGGTCTAGCAATAGTGCACGACAAAACGAATCTGCCATATGTTTGTTCATTAACTTGAGCCTGAAAAGTTTGAAGCGAACCATTGGTCTCTGGATCCAAGGCTTTCAATGTTATGGAGTAAGAGGAAGCAGCAGAACCCGTCGACTTGATGTATTTCTTCAAATTGGTCAAACCATGTGTGATATGGTTCCTGAAAGATGTGGCAACTGCAAGCTCCAAATACAGACGAATCCAGTCATTGTCTTGAAACTCTGTTTCGTTCAGCTGCAAAAAAAAAAAAAAAAAAAAAAAAAAAAAAAAAAAAAAAAAAAAAGACACTTATATCACTACTACTAGTTGTTGATCATAAGAAGCAAAAAGATATAAAAACAAGAGCCAAGTGTGGTCTTAAAAATCAATTTTACCACGTAAAATCGGTCTGTATCATCTTTGAAAGGATCCTCTAGCGGTAACTCGGGCATGAAATGTGCGAGGAGATTGTTATTCAACACACTTCTTCTCTTCATTTTACCACCTGTGATATTTTTCTTGGTTTCCCCTATACAAATATTAACTCGGCGATGATGAGTTATGATGACTTGTTGTTGTTGTATACCAAACCAATAATTATTAAATATTTATTTACCTAGAGGTCTAGCAATAGTGCACGACAAAACGAATCTGCCATATGTTTGTTCATTAACTTGAGCCTGAAAAGTTTGAAGCGAACCATTGGTCTCTGGATCCAAGGCTTTCAATGTTATGGAGTAAGAGGAAGCAGCAGAACCCGTCGACTTGATGTATTTCTGTACGCTACAGAGCTTCAAGTCTTTCCCCTAAATTGAAATCGATTGATCAAAGAGAGAAATCGATTCGAGTATCGGATCGGATCACTAGTAAAGATTATTATTATTTACCTGGAGAAAATTGTAACGATGAATGCCCAACTTAGCATAAAGGGGGACTAAGGCACGATGAGGAGCGTACTCATCATTGCACATCATGTAATGAAAACCACGGTCGATATGGAAGTCCAAAGACACGTTTAATTTGTTATTAGAGTAATGTTAGTCAAAATTAAGAAGCGATTAACAAACAACAAGTATCTATACTAATAAAAAGGACAAATAGAGCATTGTAAGAATGTCCACCTCAGCAAAATCTATACTGTCTAAGAAGATGTCATGTCAGCACCCTCAAATTTACAAATCTCCTACAAATTCCCTCAAAACCCGCTACGTCAGTAACTATTAACGAGACATACACTATTAATGGGCTGGATTAGTAAATCTCTAATTTTAGCCAAAAAACTTAAAAGCCCAAACAAATAAAAATCAAGTATAGCCCAATACACAAAAATCTTATTCTTCGTCTTCTTAATTCCCCACTTCTAGAATTAGGGTCTAAACCTGATTCACGCTCAAAAAACCCTTTCTCAGTAGTTTTGGACTCAGTAGAAGAACTTGAAGAAATTTGAGAAGCAGAAGCTGATGGAACATGAATAAGTAGAGGTAATGAAGCAAAACTTTGTGAAACTGCAGGAGGACTCTGAGAAATTAATGGTAGGAGATGAATATTGGTTTGATGATGATGAAACCAGAGAGGATGGAGAGTCTTTCAACTTCCGGAGCCTGCAATTAAGAAAATAGCGTTACCGCTTCATCTCCTTAATAGCCCATTCTCCCTTGATTTAAATGACCACTTCAATATCTTTGTTACCCTCTATTCACGTACCTTATAAATTCTGGGTCTTGATAATGAAATCATCACCACCAAAACTTTGTAACACTACCCATAAAACCAACCATGGCAGCTATACCTTCTTCCACCCCTGCGAAAACACTAACCAAAAAAACTTTCGATGACCTTGAAGCTGCTTTTTGCAAAGAATAAATTTTGGTCAGATTAATCCATTTCTGGGAGGCTTGGAATCACACAAGAGCCAATATTCTCATAGAGGCATAGTTAAAACCACCATCACTCTTTACAACCATGAGTGGGATGTCAAAGTCTTCGACGAAAATCACACCAGCACCTTCACTTTCTTCAACCAACCCCTTGGTATTCAATTCTTCAATTACTTTAGGAATATAAGGGTTGCAAAAGCTTTCTCCCTGTCATGAATAAATCAATGTATTTTTCCTTACCCATTCATATATCTCTCTTTTTCCATTCTATCTCAAATAATATAGTATAGGTCCAGCTACATCTTTACCTTTTCTTCAAGCTCAACTCGAAGGCGTTGATAAACCTTGGCAACAGTGCTGGATCGATCGATCCATACCTCCTCAGCACCGGATCGATCGATCCAGCCCCGGATCGATAGGTCTACGACCTCCAGCCAATACGACGGCTTGGCAGATCGATCGATCCACACCCTGGATCGGTCAGTCCACACCCCGAAGCCACTCAGCGACTGAGCCACAGATCGACCGGTCTAACAATGGATCGATCGATCCTCTCTCTTTTCTGGTCAATCCTTGACTTTTCGACCTTCGGTCAATCTGCTTCCCGTTTCCGAGAAAACTCAATTCCCGAAACACTTAGGATCGACTCCAAAGAGAGATATCACCAACCGCCAACCCAATCGTATCAAAACACCTTGATACGATCCTTATGTAATGTCTCGACAAAATTCCCTTTTTCGGAACACGGGCGTTACAGAACGACTTACGCAACTCTCCCAAGATGGCTCATCGTTTTCGACCGATTTATCCCGCGAGGAAATCAAT
Source organism: Turritis glabra (assembly GCA_900406565.1). NCBI lineage: Eukaryota > Viridiplantae > Streptophyta > Magnoliopsida > Brassicales > Brassicaceae > Turritis > Turritis glabra. The sequence continues at coordinate 3,619,877 of OVBN01000243.1, read as the reverse complement.
CGCTTATGTATTGAGGTATATTTTAATATTTCTAAATGTTTTATTAATTTATTTTTCAAATTTTTATATGCTAATTTTCTTTATTATTACGTAGGAAATTCTCTTTACCAAGGGTCGCAGACCCGGTTTAGAAAGCTTGGTGTCCCGAGACGGGAGTGTGTCTTCGGTGTTTCCTCGAGACACTGAACTTGTTCAACAAGTCCAAGATCTTAATTGTAACGCCCGTGTTCCGGAAAAAGGGAATTTGGTCGGGAAGTTATAGAAGGATCGTATCAAGGTGTTTTGATACGATTGGGTTGATCTCTCTCTTTGAAGTCAATCTTGAGTGTTTCGCGTTGGAGTTTCCTCGGGATCAGAGAGCAGATTGATCGAGGGTTGAAAAGTCAATGGTTGACAAGAAAAGAGAGAGGATCGATCGATCCATGGTTGGACCGATCGATCCGTAGCTCAGCTGCTGAGTGGCTTAAAGCGTGGATCGACAGATCAGGGGTGGATCGATCGATCTGCCAAGTTGTCGTTGGCCTGAGATCGTGGACCGATCGATCTGAGGCTGGATAGATCGATTCAGTGCTGAGGAGGTGTGGACCGATTGATCCGGAGGTTGGATCGATCGATCCAGCACTGTCGGCAGCTTCTGATAAGTGGATTTTCTTCCACTTGATCACGTGTTTTTCTTCCTCCTTCTGTGTTTGCGAGTTGTGGCCTTTCTGGGCGGTGAGAGAGCGAAAGAGAGTGAGGAAGAAGAGGAGAGCTTGTTCTTTGGGTGTGAAAGGAAGCTTGAGCTTGGTTGTGACCTTAAGGAAGAGTTGGGCTTGGTGTGGCTTGGAGAGTTGCAGAGGATCGGAAACCTGAGCTTGTAGAGTTGTTCTTGAGCCAATCTTCCTCAGAATCTAAGGTGAGTGCGTGACCATGAGTTAATCTAAAGCAGTTGAGAAGTTTGTGTGTTTATGGAGATGTTTGTGGTTAGATTCGTGGAATCCTTGGTTGTGTTGCTTGATTCCTTGGTGTTTGGGGTTGTGTTTGTGCTAAATCGTTTGTAGGAAGCAAGTTTGAGGTCCAGGGTGGTCGTTGGTCGCGTGCGGCCATGGATAAAGTCGAGATCGGTGTTGCAGAAGGTGTAGGATCGACCGATCCAGGAGTGGATCGATCGATCCAAAGACCTTTCGTTGCGGTTCTCTTCTGGTGCAGGCGGATCGATCGATCCAGGTGGTGGACCGATCGATCCGAGCTTGTTTGGTTCGGATCGATCGATCTGGTGAAGGTTTGGTTAGAATGATCGATCATAGGTTGGACCGATCGATCCATGTGTTAGCTTTGGCTGTGGTTGTTTGCTTTGCGTTGTGAGCAGTTTGTTATCTCTTGCTTGTGTGTCTAGCTCATAGATGGGAGGACCGCCTCATTAAGTATTTGTGATAATACTTACGCATCTCGGTGTTTTTGTGAGTTGCAGGTTAAGATAAAGTGTGAATGTGGAATTGAGGCGATGAGGAGGAGGATGATTAGGACTCGTTGTTGTTGTTATGGTTGTTGTGTGTTGAACTTATTTACATTGATAAATGCGAATATTGTTGTTTGACGATTGTTTAATAAGATCGAGTCTTATTGTTTTGGCTGCGTTTGTTGGGGTATTAACTGTTAAAAAAAAACGAGTGTGGTCGTTTCATTAACCATGTCGTTTAAAAAAAATATGCGGTGGTCGAAGAACTAAAGCAAAAAAATGTCGATATTAAGGAACAGTACGTCGAGACTCGTGCAACACTCTCCTAACTCTAAGCTTTCCTAGCGGCTCAATATCCGGGACAGTTTCTGCCGCCTTCGCCTCAAATGTGATTTTTTTTTTAAAATACATTTTCGTTTAATGTTTGCAACAATTGTAGTTTGTTTGAATAATTTTTATTTATGGAATATTTTTTTTAAAATAATTTTTCTTTTATAATTAAATTTATTAAAATTATGAAATTAAAAGAAATAAATTTTTTAATTACAAATCGAGAGCGGTCAGAAAATCCGTTGGAAAATAGAGCGGTCGGAATTCCATCGAAAACAAATGGTCCTCGGAAATCCCTCAGAAAAAATGGCCCATGAAAAACCGTCGGAATGTTTGATCTGTCAGAAATCCCTAGCGATATAGGCCCTCAGAAATCTGTTGGAAACATTCTTCCTCGAAAATCCCTCTGAAAAGTACAATCTCTCGGAAAACCCTTGGAATTACATTTTCTCTCGAAAATCCGTCGGAATTTTCTGTTCCCTCAAAAATCTCTTGGAAATGTGTTTCCTCGAAATTCCCTCGGAAATTTCTGTGGGATTTATGACGGATCCTAAATTCTGGCCATCTCAAACCAACGATCCTAGTCCCTCAGAAATCCGTTTGAAAAGCACGTTTCCCAGGATTTTTCGACCGATTTTTTCCTAGGAAATAAGCTGTTTTCTTGTAGTGGGGATAAGGGGTTCAAATATATATATATTTTTTATTTTTACTTATTAATCAAAACGAAGTTATTTTGTGTATTTAAACATATATTCTCAGCGAAAATTTAATCCAATTAAATAATCTTGGTAGTCAAATTAACAGCTTGACTTATTTGATAAAGTCAACAAAAGTTAGCGAATAAAATGGAAAATCGACAAAAATTAACTATTAAAATGAATAATCAATAAAAATTAACCAATTGTTTTACCCGATGCAAAGTTAATGCTTTTGTTTGACATTTTTTTACGGTTGAGATTTTTTTTTTGTTGACATTTTTCCCATTTATTTAGATACAGTTTATATTTTAGAAAGGTGTGAGGGATTTTAAAGATTTTATTGATTTTGTAGAATTATGTTACAAATTTCAAGGCATTTTAGTAAGTGATTAGCAGAAATGCAGGAGATTTTAAGAAATTAAAAAATTGAAATTAAAAAAAATAATTGTATTTCAAAAAAAAAAAAAAGGAGACGAGCATATGGGAACGATGTAGGAGATTTCAAAAACTAGGGTTATACGAATTTTGAATGATTATTATGTCTTGATTTGGTCAAGATTGAATCGAATGTTGGCTCAATTTGATCATAAGGATATTAAAATATGGTTTTCTAGGATGGAATCGGAAACAACACAGTGGAGGGTAATTGAGGAGAAAGATTGAAGGTTTCACCAAGCTTTGTTATCAGTCTTGTGGCGGAAATCATGAAAGGGAAGATATGAGTATGAGAAAACTTAAAGGAAATTGATGGAGGATCGAAAAATAAAAAAGGAAAAGAGGATGAAAAAAGAAAATCGTTGATCATTTGTGAGAATTGACTAATATTTATCTACAATTTTTCTCTCTAAATCATTCGAAATAACTTTTGATATATTTTTTTTTACAAAATCCTTGTTCAATAAGGCTAGATTTTAGAGAATTATTATAAATGACTATTCCAATTACTCTAGAGTTTAGATTTGCAACCACTTTAACAAATACTAGATCAAATAAGATGAGATTTTAAAACATTTCCCAAAATCCCTGATTCAATAAGAACAAAAAATTAGAATCATCCAAAATCATTAATTCAATATTTTCCCCAAATTGTAAATTTCCAGAGCAAAACTTTGTTTCAAAATGAGTGTAATGTGAAAGACTGATCTTGACAAAATGTCTGCCTGATCTTGACAAAGTGAGGACTGAACTATGAACAAAAGAGGCAAAGTATGAAACAAAGTGTGATTAAGCGGTGATAATACCAGCCAAAACATCACTCCTCCCTCTCGCACAAATTGTGTAAACCAAACGAATCGCATCGAGCCATCCATCTAAGGACTCCCATGAATCTGCAACCTGTTTATGCAATTCAAATTTTCATTCATTAGATTATTTTTTTTGGTTTTTATTTTAACGGATTCGAATCTTTAAGCTTCTTCTAAATTGGTGATATGTGTATGTATGTAGTGAGGCTTACCAAGTAAACTGGGCCATGAATGGTAGCAATGCAGAGACCAGCACCAGGAGGTAGAGTGAGATCAGCACAAGGCGTCACTGACACAATCTCTGTAATGTTCACTTTTACCATCTTCTTCTCCATTGCCGCTGACAGGTTTCTCCCCATTTCTCTTGGTTCAGGTTTCAGTACCTACACGACGCCAGGAGGGTTAGTGCAGTGGCTTTAAATCTCTATAGAAACACTATCCATCGTTTTGCTTAATCTCATCATGATTCAAACATTTCTTAACAGAAGATTCTCTGATGAAAGAAACTCAAATTAAGAGAGTACCTGTAGAAGCCTCTCATGATTGAGTTCAAACTCCGTTCGTTTCCAATACAGTGAGGAGCGAGTGAGTTTCCAACAGGTGGTGCCATTAGATATCCAACCTTAAGATGCGGTAGAGGTAGCTGCCAACATAAATTAAATTGGTCATTTTTCCACGAATAAGTCAACTTGAGTGTATGAAGTGATGGATCATCAAAAGGTACCATGGAACGAGCGAGCCTCATAGCGCTGCTGTAAACCTGGACCAGGAAAAGGATTAGCCTTGAATATAATTCTGGCACTCAATCTTATTTCATAGCAATATGACTCAAAACATCTTTGATTCCAGCACAAAATGGAGACAAATAAGCTTTACCGAATCACTTGGCTTCAACGAATGAGCTGCAGCAATGTAGATGGCAGATTGGCTGTATAACTCACCGAGAGGCATGTCTTTGCCATTGCCTGAGCCCCCGGCTCTAAGCGTGTCTTCTGCTAATCCATACTGTAAATGTGTTAAAACGGACAAGTATCCACAGTGGTCAGTTAACTTGATTGAAAATATAATGCTGCATGTAAAGACACTTGTGAAGGGATTGTAAAGTATGACTAACCATAACGGTTCCAAGGTTGTATATGGCTCCATGGAAATCAAATTGCAACCTGATTGCTGCCCTAAACTGTATGGGAAAACAAAAGAAAAGGGAAAGTAAGAAATCAATCATGCATATCAAATGAAATGTTTACATCAGTCAGAAATACGAGTTAGCACCTTGCTAATTGCAGTTCTGACCACTTTTTCCTTCTCCCTAGCAGGAACAATTTGACTGAGTTCCTAATGAAAACCCAAAAAATATTCTAAGTTCTTAGCATTGTTATTTTTCTAAAAATAGCCACATCCTATTTAAGAATATATCATGGAGATAAACACATGTAACTCAGTTACCTGCAACGCCAGTCCCCAGTTGTTTAAGGCCTGCAGATAATTGATAGTTTAAATATAAGCGAGAAACAGAAAAGACTACTACAATATAGAACTAAACCAGAAAACAATGCTTCAAAAAGGATATCATAAAGTTAACTGAGGTTTGGTTTTGATCAGAAGATATTGTGAACTTTTCTACTTTAGATGAAGGGCCATACCTGGGAACTGTTCCAGTTTAGCTGGACAGTCTTTTCATAGTTATTAGCCGCTTGGAAACAGAAAGCCGAACACACACTTCTTTAGTATTACAAGTTGAGAGCAAACCACAGTAATTTCAGTTTCCACGACTAGCAGGATCAGATAAGGACCTATCATGATTGCAATATTACTAACTTGTTCCCATAGTTCTTCAGCCTCCTTTGTGCGACCGCGCATCTTTGCCCTATCAGAGATTGCAATTGCCCAGTTGTAGTAAGCCTGTAAAAAAATCACAAATGTCATACATAAAATAGTTGAATTCTTTTTGTATGAACAGAAAATCATGATTTCTTCTTCATGGTTGTGATGGCCATCATATTCCATTTTGCAATGACATAAATCAAAAGCAAAACTAACAGATTTAGAATCCTATTAATACATACACCATAAAGCGTCGGGCAGAGACAGGTTGCCTCATCGTACTTCTTACAAGCTTCCTCGAGCAAATCATCTTTTGATGGTGAAATAGAATATGGGCTGACATTATCAGCACTTTCCTGTGGAGAATATATGGCAAGTGGTGAATTCAGCATTATTTACATCCAGTCAAGGCATATGAACGAAAATAGTTCTGGTGGCCCCAAAGACAGACACGTCTAAGCTCTTACAGAAATACTTTTATCTCATGCCCAATGTTTTATGAATTTTGGATGTATGTTTCAACTTCTTATTTAAGTTATCTTTCGATTCTTTCCTTGAACATTTGCAAAAGATTTCTAGACCGAATCAAATTCACCTCCTTAATTACTTCCATATGAATGTGTCACAACCAAAGCCAATCATAAAAAAGAGAGACAGAGACTTGAGGGTCCAAGAGAGGGAGAGAAAGAGAGAACTTCTCAATAGTTTAAACTAAGAGAATCAGACCTGGAGAATAAGTGCCATGTTGTATAATGCATCATGATCTTATGGATTTCTCTCAATCGCACTGGCATACCTACAGAGTTGCAGAATGACTTAATAACAAATAGCATAAACCTACAGAGTTGCAGAATGACTTAATAACAAATAGCATAAACGTAAAAGTTCAAGCCTTCAACGAGCAACAAGCATAGTGATTTAGGCCGCATACAGGTTTTTTGTTTTTCTGTAAAAATCATAGTGAGAAAATTAGCCATGGCTTTATAGCCTAAGAACTCAACGTTCATAACACTAAAGAGGAGAATTTCACCTTAATGACACAATTATAAGACTTTATTCTCACATTGAAATCAAAACCTTAATTATCGTCAATTGACTTTGTCGTTACAAACTCAATATTTAAGGGAGATATTTTTGATTTAATTAACAATTTAAATCAAAATTAATTTAGGAATATAAGAATAATCTTATGGATTATTTTTCCAAATCTCAAATTCCAAAACCAGCCCATGTGTGTTTGGGTTTCTCCTCCATTTCTCATTCAAATAATTTGATTTTACTAAACCCACTTTGCTTAAGTAATAATCAGTCCAACACCTTATATACCCAGAAACAGCCATGAGCTTGGCTGAAGCTTCCTTCTTTGATAAAAACTTCCCTTCAAATTTTTTTGTAGCCCAAGACAAATGCAGTTTTCCATTACAATCACTGAGCCTTAAATTATCATCTGCCCTATCTGTATTCAGCACTAACTTGTATCGTTCCTCACCAAGACAACATTTTGCTTCGTTATGGTTGATGAAGGCTGCTCTGTTTTTTTTTTTGTCAAAAGATTTCGCAACTGAATTGATAATATACTTAATATCTCAGACCTTCTCGGCAGAACTATCTGTCGTCCGCAATCATCATTGGTCAACTTGATAACTCTGTCGTCGTCTGAAAGTTCGGGGTCTATGATTTCTGATTGTCTATTAGCACGGTTTTGATTCTGTTTACGATGTCTTTTCCCTGAACGCATCCTTGGCATACTAGTAGGTTCATGCAGCACGTCAAAGTTCTTGTGCAGGTCACTGTCAGAATCTGAATAGCTGAGAGAAACTACAAAATAAGGCTCTTCATCAAAAATCAATAATGGATGTTTCTCTTCGAGATCCATCATATTGACATATTTTTTACAAAAGTCGACCCTAAACTTGCTGTTAATCTTTTTTCAGGATTCATTCTTTCCAAATTGTACAAGATATGCACACATAACCATGTCTATGGAGTATAAATCATAAAGTAGACGCTGTAGTTTTTCTGACAAGCATAGTTGCCATCTTTTTTCCTTGCGCCTCCGTAGTTGTCATCATTGCTCAATTTGCATCTACTTACCATATTGCCTTCAACCTCTGTGCAATCTATCATGAGCACTTCATGCTCACCAGCATAGTAAGCCCCTTCCTTAAGGCCAATGTAGACTTCATACTCTTCCCAACCATCACAACAAATCAAGGTTGCAGTAACATGATGAATTTCTAGACGGCGTAAAGCTTGCGTTAGAGTCTCATATTAAGAGAAATCAGTTATGTCAAACATTTCTTCACCGAAAATAAGTGGCCTTCTCAAATTGCAATTGAAACTTTTTTTTTTCCATTCCCTCTCGTTGGCTTTTTGGTATGCGGCCTAAATCCTTTACATTTACAATCCATAATACAATATGTAACACACGAATAGGAATTATGAACTTGCTTGTCTTCTATATATGCATCTCTAGTGACATTTATCCCGTAGTTTTCTTTATCTATGTTTTGACAAACTCTCTCGCTCGAAAATCTTTCATATTGTAAGTTATTAATCTTCACTTACAATCTTTTTTCTAAGTTCTCACCTTCCATTGTGAGGGTTTTGGATTTTTTTTGTAGAATGATATATCTTTGGAAAACTCTATTTCACGGCCAAACTCTGTTTAAAAGGAAAAAAAGTTTCAATTTTTTTTGATATTTTTGCCTTTTTTATGTTGTTGAACATTATCTCTCCAATATATTTGTAAAATTTTCTTGTCTTTTCTCAAGAGGGGAATAGAAGAAAAAAACCTAACATTTTGGGATTCAAGAAATCTAATTACTTCATGAAAAAAAAAAATTAACCTCTATGGTTTTATGTTTTAAAGTCTGAATGTAGATTTGTTTTTAAGTATATCAATAACTATAATTTCAAATGCATTTTGATTTTGAAAACCTATAGTATTGTAAGAGATTTTACCGATAAGAAATTTGACTAAAGTGTACAAGATTTGTTCTTGTGATCCAATGTTACTTAGATGAGTTCATTTGTAAACTAACATTCAAAGTGATCTCAATTATTGTAAGAAAATGAATATAAATAATCTTTTTTACTATCCAAGTGAAGATGATACATGTTCATAGATTAGAAAAATATGGTTATCCTGTTTATAACGCTAAATGATAAAAATGATAATATAATACATTTAAAACCGATAATGTTTATTAAATTAATTATACCATCTAAAATTGTTTATAATTATTTAAGCAAGTCAAAAACACAAGACCAAAAAAATTATAGAAAAAAAAAATCAAATATAAGATATTCTCCATAAAAATTGATTGACTTTACAAACCCTATGCAATGAAGACATGTGAACAAAATAGGTCACTATTGCTACACTTTGAAACTCACAAAAAATTTTTGAATATGTTATAAAGAATAAGATTTAGAGAGAAGAAGACACATTGTTTACCAAATGTTTCAAAGGCATTCGTTATTAGACTTTGTCGTTCCAACTTAGATATATCAAAGACTTTGTAAATGTCGATACAATCTATGAGGCATTTATCCAACAATGAAAACAACCAACTGGACATTGTATCTTTCTTCATTAAGATAGTGTTTTGCATCGGCATGGTTGATAACGGCTGATCTGTTTTTTCGCAAAAGATTTTGCAACTGACTTGATAGTATACCTAATATCCTATACCTACGCGGCAAAACTATATGTCGTCCTGAATCATCATTAGTCAGCTTGAAATCTCTGTCCTCGTCTGAAAGCTCTGGATCTATAATTTATGTATGTCTATTAGCATTAATAAGGTTTTGAATGTTGATGAACAATATCTCTCCAATATATTTGTAAAATCATCTTCTCTTTTCTCAAGAGGGAAATAGAAGAAAAAAACCTAATTTTTTGGGATTCAAGAAATCTAATTACTTCATGAAAAAAAAATAACCTTTATGGTTTTATGTTTTAAAGTCTGAAGGTAGATTTGTTTTTGAGTATTACTATAATTTCAAATGCACTTTGTTTTTAAAAACCTCTAGTATTGTAAGAGATTTTACCGATAAGAAATTTGACTAAAGTGTACAAGATTTGTTCTTGTGATCCAATGTTACTTAGATGAGTTCATTTGTAAACTAACATTCAAAGTGATCTCAATTATTGTAAGAAAATGAATATAAATCATATTTTTTACTATCCAAGTGAAAATGATACATGTTCATAGATTAGAAAAATATGGTTATCTTGTTTATAATGCTAAATGATAAAAATGATAATATAATACATTTAAAACCGATAATATTTATTAAATTAATTATACCATCTAAAATTGTTTATAATTATTTAAGCAAGTCAAAAACACAAGACCAAAGAAATTAGAGAAAAAAAATCAAATATAAGATATTCTCCATAAAAATTGATTGACTTTACAAACTCTATGCAATGAAGACATGTGAACAAAAGAGGTCACTATTGCTACACTTTGAACCTCACAAAAGATTTTTGAATATGTTATAAAGAATAAGATTTAGAGAGAAGAAGACACACCGTTTACCAAATGTTCCAAAGGCATTCGTTATTAGACTTTGTCGTTCCAACTTGGATATATCAAATACTTTGTAAAAGTCGATACAATCTATGAAAACAAAAAAAAAGTGAATATTGTGACACAAAATATATTGTGGCATTTTTTCCGTCAGAATAATATGAATATTTACATACAAAAATGTGACGTATTTATTTGGTCATAAAAATGTTACCATTAGTCATAATATTTTGACTGAATTGATAGTAACTGACTTCTAGTTAAAATTGTTTTAAGGGACCATGATACTCTTGGAAAAGAGTATCACCCTTCTACAAACGAACATGGTTTTCTCTGTTAAATGTGTTCTTTGTGTTATATTTCATCACACTGTTTTATTAATGATTTCTAATGTTACTCATCATGTGTGATATACTTTGTTTTTCAGAAAAAGTTTAACTGGGATGCTTCTATCGACTATCAAGTTGAAAGACAGTTTAATAAGCTTGCTGCCTATCGCCTCAAAGGAATGATAAGCCATGCAAAAAATGGAAAAGAAAAACCATAATAGATTTTGTCTGATTATTGGACCATTATGCAAGCGCATTGGGCAACATCAAAAACGAAAGCAACTAGTGAGAAGGTCTGTGCTTCTCGAATGTCTGATCGCAATGGTTTAGGCCCACATTCCCACCTAATTTATTTTAAAATCAAACGAATATTTCTTGGTTTCTTAAAAATGAAAGGAATAACATTTGGTTTTACATTAATTTGTGTTTGTTGTGATGTGTAGTATTAATTATCTTATTTAATTATCTTGTAGAGTTTGCGCTCATGTATTTGGTCTTTCTTTCTAGGTTGCTGGTTCATCTAAACAATTGGTGGTTCCCGGTTCAACTAGATCTTCAATTGCGGTTTATTAAGTTGGGTTAATTAATGGGCTTGTTGAAAGTTGTTGGGCTTGACACTGTCTAAGCCCATGGCGAAGTTATAAAAAGTCCTGTTGAAGAAACAAAAAATGGATAGTGTATTGGTTTAGCTCGGTTCACTAATAAGTTCCGGTTTAAGTCCAGTGGATTGAAATTAGAAAACCAAAGCAACCGTTAGAAGAAAAAACGAAGAAGCAGTTATTCTTCAAAAGAAACATAAATTTCAATTCGCGTCTCCGAGAGAGAGAAAGAGGGAGTAACTTGTGATAAAAATGGTGAACGCGGTGGTGATGGCTTGTGTAATCGCCGGAATCATCATCGGAATGTTTAAAGCAGTCGACGGAATCCAGATTTTGTCGAAATCAAAGCTTGAGAAGTGTGAGAAAACATCAGATTCTGGTAATCTCAATTGTTCAACTAAGATCGTCTTGAATCTCGCTGTTCCTAGTGGATCCGTAAGCCTTTTTAATCCCCAATTTTACATTAATCTGTTTGTTCTGTATGTATATACTATACGATCAATTTTGTGTGTGTTTCGTAATGAATTAGAGTGGAGGAGAGGCTTCGATTGTAGCGGAGATCGTGGAGGTTGAAGATAATTCGAGTAGTAATATGCAAACTGTACGGATTCCACCGGTGATAACAGTGAACAAATCTGCAGCATATGCTCTCTATGATCTTACTTACATTAGGGTATGAATTTACATTGTTTATATTATTAGTCTTGATGGTTAGCCAGAGGAATTGTGTTTGGTTTTTGAGTTTGATGGTTAGTCTGAGTTTTGAATCACTTGAAAGGTCTTTTTAAACGTTTTAGGATGTACCTTACAAACCTCAAGAGTATCATGTTACGACTCGAAAGTGTGAGCCCGATGCTGGACCGGATATTGTACAAATATGCGAGAGGCAAGGATGTCTTTTAATTTCTTCTTGTTTGCAGACCAGAATTGACCACATGTTGGTTTTGATGAGTATCTATTACTGATTTCTAGTGATAATTGTACAGGTTACGAGATGAGAAGGGCAATGTTTTGGAGCAGACTCAGCCAGTATGTTGTCCATGTGGACCGCAGAGAAGAATGCCTTCGTCTTGTGGAGATATCTGTATGTGTTTCTTTGGTTTTAACACTCCCTCCTTTTGTTTCTTATAAGATATATATGGACGCTCATTTGTTATGTTGACTTTGATTAGTTGATAAGATGATAAAAGGAAAGGCAAATACTGCGCATTGCCTTCGTTTTCCAGGTGACTGGTATGAATCCTTACATGATATTCAATCGAATGTTCTTATCTTCAAGATGCTAACTATACCTATTTGGATTTGGACTTCATGGTTTGTGCTCTTACCCTTGTTGAATTTGACCACTTGATTTCTCTCCTGTAGGTTCCATGTTTTCGGCATTGGACAACGGTCACTAGGATTTAGCGTGCGAGTTGAGCTGAAGACAGGAACTAGAGTTTCAGTATGTCTTAGGTTTTTAAGCTGGTTTTGTTCCCGAGTTATTCCGCCTTACGTTTCTTCTTATCGCAGGAAGTGATCATTAGTCCTGAAAATAGGACAGCTACTGCAAATGATAATTTCCTCAAGGTTAATCTCATTGGAGACTTTGCTAGTTACACAAGTATTCCTTCTTTCGAGGACTTCTATCTTGTAATCCCAAGAGAGGTAACTGCTTATCCATTTGAAGTCTTTTAACTTGCACCGCTCTGTAATGCTAAATGATTCTTTCGGTGCAAAAAGTTGGCTACAGCGGGACAACCAGGGAACTTAGGCGCAAATTACTCAATGTGGATGCTGCTTGAGAGAGTGAGATTTACATTGGATGGCCTAGAATGTAATAAAATCGGTGTTGGCTATGAAGCTTTCAATAGCCAACCAAATTTCTGCTCTTCACCTTATTGGAGTTGCTTGCATAATCAACTATGGAACTTCCATGAGGTTAGTACCTATATGTTATAACTTTCTAACACCATATTGCGTCATTGTTTCACCGATAACAAGTCTATTTCAGGCAGATATGAACCGGATAAACCGACACCAACTTCCTTTATATGGACTGGAAGGAAGATTTGAGAGGATCAATCAACATCCAGTTATGTTCCAGCTTGCCTAGTTTATGAATCAGTAGAACATAAGATTTTTTGCCGGCTTATCGGATTTTCCTTTACATGGTACAGAACACGGGGCCTCACTCGTTCTCCATTGGAGTCACAGAAACACTCAACACAAATCTAATGATAGAACTAAGAGCTGATGATATTGAATACGTTTTCCAGAGGTAGAGCCTTCTCAACTTTTCGAAATTTTGATTATAAGGTACAGTAAGTAACTTTTCTGTGGTTGCAGGAGCCCTGGTAAGATAATAAACATCGCTATACCGACATTCGAGGCACTTACTCAATTCGGAGTTGCTGCAGTCACAATCAAGAATACCGGTGAAGTAGAAGCATCTTATAGCTTAACGGTAATATTTAAAAATTAATCTTAAGTATTGGTTTGATAGCAAGAAAGTTTTGACCAAAAAAAATAAAAAAAAGTTTGATAGCAAGAAAGTTTCTTTGATATATTAATTGCATCTCGTTTCCTCCTACTCAGTTCGATTGCTCCAAAGGTGTGGCTTTCGTTGAGGTTAGTAACTGTCAGTTAATCTTCTAAGAAGAAGCATTGTTAGAGGAATGATACAAATTGATGTTGTTTTCAGGAGCAATTCTTCATTATAAAACCAAAAGCTGTTACAACTCCATCTTTTAAGCTGTACCCGACGAAAGATCAGGCTGCAAAATATATATGCACAGGTGATTCCTTATAGAAGACTTACCTTCACTTAACCTTCCCTGATTTCTTGCATCAACAATGCTCTGTTTTCTTTGTGTGTAGCTATACTCAAGGATTCTCAGTTCAGTGAAGTAGACAGAGCCGAGTGTCAATTCAGCACGACGGCTACCGTACTCGACAATGGAACTCAGGTTACTCTTACAATGGAAATCAAATGATTCTTGGTTTATGTCGATATCGATCATTAAGTGACTAGTATCTTCAACATGCAGGTTACTAATCCATTTCAAATTCCAGAGACTCATCCTAAAGGTTTCTTTGAATCGATTAGGATACTGTGGACGAAAATCATCAATGGTTTAGTCGATTTCATCACAGGAGACACTTGCAGGTTACACACTTCTCCCGGACTACACTTCTTTGAGAATAATAATAATAACTTGAAAAATTGAACCAATCAATCATCTGTGCAGAAACAAATGCTCGAGTTTCTTCGACTTCAGCTGCCACATTCAATATGTTTGCTTGAGCTGGATGGTTATGTTCGGCCTTCTCCTCGCTCTCTTCCCAACCAGTAAGCATTTAACCCGCAACCGCAACCAAAAAGCGTTAACTTAATATCTCGAATTAACGGTGTTGTTTGCAGCTTGTGTGCTTCTCTGGCTCTTGCACCAAAAGGGACTATTTGATCCATTCTATGACTGGTGGGAAGATCATTTTGACTCAGACCATCATCAGAGATTTTTAACCACCAGAGAAGACGCCGTGAACCGCCATCATCACAATCACCATCACAAGCATCGTCATGGTGTCAAAACCCATAATCACCATCGTAGAACACACCAGAGACACAAACACCATCGTGGTGAAAACGAAGACGTTTTGCAGAAGATGCTTGGACGTGACCATACCGATTCTCACTACTACCACCAACTTCACCGAGTACATAAAGATAGCAAGCAGAAGCAGCGTAGGCGAGTCAAGCACGGGATTGTCGTCCCACCTGATGTGCACGTGGACAGACGGAGGAGACAAAGGCTTTGGGAGAGTTAAAGACTCTGGCTTTGCGGATACGTGAAGCCAAAATTTAGTGATTATGTGGAAGAAGCTTATTAATTTGTATATGATATGATATGACTATGATCCACAGTAATATATAGTGCTATATACTGAAATTGCATATGTGATATTGTGTGTGTATTGCCGTGATCAAATAAGTGCTGATAACATGTCCCAGAACACGATCAGTTCCTTGTAGGTTTGATATAGATTACATGTTTTTATGCCTTTACGATATGGTTCTGATCAAACCACCCTGTTTCACATGTCATTGAGTGCATGATCTACAAGGACATTCAAATCACCTTGTTTCCCTGCGTAAATAAATTCATTTCAATTTTTCCATATACTGGCTAATCGATTCCATAGCATTTTGACATAGTGAACATCACAGGACTGGATTTAAACCATGAGCTTGTAAACATTCCGAGATTGCCAAAGCACCAGATAACACTCGCCATAAAAACATTTTGATCTTTGGAGTAGTTTTTATGTCCCAGACCTTAGATTTAAGCAAACGAGAGACTTGTTCTTGTGATGTTAAAATTGCAATCTCTCGTTTTAAGTGAGATAACATATTAGGCTAGGCAACTAGCTTGTATAAAAGTCTTCTCTACTAGTTTTGTATAAAGACTTCTCGTCCTCAATAATTAAAGAACAGAGCAGAGAGAAACTTTGATCAAAACTTTACTCAACATTTCATGGTATCAGAGCGGCGGCTCTTGTGACCTATTTTTTTTCTCATTCCAAAAATTTAACACCTTTCTTCATCACCTCCTACTTCTACACGATGTCTGGGGGAGACACTGGCTTGCTTCCGTCTGCAACCTCCACATCAACACCTTCTCCTTACCTTCTTAACGCATCAGACAATCCTGGTGTCTTAATTTCCTATGTTGTCTTGACGGAGAACAATTATGCTGAGTGGGCTGTGGAACTCCGCAATTCACTTCAAGCAAAGCAAAAGCTCAGATTCATTGAAGGCTCTATCCCGAAGCCAACCGCCCTCACGTTCTTCCCCCGCCCCAATCAAAGTCCTCGAAAAACGGTCCTGTAAAATAAACAATGTGTCAGTGAAAATGGCAATAGAACCCGTTTGTTTAAGCAACTTGGAAACGGAGATCAAGGTGCAATCAAAATCCGGAACGTATAAAACGTGATGAAGCTTATAAGAGGCATTGAGGGGAAGGATGCCACATTTAGTAGCGCGAGAAGCGGTTCCATCCGGTTTTGTAACAGAAGATGGAATGATATCAGCAACGTCAACCAAAATGGAATAATCTCCTGTCATATGATGGGAAGCACCAGTATCAATAATCACATCAGTGAGACATGTTTTACCCGACAAACGTTCAGAGGAAGTGTTAGGACGTTGAGCTTGGAGAAGAGAGATGAGTTGAGCTATTTAATGCCTTCCTACATGGTGATCTTGAGGAAGAAGTCTACATGAAACTACCTCCCGGTTTTAAATGTTCTGATCCCACTAAAGTATGTCGCCTCCGCAAGTCCTTATACGGTCTCAAACAGGCTCCTCGTTGTTGGTTTGCTATGTTATCTACAGCCCTCCGTCAGATTGGTTTTACTCAAAGTTATGAAGACTACTCGTTATTCTCTCTCAAGAATGGTGACTCGATTCTTCATGTTCTTGTGTATGTTGATGATTTCATCGTTGCAGGAAATGATCTTACGGCTATCACTAGCTTCAAAGCACAGCTTCATAAATGTTTTCACATGAAGGATCTTGGCAAGTTAAAGTATTTTCTAGGCCTTGAAGTGTCTCGTGGTCCGGATGGTTTCTGTCTTTCGCAACGCAAGTATGCGTTGGATATTGTTACTGAAGCGGGTCTCCTTGGTTGTAAGCCTTCCGCTGTCCCCATTGAACTCAACCACAAACTCGCTTCAGCTGATGGTCCGGTGTATGACAGTCCCGAGCAATACCGTCGTCTTGTTGGTCGTTTTATATATCTAACGATAACCCGTCCTGATCTATCCTATGTGGTTCATATTCTCTCGCAATTTATGAAGACTCCACTTGTGGCTCACTGGGAAGCTGCAATTAGACTTGTTCATTATCTAAAAGGATCTCCAGCGCAGGGCATTTTTCTTCGTTCTGATAGCCAGCTATCTCTTACCGCATACTGCGATTCTGACTACTCTGCGTGCCCCCTAACACGACGCTCTCTCTCCGCATATATTGTTTATCTTGGGGATTCTCCTATCTCCTGGAAGACCAAAAAGCAGAACACTGTCTCGTGTTCCTCGGCAGAGGCAGAATACCGATCAATGGCTTATACACTAAAAGAGATCAAATGGTTGAAAGCTCTTATGGCTACTTTAGGAGTTACTCATCCGCAACCCATTACTCTGTTTTGTGATAGTCAGGCTGCTCTCCACATTGCTGCTAATCCCGCCTTCCACGAACGAACAAAACACATCGAGTCAGATTGTCATCAAGTCCGTGACGCAGTCCAGGATAAGCTCATTTCTACAAAGCATATATCTACTAACGATCAAGTGGCTGATCTCCTCACGAAAGCTCTTCCGAGACCGACTTTTGAACGTTTAATGTCCACGTTAGGTGTTCGTCTTTTCGACTTCCCAACGTGAGGGGAGGTATTAGGCTAGGCAACTAGCTTGTATAAAAGTCTTCTCTACTAGTTTTGTATAAAGACTTCTCGTCCTCAATAATTAAAAAACAGAGCAGAGAGAAACTTTGATCAAAACTTTACTCAACATTTCATAACAACCAGCTTCTACTCTTCACCGTGTAGCACCCATTTCGAGTATAAGCCCAAATATATCTATCCGGTGAAGCAGTGTTTGCTTTGTGGTTTCAGCGGATCAAAAGCAACTGTAAGCACTTCTCCAATATTTTTAGCAATCTCCTCAAAGGTTTCAACAGTGTAGTAACTGACAGGTATGTTCCCTAATCGAATCCACAGCGGTAAATAAGATATTTATAAATTTTGAAACCAAACTTTATTAGATATTTTAACTTTTTAAATTATATACTTTAATATATATATATATTAATGATTGATAGACTTAACGCGTATCGCGATCGTGTGAGTTACTAACTTTGAAACTTATATAATAAGATATTTTCAATTTCTAATAAAAATTCCTTTTTTATAATATTTGTTTTTGGTTTAACTGAAGTATATCCTTTTTAATTATATACTTTAATATATATGTTTATTTTTATATTTTATATTCAAGATTTGTAATTTTCATTTTTATGTTACATATTTCAAAATCTAATTAGAATAACCTTTTTACACGTGTCGAAATCTCGATCAACATATGTCACAATCATCAATCACTAACTTTGAATCATCTATATAAGCTAATATACTTGAATTATTATTTAAATTATTTTTATGTATAAAAAAACAACCTTTATATTTTAGTATTTTCCCTTTTTAATTTTTTTTCCTTTTTATTAAATTTTCTTGTTTTAATTGAAGTATATCCTTTTGAATTAATTATATACTTTAATATATATTTTGTATTTTATTTTTTATGTTAAAGATTTGTAATTTTCATTTTTATGCTACATATGTCATAATCTAATTAAATTTTTTTTTTTACACATGTCAAAATCTCATCATTGGATTGACACATGACGTGATCATGTAAACTAATATTTTGAAGTAATAAGAGTATATACTTTAATAAAGTATATGTGTGATTCTTTTTTTTTTTAGAATTAGTAATTTACTATATTATTTTATTTTTTATATATCTATTTTGAAAAAATAATTGTAATCCTTTTATTTTTAGGATTTGAAATTTATTGTATAATTTATTTTTATTGATATATTCCTTTTCAAAAAAAGTAATTGTAATCTTTTTACATTTACTATTTATAATTTATTGTATAATTTTCTTTTTATTTATGTTATTTTTCTTTTTACACTTGCCGAAATCTAATTAATTGATTTAACACGTGTCGTAAGTTACTAACTTTTGAAACCCAGCTAATAAGATATAATTATATATATATATATATATATATATATAAAGCTTGATTACCCTAGAAAAAATTCCTCACCTAAATCCCCAAATAAAATTCATAAACATGTGGAGGCGGATAAGAAAGAAGAAACATGTAAATGGCGACAAAATCCTCTAAATTCTAAACAAAAATATTATTTTATTATTTTATCGAATTTTGTTTATTTTTTTTATTGTCCGACTTGGAACAAGAGAATTTTATAGAAGTAATTATACATCAAATCGAATTAAGCAGAAACTTTATAAAAAAAAAAAGATAAACTCTCTATATTCTGGTATCAATAGAGCCACCAAATAGCCAACGTAGTTCACCTTCACTAGCTTTCTTTTTGTTTTTTCCGAAGAAAATGGGTCGTGTCATTATCGTTACTTTTTTCCGCAGACGAAGGCAGAGAGAAAGATGGCGACTTGTGGTTCTCTCGAGGATTTTAGAAACAAGAATGTTGATTTGGTATGAATTTCTTCTTTTTTACTCTGTAAAAATTCATATTACTTTAATTTCATTGCGTTTGTTTAAATTGTTTAATGAATCTATCGTAAGCAAAGTTTACTTGCTTTTTCAAAAAAAAAAAAGTTTACTTACTTGACGATTCGATTAAATTAGGTTTTCTATTCATCTGTTTTTTTTCAAGCTTCTGATGTTCTCCTTACATCTATTTAATCGTAAAATTAATAAGTAAGATTTTATACATATGATATATCGTCAATCAAAATTTTCGTTGCATACTTTGATACTTAGTCGTTATTTGTGTTAAATTATAATTTACACCATGTAATTGGATCATGTTCATATTATATTGCAGGAGAGTATCCCAATTGAAGAAGTTTTCCAGCGGTTGGAATGCAGCAGAGAAGGCTTATCTGGAGCAGAAGGAAAAATAAGACTCAACATCTTTGGCCCCAACAAACTCGTGGAGAAGAAGGTAAACTAAAACTTGCATATAAGTTTTTTTTTGGCTTAAACAATAATTAAAGTCACTAACTATATTTTGGTGGTTCCAATTAACAACAGGAAAGCATAGTGCTCAAGTTCTTCGGTTTAATGTTTAAACCTTTATCTTGGATCATGGAAACAGCTGCATTCATGGCTATTGCGTTGGCTAAAGGCGATGGAAGGCCACCGGATTGGCAATTATCTGTCGGTATTGTATGTCTTTTGGTGTTTAACACAATACTCAGCTATCTCGAAGAAGACATTGCCGGAAATGATGTTGCTCCTCTTATGGCTGGTCTTTCTCGCAAAACAAAGGTCCTCTTTATATAAGTTCCCTTCGTTCTTCTCTTTGCTTCGTTGTTCTATACTCAGACATACGACCTTGATTGATTGTTTGTTCGCGTTTATAGTTTGTGTATATATACTCGGGTGGTTTAGTTTTGTTATCTTTAAAATGAGTAGAGTTTTAGCACCCTACTTGTTTTCATATAGTGTCTTGAGGTTAAACAGAATCTAGTGGTCCAATTCGAAGAGGATCCTAATTAGACTATAGAAATAGAAGTTTCGCAATGTTATACTATTCACCTATCTAGGTTGTTTCTTGGCCTTTGCATTCACGTTTACATATTTTGTTTAGTGTATATATTTCCAAATACCCATATTTGTTCTCTTTGCAAAAACAGTTTATGAAAAAACTGAAAATTGTGTTTAATATGTACAATCTTGAGACTATAATCTCAAAGCTTCATATTATTTTTATTGTTTTGGAAAGGTTTTAAGAGATGGAAAATGGTCAGAGCAAGAAGCTTCAATTCTTGTTCCTGGAGATATTGTGAGCATCAAGCTCGGTGACATCATTCCTTGTGATGCACGTCTTCTCAAAGGAGATGCTTTAAAAGTTGATGAATCTGCTTTAACCGGAGCATACGATCCCACAACAAAAGGTCCAGGAGAAGAAGTTTTCTCCGGTTCTACCTGCAAGCAAGGTGAGATGGAAGCGGTTGTGATCGCCACTGGAGTCCACTCGCATTTTGGTAAAGCGGCTTATCTTGTCGACAGTACAACAAACCAAGTTGGACGTTCCCAGCAAGTTGTAACCGAAATTGGAAACTTGTGCATAATTTCTATATCCATCGGTATTTGTATTGAGATCATTGTGATGTACCCGATCCAGCGCAGAAAATACAGAGACGGAATCGAAAATGTTCTGGTTCTTTTGATTGGTGGGATCCCCCTTGCATTACCTACTGTTCTATCCGTGACAATGGCTATTGGTTCCCTTAGCTTGTATCAAAAAGGAGCTATCACGAAACAAATGACCGCCATTGAAAATATGGCCAGTATGGATGTTCTGTGCAGCGATAAAACCGGGACTCTGACTCTCAACAAGCTTAGTGTTGACAAGAATCTTATTGAGGTTTTTGCTAAAGGCGTTGAGAAAGACCAAGTTTTGCTTTTAGCTGCGAGAGCTTCAAGAACAGAGAATCAAGGTGCTATTGATAAAGCAATGGTTGGAATGCTTACTGATCCAAAAGAGGTATCTATAATAAATTTTAAAACTCTGTCTTTCCTCTGTTTTATTTCTTGAAGAAAAAGGAATTTTTCTCATTGTCAGGCAAGAACTGGAATTAGAGAAGTTCACTTCTTTCCATATAATCCAGTTGATAAGCGAACAGCTTTAACTTATATCGATGGTAACGAAAACTGGCATCGAGTAAGCAAAGGAGCTCCAGAGAAGGTAACAAAAACTGATTCTGTTTTACTTTTAAGTATAGTTCTGTTTCTCTTTAAACATTAACCGTTAAAACCGATTCTTTGTTGATTCAGATTCTTGATCTCTGCAACGCGAGAGCTGATCTGAGGAAGAGTGTCCAGTCCGCAATCGAGAAGTACGTTGAGCGTGGACTCAGGTCATTAGCTGTTGCAAGACAGGTGGGAAATGTTTTACATCTTGTAACAAATTTTATGTATACTTTATATAAATTTTGTGTTTCATTGTTACAGACTGTACCTGAGAAAACAAAAGAAAGCTCTGGTGGTCCATGGGAATTTGTTGGTGTATTGCCTTTGTTTGATCCTCCAAGACATGATAGTGCAATAACCATAAGAAGAGCTCTAGACCTTGGTGTCAACGTGAAGATGATTACCGGTTTATATCTTTACTTTTTTTCAACTTTGCTATATGCAACACACCGACTTTTATCTTCGATTTCTTGCTTATGTTTCCATTGGTTTTATAGGTGATCAACTTGCTATTGCGAAAGAGAGTGGACATAGACTTGGTATGGGAACAAACATGTACCTATCCTCTTCTTTACTCGGTAACCACAAAGACGAAAGCATTGTTCACCTTCCTGTTGATGAGTTGATTGAGAAAGCTGATGGCTTTGCTGGTGTCTTTCCAGGTTTGTTTAAGAGCCTTTTTTAATATCTCGGTTCCGAAATACAAACTTGCTCTCTCTCTCTCTCTGTAACAACACTGTCTTTAATTTTTCCTTACCAAATTCACAGAGTACAAATACGAAATTGTGAAGAAGTTGCAAGAGATGGGGCATATATGTGGTATGATTGGTGATGGAGTGGATGACGCTCCTGCGTTGAAGAAAGCGGATATTGGTATCGCTGTTGCGGGTGCTACCGAAGCTGCACGAGCTGCTTCTGATATTGTTCTGACTGAGCCTGGACTTAGTGTTATCATCAACGCGGTTCTAACTAGTCGAGCCACTTTGCAACAAATGAAAAACTACACGGTAAGTGTGCATGCACTTATTAAAACTACACAGCCTTTTCACCAATTTCACTTGTTCTGATGTTATTTTTTTAACAGATTTATGCAGTTTCAATAACCATCCGTGTTGTGGTAAGTAAATCAATCTTGTATGTTTCTTGAATATCATCAAATAATCTCCTGTTTATATAATATCACTTTGTGCCTTTTTTTTTTACAGTTTGGGTTCATGTTCATTGCTTTAATATGGAGGTTCGACTTTTCACCATTCATGCTTTTTTTTGGCCATTGCTTTCTTAAACGACGGTGAGTGTTTACTCTTTAAAAACTTTCTCTATTCGCTCAAAAAGACAGATAATAATAGACAGTATTAAATTACTCAACAGGAACCGTCATGATTACCTCAAAGGACATAGTCATGATGCCTTCTCCTACACCAGATAGCTGGAAACTCAGAGAGATCTTTGCAACCGGCGTTGTTCTTGGAGGCTACATGGCTTTAGTGACTGTTGTGTTCTTTTGGGCTGCATACAGAACCGATTTCTTCCCGGTATGTATAAACATATCTCTATTCAAATCCTCCATAACACAAGCAATAATATAAACTCTTGTTTTTTATTTTATATAGAGAACGTTCCATGTGAGAGACTTGAGAGGCAACGAACATGAGATGATGTCTGCTTTATACTTACAAGTCAGTATTATGAGTCAAGCTTTAATCTTCGTCATTCGATCGAGAAAGTGGTCTTTTGTCGAACGACCTGGATCGCTCTTGCTTTCCGCTTTCATCCTATCACAATATGTAAGCATATAGAAAACATGATTCTGTTTCTTCTTCTTCTTCTTCTTCTTCTTCTTCTTCTTCTTCTTCTTTTTTCGTTATGTTAATGATTTATAAACTTGATCTTGTAGTGTGCAACAATACTTGCGGTTTACGCAAGTTGGGAAACTGCCAGAATCGAGGGAATAGGATGGGGTTGGGCTGGAGTTATTTGGCTCTACAACATTGTCTTCTTTTTCCCATTAGACATAATGAAATTCGCAATCCGTTACATACTAACCGGAAAAGCCTGGCAAAATCCCATTGACAACAAGGTACACTTACTTTTGAACAATGATTCAAAACTTAGCTGGAGGAGGATCCTCACCGATCCATCTTGCATCCTTGCTCGGCTACAAAATGGTAAATACTGCCATACTTACTCACTCATGGAAGAGTCAACTCCTCTCCTTGATGAAGACGAATATTGATAGGGCGTTGTGCGGACTTAATACTATACATTGACTTTTGTTTTATTTTATTTTTAAGTATTTGGTTTTGGTGTAATTTTCTTTAGTTTTCTCATTTTTTTAGTTTATTGAAAATTTTAATTAAATGAAAATTAGCATTTGTAATCCTGAGTCTTAACGGCTAATGCGCTCGTTTAATCCTATACCGTTCTAATTATTTTTCTTTCTTTTTAGTTAAAGTTCTAATTTTTTTTATTATTATTATTTTAAGTGTTTTTCTTAAATTTTATCACTAATTAAATTAATCTCTTTTTTCAAACAATGATTAAATTGGTTGATCAGGATTTGTCTATTTGACTATTGAACTAACTAAAAAATAGAATTATATATATTATCTTATCATATAGAATTTAGTTTTTTAAAATTAGTAATTAATATAATCGCGGCATATATTAATTATATCGAGCAATTCGATAAAACAAAAAAAAATTAGAAAAAAACTGAATAAAAAAAACCCTCAAATCTTGTGATGATGTAGGAAATACATATCAACTTTAATGTATTTTATCAAAATGTAGACTAATTAAACGTGTACTGATCCTTCACTTTTTAATAATCACCGTAGAACAATAGAGAAACTTCAAGGCTTTCCACATAAATCATCAGTGATTCATCACCATCACATTTTACCATAAAGCAGAAAAAAAAAAAAAAGAGAGCAAAGAAAAAAAAAAGCACAAAAGAGTAAAACTAAAGAATTAAAAAATAAAAGATCTCTAAAACGACGAGTTTCGCCGATCCAAATCCAATTTTAACATAACAAAAACATCTTATTTTGCTTTTCCCCTTGCTCACTCCAAGAACACCAAAGAGAGAATTTGTTGCGAATTAAGCTTCTTCATTCTCCAATCTTCTTCTTTTTCTCCCTTATGGCGACAACACCGAATCAGGAAGCAATCGACACTTTCATCAGCATCACCGGCGCTTCTGACGCCGTCGCCCTTCAGAAACTCGAGGTGATTCGAAATTACTCATCTCGATTCATGTTTTCTGTTTGTCCTTTTTCGCGATTCTCCATGTTTTTGAGATGCTATCTCTAGTCTGGGTTTGGATGCTTTCGGAATTTTCTCGAGTCTGTAAAGTGAAAACTTCGATGAGACGACGATTTCGTTTGAGTATTCGGATGCTTTCTTTTTTGTAATCGGTGATGGTTGGGGTTGTAATCGAAGTTGGTTTTCAGAACTTTAGGTCACTGGATGGTCTGATTGAGTTTCTAGAAGGGTTTACATTGCTCTTTAGCTCGACGGTTTCTCTTGAATTCTCGCGTTTATTACTTTTTTCATTGATGATTATACGAATTTCACCATTGTTGACAAGAGTTTATATTCGATTTTGAGAGCTGATTGTATCCAAGTAGGATAGTTTGGTTTATTTTTGTTGTCTCATGGTTGCCTTATTTTGATTAGGTTGATATGTATCGTCTTTAGTATCAGTATAGTTGATTTTTTTTTTTTTTTCTCCAATCTTATGCAGGAACATCGTGGTGATCTTAATCAAGCTGTGAATGCATATTTCAGCGAGGGAGATCGAAACGTGTATGGCATCACATCTATCTCGCTGATGATTTTCCCACTATTTATTATCTTTCTCTGTTGAAAATTTATCATTTTTCTGTGTTGTAATTGGTTATGCTCTTTGTGCAGAGTACATGAAGCACCGGTTAATGCCCGTCATGACGATGAAATGGATATAGATGATGTGATTCCGGCTCCACAATCTCCTCTATCTATGTTCAATGCAGCTAGAACAATGGGCCGCCCCTTTTCACTTTTGGATTCGGATTTTGCTAGGCGTATATTTGATAGCGATCCTCTTATGCCACGCCCTCCATTTGTTAGTCATCCCAGAGAGGTTAGGCAGATACCAATAGAGGTCAAGGATAGCAGCAGTGGGCCATCAGGACGATCTAATGATGCTCCTACTATTGAGGATGTGACAGAAACGGCACATGTCCAAGGTCCAGCTACTCAAGGAACTGTTATTATAGATGAAGAGAGTGATGATGATATTTCTTTTGCACCAACGGGACAAAGTAGGCAAGACAGACCTGCTGGTTCTATAGCCAATAATAATCAAGATTACAATGATATCGAAGAAGAAATGATCAGAGCTGCCATTGAGGCCTCAAAAAAGGAAGCTGAGGTAAGCTTCTCTTAGAGAATGGGCAGTATTGGGGTTTGTCTTCTTGTTTATTTTGGCCAAAATTTATGAGCTATTTTAATTGTTTTATAGGGATCAAATAACCCTTTGCTTGAAGAGAGGTCACCTCGCATGGAAGATGATGACGACATAGCAAAAGCTGTTACAATGTCATTGAAGGTCTGTGGTTATCTCCTCTCTTTTAGTTTCGCTGCCATCTCCCTTTGATCTCTTTTAACATAAGTTCGTGCAGTCAGCGGAGGAAGAAGTTTTGCGCAGTCAAGGGTATAAGGCATCAACCTCAGAAATAGGAGCTTCTGAAGTGGCTGCTGCTCAAGGACATCAGGATACCCAAGCCCTGAACGGAAGGTTTGTTGGTCCTTTTATTGAACACTTTGCTAATGTGTTATCTCCGAGCTTAATACTTGCAGTTGCAAAAACTTCTGTCAAGCGGTTTGTTTACTGGTTTTTGTCAAAAAATCGAGGCCTAACAAATTGTCTTTTATATTGCCTAGATTGGCAGCACCTAGCTCACCATTTGAGGATGACTCTGATGATGTTGATGAGCAACCTCTTGTTAGACACAGGCCAAGACGTGCAGCATCTGGTTCTCTGGCTCCACCAAACGCTGATCGTTCCCGGAGTGGGAGTCCTGAAGAAGAACGTGCAAGTAATCCAGTGGAGCGTGGCAGTGGGTTTCCCTCTGAGGTATCCATAAAATCTGTTTTTGTTGATTACACCGAAACCAGACTAGAATTCCAGTATTACATATAGGTAAGAATTCTAGAGTAGCTAGTCCTTCTCATTGCTAATACTCTATTGTGTATGTCAAGTGGGGAGGCATTTCGTCTGAGGAACATGATGAAGCTGTCATGCTTGAGGCAGCCATGTTTGGTGGCATTCCTGAAACTGGATATAATCATCATCCATTCTTGCCTCCTCAGCTGAGGGCACAACCACTTCCACCCTCACCTTCACTGACAGCTCAGAGGTTAATACGGGAACAGCAGGTTAGGCAACACTTACTAGCTGCTTGACTTAACCACTTTATTTATCGAGGTTTATGGGTGAGAATAAAATTCTTGAGCTGCTACATCAAGCAGGATGATGAGTATCTTGCATCCCTGCAAGCTGACCGAGATAAAGAAGTTAAATCCATTAGAGATGCTGAGGCACGTCAGCTAGAGGAAGAAACTGCTAGAAAGGCTTTTCTGGAGGAAGAAAAGAAAAAGGAGGAAGAAGCTCAAAGAAAACTCGAGGAAGAACAGGTGCCGCTTCTGTTTTCACATATAACTCTTTCTAAATCTGCGTTCAAACAAGTTTCCCAAATTCTTGACTGCCGATTGTTTCCGAGACTCCTGCTAGTTGATAGAGAAAGATCAGCCAAAACCACATGCAACTTTGAAACCCCTTTCTTGCTTCAGAAAGATGGATCTCTATACCATACGATGATGATTATGAAAAATGGTTTAGCGCTGCTATGTAGGCTGGTTTTCACAAGTTTTAGTGAAGGCGGTAATCTTGTTGCTTATCACGGTTTTTTCCTCTAAATGTTGTTGCAGGAGCTAGAGAGGCAGCTAGATGCAAAAGAAGCGTCTCTACCTAAGGAGCCACAAGCAGACGAAGAGAATGCCATTACCCTTCTGATCCGGATGCCAGATGGCACCCGACGTGGCCGCCGGTTCCTTAAATCCGACAAACTCCAAGTCAGTTTTCCCAAATCGGTTTTATTTTGCATTACTCAACGTTTATCCATAAATAACTGTTGGTTGTTGGTTGTGCTGTTTTGCAGTCACTTTTCAACTTTATAGACATTGCCAGAGTGGTGAAACCCAACACTTACAGACTGGTAAATCTTCTGCCTCTACATAAATAAATCCTCATCTTTTGGCATATAGAACGCCCTTATAGGATGTTGTGAGGGCGGGTTACAAATCAGGTTAATGACTAGTTAAGGATCAGACTTCAGACCTGATCCATCCCGGCCCTGTGGCCCTGCGGTTAACTGCCCTGATTTAAAGCAAAAATGATATGCTTGACTATAAATCAGTCTAGATCTTTTTAAGGTCTGAAAAATCCGGTCTAAGTTTTGGTCTGGTGAAACAGGTGAGGCCATATCCGAGGCATGCGTTTGGAGATGGAGAAAGTGAGTCTACCTTGAACGATCTTGGATTGACCAGCAAACAAGAAGCATTGTTCCTTGAGCTTATCTAAGTAAGTTTAAGCTCTTAAATATCAGACTTACATTTGTCTTCTGCTCTTTAATTTTTAAGTTATTTTTATCTTTCTAAAGAAAAGTATTTGTTGGTTGAGGGGGGGGGATTTTATTATAAGTTACAAAACTGTCGCCGTACTTTAGTCGTTTCAGTTGTACATACTCTCTCTCTCTCTTTCTCTTCAAAATCTGAGTAACCAAAACTCTTCAAGAGCAAAAGCGAACAATATTTTGACATGGCTTTGTTTGGGAGTCAAAATAGAGTTTAGAAGAGAGAAACGTCAGATGCATATTATATATAAAATCATTCAATCAAATTGGAAAGAAAATGGTATTAATTAATGACTAATGTATTCATTCATCAAACAATAACAGCCGCAAAATGCAATAAAGAACATGGCTTGGGGACAGTAAGCACGACATCACACCACTCAATCTTCCCATAAATCTCTTGTGCGTTGCGCCTTTCAATCACAATCGAAGCACACCAAATCATCTTCTTCTGAGGGTCTCCACCACGCACATTCTTCTCCCACAAAACTGCAACATTTCCACCATAATTCACCAATCTAACACAACTATAATGCTTTGGTAATGTAGGAAGTTTTCTCAAACCCTTCAAAAATCTCCACGATCTTCCCTCTGAGTTGTACCACACGAGCACTCTACCTCTTCCATAAGAGTAGATTACGTTATCTACTACGCAAGAAAAATTAGTGGGAGTCCAACGCAAAGGCATCTCCAATCCTACCACATCCCATCTATTTTCTTTGGGCTTGTAAACCAAACTTTTATCCCCAAATAGGTAAAGCTTTCCGTCGAAAACTAAACTTGTTGATATATAACTACCACGTATCTCCGCGCTGGGGCTTGGCACATGCTCCCTTGTTTGGGTTTTGAGATCGAAACACTCGATCAATTTCGAGTAGTTGGGATCATTGCAGCCTTCCAATACATATAGTTTCCCATCAAGAACCCTAATGAAGGGTTTCTTTTGGACCATCTGCATGTTTGGAACTTTTTGCAAGGTGTGAGACCGGCAGTCCATGAAGAAGATCTTAGATGAGAACACACCATTGCTGAATATAGTCATATAGATATTAGAACCAATTGCGGTACGATTCGACTCAGACGGAGAAGTGAAATTGAGAGTTGGGACTGAGACCATAAGATTTTCACTTGACTTCTTCTCTTTCTTCATAGTGTGATTCGTTAGGATTCTATATGGTCTAAAGCAGGAAGCGAACCATCGTGAGTTAAAGTTAGGGTTAGGGTTAGGCGTTCGAGGTGGTCTTCGGCATAGAGTGAACCAACGTGGCCTAGATTCAGAACTTAAACGTAAGCTCAGATAAAGACAATTCTCGGTGTGTCCTAAGAGCGTTCGGATCTCATAAAGCTCAAGCGATGCCACCAGAGAGCGGAATCTCTTGGAAACTAAGGAGAGAATCGGGTAATACAATCTCGAGACGCGGGCTAAGCAGTTCAAAAGTAAATCATCATGAAGATAAGGCAAATCAATAGGTGAATTCGTCATTAGCCAAAAACTCTTAGAGCATGTCCTATTGCACATATTTCATAGTGTCTTAGTTTTAAATTAATAATAAATTTATTATTAATTTAATGTGAAGTGTCTCCAACTTATGTTAGAGTGTCTTCCTATGGACACCCATTTATACTGTTTATTGTCTTTTTATTATTATTTTTATTTTAAGACAATCTAATTTTATTGGTGCAATAGAGATGGTCTTAGAGAGTAATATTCAAACTCGAAGTGCTTTATCAACTACTTTATACTGGAGAAATATATATATATATATATATATATATATATTTGTATCGAAACTCGATCTTATCGTGTAATCAATCTACATTTAGATATTATATATACTAATACTATTAGGAAATCTTCAAGTAATTAAACAAGATCGATGTAGACAGTTAATGATGAATTTATCTGCAATATATTAGGATCGTATATATGATGTTGCATACTTCTAAAAAAACTGTATTTTTTGAACTGCTTTTTTCCAAGTTATGTTGGGCCGGGCAAAAATATCATACTAATTCCAGATGTAAAAGATTTTATACAGTGATGTTCAAAACCAAACGTTAGATATATATATTGTTTAAAGTCAAATTTAAATACCACTCTTCTCTCCCCCTCTACTTTGAAAACGTTAGCTACTAAACCTTAGAGTTGGATGCATAAAACAAGAAACCATGAGTTGACCAAAAAAAGAAAAACAATTATGAGAGTGTAATGAACTTTGGGAACTCTAAATCGTTGGGGAAAAAAACCTTACCCAAAAAAACCAAACTGAATCGTAACTAGGTGATTCGGTTTGGTTTCGGTTTTCTCCGAAAACCCGTTGGACTACAATTATTAAAAATATTTTGGTTTTTGTTCGGTCTGGTTTGGTTTAAAATCGTAAAATTTTTTTTTTTTATAATTATTAATTATAACTAGGATTTAACCCGCGGTACACCGCGGGACAATTTTTTATTTTATATATATAATGATGTTAAATTTTTGAATTTAACCCGTGATATACATGTAATTTAATAATTTAATATTGCAACACGTTTAGAGGTGTCAAAAGAAGATTAACACTTTCATTTAACTCACTCTACATCAGACTAATGTCATAAACCGCACCATCAATTGATTTGCGAGCTCTTAAATTTTATTTTAATGAAGATAATTTTTTTGTCACGTTTAAATATTATAATTGTTTTATCAAATTAGAATATTTAGAATATTATCTCTTATCAAGAAATTATAACTTTGACAATTACTTATTTTATTAAAATCTATATCTTGTTTGTTAGATTAGAGGTAGAATCAAATGATTAAAAACTAATTAATATTTTCACAATTTTGGTTTATATAGATAATTCTATATATACATAATCACAACAACAGTTGTTAAACTCTAGTTAATGTTGTTTAGAGGAAAAAAATAGATTTTTGAGAACCTTGTTGAATAATTCTAATAATCATATTCAAAAAATCTTTATGATTTGAAAATTAAAACTTCTTTGGTAAGCTATAAATTTGAATATATTACAATTTCGATTAAATCTAAATCAAAAGTAAAGTTATTAAAAACTTGTTTAATGAATAATTAGAGTGGTTAAAGGTAAGATTACAATCTTTAAAATATTTATGAGAATAAGATTATGATTTAGAAAAAAGATTTATTCAATTGATATATATTACGATTGATTTCTTGTTAAGATATTAAGATTTCCACTGTCTATGGAAAAATTTGTGACATTTTTCACATATTTGATAGATACAAAATCGTTTTTAGGGAAATAAAAAACCTTGCAACTACTCTCTGCAATAACTAGGTATGGCCAAAAAAACCGTTAACCGAATAACTAACCGAACTGAACCCAAAAAAACGAAACCGAATCCGAACCGAAGTAACTAAAATAACCGAATGGTTAGTAAAATCCCCTATCCAAACTAACCGAAACCGAACCGAATCAAACCGATAACCGAAAGGTTAACCGGAATATTTAAAAACCTAGAAGATACCCAAAAATAGTATCCATAATACCCAAAACTATAATTATAAACTCAAAAATATTAATTATTTTTAGACTCAAAACAATCAAATACTTTAAATAATAAACATATCCAAATGTTGTTAGTTATATTTGTCAAAGTTAAAATACTTTTTTGCAAAATCGAACGAAATTTTAATTTTCTTTCTAATTTTTCCGATTTATATATTATTATTTTTTGTATTTTTCGGTTAATTTTGGTTCTTTTGTATAAGAAACCGAAATTAACCGAACTCGAAAAAATTTCAGTTAGTTACGGTTATTTATTCAAATATCCGAACCGAACCGTAAGAAAACCTAACCGATCTGAACCAAAATTCCTAAAATAACCGAATGGTTATTATATTACTATATCCAAACTAACCGAAACTGAGCGCAACCAAACCGAAACCGAACGGTTAACCGAATGCCCAGGCCTAGCAATAACTACAAAATTTTGTTTAATGAATAATTAGTTATGTTTTTGGTAAGATTGCAATTTTTTTTTATAAAAGCGCATATCCATTTTAATTGCAATTAATAGATTTTTTATTTAAAAGTAGTAATCTAAATATTGTTTTAATTAGGATCCGGAATTGAGAAGCGGACCTAAACTAACCCGATTCAATTACTACTTAATTTTTCTTAATCTAGTTTTTACCCTTAATGAGACTAAATTTTTGTTCAATAAAGTGATGACATTCCTTGTAATATTTTATAAAACAAATATTTCTCTTTAAAATGTATTTCAAAAATGTTGATATAGATACCACATTTAGTTAGCATTTCATCATTTTTGCAATATTTTTTTCTTTTTCATGATATAAGGTACATGAACTAAAGTTTTCAGTTTAATGTTATATATTTGTTTTGAGAAACATTATATCAATACGTGCCGGAGAAGATGAAATACAACTGTTTGAAAGATAATATAGTTCATAATGTATTATGTCTAACATTTAATTGAAGAAATATGTTGGAATATACTCACGGTTTTATACAACCTAAATAAAAAATGATTAAATTCAAAATAAAAATCTAATAATTTTTTTTCTTGGAAAAATCATGGAATAAATCGAAAATAACTTAAACGAAGCGAATTGCATATGGCTTTTATATGGTTTTATTTTTTTTATAAAACAATCAAACCGTAACCTAACCACAACCAAACCGAATTATATACAATTTTTATATGGTTTTAGTTTTTATAAAATCGATAAACCAAAAAGCCGTACGTCCACCCTTAGATTTGTGACTCAATGTGGTTCTTACAAGCTATTTGGATGTATGTTACTTTCCTTTGGTAGAAATATGTTTTATTCTTCAGAATCTTTTATGTTTCATTATCTAAATAAATAAAATTAATATATTACATATATGTGTAGTTTAAATATATATATATTGAAAAGAGGCCTCTTCAATAAAGGAAAGAAAATGTATTGTTTATGAGGTCTCCAAGATAGGTTTGGTGTTTTCTCTTTCTTTGGATCTTACATCGTTTCAACAAATTTTAAGGCAGATTGTTTGGTTATATGTTTTGTTTTTTTTTTTTGTAAACTTTCTCCTCTTTATTAATGAATCACCCATCATAAAATTTTATTTTAATTTAATGGTGTTATTAACAAAAATAATTGTGTGGTTCTAAGACTTTCCCATATTAGATGAGCAAAAAATTGAAATCAATGGAGAACCATTACGTCTTTATAGAACCAAAATTGATGGAGGTGAAAGAATTAAATTGTACCGAAAAATAGACACCTTTAACTTTCCGTATATATACTTGTAAACTTTGTTCACTTTGTTAATCAATTCGTTGACAACAAAATATTAACCAAAAAAAGATCATCAATTTGTTCATAGCATACGAGATGAAGAAACCCAGCCAACTATCGGCCACCATTTTAACTATCTTCATCATCCTTACTATAGGTTTGTATTCATATTTACAACCATTAAAATATTTATATATTATCATATATATGAAAATATATAAGTTGTCAAGAACGCGTTATTTCTCTTCAAATATAAATTTAACTATCTAATCAAATCTATATCTTTAATTATTTGATAGCAATTTCAATATATTTATATCGAAACCCTGCCAAGTATAAGAGATAGAGTGTGCTTGTTTTGTATAAGACTTAAATTATTGGAATCATATATTTTTTGAAACTTCTTTATACAATTTTTAGTTTATAAAAATTAACCAAATCTAATTGGAAAAGTCGGTGAATAAGTCTTTGGAAGGAATAGCAAACTCTATAGTAACGTTAACCTTTGAAAACCCTAACGAGAAGAGAGAGTCACTGTAATTGTTTTTCTAGGAGAACATATAATTAAATTTAAAAACCAAAGCACCCATAGTTTTTGAATAGCTTATTTTCCCCATGTCATCTAATATTTTATTAATATACGTAAAATTATTTAAACATTAGTATAGTTTTCACCAAAAATTTATTATTAAAATAAAAGCTGACATTTCATGTTTTAAATATTTACTATAATAGGAGTGATGGTGAAGGAAACACTAGGACAGGCGCCGCGTACTTGTTTTGAAGCTCTAAAAAATGCTTCTAAAGGTGCATCAACATGTGACTCGGAATTGTGTGCTTCTCTATGTAAGAAGAAAGCCCCCGGCGGGGTTGGTACTTGCAGGGCAAAGACGTTACAACCCAATAAAGGACAACCAGAATGCCACTGTAGATATTGGTGTCGATCGGATGGGAGTCAGTACACTAAGTAGATTTATCAGACCATCAGATCACCAAGTTAGATTCATGGAACGCGCGAAATCTCTTACATAATTTATTTTATATTATAAAATTTCATAATAATTATATTTTAAAATATTAATTAAATAATTATAAAAATAGACTAAATAAGTAGAACATGACATAAGCACTTATGTGTTAATTTTGTCAGTGTGTCTTCTCATAAGTTTAAATTCACATAATGTATTATTGTAAATAAAAATTAAAGAAATTTCTATTGATCATTTATATATTTTGTGTCCAATTAATTAATTTTCCGTTTTAAATATATAAAATTTTTATTTTAAAATTTTAAACCTTGTATCTCATGACAAAAAATATGAAAAATAAAATGCAAAGTATAAAAAGGTAAAATAAATTTATCATCTAAGATATTAATAAAATATTAAAAGTAAATTAAAATTGTTTAAGAAAGTTAAAAATGTCCTAGTTTTTTCTCAGTCACTCTTTTAAGTTGGCCAAAATAAAAAGAATTTTCTATGTCATTGTCCGTTATGCATTACATATAGCTGATGGAGTAAACAAATCATCCAAATTGATTTAAAGAGATGAAGCTGGAATCCGATAGATTAGAACCCTTTTTCCTTTTGATAAGTCGAACTGTTGAAGGGTTATGTCGTGATATATGGGAAGACGGTCAATTCATACATCATATATATAATATGGACCACAATTAGAATACATATATAAACGAGTCTTCTTCTCGTATATCCTCCAATCCAAAATCCAATTCTACACTAACCCCATTTATTCTTCATACCCCTTTACCCTTATTATAAACCTCTATTTCAACTTTACCTTTACATTTTATTTTTGAATTATTTTAATAAAACAAAAGATAAAAAAAAAATCCCTAAAAATTCAACCAATCACCATTCATCTTCTCCATCTATTCTCATCCATCGCCCAAAAACTCAAAAAAATGCTTCCACCATTGAAGCTCGTTTGAGGTGATTTTTTTGCTTATTCAACTGGGTTTGTTCAATTTATATGTGTTTAAAATTTTTTATAGTGTAGGAACAAGTGTTGATGCTAGATTTGGAGTATATTTATGTAGAATATTTGTGTTTCAATTTGGGGATAATGTTAGATTTATTGTAAATTCATTTTATTGTATGTTT
Organism: Turritis glabra; assembly: GCA_900406565.1. Classification (NCBI taxonomy): domain Eukaryota; kingdom Viridiplantae; phylum Streptophyta; class Magnoliopsida; order Brassicales; family Brassicaceae; genus Turritis; species Turritis glabra. The sequence continues at coordinate 3,584,291 of OVBN01000243.1, read as the reverse complement.
ATTGGGTTCATCTTGTTAATTCTCAGTTGTTTTAGTCTATTAGACTCAGATTACGTCTACAATTTATCGAGGTAGAACTCGATTTTGGTTTTCTCAAATCTGCAGATTTTGGTACAACTGATATAAGTGATACAACTGGTACAACTGATATAAGTGATACAACTCGTACAACTGAGAGAAAGCAAAAATTATTATAACGTTAGTTTTTAATCTTTTTCAGGAGATAATGAATAATAATCGTCGCACATTCATTTATTTTGATTATGGGGGATATTATCTAAACAAAGGAGATGAAATACAATGGATTTCAAGAGAAGATGTTCGTCATGTTATTTTGATGAAGTCATCTATTGAGGAGGTTACTTATTTTTCATTGGTTGATAAAATAAGCAGAAAGATTATGGTAGATGCAGTGACGACTGAAATGAAATTTAGTTACATGCCAATTTCAGTGAATCCTAAGAAACCAATATATATTTTCGATGATGATGATCTTTTGTGTTATCTAGAATAGAATCAAACTGAATTCAATGTGTTACATGTGGAGCTAGAAAACGCTAACGAGGAAAATCAAGGGTGTGACCAAAATCGAGTTGAAGTTGGTGTAGTTGGTGAAATTGGTGAAACTGTTGAAATTGGATGGAACAGTGGTCATTGGCGTATTACCGGACGATATATCCAGTTCCTCATATGTCTCAGTGGGTTGTACCAGAGGACGTACTCGAGAAGTTTGCATTTCCTCCGGTTTATACCAGTAAAAAGAAGAAAGAAAGACCCTAGATAACAAGGTTTCCATCGGTCGGAGAACATCGAGGGAGGAAGAAAAAATATACTGGACGCTTGTATGAGTATTTTCAGAATGATGGTAGTCACAATTGAATTTCTATGTTGTTGTATCTAGTTTGGTTTTCGTGGTACAACTAAGTCGAACTGGTACAACTATAGTACAACTATGTTTAACATCAATCTCATCAATTTGGTTTTCGTGGTACAACTAAGTCGAACTGGTACAACTACGTTTAACATCAATCTCATCAATTTGATTTTCGTGGTACAACTAAATCGAACTAGTACAACTATGGTACAACTACGTTTAACATCAATCTCATCAATTTGATTTTTGAAATTTTAAACAAATAAAAAGAATTTTTGTAAGTTTTAACCAAGTTTTAAACAAATTGATAGTTACTTTATAAGTTTTAACCAAGTTATACACACATAGAAAGTTACTTTGTAAGTTTTAACAAAATCCACCTACATAGAAGGAAACATTCATAATACTTTGATGGTTAACTTGTAAGTTTTAACTCACTAATTATGTCAAACATGTAAACAAATGTTTTTACACATATTATAATATGAAAATTGTTGTAAATGTCGTTTACAGACCTAATATTAAAAGTACAACTACAAAATATGAATAGAATGTAAAGTACTACTGATGATACGTTTAAAGTACAAAAGTACAACTATGTTCAAGCCTGTACAACTTCATATTTGAGTACAACTATGTGAAAAACTGGACAATATTTTATTAGTTAACGAAACATGTGGGAATATTTTATTAATTATTCGAAACATGTGGAAATATTATATTAATTATTCGAAATATGTGTCAATATTTTATTAATTATTCGAAACATGTGCCAGCTAGTGTTAAACGTGTTATTCATTTAATTCAATAATTAATTTTAAAAAAGGGTTTCTTTAAATTTTCAGTTGTACCTAAAAACATACATGAACACAAACGACCAAAATGATCTCAGTTGTACCAAAAAGTTTCGGTTGTACCTAAAAACATACAGTAGCACATTTGAGTTTTTCGACCAAAATAATCAATCCTTTGTTTATCTAAGAAAAAACATTCATGAGCAAATATGAGTTCACTTTTTCTTCTTTCCCCTAGTAAACGGACTTTGGCAATACTTTGAACGTCGGTCTACTCGCTTCATCGGTTTAAGGAGTAGTTTCTGCTAGCGAAAGAGTAGTTTCTGCTGGCGCCTAAGGAGGGGTGGTTGTTGCTGCCTGTGGATGCGATGGAGGAGAAGCGCTTGCTATCGGAGGAGGATTCATCTTTCTTTTCTTTGAATTTATACCGTTTCTAGTACGAGGAGGCATTGATTTAACTAGATTAACAAAAGAAAAGAAACTTATTAGAACAAAGATTGTAAAGTAATCACAACAATGAAACATTTGATTAGTAGAGACACTAAGTGAAGACACTAAGTGGATACAACGACACTAAGTGGATACAACGGTCTAAGCCTAAGATGTGCAGATTTCAGTTTCACCGGAAAGGCAAAATTACTCTCTCTAACTTCTTTGATATAGGACAAACCAACATGGCGCCAATGAGCATAGCACAAGTACCGAACAACAACAAGAAGAAGCGGGGTTTCATCACGTAATTGTAGATTTAAGAATCCAAGATCGACCGAATCAAGAATGTAATGAAATGAATTTTTTTCATTCGACCCATTAAATTGAAACAGAGCGACTTATGTTCTCTCTCTCGTCTATTCCTATTGAACTCAGTGGAGAACAAGAAGATCCAAATTCAACACCAAATCCAACATATCCTACACAAATGCGAACAGAAGGACGTACCTGAACCGAAAAATAGAGTGAAGAGGGCGACGAACTCGGCGTGAGGAGGGCGACGAACTCGGTGTGAGGAGGGCGACGAACTCGGCGACGAAGAGGAGCGTTAGAAGGTCGAAGAACTCGTGACGAATTTGGCGACGAACTGGGTAAGGAATTCCGGATTCGGCGATGAGTAGAGAGGAGAGAGTTGGAGAGAAAAAAAAATGGAATATTTGGGTGGTTTTTGAGTTTTTCGCGAGAAGGAAGGAGAGAGAGTTGGAGAGAAAAAAAAAATTGTGATAAAATAATTGTTTATCTAATTTTAGTGGCAGATCCGAATATTTAGGTGGGTTGGATATGTAAATAAGAGAACTTTTTGAAACTCTTTGGTCTTTTAATAATTTTTTGATTAAAATTAAAGAGAAAATAAATTATTAAACAAAACGAAGGCATATGAAAAAAGATTTTGAGAGAGAGGAGTATAGGAGAAGAAGACCCCCTAAACTAGATGCGAAGTTTAATCTTCCAGCAAACATACTCCCAGGTTACTCCTAAGCCTCTCGAATGTTTCCAGTTTCAGAGCCTTCGTCATAATGTCTAAGAACTGCTCCTGTGTAGGACAGTACTCCAAACTAATCACACCGTCATTCACTAAGTCACGCAGAAAATGGTACCTGACATGTATGTGCTTGCTTCTCCCATGAAGTACTGGATTTTTCGCTAACTTGATAGTCGAATTGTTGTCACAGAGCATCACTGTTCCTTCATCTTGACTGAAAGTCAACTCCTCTAGAACATTTCTCATCCAAATGGCTTGACAAGCTCCATTCGCAGCAGCCACAAATTCTGCTTCCGTAGTTGACAAAGTGACAATTGATTGTTTCTTTGATGCCCAAGCCACAACCGCTCCTCCAAACATAAAGACGAACCCAGAAGTGCTTCTCCTATCGTCGACATCACCAGCATAGTCACTGTCTACATAACCCAATAACCTCAAGTCTCCTTCTCAGTGGAGAACTCAGTGGAGAACAAGAAGATCCAAATTCAACACCAAATCCAACAGATCCTACACAAATACGGACAGAAGGACGTACCTGAACCGAAAAATAGAGTGAAGAGGGCGACGAACTCGGCGTGAGGAGGGCGACAAACTCGGCGACGAAGAGGAGCGTTAGAAGGTCGAAGAACTCGTGGCGAATTTGGCGACGAACTGGGTAAGGAATTCCGGATTCGGCGATGAGTAGAGAGGAGAGAGTTGGAGAGAAAAAAAAATGGAATATTTGGGTGTCTTCTTCTCGTTTACGTCTCTATCTCAAATTCATTTCCCATATACTTTCGTTATAAAAATGAATTTGTTTTTTGTTTTCTTTAAATCGAAAAATCGGCCAAAGACATCCTAACCCTCCACAATTTGAGTTATTTTCTGACCCAACCATCCTTTAATCGGATCAGCCCACCCAAATCAACACTTATTGGATGCATCCAATAACCCACTCTTATTTTTCTCATTCGCGACCCTGAAATTTGTTTTTTTAATTTTGTCTCTCGTCTCTCCCTTTTCTTAGAGCAATCGCTCGCCGTCACCGTTTCCGCCCTATCTCTCTCACCCACCCTTTTTGCAAGTTCCTCGCCCTATCTCTCTTCGCTGAAAATCAGATCTAAGAAACTCAATTGTTCTCGTCGCCCTCCTCACGCTAAACTCGTCGCCAATCTTCGTCGCCAATGCCTCCTCGTACTAGATCGGTATAAATGCGAAGAAGAAAAGGAAGATGAATCCTCCGCCAATTGAAACCGGTCCTCCGCCAGAAGCAACTGCTTCTCCTCCTCCGGCAGCAACCGCTTCTCCTACGCCGCCAATTGAAATTTCTTCTCCTCCGCCAAACGAAACCGCTTCTCCTCCTGCGCCAGAAGCAACCGCTTCTTCTCCACCGGCAGCGGTTGGTTCTCCGCTGCCCCCACGCAGTCTCCCTCTGGTAGCAGAAACCGGTCCTTCGCCGATAGCAGCAACCAGTCTTTCGTCGGCAGCAACCGCTTCTCCTTCGCCGGCAGCAACCGCTTCTCCTTTGCCGGCAGCAACCTCTTCTCCTTCTCCGGCAGCAACCGCTTCTCATCCACAGGTAATTGGACTGAAATTGTGTTAAAGTATTAGGTTGATTTAGGGCTTTACAGAAACCGGGAATTGAGAAATTTGAATTCTGTTTGGTACAACTAAATGTGATTGGTACAACTAAGTATGTTTAGTAGAAATTAGAATGTTAGTTACAAATAAGTATGTTCGGTACAACTAAGTTTGGTCGGTACAACTGGGTACAACTATTCATTACCGTTGTGTTTTGCTGGATACAGAGGAGGATACCCAACCGATACCACCTCTGAAGTTTTACTTCAACAAAAACAAATATACAAAGTGGTGTAAGTTGTCATCAAGGTCTGAGGAGAACAAAACGATGAAAGAGTTGGAAGAAATCCTCCTGGAAGATGAGAAGAATTGGTTTCGCTTACACCCACAGTTTAAGCACATTTGGCACATGCATAGGGAGAAGAACCACAAGTATACTTGTATGTGGTTGTTGTTGCTTTGCACCGTTTGTATGGACAAAGATAAAGTCTGTTGGTTTGTGGTGAACGGCGTTCCCGTCCAGTATTCGCTTAGGGAACACGGTCTCATGTGTGGATTAGACTGTCGTATCTATCCACAAAACTATCAGAATTTTGGGAGTAAAGAGTTTGTGAAAAGGCATTTTGGAAATGATGAAGAAGAAGAAGAAGAAGAAGAAAATCCCAAAAAAGTGGTGGTAAGAATCAAAGATGTGAGAGAGAAGCTACGTTCTATGGGAGCATGTGGAGACCGGTTAAAGATGGTAGTGCTCTTGTTCTTAAGCATGATCATTGCACCTAAGAAAAAGTATGGGTATATCGATCCTTATATACTTCAAATTGTGGATGATCTTTGGGCATGTGAAACGTTTCCGTGGGGGAGATACACATTTGACGACAATATTACAAATATCTTCCATATGATGGATAATTTTAAGGGGTGTGTGAAGTCAACATGGGGTTTTCCGGGTTTTTTAACTCCTTTGGAGGTAAAATTTATTACTGAAGCCTTCTTAATTCGTTTGTGCTATGCTGTAGATAATATTTGTTTCTTATGATTTAAGGTAACTTGTCTAGATATTGGCGTGTGAGTGCATTCCTAGTTTGAAGAATAAGTTCCGAGTTGATATTGTAGGCGCAAACCCAAACTGTCCAAGGATGTGCAAACAAAAATGGAGAGATAGTCACATGAAAGGGTATACAATGGAAGATGTAAATGACGCCCTTGGACCTACAACGGTTAGCGATTTGATTTTTAAATTTAAACTGTTTTGATTGTTTGGAACTTGTATTATTTAATTGTGTGGAACTCTAAGCTCTTTGGAACATGTAATATTTAATTATGTGAAAATATAAATTGTTTGGAAGCTGCATTATTTAATTTTTGAAGTCTCTATATTTACAGGTAATTCATAGCATTTTGGAACCTACATTGAATGAAGAACTTTTGATTGCTCGCATCACGGAAGATGATGAGATACAGTCGACTTATCCTATTGCTATGAGTTAGGAGCAACGCCTATGCATAGAAAATAAGGAGATATGCTGGAAAGAGCTGTACGATTCAGATGTGGCTTCTCGAGGACCAAATATGACAGAAGAACAGCACGAATAGCAGCACGAAGAGGAGCAACAACAAAATGAGATTATCCCACCTCAGTCTTCTAGACCTGTGAACAATCTTCAGTCGCTGGAAAACAAACTGATGAGGATGATGAATGCAGGGTTTAAAGAGCTCGAGAAGAGGATTGATCAGCGGTTTGGTATTTTGGACAGAAGGTTGACAGATCTTGAATTTTGTGTGAACGATGCATTGAATAGAGGCGAAGGGCTTAATTTTCAGGCTAGTGATGATTTGAGAGGATTTGGTTTTGAGAGGGAAGCAAATGAGGATGATGAGATGGGGACTGGTTTTGATAGGAATGCATCAGTGGCTGAGAAAGAAGTTGAAGCACCAGTAGAAAACGCAGAGAAAGCAGCAAATGAGGCTGCCGTTGAAGACGCAGAAGAAAACAGTGCTGAGGTGGCTGTTGCAGACGCAGAAGAAAGCAGTGCTGAGGTGGCTGTTGAAGACGGCGATGAAGCAGCAGGTGAGGTGGCTGTTGAAGACACAGATGAAGCAGTAGCTGAAGTGGCTGTTGAAGACGCAGATGAAGCAGCAGCGGAGGTGGCTATTGAAGACGAAGAACCTGTGGAAAAACCGATGAAACGCGTAGGCCGACCTTCGAAGTACCGCAAGAGTCCATTCACAATGGGAAAGAAGAAAAAGTGAACTCATATGTTTTGTTTTTCTTGGATAAACTAATGATTGGCTCTTTTGGTCGAAAAACTTATATTTTGCTCTTCTATGTTTTTAGGTGCAATTGAAAGTTTTTAGGTACAACTGGATATTTGTTGGTACAACTAAATTGTTGCAAATGTTTTGAAAATTTATTTTAATTTATTGCAGCGTCAGATGAACTATTTTTAAAATTAATTATTTTAAATTTATTTTAAAATTGAATTAAAATGAATCCCACGTTTAACATAGTTGCCACATGTTTGTCACATATCCCAAATAATTAATAAAATATTATCATGTTTGTCACATGTCCCAAATAATTAATAGAATATTGTCAAGTTTCTCACATAGTTGTACTCAAGCAGGTAGTTGTACAGACATGAACATAGTTGTACTTTTGTACTTTAAACGTATCGTCAGTAGTACGATGCATTTGATTCAGTTTTCGTAGTTGTACTTTTAATATGTGTAAAAACACTTGTTTACATGTTTTACATAATTACTTGGTTAAAACTTACAAAGTAACCATCAAAGTTTTAGGAATGTTTCCTTCTATGTAGGGAACAATATTATATTTGGTTAAAAAATGACAAATAATAACATATAAATAGGTAGATTTTGTATGTTTGTCTTCAGTAACATAGAAATTGATGGACCATGAAAATACGTGGATTTTTGTTAGTATATTCAACATAGTTGTACCAGAGTTGTACCAATTTCACTTAGTTGTACCAAGAAAATCAATTTGATATTTAACATAGTTGTACCAGTTCCACTTAGTTGTACCAAGAAAATCAAATTGATGTTTAACATAGTTGTACCAGTTCCACTTAGTTATACAACGAAAATCAAACAAGGTACATCAACATAGAAATTAACTTCGACTACCATCATTCTGAAAATATTCATACAAGCGTCCAGTCTATTTTTGCTTCCTTCCTCGATGTTCCCCGACCGATGGAAACCTTGTTATATGGGGTCTTCCTTTCTTCTTTCTACCGGCATAAACCGGAGGGAAGGCAAACTTGTCACGTACGCCCTCTGGTACAACCCACTGAGACATATGAAGAACTGGATATATAGTCCGGTAATACGCCAATGACCACTGCTCCATCCAATAATATTTGGAGCATAAATCTTGTAGTTGAATCTCGTTACCTACATGTTTAGCTGTTTCCATGACAGCAGCTATAGCATGCACACACAAATATTTATCAATATCAAATAGCTTGCAAGAGCAAGTTTTGTTTTTCAGGTTCACCAAATAACCAACGCTGTCAACTCCAACCACATTATATTCCATCAAGAAGCTGTTAAGTTCATACACCGGTAACATTTTCGCTTCTCCACATCTTGAGTGCAATTTGTTTTCAACAAGAGGCACCATCATTTGCGAGCTTGGTGCATCTGCGGAAGTCTTTCTATGTTCGTTAAACCACTCAGCCAATTTCTTAACAATAGCATCAATCATCAGTAAGAGTGATAATTTCCTCGCATCCTTGAAAACACTATTAATAGATTCAACACAATTGCTGGTGTCTATGTTGTATCTTGCTCCAGGAAAGTAACATCTTGCCCATTTTTTTTCTTCAACATGATTATCAAGATAGGCCGCTCCAGCAGGATACCTTACTCTAAAATCACCATATATTGTCTTGAACTTAGCTTCTGTATAACACCTAGCGCATTGAATGAATCTTGTCACAACAGTGTCTTTGTTTGTATTATTGCACGCTCCTTTCACATTCTGAGCCAAATGATATATACAATAACCATGTAGAGACAACGGGTACACCTCACGTACCGACTTGATAAGGCTTTGATTTCTATCAGAAACGAACACAAGATCAGCAGAATCCGGTACTACTGATTTCAACTTATTGAAAAACCAACTCCAACTTGCATCTTTCTCACTATCAACTACACCAAAAGCAATAGGGTAATGGTGATGATTATGATCTTGAGCTGAAGCAACAATAAGCACTCCACCTTGTACAGTCTTAAGGTGAGTTCCATCCACAATGATCACTTTTCTCATGGCATCGAAGCCTTCAATGCAAGCTCCCAACGCAAAGAATAAGTACTGAAAATTCTTCTTTTCATCTAATTCCACAAATGAAATAGTTCCTGGATTCGCCATCTCCAACATGTACATATACGAATACAACATCTTGTAACTATCCTCAAGACTACCGCGAACTTCACTAGCAGCTTCCTTTTTCCCTCTCCATGCGGTGAAGTATGACACTTTCACACCAGCCCTTGATTGAACCAACGAGATGAGATCTTTTGGAATTGGAGTCTTAAGCTTACATGGATAATCTTCACGCAAAACAGATGCTACTAACCGTGGTGTGCCTTTTCTTTTATTTCGGTTTATACTTGTAGCTGAACGATAACACGTATGCATCTTGTTGTAAGTTCTAACCGAGAAACAATCTGAATTCTTAAGTTTCACAACTCGTAATGACCACTTACAGCCATTTTTTGATTCACTGCACTTCACCACATACAATTTTGTATCCGACTTCACTATCGCAAACTCAAAACAGTTTTTATGTGCACTCTTTTCAAGTAGATCTTGTACAGATTTCTTACTTCCAAATTCTTCACCTATAGTCAGATTCACACATCTTCCCATTCCACATTTACCTTAGTACCTTCATGCATATCATCATTACCCGTGTGTTCTTGTTCTTCCCAAGCAACATTTTCACCGCTATCATCCAGCTCATGATGTTCAGACGTTTCACCTACATAAAGAGTCATTATACCAGCATCAACTCTACGAGTTCTTGCACTTGAAATCAACTCCTCATTACTTGCACCAATTTCAACAGTTTCACCAATTTCACCAACTTGAACTCGATTTTGGTCACACCCTTGATTTTCCTCGTCAGCGTTTTCCAGCTCCACATGTAACACATTGAATTCACTTTGATTCTATTCTAGATAACACAAAAGATCATCATCATCGAAAATATATATTGGTTTCTTAGGTGTCACTGAAACTGGCATGTAACTAAATTTCATCTCAGTCGTCACTGCATCTACCATAATCTTTCTGCATATTTTATCAACCAATGCAAAATATGTAATCTCCTCAATATATGACTTCATCAAAATAGCATGACGAACATCTTCTCTTGAGATCCATTGTATTTCATCTCCTTTGTTTAGATAATATCCCCCATAATCAAAATGAATGAATGTGCGATGATTATTACTCATTATCTCCTGAAATAGATTAAAAACTAATGTTACAATAATTTTCGATCTCTCAGTTGTACCAGTTGTATCACTTATATCAGTTGTACCAATATCTGCAGATTTGTTAAAACCAAAATCGAGTTCTAGCTCCTTAAATTCAATACGTAATCCGACTCTAATAGACTAAAACAACAGAGATTTAACAAGATGAACCCAATAAATATACAAGAAAACGAATTTACAATAAATCTAATAATACTCCCAAATTGAAACACAAAAATTTTACATAATTATACTTCAAATCTAGCATCAACACTTGTTCCTACACTATTAAGAAGTTTCAAACACATATAAATTGAACAAAAACAGTTGAATAGGCCAAGAAAGCACCTCAAAATAGCTTCAATGGTGGAGGCGTTTTTTTTAGTTTTTGGGCGATGGAATGGAGAATGGATGGAGAAGATGAATGGTGATTGGTTGATTTTTTAGGGATTTTAGGGTTTTTTTTGTCTCATGTTTTATTAAAATAAATCAAAAATAAAATGTAAGGGTAAAGTTGAAATAGAGGGTTATAATAAGGGTAGAAGGGTATGAAGAATAAATGGGGTTATTGGAGAATTGGATTTTGGATGGGAGGGTATATGAGAATAAGACTCAATATTTGGGTGGTTTTTGGGTTTTTCGCGTGAAGGAAGGAGAGAGAGTTGGAGAGAAAAAAAAATTGTAATAAAATAATTGTATATCTAATTTTAGTGGTGGATCCGAATATTTAGGTGGGTTGGGTATGTAAATAAGAGAACTTTTTGAAACTCTTTGGTCTTTTAATAATTTTTTGATTAAAATTAAAGAGAAAATAAATTATTAAACATAACGAAGGCATATGAGAAAAGATTTTGAGAGAGAGGGGTATATGAGAAGAAGACCCTATATAAACTAACATATCTTGACTAAAAAGATTATTCTTTTTGGGAGATTTCGACAAATACCACTTTTATGTGATCACTTTTCTAACTACCATTAAACTAAAATCTTTTCAAAATAACACTAAAATTAGATGATATACTTAAAATACCCTCCTTTAAACTTTTAAAAAATTCTTTGTGAAAGAAGAATCCAGAGTCACTCACAAGGAGATATTTTAACTTTACTATAGAGTGAACCTCCATTCCTTTTGGTGGGTTGTAATATTAATAAAACCTCAAACATACTGCAAGTGCACGATTACATAGTATTTAAAGATCAATCTATCGTTTCTAGGTTTTGCTCTGTCTTCACCTCGTCCACTATTGATTGTCCCATCTCGCTGTTGGTTTGTCTGGTCCATTGACTTTCTCTCCTCAATTCACCATCTTCCAAGCTCTCCTCTTGCTCCTCATTTGTCTTCCTCCTTGTTAATTGCTTCAAATTGATCCAAATACCCTAGGAAAAGACTTAAAAGACACATAGATGCACAATGCATTATCCTAGGATTCCCAATACCAAAGAAAGCTAAAATGCAAAGAAAAGTGCCAAAAATGCAAAACAAAAAAAGACAAATAAAATGGAAAAGTCAAGGGGTTGAACCAATAATATACACACACATCAGTCACTCCTCCCGCCTTTGTTCACTGGCCCCATTGCTGCGATATTGTTGGTGCCCGTTCAAGAATCGGAGAACGACTGTCAGCTCAGAAAATAATGCTGATAGGCCCTGCATCACCATGAAAATAGATATTCAGTAAAATCTATACTAATAAAAGAGACAATTTGAGCCTTCTCCTTGTGTCCACATCAGCGAAAACAAAAACGTCTTAGAGTAAGCCACGTCAGTTCTCTATGTCACGTGTAAGGCAAAAATTAAACGCTTTTGAGAGAAACCTCTTCGAGTTCTCCCACTTCTTCGTAAGTCCACACCACATCAGTTATGCCATAATTAGGTCATACTTACCGACTCGCCATCTTCCTTCCTCCTCAAAGCCCTCTTCTGAACGTCACTTCCTCTCAGCTTCTCTCAACTTTCAGGTCATCCTCTCAACTTTCAGGTTTGTAAAATTCCTTGATATTAGATTCGTATAAGAGTGAAACTGCAGGAGGACTCTGGAAAATAGTAGGAGATGAATATTGGTTTGATGATGATGAGACCAGAGAGGATGAAGAGTCTTTCAACTTCCGGAGCCTACAATTAAGCAATAGCGTTACCACTTTATCTCCTTAATAGCCCACTCTCCCTTGATTTAAATGACCACTTCAATATCTTTGTTACCCTCTATTCACGTACCCTGTAAATTCTGGGTCTTGATAACGAAATCATCACCACCAAAGCTTTGTAACACTACCCAGAAAACCAACCATGGCAGCTATACCTTCTTTCGCCCCTGCGAAAACACTCACCAAAAAAAACTTTCGATGACCTTTAAGGTGCTTTTTGCAAAGAAGAAATTTTGGTCAGATTGATCCATTTCTGGGAGGCTCAGAATCACACAAGAGCCAATATTCTCATTGGTCTTGAGCTCCTACTCATCGATGAAAAGGTATGCATTCAAAAAATCACATATACACTTATGCAACTTCTGCTCCAACCATTTACTAACTTCTGTAATTCCACCAGTCAACAACAATCCAAGCGTTCATACCTGCAAACAGAATCATTCGCTACGAGAGCTACCTGAAGCCAAATTCTGTTTACATGATCAAGAAGTTCATCATCGTTTCTTGCAAGAAATTTGTCAAAGTTTCTGATAACAAATACGGCATTTGTTTCAGCAATCAAACATAATTCGTTGAAGTCACCAAGGGAGAACACCAAATTGATTTTCAGAAGTTTAGGATCCTTTCTTTCATTGATTTTGCAGCTATCGTAGACAGAAACGGTGATCTCTTTGGTAAGAAACACTTCATCAAGTTAAACTTCTGTTCAAATTTGTAGATTTAGTTTGTTGTAACACACAAACGGAAAATAAAATCACGTCCTGTCTAATTTTATGTGACTGTCCGTGTAAGTAAATTTATGTTCTCATTGTAGTTAAGACGCCTAATTTTGTTATGTTTGGTTTCTTTTGATATTATTCTTATAGATACTCTTTTATATTATTCATCTCCATTTTTTGGTTCTTGTGATATTATTCTCTTTTATATTACACGAGAATTTGGTGATGAGTGATGAGAATAATGTACTAGCTTTGTATAGATATTTGTTTCTTTCTAGCATTCATGGTTCACATGAATTATATTATTTTGTTACAAGTGTGGCTGGTGGTGAATGCTTATTTGTTAAATTTCAAAATGCGTATTTATAAGGCTGTTTAAATTGCAGATGTTATTGGTCAAATTCGTCTCTTACTAGAGACAATTTACACGATGCTACCTCAAATGCTGAAGCACCTAAAGTTGCCAACGGGAAGTCCAAGGACAGGGTTTTCTTGCACCTCCTCATGAAAGAGTACGCATTCTAATATTCTTACAAAAGTGTTTTACATTTTTAAGAGTTTAAACTAAGCTTATCCATCAATTTCAGAATGTTGAGTTTCTTTTATATTGAAGATGTGTTTTTGATTTATTAAACTCGGTGTATTCATCTTTATGTCAATTTACCTATATGTTGGAGTACGTTTAGATTGAAATCTCTGGTCTATAGCCTTAACGTCAATTCCCTCATTAGATTAGAAAATAGTCTGTCTTAGTCAAATCCAAAGTTTAGATAGAAGCAAAGTTAAAGATTTTAAATAATAGTTTGAAACAATTTATAACGGAGTACCTTATATTTGATAATGATATGAGTTTACCACCACCACCACTTTAATATTTGTTTCATGAATTTCATCAAAATCTCAAGGTTTCAAATTATTTTCGTCTAACCCTTTACAAACTTATTCTAAACAGCGGCGAAATAGTTCGCATTTACCTCTGAGATAACATTGCTGCAAAGTTCTGCACAAGATGGAATGCGACTCCAAACCAACTGTCCTACTTCTCACCACTATCAATGCAAAATTCCTCGGAGGTAAGAACACTCTACATCTGACTTAAAAACTACATAAGCAGTCTTCTTTTATTTAACTACTAAGCGATGTAGGTGCTGTCACGTTGAGTTTAACATCTGCCTCTCGCCTGTTCTTTGACACAAACATTGCTGAAACCACATAGTTTACTACATGGTATTTCACTCTCCCTTGCCAGGTTAAAATAACCAATTTATCCAATATAAATAAAATATAACCAATTCCTTTATAATCCTCAGGTTAAATGAACAAGATCCAACTTTTGGTAGCTCATCCACCGCAATAACCAAACTCGAAACACTGACTTTAGATGAGCTTCACGAGTTTATCGAAAACGAAATCCCACAGGTTACTTCAAACTTTTTCCAAAACTCTTGCTTCTGAAATTAAGGTTCATGTCAAATCCCTCTTACAATAAAACTGAGCAGGTGATTAGCTTCGAATGTGTTGCTACCATTGTCAACATACTAGGAGAAAATGATTGGAATTACGTTTCCTGCACCTACTGCAATACGATGCTGGAAAAGTCGGGTACAACAATGACCTGCAATACATGTAACAAACCTAACACGGTTGAGGTGCTAAGGTAAACTTCCATATGTACAATTAAATCTTCAACATATTAGGATGTCTATCTACTGATCTAACACCTTGATTTCATATCTAATGTTTGCTCAGGTATCGTTTTGAAATATCAGTCTCCGATGATAACAACACTGTAGCAACCTTTGTCATTTTCAACCGTGAAGGCGTAAACTTTGCTGGAAAAAGAGCTTCAAAAGTTTTTGCAACTGAATTCCACGAGGTAGAATTTATGCCAATTATTTATCAACCAAAAAAGTTTATAGAATTGAACCCTACTATTATTCACTTTACCTTACTCTTACTAGGGTGATGAACCTTATGACTGTGAAGGAATTAGCAAAAAGACGCCACATTGTATCCTAGATATTGTAGGACGCACATGCAAATTTCAGGTGAAGCTGACAGAGTACAATTTTCGGGCAACTCGCCAGACGTTTACAGTCTCCCGTATTGTGGAGGATAATATTGACATCCACTCCAAGACATACCAAAAAAACATGGAAACAGAGGAACTCGAACACAGTACTCATGTTACAACTGGAAAATCTAAAAAAAAGGTCAAGGACTTGGAATTGGAGGAACCCAGTAAGAAGCAGAGTGACAAACGCCAACGCTACAACAACTAAATCTAACACCAAATCTCATGAAGTACTTGAAGAACAATCTCGCCAGCTTTTTCTATCCACTTATCGTCTTAGAGTCAAGTTTTTCTTATTATTTCTGAGTCTTGCATTCTATGTTGTTTCAGAGTTTTTCATCTTTTATTCATGTTCTCTAAGCTTTTTTCCAATTAAATGTAGTTTTCTCAGCTAATTTAAAGTTAAATAAAATCTTATTTCTTCTAATTTTACTCATGGCTTTAAATTCAAAATACATACTTTAAATTAAATCTTATTTCTTCTAATTTTACTCATGGCTTTAAATTCAAAATACATCATATTCAGCTTTCTTCTATTCTGCAAAGTGGCAAACGATCAAAACAAAACTAGCGTAACATAAATGAGAAGGTCTTCCTAAATCAAAACACTTGCTTCCTGAATTCGGTATTTGTGAAGGGCTTCCTAAATCAGAACACTTGCTTCCTGAATTCGGCATTTGTGAAGGGCTTCCTAAATCAGAACACTTGCTTCCTGAATTCGGTATTTGTGATAGGAAGAATTTGTGAAGGGCTTCCTAAATCATAACACTTGCTTCCTGAATTCGGTATTTGTGAAGGGCTCCCTAAATCATAACACTTGCTTTCTAAATACTTTCTTACTACATGGTATTTACACAATGTATTATAAACAGACTAAGAAAAATTATTTAGCTAAAAAACTTTATAATAATAAAATGTCAAATATACCTAGGCGTTTAGATTTAAGGATCTAGGGAGAATACTTGATAGTTGGTTCACATGAATTTTTTTTTAAATAGAACAAAACTAAAAACTAATAAAAAGAAAGGAAAGAGGAATAAAAGGGCATCGAAAATGGTGTGAGGGAGAATAAATCTCACAAGATAAGCTAAGCGTGACGAAGACAATTTCTTTGGCACATATATATCTCTATTTAGTGAGACCCACTTTTAAAGTTAACAAAAGTGTATCTATCCCGCGTATCTTTGTTCCACTGCATCACTCATTATTTGTCGTTACATCATCATCATATCATCATGAGTTATGAGTGGTCTAATGATGAAATATGTTGATATACAACGTTTGAAAAATGGAGTATATGTAAGTATGTAGAAACTCGAGAAAAATTGTGATACACTAACGTTAGGAAATGAAGTATATGTAAAACGAGTCTTTCTTAAGGAATTTACAAATTCTTAAGTACTAAAGGAAGCATATCAGAAAACAAAATGGTTCTAATTAACTCCCTAACAACTTGATTTAAGCCAAACCGAAATAAACCACTGCCAAACACTGATCAAACACAATAATCTTCCTTTACCGGGATCAACACCGAACCAGCATATTAATGAACTTAAACCAGGTCTTATTGAGATCACAAACCAACAATAGTATTATATTTACATGTTTTTCTGATCATATATTTCTTCTTGAATGTTCATCAACACCATGATTCGAACACGTGTCTAATATACGAAAATTCTGATAATGTCTAGAATACGCTAAATCAACCATATATATACGAATTTTGAATATTTCTACCCTCTATTTATGAGTGAAAATGGAATGGATTACATATGCTTTCATAGAGGTTGAGATACCTATTTTGTTAAATATCAAGATGTCAAACCTTATGCTTATCCCACGAAATTTGAAATAATAATCGACAAGAAAAGTATTTTAAACAAGGTGTAGTATTCCTTCCTTTTTAGTATAATTGTAGAATATATTCCCCTATACTTTTGTGGGTCGTACCTCTATGTTTAGTAAATCACGAAAGTAATGGACCTAATTGTTTGAAGATATACAAATCTATATGGTGCACAATTTCGTTTACGGATTTCGGTTATTTTTTTTTTTGGTTTTTGATTTTAGCGATTATAGAATTTGAATCCAAAATTAAAACATTTGTAATTCAATTTAGTTTAGTACAACTTCAGTTTCATTTTGAATCTAAATTACGTAAAATATATATTCTTAGGCTCTTAGCTAAAAGATTACAACTCGCAAACTTCATTTGCATGTTACGACTGTTCACCGTTCTCTGTTTCTTCTTCGTCATTATCTTTATGAGTTTCAGTAGTAGGCAGAGGTGGTAGCAAATCCTTCACAAGCTCTAATATCCCATCTGTGTCGATTTCTCGGTCATCCGGTTTCTCTATGATCTACAAGAGTCGAGAGAGTCACAACAAATGAGTTGGTATGTTTATATATAATCAGTAAATGTTAAATATAACCCCAAAAAAAAACTGCAAGAGAGATCAAACGCAAAGATAGATATGTGTGCATGGCATTTGGTAGTGAAGATAGAAGCAACAACAAAAGAAAACACAAACCGGCAACAATTCGACAATAGAAGAAGGCCGCAGATTGATGATATTGAGAATCTCAGCTTTCGCGACTTTGAAATCTTTGCACTTATCTGCGAATTTGTTAACGTTCTCTCGTGTTTGAGTGCAAGCAGCAGTCTCCACCAAATAATCATAGACCTATAAAGATCGCTCGAAGAATTAGTAAAAGCACGCTAAGGCTAAAATCACAGCAGAAATAAAGAAAATTTCCGGGAAATAACCTTGTATTCTGATCTAGCAATTGGAGCTATAACTCTTGTAGTATCTTTTGATGCACCTCTTGAGTTTAGGAAGTCAAGCACCTCGAAATTGGTAAGTGCTCCTGCATTTGCCTTCACTCTGCAATACCCACACCAAATTTTGATTACAAAACAGAGAAGGAATCAAGCAAAAAAAAAAAAAAAAAACAGAATTGAAGATGGAGAGTAGAGAGAGAGAGAGAGAGAGTAGAACATCATTGATATAATGGGACATACATTTTCATCTATGCGGCTTAAGCAGCAGCGCCGTTTACAGACCAGAAACTTAAACTTGAAATCGTTTCCAACCAAACAAAGTCGTTAGCCGAAATGAATACTGAAAGCATTGAGAAGCAAAATTAAAAGAAAAGCACAGTCTGAGAAACCAACAATCACATAGATAAAGCAGTAAGAGAGATAAAAGAGACAAAGGCATACCAAAGTGCAACATAGATGACACTTCAAACTAAAGGTAGATCTCTAAAACTTAATGGGATTAAAAGAGACCATGATCGAATGTCACACTAAGCTTTCTTTACAAAAACTTCACATAAAAATTACCTAAAAACTCAAAGATATATGCTTTCTGATTTTGAGATTCGCCGTTGGAAATCCAAAATTCTTCACGAATCCATCATTAATTAAACCCAAAAAAAAAAATATTAAACTCTTGTATATATCAAAATCGATAAATGGTATATCAAAAAAAATTAAATTAACGAAGACAACAAATTGTGATATGTAAACGGCTCGAAGCTTTCTTGATTTGCAGAACCATGTGAGCTCCAACAAGTGCATTGTTCCTTTGAGCTTCGTCCACACAAAGATTATTCCGTTCCATAACACACGACCGTACCGAATCAATTCAAAATAACGAACACCCAAACATAGATTTACCTTCTGTGTCAATTTCGACCTCACCAATTTTATTTTGGATCGATTGTGGGGGTTTCCGATCGAGTTTCAGAGAGAAAGAAGAGAGAAGAGATAGCCAAAAAGTTTCAGACCTAGTAAACATAAAATAGGCAATATATTTATAATAATTAAAAATAATAATGCATAGATATATTTACGCTTATAAATTTTAGTTTAGTTAAATGTTTAAATGAATTAAAACCATTAAATGAATAGATGTATTTACGAGCAATGTTATTTTCAATAAAATTAGTTTTATTGGATTATTTATAAAACTAATTACCAAATAATCGTCTTTAGTCTAGGATTAGCGTTTCATCTACGAAAATATCCTCAAATTAAAAAAAAAAAAAAAAAAGTTATATATATATATATATATAATTAATTTATTAGGAGATAATATCGTAAAAAGGGAAATTCCGTTTAACAATATTGACTTACAAAAAAAAAATCAAATTTAAATAATAATATCCGATAAAAGGAATATGTCTAGTATAATTTTACATTTATACAATTATTATACGCAATAATCTATATATATTAAAGGAGAAATATTTATGCTGATATGTAAGCCTTTTTTTCTTAGGATTTTTTTTTGCAAACATTCTTGTATTTAATTCATTCTATTCCCAAATGGGCAAAGTTACAAAATCTTCAACCAAGAGGTTGGTACAATAACCTTAAGAGAGTGAAAACTTACAATATGAGTAGAGAGAGATAACTGATAAGCCATAGAGAATCAGAGACATAAGCGATCAAGCAACATGCCACATGTGAACTCATGGTGTGTCAAAGACACTTCCGCGATCAAATCGGGGAGTTTAGCAATGTGAACTCATGGTGTGTCAAAGACATCATCCCACCTCCTAAATTAACCACTTTGTTAAAGTTATGAGACTTCTGGTTTGTAAAACATATTTACATCATCCCAGCTCCTAATTTTTTTCTATGGAAAAGTCTTAGATTGGTGATATCATCTTATTGAGTTACCATTTGATATGTTATCTTGGATTTTGCTAGGTCCTCTAACACCAAGAGCATGGCGAAAACCTTTTGCAGTTCTCCATTGTGTATGGCTAGCTTCATAAATTATCAGGAACCAAAACTATGATGCAAAGGTGATGGAACTTTTTTCGTTTTGTTCCTCCCAATTGTATCGATTTTAGGATCTCGCAAATCTAATAGCTTCACTGCTACTTAAAATTACGAGGTTATCTTGACTGCATAGGCATCTCAAGTTTAGGATTTGTGACATTGTGAGTCCATATGTTCATGCCTAATTTAACTTGCTTAAGCAGGAGCTAATGATAGGAATTAATATCCGAATTCTTATTCTCTGTGTAATTGATATATTTTTCCTGTTATCGTAGCTAGAAATTGAAGTGTTTGTTTATTTTCGATTTTGGATAAGATTATAACCAGTGATAGCATAATATTTTACAAGGGTGCATCAAATAGCACCGGTTTAAATCTCTTCCATCAAATTATTGATAACCTCTCTTATAAATTCATATATGAAATTTAACAAGAAGTGCCAGCGATCGGAAGGATGCCATCTCATAGGCACTAAGGCATAGAGAATATGCAGCGGCCACAGACGCAAACACATAATTCTGACTTTGCCGACGGAAACGTGGTGCAACATTGTAGATTATCGGCGTTTGGAAACTGGACCATTGAGATCGTGAGATGGTGGTTCATCAAGCTCTTGCGACCAGCGATCATGATAATTACACTACTCGATAGGTGTGACTCTTCTAATTCTTTGTTTTTATTTTGGGATTAAAAATCCAAAAAAATTGGTTCACATCCATCTGAATCAGAATGATCATTATTCAATGGATCTTTGATTTTAACAAGTTATTATTGGTGATTATTTCATTGCTTGGATTTGGTATCTATGTAGGGTTGGAATGGGGGTTCTGAAATTTTCTTGTTCGAGAATTTGAATATAGGCAGAGGTTCGAGTTTCTTTTATCCTTGAGACTAGAAAGCGTCATCTCTTTTCCACTTCTCCTATGTTGTTAGGGTTAGACTCTCATATATAGTGGCCTTCCATTTACTCCCTCAGTGGAACCAAATGCAGTGTCACCAACCTCATGGCTCTCTACTGCAACCGATTACGAGCCAGCTTACTGTGTCACCAAACTTGAGGTTATCTAATGCAACCTAACCGGGATTTAATATTTGATCTAGAAACCTTTAACTATATATCCTCTTTAGTCTTGAACAATTTTCAATATATGGTAAATTAAATCTCTTCTTTAGTCTTGAGTTTAAGATTTTATTGTGGGAAATATAAAAATGATAAGGAAAATAAGAACAATTTACGTATTGCTCTCTTTGCTTGATTCTTTTGGCTCTTTTGATTTTATTTTCATTAATTGTTTTGCTAGCTCAATGTTACGGATCATGGCAATGGAACACTAGCTGTGTTATATGATCATGTCTCATGTTTTCCATTTTATGGTACATATCTAACGTCTGCACCAAAGTAACAAGGCCTTTATTCTTTTGATAAGTTACATATTGTTGTTGGAATGATCTTTCTTCCACAAGAGAGATGTTGTTACCGTGATTGTCATACTAGAAAACAAAATATTTAATTATTGTGTACATACCTTTAGTTCCTGTTAATAATGGTAATAGATTTTTAAAGGAACACAGAAAATGAAAAAGAGATCGAATAAAATTTTAAGGCTATTGAAAAGTTTGGATGTTTGGTCTGAGTATCTCTTCATGTTTCAAACGCCCAGCTTTTTAAATTCATTGATCTCTTACCACCCATATTCTATTGACTCTGCACGGACTTTCACCGTATGCCGTTTGTAAATATATCTGCAATCGTTATGTTTTTTCTCTTTGATTTGAACCGAGCAATAATGTGGTTCTTAAATGTCTACAATAAGGATGTTTTAATTAAAATGTATATTTTAAACTAATACAATTTAATGTATGTTTTTAATTTAGAATGCTCTATTTTAATTTAGAATGCTCTCTAAAGTGTTGGATATTATAAAACGACATGATATTTAGAAAAACAAATATAGAAAAACCCAGAAAAAAAAAAGAATATACACGCGGGTATTTATCTAGTATAATACTAATCCTACTAGGACATCTTCAAGTAGCGAACAGAATAAGGCCAAATATATGTAACTTTCCTCTTTTTTTTTTTTTAATTAGAAGCTTAATGATGAATTGATCTTCTAAATATTTGGATAAGACTTGGACGAAACTATCCATACAAAAATCAGATGTAAAGGAATTTTTATACAATGATCAAATGTTGATTCAAACCAAATTTGAGAACATAACTAATGAACCAAAAGAATCGAGATTTGTATTTAAAAGTTAAAAATTGCATTTAATTTTTTTTTTTTAACTTTACATATATAGTTTGTAGTTCTGCATATGAATCCACTTTCATTTATATTTTTGGGGAAACAGTTATTAGATTTCTGTTTTGGAAATGACAAGGGTAAATAAGATTCTCCACAAAACAGAAGAGTAACAAATTAGTTAAGTGACAAGTTTTTTTGGGTTGATTCTCTACTACATATATTTTTCCCATCAAGAACATTCACGAAGGGGCACTTTTGGGCTACCCGCATGCTTAGAGCTTCGTGCCAGGTGTGAGACCGACAGTCCAAGAAGAAGATCCTAGACGAGCCGCACCATTGATGTATCCGCCAATCATGTAGATATTGGAACCAATTGTGGTACTAGTCAACCCAAACAGAGGTGAATAATTGCTAGTTGATACCGAGACCATAAGATTTCACTTACCATCTTTTCTTCCTTGCTAGTGCAACTTGTTCGGATTGGTCTAAAACAGGAAGTGAACCATCGTGAGTTAAGGTTAGGGTTAGGTTAGGTTCAGGATTAGGGGTTCGAGTTGGTATTCGGCATAGAGTGAACCAATGTGGGTTAGATCCAGAACTAAAACGTAAGCACACATAAAGGCAATTCTCAGTGTGTCCTAAGGACGTTCGGGCCTTGTAAAGCTCAAGAGATTCAACTAAAGAGCAGAATCTCTTGGAAACTATGGAGAGAATCGGGTAGTACAATCTCGAGATACGAGCTAAACAGTTCAATAGTAAATCATCAGGAAGGTAAGGCATATTAAACGGTGAAGACTCTTTGCCATTCGTCATTAGCAAAAAACGCTAAGAATGTAATCATTCTCGAAGAGCCGTATTAATAAACTACTTTATATTGGAGAAATATTTCCTAAATCTTAGCTCGTAACTCTTATCTTGTAATCAATCGAGATATAGATATTATACTAGTCCTATTAGGAAATCTTCAAGTAACAATATCGAACCGGATAGATTTAACTAAATATGTCTAAAACAAAACTGATTAGATGGTTAGTGATGAATTGATCAAACTAGAGCTTTTAAAATATCAGTGTATTTTTAACTATTTTACTTTTCACCAACATTATGTTGGGCTGGGCTAAAATATCCCTAATAAAATATGTATAATACTTTAATGCAATGATCAAATGTTGAATCAAACCTAATTTGAATATACAGTATAATAAATGAACAAAAAGTTTCAAAAAAAAAGGGTTAGAATTTAAATTTTCGTTTGATTTTTTTTTTCCTTTTCTGATTAAGAATAACGCTCGATTTATACATGGACATCAAAAGTGAAAGGTTTCTAGGTCTTTATATGAATGTAAGGGTGAGAATATTTTGATATTTTTTTGCTTTTCTAAAAAATCTAGTTTTTGTCATGATTTTCTTAATATCTTTCAAAAATATACATTCTACCGGATTTAAACTTGAATGGTAATAAAACGACAGTAGTAATAGTCCTTAATGCCTAACCACTACATTAGAAAACGATTCTGAACAAATCAGACTTGTTTTATAGTATCGATGTAATAGTTGGAAGCTGCTAATAGAGATCTGGAAATTACACTAATTAATACGTATACATTAAAATAAAATAAAATTTGTTGTAAATCTAATAATATTGACGTTCATACAACACACACGTGAGAGGCAAAAACTGTATCTCAGCCGCAAGAATCTCGTCTCCTGTTTTATTACAAGGTCAACTTCTGGTCTCTCTCTTCAACTTATTAACCTTATAGTATAATAATCTAGTTATTTATTAGATTCTGATTTCAAATCTAAAACCAATAAAATAATTTCACAAACGTAACTTCAAAATTCAAAATAAAAAATAATAAAAAAATATCTAAAACCTCGGTTTATGATCACACACCTCACATAGAAGCTTCTTTCTTCTTCACTATAAAATCTAACTCTCATCACTCGAACTCAAATCATCACTACGTGTTCTTAGATTGCAACAATGGCGTCGATGGTCAGTTCCTCTGATCAAAGACTTTCAACATGCAAAAGACGTTTGAAGCCATTGATGTTAAGAGATTATTTACTCGATGATCTCAGTTCTTGTTCATCCAACGGCTTCAAATCCTTCCCACGTCGTCAAACTCCTTCTTCATCTTCCACTGTTCGTCGTCTCCTTGACGCCGAGATCAAACGGTCAGGATTGATCCATCAGCATCAGCATCAGCATCATCATCATCGCAAACAACCGCGTCTCACCAGAAGATCGAGCCGTACAACTTGTGGAACAGCGATAAGTAACGTTGTTCATAAAGCTTCGACGGCGTTACTTAACGCCGTCAAACTTTTGCCGTTCCCTTCTTCCAAGGGAAATAGTAATAATAATAATAATAAACGATGCGTTTTCTCCGGAAGCTTCTCTAAACGGTTTTTAAGCAGAAGCTTCTGGAGAAAACCCATGGTAGGTCATTCTCTCCGTGAAGTAACCGGAGACGGAGATGGAGAGATCCAATGGTGGAGATCCGTCGCGTACGAAGAGAGTTTAGATCAACCGTCCGATCTGTTTTCTCAAATCTCCTCCACTGTCGTGGACGAAACAACATTCTCAATCTCAGCAGCTGCGATCACCACCGTGGAGGAGTTTATCTCCGGTGACTCATCGAGTTCCGGTAGCGAGTTTTTCACAAACTCATCATCGGAGGTTGTACAATCTTCTTCTTCATCGTTCTCTTCGTCGTCGAGCGGTGAATCTGAGGAAGCTTCGAACGAAAACGACGCCGTGGAAGACGGGAATGAGAGCGGAGAGAGTTTAAACGCACATGACTGTGACGGATCATCTGTCAACTGCAACAGCCTGTGTAACAGAAAGGTTAGTTAGTTAAAATCTCGTTTTCAATCTTTTTACGTACAACAACTGTCACAGTGTGAAAGCATTGAAACTTGTCGGGGAAAGCGTGCGAGTCACGTGAGGTGTGGGATTTTAGATTTGAATGGTTAAAGATTGTTCTACGTAGCTTCTAATGCGTATTATACGGCACATGATCCCGCGAGAGAGTTAATTTCTTTTGTTTTGTTTTGTTTTGTTTCATGGTACTTCAGGTACCATATTAATTTACTCCCGAGGTCAATTATCGTACACATTTTAAATAGAATTTATATATTTTTAGTTAGAATAGATACGCATATCTTCACACATTTATAAACGGTAGTACTAGTAACATTATACTTTAAATTTTAAATTTTATATTATCAGGATCACCCATGTTCTTAAAAATTATACTAACTAATGTAATCCTTGATGATCTTATTCTTGGATTTTATTATATAAAATATTGTAACATAAGAAACCCCACAATCTCAATCAAAACAAAAGTGAGGATACGATCATTATTAATTTGATAGGGGCAGAGACAGATAGATAGATAAATGATGTTGTCTTGGGATGGGTTGACTTTTGTCAACTTATTAATGTCACTATAATTTCTCATACTATAATTCTTTTTTCTTTTTTTTGATGAGGCCACTTTTAGTTTAGTTATTTTTTTGTAATGTTGTGTGATTGCATATGAAACGGATTTGATATTAAATGCAAATTTTTAGGAATGTGTGAATGAAGAAAAAGAACAACTCAGTCCAGTATCAATCTTGGAATGCCCTTTTAAAGACGATGAAGATGATGATGAAGACGATGAAATCACCGACGAAAATGGTATTTTATCAATTGACTACTCATCAATATTTAGCAAATCGTTATACATTACAAGAAAAATGGGAATTTGTAACTAACGTTATAAGCTATTATTTGCAGGTACATATGAGAAAATTGCTAGAAAAAGCAGGAGATTAAATGGTTTGGTACGGCTTGAGCCACTAGACTTGGAGAAACGCATAGAGAATTACGTAGAGAGACAAGAAGAGTACTCATTTCAGTCATTGGAAACCGAAGAGTATGAATCAGAAAAACGAGCAAACCGCTTGTTTGCTCTTGTGAAGGCGAAAATCGGCGAAACAAACGACCTACTAGCTTCTCAAGTAGCGGATAATCTATTGTTAGATTATCTTCAAGAAGACAATATTGGGCCGAAAGAGGAGACATTAATGGTGAAGAAAGTAGAAGATTGGGTTATGGGGAGACAAGAGGAGATGTTTATGAGTTGGCATGTGAGAGAGAAGAGAGAGGTTTATGTGAAGGAAATGAAATGGGGCTGCGTTAGTGGAGATGAGAGACAAAGTGTGGTTGAAGATCTGTCTAATGGTTTCTTCACTTCCTTGGTGGATGAATTTATCTTCGACTTAGCTTCATGATGAAATTATAGTTTTTTGGGAGGGAGTTAACATTTTGAGATTTTATTAAAGATTAGATTCATAATGTATTAGATATATGTTATTTCAATAAAACTATATATAGTTTTGCATAAGGGGAATGATTCGTATAAAACTTACGTAGGTTATATGTTCGTTTTCCATTTTTAAAGTCTAGAATAAGAGTTAGAGTTCATAGTCATTATGTGTTGTTTCTTTTTCTAACTCTTAATATGAATTCTTGAGTTTAGACTCTACGGTTTATCTTTTCGAATTCTAAATCAAATTGAAAAAAAAAATCAAAATATCTCGACGTGAAGAGAGTTTATATAATAAATTGTTCTATAATTCATAGTGCAGATTCAGAATTTAAAGAACGAAAACGAAGTGTCCTATCTCATTATATATATGATTCAAAAACTGAATTGAAAGCTTATTTAAAATGTTTCATGATCTTATAAAACCAATATTAACTCAAGAGTTTCATTTTGAAAAAAAAATCAGTGTTAAACATTGTATTAAAGATCTAAGTGTTAATATTGTATCAAAGATTTAAGTGTTAAATTTATCAAAGATTTAAGTGTTAAATTTATCAAAGATTTCAAATTCAGATTCATTACATCTTATGATATTAGACTCAAAGATCTCAAAGAAATAACACATTTGACCAAAAGTATTTTTTTTTTTTTTTTTTACCATTTTCACGTTTTTAATTATATATGTTTTATTCGAATATTTCACTATTTTCTAAATTTGATTTTTTTTACTATTTTCTATATAGACATAATTAACTAAGGGGTGTGTTATGTATATCCTACTACTAATATTTTGGAAGTACATCCATAGAATTAACCTTATCATTTATCAAAAATTACATCAAAGTCGAAATTTGAGTATATATATTCGGTCGTCCATTTATTTAGTTGAAATGCAAAACTATACAAAATAAGATTGTAACCATTATTTGCAATTGTATAATCAACTTAATCTATATATTTACATTTTCATATACAAAATAATCTAATATAATATTTTAGTCTATTAATAATAATATTGTCTCACACATAATTATAATTACTTTCTAAATAAAACTTAAAAACATAACAAAAACTTATCTGACACTGTATTATAAAAGATTTAATAAAATCGAGTGCTATACAAAAACAAAAAGTAGTCTAACTAGAAATAAATATTTAACAACAATAAGATATTAATGTATTTTTCATTACAATAACATCACTCACTTTGTAAATATAAATTTACAATTTTGAATCTAAAAAAAAACAATAGTCTGTATTGTAGCACATATCATAATATATATGTTTTTTTTTATAAAAACGATAGGCATTTACCGGTGTAATGATCAAGAAATTAGCAGGTAGAATGTTTAATCTGTTTTTGGCGGGTGGTTCAAAACCGTTTATGTGTTTATAAAATATATTAGATATATAATATAACTATTTGGGATAACTTTTCAAAATCCGATAAATGGTTGATTTTTTATATACTAGTCGGAAAACATCGAATGTACTTGATTTTATTAAATCAAACAACAGCTCGGTCACTAGAGAATGAACAAATTAAAACAGTTTAAAATAAGACTCAGAAAGGTGGCTACGACGAGAGTCGGGCAAGAGGTAATTTGTGACCCATCAAAATGATTCAGTGAGTTTAGAAAAAAAGATTTGCGGAATGAAGAGAGGTTTCTTATGAGAATAGTACTAGGGTCTAACAAATTAAAGGTCAAATCGACTACAAAATAATGATCGAGACAAAAGTCAGCATCACGCGTGAGGCATGCTTTTTTTCTCGATATTCCTTAAAAAGTATTGTTTAAGTGGGAATTAAACTTCCAAGAGAGTTTCAAGTTTCACAACTTTAAAAGTATAATATTTTAGTTGACGAACGAATAAAAAATTAATCCTTAAAAAATCGATTTTGGCAATTTCCTTAGACTTTGTTCGTTTGTTCATTCACATGAATCATCTATATGAAATTGTAAACTATTGTTTATTTTTGTCTAAAATTGATCATCATCCAGATGAATCATCTAAATAAGCTTTTAAAATTTAGGCAAAATTTTCAAACTCATTTGACTTTGCCTAATTGGACTATTTGGATGGAGATGATTTAATCAAAAATAACAAACGACAAATATACTCTAATTATCCATATAATCCATTTGTTACAAAATTATAAATAATATTTTTACAATTACCTTGCAAAAAACCATATTTTATCTTTCAAACCTCAAAATTATGTTTTCCGCCAATATTGAAAATCATTGTTTTTCGGCGAAAACCGCAAAATCATATTTTCCCACCAAAACCGCAAAATTATATTTTTCCGCCAAAACTGCAAAATCATATTTTCTACTAAAACCGTAAAATCGTATTTTGCCACCAATATCGTAAAATCGTATTTTCCCGCCAATATCGTAAAATCATATTTTCTCGCCAAATCATATTTTTCTGCCAAAACCGCAAAATTATATTTTCCACCAAAACCGTAAAATCATATTTTTCCGCCAAAAACCGCAAAATCATATTATCCCGCCAAAACCGAAAAATCATGTTTTTCCGCCAAAATCGCAAAATCGAATTTTTCTGTCAAATCATATTTTTCCGCTAAACCCGCAAAATTATGTTTTCCCGCCAAAACCGCAAATTTTATTTTCCCACAAAAACCGTGAAATTATATTTTTTTCGCCAAAACCGCAAAATCACATTTTCTCGTTAAAACTGCAAAATTGAGTTTTGCCGTTAAAATTGCAAAATTGTATTTTCCCGTCAAAACAACAAAATTACGTTTTGCGGTTTTGACGGAAATCAGAAAATCATATTTTTAGCGGGAATTGGGAAATCATACTTTTGGCGGGAAAATACATTTTCTCAATTCCCGCAAAAATCGTAAAATCATGTTTTTCGTCAAAATCATGTTTTCCCAATTCTCGCCAAAACCGTAAAATCATGTTTTCGTCAAAACCATAAAAACATGCGACTTAACGATTGGGACATCATATTTTTCAGGTAAAATCGTTAAGTCACATGTTTCTGTTAAAACCGCAGAATTACGATTTTTTGCTAAAACCGTGAAATTATGTTTTCGTCAAAACCAAAAAGTCACGTTTTTCTGCCAAAATAGCTAAGTTTCAGGGTTTTTTTGGGTTAAAACTGAACACATTTTCCATTAAAATCGATGAATTATGTTTTCCCGTCAGATTGTAAAATCTCGTTTCACGCCAAAAACAACAAAAAAAAATCCCGCAAATACTGTAAAATTATATTTGAATATCAATTTATAAATTTATGCGATCATAATCAATTTGAAATGGTCAAACATAATAATTTTAACATTATTTGTTGTAAATATACTTTAAATTAAATATTAAGCTATTTAAGATTGAAAAAATATGGTTAAATTAAAACAGGAACATTTTAGTCATTTTTTAATTAAAATCATCTAGATGTAGAGATATACACTAACCAAACAAACAAATATTCATCCAGATGTACCATTCAGATGAACATAAAAAATTGAAACGAACAACAGTAAAATAAAACATCGAGATAGATCATTTTGAATGAACTATTTGGATGAAAAACATGACCTTATTTCATATCTCTATCATCTCATCATTTGACTATCTAATATTATATCGGACATACAAACTAATATCTTATGTACATAATTGGCGTTCTGTTTTTTTCCCCTTTACCAAAATCAGGATGGATATGAGAACTGAGGATTATGAAAGTTTCCTAATTTCAATTATTAACATGCCAATCAAAGTGTTAGAGCCACTGCATCTCAACATCAAAAGTATTCTATAGTCAGACAAAACCCACGTGAAATTTTCACTCTATAATTTATAAGCCGATTGGGTATAAAATCACCCAAAAGTAGAAACTGTTTTTTCCAACAAAAAAAAAAGGAAAAAAAATCCATAGTAGAATTGTGGGATGATGAGGTTTTCCACATTGAAAAAAAGCATCTAAAAAGAGTATCTTTTTTTTTCTTCTCGTCTTTTAAAAGTTTTTATTTTTAAAAATTTTGTTTTTGAAGAAAGGCAACAATAAACCCTAAATAACATTTCCCCCTTTTAGCAGCTGCCTCTTTTGTTTCTTCCGATTCTAATCCCGCCGAGTAAAGCAAAGCCGAGACTGTGAATCATGAGGGGAGTCAAACGCGCCGCCGTCTCCGAATCTAATGACTTTTCCGTGAGTTTTTCTTCCGATTTACTTTTGTGTTCGTGGTTTTGGGTACAAGATAAACTTTGATTTTGCCGATTCGGTATTTGCGTTGATTCTCTGTTTCGGGGGTAGAAGATAAAAATTGAAACTTTGGGGGTATTTCTTGTTGGGTGATTGATGATTTTGAATAAAGTCGGCAACTTTATAATGTAACTAGTTCTGGCTTGTGGGCATTGCCTATATTGGTTTGGAGCTATTGGATTTAGCTCAAAGGTGTTTGCTTTAGATCCATTACTATGTTGGATTTTTTTAAAGTTTTGATCAGTTTGATATCGAATTGAATCTGTGAGCTCATATTCATGGCAATATATAGTGGAGCTGCTTTTGTTTTGATTTATTTGGAATTAAGTTTTGAAAAGGGATTTTTTTGCAGTTTAAGAATGCTAAACCAATGGAAGGAACCTTATTTGGTACCCAGAAGAATGTGGCCTCGATGCAGCAGAGTTCATTAACATCAGCATCATTGGATAAACAGAGGGCTGAGTTAGCTAGGAAGAATGTGAGAGCTCTTAATAACCAATTTGTTAGGTGAACAATTGTGTTATGAAAAATATTTTTTCTGCGCTTGTTGGGTATTCTTTATAGTTTATGAAAACATACCTTCAATAAGAAATTGCTTATGCTTCAATGTGAAAACAGTTGGGTGCAGTTTCAGCTGAAGAATCATCCTGATGAACTTTGGGAAGATGGGATGAATGACTACATTGCGCATGCTTCAAACATTCTGGTAAATTCTCTAATGACATGAATTTAAAGACTTTAATTGCTCTTAACGTCTAACAGTGTACCTGGTTTATCCTGAATTTAGAGGCATTCTTTTCTCATAATGAAAAATATCTAGGATGGTTTTGATTGACTCATCAAGAATGCTAATTTTCTAGTATGTCTTCAGTTTCGATGTCCATTTATATTGAAAGGATAGAGTAGCTAACTCTTTGAGTCACTTGCTTTGTTTTGTGCTAGACCTTTTGTTCAGTACACTAGCTCATCAGTTTTCTGCTTCATGTCGATTCTCGTGCAGGAAAAGTTTAAAGATGTGGTCAACTGGCTGAAAGAAAATAAGGGAAAAGGGGAAAATGTATCCCCTGAATCTCTTGGAGCGGAGAAGAAAATAGTGGCTGAAGTCAAGAATAGCGATTTTAAATCCGTTTCAAATAATAGCCTATTTGCTTCAAACAGTCAACATGGGCTCTTCTCAAACAATCAATCTTCCAATTTTTCCAGTAGTCAGTCTGGTTTGTTTTCAAGCCAACCTGAAGCATTCTCCAGCAGTCCAATTGATTTAACATCTAATAGCCAGACTGGGTCTTTTAGCAGTGGCCGGTCCAAAAGCAGCCAACCAAGCCTATTTTCCAGCAGTCAAGCAGGAGCAGTCTCTAATAGCCAACCTCCTTTCGCATTTTCTAATAATCAAACCCCTTTTTCATCTGGAGGTATCTACTTGTTTAATAGGCAGAATAAATTTATTGGACTTGTCGTTGATCAGCTTTGTATATTTAGGAAAATAGTTTAAGAGACCTAACCTCTACTTTCCTTGTTTGCTTTTATTAGTAGCTCCAGTGTCCATAGCGGTAAAGCGGGATTGTGCAGATGATGCAGACGGTGGTAAGTTGATCAGTATATTGTTTTCTTCCAGTTTCGTGTTCCTTTTTCTTTAAAAGGTTGTGTTAGGACTTACCACTTCAAGCAGGAGCAGTCTCTAATAGCCAACCCCCTTTCGCATTTTCTAATAATCAAACCCCTTTTTCATCTGGAGGTATCTACTTGTTTCATAGGCAGAATAAATTTATTGGACTTGTCGTTGATCAGCTTTGTATATTTAGGAAAATAGTTTAAGAGACCTAACCTCTACTTTCCTTGTTTGCTTTTATTAGTAGCTCCAGTGTCCATAGCGGTAAAGCGGGATCGTGCAGATGATGCAGACGGTAGTAAGTTGATCAGTATATTGTTTTCTTCCAGTTTCGTGTTCCTTTTTCTTTAAAAGGTTGTGTTTGGACTTACCACTTCAAATATTTTTTAAACCACGATCTTGATCTAGTTTTCTATTCTGAAGTTCAACGTACCTAGAGGAAATGATCTATTACAAATCTTGAGGCATAATGGACTTGTAAACGTTGGATTCTTTTGACTTGGCAGAAGATGAACAACCTCAACCGAGCAGCCCATCTGTCAAAAAGACTGAAGAAAAGGGTGTTACTGTGGTTCATGAAGTCAAATGCAAACTTTATGTAAAGGTATTTTGTTGGCTAAAACGTTGATGTTATTTTCCGCTGTTCTACAATATCCCTCCCTTTTTCAGTAGCAGCACTCACTATAATGTTTCATAATATGTTGCTGTTGTTTGTAAATATTAAATGATGTAATAATAAAAACCATAAAGAGTATATAGCATCACTTATGAGACCATAAATTTTAGAGATGAAAATTTTCTTTCCTAATTATTTATTCATCCCCAAAGTCTTCTTTAGGTGTCATAGTGCTTGTGAAGTAGTTTATTTTCTCTACTTTAGTTACCTTGATATTCTGTTCTTGCTGACGCTGTAAGCTTTGTATCTATGATATTGTGCAGTCAAATGACCCAACAGATAAAGGGTCTTGGAAAGATAAAGGAACTGGGAATCTCTACATAAAATGCAAAGAAGGCGTCGACAAGGGGACAAAAGAATCAAAACCCACAATTCTTGTCCGAAACGATGTATGATTCCGTAGACACACTTTACAGTCAAATTGGTCTACAGATTTCCAACATTATAAACCTATTTTCTTGTCAGGTTGGTAAATTACTTCTGAATGCACTACTGTACGCTGGAATCAAGACGAGCCCACAAAAGAACGCCCTTGTTGCAATATTCCACTCCTCGGTAAATAAAAGCTGCTGAAGCTTCTCTTTTAGTGTCTTCATGTTGGTTTTGTAGTTTCTCTGATTTTGTCTACCTGCAACAGGAGGATTCCAACGAAAATGTAACGCCGAGAACCTTTCTGATAAGGACAAAGACCGCAGAAGCTAGAGATAAATTAGCAACGGCCATCCAAGAATACGCCCCTTCTTCATAAAATACCCAAAACCAGGTTGAGATCTTCACTGTACCTTTTAAAAGCTTTTACGAGTCGTCCTCCCTCTATATTTTTTCCTTGATTTGTAATATTAGGAAGGCTCTTTAAGAAGGCTTTGATTAAGGGTAAAAAATTGTTGTATGGTTGAGAGGGAGGGCTGAAGGTACTTTGTAGCTTATTAGAGAATGTTGTGCCAATCTACTTTGTAACTTGAAACCCAAAAACAATAAAAATCATTTCTTTCTATAAGAATTGATCTGATTTAAATTTGACTAATAGAAATATGCAGAAAATTGGAATTTATAACTTGTCAAAAGGCATACATTATTCTATCAAACATCAAAGGCATATATTCTATCAAACTTCATTCATCTCAAACAATAAGCAAAGAGGGCTACATTACATTCTAACTTTATACAAAAGAGAGCGATACAATCAAAAGGATCAGTGAAGAACTGATCTAACATTCTCCGTTTTCTTTTTCTGATCTATGAATGATGAAACGATCTACTATCTTTACGGTATTAACAGGGTCTTGTTGGGCTGTTGAGGCACACCATTTACTTGGAAACTTTCTCTCATAGCTCATCTTGAAACTCTGTTTTGGCTCTGAATCCCAATCTTTGTCCAGTTTCCAGTCTTTTGGCACCTAAACTCATATAATATACACATCTTTGGTTAAAGTTCCTTAACCATGCAGTCAACAACTATGAAATCAATAAATAAGAACTAATGACACAATCCATAAATATTGGTACATGAAGTCGCATTTGGTTTCATTAGTAGCAGGAAGGAGCAGTATCAGGTAGCAACCGTTGTAAGTAGAGTTTTTTCTTACCTTATCAACTGCGAGCGTGAAAACTTCGATGTCTCCATCTTCTAGGATGTGGAAACGGGTGAAAGATTTGTAATTGGCAATGCGGAGTGAAGAGAAAGCTTCATCAAAGTGTATGTGGAACCAGTTGATGCAGATATACAAGTAGCTTCCAAATACCATAGACACGACAGGAGTTGAGAAGACCCAAAAGTAAAGGAAGACAGATGCATAATAGATAACAGCTCCGCTTCGGGAAAGCGATTCCATACCTTCTTTGCAAATGTTGGTCCGGGTGACCGCCATCACCTGATGTTAAAGCATTCAGGTTGTTTTTCCAATTGGATTTTTGGTTTATCAAAACAGAGACAAAACACAGTACATTACTTACCTCAGGAACATCAAATGCTGACATAAGATACTTGATGCATGCGGGATACAAGCCAAACGTCCATTGTTCGATACGGTCTCGAAGGCCAGTAGGGTCTGGGAAATGCTCACTCTCTACTGATTTGTACCACTGATATAATGTATGATACCCTGTGTAAACAAAAATGTCAAAGAGTCACAATCACAGAAAATTTCACCCAGTCACTATTATCTGTTGGCGTCGATGACACTTTGATGAGTCAAGATGGTAGTTCAGTATGCAATAAAACAATGCACTTTGGTATGAAAACCCAAACAGCGGTATATGGAATGGAAACTGACCAGAATTTGCAAGGAGATTATGCTGAATACAGATTTCTATGCCCAGTTCCAACATCAACATGAGAATTAGAGCTGCCATCAGGTGAGCAGCAACATGGAGAACTCCAATTACAACCCTTTTCTTCCGAGATATTTTTGAGGGGACAAATGCGATTGCAGTTATCAGCAACATCAAGACACCGGTAAAAGACACATAAGATTGTTCCATCACATACGCAAAGGCTCTCCAAACTGTACCTAAGAAACTCTCCAGGTGACCAGAAAACGAATCACCTCGTAAGACGTGAGCTAGCTTACACTGAAACCAACGAGGAACAAGAAGGAATGAGATTGCAGTTTTCTAGTGAGTAGTTAGCCTATATGATGGTTCTCAAGAAAAAAGCAAATCTACGTATATGTAGTAAACCTCAGGAAGCAAAAAGAACTGCTATAGCATATAAAACACCACTCTCAGCTTCCCAATTTATTACTCGATGTTGTGCAATGTTTAAATAGGACGAGCTTAATACGCACCTGAGGGAACAATGAAAAGACCAAGATAAAGTATATAATGCCACCAATGAAATCAAATTGCCAGTTCTTTTTCCGGAATTTCAAAATATTTCCCAAAGCAATCTGCAAACAGCAGAAAACACCATTTGACATCCGAATGCTATGAAGTTGAAAACAAGGCAAGTTTGTGATAGGAAACTTACTTTGCTTGAATCATCAAAAGAGGGGTAGGCAACCTTGCTTCCATAAGAGGCCCCATATAACTTTGAAAAGTTGCTGAATACATGGGTAGGATGCAGAAAAGCTCCTCCACAGCCATTAACAAGAAGGTGTTGGACATGGGCAGGTCCATCTGATTGAGTACATGAATGTCGCATATAATGATGCAAATCCCCTGCCATTCTAAGTTTGCACCTGTATTTCAAAACGTCGCATATCAGATGTCTCACGTTCTTCCCTGTATCGCCGCTCCAGTACCAATCAAGAAGCCAGTTTGGTTCATGCGTGATAATGATAACAGCATCATTCTCACCAACCTGAATGAGAAAATATTAATTTTATTAAAGCAACAAAATGAAAATCGAGTAATATGAAAAGAAGAGCCACTAAAATATAGCCTAAACCAATTGTTAAGAGCACTGTAGAAGCAGAAGACATTACAAATCTATACCAGAGTAATACAGTATATAGTAAGCAGTTAGCCACATAATGGTAGAACTCTGACTAGGTGACGGAAACTATTTAAATTGCATCAATAAATCTATATAAAGCATGGGAAAGAAAAATGTTACACAAACTACCTTTTCCTTTACTAATTCGGAAAAGAATTTGAACTGGTCGACATCAATATCACCATGAAGTGCAAGATCCAAACCAAACACCCACCATCCCTTGGGTAGCTGTAGGGCAAAATAGCTTTTCTTTTGGGGCATTAGCCAGCCGCCTAACCAACTCTTATGGCATATATACCTCATGAAAGTATTGAGTCCGTCAAACCAGTCTACGCAATTATAAACAATAACTATATAGTTAGAGATGAAAGAAGAAACCAAGTGTGCATGCAGGTATGTGAAACAAATTATTTGAAAGACAAATGAAGCTGAGACAGTGAGACTTGAAACTCACCATGGTTTCCAGGGATGAGAAAACATTGAGGACCTTCATAGCTCTTCAGATCAGACACTCCATTGGGTAATTCAGGCTTGTCAACAGCGATAGAGTCATTTTTATACCAACGGGGAGGCTGCAGCGCATACTCAAAAGGACAAAAGAGACGTTTTTCATATGTAAAAGCTGACGGATTAGGGTATCTGGAGAAAGACATCCATGGTTAGATTTGATAAAAGCTTGGGAATATGTAAATATTTACATATATTAAGTAAAGCACTTACGCAAGATCTCCTCCAATAAGCAGTACATTGCCCCGTGGAAGAGATAGAAAATTATCAGCCACTGGCACTTTGAGAGAAGGCTGAGCAAGAAGTTTTGCAACACTATATGATGAATTCCCACCATCACCAGTATCCGCCATGAAATCAAACCAAAAATCTTGCTTATCAGAAAGGTGATCATATAAAAGTTCCTTCCTTCCAGTAGCATCACCAGATTTGGTCATTGCAGCCTAAAGATTTGGCACAAAGGAAAGCAGCAAAAAAAAATTAAATGCAATTATCGTAAATGTCTATCTGCAGAAAAAGGAATGGCCTGAAAATATCATATCATAGATTAAAAAGGTATACCTGCAGCATCCGCATGTCAAAGCGGCCAACAAATACTGTCACTGACACGAGGAGGTCAAACACAGTTTTAAACAAATCAGCCGATGTTCTGAAACATATAATTAGATAGGTCAGCACCTCATCAAGTGTCCTGCCTTCATCGTTTACTCGCCACATTGAGACAATGGTAAGCAAAAAGGGGAAATTTTAGTTTAGCATTGACATACCCTGAATACCAAGGAACCATATCTAAGAAATCAGGTTTCAATTGCTGATTCTTCAGCTTCTCATATTTGTCGACTGACAGAGGGTGTGTCAGAGCCCACCTAAACAGCATATTAAAACGTTAAGATTAAACATGCTATTTGAATGTAAGACCAAAGTAGTTCATATGAATGTACTGTTGATCCTCAACTGCAATATTAATTTGACAGGTATTATGCGATAGATGCTACTTACCCTGTTGATCTCTCCACTACATAATTGGCAATGTAAAGACCAATAAATGTGGCCCACAACGAGTATATAGGAGAAATTTCGTCAGATGAATCAGGACATGATCCGTTGCATGCAATCTGCAAATAACAAGGTAGAAATAGGACTAATATTAAAGGGTGAACAAATAAAACATATTCACA
The DNA here is from genome assembly GCA_900406565.1 of Turritis glabra. Classification (NCBI taxonomy): domain Eukaryota; kingdom Viridiplantae; phylum Streptophyta; class Magnoliopsida; order Brassicales; family Brassicaceae; genus Turritis; species Turritis glabra. The sequence continues at coordinate 3,546,126 of OVBN01000243.1, read as the reverse complement.
ACTCATTAGAACAGTTTAAAGAAGAGATACCTCCCCGTAGATGAACCATTTGGATAACAGTGGATAATCACTTGCAGATCCAACTGGAGCAAACCACGACGAACACACTTGGTCTTTCAGCTCATTCATACGAATGAATTTTGCAAGCCAGGTATTGTGCCTATGTTCTCTTTTCCAGAACGAAAACCAGCTAGAATACTGTCTTCCATGTGGTTTTTGTCTCAGAATAGCTCGATTACCACAATGGCTGTAAAATATACAGCAAGCCATGCTAAGAACCTGCACGGATGAAAGACATGAAGACAATGATTTTTATATGAAAAACAATATTTAAAGCAAATAAGTGGCTTTAGTGTGCAAGACTGGCAATGTGAACTTACAGCGCAGTTTTGAAGAATGGTTAAGATCTCTGGGCGTCTTCCAGCCACGCGAGAAACAAGACCAACATACCAAAGGCCAAGAAAAATGATGTGGAAGACAACAAGGAAGAGTATGGATGATATGTAAATTGTTAGAAACAAAGACAAATTCATCCTCAAATCCAAACCCATTGACTGAAAATTAGGAAGATGATACAAAGCTGCAACTAAAATCCAGGCAATGTACCTACACCCAAAAAAAAAATGAATTAGGAAATTTTAAAGAGTGAAAATTGATATTTGATATTTCACAAGATGGAATTAACAGTTGCTTACCACCGACTGAAGTTTGAATAATTTGGTCTGATGGTCTTCTGGATAAATGGAGAAGAAAAGAAGTAGAAAAATCCGAGCAAGCATGCATACATGGACCACCACTTGACTGAAAACTTTTCTATGAGGGTGTGCATGTTATCCGATGAAATAAAGAATAGGCAACCAAAAAATACAGCAATGATAGCATGACGTGAATGCTCATGCGGATAAGGGTAAGTATGGGTTAGAATCGTTCTGACCCTCTCCATTGGGAGGGAATTATATAAACGAGCAGAATGCGTGTCAGAGACCATATCACGTGATTCGTACAAGTTTCTTCCTTGAATTTCTTGATGACAGTTTAAATCTTGACAGGGCTAGGAATGGTTAATGAAAAACTTGGAGCTTCTGGTTTCTAGTTTAGCAGACAACACCTTGTGCCTAAGGAAACAAGAAAAAAGAGAAGAATATAGTCAGCTCAGTGTGATCCAGTAATGTAACAGTATCCATGAACTAATTTTGATGCATCGAATTATTAATGATGGACAAAACAGCCACAATTTATTGGACTTCCGACTCTGTAAACTCAATGATAACCTGACCTACATAAATGCCAAATCTTACAACAAAAGGTATATGGCATTAAAATTTCACTTCAAGGAGAAGCTGAACTGCTATCTGATACAAAGGAATGCTATCTGATACAAAGGAACCCTTGATCCCTCATTTCCAAAAACTCGTCACTTATAGAACTACTACTAGCCGTTGTACAAAACCAATCAAGAAGAAGAAACATACTAGAAACCATAAAGCAATTCAAAATTGATAGCCACGAACACAAGTCTCCTCATAATTCTTGTATGGCGGGCATCTATCAACAAATTCGCAGATATAGAACAAATATTTTCAATTCTAACTTAAAAGTCAGCTGTCTACAACCCCGAAATTACTTAATTTCCTCGGTTATATCTGATACTATTGTAAGCAACTCATATATGATCAAAAGAAAGGGTGAAAACACTTAAACTAAGAACAGTGAACCTAATAAGCAACTACTTATCTCTTCACTATAAGTTAAAAATTTGACTTCGTTCAAAATAAGAACATACCAAACAAAATCACTAAGAAACACACAACTAACTCCATAGAAAGCAACGAAAGCCAAAGACACAAACCAGAATTGGCAACCTTCTTGACTTTTTATGTTGCAGAATCCCAAAATGGAAAAAAAAACTTACATCATATCATTAGATGATCTTAAATTCAATAGTACAAAAGAAACATTCGCAATAAATTAGGAATTTCAAAACCAGTAAACATGCAACACATCCAATTTCAAAAACCTAAAAAGACTTTTTTTTTTCAACTCGAGAATCGATAAATAAAAAAAACGATACCTTTAGCAGCGGAGAATTGAACCGAACAAGAAACGAATCAAGGGTCTTTGAAAAATCCCGTTTGAAGTTAAATCGAGTTCTACGATTTGATCAAGTCAATTCAATGTGGTGGTGCCTTAAGAGCTTTTACCCCCAATTTCAAAAGAACCCTAAAAAAAAAAAAATTGCTTTTTGGGAAATTGGAATCACAAAATCAATGATCTCGTCAAGGCGTAGAAACGAATCACGTGGCTTTGGTTTTTATAGTGCAATTGTTGAAAAATCTCTGCTTTTTTTATTTTTTTCCTCTCTGAGAGAGAGAGAGAGAGGCGGTTACCAAAATGAACGCCATTTTCGTCTGAAAGCTTTTAATTTAAATAAAATAAATTAATAAACAATAATAATAAAAATAGATAAAAAGAGAAAGGATTGGATGGAATCAACGAAGATTCCATTGTTGCTACCTTCAAAATGTCCGAATCTTTTTTTCTGCGAAATTTCGATTCATTACAAGATAATTTGCGTGTACATTTTTATACAACTTGTAATCGAAGCAATGTAATAATAATGAATAATCTATCTATTTTTTAGTTAGATGAAATAATATTTTAGTATAATTTCTTATTGTGTTCTATTCTATGTTGTTGGCAATAATAAATAAAGACTTCGATATGTTGACGAAATCATTAAGAGTCTTCTATTCTCACACAAAAATCAAATGGAGATAAAAGTTATTAAAGCATGTCAAAATTTATACTACAAAGAAGTGTGAGAAAGTAAACACGTAATGTGACTATGTGAGTCAAGAGATAAACGCGTTAGGTATAAAATTGCAAAAATTGATGCACTCAAAACACATGCAATGTCTTTGTGCTGTGCACATTAATATTAGCTGCTCATTAGTCAACATTTTTTAATTTTTTTATCATTTCTCATTTTCTATACCATGGATTCATTTTTTTTAAATTTCAAATGTAGTTAACATTGTATAGCATATAATATCGTTTTTAGTATACAACGTATATGTAAGAAATCCATCAACATATCACTTAAATTAAATTAGGGGCGTGGAGCAGAAATCTTAAATTTTGTAATACTTATGATTTTATTCTTAATTATGTCAATTATTTATAGTTATATAACTTTTTTTTTTTTTTGTTAAAGGGTTGTCTTATGACGGATCACTCACTAGTCATTGCTTTTGTTACCACCGATATTCAAATCGTAGCAACGTCAGATTAATGCGTAGATCATTAGATCAAAATCTAATACGGATAGTTAGAATATAAAGTTTTTTTTTTTGGTAGTTCGAATATATTGTTTCTACACAGTTGAGATTCACATGATCAGATTTAAAATCACGGTTATACCTAAACAAAACAAAAAAAAGCTACGTAACAGAATTGATCAAGTGATGAGCATGTTACTTTGCCACGTTTCTTGTTTTCTTTAATAATTAGAGCTGTTCTTTCGGCATTGCGTTAGTGGTTGTGTGCTCACTATTTGGTTTGGACGGTGCTCTACTATAGGTGTGATTGGAAAAGTGGAGAAGAGAGGGATAACTAAAAGTAGCTAAAGCAGGAGTTGGGAGCTGGAAGCTGAGAAGAGACCTATATTACAATAATTTTTTTAATTTATTTTTATTAAAATACAATTTGAAAACTAATTTCTTTTTATTTATGACTAAAATTATTATAAAACAAGAAAATTATAAAACATAAAAGTCTAAAATAAATAATGAAGGCTAAAAAAATAATCATCTACGTGCTCTCCATATATGCTCTGCAATTTGTTTCGAATATCCGCTATATATGCATCACTTGTAGGTACATAACCTCTTTTTTGAGTTTCATCATCATCATCAGAATCTGACAATTCCAACACTCCATTTTCCATTTCTTCGTACTCATGAAAATCTTCATCATTTCTTGTTGATTTCCGTATGAAGTTATGCAATGCCATAGTCGCTACGATAATCTGACAATGCGTTGAAAATCATAGCGTGCTGGATTTCTGATAATAGCAAACTTTCTTTTTCACACGCCGAAAATTCCCTCAACCACAGAACGCAAAGAGGAATGGCGTTTATTAAACATTTCATTCTCATTGGTAGGTGGTCCTCCTTGCCATTGATGCGGATGATATCGAGTTCGACGATACGAAGCAAGATATCCTTTTCTGTTAGGATATCCCGAATCAACAAGAAAATATTTTCCTTCTCGGCTTCTATTACTAACTTCACTGTTTGTTTGCTTATTTGATTCCTCTGCTTAGTGCATTGCTTGTTTCTTTGCTTCTTTGATTTCTCTGTTTATTGCATTGCTTGCTTTTGTGCTTCCTTGATTAATTCTTCTCTTAAGTGCATTGTTTGTTTTTATTTGCTTCCTTGATTCCTCTGTTGGTCCATTACTTGTTTTTTTCTTTGCTTTTTTGCTTTCTTTATTTTCTGGATGGCTTCCTTACATGCTTAGCTTTGTTCACTTGTTTCTTTATTTGCTTCTTTAATTCATTTTGCTTAGTGCATTATTTGCTTCTTTGTTCCTTTGCTTAGGGCATTATTATTTGCTTCCTTGATTCCTCTCAATACTTGCTTGTTTTTTTTTTGCTTTTTTGTATCGTTTGTCTAATTACTACATGATATTTTGTAGTGTGTTCGCTTACACAAAAACCTAACTAGTTCTCTAATATGATTATTCAATATAGTTTTGGTAATTTATTGCGACATAACATTTTTTTGGGTTCAAATTGCGATATTAACTTATTTACTCCGCACACTAACTTTTGCATATTGTTTCAATAACATTTGACTATATATTACATTTAATTTTAACATTTTATTGCATTAAACACTATTATCTTTCTTTTGTTTGTTTTGACTATGGAAATAATTTAAGCAGCTGAGACTGAAAGATTTTCATAATTTTCATAGGATAGATTTGTAGTATGTTCACAATTTTGCTCGGGACAATGTACCCAACATAGAATCTGACAGAACACTATTATATTAGTGGCTGCCCGTGATCTTTTTTTGGGTTTTGAAATCAATCAACACTATTATATAACTAATCGTGTTGTATCATCAGACATGGATCGATGGCTTGTCTTAGATCGATATCAATCCTATAAAAATTGAAAACACACAACCAAAACAGGAAAGAGAGAGAAAATACCTCGTCGAAGCGGAGGCAAGCTTCCTAGGAGTTAGATTCGAAACGAAATCTAACCTAAAACAAACGTAAAATACAAACGATTAGTAAATCTAGAAACCCCAAAAACAAAATCACGATGAGGAGGAAGAGATCTAACCAATTACCACGAGGAAGAAGAAACCCAGCCGTCGATTGTAGAAGTTTCGTGCAGAATCAAACCCAAATAGCGATTTATCAATAACATAGAATAAACAAGCTTGCTTGGCAGACTGGAAGATAAGATCAATACAACATATATAAGAACTTTTAAATCCTAAAAACAAATTCGCGATACAGAGAAATTAAAAATACATACTAATCTTAAGATTATTCAACATGAATTTCCTCACCAGTCTTCGAAGAATTCTTCATTCGAAAAACAACAAGAAGAGAGAAATTTTGGGAGAAACAAAAAATGCGAAATAAAAGGAGTGAAAGTACTTTGCTCCGATATGTTTGTTGTATATATCGTTGTGTCTTGACCGAACGCGTTTTTCTAACGGCTATTATTATACCTGGATTGACCGTTGATTCGTCAGATACTTCAATCAGACGGTCCGGCAATTTCCACGATTCAAAACTGACTTTTTGGCAATATAAACAAACGCTAACGCAAAGGATATTAGCGTTTTCTCTATCTCGACTACAGATTAGATGGGTTTCATAATGCAGGCCCAATCAGGCCCATTAATTTATAATTCAAGATTTAAAACTCGTGTCGTGTGTATATTACATAATAATTTCAATCATTTTATGGTAAAAAATCAAGCCAACGAGTACAAAAGGTAAAATCTAACACAGTAATCATCAGTGTATGATGCAAAATTTGAGAATGTCACCAAGGGTTCAGAGCATAACATTATACAAATTCATTCATGATTCAAGTAAAATACTACCATAATCTGCAAGAGTCTCAAAACAAATACGCACAAATCCCTGAGTTTTATATTCACTGTCTCTGTAAATCGAACGCATCTATAGATTTGTATATCGATTGCAAATTTTTGGATTATTGAATTTTGAGACATATATTGGGTTTTGTGTAGAAATATTGAGAAGATTCATAAGTTTTTTTTTTTTTTTTATTGTTTGGGGGAATGGTTAAAAGGTATCTTCAAGACTATTCCTCTCGCTACTATTCCCTAATGCGTATGGAAAAAAAGGGACTGACTAATCAAATAAATAATTAAATCAAAATTTTATTTGTTGTTGACCAAATTAAGTGATTAGGTAGTCTTATTGGCTTGTTGTTGGGATGTCATTAAAATAAAAAAACGTTGTCATGTTAAGTTATTAAAAAATGGTCAAATTAAAAATATAAAGCATGAGATACATAAAGCAGTCATAAAATCTGCTTAATGAAAGAAGACGTTAAATTTTTTAAGAGTGGAGTAGCTTTCTCAGTTAAATCTCATTTATTTTTCATTATAAAACAAATAATCGTTTGTAGACAAAGTTACCAAGTCGAATAATACATACAACATACTACAAATCTATCCTACGAAATCTTTCAGTCTCAACTGGTTAAATTATTTCCATAGTCGAAACGAACAAAAGAAAGATAATAGCGTTTAATACAATAAAATATTAAAAATTAGATGTAATTATAGTCAAATGTTATTGAAAAAAATATGTTCGAGCTAGTTACTTAGTTCAATGTGCGAAAAAGTTAGTGTGTGGAGTAAATAAGTTAATATCGTAATCTGAACCCAAAAAAATGTTACGTCGCAATAAATTACCAAAACTATATTGAATAATCATGTTAGAGAACTAGTTAGGTTTCTGTGTAAATGAACACACTACAAAATATCATGTAGCAAATGGACAAACGATACAAAAAAGCAAAAAAAAAAAAACAAGCAAGTATTGAGAGGAATCAAGGAAGCAAGTAATGTCCTAAGCAAAGGAACAAAGAAGCAAAAAATGCACTAAGCAAAATGAATTAAAGAAGCAAATAAAGAACCAAGTAAACAAAGCTAAGCATGTAAGGAAGCCATTCAGAAAATAAAGAAAGCAAAAAAGCAAAGAAAAAAACAAGTAATGAACCAAACAGAGGAATCAAGGAAGCAAATAAAAACAAACAATGCACTTAAGAGAAGAATTAATCAAGGAAGCACAAAAGCAAGCAATGCAGTAAACAGAGGAATCAAAGAAGCAAAGAGACAAGCAATGCACTAAGCAGAGGAATCAAATAAGCAAACAAATAGTGAAGTTAGTAATAGAAGCAGAGAAGGAAAATATTTTCTCGTTGATTTGGGATATACTAACAGAAAAGGATATCTTGCTCTGTATCGTCGAACTCGATATCATCCGCATCAATGGCAAGGAGGACCACCTACCAATGAGAATGAAATGTTTAATAAACGTCATTCCTCTTTTGCGTTCTGTGGTTGAGCGAATTTTCAGCGTGTGAAAAGGAAAGTTTGCTAATATTAGAAATCCAGCACGCTATGATCTTCAAACGCATTGTAAGATTGTCGTAGCGACTATGGCATTGCATAACTTCATACGGAAATCAACAAGAAATGATGAAGATTTTCATGAGTACGAAGAAATGGAAAATAGAGTGTTGGAATTGTCAGATTCTGATGATGATGATGAAACTCAAAGAAGGGGTTATGTACCTACAAGTGATGCATATATGGCGGATATTCGAAACAAATTGCAGAGCATATATGGAGAGCACGTAGATAATTATTTTTTAGCCTTCGTTATTTATTTTAGACTTTTATGTTTTATAATATTCTTGTTTTATAATAATTTTAGTCATGAATAAAGAGAAATTAGTTTTCAAATTGCATTTTAATAAAAATAAATTAAAAAATTATTGTAAAAATATATATATACCCGTAATCTCAATGACCCAATTGAATATATATATATATATATATATATATAATTTAGGTCTCAACTCCTAGTTTCCGCTTCCAGCTCCCAGCTCCTGCGTCAGCTGCTTTCAGCTATCCCTCCCTTCTCCACTTTTCCAATCACGCCTTATGCGACACTTGTCTGTCGTATTTTTTGGAGTACTAATTTGTAATTACAGAGTTTTTTTAGCCGATACCACTTTCCAAAAGTAATTGTATCAAAACTGTATACTTCATCATGATAAAATGATGATTTTATTTAGTTGGATGGCTAAATTTCTGCCATTATTTATTGGGTAATAAAGAAGAAGTTACACGAACTACCAAATATTTGAAAAATTAATAGAAATGTCTAATGGCAATACTGTAATACTGAGTGAAGAAAATATATACAAGAGGATTAAAATGCTCTTACATTTATGTCTCACATGTCGTCACTCTCTCTTTTTTACGTGTGTCTTGCTTTGTTTTTCATTAGACCTAACTTATGAGAGTTCTGACTAAAATTCTAAATTACTTTATGGGTAATTTATGTTCTGATAGATTACTTTATGGGTAATTTTGAAAATTACCATGTTTTTGAGCTATATTTCAAAAAATACCATTTTCTATTTTTAATAAAAACTATAATCTTTTATATGTAAAACAACAATTTTTCCAGATTTAAATTTAAAATTATATTTTTAGTAAATCAGAACTAAATTCGAATTTAGACAAAAAACTAAATTTAAAATAATATTAATTATAGTTATATATTATATTTTAAAATTTAACAAGATAATATCTAAAAATATTATAAATACTATCATTTAATATTTGTCATGTTATGTAAAGACAAAAAATCTCCAACGCTCTAATCACATTGTTCAACTCAACATATCACCAAAACTTGGTTCAATTCAACAAAGATTTTGAAATTTTTTGCAAAGTAAACTATTTTATGTGTGTTTCAATAATAATAAAGCATTAAAATCTGCACCATGACAATAACACATGACTTAACAAAAATCATGACTTAACATTGGTAGAATGCTGTTATTCATTAATATTTTTAAAAAATATTTAGGATAATAAATCTTTGGAATTGTAGAATTTTGTAAAAATGAAATATTTAATTAAATCAAAAAATTGATTTGATATATCATATATAGATTTTTTGGTTAATTATTATTAAGTTTCAGTAATGTTATTTTTGTAATTTTACATATTTAAAAATAATTTTTAAAAGAAAAATAAAGATATGGTATATTTCAAAAATGTAAACCTAAATATTATATTTTTCCAAATTTACTCTTACTTTATTTTGATTTTAAGAAAATTAACTTGCAAACGTTGTAGTAATTACTTAAATATACGGTTGATGTCTCACAAAAACAAGTAACTTTGGTTGTTTGTGGTTCAAACACAGATATATTACGTATATGGTCGTCATTTATACACGTATTAACAAAGTGTGTATAAATGACGACTATATATTTAAGCTAGTACAGGTTGATAGCTAGTACAGGTTGTTATATCTAAAAAGGGCGATTTTATTCCACAACGCGAACACTTTCCTTCTCCCTACACCGTCGCCGATCTCGGCGTCGGTCCCCACCGCCCCTCATGGGAAAGCCTAAACCCAAAAAGAAACCCCCAAGCGGCAGCCCCACTGGTACCGCCTCCCCTTCTTCTGCCACTCGAACTCGTCCTCGCCGGAGATCCCCTCAGCTGGTGAGATTCCTGTTTCGCATCCAAGCAATTCGCTATCTGAGCTCTTTGTGGCCCCAAATAACCAATTGGCCTCTGATTCCTACAAATTAGCCCCCTCGGTGGTGAAAGATGCGGCAATCTCAAACCCTAATCTCCCCGAACCTAAGGGAGCAGCTACAAAACCTAATTCCTTGGTCGATGTACCTGCACCTGAAGATGGGAACGTGAAATCTGTACATGTGGTGGAAGCCGAAGCTCCTAGCATCGCCTCACCCCCAGATCTGGATGTCCAGAAGAGTACTCATGGCGAGTCTGGAAAACCCCCACAAAAGAAAGATCTCCCTTGGAAGGACCTTATCAAGGGCTGCTCTCTGAAGCTTGAGAAAAAGGGCAATCCGTTCACTCTAGAATCGGGGGAAACATGTGTGACAATTCCGAACTCAGTCAAAGAGAAAAATAAGAAAGCTTGGGACAGTTTCGTCCTAGGCCAGTTTTATGAAGAGCCCCTGTCTCGAGGTGTTGTTCATGCTATTGTCAATGGAATTTGGAGCAGACAGAGAAGAGATATCTCGGTCCCGAAAATGGAAGGTCACTCATTTCTGTTCAAAGTTCCTTGTCCGATTGCTAGGCGCAGGATCTTGAGTCAAAGCTTATGGCAAGTAGATGGCCAGTCTATGTTTGTTGCCAAGTGGTCTCCGGATGTGAGGCCTTCCAAACCAGAGTTGTCTATGGTCCCAGTTTGGCTTGATTTTGTTGGAGTACCTTTAGAATTCTTTAACAGGGAAGGCCTAGAACACATAGCGGGGCTTGTTGGGCATCCAGTCTGCCTCCATCCTCAAACAGAGAAGCTGTTAAACTTAGAGGTCACTAAAGTTTACACAGTCATAGACCCGAGAAAGCCCCTTCCTGAAGTGATAAACGCTAGATTTGAATCTGGTCAAATCAAGCGAATTCGAGTCTCCAGCCCCTGGCTTCCTTCTCTTTGCAGTCATTGTAAGAAAGTTGGACACACGGTGACTCGTTGCTCAAAGGCCCCTCCTTCATGTTCTCTGTGTGGATCTGCAAAACACAAGGCTGATGGTTTCCCGCGAGCCAAAAAGGAAAAAGTCAGCGGTAAAGCTCCTATCCAAAGCCAGCTGCCAATTATGGAGATGACCTCAGCAGATAAGCCTCCCCAAAACCAGCCCCACATAACTGAAGCTCTTCCAGCTGCAGTTACAGATGCAAATGGAGGTGATACAGTACCAGAAGTAGCGGTCTGGCAAACAGTCAAGCAAGTTAAAAAGTTTACACATCAGAATCTGCATTTGAGATCTTCTCTGGCTGCAACGAACCAGAACAAGGCAAAAGTTCCCCTCCGGCTTGCAGGTTCCCCTTTGGCTCCAGGCTCCTCAAGAGCAAATGCTATTGGACTGGACGAGGGTAAATTGTGCGTAGACCTGACTACAAATCTCTTCTCATACCTATCGCAAGCTGACGCCGCGGGGGACTCTCAATTCTTAAATTCAGAAAGGGACAGCCTCTCAGATGACGAAGACTCCCCAGATGAGGAAGCAGATAAGATCCTCAAGGCAATTTCAAACCAAATGGTGAAGAAAAGAGAAAAGAGAGCAAGGGCAGGAGGCCCTAAAATCCTCTAACCCCCTTTCCTTTATGGATTTTTTTGTTGGAATGTTAGGGGGTTAAACGACTCAATAAAGCGTAGAAGTTTTCAGAAATGGTTGAGTTTGAACCAACCTATTTTTGGTGGGCTAGTGGAAACCCATGTCAGCCCGGTGAACGCATAGTTTATAGTGTCTCGTGTGTTTCCAGCCTGGAGTTTTGAAGGTAATTATGATTACTCCGATCTTGGCAAAATTTGGGTAACTTGGCATCCCTCTGTAAAGGTCACAATCATTAGTAAATCCCTTCAGATGATTGTTGGTCTTGTCAAGCTGCCTTTTGTGCAAGTGGAGTTTGTGGTGTCTATGGTCTATACATCCTCAACCTGCAGTCAACAGAGAAAAACGTTATGGAATGAATTGCAATCTCTCGCTACCTCTCATCTAGTTCTGAGCAAGCCCTGGATTGTTCTTGGGGATTTTAATCAGACTCTCTTCCCCCACGAACACTCCTCTGTAAACTCACCTCCCTCCTCAAGTGGAATGCGTGACCTTAACCATTGTCTTATAAGATCTGCCCTCTCAGACCTCCCTTTCTGTGGTAACACGTTTACTTGGTCAAATAAGCAGGTCAGAGGCCTCGTCACTAAGAAGCTGGACAGAATTCTAGTAAATGATGAATGGCTCCTATCTTTTCCAAACTCGTTGGGCATCTTCGGCGAACCAGGTTTATCTGATCACAGCCCCTGTTGTGTATTTTTGGATTATCAAAAGCCTAAGGTGAAGAAGCCGTTTAAGTTCCTGGCTATACAGAATCAAAACCCAGATTTTTCCCCGCTAGTCAAGCTGTGGTGGAATGCCTTATCCTTTGACTGCTCCAAAATGCTAAGAATCTCCAAAAAGCACAAAAAACTAAAAAGTGTACTTAGAGCATTCAGCAAGGAGAATTACTCAGGGATTGAAAAAAGAGTCAGGGAGGCCTATGATGAGCTCCTGAGGTGCCAGTAGCATTTAATGAGTGCCTCGTCTCCTCAAGAAGTTCAAAATGAGAAAGAAGCCCACAGGAAATGGTGCATCCTTGCCAAAGCAGAAGAATCTTTTCTAAGGCAAAAATCCAGAGTGCTTTGGCTAGAAAAAGGAGATAAAAACTCAAAGTTCTTTCAAAGGTCTATCTTGACAAGGCAAGTCGAGAATCAAATCTTATTCTTGCTTGATGAGAAGGATCAAATCGTGGACTCGAAACAGGGCATTTAAAACCTAGCAGTGGCTTTCTATCAGAAATTGTTAGGAGATCAAAGTCAGTTGGGAACTTCTTCTGTTGAGGAAATCGCTCTGCTGGTGCCCCAAAGATGTTCTCAGTCGGCTTCTCAGCTTCTATCATCACCGTTCTCACCTATTAAAATCAAGCAAGTTTTTTTCAGTCTTCCCAAAAACAAAGCCCCAGGCCTAGACGGCTATTGCGCTGAATTCTTCACTTACCATTGGGACACAGTTGGACCGATGCGGTAGAGGCAGTGTTAGAGTTCTACAAGTCTGGTAAGATTCTGAAACAATGGAATTCTACACTTCTAACTCTACTTCCAAAAACTTCAAATGCGTGTAGAATGTCTGAGTTTAGGCCCATAGCCTGCTGCAACACTATCTACAAAGTTATCTCCAAGCTTTTGGCTAACAGAATCAAGAGTGTTATCTCGGGTCTGATATCAAATACACAATCCGCGTTTATACCGAGTAGATTGCTGGTGGAAAATGTTTTATTGGCCACTGAACTAATCCAGGGGTATGGCCACAAAAACATTTCAGAAAGGGGCTTGTTGAAGGTGGATCTAAGAAGGCGTTTGACTATATTCATTGGGATTTCATCACTAACATCCTAAAGGCAATGGAATTCCCTTCTCATTTTGTGCAGCTCATAAGGGAATGTATCACCACAACCAGTTTTTTTATATCCATAAATGGTGAATCTTGCGGCTACTTCAAAGGAGGTAAAGGGCTTAGGCAGGGAGACCCGCTATTCCCCTACCTATTTGTCCTAGCCATTGAGGGTTTCTCTTAGATGTTATCTCAAAGTTACAGCAACAACTTGATCGGTTTTCACCCATCGGCTTCAAGGCCCCCTGTGACACATTTGGCCTTTGCAGATGATGTTATGGTATTCTTTGATGGCAGGAAACAGTCCCTAGAGAATATAGCAGCAGTGTTAAATGACTTCTCTTTCATCTCTGGGTTATCCATGAACAAGTCCAAGACGGATCTGTTCATTGCAGGAGTAACCCAAGCTGAAACCTCAAGTATGGCATCCCTCGGTTTCAGCTTAGGAACCCTCCCCATTCGCTATTTTGGGCTCCCGTTAATGCACAAAAAGTTGAGACTTGCAAATTTTAGACCGCTGATTGATAAGGTATCACGCAGATTCTCTTCATGGTCTACACGTGTTCTGTCTTATGTAGGAAGGAAAGAAATAATTTCGTCGGTCATATACGGAACAATCAATTTCTGGGCTTCTGCATTCATCCTGCCAAAGGGTTGCTTAAAACTTGTTGAAAGCTTATGTGTCAGATTTCTATGGAATGGGGACATAACGAGGAACTAGTCGCAAAAGTAGCTTGGACAACCCTATGTTTACCTAAAGAAGAAGGTGGCCTAGACTTTCGATGCTTTAGTCAATGGAATACAACTCTTTGCTTGAAACTGATATGGAGATTGTTCTCTGCAAATGACTCCCTATGGGATGAATGGCTGAGAAGCAATAAGATTAAAAATGGAGGATAGATGAGAAAAAGCAAACATCATGGACCTGAAAATCTCTGCTTCAGCTAAGACCAATTGCAACAAGATTCATCATATGTCATTTGGGACAGGGCAAGAATGTGAGTTTTTGGTTTGATTGGTGGACACCCCTAGGTCCACTTATTCAACTCTTGGGCCCGTTAGGACCAGCTCAAACAGGCATCCCTTTCCATTCTACTGTAGAAGCAGCTGGCACCACAACAGGATGGAGAATCAGGCCTGCCTGATCTCCTCAAGCTGAATTGCTGCAGTGTCACCTCACAATGGTACAGTCTCCTCTCTTAAAGCTTGAACCAGACTCTTTTATCTGGATGGTTGGCAGTGAAAAGCTAGACATTTTCAATACAAAGAAAACCTGGGAGGCAATCAGACAGAGACAAGAACCTTTATCATGGGCAAACCATGTTTGGTTTAAAGGAGTAATACCAAGGCAAGCATTCATGATGTGGCTCACTCACCTAAATCGGCTACTAACCAGAGAACGACTAGCAAATTGGGGACTCCAAATAGAGACTAGCTGTTGTTTGTGTGGCCTGACGCTTGAAACAAGGGACCACCTTTTTCTCCACTACGAAGTTAGTGAAGACCTACGGACAAAAACAACAAAATGGTTAGGTTACAACCCGTTTACCTTTCACACCTGGGATTCGTTCTCAGCTTGGCTAGATATCAAGGACTCAACTTCTCATCAAATGCTTCGGAGACTAGTTGCGTAAACACTCATATACACCATATGGATGGAGCGAAACAATCGATTTCACAACAGCATTACCACTGACAAGGAGGTATTATTCAGGAACGCAGACAGATTTGTTCGAGATGCAATCTTGGCTAAACAAAATCGAAAGAGGTACAAAAATCTTATGAGAGAGTGGCTAAGGTATGACTTGAGGATTGATACTAATTCTATCCATAGTTTCTTTCTTGTTTTTCTCTTTTTTTGGCAAGAAACAAACTTTTGTATCAAAATGCTGTAACTTCTACAAAACTTTCATTTAATGAAAATTCAAATATTTATCAAAAAACATAAGTGTGGTTAAGCGAGAACTATAGTGCAAGCAAATTATACATACTTGTATTCAGAGATTTGATTTTTATTTCTGAAGACTATATTTAACAAACAAAAAAACTGCACAGGTCTTGTGAAAATCTTGGTGATCTAGAAAGGCACATCAATGAAGAAAAATCATGCTATTTCCAAAATATAGTGCTATTTTAAGATATATCATACATAGACTCAAAAAATAATGTTATATTGCTGTAAATTCTAATGTTTGCAATACATACTAGCACGTACTTATCTACGATATCAAGTTGTAACACTAAGACCATCTCCAATGGTTCTTAACAATATTTTTATTCTAAATTTTGTGTTTAGAATCTTAGTAGGGAATTTTAGTTTTTTTTTTCTCCAATGGGAGAATCCCTAATGAGGTTCTTAAGAATAAATAATTAATATTTTAAACATAAAAGCTATTGCATTTCATGAAATTTTAAACATACATAATCTCTCTTCTTTGTTGTACATACAAAATTTTAAACATACAAATCTATTGCATTTCATAAAATTTTAAACTTACCAAATCTCTCTTCAACAAACTCCATTTCCAGTGATTCCGAGAAGTAAACAGGACCTGAAATGGTAAGTTGACAAGAATATATCAACTTAGGCCATAACACATGGAGAAGACCATGTTCTCAAATTAAAAGAAGAGTGGATGCTGTTTCAACTAAGATTTAGAAACACAAAGATGCATCATGTATTGCTAGTTATGCCATATATAAGTCATATATAAGTCACATTAAAGATTCAGAAACACAAAGCTGCCATATATAAAAGCATTCATACCTTAACTTCCATATACAGTTTCTTTTCCCACGCATACAGTTTCTCCAAGGTTGATGAGAGATTTCTATTGAATCCTCCATTAACATATTGTCCATTGTATGATTTTGCCATTTGTGTGTCCTAGATGTTAAATGTATTGATAGTCTAGGATGAGAATGCGATGACTGTGTGGATGGTGCTACCAGATACATGATCCTGGATAAGATAACTGAAAAGTAAAACATTTCATTTCAAACTTCATCAAACAAAGCAGCAAAAAAAAAACTCATCCAGACAGCAGTGTGCACATAATCTACAGTTCATAGTCCAACACAAAGCAAATTAGTCTAAACCACATTAGATGAGAGAGTAGAGGGGACATATATATGGCATAAACATTAATTCAAAGTTAAAGAGAACATGAAACATGAAAACTATCAAAGTTCATGCAAAGGAAAGACATACAACAGAAATTTGAAACTTAAAACTTATGACAACATTTCAGTAATTAACTTGTTCTTTAGAGCTATTTCTATTTCAAAAAGTGGATCCGTTTTTGCAATGAGATTTTCAAGCAATTTAGTTTTAGATAGCTTCTCTCTCATTGCCAAGTCCTTCTGCTTTATCTCCCACATGCTCTGAAACACCAACAGAGACTTGCCTTCTTCTTCTTCTACAGTTGTTGTCTTGCTCATAGTCTTTTTACCTTTGGCTTTTGATGCCTTAACACCAGGAAGACGATCCATTGCTTCAACATCTCCATGGCTAACTGTGTAGGAGCTTGATGACTGTGTATAACCCTCCTCACACTTTCTTCTTTTTGACCTTCCATTATCTGTAGTAGAATTTGAGCCACACCATTTTTGATCATGGCGAAGCTCTCTCCAAGCATGCTCAAGGGTGAACTTCACCTTGTGATTATTGAAGAAGATTTGGTTTGCCAGCTTCATAACATCAATCTCATTCTGGCCACTTAATTTTTGAGTTGTTGCAGCCTCATAGCATCCAACAAACTTGCAAACTTGGACATTTATCTTCCCCCGCCTTTGCTTACAGTGACTGGTCTATCTCCTTTGCAAACCAGTAAGCGAAAGAGTTGAGGCAAGATAAGCTGTAATGCGTTTCCAAAAGGCTTCAGTTTTTTGCTCATTCCCAACAACTGGATCCTTGCTTGTGTTTAACCACGCACTGATGAGCACAACATCTTCTTTGGATGACCATTTCCTTCTTGCTTAACGCTCCTCAGGTGTGTATTCACCTTGACTTGGATCATCAGAACATTGGGTACTAAACAGAGGGACTTGGGATGATCCAAGTTCAATACCAGGCGAAACACTCTCATAAGGATTGGGTTCAAGAATGTTGGTTTCTTGTTGACTATTTAAGAGGTCCATATAGCCTAAAGATTGACTATATGGATTCGTACCTAGTTTCTACTTGGTGTTAAAATGAGAAGGAAAGAGAATAATGAAGGTTTGTGTTAAGCTACAGATGAAGGAAAGAGATTCGTAGAATCCATATAGTCTGTGTTAAGCTACATATGAAGACTATAATATATAAGCTTAGGTTTAAGTGTGCCATAACAAGTTATGGTTTGTGTTTTTTGCAATCAATGACATACTAAAGTCTTTACCAAATCTAAAACTACCAAGCATTGATCACACAGAGCATAAACAATAAGTATGATGTAGACAATCCTAATCAACAGCTAACAAGCATTTATCACATAAAAGAAAGGCAATGAAAGATTGTGTACCATCAAACTATATCAACAGGTTCAGTTTTGATTCTTTACATAGAAGAAAGGCAAGGAGAGATAGCTTACCATCAAACCCATCAGTTCAGACTACATCCTGCATTTAAAGACGAACAACGCATACTAAAAGCATCGATGCAACATCCTCTCAGAGGAATTATTTAGCCAAATCCTAATCTAATCAATCAAAAGAAACATGAAGAAATCTATAAACAATCGAAGCAATTATAATCACAAAGAGGCTAAAGCCTAATTTCATCAATTGAATGAGAATTATTCCTTATAATAATTCCAAGATCAGAAAAAAAAAAGTAGAAAGAAAGAACCGTTTGAGAACAGATTAGCTATCGACGGTCTTACACGGAGGAGTATGTTGCTTTGATCCGGTGGCTACAGGCGTACTCGCCGCCGAAATTTGAGATGATGGAAGCTTGAGATTGGAGAAACTTGTGAGAAAGAAGCAATCTTGTAGTAGAATTGCTTCTTCTGGTCTGAAACTCGAAAGTCGGAGAAGATTGCGAGGTCCATTTTCAGTTTCTCGATCCTCTCTCTCTAATTTTCTCCGATTTTGCGGCCATTAAGCGGCATCAATTGATCCAGCCAAATTTCTCCGATTTCGCCATCGGAGAAAGACGACAAAGAGACAATTTTTTTTGAACGGCAAGGAGAAAGAGAGAGAGTCGCCAAGTTTTTTTTACTCTTGGACAAAATTCTTCAGCGAACCAGTTAATGACACGTCATCGGTTTTTAAAGATTCTAAAAACTCTAAACTAAGAGCCAGTTCTCACTAAATTATGTAGTTTTGATTTAATTTTAATCATTCTCAGTTAAGAACCTCCAATGGAAGTGCTCTAATATGTCAGTTGTCGACCACGAAAGAGCGCGTGCTAGGAACTTCTACCACTTAAGTCCTTTGAATCGGGGAAGTGAAAGAAATGGTGATTATGGGCGATTGATATAACACAGTTTTATTTGAATTATAGAAGACCAAAAATATATATATTTTTGCACCTATGGTCCAAATCGGAATACACTATTGCAGGTTGTTGAGAAGAAAAGAAAATGTAATTTTAATAATACCTTAACAATATTATTTCTACAGAATTTTTTTTTTTTGTATATTTTAGTTTAGTAGACATCAAATAAAACAAAAAGTTATATTCATATTGTAACGACACATAATTTTTTTTGTTTGTAACTAGAATAGTTTTGAGATCCAATACATAGAATTATAGAAACTAAAATATATGTTTATGATGACCAACACATTTAACATTGCATAATAACAGTTTATTAGAAATCTAATTAAGGTTAATGTTCTTAAAACGCTTCCCAACTAATTAATACATAAAAAGATTTTATCAAAAAGAAAAAGTAATACATAAAAGATATTCAACATAATTAGCTCAATTTCCCCATATCTCAAAAAGGAAAGAAAAATAAAAGGATAACGATCCAAAACGTGAATCTCTATCCCAATCTATCTCTCTCTCACAGTTATAAATATGATCCCAAATAGCTTGTCACAGCCACTATCTATTTTTTTCATCTCATTTTATTTTCTTTGCTTTTTCTTGGTGAAAATAGGATTAAGAGAAAATAAAACCCGAAATTTCAGCGTTATTCAGAATTAAACAACAAATAAAATCTGAGGTTCTCTCTGTGTCCCTATCTGAGCTTTTCGTATTCAACTTTTGAGGTATTTTACTGTCTCTTATTATTTTTTTAAACTGCGTGGGTAAAAAGGAGGAGGTTTTAATAATCATTTAAAGATTATAATTTCTGGATTTTTCGAATTCTTTAACGATTCGTTAAATTACCGTAGTGCCTGGATTTAAAGCTGGTAAACAAAAACTGCTCTTTATTGTTTGTATTTTAATTTTGTCCATATGGTTTCCGGAGAAAACGAGGCGTTACTAAAATTTAAATATATATATATATATTTCGTTTTCTTTTCATTTGCTATCTTGTTGTTGTTGGTTTTTTTTTTTTAATTATTAATTTCCTGGAATCTGTTTTATATTCTGAGAAAACACTGGAAAATGCCAAGAAAATAGAAAAATCCCGTTTCGTTTTAAAAAAACAAAATGTTTTAAAAAAATGTCGTAATCACTTATCACGTGTACATGATGTTAGACACTCATTATCATAGCCGTTTTCTTAAAAGTTCTATTTTTAGCTGTATGATTCAATCGAATCAGTTTCTCTTTGTTTTCTAAATTCTTCTGGATTTTCTCAGAATCTAACATCACCATATATACGGAGAAAACAAGAACGACGAGAGGTAAGTACATTTATGATCTTGCCTATATTTTTGTTTATTTTCTTTGATTATAAGTTGACTCTTTAGTGACCCAATCATCAATCAAGTTAATCACTTTTGACTGAAAAAAATTTATGTCTACAAAAAATTCATTGATACTTGTACCACAAGTTTAATCGAATGTAATTAATATTTCTCTAGCTAATTCAGGTTGTTTGTCTCTGTCTCTCTCTGATTCTTGTTCTTTCTTTTTTTTTTTTTGGAGAAAATGGTCGCATTTGGAAAAAAGCTCAAGGAACGTAGCATTGAAGAATGGCAAGAGTATGTTTCTATAATCAAGATTTGGTTGACTTTAAGTTTATGGCAATGTGATCCATGTACTTGTTTTTTGGATTCCTCTGTAGATATTACATAAATTACAAATTGATGAAGAAGAAAGTGAAGCAATATGGTCGACAAATCGAAGTAGGATGTCTAGATCGCCGCCATTGTCTAAAAGATTTCTCAAGGATGTTGGATCATCAGGTTTTTCTTTGTTTTCCTTCACAAAATTTCGCGGTTTTAAATAATTATGCATCAAACTTTATAAAAATAATCCATTTCCGCCTGCAGATCGAGAAAATCGCTCTTTTCATGTTGGAACAACAAGGCTTGCTTTCGAGTAGGTTACAGAAACTAAGGGAATGGCATGATGCACTCCAAGATGAGCCTGACATATCTCAGATATCTAAGCTAAGAGAGGCTTATAGATCCGTGGGACAAGATCTTCTCAAGCTTTTGTTTTTCATCGATATGAATGCTATTGGTATCCGCAAGATACTGAAGAAATTCGATAAAAGATTTGGTTATAGATTCACAAACTATTATGTCAAGACTCGTGCTGATCATCCTTACTCTCAACTTCAGCAAGTGTTTAGACATGTGGTAAGTTCTTAGAATTTCACACAGCCTAATCTGCCTCTATAATAAGCTTAATGTTTCGGTTATATCGAATTTTATAGGGTCTTGGAGCTGTCGTTGGAGCCATTTCGCGCAACCTTCATGAGCTTCAAAACAATGAAGGAAGCTACTTATCGATTTACGACCAGCCTGTTGTTCCTCTTCAGGTTCTGTTTCGTGTGACATACATCACCGATTTTTGCCTATGCGGAACCTAAAAGTGGTTTAGTTTCATGAGTCTTTTTGTGTTTATTTTATATTTTGCAGGATCCTGTGGTTGATTCAATTAAGAATGCAGTGGATAGGCTCACACATTCAACCAACTTCCTTAACTTCATGGCTCAACATGCTCTAATCATGCAAGACGAAGACCTACTGATTCCCCAAGACGAGCAAGCGGATCAAGAAGAAGGGAGATACCACTTCATGTCTCTTTTGTTAAACTTGGCCAACACGTTTCTCTATATGGTCAATACATATATCATTGTTCCTACAGCAGATGACTACTCCATGAGCCTTGGAGCTGCAGCAACTGTTTGTGGTGTTGTGATTGGTGCTATGGCAGTTGCTCAGCTCTTCTCTTCTGTTTACTTCAGCGCTTGGTCCAATAAATCTTACTTCAAACCGCTTATATTCAGTAGTATCGTTCTTTTCTTCGGGAACCTGTTATATGCTTTAGCTTATGACTTCAATTCATTAGCACTTCTCTTGATTGGCCGGCTTTTCTGTGGGTAAGTCTCTTTTTAGACTTGTGTTGCATATTTTCTTTTCATGAGACGTTGGCTAAATTATCATATTTATCCGTTTTGTAGGTTTGGTTCGGCTAGAGCAGTGAACCGAAGATATATAAGCGACTGTGTGCCTTTGAAAATCCGGATGCAGGCTTCAGCGGGTTTTGTTAGTGCAAGTGCTCTAGGAATGGCTTGTGGTCCTGCTCTTGCCGGTTTGTTGCAAACTGATTTCAAGATAAAAAATGTTACATTTAACCAGGATACATTACCTGGTTGGGTTATGGCTGTTGCTTGGCTATTGTACTTAGTCTGGTTAGCTATTTCGTTTCGGGAACCCGCACGTGAGCCTGAAGAGATTCATACCTCACAAGAGTCTAACTCCGGTATGGAATTAAAGAGAAAGATGTCTGGTTTTTTTTTCCTATATTCTTATCTGATTAGAGCAAATGTTTTTGGTGAAGCTGATCAAGATGGAAATATGGAGAAAGGTCTTAAAAACCCGCTTTTGCTTGCATCAGAAGAAACAGAACATGATGAAGAAGATGATGGTGATGGAAGCGAAGAATCTTCTGAGGATTCGCGTAAACCCGCTAACTCCATTGTGGCTGCTTACAAACTACTCACTCCTTCAGTAAAGGTAACTAAAACTTAATTTAATTTACAAAAAAAGAGTCAATTTACTTAATATTTGAG
Organism: Turritis glabra; assembly: GCA_900406565.1. NCBI lineage: Eukaryota > Viridiplantae > Streptophyta > Magnoliopsida > Brassicales > Brassicaceae > Turritis > Turritis glabra. The sequence continues at coordinate 3,523,728 of OVBN01000243.1, read as the reverse complement.
TGTTCAATTTTTTTTCTCAAAAGAGGTGAAAGATGACAACAATGTATTTCTTTTAGGTTCAATTGTTGATATACTTCATGCTTAAGTACGCGATGGAGATTCTACTATCAGAATCAAGTGTTGTTACCACATACTACTTTGGTTGGTCCATGAGTTCGGTTTCCATCTTCTTGTTCTGTCTCGGTCTAACCGTTCTACCGGTCAACCTCGTTGTTGGAAGCTATATCAGCAACATGTTCGAAGATCGGTAAAGATCCCTGCATATGTTATTTTCTTGCTTTTGTCCCCTTGCGGGTTACCTGAAAATGTGAATTTCTTGTTACAGGCAAATTCTGTTGGCGTCAGAGATTATGGTTTGTGTCGGAATAGTTCTCAGCTTCCATGTAGTGATCCCTTACACTGTGCCACAATACGTTTTCTCAGGATTTATCATGTTTGTTTCTGCTGAAGTTCTTGAAGGTAAAAGATTGATACGTACATGTACCCCTAAAACATAACTTTAGCTACGTTTTTACCCGAAATCGTTCTCAAGATCAAATTTTTCATGAATCTCTTGCGTTCTTGAGGGTAAAAGATAGAAACTTTCCCTCTTTCTCATTTGAAAACATGTTTTTGGCGGGGGGTTTTGTAGGTGTGAACTTATCATTACTATCGAGAGTGATGTCATCGAGGCTGTCACGTGGGACTTACAACGGTGGGTTATTGTCGACGGAAGCTGGCACGATCGCACGTGTGATAGCTGATGCGACGATCACTTTGGCCGGTTTCTTGGGACAGAGTATGCTTTTGAATGTTACTCTGCTTCCTTCTTTGATAATCTGTGTCGGGTCAATCGTAGCTACTTGTTTTACTTATAACTCTCTGTATTAGTGCTTCTTTCACATTTTGCCCCATAGAAATCAAAGCTTTGAAATTAAGCTAACTCCTAGGTCCGTTTGTTTCTCTTTTCTTTTGGCTTTTACTTTGATCTCTTAGTGAAAGTTTTGTTTTTATCTGTTTGTTCATTCTAGATCCATTGATGATAAATACTTTTGCTGTTCTTGGTTGTACAACTTGTACTGTTTTTTGCTACACGTTTATAGATCTTAAGTGAGTTTAACACTAAAAAACCAAAAGTAAAAAAAAATGAATGTAAAGTGTTCCAATATTTATCTGATTATAAGAGCAAAGTCATCTTTGGTGAAGCTGTTGAAATTGGAAATGTGGAGAAAGGTTTTAGAAAAATAAGGTCGTTGTCCGCAGAGATGAAACACATATGGGCTTCCATTTCCTAAAGAAACAAACAAACTAAAAAAAAATATTTAGCAGTGTATTCCAATAAGTATTCATTAACTAAGTTTTGATGGCATAGAAATATTAAAGATGGAGAAAACAACAAGTTATAAAACTTCATAACTCTGACCTGGATTGCATAAGTATCAAATCTTACACAACACAAAATACATGGCATCAAATTTCACTTTCAGGAGAAGCTAAACTAAATTAAGTCTCATAAGAAGGGACCATTGATCCCTGAATTGCATAAGTTCGTCATTGAAAGTAGAACTAGGACTAGCTTTTATACCTCACCCGTTAACAAGAAACCATAATGACGCACACAACATGCATCAATTCAAAATTGTAGCTAGGAAACTCTAGTTTCCTCCTAACTCTTGTATGCCAGGGATCTAATCACATCACTCAACACATTGATAAATATATCATTAGTATTCCAATCATTACCCAAATTTTCGTCAAACTGCCAACAACCATCAAGTTACTTAATACCTTAGTTTGATCTAAATAGTATGTAGCTACTCACACTCCCTCAGATGAATTGGTGAAACACATCAACTAAGAATATTAACCGAATAAGTAACTACTTTTCTTCTCCTTGTGTACAAAATCAAACATTGCAAAATAAGAATAAATCAATCAAGGGAATGTGTAAATCTGCATTGACTAACAAGACTTGGAAAATAAAACTGACTCCGAATAAAATACAAATTAGAAAAAGGAAGATTTTTCTCTCCAAATAAAAAGAGACCACGTAATAGAATATACGACAAACAAAACTAACTAGAATAGAAAACCCTTCAGCTCATATACAATCTAGAAATGAAAAAATCTTACATGATATTGGTATGGTCTAAAAAAACATATACACAAAATGAAAACGATCTAAAAGTTTGATGTATATTTTAGTGTTGGTCGTCAGTGTTTAGGATTCGGTCATCAGGACCTCTTGATCTCAACTTGATTTTGATATCATTATATTTTGTCGGATCTTGTACTATTTGCAAGAGTGGCCTAACCCCATGTTTTTGTGTTAAACTAGTATATGAGAAACACATAACCAAAAAGAAAGTTATTATTACAAGAAAACTGATTATCTAAAAACTGGATTTCGGTTTCATGTTTATTACCGAGATAGTTATTGAATATCCAAACTTATTTTTTCTTAGTTAGCTAGGCAAAGTACTATGTGCAACTACATCTTTGTTAAATTGGTTTTTGACAAAAAGATTTTAGATCGTTTGTTTAAGTTTTGTTAATATTAATTATAAAAACAAATCCAAGGTAATATCTCAAAGAGTTGTATCAAAAACATCTTGATGAAATTAAATATGTACACATGTTGTACTTTGAATTTATTTTATGTCTCTGTGTTTTGGTAATTTTTGATGTTATATTCAAATGTGTTAAACGATAATGATGTGAAACTTAAACAAACAAAAAAAAGTTTTAAGCATATCTAAAATTTTTTTGTATAAAACCAAATCAACGAAGATATTAAAAATAAATACATTTTGTGAATTTACTGTCACTTTATCATCTACAACTTTGTAATTATTACAAAGTCACTACCTAAACTTGGTTAGTCTTGATCAGGGTTGAATAGAGCTAGCAACTTCTTTGGCAATTCAATCTAAAAAAGCTGTGATATTCACTTATATTTGTGTCTGGGCTACGATCATGGCTTCTAATTTGTATTATATGAACCCCTTAGATTAATGAAATTTATTTTTGATTAGATGTGTTAAAAGATCCATGAAATACTAACCTTCACCATTTTGTGTTTCAAGTCAAGATTTTGTTTTCATTGATATCATGTGTGATGTTTCTATTCGTTAATTGCCGATTAACGATACCAAGGCTCAATCATTTCATAAATCTTGCTAATACCTAGTCTATAAACGCGATCAAATATGACCACGAGCAAGTAGTAGACCATATGGTAGAATTGCAATCTGGCATGATAGTCACATCTTTTCTTTTAACGGAAGATAATACAGGTAATAGTAATGATGATGTGGGTAATGATAGTGATAAAGATATTGACAATGTGGTAAATGATGGTGGTTTGCAGATTAATGAGTCTCTTGTGATAGTGGATGCTGACTTGGTGCAGATTTACGGTGATGAAGCAAATGAGCAAGCAAACAACGAGGCAGATAATATTGAGGTGTTTGAGGTGGAAAAGGGAATGGTGAGGTTGTTGAAATGAATAATGAGGTTGTTGAGATACATAATTATGAAGATGAACAAGCAAATGTTAAGGTATCGATAGTGAATGTTTAACTTGCTGAAGTGAATGATGATCCGGCAAACATGAATCCAAGAATGAGAAAAATGCGCGATAACGACCAAAAACAATGGAGGCCAATGAAGAGAATCATGATCAAAAGAGCACATTCTCTCATATATTATATGATACGAGAAGTGTGAGCAACTTATCTTGTATATGCGTATCCTAATATCTGCAAAAAAAAGACGATGTGAATTGTTGATTTCATGATCATATACAAAAATGGTACAACAACTTCTTGGTTTGTTAAAAGACATAAGAACGGTCAGACGTATGTAGACACCGAGGATAATACAACTTCGTCGGAGGAGAACTCAATTTGAGATAGATTGTGAATCTTAGTATTCGAAGCCATTTCCAAAAATATTCTCAAGGTCTGTAGGGTTTCCGCTCTACCATTTTTAATTCCACAAATTCTAATATCATTTTTTCCTTTAAAATAAAAAAATTTAAGAAACTTCATTGTTAGTTACGAAGTATATGACCACACATCTAAACTACATTAATCTTTAATTACTAAACCGAAAAATCGAATTTGCATAGTGGCATACGGAAACAAACTAAGTTATGTGACCAATAGCATCACCATCATATATTGTCTTTTGATTTGACTCAATATTATCGGTGGACGTTGGGTCATTCGTCAAAATTGTGCATTTCTACTTGATAGCTGCTTCTTTCTTGTTCAAAGTCTATTTGAGTGGGAAAAATTCATGTGATAAGCAATTGGATTTGTTAGATTTTAAATTTTCTTCGTTGATTTTTATGGGATGATTTTGGTATCAATACTGAAAAAGGAAAAAAAATGTCTGAGTCAAATCGAAAGACAATAATTGATGGTTATGACGTTGGTCACTAAACTTATATTTGTTTGTGCATATTTACTATGCTAATTATTTTTTTGTATTAATATATTTATTTAGTTTAGATGTATGATCATTTGATAAGTTATATTTCGTGACAATATTTTTTTCAAACGTTTACTATTATCTTCTATTTACCAAAAGAGAGTTATAAAATTATTCTCACCATTTTTGTTTTTCATTTATATAATTCTACTATTCCATTTACCAAATTCTTTTAGTCACAATATATATATTCTTATTATGTTAAAACCAATTGCCAAACATATATAAGTACTACTAATCTTACCATAATTAAATATTTTGAATTAAACTATATAAACAAATATTAAATGAATTTCAACATCATAAAAATTCTTTCCTAAATTATAAACATTATATTACAAATGCAATATTATATGCACAAACTCTTTTTTTTTGTCAACATTATATGCACAAACTTATGAATGACATAAATGATATTTAATTTGTAAAGTATAATCCATTCAATTATTTTACTTAAAGTTGATACAACATTCTCTTATAAATATCATGTACTATGAACATATCCATTCATTTACATCCATTCATTTAACCAATATAAATTTTCTTTCAAAATAAAATAAAATAAACATAAACATAAATTACATATATATATATATATACTATTTATATATATATGTATAATTTATAAAAAAAGTATGTTTATGGAAACAAAAAATATTTATTATTTTTTCATTTCAAAGTTATTAAACCATTGATCCTCTATGGTACAAATTCGATCCGGAAATCCAGTGATCTGAAAAAAACTTTGTTTTGATTTTCGAATTGTGTTTAAATATAGATTATAAAATCAAACACAACTATTATATACTCTTGAATATAGTAAAATTTTTCAATAAACTAATCAAAATATATATATTTGATTTTAAATATAACTATATAATATAAGATTTGACCATGTATAGCACGAATTCTATTTTTGGCATGGATTCTTACCTAGTTATTTTCGTTTCCTGAAAATTAGTTTACCGTATATTGTTAATATGATCATTGTTCACATTCACCTTTGTGGTTTCTCTAGCTTTCAATTATTCCTTAATTTAACGGACTTATTTAAATACACAAACAGACAAAATAGATTTCCAACAAGTTCCAAATTCTCATTTGCATGAGTAAATCAATAGTAAATAAAAACAGAGCATACAAGTCCCTAAATCATAGTAACAACAAACTTATAAAACGATTAAAATGGTGCATAGTAACATAACATTTTCAGGTGACTTTAACGATTTGTTCCTTTCAAGAATCAGTGTCCATTGGCTACGGATCCATCGTCACCTTTCTTGCCATAGAATCTCCGGTACAAGGAATCAACCTCTTTCAGATAATAAGTTCCCGGAGCCAAAAGGTCTATAATACCCTCCTTGCTTGTCACAAAGTCTTTTGCTCCATACCTATGTTCCATTAGCTTCATTGTCTCCACAAATTTCTCTGGTGCATACTGCAATAAACAATCCCCGAGTCGTAGATTAATGATAAAATTCAGGATGTTAACTAGAAATGCGGTTTTGCTACCGGATGTTCACTCTCAGTTTAACCAATCCAATCCAAACCAAATATAGGTAATGAAATTATTTGAATTCATTTCTTCCGTATCCGAACTAAACCGTAATCGAACCAAATAAACCGATCAAAACCTCAATTTCTTTGAAAATCTGTTATTAAAATCCCTTCTTGGTTTACCTCATGTCTAGCCTTCAATTTACCGCCCACATCCATTACAGATGCCATGTTTGGAAGGCTGAAAGGGGACTGATTGTCGCAGAGGCGTAATGAGAACATTGTTGCGGTTGAACCACTTCCATATGAGAACATAACCACCCGCTTTCCCGCCTATACAAAACAACCCAAACACATGTAACAAACTTCACACCAAATGTAGGATTTCAATATAGTCAGAAGAAGCAAAGTTTTGTTTTCTTTTATTACCAAATCGTTGTGTTTATTGTGGATCAGGGAGGCAAATGCAGCGTAGAGTGAAGCGGTATACATGTTACCGACTTCCTTCGGTATTAAAGTCGTCGGTTGCACTTTGGCATCATAAAATGATTTCGCAAGTTGTTGTGACACCTGCAAAATAGACAAGATCGCTTAGCTTTTAACTTGGTTTTCTCTCTGTATCAAAGGCAAAAGAAAAGGGAAACAATGAAAACCTTTTCAAGATCACGGCTATGGTAACTCTCGTCGAGGGTCAAAGATGAATAAGGGGTGAACTTTTCTTTGGCAGCCTCGTCAATGGAGCTGCAATAGAGGAAAGAATATGTTACTCATGATCAAACAAGTAAAGAAGTTACAATCCGAAGACACAATTTAGAGGCAAGAACCTTGCGTTTCTCAAGAAGTCATTGTACAAGAGACGGGCAAAGCTTTTCTGTACAAGCTGCAATAGCAGAAACAAGAAGGCGAGTAAGAGACAATTTAAGTAGAACAAAGCTATTTTTTTGGAGGATTAAGAAAATTACTTTATTGTATGGAGAATGGAAAACAAAGTAATCAGCATCATTGATGGAAAACTCTTTGCCCTCGATTTTCTCGAACCTAATATAAACCAAAGAACTGAAATGAGTCACACACAACACCTGAAAGAAACTGAGTTTTTGTAACCATGAAAAACAAAACACTTACTTATTGCATAAATGTTTATAGCAAGAGTCAAGAGCCATAAGGTAGCAAGTCTGTGAAAGCTTACCATCAACAACCTACAAGAACACGAGACACGTTAACCAATAAAAAATTGATTCTCCATGCCAAATACTTGAGATTATGCATTGAAAATTTACCGGGTACTCGCTAGCAAGATTGGGCTTGTAAAAGTCATAGACATGAGCCATGTGGCTTCCTCTCAATTTGCTTTCGAAAACTATAGGAGCATCAGGTCCTATCAACATAGCAATAGCTGCTGCTCCTCCAGTGGGCCTCGCAGGTCCTTCTGCATAAACCTGAAAGCATTAAAATATAAACAGGTCAAGATTTATGCAAAGACTCTTAGGCATAATAAAAAAATATATCTGATGTCGATGTTATACCGCACTGTCAGTACAAATGACGAGGCCATAACGTCCATCCCATGAGTTACTCTCAACCCAATTGACACAGTTCAACAAAGCTGCAGTTCCACCATAGCAAGCATTGGTCGAGTCAACACCTTCGACGTCGGTGTTTCCACATTTCTGTTCATTCCCCAAAAACAGACAAATTTTTACTCTCTATTTACATAAAGAAACTTGGCCGGTCCTCGGATTCTCAATCGCAATTGAGGTCAAAAGAAAGTATAAATACCTCAAAGAGCTGCATCAAGAAGGTCTTGATAGACTTGCTTTTGTCAATGACAGTCTCACTTCCTACTTCAAGACGCCCGATTTGCTTCGGGTCAATCTTATACTTGTCAAAAAGTGATGTCACCGCATTGAAACTAAGAAACACGACCAAGAAACAGATCAATTCAGTCTTTGCAAGAAAATACACATATGCAAACAAAAAAAACAATTACCTCATAGAGATAACATCTTCAAGCTCAGTGCAAAAAGCTAAGCAATCTTGGCCAAGTCCAATAGTGTATTTCCCTTTGCTTGCTCCATCATGTGCTTCCAACGCTTCCTATATAGCAACAATAACACATTGATCAGCAATTTCAAATATCAGAATCAAGAACTGAAAAACAAGAGATTTAACAGAATGTTGTAGATCACTTGCTTCTTCTATTAGCAGATAGAAAAGAAAAAAAGGTAATTTCAATCTCAATAAGAACCACAAAATTGTAAAAAAAGGTTTAAACTTTTTTCCAATAGAGACTTAATGAGAAACCTCAGGATCAAGGACCTGCAAAAAACCCTTTCAAACTCCTAATATTCAATCAAATAAACACTCTTCAATCACTCTATATCAAGTAATATCACCAAATCTCAGACCTAGCTGTAGAGATCTCAAGTTTGATAAATTTAAATCAGAATCCTGATTTTTTTAAATCAAAATATAAAATTTAGCATTCTCTGTCTTCATCGTATACCAAACTCCGCCGCCATTACCAAAAAAAAAACCAGAGACAATGATTAAGCATTCGAAAAATTACATAAAGTTTGAAGATTCGTCGAAAACTTTACATAAAGTTTGAAGATTTATGAAATCAAAAGTCAGAGGGAGAATTAAACTGTATCCGAAACGCCAAAAAAAGCACCAACAGAAACAGAGTATCAATGCAATATAGCTCTAATAAAAACGTAATAAACAGATAAAATCGAAGAAAAAAATAAAAACTTGGGCTTTTTTGTTTGTTACCTGTTGAACACAGGTGGGAGGGAAATAGATGTCCATAGCCAAAATCCCAACGTTCTTCGCCATTGTTCGGTGATGCAAACGAAAAGAACTCTTTTTTTTTTTCTTTCCAGGAAATGAAATCGAAAGGTTTGATCTTTGAGAAGAGAAGAGAAGAGAAGAGAAGAGATTTGTGAAGCTGTAGAGAAAGAAATGAATCGGTTGAAAACAGAAAATGAAAACTCAATTTGTTAATAAACAAGTCCACGAGAAAAATTAGGGGAATTTTTTTTTTTTCCTAAAAAAACAATTATATCATTTATTTTTTGGGTCAACAAAAATACTTGTACAGTTGTAATTCAATTTTTTTTTTGGGGTTCGAAATTCAAATTTGATGGTTTTGTTTTAGTGTTTAAAGTTTAAACCAACTGAAAAATGCCAGATAATATATTTTGGTGGAAAACAAATTTAATTGTAATATTTTGTTGTAACTAAATGCACTTTAGTTCAAAAATTTAAGATATTAATATATTTTTTTTTCTTCTGGGACAGCTACATGTGAAACAAAAGAAATGGATGTTTTAAAATAGAAAAATAAATATGTCATTTCAAATACTTACTTACCTGGAAAATGGATATATTGTGAGAGAGATTGGGGCAGGGTGTTCTCCCGAATCTGGACAACGCAGACTTCGTGAGTTAGCTAGCTCCCTCGTGCTTCTCTTTCTTTCTTTAATTTACCCTCTTTTTTTTTATCTACCACTTTGCCACTCACTAATTTTGGTTTTTGGTTTTTGGTTTTAAGTTTTGGAGTCACTTGGTTTGTGATCAATGGTAGAGTAGCTTTACAATAACATAACTTGGCTTAGGTAACTTGGAGTTAGGTTTCAATCTAGTGTTAGGAATTTGGATTATTTTTGAATCAACGAAATGGATAAATAAATGTTGCAACTTTCAACATGAATGCAAAGTCACACGGATCCTTCTACCTTTTGTTTTTTCTCATGAAGTAAATATTGCAACTTTCAACATGAATTCTGATAAAGAGTTTAGGAATTAGGATTTGATGGTATGACATGCCGTATATTCCAAAGGTGCTACAATATTGTGGGATTGCAGTAGTACATACAGTGCAACATTTTTGCTAATTCGATAATATATTGACTAGTTCATAAACAAAACCAACATCCAAAAAAATCAAACCGAAGCAAAATAAATCTCGAATACTATTTTCACTACTAAAATTGTTTTTTTTTTTAGTTTAGTGATATTGAAAAAAGTTTTATAAAATAGTGGTATTTCAAAAACTAAAAGTATTTCAAGATATTGTTTTCGGTAAATTAGAGCTACAGTACTATGTGGAGGATAACATTAATTAGTTAGATTAACTCCGAACCAACTCAACAGCATGAAAAAGTCATGAGTCGTACATTAATTCACACTATCTATCAACCTCCTAAACCAATTTTGTTTTTTTTACATTCTACAAGTATTGATTCTATCTGTTATCTAGTTTTTATTTTATGTTTTATTCTACCTGTTATCTATTATCTAGTTATTAATAAGTAGACTATATTTAATAGCTTCACCCACGATAAACTAGCGCATATTAAGTCATCAACAACATGGAAACATCACGTTTGCGTAAAACTAACAAAAGATTAAAATGAATATAAGTTGAATATTTTTCTAATATTTTGTGATTAGCTGGTTACTAGATCAGACAGAACATGGTGGGATGAGTTTGGAGAGTTTGGACTTTGAAACATGTGAAAACATTGTCGTTTTCATAAAGCTATAACAATCTCCCTAAGACCTTGGAATCTCCGCCACCGTCCGATTGAGATCTATCATCATCCTCTACCGTCCGATTTGGTTACCACAAACAATATTAAAGAATGTACTATTTGACCAGTTTCAGTCTTTCAGACCGTCTCTCAGTCTCTCAGATGAGTCGGATTCCGCTTACGTCACGATTTTGTGGGACCTAACGTGATGACACGATCGGTGGTTACACAAACTCGTGGTTATACACGTGAGGGGGGTAGGTAGGTTCGATACGATATCACTGTCTTCAATTATTGTATTAAGTGTATTTGATGTCCCTTTTTTTCACAAGTGTAATATTTTATTAATCATAAACCAGACCATACATGGGTTATATTAGAAACCCCACGAAAAGTTTACAGAAATATTTGAGACCCAACAAGAGTTTATCAATTACCGCCTACTGCAGGAATTTTTTTGTTTGGACTCCACCCAAGCCCACATGTCAACAACTAGATATAAACACGACGTGTGCTGGATGAGTAATCGTATTTCCAACATCAACCTCCATCATCAAGTATCGATTTCGGTGAGAAGGTCATTGCCGAAATACAATCAATCATTGATTCTTTTGTTTGTCACCGTAGCTAAATCAATCGAAACTTTAATATATAGGAACTTAACAGTTTGAACGCAATCATAATATGCATCGAAAGATTCTTCTTTCCTTCAAACCAAGACGCAATCATCTCTGTAAGTAATGATTTCTGTAAACAGAGATCTCAAAAGAAACGAGCCGAAGAAATCCATTTTTAAGTGACACAACACCTAAAACATCATCACCAACCTAGATCAAATGATATTATTGAAACAAAAAAAAACATAAAACGAAACCGGCCGAAGACATCAGAAACACGACGACGAAATCGCCAGACAAAAGCCGGCGGCCAACACTGCTGTAGAAGCTAGTCGATGCCGGAAAGGAGCCGGATAAACCGGACAGCAAAGATAGAACGGCAATATGAGATCATGATCGGACTTTACCGAAAAATTGCTCTAGAGAGTGTCTTCTTATAGTGTATCTAAAAATATCTTAAAGACATATTACAAAAATAACAATACTTCCTTCATGTCCAATTATATATGGTTGTAAACTTTTTCGCCTAGAAAAAGACATTGAAATTTAAATTGTACTTTTTTTACTAAAGAGATTTTTTTTCTTCAACCAACTTTTCTATTGTTTTTAAAATCCTTAATTATGTTGTTGTTTTAAAAAAAAAAAAATTATGTTGTTCACTTTGAAAAAGTTTACCAAAGAAAAGATAACGAATTTGCTTATGGATCAAGCATTGATAGCTCACTTGATTAGTAAGGATTTTTTTGGAGGAAAGTTGAGTCCTTGTATCCAATTTTGAATCTTCGTTTGAAAATAATAGTTTATGCTTTAACAAGTATTATCAACCGTTAGTCCATAACCGAAGATACAAAACCTTTTGGTTTGACCAAAAAAACATGGTTATAGCTAACAAACTAAATAATTAACCCTAAATTTCAATCGACGAAAAATAAAACTAAAAAAAAGAAAATTTTTAAAGCTAATAAAATCATCTAATTAGTTGGGGAAAGCATGCCAATTTTCGAAAGTTTAAGACATATTGTTGTAATGAGATAATTAAGAATTTAAGATGTCTTAAACTTCATATTGTCATATTTTGATGCTGAGTAAAAATTGTTTTGAAACAACTTTATAATATCATCTTTCTTATCAATAAATTAAATTAATATAAAGAAAATCAAATTTAATTTTAAAAATATTGTGTTGAGAATACAAAAAAATATTTCCTGTGCAACAAAAAAAACAAACCGTGAAATAACGCAAACGAGAGTAGCGGTAAAAAAATCCAAAACACACTATGATAGATCAGTTGAAATAATTGTAATAAAGAAATTTACAGCTTGTAAATTTAAGCACAACTAGACCCTAGAGGCACACTTTCATTCAGATCACACTCAGAGATATTTCTTGAAGTGGAAGAAACAAAGAACAAATGTTGACACTACAAGGTGAGTTTCAGATGGTGAGGTTTTCTTGTAGCACAAGGAACGAGCCTATGATCTTGCCACCGAGATCTGGGAATGTCTCGCATCCAGGAAGAGAACTCACTTTGCCTGTTCTATCGACTTGAACTGGATACTTAAGAAGATGACCTGGCATCTCTGTAACCTCCTCTGCTGCATACTGTCTCCAATTGAGCTCACTCAATTGCCTAACTCGTCTCACGCACTCCATGTTCTCTGGCTCTTCGAAACCTTGCTCTAGAAACCCTAGATGTTCTGCCCATAACGACATTCTATATCCAAAGATCTGCAAGAAATTGGGACAAACCAGGTTTCAGACATGTTTTAGAGGACATACACTGGTGGGTTTCTAGTTTTTCGTCATAGTATGCTAACCCAGATTGAAAAGTAGCAGTCTCTGAAAATTTTTTACCTGACCACGAGGACGAGATCCTTTCATAGCCCATGAATGGTGTGGCTGATATCCTCCCATGGCGATTTCAGTGTCTCTAGTTCCTTCCAAGGATCTCTGGTTGATATTCGCGGAACCAATTAAGACAAATTCATCATCCACTACCATACCTTTGGAGTGAACATAGATCATGAATCTCCGACTCTTCAGAGCTTGCACCTAGATTAGTTTGTTGTTTCAGTGAGTAATCGAGGCCATTAAGCCAAAACCAAAGTTTCATAAGAAGACAGTTATATAGGTATACCTGTGAAGCATTTGCATTTGCATTTGGCTGAGGTGGATTCCGTGGACTATTATATACGCTAACTGTTCCATCCGGAACCTCTCTGGTTCCAAGACAGAAAAAGTTCAAAAAGTCTTGTGGCTCAAACTGGCCATCAAGACCAACTTCCACAAGTGCGTTGTAGATGGTTTGATACATCATTTGCATTGTTTTGTGCTGCAGAGATTATGAAAAGATTCCAGTATAAAGAAGGCAAGGTCATTTTTTTGAGCAAAAAATTGATAAATTATTTACCTGCCAGTAGAGAATTCTCTGAATAGGGTTACTTGTTGGAGCACCTTCCGGCCACATTGGAATGACAATATAAGCAGCAAACTTCTCCCTTGCTCTAATCTTATTAGCAATCTTTAGCGCGATTTCCATTGGGATTAGATTATTAGCACCTGCAATGCCAAAACTAATTGTTATTACTGCACGCATTGATTACAGATCTTGCCTTCAAAAGCTTTCAATTTTCTTACCCAAGTCCTTGTTCGAATCCCAGTTGAATGATGATCCAAGAAAATATTGGTTCTCAATGTAGATGAAGTGCTGAGCTGATCGTATGGCCTTAACATAAGCTGCGTGTATGCTCATATCTATGAGAATGTTCTTCCCACATAGAAGATTCTGTTCACAAATACATATTCAGTAGAGAATAGCAGCATGATAGTGATTGAAGATGACAAGCTAAAACTGTCTAGAGTTGTGCTTACTTTTCCAGTAGCTTCCTTTGGGTCCTTTGGAAACCCTTTGACTGAGCTTGAATCAATTGAACGGAAAATCTGATGATTAAATTATGGAAAGAAATGAGATTCCTTTTGTCACCACCACATATAACGATAATGCATCATGAATTATATGATAGTCATCATCACATAATGATGTGATTTGAACAAATGAGACTTGCTGCATTACCTGCACATGCCAAGACTCTGGATCATTCTCATTAGCAGAAGAAACTTCCGATAATCCCATGATGTCGGGAATTCTGTCTATCTTAAGCAAAGAATCATCAGAAGAGGATTTTAGTTTCCCAATTCCGCGAGGTTTTGAAGCCTTTAGCCAACGTTCCTCAAAATTAGCAAGCACATCATATGCAGCTGGACCATCAATCTTGCTGTGCAGATCATGCCATGGTTCTCTTGGTCCATCATTCACAGTAGTCTAATAAATAAACAGATTTCACACGGATCAAGAATAGTTGAATCTAATTCCAAAATTGCAACCAAACATGATATTTCTTAAATGGTTACCACAAAATTTGGGTTATGGAAGTCATCTTTATGGAGTGTCTTTAATGTCCTGAAGAGAGGATGCTTGGGAGTATCAAATCGTCCGTTGCACAAGTCTAGCCCTCCAACAAATGCTACGATCTTTCTTCTGTTTTGAGCTGCATCAGCATCTACAATCACAGTTTTTTGATGATGGGTGTAGATTGTTCCAACTTCCTGATCATCATAATGAGACTCAAATTTCAGACGATGAAGCTACATACACATGGGAGTTTAAGCTGCAATGCAGTAACTAATGAGCATCTTACAGATTTTTTTATGAAGCTGTGACCTTTCCCCCCAGATCTAGGACAAAGGAGAACTTGCACCGATGAATGCTTGAAAAAACGGCGAGTCTCCTCATCGCTTGTGTTCATAACTCCTTGCTACATGCAACAAAACACGAGCTTTCATTAAAACAACAGAGGATTATTGATTCAGTTAGTACAGACATGTAAAATGATATAATTGAAGCAAACTCATTGCTTTCCAACAGAAAAAAGTGTCAGAATTTAGGATCCGGATTAAATAGAAACACAGATAAAACAACTGCATATGAAAAATTACGAAGAAACATTAGACCTGCATATCATTTTCATTCAACATGCAAGCAAACAGAGAAGCAGAAACATACTCTTCAACAAGTTGAACAGAAAAAGTGTCATAACTAATAATTCAAAGCAGAGAATAAAGTAGAAGCACAGAGGAAAGTATAAAATGCAATTAAAACATTAGACCATTCAAATTTTGCATAAACAGTGAAGCTCCCTAGAATTAGTTATGGGATAAGCTTTAGATAATTAGATCCAAACTGAAAAACGAGAGCAATTCAGTGTGGATGTGGCTATCTGAAAATATATAGCTCCATAAGCTAGTTCGGTAAAATGTATAACATATATCATTATGGAAACCTTTTTCTCTATCCAAATACCAATCTACTAGCATATAGTTTATAGGATACACATCGTAAGAATATCTATAAGTTGATTTTATGGTAAGCAAAGAATGTCTTAAGCAGAGAAAACAGAGTTATGTAGATTCTTACTGTTTTAAATCCCAGAAGGCTCCTTGAAGTTGGATCATCCCATACCAAAACCAACACTCTAACACCTTCTTGAGATTTGTCTTTGAGCAAATCCCCTAATGTACCTTTGGTCGGATCATTGTTCCTACGAACCAGCCTAACCGGATGGAAAACTGACCAACCTGTGATATAAATCAACCTTCTTGCCTGTCTTATTGCATCAGCCATATCCTCCCAGCATTTTCCATGTATATACTGAATCCCACCATCGAGATGTACACTCGGAAGAGTACCGTCATCAACATGAGCATCCTGATACAGAGTAACCCTACCGCCTTTCCTCAGAGGGAAGTACGTACCGGGAACTCCTACACAATCATTACCGAAACCAACACCCATTTGGTAAAGTCTCATTCTTTCCATTGGAATGTACTGAATAGACAAACTCAACACAGCACCCTGTTTACAAGGCTTCCCACTACTATTAAGTATCGGAAAAAGCCCTTCGATTCTATTCCCCGAACAGAGCTGCTCGGTTGGGATTCCAACAGCTCCGATGATCTGTGATCCAATAATATCACTATCTTTCACCACAAAATGTACTTCCGCAGCACTATGAGCCACCGGTACATCGAAATGCTGCATCCACACAGGATTCTCACTATTGCTAATCACAAAAGTTCTACCAATCACAGCACCAGAGATAGAAACAGTGACATAAGGATCACTTGTGATCTTTGAGGACTTCTCACCTTCCACTTTGGTACTATTCCTCCGGCCTAATCCAGACAACATCCCACCAAGTCTGTTATGGAACCCATCCATGTTAGGAAGATGTTTAGCTTCCTTAACCCAAATGTCTAAGTTACCATGTAACAATTCAACCCTCAAAGAGCCACTACTCGTAGCAAACGGCACGAATTGCTGGCCGTGGCTTGACCCTCCTCCCATTGACATAGTCTCGGTATAAACCGGATGATACGCCATGAAAAACAAATTCAAAAAAACCCCCAAAGTAGGAAACTTTCAGTAGTCAGAACAAATCTCAAGCATAACCCAGTTTCAGTGAGACAAAAGCTCGATCACTTGGTGGGCAATAATCGAGATCAAGAGATAAAGAAAAAGGGTAAAACTTTGAGATAATACAGAGTCAGATCAAATCTAAGAATAAATGGGGATCTAAAAATGTGGAAATTTCAAATTAAATTTTCAGATTGTTATGTGAAGAAGAAGGTGGGAGGAAACGAAGGGAAACGTTGACTTGAAACGGAAGAATCGGAAATGTGAGCTGGAAAAAACATAAAGATTTTGGCTGCCGTTGTTGAACCGTTCTTAACTTTAGCCATTAATGATCACTATTTTACACTAATTTTTACTTAATCAAACACAAATGCCAAAATAAAATTAATTGTCTTTATTTATTTAGTGACGACGAAGAAAGACTTCCACTATGGTTAAGGCTGCTTTGAAACTCTCTTCTCTGGTGGTCCCTCGTTTGATGTAACTTCAATTTGATTGGATTGGAGATATTACTAATACTACTATTGATATATATGAACAACAAGTAAACATTCGACACAATCATTACATTAAATCATATAGGAGCGTAATTAATAAACTATATATGACATTTTCATCGTTGAAATCTTCTTTAATTATAAACCGTAAATTTCAACAGCTCTAGTGGATTCAAATTAATTAGATGCGGTCCTAGCACATCATTGTCTTATACAGACACACACAAAAGAAGTTGACCTTGTTAGTTGTAAAGACTGAGAAATTTGAATAGATAGATTGGGAAATAATCTGTAGCATCTTTTTGAATTATTATTGTAACCGTTACATTCACCGATTAGCACCTTGAAGAAGTTGGTGATTAGTCAAACCGAGCCGGCTAAACTGAATTAATTATAAATTAAAAAACATAAATTGACATCACAGATCATCGCCGTTACTCCGTCAAAAAAAACAAAAAATAAGCAGCGATCACAGTAACTTAACAGAACTAAAGCCAAATGGTAAACTTATACACTATCTCGTCTCCACTTCTCAAAAGGATAAAAGAAAGCTCTAATTTATGAGCAACAAAAAATAGTTTAGGCAAAGCGCAATTACAGTTTTTTTTTTTTTTGTTAAAACCAGACATTAAAAAGCTTTTTCAAGGAAAATAATTAGTTAGGGAAGAAAAAAAGTTGGAAATTTACAGAAGTGAAAATGAGAGGATTTACATGATTCTACATTTGCTATCTTTATCTTTAGGGGATTTGCCATCGTGTCTTGAAGACGCAGATGCTGCAGCTGATGATGGCCTGTGGCTGCTCCTTGGTACCTGCAATGGTCAGTACCATATCTGATCATTACCTTTCATGGCAACACCAAAAGAAGCATGGCTACATTATTTTCGATGAGATTCTGATTACGGTATGATCATTATCGATGTTACATCGCAATTGGTACTCGTAAACTCACCTTAGCAGGGAAAGTATAATGGACAGGAAACAAATGTACTAAACAGGACTTGCAAATTCGCTTGTTAAGGCTATATACTTTCTTACCTTTTCTTATAATCATTGTTGTATAGTACTGCAATGTGAAGTCACACCGTAATTTACCTTTTCTTATAATCATTGTTAACCATTAGTGTTGATTCATGCTCCTATAGAATAATGTTTTGTTATTCCTATCTAAATTATATTGTTATGAGTAGGAATAATTTACCTGTGGACCAGTGACCAATCGTGACGCAGCAACGCTTGTTGGTTGTGGAGTTGGATTACTGCGTGGGCTCTGGTCCTCGAACTCTTGTTGTTGCAAAGCTATTGCCAGTTGTAGATCAGAGCTGCATAGTACCATGGAAATCAAATAATCATAAACATGTTTTAATGAGGACAATTATAACAAATGCATAAATGTGTTTCTAGTGAGAGAC
The DNA here is from genome assembly GCA_900406565.1 of Turritis glabra. NCBI lineage: Eukaryota > Viridiplantae > Streptophyta > Magnoliopsida > Brassicales > Brassicaceae > Turritis > Turritis glabra. The sequence continues at coordinate 3,505,218 of OVBN01000243.1, read as the reverse complement.
AATGGGTTAGTGGTCAAAGAAAGGTATGAAATATTTACTTGACGTCTATGTCTGTGTCCGCCACATTGTTGATGCTGGCAAGATAATCCTGTGAGGGAGAACCAAAAGATAAAAAAATGATTAAAATGGTAAAAGAAGAAGATCTTGCGTAGCTTAGTGACTATGTTATGAGGAAAACATACAGCAGTATTTGTGACCGCATTTCGTTCATCCCATGTACCACTTGCGCCACCTGTGTTACTGTCAATCTTGAAGTCCTTGAAGGTGGCAGTCATGAATGCAGTGTCGCCATTAACCTGAAACCAGATTGCATGTCAATAGTGGTCACACCAAGCCATAACACTAAAGAGATTGTGGATATGATGATATCTCCTTAGAGGCCAAAATTAGCAGCTAAGACAAATAGTGAGTAGATAACTTTGCTGATACCTCGTTTAGTTTTTCCCAAACCAAATCAGGCTGATTCAGGTAACCTTGATCTGTAGCCAAAAGATAAAGTTCACCTTCATACTGAAAATATGACAGCAACAAGAAGTATATAATTGAATAACCTGTTACAATCCAAAAGATGGAAATGTCTATAAATTAAACTAACCTTGAACATGGTGCAGAAATGATTGTTGCGGAAAAAAACACAGAGTTCACGTTCTTTAAGGCCTTCTTGCAGGCGAAAGAGTCTGTAAGATATGATCAATAGTAAATGAAAGATAAGACCAGTGTAGTCAATGAAAGAATATAACTTCTCAACCATGAATAACACTACGCACCCACAAAAGGTTAATTGACTGGCACTATTCTTCATAAAGTTTCTGATTAGTTCACCTGGCAAAAATCAACAACAATGAATTAATATCTCAAGAATATATGGAAACATGTGAATTAAAGCAACGAGAGTATCACTATCCACAATAGCACGCATGTATTAGTTGCCCAAAATGTATGACAAGCACATCCCAAGTAGATCAGATAAAGTATAATTTACCTTCTTCTGCTGTGAGCCCATCCGTAGCCCTCCCTTCAGAAGAACAATCACCAACATTCTTCTCAACCCTTTTACCAAGAAGTGACTCACCTTCATAAACGGGTTCTTTGTCTTCACAAACTGGAGCCACTGTGTTTACACATTCCTCACCTTCGTACATAGGTTCATCGGTAGATACGGAGGAGGTAAAAGCATTGGGTACATCGTCATGCTGAGATGTGCAACTAATATCTGGAGATGCAATGGGCATTTGAGTAAGAATTTTCGTATCTAATATCTTCAGATGCAATTTTAGCTAGTACAAGGATATACGAGGCAGGAGTAGTTTAATTATGTAAAAAGACATCTATAAGGCTACTCCATCTATGAAAGAGCAAAAACTACCTGGATCAATAGAAGCTGCATCAGACTTGAGTAGACTCTCAGAACTGCGTTCCATTTTGGTTGACTCCACATTAGCCTTATCCACAGAGAGCGCCTCAGAAGTTGCATCGACAATGGCCTTTTTGCTGCTATTCACATTCTCAAAATCAAAAGCCGTTTCACCTCCAGATTCCTCAGAAGATAATTGATCATGGTTATGATCCTCACTTTTGATTGTAATCGATGTCGGAAATTCCCCAACTTTGACCATATTTCCATCATTTTCTGATGCTTTATCATCATCAGATTTAAACTGTTCTAGCTGACTGATATTAGTACCATGGGTGCTAGTTGGACTTGCATCTGAAAATGTGAACGCAGAGTCTTGATTGGTTGAGTCTTCATGAGTGTCCGGAGCTGAATCATTCCCCTGCCCCTGTGATAATTGCAAGGCTTGCAACAACTCTGTTTCTTCTTCAATATCCCCCTTTCTCATTCTACGAAGCTCTGCCGCCGCAGGTGGAGACTCATCAAAAGATCTTGTTTTCGAAAGACATGGTGAAGGAACCCCTAAAGCTGCAGTAGTTGCCGCAGCAAAATCAACAGAATCTTCACCGGGATTCTGATCGCCTCGAGCCTCTACATTCTGCGTCTCCAGTGCAACTAGCTCACCCATTAGAGCATTATATGACTTGCTGCCAATCGCATTAGCTGCTTCAAGATCCTGTAGGTATGCACAGGGGAAGTAATTATATCAATTCTTTTACTACAGACCCAGGATTGATATTGACACCATCTTAAAAGGAGTGCTCTTGACCACTGTTCCAATCCATAACGAGCCAAACAATGGATATAAAGAATAAAATAGCCTATGTTTTGTTTCTCAACTCTCAAGAAGATAAAGAAGAGAAGATGACCCCACATCTCAAACATCCCCACACAAAAGACGAGAGATATAAAAAACCATCAACGGCCTATACTAATGAAATTTCAATTTTTACACGCAGATGGAGCCATTCAGACAAAGTACGAAACAAAATGAATATACCTGGGGATCAACTATCCATCCATGATATAAGGGTATGTCTAGTAAATCAAATATTGCACACTCAGGTGTGAACTCAAAATCATCAATCCTGCAACCAGGTAAGGAATCATGGTTACGATAGGAATTTCTACATAGTCGAAGCAGAAACAGATCACAAAGTATAAACCTCCTAAATTTAATATTGACATCAATTCCAGTCGTAAGGCGTGGAAGAAGATCAATTGCATCAGCAATGTTCTGTTGCTGATTCTCAATATATCCTTCATCTTTGTTCTGCCATTGAGAAATTAAAAACATAACTTTATCCACATAGAATCAGGCCATAAGATAGTAAAAAGAACGGGCAAGAGAAGAAACCAGCTTATTACATTGACTTTACTATTGGAATCAATCAGTCTGTCGACCACGAGAGACAGCAATCTCTCTTGAGAAACCTCATAACAGTCAGGATTTAGATTCAAGTTGTTTCTCAAGAGAAGCACATTACCTGTTGCATCCCAAAAATCAATAACAATCAGGAATTCAAGTGTTAAATTAGCATGATTCATAATTAGACAACTACTTAGCATAAATTCTCACACTAAGCATCAAATCAACGATTAGAGAAAACACAGCGTAAGAACATTCATTACATTGTACGGAACCAGCAAACCTAACACCGACTCTTCAATTCCTTTTACAAATTCCACAAAATCAGTAACAAAAAAACCTAAACAATCAACGATCTCAAAACATAAATTCCACTTTCCAAACCCCTATTTGAAGTTTTAACCAACCCTAAGGTGAACGAAAATGGAAGAAGAAGAAGGAAGAACATACAAATTGCTAGCAAAGGACAAGGTCCATTTTCGTTTTGGAGAATGATAGGAGTGGTTCGTCCAAGGAACTGAATCGATTTCGTCTTATACAAAACCTCATCCGTAGTTGTTTCCTTTGGCAAATCTTGCTGCATCGTTTCTTGATTCGTCTGCGTTTCTTCGCTCGGCGAGTCTGAAGGCGGAGGAGGAGGAGATGAAGCGGTCGCCATTGATGATCAAACAAAGAAACTCGAAAAAATCGCTCGAGAAAGTCAAATTATCGATCGAAGAAGAAACAAAATATTGAAATTTCCGAAGAAATTTTTCTTTTTTTTTTCTGATCCAAATCGAAAGAGGAAGCGAGCGAGAGACCAAAAGAGGATTTAATTTATATTATGAGGAAGAAACTTTTCTGGTAAGGTGATATTGAAATTGGTCACATAACTAAACCGGTATGTACCAAATCAAAATTCCGGTATGGATAAAATTGCTATTGGTCAGCAATTATAGTAATGATCAATTTGGTTTCAATTTCGTTCCGGTATATGAATTCTGAGGATGGTTAAGAGCATTACGGGTTTGGAATAACCGATTTGGTAAAGTGGTATACTTAGTGCGTATCTTCTTGGGGTAAGAAGAGGTCAATTTAAAATTGTTATCATAACACCGTCATTTCCTAACAAAGTCATAATTAATCTCTTAATTGTTTTTTAATTCCTAATGAAATAATTTATGATATTTTTTTGACCAAAAAATCTCTTAATAGAATCTATTAAATTTTTCCGAAAATCTCTTAATATAATCATTTACGAAATAATTAGTAGTAGATCACGTGTTTTTTTATATTATAGTCCTACACACACAAAAAAAAATTATAATGGTTTCTGACACAAAAAGCTATATGAATATGTGTTTCATTTGACAAAAATAAAAAAAAGAAGGAAGAATATTAAAGTGTTTAATGATATAAGGAATCTACAAAAATAGTGGGCCGATCTGAGTGTTTGGGAGAATGTGGTCCACTCTAAAAATGGTGTGTCTTTCACTTTGATTGTTTTTCTTTTAGTATTATTTCATATTGTTCAATCTTTTTTTGAAAAAGTCAAATTGTTCAATCTTATAAAAGAGTTTGGTTTGCTCTGTGATGGTTTTAAGGATTTTTATCTTTCCTATATTTCATGTTCTAAAAATTGTAGACCATATTGTTTAGCATGTGTTTCTAGATCGAAATTTAAAGATATCTCGTTTGTAAACTATTTTTTCTACACTATACTACTAATTAATGAGTTTCTTTTTAATTTAAAATTGAATGGTTTTAAAAAAAAACTACACTAATTTATACGTTATTAGAAAATTTGCACACCGTAAATTTATATTAAATTACATTGTCTAACATAAATTATAAAATAAAAATTTGCATGCATATGGCGTTGGGCCGTTGGCAAGACCAGCTGGGTATGGTGGGTACGGTGGGTAAGGGCCCGGAAAAATGATAGGACTCAAAATCTAATAATAAAAGAAGTCCAACATTTGATTTTAGCTAACTTTTAAAAAATTTCTTTTGATAAAATTCTTTATGCATTGATTTAAAAAGCGGAAAAGAAACACCATTATTTTACAAAGGCTCTCTAAATAACAAAAGCCCATCGAAATATCTAAACTAAACCAAAAAAACGAAAGAAAAAAAACCAGAGAGTTGTATGATTTCACTTGCAGTTTGAGAGTTATGAGATTGTAAAGCTGAGATTCAATTTTTGATAATCCTTTATACTCAGAGAGTACCAGATTTTAAAATAAATTTGATAACTTAACATTAATTTGAACAATTTGCCCAAAAAAAAAAAAAAAGAATCAGTTTGAACAATTTTTTAAGGGAGAATAAACTGATGAAGTAATAATATAGTATCATTCTATTTCACAACCCTTGTACAAGCCTCTCAATCAGTCAATGTGTTACTTTTTAATGCTGACTTGTATATGGGCTGTAATTGAATAGTAAAAAGCCCAAAAATGTCATATCTTCTAACCTTCATTGTTCTCGTTTATAGTAAGCGCTATATTACACATGATTAACATATTCGTTAATATTATTATTTCACAAACAGCTCCCATAATTTCTTTGGTTAAGGGTTATAGCGAATATGTGATTTCATAAACACTGATTGGTAAAGTAGAAAAAAAAAAGATAAACAATAAATATTAACTATCAACCTTATCTCAAAAACAAAAAAAAAAACAATAAACATTACAAACAATTCTCAAAAATACCACTAAAATAAGTTTTTGTTTCAAAAGTACCATCACTAATTTCTTTTTTTTAAAATACCACTAATTTTTTTTTTCCGAAAATACCACAAAACTAAAATTAATATTTAAACCTTTAAAACTAAATCCTAAACCCTAAAAACTAAACGGTAAACTCAAAATACTAAACCTAAACCCTAAATTTTAAATTATAAATTTTTAAAATTCATTTTAAATGTTTGTGATATTTTTGGACTAAAAATTTTATAATTGTATTTTTGAGAAAAAAACTAATGATAATATTTTTGGAACAAAAATTTAGTTTAGTGGTATTTTAGGGTATTTATCCAAACATTATATGATATATACATGATTTGATACATGATTTGAAGATATTAAAAGCTACGAGCCTACGGCTTTTGCATCATATATGTGATCCAATCAAGTTATTTTAGTGGTTGTACTTTTTCCACTGTAGAAAAAAAAAACTAAATTACAGTTGGTTAGCAATTATAGTAACGAGTATATATTCTCCACGTACGTATTTTGAATGTCAAATTATATGCTTCTTACATTAATATACCTTCAAATGCAAAGCGACAACTACAAACATGAAACCACATAATGTATCCCATATAATTTATCACACAATGTGAGTCTTTGATTTTCCTAATTTTAAACACATGTGTGTGATCTCTTTACCAAGCTTGAATCTATGATCATCAATCAATGCATTCTTTGTTAAGCATGGTATTTTAGTTTTGGAGTCATTCAATTATACCAAAACTATGATTGTGATTTGTGATTTGTAACATGCTCAATGACGAAACAATTGTGCAGCATCTTATTACCAAGCTATGCTCCGCAACTTTAACGACAAAAAAAGACCCATTAAGTGACATCTCCATAATGTTTTTGTTAAATTATTCTGTGTTAAATTTGTGGTACCAATCAAAACATATGTTTACTTCTATTATTGTATCATAATAACAAAACAAAAAAAAAGTCAAAAGGACTTGTGTTCATATGTTTTCTTCTTTTGTCCTAGTATTCATATATCTAAATCATTTTATGTATTTTTTTCTATTTTATAATCTTGTAAGTTTTTTCTTGCACCAGCGCTTTCTTTAATTGTACAAAAAGACATAATAAAAAGACTCATTTAATTATATCTGGCATAGTGGTCCAAAGCCACATTTGCATAGTGGTCCAAAGCCACATTTGTTTACCTCCCACACGAAGTTCGAAATCAGGCTTTGCTGATTCGATAACATAGAAAAAATTAACAGTGATTCAACTTTGTCGATATGAAAGCTCATTGTAGAACAAAAAAAATCTCATAAGAAAATAGCAACTACGACTTGTCTAAGTTTACAACTGAAAGTTGGGAAATGTTCACATAAGAAAACAAAGCCAGTAAAGATTTGAGTAATAAAAAATGGACTCTCCAAATCATTTTATAACAATAACAACAATTTAATTAATATTGCGGGGAAAAGCTTGTGGTCCTCACAGCGTGCAACACCTGTACCGAGATTAAAAAAGATGAATCAGAATAAATGCTAATTTAGTAAACAATTAAGGCATCCAATAGTGGCTAAGCCAATAGTGGCTAAGCACCTGCTTAGTGCTAGTAGAACAATAATTACAGTATAAAAATAATAAAGTTGGGCCAAAAAGAGAAGAATAAAGTAAAATGAGGGAGTGGGTAGAAAAATTAGAAATGCACCAAGTAAGGAGTGGCCATGAGTGCAAATAAAGAAGAGAGGATAGAGTGGCCATGTGAAGTCGTACGGAGTCATAATACGTATTACGTAGCATTGTTTTATTGGTTTATCACTGGCGCGTAAGAGTGGTTTTGTTATAATAATATGCTCGTACGAACGGACATCTATATCCAGATTATAATATATGTCAGAAATAGTAAGAAATTTAAATTTGGAATTCTGTACATATGTATTACTTTTTATTTGTATAAACTGATAGAATTGTGTATTACAAAATCACGTTTGCTCACATTTTGTGATAAATTCCACGAATTTTATTTGTATGGTATCATATAAGAGAAGATGGCTTGTTTTTGTGAATCTCTATTAAGAAATTGTTCATATATCACAATCCGCACTTAAATAGTGTGTAAACAGTTTATTCCATTTTTTCTTATGTAAGTATATTATCAGCCTAGTATACATAATTCTGTATACGATTCATAACTATCGTACACTTTCAAATTCCGATTACTGTCTAATCCACAATAGCAAAAAGTATACATAACATGCACATCAAAATGTACCACTTTAAATCGTATCTACTATTTATTTTCTTGCTTTAATCAGTATTTATGTTCAGGTTTGGAATCAAATCCCAATATATTTCAGTAATCTATTATTATTTATGTAATTATGTTACAGATAACAATAGCTAAATTTATATTACCGTTCATAACTACACATATGGATAAGTACATATTTTAGCTCTATTTATAGGAAAGTTATATGTTAAGGCAAAACTAATTATGATTGGGACAGAGTTAGACTAAGATATGGTCACATATCGAAACATTAATTTACACACATATATATATATTATAATATTTGGACCTATAGAAATGGTTATTAAAAATAGGGAAACGACTTATTTCTCCCTCAGAAATATCATATCGAATCATGTCCACACCAAAATATGACTTCGTTCTATATATTCTCCAGAAAATACTTGTAAATCTATTTATACCCGAAACAAAAGTTTTATATCTAAATCCCAATAAAATTATAGTTCTTATCTAATTACCCACATATATTGGTTATAGTCGGTTTACTGTTTACTTAACCATCTAACTAATTTACTAAACCGAATTAAAAACCCAAATCGGAAATTACAACCCGATTTCACCTCAATTACAACCCGATTTGTACCCAAACAAACCCGATTTCGATAACCATTTGGATAATCCAAAAACCCAGAATTTCCCGACAAAAAACCCCCAAATCGTAAAATCTCTTTTCCCATCTAAGAACCCTAGAAATCGATAACCCCAATTCGAGTTAAGAATTCTGAATCGAAGCTTGTGTCCGAATCGAGATGGCTCTAGTCCCACGAGAAGTACAAGCGACGGATGATTATGATGAAAAAGCAGAGGATCGAGATGAGTTTCACATTGCGAGGCTTGTAGAAGCTTTTACGAATGAAGAAGAATCAATCCGTCATGACCAGTATCCGGAGAGTGACGAGGATGAAGAAGAAGCTGGTAGAAAGAGAGATACAAATTCAAACGAGGTGCTGGTTCCTTGTTTAAAAATCAGACGTTCTACAATGGAGTTGCTTTCAAGGAGGCTGTTACGGATTATGTGCTCATAACCGGTTATAATCTGAAGCAGTACAGGTATGATAGGGATAAAATTGGGTTTAAATGTGTTGGCTGCAAGGATTGTGAATGGCAAGTATATGCTTCATCTCTTCCAAATGATGCAATGTGGAGGATTAGGATCTTAGTGGATAAGCATAGTTGCATTCCTAATGGGGAGTGGAGTTACTGAAGATAGAGCATAGAATGTGTGTTAGACACATTTATGCAAACTTGAAGAATAATCATGCTTCTAAAAAAACAAATGAAGAACTTGGCATGGAGTTACAATGAAGCATAATTTCAGCAGAATTTGGAGAAGCTATTGGCATATGACACTACGGTTTACAATGATGTCTTGAAGTCAAATCCGAAGAGTTGGTGTAGGGCATTCTATAAGATAGGCAGGTGTTGTGAAGATGTTGAAAACAATTCCACAGAGTCATTTAACAAGACAATTAACAAGGCAAGAAAGAAGCCGTTTGTGGCTATCTTAGAGTGTATAAGAAGACTTGCTATGGTGAGGATTGCCAAGAGATCTGCTATTTCGCATGATCATAAAGGTAAAAAGCATCTCTTCTTTCATGTTTCAAGTTTTTTAGTTATCTGAGTTTTTAATCATGTTGTAGGCTCTTCTGTTTCATGTTTCAGAATTTAGAATTTAGGAGTTGTTTCGGTTTGGGATTTTTACCTACTGCTTTTGATTTTGTGCATGTTTTGCTGTCTAATGCGACTGAATCAGCTCCAAAAGCTGAATCACCTCCTTCAGAGAGTAAAGATGTTATCCGTTTAAGGCTCTTACTCTGTTTTAATTTTTAATCATGTTGTAGGCTCAACTTGTTTTGTTCTTAGAATATAGAGGAAAGAAAGATCTCTGTCATGTGCTGGAGATATGGATTTATGTCTAGTGACTGATTTTTTTATTTGTGTTGTCTAGTGACTGAGTTCCGCACATACATGTGGAAGAAGAATTACACAGATGGACTTGTTCAACAAAGAGGAGCTCGATTTTGGCCTTCTACAGATGGTGATAATGTACATGTGCCACCAGCACCAGCACAACCTGGTAGAAAGAAAGTAACTAAGACTGACAAAAAGAGGAAGAGAGGTGTGAATGAGGGTCCAACCAAGAAGCAACCAAAACATAAGAAGAGAATCATGCATTGTGGAATATGTGGGACAACTGATCATAATTCTAGGTTCCACAAGAAGAATAATGCCACACAGGTTTGGCATTATGGGGTTTGCAATCTTATGTCTTCATGTCTGGTTTTTTTTTGTGGTTTATGATTCTCAAGGTCAGTTTTATTGTAGGCATTTGAACCTTCTCAAACTGAATCTTCTCAAAGCTATATCACTCAACCTTAGGCAGCATGAATGGAATGAAGAAGAAGCTTAAGTAGGACTAATTCAGTTTTTTTGTATGGAATGAAGTAGAAGTTTAAGTAGGACTAATTCAGTTTTTGTATGAAGTAGAAGTTTCAGTAGGATTTGGTTTTCTATATGGTCATAAGTAAAAGCTACAGTAGGATTCGGTGAAGAAGATGAAATCGAGTCGGGTTTGAATGGTTACGCGGGTTCAAATTGGTTTTATATCGGGTTTGAGTGGTTTTCTTTCGGGTTTGGTTCGTAAACCGATTAAACCCAGATCTATGGAGATTTAGATATAAAACTTTCGATTCGGGGATAAATAGATCGAGGTCATACTTTGGTGTGGAACTGATTCGATATGATATTTCTGAAGGGGAAATAGGTCGTCTTCCCTTAAAAATATTTGTCAAATATATTTATTTACCTTTAAATTTGATCTCTATAATTTTCTACCGTTGAAGCTATTTCACAAATTTTATGTTATACGCTTTAAATTATAGTCAATAATTTCCTGAAATATTTTACAAACAAAAAAAAAAGTTCCTCGAAATGGTTTTTTGGTAACGGAGATCAAACGGGAGAGTGTGAAGATTAGCGCTAGTGAAGATTCTTGTCCGAGAGGAGCTGGCAACCGACAGGGTTGCTGCCTGTCTTTAAGTGCATTTGCTCAACTCACTTTGACGGACACCGGATCTGTAGGTTGTCGGTAATAATGCACACGTGTCATGATCTTAACCGTTAGCTTTAAAATCCATGTTATCTTTTAATTACGATGATGAGGTAAGTGATAACGTACATGGTTGTATTATACTAATAGTCAAATACTACTTTAAATAATCACTTGAATAACAAAATATTAGCAATTGGAGCTTGAGCAAATAACTTTTAAACTTTATTTTTAAGAACAAACGAAAAGCTTTGTATCAATATTTGTTGTAAAAAAAGTTTTTAAAGCCAAAAATTTGCCAATCACATATTTACACTTTAAAAGTCCTAAAAGCACTCCTTGATTTTCTCACGGTCAATTTCCTTTTATTTGTTTTTGTTATGCTTTTCTTTTAAGTAACAGAGATTAAAAATTTTTAAAGTCACAGCCATCAAAATAGTAACCAATCAGTCCTTAATGTCTAACTTTTTTTTAGACTATTAAATTGTTTATATATACTGTAAATATATGCAACGCCACGAGAAACAAAATTTCATATAACAATTAAAATAACCATGGCATTGGAATATATTCTCCACCAATAATTTTGCCCTTATAATTTAATCTTTTACCAAAAGAAGAATGGATATCTTGTAATGCTTTTTCTATAATTAACTAGACCCATGTACTTTAATTAAGCACTTTGGTTTAGGGTTATACACTATTATAGGTATAGAGAAAAATATGGCAAAATATAAAATATATAAAGCCCCAAATTATATATTATCAGTTCATGGATATAAGAATAATGTAAAGTTTTTTCTTACATCTTTTTTGTTATTGGCTCCTTATTTCATAAATTTAGGGTTTCCAAGAATTCTCCATTTCTCTCTTGCCGACTCTTCCCAAAGACTCTCTCTCTCAACTCTCTCCCTCATCTTTCTCTTAGAGACACAAACCAATCAAAAGCATACGGAAAAACAAAAGGGGTAATAATTTTTCTCAACTGTCCTAAATTTTCTGATTGATCTCTTCTCTCGTAATTATAGTTGAAGGTCGAAATTGTTCTTGTTCTTCATGTTCGTTCTTGTAGTAAGAAATCTGTTTATATAAAACTCATTAATGGCTTCCATCTAATTTCCTTTCATGGATACTTTATTTTACTATCAAGTATTTTTCATTTAATTTCATGGAAAGAGAAGGAAATTTCAAAAATTAAAGTGGTGATTATGAATTAGGGTTAATTAAATTAAGAGAATGGTGAGGGGAAAGACAGAGATGAAGAGGATAGAGAACGCGACGAGCAGGCAAGTGACTTTCTCCAAGAGAAGAAATGGACTTTTGAAGAAAGCCTTTGAATTGTCAGTCCTATGTGATGCTGAAGTTGCCCTAATCATCTTCTCTCCTAGAGGCAAACTCTATGAGTTCTCCAGCTCCTCCAGGTATCATCTACATAAGTTTTATGTATTTACACATTTGCTATATATCGATCCGATGCATCATGATAGGTTTTCTCATAAAACTATTAATGAAATCCATCAATTTTTTTTCTTTCTCTAGACTCGATTGATATTGGTTGGTTTATGTGTGTTAAACGAAGGTTTTCAATTTTAGAGAGAAATAAAAATCAGATAGATCAGAAATAGAAAGCCAGGATTCGAGATTAAAACGTGGTTCGCACATGGGTAAATGTTTTCCTTGGAACTGCAAAATAAAAAAACAAAGTTGATTTTATCAAAAAAAAAAAATAACAAAGTTGTGTAAATAGATGATGCGATAGTTTGTAGTCTGGACAACTAATAGAAAATTCCAGTAAAACATATCATTTTTGACAAAGAAGAGCTAAACATGACATGATATTTAACTATAGTTCTATATATGTACCCACCCGCAACTTTCGAAATTTGTAAACAATGTCTCTGGACATTGATCTTTATAATTTAAGTCGTTGACAAAAAAAAAAAAAAAAAAAAGTTTGAGCACAGTCTTCTTACTCAAAATAGGCAATAAAGTCTCATATGAGATAGATTCCATTTTTACTTGGTTCATATTTAACCAGATTTGGAAAAAACAATATTTCCTTCTTTAGAGGTGTACTTCCCTATATTATATATATTTCTGCTTGTGTGTGTATTTGTATAATGTAGAAGAACTTACACACACTGACACAGACACACATATACATATATATAACACTTACTACTGTATTGAATCTATTGATGTACTTGCAAAGTTTTTTTTTCTTTCTAATATTCACATAAATGCATGAATTTGGTTATATTTTGTATTTGAATCTTTGGTGTTCACACTAATAATACTGATGAGATCTGAGTATTTTGATGTCATGGGAAGCTAAGTATTGCATTATATATGCATGTATGAACTGCGTTTATACATTTCGAAAATAACTACATTAACAGCTAGGTATGATTAATGATTATGATATAGATTTATTATGCTCAATCACACTATGTAATCCAAGTATAACTTGGCAATCATAGAAAATTTGGGGGGAAATTTATATACCGGTCAATTAGCTGACCAACGTTTCTTTAAGTTATTTCTGTATTAAAATTATTATTTTTCTTACTCTTGGGCAAAGATCGAGAAAATTTAAACCCAAAATAGAAACATATTAACTTTTTTTTTTTAAATCGTCACTATACTAAATTACTAATTCATTCTGCCATTCCACTTAATACCATCCATAGTTTTACGTACGTATTTCTTTTTATAATAAACTATTTTGAATGTGTGTATATGTGGATGCATGTATCTATGTACATTTAAGATTTATGTATGTTTATTGTGGTAACAAAGAAGCATTTGCCACACTTTTCACTCACATAGTACAAAGGCCTCTTTATCTCAGTGATGACAGTGAAGGAGTCATTAGCATGTGTCTAGATCAGAATATGTTGATTCTTTTTATGCTTTCTCTATTTGTTATATATGTGTAGTTATAAATTATTATGTATGCTTATCGCGTGATTATTTATTACATGTACGTACTATATTAGACAAAAAACAAATGATATTTTAGTATTTCTTAAGCAAGCCAAGAGGGGTTAATATCACAATTAACTAGGTGTTTTTAACCACATATTTACCTGTTAACCAGTTTCTTAATTACTTAATTAAGCCATATCCACAATGTATATATGAAATGGTTATGTTTCCTTAAAAATTCTATGACAGATATAACACTTTTGTCTCCGTGTTTGTTAGAATAGACTTTTGCTTCTTAATATTATTTCCTTTGATTTGATTTTTGAAAATTTTCAGTATACCAAAAACAGTAGAAAGATATCAAAAGCGGATACAAGATCTCGGGTTTAACCATAAGAGAAATGATAACTCACAGGTAACCAAACTTTCTATAGTTGTTGATGTAACATGGTTATTTAATCATTATTCATTTTTTCATTTGAAAAAATATCTTTTATATATGTAGGCATATATATATATATATATATATTTACGAAAATATACTTATCCAGAACTCAAGTAAATATAAAATCGATATCGATGTTTATCAAAATCTAGTAAAATTTATCGTGTAGTTAATCCGGTTGTTGTACAATGAATATACATGCCAAAAGTGTATGCTTTATTTGTCGAACATGGGTGAGAAAAATTTTGTATTAATTTTTGTACTAACAATTTTGGTTAAATATTTTGTTTAAGAAAATATGTTTTGCATTTCACATGATCAAACCTTGTTGACAGCAATCGAAGGACGAAACCTATGGCTTGGCGAGAAAGATCGAACATTTGGAGATTTCGACACGGTTTTTGATTCAAAATATTTATGAATATTTTTTTATGAATGTAAACTTAGACATTGTAAGTGTCTATTTACCATATATATAAATACATTTGCAGAAAGTTGATGGGAGAAGGGCTTGACGCATCTTCTATAGAGGAGTTACAACAATTGGAGAACCAGTTGGACCGAAGCTTAATGAAAATAAGAGCCAAAAAGGTAACTTACATATATGTGAATATTTCTTTGTTTAGCTGAAAATAAAATCTTTTAGTCTTAATTATCATCATATTATTATTGTTTCATCGAGATTTACGACAGCTATGACGAGGTGGTTTGGGTCGATTTATATTTATAAAAAATTTCGATTATCAAATGAACTGATTATGCATACAATAAACTAGATTACATATAAGGCTATAATCATAGGATCATCCTATAAACAACACAAATACACACACACACTTGGAGGCATGCATGCATGCATATGTGATGAGAAGACGGCCTTATATGTTATCTTTTATGAGTCTTTTTTGTTTTGAAGATATTATGAGAGTTGTTTTATACTTGTTTTACCAACTAATTTAGCTATTTTATTTCTTAATTTCAGTACCAATTATTACGCGAAGAAATTGAGAAGTTAAAAGAAAAGGTAACACCTGTAGCTTTTTCATATATTTATAAGTGTATATAAATATATTGGTTAGGTACTAAACATATTCCCTTACTTAAACGGTTAAATCATATTTTTCGGTTTCTTGTCAATATTTTAGGAGAGGAACCTCACTACAGAAAATAAAATGCTGATGGAGAAGGTACATATTAATATTAAGTAATAGCATGCATACGGCTTCTCTAGAATTAGTAACGTCCTGATTTGTTCTCTAATTCTATTATTATGAAATTATCTGTTTTTCAAAACGAGAGTTTTAATTTGAGGAAATGTGTGAATGAAGTATGAGATGAAAGGAAGAGGAATAATAGCAAGAACCTCATCATCATCAACATCATCAGAACTGGACATAGATGACAATGAAATGGAAGTGGTGACTGATTTGTTCATTGGACCTCCTGAGACTCGACACTCCAAAAAGTTTCCTCCTCCAAACTAACGATGCTTATACATTTACCATGAAAAATTAATATCTCACAACTTTAGATATTATGTAGGGAATTCCTTTTCCCTGGAAGAAAAATTGATGTTGATTACTGTATTTAGCTTCGTTTTTTCCCCCTTTTTCATTTTGTATCCTCTAACAACTTTGAAAATCCAAAATAAAGTCACAATACATTAGTTTATAGCTTTTTATATTTATCATAAATGTTTCATTTCATTTTTTCATAGATAGTTAAAAAATTATATCATCTGTCTACTAATTTGATCGATATATTATTTGTTGGGAACAAAGTTTTTGGTTTCAGTATGGATGATGTTCGTCAGAAAACGTCTACTTTACTGGATAATGTTAAGTTCGTGAAGAATGGCTCGCAACAGTTGGAGTATGTTTAGCTCGTGAAGAGTGGCTTGACTGTTGGAACACACAGATCGCGAAGAACATCATCTTTCTGTTTTGGACCGCGCCTCGAGTTAGTTCTAGACTAGCGTTGTATGTTTTGCTTCCGTCGCCCGTCTCCCTGATCGTGAGTTTGTTAGAACCATTAGTACCCAAGTGGTCTGTTTTGCGCTTGCGGCTGGAGCTTCTGTTTTCACCTTCCTCTCCATAAGCAAAGTAAATTTCCATCATGCTGGTAGGTGCTACATCTCCTTCTTCCTCAGGTCGACAATATTGTACTCCCCATGATAGATGTGGCGAATATGATTGAAGAGTTCACGTGCCTCCAATTCAGCAGAATACATATTTCCAAGTCTCTGGTCTTCTGGGAAAGCGTATATAGCTTCATCTTCTGGAAGAGGATCCTCATCCGGAACGTGTTCAGGAACTCAACTCTCCTTCACTGGGTTGTTGTTCCCATCATCCTCAACAATTTCTTCAATGTGGACTCCCGGATTTCTGACATTCTGGTTAATATCATCATCATCATCATCATCATCATCATCATCATCATCATCATCATCATCATCATCATCATCATCATCATCAGAATCCTCCATTCTGGATGAGACAGTTACCATAATCATGAGTTAACATCCCACATACTGAAAACTGAAAATTTCGTCGGAAGCGTAGTGGGTGCTCCACATTCCAGTTCAAGCGGACTCGAACGTACTCCACCCTTGCTGCTGCCTCCGCATTGTAATCAATATCCATAAGCGGGCCCATTACTCTCCCTATGTGTGCAACCACATTCTTATTCAGAAATTGGAGAGGAATTTTGTAACGCCCGTGTTCAACCGACCTTACTAGTGTGGACATGGGTAAGGAATTGAGATAATCCATGTGTTCTAGTAACTTAGTGAGAGACTAAATTAGGTTCAGAGAATTATTGAGAAAAAAGATTTTTCGAAAGATTGTCGAGAAAGTCGGCGTTAGTTGATGGAAATCAGAATGTTCGGAGAAAGTCCAAGATGTTCGATAAGTTTGGTCGGGATACGCCAGAATGGTTAAGCGGTAACCAGTACGTTTGAGAATCCGCGTGGGATTAATCGAACAGTTATCGAGTTAATGTGTGAAATTGGCGGGAACGATTATTAGCATGTGGAAACACGCGTATCTGTTTTAATGAGTGGTTACTTGATGGTTATCAAGGAAAATCGTTTATAACTCGATTCTGAGCGTGTTTTCTCGACATATCTGGTCAGTTATCGAAAGGAAAACTCGAGGAAATAAGAGATGAGAGTTGTTCGTCGAGTTTATCGAGAGATAATGAGGAATGGGTTGAAATCATTGAGTATGATGTTCGATACCGTGTACGCTCGGAGAAATGGATATATTGTCGAGAAAAATGAGAGATACGACGAGATTGTCCGTGATTGTTGAGAATTGGTGGCTAACATCAAGATCTGATGTGGATCATCAAGATTTGATGTGGATCATCAAGATTTGATGTGGATTATCGAGAGCGTATAGTCGGTTATCGAGTAAGAACTCGAGATAAAGAAGAAAGAGATAGATTCATCAACGATTATTGAAGAATCGTTGAATATGACTGTTGATGATCGGATGTTCGAGTGTGATAAGAGGTTACGTGCGGTAACCGAGAGGATACGATTGGTGATCGAGAGAATCATCGAGTCTGATTGAACGATTGTTCGAGAAAGGATATTACGCATCGACGATGGCGAAGGCGTATCAAGAATAAGGAGCTGTGAGTCAAGATTCTTAATGTGATCATTGAGAGATGGTTATCGTCGATTTCTGATGGAGAATGTCGAGATTGGAAAATGTTTGTTGAGATCCAAAATAAATCGTCGATTGAGTACGGTGCATCCGAGATATAGGATCAATGATTGAGATTCTGAGAAGCATTTATCGAAAGAGAGGTCGATAATTGGAATTCTGTGTATTCTAAGATCGAGAGTGTTGATTGAATATGTTGTCGAGAGTGCGTGTTGTTTGTTAATCGAGATCGTTGAATGGTTATCGATAGCGTGAGTCGAAGCGATTGTTGCGATTGAGTCTGAGCATCTGGTTGGTCGGAACGGATCGATTCTGTGTTTTTTGGTGATCAGAGTGGATCATGTCTGGTATTCTGATGATCAGTGCGGATCATGTTGGGTGTTCTATTGATTGGAAGATCAAGGTTCTGATCGGTACCCGATGGGGTAACGATATCGGTTTCTGTGTGGGTGTTTGATAAACTGGTTCTTTTATACTCTCTGGTTATTGAACCGAGAGCGGGTGCTGGTAAGAGCGGGTGCTCTGGTAAGAGCGAGTGCTCTGCTGAGAGCATGTGCTCTGTTATAGTGATAGTGAAGTTCGTTCAAAGGGACCAGCAATACACTCTAATCTTTTGCATTACAAATTTCAGCTAAGCGATCAAGTTTGTTTGTTGGTTTGTCACAATAGAAAGCAAGTAAATAAAATTGGTTTTAACAAATGATAATAAAGACGTTAGGCTAAGAGGAATTATCTCGGGAATTAAGTTTTCTAGAACCAAGCATTTCTTCAGGAACATAATTTAGAACCAATCTAGAACTCGACCATAAAAATAAGAGAATTCATTGTCGTGGTATCAACCACTTTATCAATCAATCTAACACCCTAAACTGTCGTTTGAGGTTACAAAGAATGACAAGCATTATAGAGAATTGGATTGATTTGTTCACAATTTGCCTTAACATCAACTGTCGTTGGCTAAGGACAAATCGTCCATCTATGTTCTTTCAAGCAATTCACAACACTTTTGATGAGTCAATTAAACCTAAAATCAAAGGTTATGTGATCAAGCTAGTCTAGGCATTAAGAACAACAATAGATGAAGATATCAAATGATAAGAAATCTTATTTATGCTTTAGTTCATAAATCCCTAATCCCCTTAAATCCCTTAACCTAACTAAAATGACTACTCAAACATAGCAAGGTGAAGAACAACAAGAAAGATAAAAGAGTTCATAATAAAAATAAAATAGATAAGAGTTTATAATTCTTCTTCTAGGAAAGGGAAAGACAATCTTCAATCCAAATTAAGAACAAGGAAAGCGTTGGCAAAAACTGAGAAAGAGGAAAGGAAAAACACAAAGACTTTTATTATTTTTACAAGAATTCTCAGAGGAAAGCGTAAGTGTTGTCTTGTGTGTCTCCTTTTAAGTGAAATGTTTTTCTCCTTTTTAAAACCATTGTGCCTAGTGGGGACACACAAAGTGCACACTTATTAAAATCCAATTTCCCCATTTCTTAGTAAAACTAAAATTTATTTTTAGCACACTTTCTACTCTAGACTTATATAATAATAATAATAATAATAATATATAAGTCTTGGGTAGTTGGAGGAAGTGGTGGAAAAGTCTAAGTGGACTTAATTGTTTAATTAAGACTTTGCCGTCAATTGCCTTTCTTTGCTGGACAGGTTTCGGGAGCAGGTGGTGAGTGCAGGAGCAGGTGCTCCTTCATCTGGAGCAGGTCGTGGGTGCTCCATTCATCGAAACCTTATAGAAAATCTTCACTTTTCTTCTATTTTTGCCAAGTCTCTTCGTGAGCTGCACTTCCCCATTCTAGCCACTTTTAGACCTGAAATGACTCAAGATAAAATAAAAGACTCGATAAAAACCTATAAAACAAGGATTAGAATGCGCCAAAAACGCATTATATTAGTGTTCTGTGAGTATGTTCAGTGTGATGTGGATTTCAGACATCTCTCTTAGTGCCTAGTTATGTGGGGATGGTTGACTGAATGACTAAGTATCGAAGAGAGATGTTGGATGAATCATTGCTAGCCGGTACAAGGAAGGTTGTGATCGGTAGCTGAGGCGATAGAAGATCGAGTCACTAGAGTTGGATGCGTAAGGCGTGCAAGGCAACACGTGGATCCTGATGAATATGTGTCTGCGAATGGCTAAGGTACTTCTTAATTATAGCCTTGTTATTTGTTATTTCCGCTGCGTATGTTGGATAAGTTAAGTTGCTAGCTTGAATCGAGCTGTTTATGTGGAAGTTTTTGTAAGAAATGTAATCGTCACTGGAAGTTTGCCGGAATTTTGGTCTCCGATGAAACCGAGTTTCCGTGTGTCCTGCGGCCGAGAATTTGGAATCCGGGTTGGGGTATTTCAGATTCAAAATGGGATAAATTGAGTAGTGGCGGATTCATGAGGAGAATCCATCTTTGAAGAATTAACAAGAGATTTCTGATGCAAGAGAGATTCAAGATTTGGTGAAGAGGATAGAAGAGAAATTCTCCTTTTATAGAGATCTCTGAACTGCTATCGAAAACTGTCATCACTAAAGACCGTGGGATCCGTAGTGGGGATAACCGCAAGAGAGTGGGACACGAGGATCCGACACACTTCGCCGTCGTGAATAACCACCCAAAAAATAAAGAGAAACCGATGTAAAACCGTTCGTATTTCGCTTTCAAAGTCGCCCATTTCTATAGATCTTATATCCATCTAATGACATCTTATATCTTAATAATATTTATTATTATTTTAATGATTACGAAAATATTTAAAAAAATAAAATAATGTTGCTTTGTGAATTTTCAGCATTAGTTCGGATTATTAACAAAATTGGATTCTAATTTTTTTGTAGGTATGAAATACTAACGAAATCTTCGTCTATTATTCCTTTTTTATTATTATAATTTTTGTTTGTCATTTTATAATTTATTAAATTTAGTTAGCATTTAGTTTTAAAAGTTTGATAAATACTAAAACTACTAAACAAAATTTTAGTAAGTAAAATCGGATTAGTTAGCATTTAGTTTAAAAAAAAAAACTAAAATACAAAAAGGGTAATTCTCAAAAATAGCACAAAATTAAATTTTATTTCCAAATTTAGCACATTATCTTCAAATTTTCAAAAATAACACAAATTTAATATAAAAAACATTATGTGGACGATTTAAAAAATGTCAAAATTGTCTAGAAAAGAAACTCTAAACCCTAAACCCAAAATAATAAATTCAAACCCAAAATTTTAAATTATTTCAGTCATATTTTTGAAAATTTGTTGAGTGTCTATTATAATTATCCACAAAACTTGTTTTAGTGTTATTCTAGGGTATTTCTCAAAAAAATATTTTCCGAATAAACTTATTTTTATATTTATCATTATATGTTTCTTTTATTTATGGAAAATTATGAACATAATAGTATCATACTATAAAATAACTGACTTCTATATTAGATACATATATATACTAATATACCTAACTAAAAAGAAATTAACTTTTTTTTTGACATCCAAAATCTACAATATCTACAAAATCTTTTCTTATAATCTGGAAATATAAAAAAATTAGGACGTTTCAACTTATCTATATGCATAGATATAAGAAGTATCGGGTCATGTTTTGCATTCAGCCACACAAAGTTTTTGAGCATTCATCCACCCAAAGAGTAAAACATGAATAAAAGGGTTTATGACGTCAAAGTTTTATTTTCGGCAAGTTTGCTTGATGAAAATTTTGCAGAACTGGTATATTTCCATTGAGTGGGTTTGTTTTTGGCGACTTTAACCTAATCGGGAGAAATTCTAGGCCAATAGTTATCTATTTTCTTTAATACGTACCTTCGCAAAAGTTAAATTAATTGCATTTTTTTTTCCAATGCAATTAATTTTCTAAAATCTTTGATTTTGATAGATTTTTTTTGCTCTGCAATTAACTGATTTAAATAGCTCAAATATGCAATTTAGACATATAATTAATATATATGAGTAAATAGAAATTTTGTTAAATATTACAAAGGAATATCATTAAAAATTGGTAATTTTTGTCATCACATCAAAGGTAGAATATTCAGATCTAATTATACTCAATTAACTATAAATAAGTCCACATAATATTTTAATATGTTAAGAAAATCCATAAAACATAGTTTATTATATATGAATATTTTTATTTATTTTATTCAAATAAAGTAAATATTATTTTAATTTGATCAAATATTCAAAATTTTATAAATACATTAACTTGACTAAAATTTTAATGTATTATTTAATATTCACTATAATTTTACGCAATCATGACTGATCAATCAAAAAATATAAAATTTAGTTGAATATATATATATATATATATATATATATAACCATATTAATTTTCTGATATATTTGTCTACTTTAAGAGCATACGTTTTGATATGCAAACTTGCAGTCATATAGTGAGATAATTTAGAATTGATATTTTTACGACTTTGGTCATTTTTGGGTTGGTTAGCCAAAACATACAAAATCTTAGCCCGATACGAGATGAATCAAATAGACAGTGTTGGTGTCGGATCCCTAACTGAGGGTTCGGGAACCAGAAAGAGATGTTCACGTCAGAGTCAAGGGGCCAACATTCAAGTAGAGTATCGCCAAAGCATTAAGGCTCGAAAAATCCATCAAAAAGCTCGTGAAAACGAGGCGATAGACCTCGGGAAATCCATCAAAGAACTCGCATGAGCAAAGTGAAATGCAAAGAAGACTAAGGCCTAGGGACGAGTTCAATGTGTAAAAGGCCATGATAAGCCCAACAAGATTCAAATCGAGGCGTTACTGTAATAAAGAAAATTATTGTATTAATTAGCCTTTTTGATCTTCATCATTGTGTATAAATACATAACCCCATAGCAAAAAGGGGGAATCGGTTACAAGATATCAATACTATACTATACTTTTCTCTACAAATTTACTTATTCTTTATTGTTTAAATTTAATATTGTTCAGAGTTATATTTTTGTTCTTGAGAATTTTTACCCATGAATTTAACAAATACTTGAGTGTGCGAATCCGACATCCACAGACGGGTTAGTCCATTTTGACACACATAAATATGCAATTACATTTATATAAAAATAATTGCAATTCAATTATGAAACTGTATAATATGTTTGATTATTATTATAACTATATTGGATTAGGTCATACATTTATTCTAAAAATACACATCATATTTTAACATCATATCACTTTTATAACTATTTTTTTATCAAAATCAAATACCAAAAAGTTGTTTCAAAAATCACAAATTTAGAATTAACGGATTTTAGAATTGGACCTAGAATAAATTAGTGACAGGATCGTTGAGTTTAACGATCCGACCGCAAGTCTAAATCAGATCTAAAAACGTTGACTAAATTAGATTATAAATTTATATAAATATAGTTTCATAATTATTATTCTCATATCACATTCAATCCATTTAATCTATCTTTTATGTTCCTCATTAACATTATTTATAGTACTACAAAATAATTACTTGAAAAAAGAATATCACATTATTAATAAACATTTCCCTGGCTCAACATGGGTACCTATCTAGTTATTCTCGAATCTTGTTGTCCAAAAAAAAAAAGATCTCGAATATTACAAAATAATATAATGTTTTAAAGAACACTCTAAGAATCACATGAGCAGTTTAACTAAATACGCTTATCAAATAATATAGGGGATATGAACATTTACTAACCAAGTATTGTTATTGCTCATCGTGGTTCCATTTCTGTCTGCGTTGCTTCATTTGTGGAGAACGTGTAGTTAGAGGATGCTAACTGTTGATCACCAGTCAACACATTTGAGAAAGTTGGCTGTTTTGGAGTCGGGAGATTGTTATCATTGCTCAACATATACACGATTTGTGAAATCGTGGGTCTATCTTTAGGATGATCTTGAACACAAAGAAGTGCGATGTGAACGCACAGCATCACTTCTTTTAAAGAATGCGAACCACACAATGCTTCATCTATAATGCTTACACCTTTTGTTTCGCACCAAGATTCCCATGCCTGAAGATGATCAAAAACATATATTTTAGGTTTGATCTAAGCTAAGTTACTTCTTATTTATTAATACAAATATATGATATTGAACAATAGAAACACTTACATAAGCAATAAGGCTGTGTTTTTGGTCGTTATGAACAAACCTTGTAGCCTTTTTTCCCGATATGATCTCCAATAACAATACTCCAAAGCTATATATATCCGATTTCTCTGAAATCATTCCGCCTAATGCATATTCCGGTGACATATAGCCGCTACAATTAACCCAATGTTGTAAAGACAACGGAATGAAAAAAATACCATTTTCATTTTACATTTGTGTTTACAATTCGTAAACATAAAAATTTACACCAAATTTTAGCATTTGAAACAAATGGAACAATTGAACTCATAGGAGATGTACACTTACAATGTCCCGACGATTCTTTGGGTGCTAT
The DNA here is from genome assembly GCA_900406565.1 of Turritis glabra. Classification (NCBI taxonomy): domain Eukaryota; kingdom Viridiplantae; phylum Streptophyta; class Magnoliopsida; order Brassicales; family Brassicaceae; genus Turritis; species Turritis glabra. The sequence continues at coordinate 3,480,898 of OVBN01000243.1, read as the reverse complement.
CATCGATTTGTTTGCAACCAAAGATCCTGGCGGTTCCAAAATCCGAGATCTTAGGATTCATCTCATCGTCGAGAAGAATATTGCTTGCCTTAAGATCTCGGTGAATGATCCTGAGACGTGAGTCCTCATGCAGATATTGAAGTCCTCTTGTCGTACCATTCACTATTTTCATACGTGTTTCCCAATCCAATTCCCTAGACTTTAAAGAGTCTAAACAAAACGTTTAGAAGTAACATATCAAAAGAATTTAAATTAATAGTTATGGTTTCAAATTCAAAATTTAGTAGTTTTGAATATATATATTCACCACTCACCAAAGAGTAACACATCAAGGCTCTTATTCGACATGTACTCGTAAATTAGGAGCTTTTCGTCGCCTTCAACACAATATCCTAAAAGCCTCACCAAGTTCTTGTGTTGAAGCTTTATGATCAAAACAACTTCATTCTTGAATTCCATTATACCTTGACTTGATTTCTTTGAAAGCCTTTTGATCGCCACATCCATCCCATTAGGTAGCTTCCCCTGTCGATCAAAATCACTTCAATCTGAATTTCTATAGTACGATTGTAACCCAAGCTGATATTTAAACTAGCTCTGTGAACACTGTAGTAAACTACTTTGTTTAGAACTTTAGCCAAACGACCTTACAAGCTCAGTATTAATCGTATTGTTTAATTATTACCTTGTAGACTGGACCAAAACCACCTTCTCCTAACTTATTTTCCTCAGAGAAAGAATTTGTTGCAGCCATTATGTCATGTAGATTTAAGTAACACATATGTTCTCCATTATCATCATCAATTATGCCGCCTTCTAATAGCTCTTTGCTCTGTTTTTCGTCTGCGTATAACTTGTCTTTCAGAAACTAGTGAACAAATCTTGTATAGTGAAAAGTTTATGTAAAATACCAAAACCAATCTCACCTCTTTGAAAAAAAAAATAATAACAATAATAACGTATTACCTCATTGTGTTCTATTTCTTCCTCTTCTTGGAGAAATATAACAATACAAACCAACTAAAACGGCAGCAGCTGGTACTAGTGATGATAGTACAACGAGTAACACAATTCTTCTGCCTTTAGAATGCTTTGTTTTTCCTGAGTATAAGATTCTAATAAAGGTTAAAATATTTCGACGCATTCCTCTCATTTTCATTGAAAATGCTTACCCTTGTTTGAAGTTGCAGTTGAGATGTTTGAAGCTGCAGGTGAGATGTTTAAAGCTGCAAGTCGTAGAAAGAATGTGTGTCCCTTATTTGCATCGAGTTGTTGCAGGTTGAAGGCGTTTCTTGTCCACATCAAACACTTGTTGTCGTCATACGCGTAGGCCTCGCAAGAACAATTAGCTTGGCAAGCTGAAGCACATGTCGTAAAAAGACTTGATGTCAAGATCAATGTTATTGGATCAGTGGCTAATTTCATGTTTTTAATTGGACGGAACTCGTCATTTCCCTTGCCACATTGAAGCTTGGTTTCCCTTTTACAACCACCAGAAGAATCATTCAAGTTCGATCCTTGGGGAAATTCTCGTTCGAAACCAGGAACACAACTACAGTGCATCTGCTCTTGGTTTTCATTGCAAATCCCAAACGATCCACAGTAATTATAAACCTCACATCTATCTTGAGGTGATGACCCTATCATATACCAATCCTGGACATCGTCAACCCAAATGTACTGCCTGAGTTGCCCCGAAACATCTATGACCAAACGATATGCGCTCTCAGGAAGATTTACTACTGAATAGGAAATGTAAGACTCATCCAGATTCAATTTGAAACTCACAGTATGTGGAAATACCTTGAAATTTTTAAGTCGATCATCCAATGGCCCACTCGACCAATATGACTTAGATCCATCCCAAACCGTGATGAGGGAGCTTGAATGACGGTCAACCTGGAGAGAGTATCGACCCGGTGATGGATCTGCCAAGCCTTTCCAAGAAGTGAGAAGTTGGCTTCCCAATTTGATTTTAGCGCCTGGAAGCCAAGTATCCGAGGGATGATCAAAACTCTGCCACAACACGGTGGCAGAGGAAGTAGCCCCACCTCTCAAGACTAGATTACCACTATCAAGCAGAACAGCTTGAACATCAGTGCTGCTACTATAATTAACACCAGTCGACCAAATTGTTCCATTGTTGAAATTGTTATGGAGAATTAAGTTTCCATTTGAGATCTTTAATAAGCAGTTATAAGAATGTATCCCTCGGGCAGGAGATTCTCGATTTGCGACCCAAACAATAGTCCGTGGAGAGACTGGCTTGTACCACATGCCTATGTAGAGGTTTCCATAAATACCTGGAGTTGGGTTGAAGAGACGAGTTCGAAAATATCACCGCTGGAAACAATGGTCTCAAGTCCTGAAAGAGATTGATTGGTAGAAATGGTGTTAGTTGCAGAAGAAACATGTGAAATTTGAAAAGACAAGAACATCGAGACTCCATAGTATACGAATAACACATTCTTCTTGTAAGTCTCCATGTTCGTATGACCACAGGTTCGTTTGAAGATTAGAGGTTTATGTAGCAATTACATAATGAAAGAGTCTTCTTGACCCACAAGTCAACACACTAGGACAACAAGTCGAGAGCAACTTCCACTAACAAGGAGAATAAAAGGATACTAAAAATTCCAATAAAAGGAAAACATGATATGATATGCCCCCTCTATTATTTTCAAGGTCATTTTCGCCGGGACTGTTTACGAATCGTCTCGTGACCCCGTAAATATTTATTTACAGAAGGTTAAGTTTTGTAAAATATGACATTGGACGAGAGAAAAAATTCGTAGTAAAATTGAAAACTGATAGGATGTGAAAAGGGTACAATGACTAGAAAGTCATTTTATGTGAAAAAGTGTTCCCAAATGCCACTGTTATATTTTGTATTTCTTTTTACAGTTTTTAAAAAATCAAAATCTATAGAAATGATCAAAAACTCATACTTTATCCTGAATATCACCCATCTAATCTGAAAACTTCAAACACTTAGTAATTTTTTATTTTTTCTGGAACTCCATTTTTTTTTAATTATATAATATAATTTTTTTAATTTTTCTCGACGAAGTTTCAATTTTTTTTTTATCTTTCTGGATATTCGTGGGTTTTACCCAGATTTTGAAATTGGGATGGCAGATGAACTGGAAGTGTCGCCGTTGGTTCCGCCGTTGTCGATGCTAGAGCCTTCCGAGATCAATCTCGAAGCTGGACTTGGTGAACAGATTCAGTATCGAATATGCCTTGAAACTGATAGTAATGTCGTCAAAGCATACAGAGCACACAGTGCTTCAGCTATAATGCTTACACCTTTTGTTTCACACCAAGATTCCCATGCCCAAAGATTATCAAAGCTACGTTACTTCTTTTTCTATGATAGATAAATGATTTTTTGAACTATATAATATAAAACACTTACATAAGCAATAAGGTTGTGTTTTGGTCGTTGTGAACAAACCTTGTCGCATTTTTACCCGATATGATCTCCAATAACAACACTCCAACGCTATATATATCTGATTTCTCTGAAATTATCCTGCCTAATGCATATTCCGGTGACATATAGCCGCTGAAATGAACCCAATGTTTTAGTATTTTCTAACATTATTCATAGATTGTAAAGACAAACGAAATGAAAAAAACACCATTTACATTTTATGTTTGTGTTTATACAATGTGTAAATAATGTTTGTCAAAAAAATATATATAGATATATATATATATATATATATATATATATATATATATATATATTTTTGTGTGTGTTAATGAAAATACTCATAAACATGAACATAAACCCAAAATTTTAGCGTTTGAAAGAAATGAAACAATTGAACACAGGCTATGTATACTTACAATAACCCGAAAATTCTTTGGGTGCTATCATCGATTTGCTTGCAACCAAAGATCCTCGCGGTTCCAAAATGTGAGATTTTAGGATTCATCTCATCGTCGAGAAGAATATTGCTTGCCTTGCCTCTAGTTCCTCAAATACATGACTACGAGATCAAACTTCAGATCATCACTCTTGTGAATCAGAACATTTTCAATAGGCATGCTTCTGAAAATCCGATGGACCACATGCAGTAGTTTGAAGACTTGTGTAGTACAACAAGGGCTAATGGTGTATCCAAAGATTACATGAAATTGACACTTTTCAAGTTTTCGTTGGGAGACAAAGCTTCAAGGTGGTTGAGACTCCTAGCTCCAGATTCGATTACATCATGGGAGCAGTGTAGGGATCAGTTCATCAATCACTTCTACCCGAAGTCAAAGACCGTTGGTTTGAGAAACAAAATCTCAACATTTGCGCAAGGAGGACAATAGTCGTTCTTCGAAACTTGGGATCGTTTCAGAGGATATTTGAAAAATTGTCCACATCACAGTTTTAGCGATGAGACCGTCATGCATATATTCTACCAAGGTATCCAAGGGAAGTATCAAATGACACTTGACACGGCAAGTCAAGGAAATTTTGCTAATAATACAATGAGGGAAGCGACGATCTTGATCGAGAAATAAGCAAATAAAATCGGTTGTAAGCAATAAGACGATAATTATAAACCGCACATCTATCTATTGGTTGAACCCACATCAGAACCCACGTCTAGATCTGGAGTAACAAAACACGTACCATGAACCGCCCCGAAACATCCATGACCAAACAATATGCGCTTTTGGGAGAATCCACTGAATAGGTGATGTAAGACTCTTGTAGATTCAACTTGAATTTAACATTAGGTAATGGAAATCCCTTGAAATTTTTAAGTCGATCATCCAAAATTTAGTAAACCATCTGAAAGGTTTCGATGAAATAAATCTGAATCTCGAAATGGTTTTACCAAAACCGGTTTAAAGACAACTTACCAATCCAAATTGCCACCTGTTAAAAATGATACATAACCAATATAAAAACTGATTTCACTGGTTTGATAAAATCTGTAATACTGTTCCAAAACCGATCTCAAAACTTAAAGAACCAGACTAAAACAATTCCAACTTAACTATGAAACATTGAGATTGGAAGGAAATTTATACGTTTTCAAGATTTTTTTTCGTGAAGTTGCGTGTTTGAAACCGGTAACGTTTTTCATAAATAAGATATTAATCGACAATATTTATTGAACGTGGTATTATTCGGGTAACGAAAAAATGATCAATCTAGTGTTCTTGCAAAGATAAATAAGTTGATCTATTTTTTAAAAATTTTCCCAATAAAAATATGTTGATGTTACCCAATGATCGAAACCTGACTTAACGTCCCAGATGGTAGTAGACAAGGAAGAAAATTTGGGGTCCCTGTTTTGGTTGTTTCGCCCGAGTTCTATGCTACGTGATCGCGAATGGGTATCAAGGAGGAGTACCTCTATGTATTCTTAGACTCTCCTCTTGACCCAAATTCGCGCTGGTTCATCCTCCGCCCAGGAAAAGGAAAGCCCTTTGAGATTAACCGGCTGATCACGGTCCCTTCGTTCCCAACTCCGTAAGGAGCTTCCTTTGTTGCTCTGGGTTCGGGGATCTATCTAATTGGTGGAATAATAGGAGCCTCGACAACATCACTTGTCTCATTCCTGGACTGTCAGACTCATACCTGGAGCTACGTCCCTTCCATGAGAATTGCTCTCTCTGATGCCATTACGGGCAGGCCCGGCCCAAGTGGGGTGGGCAGAGGGGCCGGAGCCCAGGGGCCCAAGACAATTTTACCAAATTTTGTAACTAAAAAGAGCCCAAAATATATATATATATATATATATTTTTTAAATACAGGAAAAAAAAATTTGCCCTAGGGCCATATATTTTTTTGAGCCGGGCCTGATTACGGGTGTTTTAGACGGTAAGATATACGTGTTTGGAGGCGGTGATGATGATGGCAACAAGGATCCCTCAAACTTGGCTGAGATATTTGACCCAAAGATGCAAACTTGGAACAGAGTGCTTACCCCAGTGAAGATATGTGGAATGATTTAAACACTAGAGAGATATGTTGTTATGCTGTTGTGATCCCTTTGGGAGAATAATGTGGTGTGAGCCTTTGAGTGGGTTGAAGAAAAGGACAGTGGAGTGGAGGAAGGTGTATGGTTTGGATGCTCTGCAAGGGTTTTGCCGCTGTACATCGAGATCTATGAATTTCTTGGGGGAGATGGCGGATGTGTGGCATTGCTATATGTTCAATCATGGTCACAAAATTGGCTTCCTAAACTTCCTTCCGGGGTTCAAACTCAGCAACTCTGGTGGCAACATTTTCATCTTCTGGCATCTGCTCCTCGAGGATCCCAACAAGAGATTGGAGAGACGCCAGGGAGGCTAAATTTGGGGGACCATCCTGTGGTCCGATGCTGTCTACACCTATGACCCTTCAACTGATTCTGTCCTCGCTCGCCATAAGGTTATATATCTGTTTCCGTGAATGTTTGAAACAGTTAGTTTCTCTCTTATTTAAGGTTTTATATTATGTTTTTGTGAAATCATTATTGTTGTATCATTCAAAACCTTCTTCTTCTTCTTCTTCTGCTTGTAGAATCAATTTATTCACTTCCAAGTAAGTGACTATGGAGTCCAATTCAGACTTGTTAATTTAATTGATTCATACTAGAATCAACTAACCGATAATTCACTTCGATTAAAGTTTAAAGTGGGCAATACTGTCTAACAGATCCGGTCAAAACCGGATTGTAGTACATATACATTTTAAGGAAAGGCAGCAAACATCATAATCAAGTTTGGCAAGAACCAAACATCAAATATGTGAGTTTACATTAAAGCAAAAGTGTCTATGATAGTTAAGTGTTTCCTTAATCGTATGTCTTGTCTTTTTTTAGATTATGAGATGCTGGAACAGAGGAGAGAATCCATCGATGTGATACATGAAGTGATGAGGATGAAGAAAGAGATGATACGATGAAAATGCAGAGACAAGGCCGAATTTAGATAAAGTTCTTCATTGGCCGATTTCTTGCAGCGTAATAAACAAAATGGTCCTGGTCGCCGTCTCTATCTCCCGATCATAGCTCTAATACATCACCCATATCTTCATGTTAAGGAGGTTGAGCATGATCGTATAAGATTAGCTCTGCTTTGAGGGCTCTGTTTATCAGATTGATGAGAATGATTACGTAATTTGATATTGTTTTCTTGTGCTTGTGCCGAAATCCAATAAAACCATATAGGACATCCAACAACTATTTTATTTTTCTTGTTTTCTAATGACAGATCTTGAATCTTTCAAAATAATATCATCTTTTAAATAACCCTCTTGAAAATCACGTGAGCAGTTTAACTAAATACTCTTATTTAATAATACAAGGGATAGGAACATTTTTACCAACCAAGTATCTTCAACCAAGAATGATTACGTAATTTGCTGTTGTTTTCTTGTGTTTATGATGAGATCTGAACATTATTAGATCAATGAGAGAGAGTTTATGATGAGAATGATTACCTAAAAACCATATAGGACATCCAACAACTATTTATTATATTGTTGTCTAATGACATAACTTGAATCTTACAAAATAATATCATCTTTTAAATAACATTCTTGAAAATCACATGAGCAGTTTAACTTTTTTTTTAAAAACTCTTTTTTAATAATACAGGGGATAGGAACAAGTTTACCAAGTAGTGTTATTGTTCATCGTGCTTCCAGTTCTGTTTGCGTTGCTTCGTTTATGGTGAATACGTACTCAGACGATGCTAACTGTTGATCCCCGTTCAAAACGTTTGAAAAAGTTGGCTGTTTCGGAATCGGGAGAGTGTTATCGCTGCTCAACATATAAATGATTTGCGAAATGGTGGGTCTATCTTTAGGATGATCTTGAACACAAGGAAGTGCGATGTGAACACACCGCATCACTTCTTTTACGGAATACGAGCCACACAGTGCTTCATCTATAATGCTTATACCTTTTGTTTCGCACCAAGATTCCCATGTCTGAAGTTGATCAAGAACATATATTTTTGAGTTTGATCAAATCTAAGTTACATCTTTTTGATGATAGATAAATGATTTTGAGATATATATATATATATAAAACACTTACATAAGCAATAAGGTTGGCTTTTGGTCGTTGTGAACAAACCTTCTCGCCTTTTTGCTCGATATGATCTCCAATAACAACACTCCAATGCTATATATATCTTACTTTTCTGAAATTATCCCGCCTAATGCATATTCCGGTGACATATAGCCGCTGAAATTAACCCAATGTTTTAGAATTTGAACATCATACATAAATTGTAAAGACAGACGGAATGAAAAAAAAAATAATGAAAATACTCATAAACATGAACTTAAACCCAAAATTTTAGCGTTTGAAAAAAATGAAAGAATTTAACACAGAAGATGTACACTTACAATGTCCCGACGATTCTTTGGGTGCTATCATCGATTTGCTTGCAACCAAAGATCCTAGCGGTTCCAAAATCCGAGATCTTAGGATTCATCTCATTGTCGAGAAGAATATTGCTTGCTTTAAGATCTCGGTGAATGATCCTGAGACGTGAGTCCTCATGCAGATATTGAAGTCCTCTTGTCGTCCCATTTACTATTTTCGTACGCGTCTCCCAATCCAATTCCCTAGACTTGAGAGAATCTATGTGTTCAAAAATGAAAAGACATATAAAAAAAAAACTAATACTTATGGTTTCAAATTCACTATTTTGTAGTTTTGAATAAATATTGGATCTGAACACTCACCAAAGAGTAACACATCAAGGCTCTTATTCGACATGTACTCATAAATTAGGAGCTTCTCGTCGCCCTTCATTCTTGAACTCTGTCAGACCTTGACTTGAATTTTTTGAAAGCCTTTTGATCGCCACATCCATCCCATTTGGTAGTTTTCCCTGGCGGTCAATTTTTTTTTTTATTGTAAGATTGTAATCCAGCTGAAATTTAAATTATCTCTGTGAACACTGTAGCAACTACTTTGTTTAGAACTTTAGCCAAAAACCGCATTATCTAATATACCTTGTTTAAGTATCATTACCTTGTAGACAGGACCAAAACCGCCTTCTAACTTGTTTTCCTCAGAGAAAGCATTTGTTGCAGCCATTATGTCATGTAGATTTAGGTAACACATATGTTCTCCATCATCATCAATTATGCCGCCTTCTAATAACTCTTTGCTCTGTGTTTGGTCTGTGTAAAACTAGTCTTTCATAAACTTGTGAACAAATCTTGTTAAGTAAAAAGTTTATGCAAAAAGCCAAAACCATCTCACCTCTTTTTGTTCTTTTTCTTTTTCCTCTTCGAGAAATATAACAATACAAACCAACGAAAAACGCAGCAGCTGCTACTAGTGATGATAGTACAACGAGTAACACAATGCTTCTGTGTTTAGAATGTTCTGTTTTTCCTGCGTAGAAAAATGAAGCTTAGAAATATCTCAACGCATTCGTCTCATTTTTTATTGAAAATGCGTACCCTGGTTTGAAGCTGCAGGTGAGATGTTTGATGATGCAACTCTTCTAAGAAAGAATGTGTTTCCCTTATTTGCATCGAGCTGTTGCAGATTGAAGGCGTTTCTTGTCCATCTCATGCACTTGTTGCCATCATTTGTGTAGGCGTTGCAAGAACAATTAGCTAGGCAAGCTGATGCACACTTTTTCGTAACCAATGTTGTTGTTGGATCAGTTGCTAATTTCATGTTCTTAATAGGAACAAACTCGTCATTTCCCTTGTCACATTGAAGCTTGGTTTCCCTTTTACAACCACCAGAAAAATCATAGTCCGATCCTTGGTGAAATTCTCGTTGGAAACCAGGAACACATCTACACTCCTGAGGCTCTTTGTTTTCATTGCAAATCCCAAACGATCCACAATAATTATAAACCTCACATCTATCATTAGGTTGAGACCTTCTCACAATCCACGACTGGATTTCGTCATACCAAACTAGCAGCATGAACCGCCCCGGAACATCCATGACCAGACGTATTCTCTGGCTATATACTGAATAGGTGATGTAAGACTCATCCAGATTCAATTTGAAACTGAAGGTCCTATCTTGCAATTCTGAAAATCCGTTCAAATCATCCCAAGGTTCACTCGACCAATATGACTTAGATCTATTCCAAACCGTGATGAGGGAGTGTGTTTTAGGGTCAAACTCGAGAGAGTATCGACCCGGTGATGGATCTGCTAAGCCTTTCCAAGAAGTGAGAAGTTGGCTTCCCAATTTGATTTTAGCGCCTGGAAGCCAAGTATCCGAGGGATGATCAAAACTCTGCCATAACACAGCTGCAGAGGAAGAAGACCCATCTCTCAAGACTAGATTACCATTATCATGCAGAACAGCTTGAACATCCTTGCTCCTACTAGAAGTAACACCAGTCGACCAAATTGTTTCTCCGTTGCGATAATTTTCGAGAATTAAGTTTCCATTTGAGATCTTTAATGAACAGTCAATAGCTACTGATACCCCTCGGACAGGAGATTCTGGATTTGCGACCCATACAAAAGTCCGTGGAGATAATTGCAAGACTTGCCTGTACCACATGCCTATGTAGTAGTCTATACCGGAAGTACCTGGGTTGAAGAGACCGAGTTCGAAAATATCACCGCTGGAAACAATGGTCTCAAGTCCTGAAAGAGATTGATTGGTAGAAATTGTGTCAGTTGCAGAAGAAACATCTGTCACTTGAAAAGACAAGAACATCAAGATTCCGTAGTATACGAATAACACATTATTCTTGCAAATCTCCATTTTTTTTTGGAAAATAAGAGGCTTGTGTAGCAATTATGCAATGACAGAGTCTTCTTGGCTCACGAGTCAACTAATCACTATGGTTCTTATGAGAGCCAAAGACTATAATATAATATTTCATCCGTTTCAAAATATAAGATGTCAAAGGTAAAAACAAATATATTTAAATTATTTAATTTTTATTAAAAAATATCATTTATTTTTAATTAAAAAGTTCAACCACTCATAAATAAAACTGTAAAAACTTGTTATTAAAAATTATTAAATATATATTAAAATTTACATAAAAACTTACAAAACATCTTATATTATAAAACAAAATAAAATATCTAAATCATTTTATATTTTGATACAGAAAAAAATAGGAACAAAAACTTTTTTGGACCGCAAAAAGTCATAAAAGACAGGTGATTAGTTTCAATAATAAATTAATCATGTATAAGTTTGAATGGAAAATATATTTTGAGAGGCCCAACGTTTTATGCTTTGAGACAAGAAATGGTCTCGAATTCTCGATTATCAGCTTCTTCTTCTTTTTCCCAGTCGATCTTTTGTTTTTCTTCTTAATCTTCTTAATTTGCAATCTTTTGTAATCTCAATTAATTCATAGTGACGTGTGGACTAAAAGTTTTACCGAAATGTATCTTTGAGACTATTAATTAACTACAATACTCCGATTTATGATAGACTTGTTAATTTAACTGATTCATACCAGAATCCATTAATCGATAATTGATTTTCAACCAGACTTTTTGCTTGCGTACGGATCTCACGTGCAGTGAATTTTTTTTTTTAAAGAAAATAACTTTCAACTAGTGACTTCTTGCTTAGAGATTCTTGTCTTCGGCATCCTCTACAGGTAGTACTTGTCCCGGACATTTTAGAGATCCCAAGCAAAAATAAAATTTTTAATATTTCTAAAGATGATTACGATAATATTATATATTTTTATGCTATAGTTTTATGAATTACCCAAAAATATAACAAACAAAATAATATACTATGACAAGTAAAACTCAAACTAAACTCTCAATAATATAAACTGTGACATATTTAAATTTTAAAAGAAACTAAAAGGAGAGAATACTACTATGTAGATATGTGAACAAAACAGAAACGTGAATAAATGTGACGTGATAGTGGAATGTAAGTTTGTTGTCATGAAAAGTGGGGTCCTAAAAACAAAACAAATGTTGAGCCCTAAGCTGTCGCTTTTCTCGCCTATGCTTAAGGTCGGACCTGCCTACCGGTGATGTGAAAGGGCCTTCTCCCATAAAATACGTTTTTGTTTTGGAGATTCAACGGCGTAAGCGAGTTGTAGTGGCGGATTTGAGTTGCGTTAATTCATATCCGGCAGTGAAGCGGCGTGGACAATCGCATATCGATGCGGAAAACAAATCGGTGTCTGTGAGTGGTTTGGGTTTCTCCTCTGTGTTGGATCTGTAGTTGTATTAGGACAGCGACGAAATCCTAGAGAGCTTTTGTCAGATCGATACGGCGGTGGCTAGATACCTTTTCACGGCGGAAGTTAATCGGCGGCTATATGGTAATTGCATCACATTTTTTAAAACCTCTTGGCAACGATTATCTTGTCTGATTATAATGGGGGGTTCTCACGGAATTGATGATTTCGTTTGTCTAGGTTCATAGATCGGATCAAAGTCAGGGCAGAGCGGTGGAGGTGGGAGTTGAGACGATTTGGAGATCTGTGTGTCGTGGAAGTAGCTTTTTAGTATAGTTCATCTGCCCAGTTCAACCGTCTTTGTTGCTGTGGGGTTATCTACTCTGCCACCTGATGAATTCGAAAGAGGTTACTCAAACATTAGTTGGACACGGAAACTTCATCTTGTTTGCTTTGGTGGCTAGTCTACTGCAACAAGATTCACTTCTCGTTTCTGCCAGTAAAATCTCGGTGTGTAGGAGTTCGTAAGCCTCTTTACCAATCAGTTTGAGCTTAGCCATTAATCAGGTAACTATAATTGTTCCCTTGTATTTTTATTTTTATTTTTATTGTTATTTATTTTGTACCAAATCCAAATGTTGTGGTTTAGTATTCTGATTCATTTCCATTGGTTTGGTGGTTCAATTAAATCAAGAAGGATTGAAGCATGTGGTTATTTCCGGTTTGGAGATTGGTGATTAAACCAAAATTGAAGAAGCAAAAGGCAAAGACTAACTGTAGTGGAGGGTTTGCTGTTATACAGAAACGGATCGTTTCATATTACTCACTTCTTCATTCTTGTAATTCTGTAAGTTTCTTGTATCGAGAGAGAGAGAGAGTGAGAGATGCACCATTGTTGTAAGCTCAGATTTAATTGAGTTGTTTCTTTCTCGTTGTTAGTGGATTTGCCGGATTGATTCGGCTCCGGATACAGGCTTGATCATATCGATCTCGCTGAACCGGGTAAACAAATTGTGTCGTTTGCTCTTTTTTATTTCTTGCTTATATTGTTCTTAAGCTGAAATCGATCGTATTCGAGCGAGTTTGAGAGAGTCTCATCGAAGATTCAAAGTAATACAAGCTCAGTTTACATAACACCAAAATTTGTAATCGAGCTTTCCAATCACTCTCCGGTGAGAAGTGTTGGTGAATAAATTTTTCTATTAAAAAAAAGAAACTGATAATTAACTTCGGTCAAAGCTCTGTCTAACAGATTTGTCGAAACCGGATCGTACGGATAACATTTTAGGCAACGGCGGCGAAAAGTGACAATTTGGCCCCCAAAAAACCTATCTCCTTGTAAGTAAACGGTAAACGGTGGGTAGTTATCCAAAAAACCGAACCGGAGAAACACATAACACAGTAAAGCCACGTCTAAGCTATAATCCAACGACACATGCTAGCTCATGCAGTGAAGAAGCTGGACGCCACGTGGCACACTCAGTCTCACCTGTGAAGAAGTCTAGAAATAGAAGCAACCTTCTTTAAAACTCTAACCCAACACGCAACAAAAAGGAAAGGAAAAGACCCTAAATTACCGGAAGGAAAAAAAGTTAAACCGAAAGCGAAAGCTTGATTTTTTTTTTGTGGGTTTCAAAGTTACAAGTTTTTGATACGAACACGCAAGAATAGCGTAACATCTTGAATAGAGTTGTCTCTGTATTTAATTATTAGATTCTTCAATCTTGTTTCTGCAAATTTCGGATATTTGAAAACAAGCAGAGATGTGTAGTTTGGCGACAAATCTGTTACTACCATCGAAGATGAAACCAGTTTTTCCAGAGAAACAGAGCACTAGCTCACTCTGTGTCACCACTAGAAGATCCAAGATGAAGAACCGATCTATTGTTCCTGTAAGTATCTCAAATCTTTTTTTCTCTACACTCTGTTTTCAGAGTTCCTATTTTTGTTAATTATTTCTTTATTTGTTTGATTTCGTTTCGTTTCTATGAAAATCTATTACTAATTCTAGACAATTTTAGAAATAGTAACAAAATTTCTATTGGTTTAGTTTGTATACTCTGTTTTTTAGGGTTTATCTCTTTATGTTACGCCTTGTTTGAATCTAAATTATGATGAATCTTAGTGAAGATTTGATATTTTTCCTTGTTGTGAATGGATAAGGTTGCAAGATTGTTTGGACCGGCGATTTTTGAAGCCTCCAAATTGAAAGTATTATTCTTAGGAGTTGATGAGAAGAAGCATCCAGCAAAGCTCCCAAGAACGTATACTCTAACTCACAGTGATATAACCGCTAAATTAACTTTAGCTATATCTCAATCCATCAATAATTCTCAGGTAATCTCATAAATCCTCCCATTGTTTGTAAGGTATAGTGGTTAGGGTTCAGCCGTTTAGGAGACTGATGGAAGTTTTTGGGTTTGTGGGTTCACCAGTTGCAAGGATGGGCAAATAGGTTGTTCCGGGACGAAATCGTGGCCGAGTGGAAGAAAGTAAAAGGTAAAATGTCGCTTCATGTTCATTGCCACATTAGCGGAGGCCACTTCCTCTTGAATCTCATCGCAAAGCTTCGGTACTACATCTTTTGCAAAGAATTACCGGTGGTAAGTTTGTGCAAATTTTTTATATATATATTCTAGTGGTTATGGTCATGCCACTATGAAATTTGAATGGCCTAAGCAAGATTCATATTCTATATGATATGTAACAACCTGGTCTATTAGTTAAATTTGACCTATTGATTTATAGGTATTGAAAGCTTTTGTCCATGGAGATGGGAACTTGTTAAATAACTACCCTGAGTTGCAAGAATCTCTTGTTTGGGTTTATTTCCATTCCAACATTCCAGAGTACAACAAGGTCGAATGTTGGGGTCCGCTTTGGGAGGCCACGTCGCAGCACCAGCATGACGGAAATAGGACCCGCAAAATGGGTGAAACTCTGCCGGAGCTACCTTGTCCTGATGAGTGCAAATGTTGCTTTCCGCCTGTTAGCACGATCCCGTGGTCTCATCGTCATCATCAACATAGCGGAGCTGATGAGAATGTCGCGGATGGCGTGTTGGGAACTTTTATACCTAACGCTGAGAAATCAAAGTGATAGATGTCATTAAACTGTATTATTTGTTTTTCTTTCGTGGTTATGAAAGTTAAGAGGGAACATGAAAGTTTATGTGTTTGGTGTTAACAGGGAATGACAATTGTTTAACATAAGTCCCAGTATAGTAAGTTTTATTTTTTATTTTTTTATTTATAGTAAGTTCCCTACTGAATAGTATTAGACTCACGTGTTATACATGTCTTCTAATTAAATGAAGGAATATAAAAACATTAGATACATACTGAGGTTTGGCATCAAGTCACACAAACTTCTCTTTTCTTTCGATAACTTTCTCTCTCTGTCTCGCTTCTACAATTCTGAGTAGAAATGTGTAGTTTGGCGGCAAATCTTTTACTTCCAGTAAAGCTGACACCAGATTTTTCAGAAAAAGAGAGAAGTAGCTCAGTCATTGTAACCACTAGAAGATCCAAGAGGAAGTACCAGTCTATTATTCCTGTAATAATCTCAATCTTTTCCCTGAGAAATGTTTTAGTTTTGGTAGATTCTGTTTTCGCAGCCCTGTTTCAGGAAATTTTAATTCATGTGTCCTGTTCCATTTTTGCTTTGGGTCCGTATCCTGACGTCCAATAGAATGAAAATATCTGTCATTTTATTTGTCTTATTCTGACCTAATGATAATGTTTTCCTAATGTTAATGTTTTTTCTTTGCATCTAAGTTTGATTATTTTAGTCTAAAGAACATAATCGATCTATCTGATATATAATTTTGTTTTGAAATGATAAAGGTTGCAAGATTATTTGGAGAGGCGATTTTCAAAGCTTCTAAATTGAATGTCATGTTCTTAGGAGTTGATGAGAAGAAGCATCCATCAGATCTCCCAAGAACTTACACTGTCACTCACAGTGACATCACTGCTAAGCTAACTTTAACTATTTCTCACTCTATCAATAATTCTCAGGTAATTAATCATCCATTACCTCTCCACCGTTTACCATATGTAAAGACATAATAATTAGAGTTGATTAGGTTAGTGTTTAGGATTTAGAATGTAGAGTTTTAGCAAAGCTGGTGTAAGTTTTTATCCCATGATTGCATCAGCTGCAAGGATGGGCAAACAGGTTGTACCGGGACGAAGTGGTTGCCGAGTGGAGGAAGGTGAAAAGTAAAATGTCGCTTCACGTTCATTGCCACATTAGCGGCGATCATTTTCTTTTGGATCTCATTGCAAAACTTCGCTACTTCATCTTTTGCAAGGAATTACCAATGGTAAATTTTTTTTTAACTAACTATAGTATACGGTTAATCGACTTTTGAGGCGAAGTAATGGATCGATTTTTGTTGGATACGTCATTATCGATTAGTGCAAATGTTATATAGCAAATACAAATTTTAAAAACTAGTCTAGATTTCAATATAGGATTTTAATCCATCATAGAATATAATTTTAATATTCCATACGACATAAAACTGTTTTGTGGTCTTTTACTTATATCTGACCTTGATTTATAGGTATTAAAAGCTTTTGTCCACGGAGATGAGAACATGTTAAACAAGTACCCTGAGCTACATGGAGCATTTGTTTGGGTTTATTTCCATTCCAACATCCCCGAGTTCAACAAGGTCGAATGTTGGGGTCCGCTATGTGAGGCTACCTCACACAATGGTTGTAAGACTCACATGTGTGAAACGCTACCGGAATCGCCTTGCCTTGATGATTGCAGCTGTTGTTTTCCAACAGTCAGCACGATCCCGTGGTCTCACTCTCATGGCAGCCAAGGTGAAGAGGATGAGGATGTAGCTATAGCCAGAGAGAATCTTGTGATTAAATTACATGTATAATCATAGTAAAAGAAAATAGTAACACAACATACATATATCCTTTTTTTTGGGCAAAAAATGAGAACATACATATATCCTTTGACGTCGGAGTAAAAAGTAAATTTATCTACTCTAATTTCCCGAAATCGAAGAACACACATATAAATATCAGTTTGATTGGTTACACAAAACTGTACAAGTTTAGCGGTAAGATTTTACGGAATAGTGCAAAACTGTAAGAAATAGTATTACATGAAAGCTGTAAAAAAAAACTGAGAATATCACTTTTAGTAACGGTTTTTGATATCGCTTTTGTCATTGATAAAAACAACACATCTATACTGCAACGGTACGGGATTACTAATGAAAACGTATATTTTTTAAGATGTATAGTATCAAATGGTCTGTTAGACACTTTCACATGCAACGATGAATCATGTTTCTCTAGTAAATTAATAACAAGGCCGACTCGAACTATTTAGGTCATGTGCAAGATATTTATTAATGTATATTTAATGTGTTAGTTTGTTTTTGAGAGAGAAAATTAGGAGGCCCCTTATTTAAAATGTTTTAAGGTAATATTTTAATCGGGGTTATGTTCGAACGGTCCACTTGCACATGTTAAAAACGATATTGGTTATATATACTTAATATATCTTACAAATATCCTAGAAAAATTAGCATTTCATATATCATTTATAAAGAATGTAAACATTTATAGATTGTAGATACAAGGAGTTTTCGACACTCTATTGCACATTAGACCCTATTATGTATGTTGTAGTTCTATATGCCGTATATTAGATTATCTATTAGCGGATAGTTTGATCTATCGTTGAAAACAGTAGATCGTCATCTGTAACATATTAAAATGACAAAAGATGATGTGATTAAGAACAAAATGAGCTACATTATATGTACTTTTTCTTAACTTTAAAATGAGCTACATAATTAGTAGATACTGAAAATGAGTTTACATTATTAGTAGATATATAGGAAATATTGTTGGTTGGTGGGTCGAGTCAATTATTTACAGCGATGGCCGTGCAACGCAACTTTTTGATGGAATGGACCCAATAGCGCTCATGTCATATGGGAACTCATGGCTGGAAACAATCATATGGGAACTCATGGCTGGAAACAATCTTTTCTTCTATTTTTCACTTTTGAACAGAAGGTAACTCGTCTTTTTATTATTATGTACTGGGGAAACAAACAAAATACCTGATTGGTTATAATTCGAGGAATTGATAAGAAAAAAACACGTGAGGGTTAAGTTATTTGGGACTAGTCTTTTTTTTTTTGTCCCACCGATCACGACATATGATTTATAATTTTTGACCATATACATTACTAACGATTTATAATCTTTTGCAAAAGAAAGAAAAACTGATCAGTAGGATAAATTTTTACTGCAAAATTAAACACAACAATGCGGAAGACAGCTACAAAAACAAATACACCTTTTATGGTGCGACAGTCCCGTCTATTTGAATGTGTAAGTAGAGTAACTGGTACATACCTCTTAATTTAGATGGAATCAATGTATAGGAAAAAAAATATTCTTTCCGTTTTAGTATATAAGATGTTTTTGTTAAAAACATTAATGATGGTGACTACGTGAAACTTGGAAGCAATAAAGATATATCAACATCATCGTTCTAATAAATCAAAATCGTTGTGGTCCTGCCATGGTTCTACTTAGTAACTTAGTAAGGTCACATTTACATCATGTCAAAACCGAAGAATCAAATCGATTCGAAAAAGAGAATCGAATCCGAAACTGACAAATATCTAAACGAGACTTAAATTTTTATATCTGAAGAATCAGAACCGAACTGAAAACAGAATGAATACTCGAAATACACAAAATTTAATTATATACCTAAAACATTAATTATATTTAGATATGATATAACTCAATTACCCAAAATTACAATTATAAACTCGAAAATATTAGTTTTTTTAAACCAAAAATAAACAAAATAACCAAAACATCCAAAAGCTTTTAGTTGTATTTGTCAATATTTAACCAAATTTAATTTAAATTTAACAATTTTAATTTTTTTCAATATTTCGAATATCCGAAACCGAACCGAACCGAAATTTTAAAATACCCAAATGAATACTTCTTCTATCCAAAATACCCAAAACCAAACGAATACTATTCGGAAGTTGAAACCGAACCGAATACCCAAATGTCCAGTTATTAATATCTCAAATACACAAATAGTTATATTTATTAATATTTAACCAAATTTAATTTAAATTTAATAATTTTTATTTTTTTTAATATCTCGAATACGCATAATCAAACCAAAAATATCCAGAACCAAACAAAAAGTTGAAACCAAACCGAATATCCGAATGGTCGACACCATAACGTGTAAAATGCGGGAAAATAATTGAGAGAAGATCATCTTTGTCGGCCATATTTCTTTTCTATTTCAAGTCTTCAACATAACACAATATGGTGAAACAAAACGAAAATATTAAACTTAGGTTAAGTAAGAGAGTAAATAGACAAAACCAATCATCAAATATTAACTGGAGGTCCTTGAAACTTTTAACTCTAGGCAAGGAGAAATCTACATTCTAAACTCTCCTTGGTGTAAAATAAAAGTTTCAGAAAATATCATATATACAGAAAAATCCAATCTATACATGGGGGAAGAAAATCTAAAGAAACCAGATCACACAAAAAAATCTCATCGTTTATATAAAAATCTTAGGACTATCTGCTTCCACTAATTTTTGCATACTCATGTAAAAGACGTCACAAAATCTCTGGGAGGTTTGGTTAGGAGGACTAACTAATCCGGCTGTGATTAGCTTCTTTTTCATCACCGGAGATTATAATAAAAATAACCATGTCAAGATTTCACCGGATTGTTGTTCTACCAAAAGATGTTGCCCCGATTTCGCTATCCCTGTTCTGAGAGTAGAAACAGAGTGTATGTGTGTGTTACTTAATGATATTATTCACAGAATTAAGATTACGAATCAGGAATATATGAGGAGTGTTATTTACCTGAGATTTCGGGGAAGGGAAGACATTCCAGAATCTTAGGGTTTCATCTCCTGCTCCTGTCACAATCGTCTGCCACGAATACAAGAAAAGTCTTTTGATGCAGAAGACAGAGAAACAGCATAATAAGTAAGCAAAAGTATGAGATTATGCAATGAAAAAACATATAAGACTAACCTGTCCATCGGGTGAGACCGCAAGGTACAGAACGCGGAATGTGTGACCCGTGAGGTTTGCCAACTGTAAGAGAACAGTTTCAATCATTAAAATCCCAAAATTCAGCAACGAAGAAAAGAAACCAAGATGAAGAACAAATAATTCTTACTTTAGACATGGTTGGATATTTCCAGACAATGATTTGGTTCTGGGAATATCCGTGTGTGCTCACAAGCTCATTCACGTTCTTAGACCATATCAGATTACACACCTGCGTTTATAAGACGATTATTTAGCTATTAAACTGCAATGTGAAATGTAGGTAACTGGGTTTACCTGACTGTTGGTGTCTACGCAACTTAAATGAGTGTTTGTCGTTGTGTTCCAGAAACGGATACATCTATCAGCAGTGCCGCCACCAGAAGCAAGAAGTCCGTGAACATGTGGTGACCATGCAATGGCTTTCACTGCTGCGGCGTGTTCACAGTATTTCAAAACCGGTTGTGTTGAATGTTGGTTCCATACAAAAAGCTGCAAGATCCTAGAATCATTACACGTGCTTGAAAAATCATGTTTGTTTCATACACATAATGAAGATATATATTTACCTTATTGTCATTTCCGCCTGATGCTAACTCGCGATTGTCAAAAGACCATTTGAGTCCACAGATTTCAGATTTGTGACCTGTTAGCTTACTGAAATGATCTTCTTGAGACCGTATATCTCTATGAAGTATACTCTTGTCTCTACTACCTGAAGACAGAACAGAAGAGCTCCATGCCAAGGCTCCAACTCTTAGACGATGACCTTCCATTGTTCTTATGCTCTTGCATCGTAACGCATCCCAGATCTAGTAAAAGAAAACAGCAAGGGTAAGTTCTCCATCAAAAGATAATGACTCCCTCCTCAAATCTAAAGACAAATATCCATCTCAACCACCAAGGATCAAATTAATGCAGCCAATATGATTCGGTGAACTAAGCTAGTTAGTGCATTCCTGTGAAATAACATTTCCAAAAGCAACATCCTCAAGGTCTAATCCCATTGTTTAATTCATCCTAGTTTCTGAAATAGATTCCTTTCAGATACAAGAAGTCGAAAGGTAAAGTATACAGAGGCATGTATAGACTCAAATAGCCAACTGTGTCTTGATCATCTAACCTGCACTGTTCCGCTACTAGTTCCAATCGCCAAATGTGTTCCACGTAGTGACCAACCCACTGAGCAAACGTTTTCATCGACCCCAAGATCACATAACTTAGTTACCTGCAAGAAAAACAGGAAGACATTCCTGTCAAAACACTTCTTGGGACATGAATCAGTCAACAGGTTATAAATCAACGGAAGAAAAACTCACCTTGCTACTACAAGCATTCCACAAATACACGCAGTTCCCTAATCCCACTGCAAGAACATTTTGTGCCGACCAATCCACGAGATTCAAGTAAAAATCATCTTGTAGAGCCGGTGCATCCAATACCTAACAACAACAAAGAAGCCTTTACTCTCATCCACAGGGCAGATGCAACAAAAAGGACAAACATTTCTAATCAAACTGGATATAGAGTAGACACTACGCATTCTTCAAAAACAGTCCAGTCCCCACTATCCAACACTTAACAAAGATCTCAGAAGTCTCATACACAATTGCACACAAAAAATATGAAATGTGGGAACAAAATCAAGAATCACAAGTCTCGAAAACCTGAATCTACCATCCAAGAAAACACAATCTAAAAACCCTAAATTCAACCCACAAACCCTAAAAACCCTAAGAAACCCCCAAAGATCAAAAAACAAACACTCACTTTATAAGGAGACCTAAGAATCTTCCTCGGCGACTTAACAGGACTAGGGCTAACACCAGGAGCCTCATCAGAACCAAAAGGCGAATACAAGTCCAAAGACCTCTGCGTTTCAGTCTTGAACCTAAAAATATTCCGCGACGGAGAAAACCCAGTAACAACATCACTTTTCTCCGGCGTCACCGGACCAAAAAGCGCCGTTTTCAAAAGACTCGCGTACGAACCAGCCCCGTCTTCTTTCCCATCCTTCTTCGGCGAAGAAGAAGCGAGATCGAAAAGCGCGAAATTGGAACCAGATCTACTCGGAATAAACCTATCTGAGTATATAGGCTTCGAAGGAGAGTGATAATGGTTAGAATCGATCAAACGGTTGATTCGGGACTCGAGTGAGACCGTCGGTCGATTCATCGACGGTGGAAGATTCAGCTGAGAATCTGTCTTCTTCTTCGGTGTTGATTCATCTTCTTCCATGGTTGATTTGAATCGCTTACTGTTTCTTTCCTCCAGATTTGAGATTTGGGTTGAAAAAAATCAAACCTTTCTGTTTTTTTTTTTTTTTTTTTTCCTTCACTAAAGCTTTTTTTTTTTCTTTCCCGGGAAAATTGTTGAGGGAAACAGAAAACGTCAAGTGAAATGGTGCGAAAATAAGGAAAGATCAGGTGTGGTAGGGTTTATGATAGATTCAGACTATATATGTCCGTTGTGTTATTGGGCCGTTTAATTGGGCTTAAACTCGTTTCAATAGTTTTTCACTTTTTTGGCCCTCACTTTTTGTGTAAAAAAGATTGTGATTTGAGTTAACAAAATTCTTAGGAGTTTTAGTGGAATTAAATTAACATGATCAATTCAGCGAAATATCATTGGTTCATGTTGGGCTTTAGTGGAGTTTTCATTGGATCTTGATTATGTCTTTATTGTGCATTTTAAGTTTACTGTTTAGAATTCATCTTAAATGCATTAATAACAAAATTGTTTTAAAATTAAATCATCTTTTTAGTTTCAATACCTGAATTAATTTTTTCATCTCATTTAAAGAGAGATTTTTGAAAAATGAGTTTCATCACTACTAGTATGCTTAATTAATTGCTTACACATAATCTATTTCAAATAATGTCTTTTCAAAGTAACTTTTAAAATAACATACAAAATAAATAGTCCAAATTTGCGCTTCATGGTTTAGTAACAAAACTATACAAATGCACACCCAAATAAATAGAAAAAAAAAATTAAAGATAAATAAAAGTTATGACCAATCTTAATAATTGTTACTAAGTTTTATTATTCAAAATAAATTAATTTAATCTTCACAAGTATCAATTTAGTTAAAACTTTAAAATATAGTTGACTATGCCATATATAGAATGATATTTTAACAAATATAACAATAATGGTCAACGATTTCCCAGGAAATAAATGGTAATTAAATAATTAGAAATAAAAACTTTCAGGGGAAACTTATCACAAACTCCTGAAAATATACATGTTAATGGTCATACTTGTAAAACTATATTTCCTGTTTTAATTATCTTCAACAATGTATTGAATCACTGGTTACTCTTTACTCACATATTCAATATCAAACCTCTGCAAGAAACAATCATTTCTCGTCAAAAAGACAAAAACCTCTCTGTAGCCAAAGATTTCTCTGTCGTTGTTATGCCATCCGGAGAAGGTGTTTCACAGAACCGCACAACACCAGAAGATAAACCAATCAAAACATGCCACCAACTTCTAAAGTTGCGTGACATTAAGGGCGCTCAGTATATCGTACAAATGAACTAGTTAGTAAGTAGTAAACGACATGATGAGTTTGAGAAAGCCGGAGCGATATGTGACGTGCTCATCGCCGAAGAGACCCGGCTTCCGAACGGGATATTAGATTATTATGGCATAATTCGAATGCCGAGACCCGGACCTGTTTTATGGGACGAATTCGAGAAGTTGATGAATCTCTTAGATGAGATAAATACCCCTTTTCCATATAGCCAAGAAGCTGCTGAATGGACCTTGTTAGGTTGGTTGATGCTGTCCAATTCACCCGTGAAATTGATTTATGATTTCGCTATCTCCCCCGACGACAACCTTGAAACCCAAGAAATTGACCAAAACAATGATGGTCTTTGTGGAGAGGGTAGCAAAGGTGGAGTGGACAAAAGAAAATGAAAGACGAGTACTCTCAATTGTTATAATTTGCCTGCATTAGAGTATTTGAAAGGGTTTTAGGCTATGAATGGGAATCCCTTGCCTCCAGCGGAGAAACGACAGGCTCCGCACAATTAGTTTCGTTCGAATGACACTTCTTCATTTGTCCCCGAGAAACATAATGTTGGTTTTGGAACTGACATTGAGGTTGTAGTTATTTATGATGACGAAGATGATGAATAGTACTGAAGATGCATATTCCGGATCAGCTTACTGTTTAGATCAGGACCGGATCAGCTTGCTGTTTGGATCAGGACGTTGCATCAGATCACATGGGAACGCTCAAGCTGACGTGGCTTAATTGGAGCAGATGATGTGACAAGCCCAAGAAGGCGTGGACTTACTTGGAGCTGAAGATTTTGGATGGATGCAAAGATATACTCGAATATATTCTCTGCAGCCATTTAAAGAAAAGATAAACTTGAGGAGCAAGTTCGTTTGGAGATTCTGCGAGATTCTCCACCCAAGGTATTAGGGTTTTTGTTGAAATAGCTTAGAGAGACCATAGGTCGTGGGGTACACTATAGAGCTATTATCGTGAGGTTGTAAACTTTGAAGCAAAATAAAAAAGCTTAGAAGGTGAGTGTTCAGTTCTCTGTGTGTTTCACCGGCGGGTGAATAGAAAGCAGAGATCTGCATCAACTAAGGTTTTGTTATCTTCGTGTGGGTAGATACATAACTAGGGTTGATTTGGTTGTTACTCGACTTTGATATCTTTGAGAGGATTGATTCAAAGGAGAGTTAGAGTTTAGAACTTGTTTTAGTCGGGTTCAATCCTATTGAGTGGGATAGGTTGAGTAAGAGCCGAATAAGTGTAACTCTTTAAATGTTATAAAAACAAACTTATAATAAAACAAGTTAAAGCGTTGGCTTGGCGCGTTCCAAGTGGAATCAATGTGTTGTGTTATCCTCTATACCTTAACAAGTACGAGGATGAGGATGGCAAAGAGATTATGACAATAGCTCAAGCATCAAAATTGTGCATAGTCAATGGCAAATAGTGAAATTGATACCATTTAAGAAGAAGCAAAAATAAGGATAAGACTACTACTGCTACTTGCTCAAGTAGAAGACTATGCTGAAGCATTTAAGTGTCGTGTTCTTTTATATTATCATCTTAAATTTTCTTTTTAATAAAACTGAGGTCCTAATTTCATTTTTTTGGATACTCTTTGTATTTCATCTTCTTCTTTTCTTCTTTTAGTCTCAAATTTCTTGTGTGAATCTAGATTATTATTATTATTATTATTATTATCTCATCTTGGTTATTAGTTATTTGACTTATTTCAATATATTATTGTGCTTATTTCTCCTTAATCACCCATTTTATTACTTGTGATATCTTCACCATACCTTTCTTCTTATTATTAAACTAAATGTTCTCAGCCACATAGCCAAAATCTAAAATCAGTTCTAAAGAAGCTGTGTAATGGTTAGGGTTTGCATATTTAGTTACACAAAAGAAATATAACATGTGTTAATTTTTTGGTCTCAGCCAATTCTCCTCAGGCCTAAATCTGAATTCAATCTTGAAGTTTTTACAGTCGGCTTAGCTGGCATCTCCTTTACCTACAAATTGAAAATCGAAAGGTTAGGGTTTGCATATAAAAGGCAGCAGCTTGGTACTCAAGAAAGATTGAGCCGTATCCTTAAATGCATTAAGAAAAAAGTGTCTTTAAACAAAATCATTTTTATTTAATTTCAATACCTTAATTAATTTTTTTCATCTCATTAAGATAGAGATTTTTAAAAAAGAGTTTTGATTACTAGTATGCTTACACATAATCAATTTCAAATAGTAAGTTTTTCAATGTAGTTTTTACAGTAATATATTAAATAAAAATATATAGTCAAAATTTACGTTTCATAGTTTAGTAGCAAAATTATAAAAATGTACACCCAAATAAATAAAAATAAGAAAAAATTTAAAGATATATAGATAATATATACTATTCTTACAAATATAGAAATTATGAACTATCTCAATAATCGTTACTCAATTTTATTACATAAAATAATTTAATTTTACCATAAAAATCTCAATTTAGTCAAAACTATAAAATATAGTTGATTGTGCAATATTGGAAGATACTTTAACAAGTATAACAATAACGGTCAATGATATTCCCGCAAAATAAATGGTAATTCAAATTTTCAAAAGATCGTTACCATATCAATTACAGTCTAATTAAATTATACCATCAAAAGTTTCAATTTAGTCAAAACTTTAAAATATAGTTGATTGTGCTATATTAGAAGATATTTTAACAAATATAACAACGGTCAATGATATTCCCGCAAAATAAATGGTAATTCAAATTTTCAAAAAATCGTTACCATATCAATTGCTGTCTACTTTTACTGGAAATACATATTAGTAACTTTTTACCAAGTTAATAAAAATTTTTGAAAATATGCTAATTTCGTGTATATATATATATATATTCATAATTACAGCTAACAGTATTCACGAGAAAAATGGTAATTCAAAAAAATAAATAGAAATAAAAATTCTCAGGGGATCTTATCACAAAGACCAAAACTCTCTCTCTCTCTCTCTCTCTCTCTCTCTCTCTCTCTCTCTCCTCCAAAACAGAGTGCTTCACAAAACCGGACAACACCCAAAAAGATGAACCGGTTTAAACGTGCTACGTACTTCTAAGACTGGGTGACTATCAGAGTTTGGCATATCGTTAACATGAATAAGTTGGTAAGCAGTAAACGATATGATGAATTTGAGCGAAGCCATTGCTGATGGTCACCACGTCACAAAGAATTAGCTTATACATGGGTTATTGGATTGTTACGGCATGATTCATGTGACACCACCCATACCGATTTAAGGGAAGATTTCAATAAATTAATGAATCTCTTAGATTGGAGGAACAACCGGTTTCCATTTTGCCATGAAGCTTCTATTATAGCCTCGTTAGCTCGGTTGTTGTTGTCAAGTCCAACCATTAAGGCCATGTACGATATTGAAACCTCAATATCGCTTTCGTACATGGCCTTAATGGCTGGACTAGACAGCATCGACCAAGCTAACATGGCTCTAACATAAGCTTCATGGCAAAATGGAAACCGGTTATACCTCGAGTCTAGGAGATTCATTAATTTTTTGAAGTCTTCCAAACAACCAGTCTATGTGGTGTCACCTGAATCATGCTGTATAAAATCAATGATCCATCCGGAAGCAGGTTCTCTGCGGCGTGGAGAACATCAGAAATGGGTCTAGCTTTCTATAACTCGTCATGCAGCTTACTGCTAACTAAGTGATTCATCTTAACGATATGTCGAACTCCGATAAAGTCTCCAAGTCTTAGAAGTATGTAGCACATTTTGATTAGTTCTTCATCCGATGATGTGCCGTTCTGTGATACACCTTCTTCAGAAGACATGACAACGAACTACGGCAAAGATGAAAGCTCCGGTTGCAGGGAGAGAGAAATAAAGAGAGGGGGTTCAAGATAAAAAGATAATAGTTTTCATATATAGAAGAACACTGGTTTTACAGTAAGAGTGATTCAACATTTTGCTAAAGATAATTAATGCAGGACATATAGTCTAATAACTATGACCAATTAACAATTTAACATACATGTGTTGGGCCCGCAACGCAAGGTCACTTTGCAAGATGGTGATAAGACTCACACGTGTGAAACCCTACCGGAACAGCCTTGCCTTGATGAGTGCAGCTGTTGTTTTCCGGCAGTCAGCACGATCTCGTGGTCTCACTCTCATGGTAGCCACGATGAAGAGGATGAGGATGTAACTAAAACCGGAGGGAAATTTTGTGAGTACGTACATGTATAAATATAATCGTAGTAAAAGAAAATAGTAACACAACGTAGATATATTTTTCGATATTGGGGCAAAGGCTAAATTTACCTATATCTCTGTATTAGTATTAGTGCACATGGTCCTAGACCACTACACCCATGCCCATGTTACACCCATGCTAGTCTCAATATCAAGAAGCATCTTTCTCATCCCTTCTTGTCTTATTTTAATGTAACACATATCTTGTTGTCCCTTTGTAAGCTCTATATAAAGAGTCTCATAGCTACAAGGAAGATATATAACTTCATTCTTTCATTCTCTCTCACATCTTTGCTCTTCATTCTCTCTTTAATATTTTTGCAAGTCTAATGCTTTACTAACATGGTATCAGAGCAGGTTCTTAATTGAATTTTGTTCTTGATTCTCTTATTCTCACAATCTGTTTCTAAATCGCTACGCTCTTATTTTCTTTAACGTTTTTTTTTTGTTGTTTGTTTTTGCAATACATGTTTCTAAGTCTTTTCACTCTAAGACTAAGTCCTCAAAATCATTGATTCATGAGTTGTGAAAGGCTAGATTTGTGTATTTCTTGAACTTTCTTTCACCATGGAAAATTTAAAACTGGTGGTAATTCCAGTCACTCTCAAAGGAGTAAACTACTTCTTGTGGTCAAGAACTTCTAAAATTGCTCTGTGTGGTCGGGGCTGGTGGAGTCACATAGAACCCACTCAAGAAACAGAAAACAAAGAAACAGAAGATACAAAGGTGGATGATGAACCCAAATGGTTTCAAGAGGATCAAACGATCTTAAGTTTTTTCCAAAACGCTCTAGATGCCCCAATCCTAGAAGCATACTCCTATTGTGAGACTGCAAAGGAGTTATGGGACACACTCAAAAATGTTTACGGGAACGTTTCCAATCTAACCCGAGTCTTTGAAGTAAAGAAGGCGATCAACCACTTGAACCAAGAGGATCTTGAGTTCACTAAAACACTTTGGGAAGTTTAGATCACTTTGGGCTGAACTTGACATGTTAAGACCAAGCACTAAGGATTTCAAGATCATTGAAGAAAGGCGTGAGCAAGACAAGGTGTTCGGACTTCTCCTCACCTTAAGTCCAATATACAATGACCTTATCAAACACCTTTTAAGAGCTGACAAGCTTCCCAGCCTTGATGATATTTATTCTCAAGTCCAAAAGGAACAAAGATCATTCGGTCTCTTTGATGGAAAAGGAGAACTCATCATGGTAAACAAAGTAGTTTCCAAGCGTGAATGGTCTACAAGAAAGATTTGTGACTATTGCAAAAGGACTGGCCACATTAAAGATGAATGCTGGATCCTCCATCCCCATCTCAAGCCTAAAGATTGGAAACCGAGAGAATTCAAGCCAAGGTACCAAACCAACATTTCCTATGAAGCTCCAAGTGGACAAACTCAAACTGTAGTATCCCATTATCAAGCAGAACCATCAAAACAAGCTCCAGCAGAATCTTCAAAGAAAGGAGATGAGTTAGTAATGGTATCCTACTCCAAAGATGTGGTTAGGAAGTCTGACTTGGAGACACTCATAAAATCAATCGTCACACTAAAGGATTCTGGTATCACATTACTAGCCTCTAAACTTAATAACTCTCTTATTATTGATTCAGGAGCTACACATCACATAATTAGTAATCATAAACTGATTAGTAACATTAAACCGGCTAATGGTAATGTTGTTATTGCAAATGGTGATAGAATTCCAATTAAAGGTGTAGGCGATTTGAAACTATTTAATAAGAACTCTCAAGCTTTCTTTATGCCATCATTTACTTCTAATCTTGTCTTAGTAAAAAGGGCAACTAATGATTTTGATGCTTATGCAATATTTGGACCTAATAGCTTATATTTTCAGGATATTAAGACCGGAAGGGTTCTTGGAGAAGAAAACACAAAATAAAACTTATATGTTCTTGATGACTCTCCAAGCAGCTCTAGTTTATCATCTTTTAATCCCTGTTATGCTTTTAGTTCAAATGCAATGTGGAATGCTAAATTAGGTCATCCCCATTCTCGAGCTTTAAAAATTACATTGCCAAGTATGTCATTTGATAGTTCAAGTTGTGAGTCATGTATTCTTGGAAAATATTGTAGAACCGTGTTTCTAAACTCATTCACCATCTATGAAAAATGTTTTGATTTAATTCATTCAGACGTTTGGACCTCACCTTGCTTATTTAGAGATAATAACAAATATTTTGTGACCTTCATTGATGAAAAATCTAAATATACTTGGGTCACATTATTACCATCTAAAGATAGAGTATTTGAGGATTTTATCAACTTTGAAACATACGTAACTAATCAATTTAATGCTAAAATCAAGGTACTACGATCAGATAATGGGGGAGAATACACGAGCCACATATTCAAAACTCACTTAGCAAAGCATGGCATACTACATCAAACAAGTTGTCCATATACTCTACAACAAAATGGCGTAGCTGAAAGAAAGAATAGACACCTTATGGATGTTGCAAGATCTATGATGTTCTATACTAGCATGCCAAAGAGATTTTGGGGTGATGCGGTCATGACAGCATGTTATCTAATCAACCGAATCCCAACAAAGTCTTGAAAGACTCATCGCCATTTGAGATACTCAACAAAACTAAACCATCCATTGAACACTTACGTCTGTTTGGTTGTTTGTGTTTTGTCTTAGTGCCAGGTGAGCAAAGAAACAAATTAGACGCTAAAAGCACTAGATGTGTGTTTCTTGGATATTCAACTACCCAGAAGGGGTACAAGTGCTATGATCCATCAAACAACCGCACCTTAGTTTCAAGGGATGTCAAATTCATGGAGAACCAAAGCTATTTTGACAAGAAGAGTTGGGATAGTGTGAAAGATTTGGCTGACTCCACGACAGACCGGGGTACAAGCTTACAATACTTGTTGAGTCATCTTGGTAATCCGGCACCAAGAAATAATCTACCAGCTCCTATGGTTGATCAACCACCAAATGAGAGTCCTAGACCTGAGGATTACATAGGTGAAAAAAGCAATGATCAAGGGGGAGCTGAAACTACTCAACCAGATACAAACTATTATACGGAAGAACTTTCAAGTCAAGTTCAACATGAGGAACCAGAAATTCAAAGGCATGAACTGGGTAATGAAGAAGCTTTAGCTCCCCAACTTAAGCGTAGCACAAGGCAGCGATTTCCAAGTCAATGGGGGAATACAAAGGTCTATTAACAACAATCAAGCAGTTGCTCACCCAATTCAAGAAGTTTGTTCTCTTGTCCGTTTGCCATCAGACCATAAAGCATTCCTTGGGAAGATTGATCAGCATCATATCTCCTAAACATATGAAGAAGCCAAAGAAAGTAAGGAGTGGTTAGATGCTATAGATGATGAGAGATGAGCTATGGACAAAAATCATACATGGGATGAGGCTGACCTTCCATCCGGGAAATGGGCTGTAAGCTCCAAATGGGTATTCACAATCAAGTATTTGAGTAATGGGGAGATTGAAAGATACAAAGCTCGCTTGGTGGCAAGAGGGTTCACTCAAACATATGGAGAAGACTACACGGATACATTTCCACCAGTTGCTAAGCTTCACACGGTTAGAATGATTCTCTCATTTGCTACTAATCTCTCATAGGAACTATGGCAAATGGATGTAAGGAACGCATTTCTACAAAGTGAGTTTGAAGAAGAAGTTTATATGAAACCCCCACCCGGACTTGAAGATTCCATCACTCCTGGAAATGTTCTAAAGCTTAGGAAGGCAATCTATGGTTTTAAACAATCTCCAAAGGCCTAGTATCATAAGCTAAGCTTCACATTAACCGTCTGTGGCTTCAGGAGATCAGAAGCTAACCACACATTGTTCACACTCCAGGACTCCCAAGGAATCATTATTGTCTTGGTGTATGTCGACGACTTGATCATTCAGGTAGTGATCAAGTAGGTATTCAAGAGACCAAATCCTTTCTAAAATCAATGTTTGATATTAAAGATTTAGGTGAGGTAAAGTACTTCCTAGTGATAGAAATATATCATTCCCCGGAAGGCTTATTTCTATCACAACGGAAGTATGCACTTGATTTGCTGAATGAAACAGGAAAGATATGATCCAAACCAGCAAAGTCACCTCTTGAGGATGGCTACAAGGTCAAGCGAAAAGAGACGAAAAGAGACGATAATCCTCTTAACAAACCGTTTTCTAATCCAGCCCAATACCGCTGACTTGTTGGTAAGCTCATATACTTAACCATTACAAGACCTGACTTTTGTTTTGCTGTGAATCAGGTAAGTCAACACATGAAAGAGCCTACGGTGTACCATTAGAATATGGTTGAAAGGATCTTGAGATATATAAAAGGATCACCGGGTTAAAACATATGGATGGGAAAGAATGGAAACACAGAAATTGTTGGGTATTGCGATGCAGATTATGCTGGAGATACGGTTGATAGGAAGTCAACAACTGGGTATTGCACTTTTATTGGAGAGAACCTAGTGACATGGAAGTCCAAGAAGCAAAAGGTTATCTCTTGTTCAAGCGCCGAATCCGAGTACCGAGCCATGAGAAAACTAACAAATGAGTTGGTATGGTTAAAGGCGCTTCTAAAGGATCTTGGCATAGAGTCTTCAAGTCCCATTACCATGCACTGTGACAACCAAGCAGCAATTCACATTGCCACTAATTCAGTTTTTCATGAAATGACCAAGCACATCGAGATAGATTGTCACAAGGTCCGAGAGAAGATTGAAGAAGGAGTGACGCTGCCATGCTTTACAATAAGTGAAGATCAGTTGGCGGATATCTTCACAAAGGCAACTAGTCTCAAAGTTTGCAACTACATCCACAACAAGCTTGGGCTAGTGGACCTCACTCGCCCTTGAGTCAACTTCTCTAATTCGTGAAAACCACACTCTTTTTTCCTTATCAAAGTTTTGTCCTACAAGATTTTCTTTGGTAAGGTTTTTAATGAGGTGGTACTCACGGATTGACCAAACTTAGCCTCCACTCCAAACACTCTGGCTAAGTTTGAGGGAGAGTATTAGTGCACATGGTCCTAGACCACTACACCCATGCCCATGCTATACCTATGCTAGTCTTAATATCAAGAAGCATCTTTCTCATCCCTTCTTGTCTTATTTTAATATAACTTATATTTTGTTGTCCCTTTGTAAGCTCTATATAAAGAACCTTATGAATACAAGAAAAATATACAACTTCATTATTTCATTCTCTCTCACATCTTTGCTCTTCATTCTCTCTTTAATATTTCTGCAAGTCTAATGCTTTACTAACACTCTGGTCTGAAGAAATTGTATGTAGATCAAAACCGGAAATATTTTGAAAAAAAACCATAAATTTTAAAATGCATGTATAATCAAATGGTCGGTGAGACATTATCACATGCAATGATGATCACGTAATTTTTTTTCTTTGATATGAATATAAATATAAATATATAGGAACAAAAAGTTTTGGTTTTTCAAAAAATAACTTAAACCAGCTGTAATTGTGTCGTTGCCAAAAAGGAATAAAACACAAGGGGACACATGAGTGTTGGTTTGTGAGACCTACATGTGCCATGAGGTTAATTAGTGAGTTTCTTCCCATTTCCTCTCGGCAGTCGGCAGTGATTGTGTTTGTGTCACCGGATCTCACGTGGATGCCAGGTTTTCAGAACCTAAGTTAGACGATATGTTTTAAATATGTTTGATGTAGATTAGATTTGTATATTTGCGGATACTTAGATATGTCGTTGTTAAAAAATATATCATAATATGTAACATATTAAAATGAAAAATGATGATGTGATAAAGAACATAATTAACTACAATAGTACTATATAGTCTAATGATACTTTTCAATCAAATCCCGCGTATGACCCAACGCGCACCTCACATCTCTCTCCAAAGAAGATTTTTTAGGTAATTTTCGATCTACCTTTATTTTGCCTCTCCGGCGTCCGGTGCTTTCCGTCGGAGCCGTGAGAGGGCCCCCGTTGTTTCTCCTGTTGTTAGTCTCTCTGTTGTAAGTTGTGACAAGCGGTGGTTCCGGCGAGTTTCCAAGGGTTTCGAGATTAGTGACCTAATTTTGCGGCGGATCGAGACTCCTCCATATTGGCTCGAGAGATATGGTTGGAGGCGCTTCAATTTTACCATCCCCTTGGGTTGATTTGTGGATTTCTCTGGTGGCGCTCCCCCAGGTCTGATTTCTGAAGGACGATAACTAGTCATCTCAGTGGTTCTAGCGCTCGTGGGTAAACCCTTTTGTGCTCGTGGAGTAGCGACTTTGTGGTTGGTTGTTTCTGGTTTATTGGTTGTATATATCAGAGCTGATCTCGCTGTTAAGCGAAGAGTGAGGAGGTTCTCCTTTGATCTGATGCTTGGGTTCGAGCCATGGTTGCTTGAGGATGGTTTCTCTTCCTCAGCTCAAAAGCATGTTTCTTATTTGCTGAAGTTCCTCATCTCTCTCAATGGATTGCAAGGTTCTCCGTTTTCAACTCTGTGTGACTCCGTCTTCATTTCTTTGTTTATAGCGGCTTCACACGGTAAAGTTTTGGCTTCTCCCTGCTCCGCTTAGGGTCTCAAAATACTGGTTTTGCCTCCTCGCTCACTTGCTATCGGAATAGTAGTAGTCCCTGTAATTATGTGGCTCCTTCGCTCCGCTTGTGTTTTTGCGTCTTAGAGAGTCTTGGTCTGGAGTAGGTTTAGAAGTTGCTTCTATAGGCTGCGTGGTGGAAGCTCTGTGCATCTTTTCTCGCCGGTTTTTGCTCCCTTATGGAGTTGCTCCTAATGTTCTTCGTTTTCAGTCCGTTCTCGTTTCGTGTCAGATTGGTTGGTGGCTCTCTTCTCTTCGTCTGCAGGTTCTGTGACTTTAGCTTTTCTCTTGCCACGCATGGTTGGCTTGGCTGGAGTTGAG
Organism: Turritis glabra; assembly: GCA_900406565.1. Lineage (NCBI taxonomy): Eukaryota > Viridiplantae > Streptophyta > Magnoliopsida > Brassicales > Brassicaceae > Turritis > Turritis glabra. The sequence continues at coordinate 3,446,002 of OVBN01000243.1, read as the reverse complement.
GGCTCCTTCCTAAAGGGCAAGGCTAACAGTTTTAATCCAAGCGGTTCTATGTATCGGGGTTAATTTCAGTCGAGTTTGTTGGTGAATTCAAGGAATTGTAGCTATCTGTTTCCTCCGGAGGATACACGTGTGTTGGTTAGCTCCCAACTGTTCTCTCTTTAGCCACCGTTGGTAATCAAAGATAGTATTGGGTTGCTCTTCATTGTGGTTGTTTGATGTCCTTAGTCATCTTTTGGCTCTCCAAGACCCTGATCTTCATGCACATATCCTTTGTTTATCTCTTTTCCTTCTCTCCTTTAATTGCTCATATTATTTTTGTAAACTCTTATGCATTTTAATAGAACAACTTTTGTCAAAAAAAAAAAAAAAAAAAAGACAATTCATGTGGATAGGTCAAGTGACTCAAGTCATGTATTCAACAATACACAAGTGCAACGTACTTTTTCTTCTTTTTCACTTTTGAACAGAAGGTGAAACAAACAAAAACACCTGAATTGGTTGTATGAAAAACGTGGGGGCAAAATTATTTGGCGAGGCAAAGACTAGTCCTTGTTTTTTTGACCCACCAACCGATCACGACACATGGGTTTTGTATTTTTTTCATTTTTTGCCTATACATTACAAACGATTTACAAAATCAAGAATGCAGAAAACAGTACAAAAATTCTATGGTGCGAAAATCCCATCTATTTGAATTAGTAATTGGAGTATTCATTACATCCTCTATATATTTAAAAAAAAAAAAGTTTGTAGTGTTGATGTAACAAACTCACAATTTTTTTTTATTTTTTTTATTCTACTATCACATTTGCCAAACAAATTTTTCGTATCCCCATTCCCTTTAAACCACTAATCAAACACACCTAAATTTTCAGAGTCGATAAAAGCAACAAAAGCAAACGCGTTGAGAGCTGAGATCATGACAGTAGCCAGTAGGTGGAAGAACCAAGTGTGCCTTGTTTGTTTAAGGTGTAAATGGGAACGAAGGATTGGTTAACGTCAAGAAATCATTGAAACCTCTAGCAAATGGTAAATCATCATCAAAGGGAAAAAAACAACGCAATGGTTCCTTTTGAGATGAAGTCCCATGGTTGCTTAATGCTTATAGTTATAGTAGAGATATAACTTTCTTCTGGGAAACAAAGATGGTTTAATAAGTGGAACCAACAAATAACTCTTGAAACTTTCCCCACCTATTTCTCATCAAACTTTAATGAAAACCTTCCTTAATTGTAAATAGAGGGTTCCTGCACAATTCTTTTTACTTAGTAGTAGTAGCACCATGTCTCCTCTCAAGAACTCCTTCGTACCACATCTGGTCAGTTCACTTTCATTCACAAGCTTCATCACGGTCTATCCGCTCATCGTCACCTTCTCCCATCAAAACCAACGACTTAGCCTCCAGCTTTAACGTTCTCATCTCTGCCCAAAACCACTAGCACTATGCCACCGCTTCCTTTTCTATCAACTCACGCACAACAAACCCTGCCACAGCCGGTGTATGCACTTCTTCAGATAGTTCAAGTACCTGAATTTAACATCCAAATTCCAAATACATGTTCAACAAATTCAAAACCCGATTCTACAAAGTCGGCACATTTTGTAGACTTCATCATCATCTCAAAAGCTAATATTACGGTAGATAGAGAGAGGCTTTTTTTTTTTGTGTGTCAACAATAGAGAGGCTCAATAGCTGCTTTTATATGTCCTTTTATAATATGGACTTTTAGAATCGGGCTTGATAATATTAGGCCTATTAGCATGTCACAAACATAAATAATCATTTAAACTGAAGGAAAACTTTCAAACGACTTCCATGATAAAAGGTTTGGGAAGCATAGCAAATTACTGGGATGAGAATCAATTCATGCAAAGAGGTCTCAAACTGTCACAAGATAAGTATGTAAAAAAATTATCAAAATGTTTAACATGGATGACAAGAAATCAATTATTTTTTTACTTGTCACTTTTACGCTGAAAATGAAATGCGTATATATCATATGGATACGATTCCAAATACACAGGGTCGGTCCAAAGTATTTGTCTGCCTAAAGTAGAAAAGTTTTTTTTTGGCCTAATTAACACTGCTGCGTACTAAAAATCAAGCACTGCCACTACACTACATGTGTTTCTTGTGTAAACGATGCCCTAAAAATGATGATAAATTTTTGGCGCCTAAAGCACCAGCTTCATTTGCTTTAGTTAAGGGTTGGGCCTGCAAATACATATGCTATTGGCAGATGAACACAATATGTCGGAAGTTAAATACTATGTATGCAGTGGGAAATTGTTAGCCTAATTATGAGCAACCACGAAAAGGGACTTTGAAAAACTATTAAGTGGATTTTCCAAGGTATTTTGAATGGTATATAAGTTTGTCATTATTTTTCAAAAAGTTTGAAATGGAGTTGCATGGTTATGCTGATGTTGATTGCCAAAAGTGTAGTGGATATGTCTACACGTTTGGTGATACTACAATTTGTTAGATTTCAAAATTGCATATACCGTATCCACATGCATGTATGTAATTAACCAACTAGCTCAAAACAACATAAAGCCCGATACAATATTTTCAATAATTCATTTTGTAAACAGTTAATTCCACATATTATGTCTCTTAAATAACGAAGATCTTACAAGTTACATCCAACATAAATAGAAAGAAAGAAAAAAAGTTCAATTAACACTAAAAATGAAAAAAAAAAACATCATATCAAGAAGGACGATCTACCTAATTAAGTTTGTTGTTACTTGTTACTGTACCTAGTATTGTCAAATCTTGGAACCGTTCTTGTTCTCGAAGCATTAGGATTAGCTCTAACATGACCCACCATTGAAACCTGAAGTGCTTCTTCTTCATAAGCTCTCCTCTCCATCTCCTCTCTCATCGCTTTCTTCTTCCCTTTCACTACCATCGCCACCACCAATAACCCTAACAGAAACGCTCCAATCATTGACCCAATCACACTCCCCACCGCCACTTTCCACCGGCTCAATCTCCCTCCGCCACCTTCATTCACCTCCGGAGATGACGGCGGCCTTAGCACCGTACTACCACCACCACCACTGTCATGAGCTCTAATCACGAGCGCGTAATGCCCTTGTCTTGTTCCCAAGCAAACGTAGGCTGAAACTTGCTCTCTAAACGTTATGTTACCGTTACTTGTGAAGCAAGCACACAAGAGAGATGAGTTCTTCTTCGTGTTAGGTTTAGGGATACCACTTGCCTCGCTGCTCAAGAACTTGATCAAAATAGGGTTTTGTTCCGTGCCCATTACGTTAATTTCATAAGGGTTCACAGCCACACCATCCGGGTTTGAATTGTAAGCCAATAAACCGAAAACCGGAGACACGAGCTGGTAATTGTAACCGGTTAAGTTATAACCGGTTGAGTAAAGATAAGAAGACCAGTTAAAACCCAAGTTCTGTCTCACCAGAATCACTCTCTCAACACATGGCTGCACCGTCAAGCCCGGACCTAAGTGAAACTCACCGATTCTTGCACCGTGTCTTCTCAAACTCCCGCATCTAAACTTAGCCGTGGCAATATCAATGGAGGAGAAATTCGAAGGAAGATGAATTTTCTGGATCGTGCCTGTCTTGAAATGTATGTTGAAGTTTCTGATGGTATAATCTCTGATCATAAGATCAAGGAGATGTGCTGATTCAATCGTCTGAGATCTGGATTTCTGTAAATGAAAAAGAAGGATGATGAAGATGAATGGTATAGAGCCCATGTGAGGAGGATCCAAAGTTTCTGAGAAGAGATAAGTTGTTAGGGTTTTGCAGAGAGAAGTGGTCAGGAAGAGAGAAAGAGAGAGAAATAGATTGATTATGTTTAACTTTTTTGGCATGTGTATTGGGGACAGACATGATCAGTATATAGTATATTCTATGTATCTTTATTTGTTTTTTAAGACATAATAATGAATAAGCATGACCGATGTTTATAATGCTAACTATACTATCCTACTTTTTTATAGCCTCGTGACATTACTTTACACTTTGTAGTCTTGTTATAAGATCATTGCTTCCACTTATTTATTTACTAATTTTGAAAGATTTGATTATATTCTTTGATCATGTATACATTAACAAATGTTTTTCCTGCCCCACAACACTCTTATACAAAAGTCTTTTACTGTAATGGCCCGGAGGAATAGCCAAGAAAATTTTTGCTAAAAATGTTATCTTTCCATCAAAACCTAATTATAGCAAACAACAAGAAGAAACTTTTATATCCCATTTCGACAATATGATAAGATTCTTTCTTTCAACATTTAAATCGCAATGATGCAGAGTATCATATTAAAATCCGGATAGAATGTTACAACACATTCTATTAGAAACCACTAGATAAACACAACCCGGTCTAGTAATATAGATCAAGAAATTGACAAATGACAATAATTACCTCCTTCAAAATTGAATCTTTTGGAAAAATGGTCAAGTAGTGGGTTAGATCTATATGAAAGCATGTGGAAGCTAGGTTTAATAGTGACTAGTGAGAAAGAAAAAAAGGTAAATGATGATGACGAGGGCATGGGACGACGACGACGATGATTATCATCATTGCACCTTTTTCTTATTATAAAGATAGAAACTAGCATGCTATAATATTTGTACAACTTTTTCACTCTAACACTAGGATTTCGCGGGACAAATTTGTTTACATAATCATAACTTAATCAATTTAATTTGAGGATAACTCTTACTTTTGTCATTTTTTAGAATCATTTTAGTATCCAGTTTTGAGTCTTTTTATCGAGAACAAGTTAGTTTTTTTTATGTTTTTGAGTTTTTATAAGTTTATGGATCTGCCGGAGTAAAAATGAGAGTTTTAGATAAAAAATGAAGCAAAATGCGTCAAGAGAAGAAAAAGTTGAAGACGATGACCGATCGGTTACACTTTTGCACCAGTCGATACCGAAGACGTTAAATACCGATCGGTTATGTTTCTACACCAATCGGTTTGGTTTTTGTAAATTTTTATTTTCTCAATTCTAAGGCTCCGACTCTTTGTATATAAATACCATATGTACTATAGCCGCAGAGGCAAGACGTTATTATGCGATTTTCTAGTTCTTAAGATTATTTTTTATTTTTCATAGTTTTGTTTAAGAGATTTCTCTAAATCCTTTGCAAATTCCTATTCAAACCTATGATCCTTTCATCTATTGTGATCATGTGTACCTTGATCATGTGTGAGTAGTCCTATCGTTGAGTTTTGAGATTTCAAAGGAGATGTTTATATAAATTGCATGTTATTTTCTTTATGAAATTGTTCTTATTGTTCTCTATCAATGATTGTGCTTATTGCTTGAGTTGAATTAGACCAGTTTAACTTATGCCTATAATCGAATTCATCAAGCCATCAAAAGTGGTGTTGAATCGATGAATCTATCATTAGATGGACAAAGCTTCCACAGCCACTAACAATTGTTGTTATTGTGCTTTGTGAACTGATTGAATTAAGATCTCAATACTTGTTAGAATTCCGTGAAACAAACGAGAGTATAGTCTGTAGGAAATATCTTTCATAGATAATTATTACGTGCGAGAGCAGGATAATTTTACATGAGTAAATCAAGTTCAAAAACGAATATTAATGCTTCCCATAATATATTTACATGCTTTCACATAAATTTTCTGATGATTTTTCTAAGCTCAATGTATTTATTTTATTGATTGCTTTTATTTTATTTATTTTATTTTGCATAAACCTCTGAGTTTCAGTAACTCTTTATTTTATTCTAACTTTATTTAAATGGATATAGTCCATCGCGGGCTTGATTGGTCTCTGTGGATTCGACCCTTAAATACTACTGTATACTTGCGGTATTTTATTTGGGTTAAAATATATGCTCAATATTCGATATGTCTAATATTGGTATTGTTAATAAAATAAAAAATGATGATTTACCTGTGTTGTACCGTAGGATTAAATGATATTTTAAATTTATATTAATGTCGATCCAAACTCATCCCGTCATATAATCCGTCCCGTGGTATTTTAAACTTTTTATAAGTTTAAATGTTCATAATATTTTAAACTTTTTAAAAGTTTTAAATTTTTTTTATCCAGTATAATTTTATTGGTTTAACTAAAGAATCGAATTAAACCGATACAAATATTTATATTTGGATGCTTGTTAAGTTAATATTCTTACTTACTCGGATTGGGATTCAATTTGGTCTTATGTATAATATGACTCTAAAATCATTGTCTAAAATTTTAGTTGATGTAAGACGTTGAACACACATGTTTTCCTTCATTAATTGAGAAATATATGTCGGTTTTTAAAAATTCAAATCACAACATATGCAGAAAAAATTTAATTTTTTATTTATTTTATGTATTATACGATGATTTAAAGCAATTAAAAAAACCAAACAAATATGATATGAGAATCATAATTATAAATATTAACAAAATCTTCTAAATATCTATATTAGTAATTATGGAATATTATATAGATATTTCTAATTTTACGATTAATGTTAAAATAACTTTATTGTGTTTGGTTATATAGATACTAGAAAATTGACTATAAAGATTATTTGGATATTTCATATTTACCTTTAATGAAATTTCTAATTTATTATTTCTAATTTATTATTTAAATCAATGACATTTTTTATAATATTTTAAGAAAACAAAATATCTTACTAAAACAAAAAAAAATCTCTTAAAAATGTACTTCGTAATAGATATTATTATCCACAATTCTAATTACATATTCCCCACTTTATTTATCTTTCATCTTATTAATAGAGATCATACTAAAATGAACTATAGAATCAGAAAATTCTTAAAAAGTCTTAGACCGGCCTTGACTAACACCTATAAATGATCTACAACATCATATTTGATATTACAGTTTCACATGGATTAACAAAAATATATCATCTATGCAAATTATGAAACACACATCCAAAATTATAAAAAAAAAAAAAAAAAAAAATCCAAGAATTATTTCAAAACTACACAAGGTTGTGCTATTTTTCCTGCTTTATTTTACTTTTCTAATGAGAGCAAAGTTTCTCAAAGAATCATACGATGTTTTTCTTTGATTGCGCCTCACATTTACTTACAAACACAATATAAGTCACTGATAAACTACAAGAAAAGATCTGAAGATTATACAAAACAGCACACAAACAAGTTCTTTTGTTTTTCTTCTTCTTCTTCTTTAATTTCTCCACGTTCTTTATCTGTTAGTATCAATTTAACATACATTTATTCCACATTTCCCTGAGAAAAAAGAAAAACCTAATCTTGAATTTTCCAATGAATCAAGAATGATTTGATTAGAAGATTAAAATTAGGACGAGAATTAAACCTTGCCTTGTGGGTTTAAGCTTTGCCTCCTTCTGGTAATGTGATCAAACGAGAACCTGAGTCATAGATCATCTCCGTTCCACAGCTAAAACCAGAAGAATCAAAAGATTTCAAGAAAAGTTATAGAAATTAATGTGTTTAATTCGAGTCTAAAGCTGAGAAGCTTACCCGGAGCATTTGACATTGTTGGTGTTCCCATCATTGGAGATGGAAAGTATTGTTCCAAAGAAGGATACATTCTCTGTTCCACAGTTTGGACAGGGGCCCTGTGAAAGATAGATTCCAAGAAAATTATCAAAATTTCATGATAATCACATAAAAATCGTAGGATTTGGGCACTAAATCAATCTAAATTTGTAGTATTTTGCACAAAATGGCATATTATCTCGAGTCTAATCTCTTGTTTTTGTATTTCCATACTGAGAGCACACGATTTGGTTCTTGTTTCTTTTCTTTTCCAGTTCAAGAACTGATTTTAATCAAAATCTGAGAAGATGAGTAATATTTTACCTTCAAGATCAAGAAGTCTTTGATGATCAGTTTGGTGAGTGATAGCGCCAGATATACAATTGCAGGCACCGCAGCAAACCATGTGAAAATGAAACTGAATGGTTCCGGAAGCTGCAAAAAAGAATTTTAATTATGATGCAAGAAAATTGGAAAGTTACGCTTATTATATTCTCCAAACCATAAACGAAGAGTCGAAAGAAGTTTTACCTCGAGCAGGTACGTGATTTCAAAACCCGTAATGTCATCAAGGAAGAAAAATCTGGAGAACAATTGAAGAAAACAGCCATGTTAAATTAAACTACAAAAGCTGAGATCATGTGATTTGAAAGTTGAGAGAGGAACATAATCGGTACTCACAGTCCGAGAGCAACAACAGTTGCTGGTACATTCAACAAGAACATTTTGAAATAATCTATAGCGAGATCACTGTAAACCTGCATAATTAAGGAGGTCACAAGTCTATAATATCTCTAGAGTTTGTCCAAAACAATGAATCTAATGTTATGTTCTGTAATGTCTAAAGAATAAATGAGCTATTCGGACAATCATACCTTTTTACTACGAAGACTGCATCTTGGACCCTCGCACACAATTTCACTTCCATCCATCTACAGAAACAAAAGAAACAATCACAATGCTCGTCCAGTTTACACATGTAACAAGATGGATATAACTAAGAAATAGTATTTGTAAGTATAAAGAGATTGAAACCTTTAGTTTCATTTTGAGCTTATCATACTCTTCATCACTCAAAATTGGGTTTCCAGAGACATAAGCCATTGAAGCTTCAAGGAATCTTTGTTCATCAGAACCTGCAGTACATAGATAAGAGTTGATCAAGAATCAAGAATTTAGGCAAATGCATTATGAAAAAACTATAAATCATAGTGTTCATACTTAGCATGACAACACTGCTTCCTTCCCACATCAACTCTTCTTTAAGGTTATCAAACTCTTCATTAGACATAATCGCTTTGCCTTCGTAATAGAACGACTGCAAAAGAAAGAAACATAAAAACAATCCTCAGACTTTGAAAACTTCTCTAATCATATTTAGGTAACACAAATATACTCTATTTTTTTGGTGTGTTACTTGCATCGCTTGGAGAAACTCTTGTTCCATTTCGCCGATTGTTCTCTTCTCATTCTTGTTGATGCTACAATAAGGTAAAATCTTGCTATCAACTTCTTCCCCAGCCACCTGACCTGAAGACAAGTCATAAAAAGAGTTTAAGAACTAAGGAAACTCTCAACGAGTAATCTAAGCATAAAAACCAAAAATCCACATAGGAAAGTTCAATATAACAACTTTTCCTAACTAAAGTTGAAGATATGAGTGTTTATTTTTTTGTGAATCAATGACTGAAGAACTTAGAAACCTTAAGCAAATATACACGAAGTTTACCTCTAGCTACAAATTGGGAATACAGATATCTAATGGTCTTCTAAAAATGAAAAAATCCCAACTTTTTCACACCAAGTTTGATCCCAAACAAGATCAGAGTCTTCGAGATTTACAGTAAGGGAATCCAAAAAAAAAAAATGGAAACTTGAAAGTGAAAAGAACCTGATTGATCGGTAGAAGCTTTAAGGGGCAATAAGAGAAGTCTTCGTCTGAGAGAAATCGATCGTGCATGAGAGAAGTGAGGAGCGGAGTGTGTCCTCGACGGAGAACAAATGTTGGTGGGTTTGTGAGAAATTGCAGAAAATCTAGGGATTGATAGAGTAAAGGCCATCATCTTACTACTCATTTTCTTTTATCTTCCGAGATGATTTGAGTGAGATCGTTGTTGTTTCTTGTGTGTTTTCCGGGAAGAAAAAGTTAGAAGCTTTGCGATTTGTGTGGTTGAGAATTGAGATGTTGATGTCTTAAGAGAGTTTCAGGTTCCTTCTGATTTTTGTTTCACAACGTGTTTGGAGGGAAAATTAGGATGAGATAAGAGAAGCCCGATCGTGTGGCGATTAAGACTTCCAACTCAGCAATAAATCGATTTTTATGTTATCATATGTACGATTTTGTAACGCTTCATTTTTAAAGTATTTTTTGTAGGGGTTTCCTACTTTTTTATTTGATCAGGGTTCACCGGTTTGGTTTGTTCTTTAATTGGTTTTTGTTCTAGAAATTCAGTAACCAATATAAAACCCAAACTATGTGATTAGGGATGAACGTTCGGGTACCTATTTGGATTCGGCTCAAATTTAGAGATATAGGATCCGTTCATGTATTTTTAGATTTTAGGTTCGGATCGGGTTCTTGTTAGGTATTTCGGGTTTGGATTTAGGTTACCCGAAATTTTTAAATATCAAAAATTGTGTATTCAAATTACTTGAAAATATCCAAAATATTTAAAATTTTTGAGTATTTTTTTACCCAAAAATACTCAAAATTAGTTTAAATACAAAAAAATATCTAAAATATCCGAAAATTCGAATATTTTAAGCATATGTTATTACAAATATATTATTATTATGTATTTATATTGAGGGTATGTTCGGATCTGTTCGGATTCGGGTTCAGGTCGAATTCTGATTCGGATTTTCGGGTCTTGAGTTTTAGGATCCGTTCAGATATTTTAAAATTTTAGATTCAGATACGGATCAGATTTTTCGGATCGGATTTTCGGGTTAGGATATTATGTCCACCCATAACTGTAACTGTGGATCCCATTTATACAATTTCGGTTTTTGGTCGGATATAGCTTAGATTTTCGAAGTAATTGAAGTTTTGACTCAATTATTTTTTCGTTTAGTCCGAATTTAACTTAAATTCTCAATATTATAAGAGTATGACGACATTAGAAATGTAAAATTTATTTGGTGATTGAAAATGTTTGCTATTTAATCTAGTACGTATATATCAAAAATCGATTTGGTTTATTGGGATTGAACACCTATATAAAAAATCAGATCGTATGTAACTCAATTTTTATAGGGTGGGCTTAATAATGAAGTGAGCCTGAAGTTGGCCCGTTTATCTAGTTCTGAGCCCATTTATTTTTACTCTTAACATACACCAACGGTTTACTTGACACTTTATAAGTTTAATAGCCAAATCACGTACTGTTAGATCAATCTTTCATCGCATTGTCCGTTCAATTTACACATTTTCTTACTAATAAATTTGTGAAGCCTTCAAAAATTGTTCGAATTTTCTTTTCCTCTCCAATTTATAGTTTCCGTGATTTTCTCGACCTTAAAAATGTAGAAAAGTGTGGGAATGTTACGCGTTCTTTTTTATCCCTTATATGATGCCATCCGGGAAAGACTATTGGACCCAGCAAGTGGAGTCACATTATATAGTTGTGGCGACCGTAAGAAAAATTTCAATCATTTGTTTAATCATGTGAATTAAATATATATTGATTTTCTTCTCAATCAATAATCATTTGTCATATGAATTAAAAATACGACTTCGGGAAGCAAGAGTTGGAGTATTTAGATCACATAATTTCGGACACGGACGTTAAGGTGGATTAGTCAAAGATCAAGACAATGTTCGACTGGCCAACACCAACCATAGTCACCGAGCTTCGTGGGTTCTTAGGATTGACAGGCTACTACCGAATATTTGTCAAGGACTACGGCTTAATAGCGAGACCTCTCACCAATCGCTTACGCAAGGGACAATTCATTTGGGGTGAAAAAGCAGAACAAGCCTTTGTATTGCTCAAGAAAGCGATGACAACGACACCAACGCTGGCCCTACCTGATTTTTCTAAGCCGTTCGTGATCCAAACGGATGCTTCGGGGGAAGGTATTGGTGCGATTCTTTCTCAAAATGATCACCCCATTGCGTTTATGAGTCGGTCATTAGGCATTGCAAAGAGAAACTGGTCAACGTATGCGTGTGAGATGCTAGCAATCATTGTGGCGATACGTACGTGGTGACCATATATCTTGGGAAGGCGGTTTATTATATAGACGGATCAACGCAGCCTGCGATTCATACTCGAGCAACACATTCTTACGTCCGAGCAACAGAAGTGGATGGAAAAATTGGTTGGGTATAATTACGAGATTGTATATAAACCGGAGAAAGCAAACACAGCAGCCGACGCATTATCGCGGGTTCATGGGAGTCCATTACTCAATACCATCTCAGTCCCGTATGTGTCTCTTTGGAAAGATCTGAGGCAACTAGCTAAAACTGACCCATACTTGGTACGGATTGGAGTTGCAGCGACGAACAAACCAGGGAAGCCATACGCTTGGAAGGATGGCGTTGATATTCGAAAACGACGGATTTTTAGAAGATCTGCACAACTTCAAGATGTTGGGTTTCAACATCCTGAGCTCGTATCGTCCGGAAGCTGCTTCAAAGTTGTTGTACTCCATTGCTCGTACAAGATGGGAGTGGCATAGATGAAGCTTTAACAAGGTCAATCTCACAAGGATTTTTTGGCAAGTTGATTTGGTTTTAAACTCAAATAAGGATGTTTCAATCCAAACGGAAGGATGTCTTCTGTAATTTGTCCAATAAAAACTAAAATTTACAACGTACCAAAAAATTTCAGAAACTATGTTAGATGATTATTTTTATCCAAAAAATATTAACATTAATAGTATGTAAGAATACACTAACATTAATATTTTGAGTTTAAAATAGCTTAGTCAACATAAGTTTCGTGAAAGATTTTGTGTGTGATGAATTTGAGATTTTATTTGGCGAATTAGCCAAATTTAAAATTAGCCTTACCTTTTTTTTTATATAATTTGGCTAGAGTTTGGTTTGAACTCTTTGGGTTTTTTTTGTTTTTTAGTTTGTTGGTGTTAAATATAAAATCAAGTTCCGTTTTAAAGTAGTATTTAATTTTCTATTCAATTTTATCCTTCTTGTTTTTGTTTTTTCCTATCTTTTAAATTGGTTGAATTGTTTTTTGGTTTTCTGGATTTTTGGTTCTAAAATAATGAAGTACATTCTTGTAGAATGGCCTAATAATGAAGTAGGCCTCGACGTCAAAAGGTAAATTTGAAGTTGGCCCTTTTAACTAATTTTGAGCCCATTTAACTAAACTTTACTATACACCAGCGGTTTACTTAACCCTTAAACAGCCAAATTTTGTACCGTTAGATCAATCTTTCATCGCATCCTGTCCGTTCAATTTACATCTTTCCTCACCTACACGTAACCCTACCATAAATCAGAGCCAAATCCAGAGAAGTAGAAACAAAAAAAAAAAAAGAATACAAAACAGAGAAGAAGAAGAAGCGAAAAAAGAGAGATGTCGAAGCCGAACAGAGAAGATTAGGGCTTTCGTTGGATTTTCAAATACCAAAAGTAAATTAGTATCTTCTTCTGCACTTGTGTTTCTTCTCTCTTGTGCTTTTTTGATAATTCAAGGTTCGTTTTTTTTCTTTCTACTGTTAACTGAACTGTTCTATGTTCTTCATATTCTTACTGTAAATTTTCTGCTGTTTAATGGGTTTCGTTACTTTTCTTGGAATTATTGTGGGAATGTATCAAAATGGCTTATTGTTTTTTCTTCTTGCTTCAGATTTGGGGCTCTGGGTTCTGTTTTGGTTATGGGGAACAATCAATAGAGGAAGAATTAGGTTTCTGAATTTAATTTGATACTAGTTCTTTTGAATTGTTTTGATTCGGTGAAGAATATTTATGGCATTTTGATCATAAATAGCATCTCTCTGGTTACTGTTGAACTTCCTAAATTAGTTTCATGGATACTAATTTCTCATTGTAGTAGACTAATGATGATTACTAATTACACTAATTTCTCTTTGTTAGTATACTAATTTATTTGATTCGTGTTTATTCTTGTTCTTTAAATGGCTTAATGTGACTTCTGTTTGTGGTGGTGATTGGTCGTTATGCTTTCTTTGATCAGAGTGGTTTTTATTGCTTTTGATTGATGTTCATTTCTTCACGTTTTAATTTAGTGTTTTTGTTTTTGTGTGTGAATATAGGGTTTAAAGAGACATGTCTTCTGACACTGCCAAGGAAAATGCATCTGTTGTCGATTCATCTTTGACTGATTGGAAACAAGATATAGGAAACTCTTATGATCCAGGTAAATTGTGAAGCGTGTCTTGTTATTCGCTTTTTCTTGTCTTTTTGTTAATGGAGGAGATTTGCGTTTTGTTTTGTCTGTCTTGTTGTAATTGTTTTTCAAAATAATGTGGACAGAGAGTTCAGGTTACAGAAGCAAGGAAGACTATAACCTGTCCAAGGTGGATGTTGAACGACGTAACTTTCCTGATCAACTTAAAAGCTCAAACCCGAATAAGAATAGTAAACCGGGGTACCAGACGAGATATTTCATCATCAAAAGTCTAAATTATGAGAATATACAAGTTTCAGTCGAGAAAGGGATTTGGGCCACTCAAGTAATGAATGAGCCAATACTGGAAGGTGCTTTTCATGTAAGAAACTCTCCTTTTTAGTTTGCACCATTCTGTAATCTTATATTTAGTGCCAGGTATACTGACTTTATAGTCTTTATGTAGAAATCTGGTCGAGTGATTTTAATCTTCAGCGTGAATATGAGCGGATTCTTCCAAGGGTATGCAGAGATGTTGTCTCCTGTGGGATGGAGGCAAGACCATATATGGAGTCAGGGAGGTGGTAAAAACAATCCGTGGGGACGTAGTTTTAAAGTAAAATGGTTGCGGCTGAGTGAATTGCCTTTTCAGAAAACTCTTCATCTCAAGAATCCTTTGAATGATTACAAGCCTGTCAAGATTAGCAGAGATTGCCAGGTATACCGGAAGTTTCTTCTATTCGCATCACCTCCTATAATTTATGCATTGATTGTCTCAAAACCATTTAATGGCTCGGGCTAGAATAGTCTAAGGTTTATGGAAATGACTTGACTTGAAGTTCTTTAAATGTGTGCATGCTGTAGGAATTACCTGAAGATATTGGTGAAGCACTTTGTGAACTCCTTGATGCAAATAGCTGCGATGACGGGTTGCTGAATAGGTATCTCCTCGAAATCTATGTGGGCTTTTTGGTTCTTAGATCTGCTTGTCCTTGATTCTATTCTCTCACAGCTCTTCTAGAGATGATTATTCAACAAAAAGGTCCCGCGCAGAACCTCCATCTTCCTCAGGAGATGAAGAATATAATAACAATCGGTGGGGCCATACACCGATGCCTTACCCTCCTGCGGTCTACCCGAACCAGGATGATCTCAGCAGATTTCATCTTGCACAACAGAGAGGATATGGAGTACACTCGGGATATCTTCATACATCATCAGGTGCATCTAACTCTCGCACGGATCAAGAAAAGTCTTTACGATTCAACTCATGGGGTTTGCCTTTGGAAAGCCCTCTCGCGAGTTCCCTAACTGATGATGATTTTCTTAACATGGTAGTGGCATGTAATTTATGCTGAGAATTTCATCCAATTACAGCCTCTTGTTCTCGACTAGATATTTTTTGTAAGTGGTGTTGTTTAGTTAAATCAAAGATAGTCATGACACACTACTGGAAACTTGGTGAAAACATTTGTAGTATTTTTCAAACTCTGAGCTATTTCAGTGAGCTCTTTCTGATCCATATTACTTACATATATCAGGGTCTGGCTCAAGTTTAGCCTTTTACAATGATAATACAGGGACTTCCTTCTGTTTCTTGAGAAGCATCATGAGCTCAGGTTTTGTTGTTGTCTAATCTTTGACAAAGTCTTGTGATTGTGTTTTTTTTGTTTTTGCAGTCTTATGAAGAATACCTTGAAACCCACAGCAGATGCATGAAACAACTTGGTCTTCCTGTCAGTATGTTTTATCCATCACTGTTTAACATTCATTATTGCTATTTTCGGATTGAACTTCTGGCTTGATCTGATAATACTTTTGAGTTTCCTTACTTTTTACTTACTTCTTTACGACATGTATAGGTTGTTTTGATTCATATTTTGTCATATTATCCTGGAGATGCTCATAACTTCATATGGGTCATCATCGGTTGATTCTTACATGGTAAACCATCTTTCTCTCTGCAGGTGATTCCACAATCACAGGCCACACAAGAGCCATCAAGTAAAACAGATGATGTGTAAGCTTGCAAAACCTTCTGATGAACCAAAGAAACTTCAATTCTCACTGCATTTTCTGAAATATCTGTCTTTATCATTTTATCAGAAGCAATGGTTCTTCAAAAGACCGGCCATCATCAAGAAAAAGAGGACGACACTCATCCTAGAGTTCAACTCCAAACTCTGAAACTCTACCACGAAGTACCATTTTAATAAGTATGGTGATGTGGAGAAGTTCTTGTCATGTTGTAATTCATGTTCATTTGGTCTGGTGGTTTATAGAAACCAGAAGATTGTAACTAAAAAGTTTATTCTTTTGATTGCCAAAACTTGTACAGTTTCAAACTTGGCAAAACGTAAACTCTTGGAACCTAAACTCGAAATTGGGTTTGTAAGATCTTTAGTTATAAAGATAAGTTTCCAATCTTTCTTGGTACCATGTTATAAAGTCATATCCTCAATAGAACTAAAAAAACTCCTTTTACAACATTAGAACATCTAGTCTCAATCTATGTCATCTGGATGAGTCAATCAGAGAGCTGGAGAAGATCCAGAGTTGGATTTCAGTGTCTGGGCAGGAGACCTTCTCTCTGAGCCATTTCGTAGAGACCAACGCTCACAAGAACCTTAGAGTCAGCTGTTTTGCGCCAGAGCTCTCTGTATGGGATGAGTCGGACTTTGATGAACTCACCGTGTTCACGGAGTCCAGTCTCTTTGCCTTGCAAGTGTCTGATCGTCTCTTGTTCCACTTGTCCTCTGTACAGAAACACGCTCATCTCTTCATCACAGCCTCCCTGAGCCAGAGAGACACCAAACGAATAAGAAGCAATCAATCAGATTCCAAGCACATTCTAAAACTACAAGATAATGAAACGTTTTTGAATTTCTGCACCTTGTTACCGAGACTAATATGAGATTGGTATACTAAAAACCAGAAGATGGATAGAGAAAGGATTACTTACGGGAGAAGGGAAAATCCGGTAACCTGTAGATGAGTCAAGGAAAGCTGTGAGATCAACCATGTCTTCTTTTTTCAGTTTTATACCAATCTCCTCTTCGACCTGATATATACACGAAGCAAAAGTCATGTAACTTGCGCAAAACACGAGTCCAGAGCATGTTGTCAGACTCCTTTTGAGTTATACTTCAAATTCACTACAATTTCAGGTTCCTTTGGTAAAACAAGTAGAGATCCAAAGCATATAACAGGCCATTTCATTTGCAGTCACAGTATTTCAACTCAAAAACATTCAATTTCTTTGGCAAAGTTTTCAAGGGTTCAACAAAGATAGAGGTACCTCACGAACTGCAGTTCCAACAAAGTCACCTTTATCATCATCCAACATTCCAGCAGGTAACTCCAGAACAATCTTCCCAGTAGGAACCCGAACCTTCAAATAACAAACCCGCACGATGTGATATTTGTCATCTTCCACATTCAAAAAAAAAACACTCTTTTCTGTTTCCTGTTCAGTAAATCGATACCTGTTCAGTAAGAACCGCATAGGATTCACCATCTGACTCCAAGAGAATAAGCACGGCTACAGCTGGTCCTCGTGCAAATACAATACCTGGAACCTAATGGAGTTTTTTAGCTAACAAACTAGCATGTAGTGACTAAATTGGTTGAAACAGATACAAGAAGATGATCAAATACCTTATGACCAGTTTCCTTATCGAAAACATCCGCTTTGAATTTGAGAAAGCCAATTCTTTTGCCAAACATATCAACTCCCTGAATCAGAGATATGGATTGTTTCATTTCATCATTCAAGCAAAATATTAGAAACTCCTGAAACTAATCACAAAAGGGTCCAAGATTCTATATGTGTATCACCTGGATAAGAACTTGCTTTATTGTCATTGTCCCATCAGCTAAGATTCCAGACTCTGATTCCAAGTTTCTTAGCCAATTCCTAAACAGAGATGAATCTATTGCATTCCTGAAATCAGAGGAAGGGACTCCCGCGGCAGCAGAGACAAGGACAGGCTCGTCGGGTTGGCTCCTGAGCGTGATGGAATGAGTTGTTAGAGAGGAAGAAGAAGAAGAAGGCATTTTGCAGCAGCGAAGAATAAGCTTCGTGTGACGAAGACGACGATGCAGAGCGCGTGAAGGACACGCGAGAAGCCGTGAAGGAAGAAGAGTAAAGAAGCCAGACATGGGTGAAAACGTGCAAAAGAAAAGCAAAATAATTTCTCTCAAAGGAGAAGATGGAACTTCAACACGTGTCGGTGGCACGTGTAATGGGCCTTTATGGATAATTAACGATATAATCCCATGTCGGCTTATTATGGTGATGTATTGTAAAAATAATAGAGTCCCTCGGAAATAGATACTAAGTGGGTCGGTTTTGTTAGAGCATGATCAACGGGAAGTGTTAGAGAGTTGTAATGGGTTGTTAAAGGGTGAAAAACAATAAAATAATTATGTAGATTGGATTATGTTCTAACATCGGTTCTAATTTTAGGATTTATAGAATCCCAAACAATGGCATACGTGGCATGTTTCGGTTGGTTTAGAGAAAAAAAAATGGATGCGAAAAAGAAGAGAAAAGAAAGAAGAAAAAAAAAATCTATTTCTTTCCTTTCTTCTTCCGCCGTTCTCTCTATCTCGCGATCCCTTTCTCTCGCGATCTCCCTTCTTTTGCTCGATTCAATGCGAAATCCACAAAAATCAGAGACGATCCAGTGAATTCTGATATTGAATCAGTCGGAATTCGTCTGAGAACCGGTAAATCGTGGTGTCTCAATCGGATTTTGTCAGAAATCGATGGTGAAGGAGTCTCTGAAATCGGCTCATATGGTAAGATTTGTGTGAAGTTATATAGATTTTATGTAGATCGTAGTGAATGTATAGAGATTTCATGGAATCAAAAATAGGGTTTTAGGGTTTTTGCATGTGAATGAAATTGGGGATTTTTAATGAAATCGAAATTAGGGTTCTTCACACTTGTAATCCTACCTTAATTGAATTGTAATCTGTGATTTTCGCTCTTGAGAATGATCCACGGTAAGGGATCGCATCACTTGTAGCTCTTCAATTTTTAAAAAGTTTAGAATTTTGCAGACTTGGCTCTTCGTATGCAAGCTACTACAACCATTATATGTTCTTAGCTTCATTTACGAACTATGATGCTTCTGCATCTCTTTATTGTTCTCTTTACATGTTTTGGTGTGTTTTTTGTATGCTAACGTTAACTGAATGAAGCTCCATTTGATGTTGAGGTTATTTATGGAAAGGATGGCTTAGACAGTGCATTGATCTTCAGGTTATTTCTTTCTCTACCGTCTGAATCAACCTTCATGCCATAGATGTATTATTTCTCTAATCTTCTTTACTTCAAATTCTCTGCAAAGTAAAAAGAAAGATTTTTTAAGGCGAGTCAGAGGCTAGAATAGAATCTCATAATTGTCTTGGAGCTGTCCAATAAGGTATTAATATCCTTCTCTTTTAGTGAGTAACACTACATGTTATGGTGTGTATTGAATAAATAGCATCTATTGTGTATTTTGTTATGTTTTTGGTTGGAATTTCAATTGTAAAACAAACAAAGAAATTTAAGAGATCAACGTCCCAGAGTCACGTCATTAAACCTTGTTAGGCATCACCCAAAAATTTGACCATTAACAACCAACCAAAAACCAATAAAACGTGAGCAATTAAATTATACAAGTGAACATATATATATATATATATATATATATATAACAGTGATAATCATAAATACATATGCCTTCTATATCCGTAAGTTGTACCCACATGCATATGTACTTTTAAGTTTTGGTAAATATTGATTATATCATTTGTAAAGTATCACTCTTTCAAAAAGAAAAAAAATCATTTGTAAAAGTATTTGTTTCGATCGTGTCACTCTATCTTGCATTCATGGTTAAATATATGGCTTACTTGTGTCATTGATTGCCAATGCTTGGTAGGTTTAGATTAGGTAAATACTTAATTGTGTCATTGATTGCCTATAACACTAACCACATCTCCTTTGAACCTCTTGTTATATTTTAAAGTCTTTTAGTGTTAGCGTTCAGACCATAACATTTCCTTCTGCTCATTCTCTTTCTTTTTGGTCTTTCCTTTTCCGTTTAACACCCACCAGAAATAGGTTATGGATTCTTTGAATCCATATAGTCAATCTTCAGGATTTATGAACCTCTTAAACAACCAACAAGAAAACCACATAGACCTTGAACCCAGTCCGTATGAGGGTTTTTCACCAACCATAGACCTTGGATCATCAGAAGCCTTTGTCTTTAGTACTCCGTGTACTAATGACCCAAACCAAGGTGAACACACAGCTGAGAAACGTAAAGAAAGACAGAATTGGTCACCCAAAAAAGATGTTGTGCTGATCAGTGCTTGGTTGAATACCAGCAAGGATCCAGTTGTTGGAAATGAGCAAAGAGCTGCAGCGTTTTAGTCACGCATTGCAGCTTATTTTAACTCAAGTCTTGCAAAGATTCCTGAGTTTGCTGGTACTCAACCAAGAGAGTCTGCTCACTGTAAGCAGAGGTGGCAGAAGATAAATGACCAAGTTTGCAAGTTTGTAGGCTGCTATGAGGCTGTAAAATCTAAAAAAAAAGTGGTTGGAATCCAAATGATATTATGAAACTTGCTCTGGAAATCTTCTACACCGATCACAAGGTCAAGTTCACACTTGAACATGCTTGGCTGGAGCTAAGGCATAACCAGAAATGGTGTGAATCCACTGCTACTAAAGGTGAAGGTAGTTCAAAAAAAGAAAGGTTGAGGAGGGTTCTACACAGTCTTCAAGCTGCTCTGAAAACGATGAAGCATTGGGTCGTCCAGCCGGTGTTAAGGCTTCAAAGGCAACATCTAGGCATGTGGAACAAGGGACCAAGGCACTGTTAGATTTTCAGAACATGTGGGCAATTAAGGAGAAGGATTTAGCTATGAAAGACAAGCTTTCTGACAAGAAATTGCTAGATAGGTTGCTAGGGAAGACAAAACCACTTTCTGATATTGAATTGGCTCTAAAAAGCAAACTTATTTCAGACATGTTGTCTAATTAGTGTCTTCATTTGTTTACTATGTTCAAGTTAGTATTTCCTTTGTGTGCATAAGTTAGTATTTCTGGTTATCACCTAATTAGTGTGTAATGTCTCTGGTTATGTGTAATGTCTCTAGTTATGTTAATGTCTCTGGTTATGTTAATGTCTCTAGTTATGTGAATTAGTGCTTGTATTAATTTTGAGTTTTTTGATATCAAAGAATCGGTTATGTTAATGCTCTGCTTTTGTTCATTATTTGTGGTTATGTTGATCGCATGAGGCGGTTGCACTGCATCAACAAGAACGAAAGCGCTTTGCACATGGCTGCTCCACTTCATGGTCAACTTGGTGTTGAGTTATATCTGCTTGTACTTCATGAGCTGAGGATGTCTGATGGTTTTTATTGGATTTCTGTGAGTTTTTATTTTCTTCTATTTGCTTTTTTTTAATTTGTTTTGATCTTGACTCAGTTTGTATTTTTTCTATTCTTCAGGGACGATGACATTGAACAGAATCTTGAAAGTTACCGTAAGGCATTTGAAGTTGTTTATCTTGTAAGTAGCAAACACATTTTATGTTGAAGATATAGATGATATGAATCAATTTATAATTCCTAATAAATATTTTATGTTTTGTGTGGAGACTTCTGGAACTTGTTTCTCGGAAAAAAATGATGCACCTATGTGGAGACAGAGAAGATGAGGACATAGGAACATCACATGTTGCTTTGTTGTATGCTTTGTGTTCACATGTGATATTTGTGCTTTGGTTTTTTGTGTTCACGTGTGATATTTGTGTCGGCAAACTACAACCTTTGTTTTTTGGTTTCAGTATGCTATATATACTCGATTATCATAAAAATTTGTTCACAAACAAAGTTTCTCTTTCTGTTGTGTGAAAAAACAAAGTTTCTCCTTCTACTCTTCTCCTCTTCTTCTCCTTTTTCTCTTTGTGTGAAAAACAAAGTTTTAAGATTGAAATCTCTATCTCCTTTTCTTCTTCTTCTCTTTATGTGAATAAAAATTTCACAAATCTAATCAATTTCTTTTCACACAAATATGGCATCTTCTTCAACTAATCCCTTTCACGGATCATTCGAAGAAACTTTTGATGAAATTTTTGACCAAAATTTTGATCAAGCGTTCAACAACCTATTAATTGACTATAGTGAGAATCGGAGGTCAAGTAGGAAAAAAAAAACGAGACTTTATTGAAAGAGATCGCGAAGACGGACACATGCGTTTATGGAACGATTATTTCAAAGAAGATGCAACATATCCTCTTCTTTTATTCCGACGCCGTTTTAGAACACTTGTTCATTCATATTGTTGATCGACTCTCCAATGAAGTTCGATTCTTCCAACAAAAGAAAGATGCTACCGGAAGGCGTGGTCTCTCTGAACTTCAAAAGTGTACAGCAGCAATTCGTCTCATGGCATATGGTACAGCGGCTGATCAAGTTGACGAATACCTACGCCTCGCTGCAACTACTGCTCGTTCATGCTTAGAACATTTCGTCCAATGAATAATATATTTGTTCGGAGATGAGTACCTAAGAAGATCCACACAAGAGGATCTTCAACGACTTCTTGTCATTGGAGAGGAACGTAGATTTCCTGAGATGGTAGGAAGCATCGATTGTATGCATTGGGAGTGGAAGAATTACCCCACCGCTTGAAAAGGGCAATCTTCACATGGATCTCGAAAAACCACAATCGTTTTAGAGGCTGTAGCTTCATATGATCTTTGGATATGGCACGCGTATTTTGGAGCTCCAGGTACCTTAAATGATCTCAATGTTCTTAACTGCTCACCAGTTTTTAATGATATAATAAATGGTCAAGCTCCGCAAGTGAATTTCTCTGTCAACGGAAGGGACTATGATTTGGCTTACTATCTCACAGATGGTATTTATCCAAAATGGGCAACTTTATCCAATCTATTCCACTTCCACAAGGTCCAAAAGCATCTTTATTTGCTGAACATCAAGAAGCTACCCGAAAAGATGTCTAGCGTGCTTTCGGAGTCTTGCCAGCTCGATTTGCCATTGTTAAAAACCCAGCTCTTTTTTGGGATAAGGAAAAAATAGGAAAGATTACGAGAGCATCTATCATACTCCACAATATGATAGTAGAAGACGAACGAGATGCTAACACTCAGTTTGATGTATTAGAATTCTAACTAGGAGAAAAAAACAGAAGTTCACATGTGGATTTCACGTTTTCTACATCTATGCCTACAAATAATGTCGATATTCTAGGCATTTGAACTCGACTTCGTGATAGACAAATGTATCAACGATTGAAAGATGATTTGGTTAAGCATATATGGCAAAAATTTGGCATCAATGACTAACCGTTCCTTTCCGTTTATGGTTTCGAAATCTATGTTTTAAATGTTTTTCTTTCATGTATATTTTAAATTTCATTCAATGTCAAAAAATTTATGTTTTATTGAATGTACTATGGTACCAACTTTAAGAAATTAAACTCTACTAAAAAAACAAAAAATTAATAATTGTTTAAAAAAATATTTAGAACTCATCCATAACAACTACCATTGGAGGACAAAAAACCACATAAATTATCTTGGGGTTCTAATTTTAAACACAATACAATTAATAATAAAAAAAATCACTTAACACCCCTACTTAACAACTACCATTGATTATGCTCTTAGGATATAAATAGAGACAGTTTTGTTGAATTCTAAACTTATCTTTGCGCTTGGGGCAATGGCGCAACTAAATGAAGTCTAACGGAAGTGCGTCTATTGCTGGTTGAAAACTATTTCCAGCCCTCCTCTTAGGCCTGAGCTTTTTATTGGGTCTTTGAGAATACTTGGAAGTGATTCCCTCTGGGGTAAAGCCCTAAAAATTCCCTAGTTTATTTTTTTTTTACACAAATGTTTAGCTGGAAATAATCTTTTTGCAATCTTTTTTTAGGTTTTGTTTGTTTGCTCATTAAGATGGTGGATCATCTGAATGAACCTGCGAACTGTTGTTCGTTTTTGTGTATAAATGGATCATCTAAATAAATTTTTAAAATTTAGGCAAAATTTTCAAACTCATTTGGATGAACATAATTGGACCATTTGGATGAATATAATTTTATCAACCCGGCTATAAGCTTATCTGAGTTGAATAAAATTAAATGTTATTTATTAATTATTATATACTAAAAAGTAATAAATATGAAAAACTAATTACTATATATTAAAAAGTATGGAATGTGTTTACTATGGTGTTCAAGTTAAACCAAACCTTTTCGATTTAAACCAAGTTGATAATATCAATTCAAAAACTGAAAATTTCCTTTGGTTTGGTTACAATAGTTTTTTTTTAAGTACCTTAAACGATTTTGAACCAAAATGAAATATATTAAAAATGAAACTTATTTTCTTAAAGGAGTAAATTACTTAGGAAAATGATTTTCTGTGTGAAGTGGATTTTCTGAATAATGTGGTGCGTTAAATCAGTTCAGTATAAAGTTCTCATCAATGAGAAATCTAGAGGATCGATAATACCGGAAATGAGTTAACGACAGGGTAACTCTCTTTCACCTTATTTATTTATTCTATGCACAAAGGTTTTGATCGCAATGTCAAAAAAGCAGAACAAGATAAATTAATTACTGGAATAAAGGTGGCGAATTCAAACCCATCAATTACCCATTTATTATTTGCAGATGATAGTTTGTTTTTCCGCAAGGCAAACAAAGAACAATGTGGTGATATCTTAGGTATATTAAAGCATTATGAAGCGGTGTTAGGTCAACAAATTAATTTTATAAAATCATCAATTCAATTTGGTCATAAAATAGAAGAACCACTGAAAAAGGAATTAAAGGCAGCTATGTATATTACAATTATTGGTCGTATGGGTTCTTATATGGGTTTACCGAAAAGTGTGGATGGGTCTAAAACAAAGATTTTCTCTTTTGTAAGCGAAAGATTGTAAAGTATAATTAATGGATGGTCGGCTAAGTTTTTCTCCAAGGATGGAAAAGAGGTTATGATTAAATATGTTGTGGTTGCTTTACCAACCTATGTTATGTCTTGTTTCCGACTTTCAAAAATTGTTACATCGAAGTTTACGAGTGTAGTAGAAAATTATTGGTGGAGTACAAATGGTCAATCGAGATGAATGCATTGGATAACTTGGAACAAGCTATGTTATAGTAAATATGAAGGTGGGTTAGGCTTTCAGAGTGTAGATGATTTTAACACAAACTTTAGTAGCAAAACAACTTTGGCGGTTGATATCGGTACTTGATTCTCTATTTGCTAAGGTGTTCAAATGACGTTACTATCTAAACCAAGTTGACAAATAATATTCATGAACAATTGACTAAGATTAATAACCAGAAAAGGGAGTATGCCATTGATAAGATGATGACACAACTAGAAGACCGTCGTATAAATATTACAGATTTTAACTTGAGTGAAGTTTATGTCTTGTTATCTTTCCCAAGAGACACTATCAAATTTTTTAGGAAGAAGCTAGATTGCATGCAATTTCCTCCTCTTCGCGATCTACTGTTTTTTTCATTTGAAGTGCAAGTCGAGCAGCTTAATACCACCATAAATAATGTTTTTGTAGAAGGCAGCCAAGATGATGAGAGAGCTTGGAAAAGAGATGAAGTAACAAGAAGAATTAACATTAGTGTTTTAACAGAGAATAAAAGTCATTATTTAATTGATCAATGGTTTTTCCTACCCAACCCGACCAAATCTTAAATATATGAATAAATTGGGAACGAAAACCCAAAACCTAGAAATTACTATCCATACCAAGGAAGCAGTAGCAACAGAACCCATCATTTGAAAATGGTTCCAGTTTTTCCTCAAATGATGACTATCTATGGTTTGCCTAAATCAGTCTCTCAACTTTCACAGTATCATAATATGAACAGTAATCCAATAATAGTTATGAATCCACCAAGGCAATACTCTTTTTTAATCATGAGTCTGAGGTGGAAGTAAACAAGGAAGGAAACAACATTAACAATTCACCATTTTAAAGGAGCAACAACACTATAACGATTAATGATGGTCTTTGCCGAGAGCCACCACTTAGTGGAACACCCGGTGGAGAAGATAATATTGATGCGACGTCGTCTGATATCAATAGGGTTTGGCCGGATTTAAACATTCATCATTTTTAAACTTTTTAGAGCAGCTCTATTCGTTATATTTTATGGGTGTCTTTAAGAATAAATTAATATTAAATATAATTTTAGTTTAATGTAAAAGAAAAAGATGAGAGGTTTTGTGTGTTCCGGAGAAGCTAGTAACACTAAAGTGTCTTCGTATAGACACCGATTTTACACTGTTTTAGATTTTTTTTTTTTATTTAAAGACACCTCTTCAATTATCCGATGGAGGTGGTCTTAGTTGGTTTATGTTCTAAGTTTGGTATGCATTTATTTTGAATCTTTGTATGTTTATTTGTTTATGGGTTTTAAAAATATTTTATCGTTGTTATTTTAAAATATTGTTGGTTTGTTTTGTTTGTTTCTTTGGAGTTATGGATTTTCAAACTGTTTAGCTTGTCATTTTGATTTCTATGATGTCCACAAACTAGTTAATACATAACAGATATAAAAAGCTGGAGTAAACCAAGGGTCCAAAACTATAAACTAATAGAAACAGAAGTTGTAGAACTCAGTGCTAGTATATGATCAAATACATACATTTTTTGTTTTCTTTTTCTACGAATTATTTAATCTGGATTGGTCGTTCTTACAAAAGACTCTTTTTTTTTTTTATTCACAGACATCCTTTATCTTCGTGAAGTAATCTTTTAGTTCTTTTTCCTCAAAAATATTTTAATTCTTCAATTAACCAAAAAAAACGGAAACCAACAAGAAAAAAATGGGAAATGGATGTCTTGTCGTTGTTGTATAAATTTAAGTTAACAACATAGACTTGCAAAAACGGTTTCGTGGTGTAGTTGGTTATCACGTCAGTCTAACACACTGAAGGTCTCCGGTTCGAACCCGGGCGAAGCCAATAATTTTTCTTTTGGCCTTTTATCATTACATAAATCACAGAGCCATACATACGATACTCAAAAACCGAAACCAAAAATTATAATGACCTAATTCCATTCACAGCCTAATAATCTTGAGAACCCTAAATCTCAAACTCGAATGGAGAAAAATGCAAAATGGTTGTTAGTTGAGGTAACACTAGTAAATGTTGGAATTATGAATCCTAGATTAAATCCTGCAACAAAGAATCACCTTCAAGTGAGAAGAAGAAGAAGCAAAGCGAAGAAGAAGAAGTGTCGTGACTCGTTGTAGAGAAGGAGAAGAGTCAATGACAAAGAGAACAAGTCAACCAGGAAGAAGAAGTTGGGCTTGTTGTTTTGCAATAATAAGTAATTGGGCTAATTGTTTAGTTAGTGTAGGACATGGGCATGCCTTCAATATGTTATCTGGCCCAAACAGAAATTCGGGGACTAACATGCTTTCTGCTCACAAATTCGATCTGTTAGGCTAAATCTCAAACTCGAATGGAGAAAAATACAAAATGAAAATTCGCAAAAGAAACAGGCGTTAGGCCAAAAGACTTCTCTAGCAGAAAGAACCATTTAGCAAAGGATCCGGATCCAGAAGTTATTATCCAGAGAATAACAGAGAGAATCGCTGCCTAGCCTTAGCTCGTTTTTCTCTTGTATTTTTCCTGTTTGTTTCGTACGTTAATTTCTCGGCTTGGCGGATTGTATGTAACCGCTGCTCCGGAAGTTAACCCTCTGTAACCACTGATCTCGTTCATCGTTAATAAAAGCGTTTAAATGAGTAAATGTGTTATGTAGTTAAGTCTAAAGTAGTTATTTTAAGTGTTGTTAGAGTCCCAATGTGTAGAGTGGCTTGTGTAAGAAAGCTACTAACTAGGAGTAAGGTCTAAGTGAGTCTAGTAGAAGTTAAGCAAAACGTTTTCTCTTGTTGTCTCTTTAGAACAAAGAAACCAAATCTGTGTGAGATATAGAGAGGAAGAAAACTAACCTGAGAGGGTTAGAAGTGAGAAATCCAACAGTAAATATCTTGGCTCGAGTTCCATTGAGGAACATCGCCAGATTCAAATCAGTGTGCAAAGAATGGAAATCTATAATCGATTCCCAAGTGTTCCGAGGTTTCTACGAGTCAGTGAACTTGTCTTCCTCCTCCGTGTCGTTGTCAATCATAAACATAAAGAACAAAACACTGTCGCTCGAAATCGTTGGACACCATGGATGTGACAGATGGGGACTTACCAATTCCCGAGACCACAGTGAGAAAAACTTCTGTCTTGAGCTGCACGGATGGAATTGTATTGCTTTACACGGAAACCATCGAAGGAGCACCAATGTATCATGTCGGAAACCCGTTGTTGCGACAATGGGTTTGAATCCCTCTTCCTCCACATCTCTCGGGTTATGATGTCGTGAGGTTACAGGAGAATAAATATTTTAGCGACACTGGACTGGTCGCAAAGATGGAAAAGGGTATTGCCGTGATTTACAAGGTTGTCTGGACGTTGGCCTTACATTGGGTACATAAACAGCTCACTTTTATGATATATTCTTCTGAAACAGGATTGTGCGAAACCAAAAAGGTTCGTTGTCTCCGTCGCATGATCTGGTCTAGACTAGAGTATTCGGTTTCTTTGAACGGGATTCTTCACTGGCTTCCCTCTATTCGTAGCGACATAGACTGAAATTATGTTGTATCCTCTGATTTCTATAATGGAGGTGGTGATGTGTCGTACTATACCTTTTCCTGGTGATGAATTTCAAGAGAACAATCACAAGGTCTGCTGGATCGGTGGTGTATTGCAACGTTTTCAATGATAATGGAGGTTGTACAATCAGGGTTTGGACGTGGGTCAGTACTGTAATGATGATCCTATTGAGGCATATATGGGAACTCAACACCAACTCGTCTTTGGTCGGGTTTGGTGCTGATTATTTCTCTGTGGTGATGCATCATCTGAACTCTGAGATCATATACATGTGGAGTATATACAAGAATGGTATGGTATTGTTAAACTTGAGGACTCACAAGTTTAGTCTTCACAAGGATGAGTCATCATCGGAAGAAGTTGAGGAGGAGAACAAGTCTATGGATGGTTGCATCATGATACTTAGCGGTTGCAAGGAGTATATGGACTTCATCTATCCGATTTATGTCAATAACGTTCTAAGTGGTGCTCACAATCTCTACTTTTAACAGTTCGTGCTCCCACGTAGGCTAAACCCGCTCCCTCAGCTTGCTTCTTGATTATGTTGATTTCTAAACTTAACTTTTTGTCACTTTTCAGTTTTCTAGTTTTTTTTTTTTTTTTTTTTCTTTTAATTCCCTATGTTTCAATTTATGTCAATGATTCTCGGTGAAGCCATTCTGAAAACAACTTTTCAAACATGAAGCCAATTTTATAGCTGAGTAATGGTCCATGCTTTAGTCGAACCCGAACCCAGGCGTGCCAGTTTTATTCTTTTAGCCTCCGTTTATTCATTCATTACATAAATCACAGAGCCAAACATTTACATGATATGACAAAAACCCATGAGATGTTTGGAATCCTATTATGTATTAATCTTTCTTTTTATTTCATTCATATATAAACGACCACAAACCCTTGAGAGATATTTTTAGTTCTTCATAACGTTAGCCTTCGTTTTGAATAGTTGTTATCTAAGAGAACCAAAGTCTCGAGGAAACTGATCTATTGACTCCAGCCAAAGTAATTGGGTGGATTCATTCATTCATCACATAAATCACAGAGCAATACATATAACGGTTAACATATATTTTTTCAAAACCGCGGAAGTGATGTTGAACCTCTCTTTGTATATCATTCATATCAAGAAATGAGTATCCACAATATACATTTCCTTTGCTAAAATCAACCGACCACAATGTCACACCACACCCCTTGAGAGACAGAGGATTTAGTTCTTCATAATGTTATTGTTAGCCTTGTTTTGAATAGTTGTCTCCTATGAGAACCAAGTCTTAATGTATAAAAATGGAGATGATTCATATAACTAAGAAGGATTTTCTTTTCTACGATCAGCAAGAATAACTACGCTCCTGCGAAATCGAAAACAAAAATGATCCCCAAAGCTATAAAAGAAGCCCTATTATAAGAAGGAAAAGAGTAGTGTTCTTTTGTATATTACTTGTTAATTTAGTTGCACCGCTGCTTCAAGCTTACCACTCCGAGCAGTCCATTGCTGGCTAGTTTCAGGAACTATACCGCGTTGTACCATCGGTTTTCCCGTAAACTTGCTTGTTCTCTGCAATGTACTTACTATCGATCAGTGATAAAAGAAACTGTGACTGTGCAGTAGTAGAAGCAAGCTTGAATCAATAGCTTACTTCATTCCCTGCTTGAAAAGAGTTCAGTCTGTTTTCCTTTGAGCCCTTATGCCAAGAATACAATTGTAAAACTTGATGTGAATCTAAAGCTGGGACAGAAAGTCAAATGAAATGAAATCACAAGTTGGCACCTTTACTTGTTCAGGCTGAGGAAATCTTAAGCGAGGTCCATTGTTTGGCCGGAGTTCGGATGATAAGGAGAGCTGTAAAGTAAAATGAAGTAAGAAAATCAAGGGTTCATCAGATAACTAGTGTACGAGAAGAACAATCACAAGTTAAACCATTGAGGAAACTAGAATGTTCGGGAACCGCGAATCAAACCTTACTGAAAAGGTCTGTTGGCAAATCTGGTTGAGTCCTCCTTTCCGAGTGAAAACTAAATCCCTGAGTTTGAGTATAAGAACAGTTTGAGTCTATTGTAGGAGAAACTAGAAATATAGAGACACCAAATGTAGAGAATAATCCATAGACTGACATACCAAGGGAGTTGTAGTTTCTCGCTTGCTTTTTGTGAAAATGCCAATGTCTCGTCCACTTGAAAGTATCTGTTTAATGGAAATGAACCCTCTATGAATGTACCTATTAGCATGAAAAAATTTATGCAATTAAATGCAACACGAGAAAGAAAACATTATACCTTATTATTAAGAGGCCGAGCTTTGAAGAGGTGTTTTCTATCATCATCCTTAGGTATATCCATAGCTCTTGGTCTGTTAAAATTCAACTCGCAGAATAATCACAGTTCTATCATATAAAAGTTGGAGTAAGTAAGCAAGGAATCCCTCGTATTTTTTTAATATCATACCTTCTTGGTTCCCTGTTAACACCGTCAAGAAATGCTGACTCCTGTCAAAAAGAAAAATACTATCCTTTAACATCAGCACTTTGAGACTCATTGAGTGGTCCAGATGAAAGCTGAATAACATCAGTTAGATCCCATGCCAGGATACACATACTGAAATGAAGTAATCTCGTAAACATGATATAATTTCAAGTCAGTTCAGTTGGTGTATAACCTTACGATAATTATTTCCCTGATACGACGATGTTGATACTGCTGATGAATGTTGCATAGCTCTTTCTGAGGTCTTTAAGCGAAATTCCTGATAAAAGCACAAGAAACATAATCTTAAGTATTAATTCTTAAGCCAGTAAAACATAGAGTAAGACCAGCCTAACTTAGTTTAATGCTTACTTGAAATTCTGGTAGTTTAGGAGTGCTCTTTTTTCGAATGGGCAATGATGGAGCCTCAAAGATCTACAGGCGACACACATGTTTGAGCTGGGATACAATAAGGAAATGAGTTCCATGTTAGGTAATTAGCAGAAACTAACTTTTCGGTTCAAGGGGCGTGCTTTGAATTTATACACTGATGTTGAGTCCTGGTCCAACTTAGCATCAATCTTGTGCCTGCAATAATCATTGGTGCAAATACCTGTTAGATGTGATTTTTACCATAAGAATTGACTGTCAGTCAATATCTAGGCCCTAACTGTATCCTATTTGCTCTATGTGATGTTGCAAAATCAGGCTCCTGTGGGACAGTAATCTTCATCCTGGCATGTAGTGAGTTTCTATCAAGATCCTGAAAACCATATAACAACCAATTGAATGATGTACACTGACTGCTCTTTTCCAAAAAGAAGGTTGAATCTTCCATATGTTCAGGAGTACACAAGAAACAGACAGCAACCTTCTTGAGTGCCTTATGGACCAAATTCATCTCCTGCGCCGTTTCAGCAACCTGAAAGAGAAAAGAGCTTATTTGCAAGTCTACGACAAGATGAGCACAAATTCTTTTACTGTCACTAGTCGAACGCTTAAATCATATTTGCTTAAGGAACTAGATACAATGTTACTCATAAGTCATAACTACTAGTCTACTAGAAAATCTACCTTACGAAGTAGACCTCCCTCGAGCTTCTGTCTTTTAGAAGATTGAACTTCAGATCCAGATGAAGGACACAAGCCTTTCTCCTTAATTTCATCCACTTGCATATGGAGTCTAGGAGATCAACAAAACAACCAAGTATTAAGTTCATTGATTTAAGTTGACAGAAGATATATACCAAGAATTATATGTTCTCAATCACCTGGCATTATCTAGTTTTGCCAATAGGCTAGCAGTAGGTTTCATCAATGTTGAGCTTCTCGGTATAGGCCTGATGCTTGACTTTGGTCGGCATTTCAGTTTACCAGAATGATTCCAATTGCTAAATGTTGGTCCTGGTAGAAGTAGAGAAAGTGAGAACTTAGACAGGAGGCAAAACCAAACAATCAAAACCACCATCAATAATGTATCTAACTAGTGAGAAATGAGTTTGATCAACGAAGTAAAATACCAAAAAAAAAACGTCAGAGGTTAGACAGTAATTCATAACCATAAAAAATAGTTGAACCACATGTGTGTTCTCTTCAGTCATGTTAGGAAAAGTGATCACCTTTATGTAAGGACTCATTTGGAACTTTGTTCAAAGTACCACCTTGGATGAAAGTAAACACCCCAGACCTCGTTCCATTTCCTGAAAAGAAAACAAAGATCCATTTTACACCATGCTAAAAGCAGTAAACTAGTTTAGAGATTCAGGAACATAATCCAAAACATCCTAAATTCACCAGTTTCATTCACATCTGGTTGCTGAGAGATTCCTCTGTCACTCTCTTGAACTTCTACTGTGACTTCCACATCATCTGATTTTGACATAGGCTCAGTCTTGTCTTCACAAAAAACCTCCTCTCTCATAAACAATTTCACTGCAAAAGCTGGAAAAAAAAAAAAAAAAAACATAAACACACTTCAATCCTAACATGACATTGGTCCTCTGCATTTGTAATGAAATTGAAAACCTACTACAATCCTCTCAAAACACGAACAAAATCAAATCAAAATCTAATCAACGAAAAAAACAGATTCCTAAACACAAATCACGATTACATGGAGAATTATATTTCAATTAAAATTTCACCCATCGTTTATTTACTCCTGGAAATTTCTTTACCGCATTACGTAAGATGACGTAACCCCAAAATCAAAATTTAGCGCACAGTTTACGAAAACAATCAAAAGCTTATAAGAGAGAGGAGCGCTACTCACGAGAGGGTGGATAAGACTGAGCCGTCTCGAACCAACGTTCAGCAGCACGAGACTCCAAAGGCAACTCCTCCAGAGTAAAATCAAACCAACGAGCAGCATCAAACTCATACTCCAAATCGATTTCAGTCACTTCAAACACCATTGTCTCTGTCTCCATATCTTCATCGGACTCCGTCTCTGTCTCCGTCTCCATATCTCTCTTTAATACCTCCACTGTGCAACAATAACGCAACAACAAAAAAAACGAACCACTGGTGGATTTTAACGTCACGAGAAGAGTCACTCACCACATGAAACCCTAATTTATCTGTGATTTTATCAACATTGGTTTGGATGAGTGAACACACAAGGAGAAGAAGAAGAATTGCAGAGAAAGGAAATAAACGTTACTGTTTTTTTTTTGTTTTTTCAGAGTTTTTTCTTAATTAAAAAGCGACAAAACGGCAAATTTATTTATATTTTCCATTTGAAGAACCACAACACGACACCGTTGGATAAGCGTGCAGTTTCATGACGTGGTTTTATTATGTAAAACAAATCAATTTGAATTTGATTGGACTGTTGAGAGGGCTGTTGTAATATACTACAATACCCCTAGGGAACAGGGGAGTGTAGGGGTGTTTTCGTAGTTTCGGAACGAAGTGACGTAAGGGTTTTTTTGGGCGTTCGATGATCTGAAATTTCCGGCGGGGAATTGAGATTGTGGATTTATTTTCGATTATGCCACCAACAGTTGCATTCGTTTGTCACGTTTTGACCTGGCTCTATCTATTTATGTTAAAAAATCTGTATTTAACAATTATTATTATTTTGCACTATGGTAATAATCTAGTCTTTGACTGTTTGATACTTTGATTTATAAACCCTTTTTTAATTTGTTCATGTTATTTTGATCTTTGTAACTTTCGGATCTTGTTGGATAATTTTATTTATATATGGTGGATATCAAAACTATCAAATAAGATTCAATTTCCCTCATATAAGAGTACAATCTATTATGAAAATAGAAATAATCGGAATGAAGATACGTCATAAATCATTCGATAATTCAGATATTCATAAATAAATAAAACATGTTACAAAAAATAAAATTTGTCTAAAATGTTTAAGGTCACACAATTCACTTGAGCAAAAAGATCAAATATGTTTTTTAATTCTTTTTATCTACTATAACATAATATATTATGTTATTTTCTTAATTTTGTGGACTCTAAACTATTATTTACATTTTCAAGAAAAATCTTGTTACTTGGTGTACTTAATTTTTTGTTTGCGTCTACAATTCTTTCATATTTATATATTGTAATCATATGTTTTGGTGATAATTTTGTATTTGTCAATTAGTGTTTTAACCCAAATCAGTCATGTCTAAACAACCAAGATTATCTGAAAATTCTGATTTTTGTCAATATGTTAAATTTTTTTTATTAATTTGTAGCATGGCATTCAATTAATCACTTTAAACGTTTGATTAAATCGTATATATATATATATGATTAATGGTTTAGGTGATGGATTAATTTATTTATAATTGGCTATTAATTTTTTATGTATACGACTTAAAATAAAAAATGTATACTAAAAATATATTTAATGTCATTTTAATTATTTTATTATTAAAATATATAGTATTAGGAGTATCAAAAAATAATACAAAGGAAAAAAGCTTCCCACTAATCTCCAATTTTTTAATATTTAAAATGTTTTGAATCTGTAACTGAATTTGAAAGTCTTTTTCCTATATAACTATATAAGAGCATGTGTTTCACCAGATGACAAATTGCCATTAATTACCATTAATGAGCAATGGATTTTTATTCGCATGAAAGACACATAGTTACACTGTTGAAAGTGGTACCAAGTCAGAAGCATATTTATTTCAATTGGAACCAGAATATTTAGAAAATGCAAACTATATTATGTTTTGACACATAGATAAACTATATTTATTTTACTGCTAAATGAATAAATATTTTAGTTTAAAAGAAAAAAATATATATTTATACACCAAAAAACCACGAAATGATTAATAGAATAGGACAAATATTTAATTTTGTGGTTCATAGGTAGGACAAAATGTAAATGCTTAACTTTACATATACTTTTAGACAAAATTTCGAAGGATTTTGGGTTTTGAACCAAAAGCACTTTTGAAGGGAATAAAGACAACATTTACTTGGGGATGTGGGTGGTTGAACATATTTTTTGCTCGGTGTAGCGTGTTGTAGTGTTGGGAGAGCTTCAAATGCACCAATATGAAAAATTAAAAATAGTAACCAATATAAAAACTGAATCAATTATTGATCGATTTTAGTAAACTACATCTTAAATTTTTGAAAAAGCTAAGTATAAGTTTGGTTTATATTTAGCTTCATAAATTATATATATGAAAAGTAAATCCACTTTAATCAAATCAATAATTTTTTTATTATCAGATAACATTTTTCAACTCCATTCAATTCACTTTATATTACGGTTGATCGACTTTGCATTTTATGCAAAAAAACAAATGACTCGCGTAAACATTTTTTTTTCTAGTGTGAATTTTCAAGCAGATTATAGATGTCAATACCATAAAAACCATATCGTTAAAACAAAAAAAATTATGACCGAAATTCTCAATTGGCTTTCTTCCTCTTCTCCGGAATTCATCCACCAAAAGCTCTTTATATAGTCATTCTCTTCTTATCTCTCTCACTCCTTCATTTTGGCGGATTCACCTTAGGTTATAGCCATGTTAAAAATCGCTAGGCGTTAGTCGGGCGGGCATAGAGGGCCTAGCGCCTAAGTCATTAATCAGAAATTTTTCGGAGATTAATCGGGATTTGTTTTAGAGTTTTTTTAATATTTTATTTAATTAACATTAATATTATACAATTTAGTGGTTATATATTTTATTTGCGTAAGTATTTTTAAAAATTGGTGTAGCTCAGTTGGTTAGTATCACTTTTAAATGAGTAGAGATCATGGATTCGATGCCCACAATGTCATTTTTCTGCTTTTTCGTCAATTCTAGTCATTTTACAATCATCTTTTCCACGCGACTTCAACGTATCTGCAACCCTAATCTATGGCTGCCATTCATTTATTAACTTGTTAATCACCGATTTCACCTCTTATTCAACTGGTTTTGATAACTAAATGGTAGATCTGACATTTAGCATCCTCTTTTGAGCCAAAAAAAAAATTGAATTTTTTTCGTTTTCCCGATTTTAACTCCGATTTGGGTAAAATCCTGACGGAGTTCTACCGCTAAGCGCTTAACCGGCACTTAGGCAGCCTCCACGGCCGCGTTTTTGAACAGGGGTTATAGTATAAGGTTCAATTTGGTTTCGTAAACCGCGAAAAACATTTTTCTGTAATTAAAACAATTTTTAATTAATTTTTGTAGAAAACTGTTTAACCAAAAAAAATCAATTTGGTCTTAGATTAACTCGATTATTCACATTTGATAGAAATAGATCATGTATACAATGATGAATTATTGATACACCAAAAAATTCAACGAGTTAGTTAATATATGGGTTTTAGTTTTTTTTTTTTTTTACTTTACTAATTCATAGCTATTGTGTGCTTGCTTACATGATTGTTCTTTATTTATGACCACGGAATGGTCCGTAATATACGTAGACATCAATCGATTTGAGTTAGGATTTTTATTTTTATGTTCACAGTCTTAAACGAACTGGTCTCCTAAACTCACCAAATAAATAAGTATGTCGTGGTCCGGGCTATATATGCGCGGCTAGCCCTAATTGACAACAACGCTACATGGTCACTTAAAAAAATATTTAAAATCAAAATATTAAAAGATTAATAAATATTTTGTATGGGTGAGAATTTCAAAAGAACATTCCTTTTTTAAAAAAAAGAAAAAATGGAGTATAAATTTTGATTGCTCTTCTTATGTTTGTTTGGTTGTAGACATGATTCATTCAATTGAGCTCACATGCGCAGTATGGGGCAGGTACTTCAAAAATCATAGGTAAGGTTTCTTCTTTAATTCCACCATTTAATATGTCGAAAGCATTTGAAAAGGATAGTAATGTCGTAGCTATGAATACAACTCCCTCTATATTATAGTTCGAAAAACAACACATTTGATTCTGAAGATTCTGAACGACAAACAATTGGGCATATAGCTATATTGGGCTTTTTTCAATTCAGCCCATAATATTCGGAGTGCACCTATGAATATATCCTTTGTTAAATTGTTAAGTTACGCACATTAAATTTTTGTTTTGTGGCCTATTGAATCTGGATGATCTGACAGACTGACACAACAGTAACACTATTACAACGTAATAGACTACATATTTCGGTAATATTCGAGTTACAAAATATAAACAAATAATCATGGTTCACGAATTCTGCATAACACTATTACTTAAGAAGACGAAGAAGGAGGAATGATCTTAAGTTTTCAATTATATACCAATAACAACAATATGTCAGTTAATTGATTATTTTCAAACACCAAAAAACAAAAGATTGAGAAAAACATATAGTATAAGATTAGATCGTGTTAGAGAATTTTCTGTTTAGTCATTATAATTATTAATTTTCTTTTCTACCCTTTCATTTCTCGGCTGTAAACAAACCAAAACAGAGACCAAAAACCAAGAGTTCTTTCACATCTAGGACAAAGCTTCCGAGGTTGTTGTCTCCATTACTGTAACAACAAAGCTTCCTTCTCTTTCTTCATAACTTCGAGCTGTCTTTTCGCATACTTAGTGATGAGAACAGTTGTCACAACAGTTGCTACAAAACCAAGAATGTTTAGAACAATCTGAAGAATCGAGAGGCCCTTTTGTTCCACAGTGGATGCATCTGCCAACGTCCTTACAAGAATCCCTCTGCAAACACCAAAAGCAAACAAAAAAGCTATCAGAAAGCCAAATCGTTCATTTGTTATCAGTATAATTGCAAGACATTTCCACACTTACGTATAAAGTGCAACAAAAATCTCTGGCGCCATGCCCACGAGTGAACCAGCTATGTAAGGACCGTACTTTACACGAGTTGCAACAGCGCAGTAGTTATAAAGGGCAAAAGGGAATGGAGAAATCCGGATTAAGGTTACAGCTCGAAACTGGTGAAACCAACTGCCTCCACCAGCAGCTCTCAATATTGCAGCTTGATCTGGATAATTTTCTAACCAACCCTGAAACATGATACATTTCAGCAATCTATGAATAAGTCATTACTCAGGATATAACTTAAGAAAGACACATACTTGAATTTTGTTGCAGAAGAGATAGCTGATGAAGTAAGGAAGTGATACACCGATAGCTACAGCTGGAAGAGTAAGGAGAAGGCCATAGCCATAACCAAATGTAATCCCAGCCACCCACATTGACGGGGTAGTTGGAATAAGTATCACAGGGAACAATGAGACGGATGCAAACACAAGAATACCGCACACCGGGTGTGTAAATGTCTCCATCTCCCATTGTATGAGAGGGATTAGCTCCTGCAAACAAAGGGTAAATGGATAATTTCATAATCAGCAACAGAGCCAAAGATGCTACTGACCGAATTTGTTAAGAGCATCAGGCTCCACATAACATTAACTACAAACCTCAATGGGCTAATCGGTAATCGGATCTCGAGGTAATCGCAGGTACAAATTCACATGAACCAATCTTATAAAGGAACCTTTTTTTCTACACTAAAAGAGCAGTTACATCATATAGACTTGTGGCCAGTACTTAGGTGTTTATTTGAAAGTGATGATCAGTTGTTGGAAACCCTAATCAAACCCAATTGATAAAGAACTAAACTTTCCAAAGAACATCAATTCAACAGCAGATTCTGGGAACAAGAGACATGCATTGAATTAAAATCGAACCTTATCCATGATTAAAGGAGCGAGCCATTTGTAACCAGCGAGACCCAAACCAGTTAGAAATGTTAAGAAAATACCAAGCTTGATCCAAAACCAAACAGATCGTTTCTGTCCACAAGAAGAAGACGACGACGGTGATGATGAATCTTCATCTTCATCTTCATGCTCTGCTTCTTGTCGCTGTTCTTCAAACTCATCACTAAGTTTAACATAAAGCCCTAATTTCTCAACTCCATCTTCTTCAACTCTAACTCGAAATTCAGAAACCGCATCGTCCTCCTCGCGATAAGTCATCGAGTGCTCCTTAGATAACTAATCGACTGGATTCTCTCCGATCGTTATCGGAGAAGAACGAGAGGAAAAAACCAGTGATGGGAAAATCAAATCACTCAATGAATCGAAAAGAAACCTGAGGATGAAGAAAGGATTGAAGGCAAATAGAGAAAATTTGTGTGATTTGAGAAAGATATACAAATTGTTTTCTTTGCTTTTGGTAGTTTATGTAATTGGCTTGACGCATGTTCCTTTCTTTAGTTTATTTATTGATTTCTTTCGTC
Organism: Turritis glabra; assembly: GCA_900406565.1. Classification (NCBI taxonomy): domain Eukaryota; kingdom Viridiplantae; phylum Streptophyta; class Magnoliopsida; order Brassicales; family Brassicaceae; genus Turritis; species Turritis glabra. Next base: position 3,406,264 of record OVBN01000243.1, on the reverse strand, counting down.
ATTTTTTTAAATTGTTTTCTTTAATTTATTCAGTTACCAAAAATAATAAATATATAAAAATAGTTAGCTCACGGTTGACGAAAAATAATTAAATATTTAGTTTGAAAACACCTGGATCATGTCGGCATAGGCATGTGGATATTGTTAAAATAAATTATTGAAATTATTTTGGGGTCTCAAAAATTATTGAAATTATTATGGTGTAATATTTAAATATCTTTGATTAAGGAGGTAACACTAGAAAATTTCAACGCTTTAAATTATTATTATTTTTTCTAGTTGAGTTCATCTTATTTTTCTAAGAGAAATATGCACCAGTATCCAAACAAAATCTAAAATAAATAATTAACGTAAGAAAAAAATAAAAAATAATCCCTAAAACAAGTTTGTTGGCAAAAAAAAGTTTTATGAACAATTATAGTATACACTTCACAAATTTCTAAAATAACATTAAAATAATTTAAAATTTTAGATTTGAATTTAGTATTTTGGGTTTAGGGTTTAGTTTTTAAAGTTTAGGGTTTATTTTTTTTTTGACGGTTTTGATATATTTTTACATCGTTCCTAAAATTAAAAATATTTTATATTAAATTTATACTATTTTTAAAACTTTGAAAATGATGTACTCAATGTAAAAACAAAACTTATTTTTATGTTATTTATGAAATTGTCCAGAAAAAATACACATAATATTGTGTATATAAAATATACCTTCATCACTGCCATCATTTTTATTCACCACCATCACTACCACTACTATTACCATTACTACTATCGAAAAACATCATCACCACTAGAGCCACCGTCGTAGCTGGAAATATCACCGTCACCGGAAGCACTACCACCACCTTTAGTCATTTCATTTACCTTTAGGTTAGTTAATTAATTAATTAATACATATAGTGATGTATTCTTAATTTTTTTATTGAAAAAATGTTAATCTTGCAAATCATTTTTTTTACTTTATAATTACTATATCAAAATTAATTTCAGTAAAAAAAAGTTTATTTTTATATTTCATTTTAAGCTCAATGTTTCAAATTCAAGTCTAGCTGCTGAAAAGAGAACTAATTAAAGTTTGGTCTTTGATCCGATGGGAAATACGGATCTAAGTATTGGAACTTTTTGGTTACAAATTCAGTGTGTTTATATAATAATCTCAGTTACTTACCTCGATTTGCTTTCATTCAGTCAGTCTTTACAATATTTACCTGAAGGTTGATGGAATATAAAGAATATTTTAACCGGAAATTGAAATTGTAAGTTTAGCAAAAAAATAATACCATTCGATTATAAGACCGGTTCTGTAACCGAGTACTCTTATCTCTCACTTTCGGCCAGTTGTGTGAGTACCGGACCGAAAGAGATTCATCAACGAAGTAAGGTGGTGGCTTTATTGCCATACACGTGGCCATAATAACGAGATTAGTTGTTGCTTCTTCTCTCTTCTTTTTTTTTTTTTTGGTAGTTTTTCGCGTGACTTCGCACTTTTTGATTAAATGTTGTTGGAAGAACGCAGTAGTGAAAAGTCAAAAAGTTTCAGAATCCATAGGATCAAAAAATTTACAGATTCCTGGTTTGCAGTTCTTTCCCTAGACTTAAGAAATTATTGCTTTAAACTAACATGGATTGATTCTGTATATGCTGGACAAAATGTTAACCCATTTGTTTCCTTAATGGTACAAAACATTGGAGGGTTGTGTTAATATAACCATATGTTTTTAATAGTCAACTTCTTGAAATTCCAGGTTCGTCTCGGCCATTTCATTTAGGATTAGTGTGTTTCATCGTCACCATTAACGGTTCTTTAGCACAACTGCAAGACGAGATGATGAGGTTAATAATTGGAATTTATGACTTTGAGCTAGTGACCGTTATTGGCAAATGTGCCTTGGGTGAGGTACATTATATTATGTTCAAAGTCTTGGTAATGACCAATCTAATTTTTTTTTCCAGAGAATAACGTGTTTGTTTAGAAATTGACTGTGTTTTGACATGCTACATCATCTTTCTCCAGGATATGTTTAATCTCTGAAATTGTGTTTGGTGTACATTTCAGGTTAGATTATGCCGTTTGAGATTTACGGGTCAGGTTTATGCAGATCTTTTTCTTATCATTCTTTAACCAAAAAAAAAAAATACAACAGTGATGAGATGCAATCATACAATGCACTCTGAGTGCTACCTTGAGATGATCAAGTGTGGTAAGGAGTCTCCTAACTTCTATGCGTGTAGTTCTTTCTAGCTGTATAGCTAAAAACCTTTTTTTTTCTTTCAAAATTATCCTAAAATTCCAAGATCGGTTTTTCTAGCTGCATAACTAAAGCCAAGATTTTCATAAGTTTAATGTCTACGGTCCATGTTTTGATTATTTTGTTGTCATTGTTTTGGACCTGTGAATTCGCTTAGGCTCTATTGTACTATTTGGTTGAGGTTTAGTGATTGATATGTCAGTGACATGGTAAACAATGGATGATGTGATTAGTTAACTTGGTTTGTTAAATTAGTTTCATTATATGGGTTTACAACATAATGTTTTATCCCTCTTAAGTCTTACTGTCTTAGTCCCATCTGTACTGTTCATATGTCCAAAAGAAATGAAAGTGAAGATGTCGGGAGTCTATTTTTACATTAGGATTGTGGCTATTTTTTTTTATTAAGTTTGAACTATCCTAGACCATGTTCATATTTTAAGTTTTGCACATCCTCTCATATCTATTAATGGTGTGGTGTGTGGACTTTGCATCCTCTCATCTTTATGATGTTGGCTTTTATATATATATTCACTTGGTGATTCTTCACGTATCTTCCTTTCAGTAGTGGAAGACTATGGGGTTTGATCTCTCAAGAGGTGGAATCCAAGAAACAATTTACTTCAGATTTCATTTTCATTGGAGAAATCAAATGTGCTGCAGATTAAATTGAGTATCTTCGATAAAGGTGACATGGTCAATGTCTTCAATTTTGTTTATCTTTTTCTTATCATTCTTAGATGAGAATATATGGTTTTGACTCTTTTGATTAAATAACAAAAGGTGATAATGAGAAGCATGTTTATTTGAAGACATGGATCAATTTCTTTGTCTGCATATTCCTTTGTTTACGAAATCACCTAATTATCATGCTACACCTAATCATCATGAAAATCCTTATTTCCCAATAGAAGATGCAAATAAAAGGCATTTATCTTTACTTACATTCAATAAAACAAAAATTTGATATAAATTAGAAATATAGATTTTATCACACTATGATCTTCTCTTCCTTCATTCTCTTACAACCTGTTTCTTCACCACCAAAACATTGGAAAAGTCCTCTCTTGGGTCTAACATCATCCATAACATCATCAAGACCGTATGAACAGGTTGGTTCGGTCTTCAAACTCAACTGAACTAGATTTGTCTTCTTCAGCAACATACAATCATCATCTTCATGAACATACACTAAACTCATCCCACATTTTATCACTTCACAAGTTTCTATCTTCTTCCTTGTTTCATCATCCGTCACATAGAATTCGAACGAAGCCTTTGTGTAGCAACAATTGTTACCCTCTCCATGGAGATTCTTGACGTGGAAGCAACTGTTGTATCCCATGAAAACATGGTCAGAAGTGAGCTTTCTTGGTTCATGGCTAAGCGATCCACACGGTTCGTTCCAGCCTGCGAGAGTGAAATCAAATCTTGTGAAGGAACCGTCTTGGTTTTCAAATTTGCCACAACACTTGACCGAGAAACGTTTCGCACTGTCTTCATAATCCTTGAATGAGACAACTACAGATAACGCAAGTCCCACGAAGTCAGTGTCACACCAGTGTGGAGGCAATGGGATTTCTAGTGAACGTCCTAGTCTTTGGTGGCAGAACCAGCTAGGAATTTCAGTCGCCGGGTAACAGATTCCAACCAGAGGCTCCGGGACAAATCCCTGCAAAAGATCAAAAATAAGTTTCCGTTCTAATTTTTGATGGTGAAAGGGAGAGGGAAGGACAGAAAGACAATACCCGGTAATAACGTTTTACAGAAGCATTAGCCATCAACTGACTTTTGATTCGAGCATGACCCACGAGACTCTCTTGTGCATCTTGGTTCAGTTTGTAACAATTGCTAAAGATGAACATAGAATGGATCCTCTCTCCAACCGTCAAAGGGGTCAATGGATTTGCTATAGATTCAAGTGACTCGCATTTGTGTGCATCCAGATACTGCAGGTTTTGTGGGAGGACTGGTAGAGACTTGAGCCTTTTGCAAAACTTAAGATCAAACCATTTCAGATTGTGAAGTTGGTTGAAGCTTTCTGGAAGATTCTCGATGTTGTTTCCGCTTAAGCATAAAGACTGCAACGAGGATAGGCCACCTATATTACCTGGGAGTTTGTAAAGACTGCATCTTGAGAGATAAAGATCTGTTAATCGAGAGCAGCCCGATGTAGGTAGCATGAAGAACATACTAACAGAAACTTGACTGCTTGTTCCACATAACGAAAATGTCTTGACATTGCTCAAATGCATCATCTTTGGCATCTCAGTGATGGCTGTATCATCCAGAAGTAGAATCTCCAAAGATTCCATGTCTTCCTTAATTTCTGGAAAAACCTCTAGTTGTGAGCAACCTGAGAGTATTAGCTCTTGAAGACATTTCAGCTTATAAAGATCAGAAGAAAGATGCTTTAGCTTTTTGCAGTTCTTCAGATTCAACAAAGCAAGTTTTCCCAAGGTTTCAATGGATTCGGGAAGGGTCTTTATAGCAGTGCCATCTAAAAGTAGAACTTCAACATTTTCCGAGATCAATGGGAATTTATTTAAGCTGGAGCAGCCACTAAGAATAAGAGTTTGCAAGGATTGAGTTTTGATTCCTTTTGGAAGACTCCTAAGGCTTGTGCAATCCCTGAGATTGAGGTATATAAGATTCTCCAACCAATTTATCGACGATGGCAACTTTTTCAAACCTGTACATCCTTCCAGATTCAACCTTTCAAGATTTTGAGCATTAGCCAAACCCAAACACCGGCGTAAATTCAAGGAGTGACTGAGGTCGACCCATTTGAGATTTCCAGCATCCTGTGAAAAAAAATTCCAAATTTTGATGCAAATCAACATTCACTTTAGCTTATGACAGATCAAACTGCACACAAAAATATACCTTTTCATCATCCCAAATTTCTTCTAATTGACTATGTGGCAATTTAAGGTCTACAAGATTCTTCGGGTCAAAGTCTAGAGGAATACTTTGTAGCGGGTAACCATGCCAATGTAGATATGTAAGCTCATTAGGAAGGAAATCAAGTCCCCTCCGCAAATGCAGTTTAAATTCTGCTTCACATCCACGAGAACAATGAGAATCATAAATTTTCAAGTATTTGAGATTGTACATCCCTTTGAATGCTTTGGCACTTAGACGCATTGCTCTTAGTTTTGATGTGTCGAGAAAAATCCCTCTTATCTTGTCAGTTCCCTATCAGTCAAGTGGTAGATGTATTAATTCAAAGCACGATGCTAAAGTATAATACCAAATTAAATATAATACCAACGAGGATATGTCATTACCAGGCCTTTAGTGAGCAAGTCACAAATATCTTCACTGTCCCATAGTCTGATATGCCATTGGCACTGGTTACTATGTCGTGATAGCCATCTAAAGTCTCTTATTCCTATTGTTTCTGCTTTTAAACTAATCTCCTTGCCCATCGTCTGCAACATGTCATGCATCTCTATGCGATTATCAGAAAGAGTAATCAGACATTTGTCAACGAGATCCTTTATCACACTAGACACGTCCACACCATGACTGTTGAGAAGGCTTGTAACGTAATCCACATTCTCTGATCTGAAGAAACATGCAATATCCAGAAAAATATTTTTCTGCTCAATGCTAAGCTCCTCATAGCTTGTTTCTAGAACTTCGTAGATATCTCCATGTGATCTACTTTTCAGTCTATCCAATTTAGCTTCCCAGTACAGATTATCCCTCTCACAAAGATCAGATCCTAACACCTTAAGAGCCAAAGGGTGGCCTTTAGCGTAATCTAGAACCATATTTGTCAAACCTTCGAACTCTTTCAAAGGGCAAGAGTCATTAAAGGCATTCAAGCTAAAAAGCTTCAAGGCTTCTCTATCATTCAATTTCGGGAGCACATATTTTCGGCCTTTGATCGTCTCGATCAGTTTACTGTCTCTAGTAGTAATGATAATTCTACTTCCTCCTTGATACCATTTGCAGTGCCCCATAAGATATCTTATTTGCTTTTCATCATTCACATCATCAAGCACTATAAGTAGCCTTTTGCTCTTAAGCCGGCGCTCAAATCTCTCATGTACATTTCCAGGAGCTCCAATCTCCAGATCTCTATCATTTAGTACAGTGGAAAAGAGTTTCTGCAGCAAAGATTCTAATCCGCTTCTACCTGAATTTTCACGGATATTTGTAAGGAAGCAGCTACCGTCGAAGTGACCACGCATTCGTCCATACAAACAATCAGCAAGAGTCGTTTTCCCAATCCCAACCATTCCAACAATGCCTATGATATGAACGGAATTCAAATCCTCCCATGATAACAGCTTTTCAAGAATCTCCAGACGAGATTCTATCCCCACGAGACCTTCGTTCCCACTCGGAGCCAAATCATTCAGCTTCTTGAATGTGTCAACAGCAATTTCATCCACAAGTTTGGCCTCAGACGTGCTAACAAAAAACAAAAGAAAAAAAAGAAGAAGCTGGATTTAGCATAAACCAATATAACATAAACTTTAATAGCATCTCTAAGAAGATAAAGGCAGAGGAAACAAAATGATAAGACATTGATGATATCGATCTGGATATTGCATAAGTTTACCTAATTTCCTTGACTACGTAACCGAGAATGTTGGATGCTGAGGCAAGAGCAGCCTTCCATGATGAAATCTCTTCAGGCGTAACTCCGGGAAAGGTCAATTCCGGTAACTTGAACGGCACCGCGAAACTCTTCTTCTGCTTCTCGACGTCCGATTTGTCAACTTTGTAGAAGATCGGTACCACCAGCTGCTGGTTTCTGTTTCTGCAATCGAGGATCTTCACAAGCTCTCGGAGGCACCACGCGGAATTCGCGTAATTCGTGGAGAAGACGATGATTGCAATCTTGGATCTCTCGATTCTGTCGAAAAGCGCAGTGAGATTGTCTCCTCGACGGAGCCTGTCGTCGATGAAGGAGTCGATTCCTCTGAGGCGGAGCGCTTTTTGGAGATGGCCAGTGAAGTTGTTGCGCGTGTCAAAGCCTCTGAAACTGAGAAACACATCGAACTCTGCAGAAGAAGTAGGAGGAGATGATTCCATGGGAGAAAAGCTCTGATGCAATTTGTCCAGTTTAAGTCAACGCTGTGCCAAAAAAAGGGTTTTGGTTTCTCTGATAATTGCGAGACGGACCGGACAAAAGAAACGAAGAAGATTTTTTCATAAGTGGCACAAAACTACAAATTAGTAAAAAAAAAAAAAAAACAAACTACAAGTCAACAAATCGATTGTTAGGTTTTACAAGTATTGGAGTTGGTTATCACCGGTTTAAGCTATACGACATATTCTATTGGTAGATACGGTTTGTTGTAACTATGTTTTTAAACCATGAACGTGAAGATCAATAACACAGAAAATCTTCTCCATCTTGATTCCTCTTTATGGTATCACAGCCTGAAATTTAAAAACCTGAAATTTTTTTTTTTTCAAAACTGAACCTGAACGATGTCGACTGGTCCTGCTGTGGCTGAAGTGAGTAAGACGATCTCACCCTATGACCTGTCCTCAGCTGACAATCCTGGCGCCGTCATCTCACATCCTCTCCTCAAAGGGAGTAACTATGATGAATGGGCTTGTGGTCTTCGCACCGCACTGACTTCAAGAAAGAAGTTCGGATTCCTCGATGGTTCAATTCAAAAACCAGCCAAAAATTCTCCTGATTTTGACGATTGGAAAACGATTCAAGCACTCCTCGTTTCTTGGATCAGAATGACTATTGAACCCACCTTTCGATCAACCATCTCTCATCGCGATGTTGCTCAGGCCTTGTAGGATTACCTCAAACGGCGATTTTCCGTTATGACTGGCTCACGTTTGCAACAGCTCAAATCAGAATTGGCTTGTTGTAAACAGAGGGGCTTAACAATTGAGGCTTATTATGGTAAGCTTAATCAAATCTGGGACAGCCTCGCAACCCATCGTCCGTTAAGAGTTTGCAAATGTGGAAATTGCACCTGTGATTTGGCGACAGCTCAAGAGTCTGATAGAGAGGAAGACAAAGTTCATCAATTTCTTTATGGACTGGATGAACAATTTCGGGTTGTACGATCATCTCTTGTGTCTCGCACACCAGTCCAATCTCTTGAAGATGTTTACAATGTTGTCAAGCAAGAGGAGGATATGCATGTGGCTGGCGAAGAACAGCCGCAAATCTCGGCGTTTGCGGTTCAATCAAAACCAAGGTATCGAACTGATGACAAGGAGAAGGGATTTTTCTGCAAATTGTGTAACCGTACTGGACACACTCAAGATAGGTGTTATGCGGTAATTGGATACCCGAAGTGGTGGGGAGATAGGCCAAAGGGACGTACATTGCAAGGAAGAGGAAGAGGAACACCAGTGAGTGGAGTTCGTGGAAGAGGACAAGTTACGTATGCCAACCGTGTCTACGTTCCAAAAGTAGAAAACCCAGGACCAGAACATGCCAATCATGTTTTAACTGATGCGGATCGAGATGGAGTGACTGGATTAACGGACCTCCAATGGCGCATAATTAAGAGCATTCTCAATGCCGGCAATGAAAGTTTCTGGTACGTTTCCTTTCTCATCTTGGATCATGGATACAGGGGCCTCACATCATTTAACTGGTAGATTGGATGCTTTGACAAACGTCTGCGAAATGGCACCAGTTCTGATAATATTGGCAGATGGTTGAGAACACGTTTCTCGCCAAGAAGGTTCTGTTAGACTGGCCAGTTGTTTGGTTTTGCAATCCGTTTATTATGTAGAGCAGTTTACTTCGGATTTGATATCTGTGGGTCAGTTAATGGATGAGAACAAGTGTGTTGTTCAGCTGGCTGATCAATTTCTCGTGGTTCAGGACCGCAATTCGAGGATGGTGACTGGAGCAGCTAAACGAGTAGGAGGAACGTTTCACTTTCGCAGTACGGAGCTCGCTGCTACTGCGCCATTGGAACTGAAACGACACGACCCGTTTTTTTTTTTTTTAAATGCAATAATTAATATTCCCATAAATATTAATTATATTCCGAATAAAATATTTAATTTAACGATTAAACAAACAGACCAAATCACTTAAATTAAACATATTTAAATCAATTTATTTCAAATAAAACTAGTTTCCACCACAAACCACAAAAGTTATAAAATAAGACTCGTACTTATTAAATAAACTTCAACCAACAGTAATCGAAATTATTAAACATAAATAAAGTTCGACACTACCACACAAATACCAAGTCCTAAATCATCCTCCTCCTCATTGCCTTGATTCCACGATCACACTTTATCTTTACCTGCAACATAACGAAGAGTTGCGTAAGTATTATCAAAAATACTTAGTGAGACGGTCATCCCATCTACGAGCTATACACACAAACGATTGAGAACACAATCAATCACAATTAAGCAAACCACATAATGAGTATACAACCCATTGACACAACCAGCCCATCAATCCGATTTTTGGATCCCACACAAAAACCAACCTACACAAAACCACAAACACATCAAACAATCTCTACCGCTTAGATAAACCCATGGTTTCGCACTCACCTCTAACAAAGGAAGGATTTCGGCTCAAGAACCACAACACCCAGCCAACCAAGACTCACTCACAAGCCAACAACAGGTCGCCCAAACTCGCTCACACACCCTACAGCCAACCACAACAAGCAAAACGATTTTCAACCAAAACTGGAAAATTCAGAAACGATCACCCTCAAAGATGGAGTCACAAAACGAATTATAACCGTCCAATTCCAATCTCCACCGTTGAAAATCAACCCCTGGATGTCCTGAAGGTACGCTCCAAGTTTCAGGATGATCGGACCGACGATGAACTCAAGATTTTACTCTGAAACCACGTTGGTCCTAATCCGCGTCTGAGACAGAGCGCCCCACGAGAAAAATCATAACTCTTAGGATACTAACTCAAATTCAAAACCACAAAGTGCTGCATCTAGAGGAAAGGCTTAACTACAACTCCACAAAATTTCATTACCTTTGGAAACGATTTGCTTGGTCGAATCGATTTTCTCCCAAAGGCTATCAAATCCGATTTTCTCCTCCTTCCTCTCAAGCCAACACCAAGCTCTACCTTTTACTCTCCTCTCCTCTTCTTCTCTGCAACAAAACAGAGCTTCCAAGCTCTCTCTCTCTTTCTCTTTCTCTTTCTCTCTCTCCCTTTCTCTTTCTCTTTCTCTCTCCCTTGTTTACGAAAAATGAAGAAGAAAGGAGGAAGGAGAAGGAAAAAAAATTAGAAAAGAAAGAACAAATAATTGCACCCAATTCTTTTTGACTTAAAAACCGTCACGTGGGGTCCACACCCACCAACCGCTCCAAAACTCGTTTTTCCGCTCGATAAATGTTTTTCTCGAAACTCTTACGATTAAAAGTCTCAACTGCGAGAAAACACCTTTATCACGGATTTAAACGGATCGCAACATTTTAAATATATATATATATATACCTCTATATATATATTTTTCTGTCTACAATCTATTTTTCCTGGGAGACGGGCGTTACAATTCTCCCCCACTAACATAGATTCGTCCTCGAATCTGCGATACAACCCAATCCGCAATGAATTCCAACTCACAATCGTCGCAACGATTCTCTTTTCAAACTTGACCAACCCGGCCATTACAACCCAAACACGAGATTGAACACTATCAACCTCCGAGGTCTACATTCAGTCACTATGCTTATATCCACGTCTTAGACAGTCATTGCTCCTAACACAACTCGTACTCGTACCACTCCACCCTCAGGACCGAAGTCCCTCGAGGTGTCGGTACCACATGCCACTCGCACTCTCGGGTCACAAAGTCCCTCAAGCTATCGGCACAAAAACCCGTACCACTCACACTCTTAGACACATAGTCTTCGAGCTAGCGGTACCACGCATACCACTCACACTCTCAGGCCACACGTCCATCGGGCTATGGGTATAACTCTCATACCACTCCCACCCTCCGGTCACATATCCTTTGAGCTATGGGTATCTGGGGACTAAACCTCCCCTCACGAGTTGTACAGGACCAAAAACCATCCCAAAAGCAATAAAGTCTAACGAAGCGTCTATAAGTATCTCCGACCAAAACTACCTCACATGGTCTTCGTATAACATCGCAATGTCATACACTACCACCGATATCCTCAACCCGAAATATCACTACAACCATGACCAAACTTCAGGTCAACTCGAAACATCCCTCACTCACAGAGAAGTTTCCCATATCCAAATACGAAGGATATTTCCAGTTCATATTCTCATAAACTTTTAATCTTTCCACAATTTCATGTTCAAGTCTCATGACACAACAAGTCATCACCAATAAGAAAAACACATCTTATTATCCACAATCAAATGTATTAATCGTTTACAACCCAAAACGAAATACAATAAGATACAACGAGTACAAAACTCAACTCCGAAACTCGAACCAGCGGTGAAACTACTCAAGCCGCAGCTTGCTTCTCGAACCACTTCTCGAATCTAGCTTTCATCCGCTCCTCTGGTTCCCAAGTCTCCTCTTGAACACCGTCACAGTCCCACAAGACTCTCATCATCGGAATCCTCTTCTGACGAAGCTCTTTGACCCTCCGGTCGAGAACCCTCACTGGCCTCGCCTCTAAGGTCATGTTGGGCTGAAGATCTGACGGAATCTCAGCCATCACCTTATCGTCCTTATGCAAGCACTTTTTCAGCATCGACAAATGGAAAACCTTGTGAAATGCTTGCATAATCTCCGGTAACTCCAACCGGTACGCGACTGGCCCAACTCGACCAACAATCCTAAACGGACCCATATACCGTGGACTCAACTTAGTCTCGGTAATGGACCTGTTCGGACCTCGTAACATTGCCATTTTGAGATACACCCTATCTTCCACCTCAAACTCAAGCTCTTTTCTCCTCTTATCGGCATAACTCTTTTGCCGATCCTGAGCTTCTTTCATGTTCAGCTTCAAAACTCGGATCTTCTCCGTAGTTTCCTGAACAAAATCCGCACCCAATGTGCTCCTCTCCCCCACTTGGGTCCAGCACAACGGTGTACGACACGACCTCCCATACAGAGCCTCGTATGGAGCCATCCCAATACTCGCCTGGTAGCTATTGTTATACGCAAACTCTACCAAGCTCAGATGATCCACCCAATGACCACCCCAATCCAGCACACACATCCTCAGCAAATCCTCAAGAGTCTGGATCGTCCTCTCGGATTGCCCATCCGTCTGAGGATGATACGCGGTACTCAAATGCACCCTCGTGCCCAACTCCGCCTGGAACGCTTTCCAGAACTCCGAAGTGAACTTAGGATCCCGGTCTGATACAATACTCACCGGTACTCCATAAAGTCTCACTATCTCCTGCACGTATTTCTTAGCTAATACCGAAGCTCCATTGGTTTTCTTGATAGCCAGAAAACGTGCACTCTTGGTCAAACGATCCACAATGACCCATATCGCATCCTTGGTCCGAGAAACTGGCAACCCCACTACGAAATCCATCGTAATCATATCCCACTTCCACTCTGGAATGGGTAAACTCCGCAACAATCCGCTCGGAACCTGATGCTCTGCCTTCACTAACTGGCACGTATCACACGCTGCGACCCAGTTAGCTACATCCTTCTTCATCCCGACCCAGTGATAATACCGTTTGAGATCTTGGTACATCTTCGTCGCTCCCGGATGAATCGAAAACATACTCGCATGAGCCTCACTTAGTATTTCTCGCCTCAAACCCTCATCCTTGGGTACGCATACCCGCCCATGCACCAGAATAGTCCCATTAGCAGAGATCTGATATTCTGAACCCACTTCCCTGGAAGCATTAACCAAACCCTCATCCTTCTCTTGAGCTATTCGAACCCTGCTCAGAAGATCCGCCTGATCAACTGCCTCCAAACCCAACGGTTCCTGAGACAAAACACACAACCTCAAAGAACCAAGCTCACACACCAATGACTCTATGTCCTGCTTCCGAGCCGAAACCACACGTTTGCGACTCAAAGCATCCGCAACCAAGTTCGCTTTACCAGGATGGTAAGCGATCTCCAGATCATAATCCGCCACCAACTCCATCCAACGCCTCTGCCTCAAATTCAACTCAGGCTGAGTGAAAATGTACTTCAGGCTTTTATGATCTGTAAACACCTGGACCTTCCCGCCATAAAGATAAGACCTCCAAATCTTCAAGGCGAACACTACCGCAGCCATCTCAAGATCATGGGTAGGATAGTTGCCCTCATGCTTCCTCAACTGCCTCGAAGCATAGGCAATTACCTTTCCCTTCTGCATCAACACACAACCCAGACCTACTCCCGAAGCGTCTGCATACACCACGTAAGGCTCACCCGGCTCGGGTAATGCCAATACAGGCGTACTAGTCAACATCGTCTTCAGGTTTGCGAAACTCTCCTCACACTCAGGAGACCAAACAAAAGGAACATCCTTCCCTGTCAACTTCGTCATAGACTTAGCCATACTCGCAAAACCCTTGACGAACCTCCGGTAATAACCTGCTAACCCGAGAAAACTCCGAATCTCAGTAGCATTCCTTGGCCTCGGCCACTCCCTGATAGCCTGAATCTTCTCCGGATCCACAGAAACTCCCTCTGCGGATACAATGTGACCCAGAAATCCGATCTCTCGCTGCCAGAAACTACACTTGCTCAACTTAGCAAATAGCTTCTGCTCCTGCAGCTTCTTCAGAACAACTCTCAGATGCAACTCATGCTCCTCGGGACTCTTCGAATACACCAAAATGTCATCGATAAAGATGATCACAAACTCATCCAGATACTCCTGGAACACGCTGTTCATCAACCTCATGAACGCTGCTGGTGCATTCGTCAAACCAAATGGCATCACCACAAACTCGTAGTGTCCATATCTCGATCTAAAAGCAGTCTTCCGGATATCCTTCTCATCAATCGGAATCTGATGATATCCTGATGCCAAGTCTATCTTGGAGAACCAAGTAGCCCCTCTCAACTGATCCAACAACTCATCAATCCGTGGAAGAGGATACCTGTTCTTCACAGTGACTCGGTTCAGTCCCCGATAATCGATGCACAATCGGAAACTCCCATCCTTTTTCTTCACAAATAACACCGGTGCTCCCCACGGTGAAGTACTCGGTCGGATAAAACCCTTATCCAACAACTCCTCCAGCTGCTTCTTCAGCTCTGCCATCTCTGCTGGAGCCATCGAGCAGAGATATCGGCATTGTCCCGGGTTCCAACTCAATCGTGAAAGGCTCAGACCGCGAAGGCGGTAATCCCTGCAATGACTGAAAAACATCTTGGAAATCCCGAACAACCCGAATCTCCCCAACCGCAACCTCTCCAACAGTCTCTGATGTGACAATTGTCACCAAATATGCCTCGCGACCCTTCTCGATCATACTCTCTGCCTGCATGGCCGAGATCACCAGACTCCCAGAAGTCGGTCTCACTCCCTGATAAACCAACCTCCCTTGTTTTCTTTCGAAAACAACACGCCCTCGGTGACAGTCCAGATGCGCTCTGAACTTTCCGAGCCAATCCATGCCCAAAATAACGTCATAAAGCTCTACCGAGCAAATGACCATATCCGCTGGCATAGATTCTCCAGCCACCTGAACATCCACGTCAACAACTTGACCGTGAATGGTCAGTAGCTTCCCTCCAGCCACCCTAACAAAACCCAACCGCTCCTCGGTTGCTCCCCGTAAATTGCCCTTCTCGACATTTTCCGGAGTAATGAAGCAATGCGATGCTCCAGAATCAAACAACACGTGGGATTCAACACCTCCCACAACCAGGGTCCCTGCATATTTTCCTCCATATGCTCAGAACCCTGACACCCCACTACGGAGACAAAATAAATTCTAAACACAAGAATTTAACTCAGGTAAGTTTAACAAATATACCTGTGATCGGCCTGGAACTCGGGCCTCCTGTCTCCACAATGGAATACACTCGGGGCACCACTGCCCTCTGCCTAGCTGGCGACACCGCTGCTGCTTCCCTCTGCAACTTGGGACACCTCGGCTTGATATGCCCCACCTCTCTGCAATGGTAGCACACGCGCGTATCCGCACGCGTCTCGCTCTTCTGAGGGCAACTCGCCACCCTGTGATCCTTGCTTCCACACCTGAAGCATCCCGGACCACCCTGAGTAATACTGGAAGAACTCTCCATCTTCCGCTTCTGTCCTTGCATTGGCCTACCGCCTCTGCTCGGACCGGACTGCTGCTGCTGCTGCGGCCTCCTCGCCTGAAAACTGGGGCTAACAACCGCCGCCTCCTCTCTCAAGCCCTCCTCCAGCAAGGCAGCTGCCTCTACCAACTCCTCAACCGTGCCAAAAACTCTCATCAGACAACGGTTTCTCAACTCAACTCGAAGACCCAACAAAAATCTTCGAACTCGGGTCCGCTCACCCTCCAGGACTCGACCCGCAAACACACTGAGACGGTTAAACTCCGCCTCATACTCACGGACGGTTCGGTTCACCTGAGACAACTCCAAGAACCGACCCTCCAACCGATCAAGCGCCTCCTGAGGAAAATACTTGGAGTTAAACTCCTCTACAAAATCCTCCCAGGCCATCTCCGTCCGAACTCTCCTGGCCAACACACCCCTCCACCAGAGATGCGCATCATCCTCCAGATAATGAACTGCCAGATCCACCTGGTATCTCTCCGGACACCTAATCGAGAAGAAGTTCCGCTCCAACCTCCTTCTCCATGCATCCGCAACCTCAGGATTGGCACTCCCCGAAAAGAATTCCGTGCCAAGCCTCTGCATCTGCTCCATCACCCTCAGGTAGGATTGGAGCTCGTCTGCAACTGCAGCCCTCGGCTGCACCTCAACCACTGGCGGCACGACCACTGGTGGCATAACAGGAGCCTGCGCCGGTACCCTCTCTGGTAACCGCTCCAACAGCAAGGCCAGCAAACCCTCAATGCGATCATCTCGAGCCTGAGCAAACTCCGCTGCAGAACCCGCAGCACCCGCTGGAACTCCAGCCACACCCTCAGAACCCTCCTGATACACATGGGGAGCCGTCACTCGCTCAACCGTAGCACTCCGTGCTACACTCTCAGCCACCACTGGAACACGACCACGACCTCTACCGCGGCCACGACCTCTACCACGGCCTCTAGCACCTCTAGCCATCTGAACCACCAAGAACAGAGACTAAGATACTAAGCAACTCAACAGAGTAAAGATAACTTACCGTGGAATCTCGAAGGCTCGAAGAGGATGATTCTAAGACCCCATGCTCAAACAAATTGACTAACTACCACATAATCAATTTTCTAGCATACCACAATTCAACGGTTCAAACACATGTACCAAGCAACACGAAAATTAATTAAACTCCAATTAATTCTCTTAACCATCCTAGAACTGTCTAGGCTCTGATACCAAACTGAAACGACACGACCCGTTTTTTTTTTTTTTAAATGCAATAATTAATATTCCCATAAATATTAATTATATTCCGAATAAAATATTTAATTTAACGATTAAACAAACAGACCAAATCACTTAAATTAAACATATTTAAATCAATTTATTTCAAATAAAACTAGTTTCCACCACAAACCACAAAAGTTATAAAATAAGACTCGTACTTATTAAATAAACTTCAACCAACAGTACTCGAAATTATTAAACATAAATAAAGTTCGACACTACCACACAAATACCGAGTCCTAAATCATCCTCCTTCTCATTGCCTTGATTCCACGATCACACTTTATCTTTACCTGCAACATAACGAAGAGTTGCGTAAGTATTATCAAAAATACTTAGTGAGACGGTCATCCCATCTACGAGCTATACACACAAACGATTGAGAACACAATAAACACAATCAATCACAATTAAGCAAACCACATAATGAGTATACAACCCATTGACACAACCAGCCCATCAATCCGATTTTTGGATCCCACACAAAAACCAACCTACACAAAACCACAAACACATCAAACAATCTCTACCGCTTAGATAAACCCATGGTTTCGCACTCACCTCTAACAAAGGAAGGATTTCGGCTCAAGAACCACAACACCCAGCCAACCAAGACTCACTCACAAGCCAACAACAGGTCGCCCAAACTCGCTCACACACCCTACAGCCAACCACAACAAGCAAAACGATTTTCAACCAAAACTGGAAAATTCAGAAACGATCACCCTCAAAGATGGAGTCACAAAACGAATTCTAACCGTCCAATTCCAATCTCCACCGTTGAAAATCAACCCCTGGATGTCCTGAAGGTACGCTCCAAGTTTCAGGATGATCGGACCGACGATGAACTCAAGATCTTACTCTGAAACCACGTTGGTCCTAATCCGCGTCTGAGACAGAGCGCCCCACGAGAAAAATCATAACTCTTAGGATACTAACTCAAATTCAAAACCACAAAGTTCTGCATCTAGAGGAAAGGCTTAACTACAACTCCACAAAATTTCATTACCTTTGGAAACGATTTGCTTGGTAGAATCGATTTTCTCCCAAAGGCTATCAAATCCGATTTTCTCCTCCTTCCTCTCAAGCCAACACCAAGCTCTACCTTTTACTCTCCTCTCCTCTTCTTCTCTGCAACAAAACAGAGCTTCCAAGCTCTCTCTCTCTTTCTCTTTCTCTCTCTCCCTTTCTCTTTCTCTTTCTCTCTCCCTTGTTTACGAAAAATGAAGAAGAAAGGAGGAAGGAGAAGGAAAAAAAATTAGAAAAGAAAGAACAAATAATTGCACCCAATTCTTTTTGACTTAAAAACCGTCACGTGGGGTCCACACCCACCAACCGCTCCAAAACTCGTTTTTCCGCTCGATAAATGTTTTTCTCGAAACTCTTACGATTAAAAGTCTCAACTGCGAGAAAACACCTTTATCACGGATTTAAACGGATCGCAACATTTTAAATATATATATATATACCTCTATATATATATTTTTCTGTCTACAATCTATTTTTCCTGGGAGACGGACGTTACAGGAACACAATCATCATCTCGCCAAGAATCAGTCAACTCTTATGGCAGATCCAACACCATATCGTCGCTTGTTGGGGAGGTTAATATATTTAGCTCAATTCATGCAAAAGCCACGCATTGATCATTGGACAGCGGCTTTAAGAGTTGTTCGATATTTAAAGTTCGATCCGGGTCAGGGTATTTTGCTCAGGGCCAATGCAAATCTCCAAGTGACAGGATGGTGTGATTCAGATTGGGGCGCTTGTCCTTTGTCTCGACGTTCAGTCACGGGTTATTATGTCCAGTTTGGGGAATCACCGATTTCTTGGAAAACAAAGAAGCAAAAGACAGTGAGTCGTTCATCAGCAGAGGCAGAATATCGAGCAATAGCAGCTCTGGTACAAGAGTTGATCTGGATCAAACAAATGCTGAAAGCGCTGGGGGTAAAACATGATCAACCAATGCTTGTCCGTTGTGATAGTAACTCTGCTATATATATTGCAACAAACCCGGTCTTTCACGAGCGTACAAAGCACATCGAAATCGATTTACACTTTGTAAGGGATGAGGTTCTTTCTAAAAACATTTTTCTCCTACATGTTGATACTCGGAAGCAAGTAGCAGACATTTTGACAAAACCTATTGGTAGAGATGGATTTTTGCAGTTCAGGACCAAGCTAGGCATCAGCAACCTGTATGCACCAGCTTGATTAGGGGGGGGGGGGGGGGGTATTGGAGTTGGTTATCACCGATTTAAGCTATACGGTATATTCTATTGTTAGATACGGTTTGTTGTAACCATGTTTAGATATTCCTTGATTTCAGCGATTAGTTGTACAATATCTATATATGTAAACCATGAACGTGAAGATCAATAACACAGAAAATCTTCTCCATCTTGATTCCTCTTTAACAAGCATCCAAAGCGTCAAGCTTTCTCTTTTGTAACGCACAAGGTCACATATAGAGGAAGAAAATAAATAAACAGAGAAAGGAAGAGGATAAGAGAGTACACAATAGGTATGTTCACCCAGTTCACACAATAAATGCTACATCTGGGCCGAGTCTCAGCTCAGAATCCACTATAAACAAGCACATATTCTCCACCATGGCTTCTGTTAAGCCATAAGCATGTTGCAGTGACTGAAATACCAATTACTCTTCTGCAAAACTTGATTCCCTTGCTATAGCTTCTAGGATTTACTCATGCCCATTGAGATAAAAAAAAACCTTTAAATTTACTTGAATCAAATGCAGAAAACCTGAACCATACTAGCCTCGGACTTGAAGCTCTTTTGATTCAACCTTGTAGACAATCTCATCAGCCCGTTAAGAGCCACTATGATTACCTTCACAATAACCTGTTTCAAACAACCAGACTTGAACATAAACCCTGTTCAAACTCTCTCTTAAAACAGAACATTCACTAGCAGATTTTAACCACTACTAGCTGTCTTTAATTATGTCTCACATCAACAAACCCTTGTGATATTCTTGAGACACGTCCTTACAGCAACTTACACATCAACCATTTGAACCCTGATGCACTTTTTGCTGTAGCCAGAACCTGCAACACATTTACTTGTATGCAAACTGCACCAAACGACTTGAACCCTTCATCATTCAATTTCCAGACTTAAACCAAAGCCTTTTATCTTCTTTATCATCTCATGATACTTGAAGATGCTTCACTTAAATGACCTGCGAGTGTTCTTCCCTGAGAAGATATTTACATAAACTCCTCATGATGCAGACAATTAACTCAAACTCCTTAGTCGTTGTCTTCCAAATGCAATCTGAATTTCCTGCATTTATTTCCTTTTCTAGAACTTCTTTTCAGCCACTAATCTCCAATTTTGAGGTGTTGTGTATCAAGCTAGATACCCAACATTATCTCCTTCTTGAAGTAAACAGTCTTAAGACAAATTCCTGCATCACCTGCTCTTGTCTCTTTCAGTCTCTTATTTTTTAGAATCCAACTGAATCACTGCAATAACCTTATCTTAGCTTACTCAGGTCTAAAAAAATTTCAGAAATCTGCAACTTATTCTAGAACATGCAACTCTGTTAAGAAAACCTGCAATTCATTTCTGGATATCCTTACCAATCAACCAACTTCAAACAAATCTGTAATAGTCCTTTTACCCTCAAATTTATAATATTTGAACTTGTTGATAACCAGCTACTCTTGGCTTCCTTTCTTCTTAGTAAACAGAACCTTTATGAACCAACCATAATAATAATCAACAATGAATTGCGAGACGGACCGGACACAAAAAAGAAGAAGGTTTTTTCATACGTGGCACAAAACTACAAATTAGTAAAAAAAAAAAAACCTACAAGTCAACAAATCGATAACCACATCTAGGGAAGCAAGAATTAAAAAAAGATTAAAATTTTCTTGTTAATTTTGAGGATCGATGTCGGAGAAGGAAGAACTGCCGTCGACATCGAAGCCCACCGGAGCAGTTCTTCTGGATGTGTAATCTTTCTGGATGTGTAATGTGTAATGTTGCTGCTTCTGTGACCAAGGCAGTTGCCGCAATATTCACAACACTAAATAACAACCGAAAAAGTTAAGAGACAACAAAAAAATCAAGCAAGGAAGCATCCAAAAACTAACAGTCCAACTAAGGTAAAAAAGAAAACATAAAGTTGTTCCAATAAATATGGTTGTCAAGAATCTGATTACATCGCTACGGAGCATCCTGAAAACGCCATTTTCAGGCTCTTTCAGCCAACTCACGCACCTGAGACAAAAACACATAACACAGCCACCAGATTTAAAGAAGCATGAAAAAAAAACGAAGCTGAGAGACCAGAGAAGAAATAGGAGTGAAAATAATGCAACCCCAACCCCAATTCATACTTGGAATCGAGAGATAACATACTTAAAAAGATGTGTTAAAGAAAGAGTCAGATTTAGTAACCTCATCAGCATCAGATAGAAACGCTCCAGTTACATATGATTATAAATAGAGAAGAATCTGTATATTCAACCAAGAAATGAAATTACCGTTTCGCACTGCCATTAATAAAAGAGTATTGGTAATCTTTTCTCAAATTACCGTTTCGCACTGCCATTAATAAAAGAGTATTGGTAATCTTTTCTCTGCTCAAGTTTGGAATAGATTCGGAAGTTGCAGACTGATCGATGTGATCTTTTGAGCTCTTCTTCTCTCTAGCTGAACTACTAGCCTCCAAATTACTTACCGGACAAGCTAACAAGTTCACCAGTTAAAAATATTATTTGCACAAGTAGGAGCTAATCAAAGGTTAATAATGTATCTGAGTAACATGTAGAAATGTAAATCACTACCTTCAACCATAAACCATCAAAATAAAATTCTTATTGCTCCTACAAGAAAATTATCTTTGTGACTCTTATTCACATCATCCATAACTTCTAACGTAGGTGCAAGGTCATTCGTTACCTCTTTTTCAAAGTCTATTGAACGCTACAAAAACAATTACATATTAAGGGCAACTCTCTATAACATCTGATAAAAGATCACAAAATTCAACGATTGTTATAAACTAATTCAGTTTCTATAGTTTCTTTAAGAGTTCCCTCACCGTTTCCAACGTCTTAAGAACATCAGATAAAACAATCAAAGGTAAATCAACTAATACTCTATAATAATAGAGGAAAAAACAGAGGTTACCTTTTCCGATAACTCCTGTTGGTGACATTGCAAAAGGTTCGACATCTCCTTTACCACTTATCTCATCCCCAAGAGCTGGTTTCTTTCAAGATTTGGTCGCACTAACCGAAGTTTTCAATTTCCTGTTTTTAGTTTTCTCCTCATCATCTTCGGTTTTCATAGTCGGATCAGGGTTTGGACAAGCATCCGTTTTAGTAGTCAGTATCTCACCCTTCTCCTCAACGTCCACATATATAAGAAACGAGGCGTTTTACTGAAGGCTTGAAAAGCCTGACTCAAAATCATAGAGTCAGGCAAGTGATAAGATTGATCGCCGCACTTTACCTAAAAACAAAACCCATAAGGTCCTTCCTTAAGTTGTAAGTTGTTGCTTAAACAAAAAAAAAATGAAGAAAACATTATTGTTACTTTCAAAGCAGAGATACTGATTTTTCCAAAACTTGGGAAACACTGTTCATGCTCCTTGCAGATTTTGTCTGTACATAAACAACGACAAACAAGAATAAACATGAGTTTTGATACAAACAAAAAAAAAAAAAAAAAACAAATTTAATTGGAAAGAAAAAGAAAGAAGAGACTACGACTATATAATAAGATGAACAAAGCCACCTTTGAACACATAGACAGAGTCGTCTCTGTCCAGAATAAGGCCCAGACGAGTGTCATTGTTGTTGGTCGTAACAAAAACACAAACACAAACACACCGTGTTTCACTAACCATAGTGTAAGGCAGATAGTAGGTGATTAGGATTTTTTAGAAGAAGGATAAAGAAGAAAGAAGACTTTCTGTAGACATTTATATATATATATATATATATATAAATGTGAAGATCAACTAAGCTTCCTTAAAAAGCTTAAAAAAAGAAATATGAAAAGTTAAAAGTTAAAATACATATTATTTATTACTTCTTTTCTATTTTATTTACAGATTTATTAATTCGTTATTGTGATATTTATTCCCCTATCTCCCTACCTTTGCATGACGCCATCGCCGCCCGATGTTAATAAGCAACTTAATCGTAAATTTATTGAACTATTATTGGATGGGGTTGGTGATACATGGCCCATTTAACAATTCACTTAAGGCCCAATTAACGTTCATGCGATGTTATTAACAAAGGAAATGAAAACTGGAAAAGTATTACAAGGGATTATTAATTCATAAGAGCATCTCCATCGATTATATATCGAATGGAGTGTCTTTAATAAATATTAAATTATTAAAAACTGAAAACCAATAAAAAAAACACACGTTGCATTAGAGTGTCTTTAGGAGGATGTCAAATGTCTATGGGTAGACACTCTTCCTCTTCTCTTTCTTCAATTTTATTTTTTATTATTATTTTATATTTTAAAAAAAGTTTAAGACACTCTCCTCTTCTGACTGATGGAGATGGTCTAAGGACACATTCATCAATCTCTAGTTTTATAACAAAATATACCACAAATAAATAATATAACAAAATCTACCATAATTTTTGATTGTTTGTTTGTCATATAATGTTGTTCTATAATTTTTTGTGGTATATTCTGTTATATAACTTTTTAGTAAAATTAAGTAATACTTTATTATTTTTAATTGTTTATCAAAAATAAATAAAAATTAAATAATATTTTTTTGAATACTTTTTTTTGCTAATACCGTTATACGTTGGTAAACACGGGTCAACGCTGGATTTCGGTAAACATAACATCGAAGTAAGATGATTGTAGTGTTTGCAACATGACTTATGTTTGCTCGGGGATGTCCCCATGTGATGCTAATATTTCGTGTAACTAATGTTTCTAGTCCTTATTATCTTTAGTAACAATCCGGGTCTGGCTCAACTCTTAATGAATTTAAGCGAAACATTTTTAAAATCTACATGTGTGATTATGTATCGACGTATCTTAGGTCCAATGTACAAACTATGTTATTGTCTCTAGTTAACTTTTTTCTTAAAGATCGATGAGATTAATTTTTACAACATCACGTTTATTATGAGATGGTGGAATGTTAAGCATTTAAGGAAATGATAAAACCTCATATATAAGCATTGGTTTGTGCTCCTGATTTCATTAAAAATGAAGGGCCTCATCTCAACTCTGTATAATTTTAGGTTATATCTGATTCTTAGTTGGAATTGAATATATTATTCAAACCAAAAATCAACAAGGACATCTAACGAAACTACTAATATAACACAATTAAGACACCGTTCAACATGTTGAAAGTTGTTCCTATTTCGGATATCATCTGTCGTGGAGAGAAGGTGAATTCCAAGGGTTGGAAAAAATCTATTTGTGATGCAGGCTTTCGTACACGGCATCCCCAAGACAATAAAGAAGCCATGAAAAAATCATAATCCAGCTTCTCTGTAATATGGGTTTAGTGGGAACTTTTGTAAGATGGGATATTCAAATGGTAAAATACATCGCAACCAGTCATATAAAGATTAGTCTGATTGATTCATCAGTTACACATTGACTTAAGACGAAAGAGCAAATACACTTTTTGTTAGATCACATAATCAGACCATTCGGTTAGATATGATGTCTGGTCCGTAGTTAGACTGATACGACATCAAAGGAGCTTATTGGGCCTTAGTTGATAGATCCGGATACGACATCAAAGGAGCGTATTGATACGACCCGTACTGAGCTTAGTGAACCCTTATGGGCTTCGTTTTCGGTTATAGTATAAGCCCAATTGTTTTAGTTTCTTCTTTGTATTTAAGTTTGCTTTCTTGCTCTGTAAACGATTATCAAAGAAATCAACAATGACTTTAATCTCTATTTCTCCTCTCTAACTCTGTTCTTCTCCTTCCTTCTCCATTTCTTTTCTCATCTAAACTCTATTCTTCTGCTTCCCACCTGTTTCTATTACTTACTTGATAGAACCAAATCTGGTTCTATCATAGACCAGGAACCTTATCAAGTTTTCTCGGATTCTCTTTCCCACCGATCAATCTCGCCGGGTTTCCAACCGCCGTCGTACGCGGCGGGACATCCTTAACCACCACCGACCCCGATCCAATCTTAGCTCCCTCACCGATTGTAATATTCCCCAATATACAAGTCCCAGCACCAATCAACACTCCGTCACCGATCTTCGGATGCCGATCACCGCTCTGTTTCCCTGTTCCTCCGAGCGTCACTCCGTGTAGAATTGAAACATTGTCTCCAACCACCGCCGTCTCTCCGATCACCACGCCCATCGCGTGTCTAACAAAATCCCTTTTCCGATCTTAGCTTCGGGATGAACATCGACGGCGAAAGCTTCCGATACTCTGTTCTGAATCAATAAAGCTACGATTTTTCTGTTCTGTTTCCAGAGCGTGTGAGCTATTCGATGAGCTTGGCAAGCGAGGAAGCCTTTGAAACCCAAGAAGCAATGAATATAGCTAATACAAGCTGGGTCTCTTTCTTTAACCGCTATCAGATCTTGCTTCGTCGATTCGATTATCTCAGGGCTTTCTTCTAAGACGCTGATGAACAATTCGAAGAGTGTGTTGCTTGGGAGGTTTAAATTGCTGAGCTTTACGGAGAGGATGTGAGCTAAAGCGGAATCTAATGATCGATGCGATGTGATCGAAGCGTAGTAGTAGTTTGACAAAATGGGTTCCTGCTCAACATCTGATTTGGCTTCTTCAAGCATCTTGATCCAGACGTCGTCTTCCGTTTGGGTGTGGATCTTCCGGTTTACAGAGTAACCGGGTCGGAAGAATTTCTTGAGGCAATAGAACCGGCAATCATCGTCTTGGGTATTTCCGGTTCGGCATTGTAGGATATGGGCTTGGCTAAGTCCGTTACTATTTGGGTCCAAACGGAGGTCCGACAAACTGACGGGCTTTTATACTCACAAAATTATCCCGTCAAGTTTGGAATATGAAATTGCAGAAGCCCCAAAAAAAACCCGCAACTCTGGAGATTTTTCTATAAATAGAGAAATCAACTATCGAGAACGGGTTAGAAAATTCTCCAGAGAATCTACAGATAAAAACTTTTCGACAAAACGTTTAAACAATCGTATAACAGTTCGAATCGTATGCAAGTTAGAAACTGTTTTCTACTTCGTACTTTCGTTCTTATTGTTTACTTCACACTTTTAACTCTCGATTCGACCGGTTTTCTGTAACTGTCTTTTCCGAAGTTAATTTTCTGTAATCATCGATAATCACATCGTTAATAAAGCGTTCGCTCCGTGCGATCTCCAAAAAATTCGTATTATTTATAGTTGCAACTTCGGTACGAACAACTGGCGCCGTCTGTGGGGAGAAACATACGAAGCATTCGTACTTTCTATTGACGATTGAGCAAGATGATACCGATGATTCCAGAAGAGTACGAGACGACGGAAACTTCAAGTGAAGTCGGAATCACTTCCATTTCACCTCCTACACTGCTCGCTCTACAATACGAAGCTGGACCTTCTACTCGGGAACAAGGCATTGGACTTTTCGCTCCACCACACAACATTTCATCGTCAACTCGTATCACACCTCCGACTCGGCCGCAAGTTACCACACTTTCTACCCGTGTTGCACCACCGGACCAGCTACACGACGACGCATGACCTTCGCTTTCGACAATTCCTGCTGCAGCTGCCGCATGTGCCAACATCGAAGCTGCATACGGAGGCGCAACCAGGAAACCAGAAGACGGAGCCACGCCAAGGGAAACCGAAATCGACGAGCTCTTACAATCTCTCCTCGACCGACTTGACCGTCAAGATGCATGAATGACTGAAAGACTAGACGCAGTCATCGCCGCCCAGGAGGTTTCTCTGAACCAGATCGAGCAACACCAATCGTACGGAGGACGTACTGCAAGACCGCAAAGCGACGAGGAGATGATGCGGCCACAGCGAACACCTCAAGAAAAATGTACAACTCGACGCACAAGGCCGGCTTCTATGATCATTGGATCTGCCGATGAACGCAGTCACGAGAACCAAAGTCAAAGGACGCACAATGATGAGCGCCCACTCCCAAGTGAAGAGGAGGATGCTGGCATACGTGCTCGAGATTTTGAACAGCTAAAGACGGCGATGAAAGACATGTCGTCAAAGATGCATCGTGCCACCAGTTCGGCAATTGACATAGATAAGGTGTTAGAAGAAACGCAGCGCTCTCCGTTCACTGCGAGAATCTCCAGAGTTCGTATTCAGCATATCAGCAAGCTCAACCTAGAAAATTACGAAGGACTCCTTGATCCACGGCCGTTCCTGACATCTGTTAGCATTGCGATTGGACGTGCCCACTTCCCGGAAGTTGCCAACTTTTTGTGGAACATCTAAGCGAAGCTGCGCTCACTTGGTTTTCCGCCTGGAGGCCAATTCAATCAACAGTTATCAAGAACTCACCACCAGCTTTTTTAAGAACTATAGAGTGTTCATGCAAAAGGGAGCTTCCAACGCCGACCTGTGGACAATGGCGAAAACCCATAAGGAATCTCTTCGAACGTTTATCGGACGATTCAAAGGAATCTTCACCAGTGTTGCAATATCCGACGATGATGTGATCGCCGTCCTCCGAAATGCACTCTGGCATGAATCGAGATTTAGAGAGGATCTCGTATTAAACCAACCGGATGCGCTGCACCTTGCAAATCGGTTCATCGAGATGAAAGAAGAGAAAGCGACCATGGCAAAACGAAAAGCATCAGCAAAGGCTCCGCCCCCGAAAGAAAGAGCAAAAGAAGTCCATTTTGAGCCCTGCCAACATTATTACACCGAGTACATTCGAGACGACAGAGGAAAAAAGGCAGCAGCGTACTATGTTGGCGACTCGTCAAACAAGTCCGAAAAGCGATAGAACAAGTGGTAACGAGAAACTGATCTTAAGACCGAGCAAACGTACTATGAATTCCACAAAAGCTCTGAACATTCAACCGACGAGTGCCGACAACTGCAAAGTTTGCTGATGGCAAAATTTAAGAAGGAGATCTTGATATTGAGACCAATAGGCGACGAACGCCTCCAAGAAACAAGGATTACCAGAACAATGACTATAACCGGGATCGATGAGATGATAGAAGCCAACCCGATGAGCTTGGTCGCAGAGCAAAACGTTCTCGCAGCAGATACCGTCTAGAACAGCCTAGGCAAGCTAACGACAAGCCAAGACAGGTGAACGGCGAGCCATCCCACGACGACGAATTCACATGATCATGGATGGGCTAACGTCATGTCGAGACTCTGTCCGCTCAATTAAAAACTACCAACGCAAAGCAGAAACTCAACGAGCATGGATCGAGAAGACCGCACCGCCCGTTAAGAGTCAAGAACCAATCCAGTTTACAAAGGAAGATGCTGCAGGACTTGCCAGTATCCATAATGACCCACTGGTAGTCGAGTTAATGATTGGAGATAGCATCATCACGAAAAACCTCATTGACACGGGAAGTTCGGTCAATGTAATTTTCAAAGACGTATTGCTACAAATGGAAGTCGATCTCTGAGGAGCTTTTCAAAATGTTCAACCCTTAAAAGGCTTTGACGGAGACACGATCATAACCGTCAAACTATTATCTTGCCAATTTATATCGGCGGCACAGTGACTTGGTTTGACTTGCGGTAGTTGACAAACCGGTAGTTTACAACGCGATTCTTGGCACGCCTTGGTTACACAAAATGAAAGCGGTCGCGTCAACCTACCATCAATGTGTTAAGATCCCAACCTACTCCGTGGGGTCCATACGTTGCGTGGCGATCCGCTTGTATCACGCTCATGCGTTATGATTGAACGAAAGCTGCAAAATGCCAAGGCATCATAGCAATCAAAGAGCATTTGGCGTAACTTCTGGAGAATTTCTTGGATATCTTGTCACCGGGCGTGGCATCGAGGCTAATCCGAAGCAGATCTCTGCAATAATCGATCTTCCTTCTCCAAAGAACACTCGTGAAGTACATCGGCTCACAGGACACATCACTGCGCTAAACCGATTCATCTCCAGGTTAACAGACAAGTGTCTTCCGTTCTATCAGCTGCTATGAGGTAACAAACGGTTTGAATGGGATGACAAGTGCGAGGAGGCTTTCCAACAGCACAAGAGTTTTCTCTCAACTCTACCAATCTTAGCCAAGCCAGAGCAAGGAGAAACATTGTACATATACATCTCTGTATCCAGCTCGGCGGTTAGTGCGGTTCTACTTCGAGAAGAGCGTGGAGAACAACAACCAATCTTTTATGTTAGCAAGACGCTCGATGGCGGTAAACTACGCTATCCAACCTTGGAAAAGCTTGCATTTGTAGTTGTCACTCAAAATCCAGAAGCACGGGCATTACTGGCCAACTATGATCTCAGACAGCCAGAAGTTCGTCGTCCGATGCAAAAAATGTCAATGTCATGCACCAACAGAACTCCTCCGGACAACCGCACCACCTTATCCATTCATGCGATGGGCAATGGACATTATCGGACCACTCCTCGCATCTTAGCAAAAGAAGTATATCCTAGTCATGACAGACCATTTCACTAAGTGGGTATCCGAGTCCTACGCAAAGACACAGTCTGACGCAAAGACACAGTCGAAAGAGGTACAAAATTTTGTATGGAAGTACATAATCTGTCGGCACGGGCTCTCATATGAGATTGTCACGGACAACGGTTCCTAATTCATATCGCTCCAATTCGAGGGCTTCTGCACCAAATAGAAAATACGTCTGAGCAAATCAATTCCTAGATACCCGCAACGCAATGGTCAAGCAGAAGCAACCAATAAGACCATACTTGAGGGATTGAAAAAGCGGTTGGACGCGAAGAAAGAAGCTTGGGCAGACGAACTCGACGGTGTTCTTTGGTCACATCGTACGACTCCAAGACGATCAACAGGCCAAACACCTTTCTCCCTCGCATACAGAACGGAAGCAATGGCACCTTCAGAATTGGACTCTCAACCATTCGTCATTCCCTGCTAATCCGCGATCCCGACCAAAACGATAGCATGATGTTCGACAGTCTCAACGCGCTCGAGGAAGAACATGACAAGGCACTCCTCCGTATACAGAACTATCAACAGTCCGCTGCAAAGTTCTACAACTGAAGGGTCGAAAATCGACTTTTTGCCGTGGGTGATCTCGTCCTCCGCAAAGTCTTTGAAAACACGGCCGAACTCAATACCGGAAAATAGGAGCTCACTGGGAAGGTCCATGCCTCATCTCTAAAATAGTGCAACCTGGTGTCTATCACCTTCTCACCATGGATGGAACTCTGTTTCCACGCTCATGGAATTCCACAAACCTCAAAAGGTATTACTATTAGCGACACCGACCGTGTGTCCGTACAGACGCGCCGCACCGTTCGTCCGTTTGAATGGTCACGCCGCACCGATTGTTTGTCCGAACAGACGCGCCGCACTGCTCGTCCGTTTAAATGGCCGCACCGCACCGTCCGTCTGTCTCTACGGCCGCGCAAAAAAAAAAAAAAAACAACCGGTCAACACTGACCGAACAAAAAAACAAACGAACTTCGAGTGATATGACAAATGATATGACAAAAAAAAAAACATCACTCCAATTTTCCACAATCACATCTCTTCGTCGACGACCGCGTCGCATCTCAACGCCTCCGATCGAATCACAACTCAACACTTCCAATCACGATGCATAGAAAATATGTTTTCACAAACGATACTCTATCAGCACGCCAGCATGCTCTATCAGCACGCCAGCTCAACGCCTCCGTTACCTCCGAGTTTAACCTCGGGGCTTAAAACTACGCGAGTAATGCTTGTCGTCCACACATTCTCCCTGGCCAGGTGTACAATTTTTAAACGCGTTCCCACATAGATGCAGTGGTGAAATAGTCCACATCTTTACTTAAATAACCTAAAATCTTACATTTAAAGATTTGAAAGCCGACCCCGATTCGCACCTATTAAGCTAACAGGCGACCGAATGGTGTAAGCCGAGTCCGCTCGCATGTTCATGTCGACCTAAAGGCACCCACAAGGTAAGCCGGACTCCAGCACCGCACCTATAAAAGTACGACGAGCCCCTGTTTTCGTACTTCATGTAAGCCTTGTCTCTCAGGAAAAACGTATACAGGATAAGCCAAGGAACGCTTTGCTCCATAATATGTTCCGAGCCAAGCTTAAACGTCAAGGAAACATCGCCAACAGTTAGCCGAGGATAATCTTGCATGAAGAACCAAGCTCCACGAATTGGTCATAACTTCCCGTTTCTACAAAACGCGCGAACAAACTCGTCTTTTAGCTCCACAGGCTAATCATCGTATACTTTCAGAATGGATAAGGCGAGCTGCAGATCGCACCAACTCTGAAAGTACCAATTATAAGCTGAGTCCAACCTCGCAACTCGAATAAAGATCATCGTATAAGCCGAGTCTAACCTCGCAACTTGAATGAAGATCATCGTATAAGCCGAGTCTAACATCGCAACTCGAATGATAATCATCATATAAGCTGATATATCATGGTTTTTACAGTTTTTAACCATGATATATGAGTCGTTTTTAGAGTCTTTATAGAGTCTTTATAGCATTTTCGAGTCTTTTAGAGTCTTAGCAGGTCTAGGAGCATTTTGGACTTATTTGAAGATTATGGGACGTTTTGGAGCAAGCCGAGAAGCTACGCTGAAGAAACGAACTCAATATCTGACGCCAATTGAATTTCACGTCTTTTTAAAGTTTTGAAGAATTGCAAATTCTGCCCAGAAATGTTCCATGTTTACAAATAAAGCTCAAATCATGTTTTATTCTATTTATAGGATTTTAAGGTCATTGTTTAGAAAGATGCTTGATGTTTGAGCAGCCATCTGTTCAGAGATTTTTGGAGAAGATTTCTAAACTCCTTTCTTTTTCTTTTGATTTTCTGAATGCAATTTATTCAGTTATTGATTTGTGTTTCATTAATCATGTCTAAGTAATCTCCATGTTAGGTTTAGGGTTTTTAAAGGAATTCATGAATTGTTAGCTTGTTAGATTGTTAGGATTGAATCTATAGAGTTCTTCATCTAGATTGTGTTCATTGCTTATTCTAGCTTAGCTACCTAGAATCTGATCTTAGGTTGATTAGTTGACACGAGAGTGTAATTGATTGCCTGAACTATCTTAGATGAGCAAAATACCCTATTCGCAAAGAGATTTGGTTTAGGGATTTTGTGAACATATCAAACCTGAACTTTAATGCTTGTTTAATTTGAAAAATTCGCAAAGAAATTTGGGATTCTAAAATTTAGGCATATATAATCTTCGCAACGAAAATTGGTTGATTTTACATTAGTGATTTGAGTTTTAGAACGGTTCTTAATTACAATCCTGATAATTGTTTTGTTCTGCAATTTTGAATTTTCTGAGAATTTTCCTAAGCTTATCTTTTCTCTCATTCATCTTACAACCTGATTTTTAATTCTCTTGCTATTTTAAATTTACAATTTTTTCTGTTTAGCAATATTTCTAAACGGTTAACCAATTGTGTGAATCTAAAGTCCTTGTGGATTCGATCCCTAAGTAGTACATCGATCTCTTAATTTGAGAGAGTAGCTCCAGGGTAAATTTGAGCATATCATAAGCCGAGTTCAGACTGGAAAATCAAACAAAAAGATCATCTAAGCCGAGTTCGACCTAGCAAATAGAACAAATAATCGCAAAATCAATGCAAATGCGCTCGTCAGTGATCAAGAAAACATCAAAGATAACATAGCTCAAGATTCGAGAAGATCCAATAAAAATCCAACAAAGGTTCAAACACACGAAATGCAATCCAACAAGCCACAAACGGATGAAAAAGAGAGTCTAGTACAAAAAGACGTCCTGGCAGCAGAATCGCGCAAGAACTTGTCACTCACCAGCACGAGTCTAAGCATCGGCATCTTCCACAGCAGCAATGGGAACGGTGCAATGCCGACATCTGCAAATTCTGGGAAGATCAAAAACAGTCATCCGATCGATCTCTGATTGCCACGTGTCTCGATGCGCCTCTTGCCTCGCCATCATCGTCAAAGGAATAACCTTGGTAACCAGTTTCTCGAGGCATTCGTGAGTGCCCTTCACCTGGCTAAGCATAAGGAGTGGGTCCATCCTAGCCCGCGTATCGACAATGTGTCTATCCATCCTGTCAATGTGGCCGCGGTATCTGCGGATCTCCTCTCTGACTTTCTCCCGCTCGGCATGTACTACCACGGTATGCGAGTCCCTCAACCTCTTCTGCTCAGAAATCAGATTCGCCTCAGAATTCTCCGACGAGATCCGAAGCTCCCTGATCTTAGCCTCGAAACAGCCGTTTCTGCCCTTCTCAGACTGTAACGCTCTCCCACATATCATGGCAATCCGTCAAGCAGACTCAAGATTGCTCATTGCTGTTTGGACCTGATCCTCATAAAAACCGACAAAACGGTTACTTGCACTCGTCGACTAAAAACAAGCAAACTCAGAATTGGAGAATGAGACAAAAGGCAAGGCAATACGACTAAACTTATACGAACCTGAAATTGTTTGCAAGCCCATCCCGGTAAAGATCTCCCCCTAGCAGAGAATCAACCGACGAAAGGTAGCCAAATCCCCGCGGATCCTGCTGGCAAGATCGCCACAAGCAATCTTGTTCGTCGAGAACATGTCATCAGCCACTTTATACTCGAAGATCCAAAGGGCGAGGAGGATCCATACGTCCCCTAGCGCCAGAAGATCCACCTGGAGAACTCCCGCATGAAACTCTCTTACGTGAACCAGCAGCAGCGGATAATGGAGGAGCGCTCGGAGTTCTATCTACCGCAACTTTCTTCTT
The DNA here is from genome assembly GCA_900406565.1 of Turritis glabra. Taxonomy (NCBI): domain Eukaryota; kingdom Viridiplantae; phylum Streptophyta; class Magnoliopsida; order Brassicales; family Brassicaceae; genus Turritis; species Turritis glabra. The sequence goes on along the minus strand of OVBN01000243.1, from coordinate 3,372,674 downwards.
CGCATGTGCGGCTGCCATGTCCAAAGATCTGGCCCGACGCGCCGTAGCCTACTCGGCTACACGTGCCTCAACTCCTGCCTAGACCTGAGTCTCACCAGCAACCATCGAGGGATCAGAACTGTTAGGAGGCGCGTCATCCGTGTCAAACAGATCAGCGTAACTCGGAATATGACAATCGGATCTTCCCATCCTAAGCCACGAAGGAGAACCTACATGATCTTCTCGTATAAGATAACAAGGACATGCAGATAAATCGATGACGGCAAAAAAAAAAAAAAAACTCACAAGTCCAATAGTGCTCCAACACGTCTGGCCACCGCAAAGTGCATTTGTCTTTGATTCTCGCAAAATCCTCTCGGACGCCGTGAGGAAGCTCGCGTGATCGGATGGCAGATTCTGCAAACAAACAAAAAAGGTTTAGAAAACAAAGTAGAAGCACAACTTCGGGAAACCAAAACCAACTAAGAGCTACCAGGAGAGAAATTCCATCCACTAGCATACGGCGAATCAAAATCTTCTACCGAAAACTTGCTTACTCTCACAAAAAAATAATATCGCCGCCTGTCGTGAATTTTACTCTTGGCTCCGTCATAGATTTTGAATCTCGACCTGGACTTAACACTGCATAGCCCCGTGTTATCACGCACCTGCGAGAAGGTCTTCGCCAGTTCTAAGTGATCAACACCGATCTCGATTCTCTCATCAGGTCCCAGAATCACAAGCCTAACCGCGTTTCGAATAGAGGAGACAGTGAGCTGCGAATATGCGATGTTGCGTCTCGCACAATAGCGTGTAAAGAACTTAGGAAGTGGAAACCAAAACCCACACTCTATAAAAAAAGACTCATACACGCAAATGCATCCTTCACGAGGAGTCCAAGGACGCTCATGCGACTTCGGTCTAAAGACCTCCACTCCTTCGGATGCATGGCATTGAGTGAGCGTATCAATCAAAGAATCCCGGATACACAATGATTTTCTTAGATCACACGGAGAAGGAACATCTTCAAAACTGCCATTAACCGATGGCACAGCCAGATCAACTGCTTCGGTCGTCACGAGACGATGTTTCCGATGAAATTGTGTTTCGGCATTGATACTCAATCCCATAACGATCGATCTCGCAACGACAACATCCGCACTGGGTATGTCTTCTGCGGCCCTCTCATGATCAATAAGGTGATCGTTGGATTTTCCATCACCGTGTCTAGCGACTGGCTAATCCATCATAAGATCATCTAGCTCTCCTCCGAATTCATCTTCAAAATCCTCGAAATTCTCGCCAGGCTCGTATACTACGAACAAGTTAGTTCGAGCGGCTTCATCTAGATCATCCATACTGAACGAAAAATCACCGTGTCCAAGTCGATCAGATTCAGCAGAATCGTCTGATCTGACCAACGAGACATGGTAAGTAAATCACGACCGATCATAAACCCGAAAAAATCCTGTTCGATAACGTAGATCCGATTTGGAAAGAAATCTCGCGGTGGCAAATCGCTTCGCTTGGTCGCGGCAAATCACTCAGCTTGGTCGCGGCAAATTGCTCCGCGGCAAATCGCTCGGCTTGGTCGTAGCAAATTCATCGATCTCGGAAGCAAAGACCCGCGGTGGCAGCTCAGCAAAGAAAGAGCTCAGCGACAGCAGCTCGGCATAGATCCGCACCGACGTGAGATTCGCGGAAAATCAGTCGCGGCAAAACGGTCTCGGCGGCGGTGGCAAAATCGATCGCGGCAAGTCGGTTCGGCTCGGCGGTGGCAATTCGTAGCGGCAATCTGGCGGTGGCAATTCGCGGCAACAAGTCGTAGCTGCAATCCACTGCGGTAAATCGCGACGGCAGTCCTGCGGCGGTGGCAACAAGAAATCGCGCTGGCAAAACACAATACGATATGAAAATTACAGAGAATAAGGAAAGAGAGAATAAGAAGCTTACCTATTTATGAGAAGGAGAAATGAGAAAAGCAAAGTGAACCAACAGAAGACATATTAATAGCAAGCATTATTTCTTCTGTACGCCACCATTCTCCTGTACAAGCTCTGCACTCCCCGAAAAACGTGTCCACTGCACCAATCTCCTGTACGAGCTCCGCGCTTTCCGAAAAGCGTGCTCACGACACCAATTTCCTGTACGAGCTCTATGCTCCCCGAAAAGCGTGCCCACGGCACTTATTTCCTGTACAAGCTCCGTGCTCCCCGAAAACCGTGCCCATAGCACCAATCTCCTGTACGAGCTCTGTGCTCCCCGAAAAGCGTGCCCACAGCACCAATCTCTTTTGTACGAGCTCCGCGCTTTCCGGAAAACGTGTCTCAAACACTATTCCTTCTATAAAGAACCATTCTTATATACGCCCTCCGCGTCCCTCGAAAAATGCGTCCGCATGCACCGTTTTTCCATAAGACCTCCGTGTTCCCCAAAGTACGTGTCACTCCCTAGACAACGTAATGCTACGTCTTACTTACACTAGGAACAAACACGTGTCCGATTCAAGAAATACGCTTGTCAAACTCGAGCAAGCTCATATTTGCCGACTTAAAAGGGGGACTATTGTAGGATATGGACTTGGTAAGCCCGTTACTATTTGGGCCCGAACGGAGGCCCGACAAATTGATGGGCTTTTGTACTCAAAAAATTGCCCCGTCAAATTCGAAATATGAAATTGCATAAGACCCAGAAAAAACCCACAACTCGGAGATTTCTCTATAAATAGAGGAATCAATTATCGAGAACGGGTTAAAAAATTCTCCAGAGAATCTACAGATAAAAACCTCTCGACAAAACGTTTAAACAATCGTATAACAGTTCGAACCGTATGCAAGTCAGAAACTGTTTTCTACTTCGTACTTTCGTTCTTATTGTTTACTTCGTACTTTTAACTCTCGACTCGACCGGTTTCCTGTAACCGTCATTTCCAAAGTTAACCTTTTGTAATCATCGATAATAACATCGTTAATAAAGCGTTCGCTCTGTGCAATCCCAAAAAAAATTGTATTATTTATTGTTGCAATTTCGGTACGAACAGACATGTGTCGATGCACGTTGCCATGGTTTGGGATTTGGGGAGAAGAAGGAATTTGAGTAAAAGAAGAAAAGAGAGAATGGTTGAGTGAAGAAGATGAACAAAGCTTTATATACAGAGAGATATGGCGGCCACCTTTGACTCTGACCCAAAACATGTTCATAATTACTAAATTCTCTAATTTTTATTCTTTAATATATCTCTAGTTTGTGAGATTAATAACTATTTCGTCCATACACATTTTTGGAAAGCATATTATGTTATATAATTTTGTGTTAATTAATTATGAAATATGTGTTACAAGACATTTACGACTTTGTTTTTATTTTTGCATGATTAGTCTGCTTTATCTACACACATGAAAGGCTCATCAGTCATCACATGTTTTTTATGCCACCTACTTTTGTATTAACAACAATATATCATCAACCTCCCCAATGATTTTTAAAAAATATATACAACCTAGCTAATTTGTAAAAACGTGATAGATATAAAATATAAATTTACTTTTCTTTGCTTGGGGTTGTATAATGTATATATCCTAAAAATCCATAATATAAATGCACTTCTATTAAAATGTCTATAATTTGATAATTAATGGGAAAATATCAAGAAATTTGGACCTGATTGTAAATTTGCTAAAAGGAGATTACAAGCAAAGGTGACGTTTGTAATGACGCATGACTATGTTTGTCTAAAGTTGCGTGAAGCCGTCGCCCTTTGACTTGAAGACTCCCTAGATTCAAGGTTGTCTGTATCTAATCATATTTTACACTCTAATAATCTAATGTTAGTACCTGATTAATTTGATTTAACATGGTACTTTTAATTAGTAATCTTATAACTATTATTTACTTTTTAGTCATATTAGTTTGATATCACACTAGTGACCAATGAAAAGTTACTAGTGAGATTCTTTACACTCCATTGGTATCTTTTTTTGCCTAAGGAAGGCTACATTTATATGGGAAAGTTATGGTTCAAGAAATCTCGATTCACTACTCAATAATTAAATTTGTATAACTTTTATGATACGTGACATTGTCATTTGCCTCTAAATCGACCTTTGTGCATCGTACCCTATATTTGTATGTGACAACAAAATATTGGTTGGATAATCCACTTTTTATGTTGATGGATATCATGGATTCAAATATATATATTATCTTCTGTTTTTCTTACTGCATATAAATTATCTTATCTAGTTGGAATTTTGGGTGTTTGACATCAGGAAACAACAACAAATCAAAATCGAAATATTAATATATATATTTTTTTTAAAATGGCAGTAAAATAGTGGTATCCATCGTTTGAGATAGGAATGGGTATAATAACCGAATCCGAATACCCGATTCGAACTCGACCCGAAAAATCCGATCCGAATCCAAACCCGACTCAAATCTGAACCCGAACAGGTACCCGAACATACTCACAATATAAGTACATAATAATAGTATATTACAAATATTAAATATTTGTAATAATCTAAATGTCCAAAATATTTGAATTTTTGGATATTTTGGATTTTTTTTATATTTAAACTACTTTTGAGTGAATTTGATAAAAAATATTCGAGTTTTTTAAAAATATTTTCAGTATTTTCGAGTAGTTTAGATACAAAATTTTTAATATTTGAAAACTTCGAATAACTCGAATCCGAATCCGAAATACCCGAACGGGCACCCAAACGCCCACCCTAGTTTGAGGACCAATCTTTCCTTTTCATTGCTCCATTATCAAATTTTCTTCTCAATTTCACCAGTCACGTTAGATTTTGCTCTTCAAAATCTTGAAAACACAAAATACTATACTATACTATACTATTCAGTAAGAGAATTTGGTTTGGTTCTCAAAGAATGTACATATATGAACTTTCTCTTTCAAGTAACACAACTTTTGTCGTTTCTAAAATTAGATTGAAAAAAATGTCGAATATCTCTTAGAATAAACCGTATAACAAACAGTATTTGGAATGGCGTGGGAACATACCTTTTAACGTTTGTGCAATTATCAAATTGGCCCAACAAATATTTATTATCAAATTGGCCCAACATATATTTTATTATTAAATTCGTTACAAAATAATTGAAAATTTGAAATGGAACGTGAGAATGGACATTGTGAAAATCAGGACACAGACAAAAAACAAGAGAAATGACAAAAATGGAAGAGCAGTGTTGACAAAAAAAAAAAGAAAAAAAAACGGAAGAGGAGACCAATAGACTGGAACTTTAGTAGGGACAAGAGGAAGTAAGATTGAGCTGAGGCTTTCATGGAACCCACAACAACAAAGAAATGAGTATTAGCACTTTTAACTGTGATTTTCTTTTCTTCGGAGCTTCACCTCCACATCAACACCAGCAGGAAGGAGATAACATCTGTCATGCGTTCGTGTTTACTGGTTTCAAAATGGAATCTAGCATCCGCAGAACACACTTCTTGGTCGGTTATGGTACATGACCCATTTTCTTTGCATTGGTATCTCTAGCGGCCTCAAATATCTGCTTGCATGAGTCCTCTATAAGAAGCACCAAATATGATCCTAAGCTTTTGATTTGGTGCCATGTTACTGCCATCTGTAACAAAAACAAAAACATCAACTTTAAGGAAACTTAATCTCTACTGAACCTTAAAGTTAAAACACAATTTCCAATGTGGCAATTCCGCAATTACAATTGAGTCTAAAGAAATATCAAACACAAAGGAAAGGCGAGGATACAAACAATTAATAGACAAGGAGTTAGTCAAAAGATCTTCAGAACCATCCCATTTAATGCACACTGTGATCAGAAACAACATAGGCATATATGCTTCAGACTGAAGATACTATCTATTTACGGAAACTCATATTCATCAACACTCTAATACTGCAACAAGTTTTTAAACCAGATAGTTAAAAAAGCCTCACGATGGCCAAACAAAAAGAGCAGTTTTTTAAGTTTCACAATCCTAACAAGTCCTCGTGAAAACTAGGCAATCTATTTCACGAGCATGAATATAAACGCACAGGAAATTTGAACAATTCTACATTTGAGTTATTGTAGTTTGTTCTAACAGCCATAAATTATACCTTATCCGTGTCTGAACTGATTGAAAAAGAGCTCGGTACCTGAATTCACACCCGCACACACACACACACACTCACACACAATGTATGTAAATGATTGTTCACAAGAGTAGACAAAAACCTCAAATATAAGTCGACTGGGAAGTTCAGACAGCTTGATCTAACACCAAGGATAGTTTCTATCAGGTAAGCTAAAGATTCCGCAAAACAGGTTTAACAAAAAGTATAGCATTTTAGAAATCAAACAATACAGGGTCTGAGAATGGTTAAGAAGAAGAGCGTACCTCGGAAGCCTCAGAGACGAGTTCCTCAATTAACTTCAGGCAATGGGTCTGAGGTTTCAGGTAGACGAAAGCGAGTGTTTAAGGGACCAGAAACTGAAACCGCCATGGATAGAAGATGGAAGCAATGAGAACATAACGAGTCACCAGTCTTCTACATAACATAACGCAGCCACAAGCCCAAGTTGGGACTCAATTTACAGAACTTGGAGAATCTTGTTCGTTGGCTACCAAAAATGGCTAAGAGTTTTAACTTTTAGTCCTTGTAGAAGACTGGTGACTCCCTCAAGTGCTGACATTAGTAGCACCAGTCGACAATGGTGCTCCATACGAGTATCTTCACTGACCACAAGCCTCGCATTTCTCTAACTTCACCTCGTTTTCAAGCGTGCAGAATTTGCAAGACCAGACTTTGTGCTTCATCTCCCTTTCCTTTGGCTTTGCGGCAATGCATAGCTCACATATTGGAGCCAATGACTGGTAGGAGAAAACAAGACAGAATGAAAAACGGAATAGATTACAAGAAACTTCAAGTTTAGATTCGAAAAACATACTCTCTGAGGAAGACTTACCGAGTTCAGTAAGGTGCATTCTGCACACTCCCACATTGAAGATTCTTCTCTGGTTTGGTTTGCATTGTGACTGGTCAATGGAAACGTTACTGATGACTTCATGAAACCAGAGTTCGGTTCATCTTTGGAACAAGAAGGACCTTGATCGTCTGAGCTGCAACTTCTTTTTGTTTCAGAAGCTTCCTCTGTCAAATCAATGACATCTGATCCACATTGATGACTGGACCAGCTACTACATCTTTTTAATGATTTTGCATTCAAGTTTGTGCAATCTTCTCTTACGGAAATGGGTTCCTTACATGTTTGACTATCATTCTCTTCGTCTTCTAAACCCTCTGTGGATTGGGAACCACACCAAATATCATCAAACAAACGTCTTTCTGCAGCCATTGCAGCAGCCTGGATTGGACTAAGATCTGACATAATGCTGCTATCACCACCAAGACGATGAGGTCCTGAGGGTAAAAGAGTACCCGCACGCACTCTTTTTTCTGCTGCTGTAGCTGCAGTTGCACGGAGAGATGATAGAGCTGGCTGACGAGAAAGTCCACCCAAACGCTTCCCAGGAATATCAAATCCCAGCCCTGTCCCTGTTATACCCTTTGACATCAACTCCTCGCATTCCTAGATGTAATGGAATTAGTTAAACACTGTTGCACAAACAAATGAAGCATTGGTAATGCAACAAGAAAAGTAACCAAAATTTCAAATCATTTTTTTCTTCAATAGCCAACACAGAGCTATCCCCTAGATAAGAAACATTTGTAACTATTGATTCGTTTAAAAAAAGCCATGATGGTAAGAGGAACTCTAAACTATACTACTTTTACTAGTACGATCACATCTCTTAAGTTCAAAATGTACGTTAGCTTCCGAAACATGAGTTTCAACGATGCAAGTGGTCAAATAAGCACGAAAAGGATGAATCAAGATACCTTTCGAAGTTCATCCCAAAGCTTATAAAAACTTGCATTGTGAGGACCATGAGCATTGTGGCAAAGTTCGTGAAGCATGGTGTCGAGAATTGCATGATACGATAAGAAATCTCCATCATGGTTTACCCTTCGAAGCCTCAATTTCACTTGCATACCCCTATTTACATTCACCCCCAAAAGCCTTGGATTTGTTGGGCTACAATTTCAAAATCAAGAATAAACATCATGAAACCTAAAAATCGATACTTTCAGTAATTCAGAATTCAGTAATTACCAGAATTCAGAGAGAAGCTTGACACGCCATTGTCGTCTAGTCATAATGGGCTGAACTTGATTAGCTACTTTCTCCAAAATCTTTCTGGCTTCATCTTCCCTAGTTTTCTTCTTCAGAGCCTTAATCTCCCAAACCTTATTCAAATCTCCCAAATTCATCGAACCCTTCACAACTCCACAGATGCCCACCTAGAAAAATATAAAATTCGATTCAAAAACCCGACAATTCCGACTTTTCCGATCGTTGATGCAAGGAATTGGAGACCAAGAATGCGATAGTAAAGAACCAAACAAAGAGATTTTGAAATGCGAAGCGTAATTTGGTCATCTAGAGAGTGGTGGGGCAAAACACACCACAAATGGGCCACTACAAACCCAAACCCAACAATTACAGGTCCATCACTGTTCTGCACCGTTTAGATAAACGTGTTCGCCCAAATCTTTTATTGTTAACTTTGCTTGATGTTACAAAAGTATAAAACGAAGATTGCTCCACACATACATAAACATACAAAATCAGCAACATTTCTTTACAAACCAGAAAATTCGAACATAATCTAATCAATATTTTCTTCGATCAGTTGGTGAACGAAAAGTCGACTTTTTCATACCCCAACAAATAAACTATGTTGAATTTATACTCGAATTATACCATTGTGCTAGATCATACTCCGAGTATAAATCAATTTCAATTTCATACCTTAACTTTGTGTTTTGTGCAAAATCATACATATGCTTTAACACTGTTAAGTATCCGTCAAGTATCGATGGCATGAATTCTACATGTGCAACGTCGTTTTGCTTTGAAACACATAAAAAGAAACCTCGTTAAAACGCCATTTTGAGAATTTTTATTTTTATTTTGTTTTTTTTTTCTTTTTTTCCCAATCTCCTTCTCTCTCACGCTTTCCTCCTCCTCTCCATCGTCTTATGAAGAATCTGATTCTCGATTTACGTATGTTTGTAATGAAGATTGATAACTCATTTCTCGGCAACCCATGAAATCGTCTCATTCTTCTCTTGGTGAGTTTATGGCCTTAATTTAATCAAAAACTTTGAACCTAAAAGTTTACAACTTTCTGAGATTTTGAGAGAAGAAACATCAATCGATTAGTTTAAGGAGAAAAGAAGCAATGATTTTCAGCTAATCCCAAAGCGGTTCCACCAAATCTTGTATTCATGATCTTCTCTTCCCAAAACCCCGTCCTTTTATTGAATCAAATCTCAAAATAACCAGTTTTCAACAGATCCATAAATCGTCCCTTGAAGAAACTCGAGAAGCATGTGGATCTTTTGATTTGGGTTTCAAATAGAGAATCCAATTCTTCAAAAGATGTTGGAGAGATGAAGAAGAGTTGTTTTTATGGAACAAATGTAGAAGAAAAATGTCGAGAGAGAGATTGGGGAAAAAAGAAAACAAAATAGACATAAAAGTAAAACTTCTCAAAACGGCATCGTTTTAACGAGATTTTCTTTATGTGTATAAAGCGAAACGACGTTGTTGCACACGTGGAATCTACGTCGTCGATACTTCACGGATATTGTATGATTTTGCACCAAACTCAAAAGTAGGGTATGAAATTCAAACTCGGGATATATTCTAGCACAGTTGTTTAATTTAGGCATAAATTCAACATAGTTTATTTGTCAGGATATGAAAAAGCTGACTTTCCGTTAGTGAACATAGCCTAAAAATCAGTAGGTGAACATAGCCTAAAAATCGATACTTTCAGTAATTTGGTTGGCAAAAGGGTATCGACCAACCAAGAAAGTTCATGAGGATGAGCCTCGTTATAAGTTTTTGGCTGTGTTATTTGGAGTTGTTTTCATCGCCATTGTTATGATATGGGACACTTGAAAATCACCAACTGCTGTCTCAAAATATTGATTAGACTATGTTCGAATTTTCTGAAATAATAACACAAACATATAGCAAAGTAGACTCAAGACAAGCCGTGGGTTTTATAGCTCACTATGTTGGTAAAGAAAGAAATAAATGATACAACTACTGATATTATATTACATGTGAGAGGTTCTTAAAAAACACCATTGTTCTATTATATCAAAAAGTCATGGATTTCAAGACCAGATGATTCATAATTGAAATCATGTTTATGTCAAGACCAGAGTATATAAGATCAATGTACGTGGCATTGACATATATAAAAAGAACTTATTTAAGTAAGTTTTTTATTAACAAATGATCTTAAGTACTTGTATTTGTTTAATTTTATGTTTAATATTATTGAACGTAATTCATTTTTACATAATTCCAGCTACTATTATCTAAGTCATCAACTCCGTGAGACCATGACAGTACGCAAACGACCAATTAACAAAAAGACCAAGAGGAGACATATGGTTGATACAGATGTCATAATATCAAAATCGATTAAAAAGGAAGAAATAGCACCTGGATATGTTATAGTCTTATAGAGACTCTGAAGTCTGACTATGTGTGAATGTGATTGCCAATCCGTGAAACCAAGATAACAGGAACCTGAAACAAAATTAAATAATTTAAACGAAATCATAATTGAAACTAAAACACATACTTAAAAGCGTTGAGCCGTTGAGAAACACATCAAATTAGCTGTCACAAAAACCCAATTGATCAAAACTATAAAAGAGATGCACTTTCACTTTGCTCGATCCGAATCCGATGAAGCAAAAAGGCGATTTAAATTCGAAAATCAAACTACACAATCAAACCCACAACCTCGACAATTCGACAATCATTCGACAGTTTAGAAGAAGGGTTCGACAATCAAACCCACAAATTCGACAATTCGAAAAACCCAATTCATAAAGATCATCGTCGAACTAAATTAGAAGAAGGGTCGGTACAGGATGAAGATCAATTAAAGATCTAAGAATCACAAAATCAAAAAGGGTTTGGGTAGAAAAATCCAATCTTACCAAGGGTTTGGCCCAAACCGTTTGGGTAGCAAAACCGCAGAAAGGAACTAAGGAAGGCCGAAGGGCCGAATGGGAGAGTCGGAGATCGGAGTCTCGGAGAGCAGGAGATTAGGCGAACTGCGACTGCGATCTGCGAACAGCCCGAAAACAGAGCCGCAGAGGAAGGGCCGAAGGGGAGAGTCGGAGAGTACAGGCCGGAAACAAAAAGGAAAAGAGAAAGAGAGAGACTGAGACTCTGAGAGAGAAGGAGAAAGCAGCAGATGCGTGAGGACGAGAAAGAGGAAGACAGGAAGTGAGGAGTGAGGACGAGAGGCGACGGAGAGACCGGGGCTGGTGAGATTTGACCTAAATTTTTTTTTCAATTTTGGGCCCCTATCTGTTTGGGCCCTTGGGCAGTCGCCCCTCTGCCCTATCCATTTGGGCCGGGGCTGGTCAGGAAACCAAAACTAATCTACATGAAGAGGAAGAGGGTTTGATAAAAAACTCCCTGGTGGGAGAAGAAAGGGAAGAGAAGTTGGAGAGTGTGAAGAAACGTTGGAGGAGTAAAGAAGAGTATTACGAGGAGATGATGATCATGAAGATATGGGAAGAAATTGAAGCAGAAGATAACTTGATTGAGATTAACATCTCCATCGGATCAATCGTTTGAGATTAGTACTGATAATTCTAGTTGACCCGCACATTATTTCACATGTTTCTTTTTTTCAAAATTTTGGTTACGCAAAAACAAATCATATTGTATTAAATTATTGCGTTTCACGTTGACAAAAAAAGGTTAAGATGGCTTAGTTAACTAGTCGTAGCAATTTCGACTTCAACTCTATTGGCCAAAAAAGCATCAATCAAATCCGATGCTTTGTGAGTCACAGAGACTGTGTCCTCCTCTCTTCTATCAGTCTCATCTTGTGGGTCGGGTCTTGTTCTTGATTTGACACCAACTGTTTCAGCTTGGTCAGAGAACAGGATCTTTGAGATGTGTGAGCTGCAAATCTCTTTGTATGCTTCGTAGTCTGCAGCTCCAGTGTTTCCTCCTTCGAGGATCTTGGATAATGTGTGAAGAACAGAAACTGGACCGTCGCTTGACTCCAGCTGCCGCTTGAGCGTTAGGAAGTCCCAGACAAGTTCTGAGTTCTTGAACAAGACAAAAACGGCAGAGTCATCAACGTGGTAGACAGAGGTGACAGAAGCCGAGCCAAAGGCTTTGCAGATGCATTCTTTGATCTCTCTAGCCTTAAGTTTTCGTGGGAAGTTCCAGATGAGGAGAATGTTCTCGTATTTAAACTTTGAGATTCGCCAGTTATCAGCATTACTATGGCCTGTTCGAAGGTCGATGATATCACCTCTTGTCCAGCTGAGATAAAGACGGTTGATGTACTTCTCAAGTTTCTCGTTCTGGGCCAAGTTATCTGATTGCGAATGCTGTTTGAAGTCGAACCCTAGATGATTGCATGCCTGCGCAAAGATGCAACCTGTCATGAAAGCATCATAACCGGCTTCATGTTTTCCTCCTGCATACCAGTTAGAACACCTGAAACAGAGAAAAAGTCCTTTAAAAACAGTTTAAATCAGAAAACAGTCAAGTGTTCATGCCGAGAATAGAGAAGGAACAAACCTAATGTTGTCTACTTCAACATCAATCTTGACACGCTGCTGAAGAAACAAGTCAGAGGTTCTTGAAGAAAACTCGATTTGCGGACATAACGAAGAAAACGCGGAGAATAGTGACGTACTGGACTTCTTCATCCGCTGATGCAACATTGGATTCACGTTTAGGAGTATTTTGGTGTCAACAATGTAAGGAAAGTGACTGTTAATGGAGGTGACGAATTTCTCAGCTGTTGAAGGAAGAGGACCCACAAATTTGCTGTAGACATGTGCAATATCTGTGTCAGATTAAAAAAATGGTTAGAGCGAGGCATCTTTAAGTTACAAAATCTTCATACACGTATAGAGAAGCAACTTGCTTGCATACCGAGGAAACAATTGTGACCAACGATCAACTTTTGCTCTGAAGCAAGTAGATCAATCACTTGACGGAACCCGATTGCAGATTGTATTTTTCTTTCTGCCACTCTCTTGCGTTCATCCTTTACCTCCTTCTGTGAGAAGACACACAGTAATAATATCTAAATCAAAGAAGGCTTTTAAGGAGACTACACTATAGCTACATCATCTCTCGAGCCTGAACTTTGCTATCATCAAATAATTCAAAGGACATGTAACGAGGGGTAACAAATCCTTCCAATAACTTAAATGCTACCTTACCATGAGATTTTTCTTGTCGGATTCTGAATCAGTGTACACAACAAAGTCTTGTGAACAAGAAGTTTTATCATTCGAATGTATGTACACAAGATCTCCAAAATGCTTTCCTAAAACCTGCAAAGCGAAATCCAGAGCCAAGAGTTAAAAAAAAAACACAGTCTGAAGATGAAAAACAGAAATAATTCGATGTTAAAAAAAGGAAAAATAGAGATCATAGAACAAAAAGAGCATTACCGAGTTAATAACTCTGAGCTGGTCTGAAGTGAAACCCTTCATAGTGAGAGCTGGACGCATGTGGTAGAACACAGTTTCAGTACTCTGGGTTGATCCATTTGAGATCCTCGGAGACTCAGAGGACGCAGTCCCACCATGTAACAGTCCAGACCGCCATCCATTCAACATTTTCTTCATCCTTTCAGCGAAAAGAACATCCGCCAATTGCACCAACTTTAAATCCTCTGTTTCACCCGATGAATCAATCCCCTCCTCGCCGTATAGCATTTCCAATCGCTACTTGCGTATTCCTCTTGTTGTCTGGACAAATAAGATATTCCTGGGATTATTCAAATATGTGAATTTTCTCGGAGACTACCACACAGACTTGATTGCTAAACTAATTCCTCTTCAGAACACCCAAGTTTGGAATGTAAAAGCATAAGGATCAAATGAATTGGAGAAGGAGGCACCTTCATGTATGCAAGTGTTGAAATCAAATTGATACTTGGCAAGAAAATCCATGGATGTAGTCTGGCATAGAAACTCATGAGCTGGTGGATCAAATGTAAGCTCTTGACGAGGAAAGACAAAGAAATTGTGCCTGCAAAATAGTCAAATCCATCAGGAAAAAGCAACACAATTGAAGCTAGAGTGAGGTAGAGAGAGAGACTAACGGGTGAGAAACGAATGATTGAGTTCGAAAAATCCCAGCGAAAGGGACAGACGCCGAACTGAACGACGGCGAATTTCTCGGCGGAGTCTTTGACTTTGAGGTATCTGACATCGTAGCGGTCGAACTCAAAGGAGTCGCGCCACGGAGCGCTCGTCACGCCAGTCATCTCAAGTTCAATCGCCTCGAAATCCGCAGCCTTCACGAGTGAACGCAGATCACTCAGCGTCGTCTCGAAGTTCGACCTCGTCACGTGCTTCAACGGGAAAGCCGCCGTCGCCGCCGCAGCCGTTGAAGTACTAACTGCCGCCGCCGCCGAAGAGCAGAAGCTGTATGCGAGAGGCCTCAAAGGCCATTGCTTGTGCCGGCGCATTTTTTGAAGAGAGAGAGAAAATAAGGAGTTTTCATCTCAAATCTTCCTAAATCTCAAAAGCAAATCTGAAAACTCCTCTTTCCAAAAAAAAAATTTATTTTCAATTATTTTTAATTCAAAACAAAGTATATTACCATGTTACCTTAGCTAAAATAAGACAATTACAAATAATATCTAGCTCACCCATCCAAAAACGAAACCGCGGTTCGAAAATCTGTCTCTACTTGCGACAAAATCAATAAATCAAATCAAAAATTCTCACAAAATCATTCAAACTCAAAAATGATTCTAATCTCATATTCGACTAACTAGGTATAACTAGAGAGGAGAGAGGAGTTGGACTTACTCAATTTACTCAATTTTGGACGTGATTGTTGTGTTCGATCGACAGTAAGTAAGCACGAAAATGGTGAAGAAAAAGTGGAGAAGAAAAAGGATGGAGACTGTTCGAAATGTTGAGGAAGAAGGAGAACCTCCAGTAGAAAATACTCAAGACGGAGAGAGGAGTTCGGCGTTGGTCACAATTGTGCCGGAAGTCCCCACGAATGAAGAGGTAAGAGAAGAAGAAGGAGAGAGCGAGCGATCGCCGGTTGAGATTGGCGAGGATATAAGACGCATTGAAGAAGAAGGAGATACAGACGATGGAAGAACAGAGTTGGGAACGAAGTCGGCAACAAGTTTAAGCCGAACCATGAGCAATCCGATCGAATCAACATTAAGTATTTGGATTTAATTGAATAGGTAGAACTAGAGAACGTTTTAAGTATCGTTTCGTGATTTGTTTGGTTGCTTTTGATGTTATTTTATTAAATTTATTGGTTGTAATACTAGTTCAAATAGGTTAAATTAGGTAGAACTAGGTATAACTATTAGTCGAAAAAATTTTGAAACTCGGTAGAACTGGTAGAATTGGTAGAACTGGTAGAACTTGGTAGAACTGGAAGAACTTGGTAGAACTGGTAGAACTTGGTAGAACTATTAGTCATGAAAGTTTGTGAAAAGGTAAAACTTGGAAATACTTGGTAAAACTATTGTGTTTTTGTAAACTGTGTTTTGCAGGATTCCGAGGAGGAACCAACAGCATTACAACCTCTAAATATGTACTTTCCTCCGACGGAGTACAAGAAGAAAATTAAGCTGTCAACGAGGTGCTATATACATGAAGCGTTGACAACGCTAGAGAGTTTGAATCCTCCTATGAATAATGTTGAGAGAAACTGGTTTGAGAACCATCCTCAATTCAGACACATCTTCCATATGCCAAGGGACAAAAATCACAAGGTTATGGGCATGTGGATTCCTTCTTCGTACGGCATGCATCGAGAAAAAAGGAAGCTTGGTTCATCGTGAATGGTGTTCCGATCCGCTACGGTATAAATGAACATGCCTTGATCTCGGGATTAGACTGTCGCAACTATCATATCGATTACAGGAAAGCGGGAAGTCTGAACTTTGTGAACAAGCATTTCACGTCTTCAACAATTAGACATCAAGACGTGAAAGAGAAGCTTGTGGAAATGGAACGTTCGAGAGATAGGTTGAAGATGACAGTCCTCTACTTCTTACGATGACAGTCCTCTACATAATTTAGTATTACGTACTATTAAAATTTTTTTTTTTTAGTTTTACAGTTGATTTTAGTCGATTACCATATGATTCTCAGTGTTTTATGCATTAATATGTTAAAAACATAGATTTCTCTAACTTTTTCATACTAAGTAGGTTATTATTTAACTAGTGATCTTAAAAAGATACGGAATATATTGTGTAAATTGTTTCATAACAACCTAATATGATATAGTTTTGTATTTTTTTTAATACACAACTTAACATTTATTTATGTAGTTAACAACGCCAATAAGTCAGTTGAGTACTTTTGGTTTAGATTTTGTTAAAAAACCTTAATTATTATTTTCCAATACATAGTATTACAAAATGAAAAACCAGTTTTACGTAGTAGTACCAGAACCAATACATAGTATTACATACTGGAAAACCAGTTTTACGTAGTAATACCAGAACCAATACATAGTATTACATAATAGAAAACCAGTTTTATGTAGTAGTACCAGAACCAATACATATTATTACATAATGGAAAACTAGTTTTATGTAGTAGTATCAGAACCAATACATAGTATTACATAATAGAAAACCAGTTTTACATAGTAGTCCCAAAACTAATATATAATCAAACACTACTACAATTTCCAAATAACAACCATTGTAGTGATTGTCTCGGCCACCTTTTGTTTTGTGTCCTTGGACGCCTTTCCCCAGCCGATGGAAATCTTTTAACTTTTTTCTTCCCTGTTTTTTTTTTCGATCCGAAGGTATGATTTGTTTGCTTTTGATATCATCTGAGACATCCCATTGAGACCTATCCGGCACTAAATAGAGTGTTATGTATTACGCCATTGCCCACAGCTCCGTCCAATAATACTTTGAACACAACTCATATAATTGGATATTAAGACCTCTATCTTCATGCCTTAGGAATTCAATAAAAGCGGCTAGTGCGTGCACACAAGGATACCTTTCAATATCGAACATCCTGCAACTGCAACTTTTCAAGAACAAGTTCACCAAATAAGGATTTCCATCACTACCAATGACATTCTATTCAAGCTCGAAAGTGTTTAGCTCCGTCACATTCAATTTCTCAGCAACATGCCATAAATCATGCATGCAGTTCTCCACAAAAAGCACCAGTTTATATTCAATCGATCCAGCCACGACCTCCTTCCGATGTTTATTAAACCAATTAGAAAATGTTTTAATGATTGCATCAATCATGGGAATTAAGGAGTACCTCTTTGAATATTTAAACACACTGTTTAAAGATTCCACACAGTTGCTTGTGTCTGTACCTTTCTCGTGGAAAACAACACCTTGCCCATTTTGCTTTCTATGTACTCTCCTCTAGATACTTGACCGCAGAAGGATATCTCATCTTAAAAGAAGTATAAGCACAATTGAATTCAGCCACTGTGTAATGCCTACTGCACTCGATGAATCTCCATGCGACTACATCTTTGTTGACGTTAGAAGCATGACCTTTCACATTTTATGACAAATGCCATATACGATACCCATGATGAGCCTGGGGATACACATTAGCTATGGCGCTGATGAGCCTTGCATTTCTATCACTGATAAACACCAATTCGGAAGAGTCCGCTACAATGGTTTTCAGCATATCCAAAAACCAAGTCCAACTTGCATCATTCTCACCATCGAGTACACCAAACGCTATGGGATAATGGTGACGATTAGGATCTTGAGTAGAGGAAAAAATTAGTACAACATCATATCCGTTCTTGAGAAAAGTTGCATCCACAATTATCACTTTTCTCATTACTTGAAACCCTTCAATGCTAGCTCCCAAAGCTATGAATAGGTCTTGAATTTTTCCTTCTCATCCAATTTCACACGTGTTATTGTACCATGATTGACATTCTCTAACATGTGCAAATAGCAATACAACATCTTATAGCTTTCTTCCGGGATACCACGTAAATCACTAACAACTTGATTTTTCCCTCTCAACGCTGTGGAGTATGATATATTCCCACCTAATTTTGTCTTAACAAGATCCATGATAATTTTAGGAGATAGAGTTTCCATTTGTCTTGGATAATCATCATGCAAAAGAGCTGCAACTAATTGTGATGTACCTTGCCTCTTCATGTTATTGTTGTTTATACTCTGATTAGTCCGAAAGCATGTATGCATCTTGGTGTACCTTCTAATCGAGAAAATATATGTCTTTGGAATCCTTGCAGCTTGTAAACCTCATTCATATATTTCTTTAGTACATTTTAGCACTAAACGTCTGGGATCCGACTTTTTAACAACAAAAGCATAACTGTTAACAAATGAATCTCTAACCACCACATCTTGCAATGCCTTCTTATTTGGAAATTCTTGACGTAAATTCAAACATAAACCGTCTTCCCATGTCTCTATAAACTGACTAGTTTCTACAACAGGTGGAAGCTCAATATATTCATCACCCATATCCGCTCTACCCATACCGTTATTCACACATTCATCACTTGATACAATTCCACCCTCTACGATACCTTCATCATTTGCTTGTTCTTTTTCTACGTACAGAGTCATGGCATTACCTCCGATTTCATCATCAGTTGACTTGTCATAGTTCAAGCCAAAAGAACTTTTGCCTACTCTCAACAGTTGCTCGGGCAGTTCCGAATTAGTGATGACCTCCACAAACAAAATACATCTACAGTTTTCTTTATCAATGGATGTTAGATATACATACAAATCCTCATCATCAGAAATAGTTCATTGTTCCTCACACCCCACCAACAATGGAATGTAACTCAATTGCAATTTAACCTTACTTTCATTTAACCAAAGCTTCTACCATCGACAAAGTTATCTCCTCCACTGATGTCTTCAACATTAAACTATACATGCGACTTTGACATTTAAAATGTATGCTGGTGTTGTTGCTCATTGTATCCTGCCAAAACAAGACAAATAAACTTATTCAGTAATATTAGTTTTACTAGTTATACTACATTATCAGTTATACTAGTTGTCCTAGTTATACTACATTTATCAGTTTTACCTAGTTCTCATATCGCAAGAACTCAAATTGGATCGTTTCGGTTCTAATCTTCAATTCACTACTATTCAACCACATAAATCAATTTGTTACCAATTTAAAGTCCTAATCGATCCACAAACAATGGCAAATACACAATGTGCATAATCAATTCTAATTGAAACCAAATGTGGATTCAATTTCTCAATGTGAATTCAATTTCTTCAATTTAGGTTGAAGAACAGACCTGGATTTTGCATATGCAAAGTAACGATGATGAATCACGAGCTCGTAAGGACGCCGACAGTGGGGGAAGTAGAGCTCGAGCCGAAGAGGAGGAGCTCGTTGTCGTCGGTTTCTTCAGTTTTTTTTTTCGTTTTCGTTTAAAAAAAAAATTAAAGATAAAAATCATAAATTAAGAAATAGATGTAAGGTAATTTCGTCCGATTACATTTGATTAAAATTGAAAGGGGCATGTAGATTAGAAAGGGGCATAAGAGATTTACAAAACTCCAAAAGGGAGTTTTGAGACTATGGCTCGAAAATCAAAGTGAAAATGTCAAAAAGCATGAACTTCTAAATTTAAAACGAAAAAGTATGAACTTTCGGAATGTCATTTAAATCCCAAAGTTTGGTTTGACTTCTTGATAAAATGGTCAAGTTTCGTTGACTTGACCATTTCAGACATGCCGTTAACTTTTCGCTAACGGAAAGATAAATGGTTAACTTTCCGTCCCACGTGTTTAAATAGATATATATAACCTATTTACAAATCTTTACAAATATGTTGGTGTGGCCTCATGGTAACACATGTGATGTATAACCTTCGAAACCCATGTTCGAACCACCTCAACACGCAAGCATTTTTTCTCTCTTTCTCCTTCACCGTCTCTTTTACGGCGGTGCAAGTCGACACATCGCCGGAATTTAATTTCTTACGAGATTGAAGCGGAGGAGCCCTCTTCTTCTTCTAGTGGATTTGAAGTCAGTGAGAAATCCAGCTATGTGTATAAGAGCAACGAGCTCAATGGGGAGAAAGACGTAATTGAATCAACCAAGGGCCCAATTTATCTATCTTCAGAGAAGGAGAACGATTTGGATGTAACTAATTCGTTAGGAAAAGATATGAATGTAACTGATTCGGATCGGATCCGGGTTAACCTGTTTCAGGAAGTATCTACGGTGACCACCGTGAGCAGCGATGATGATCGAAAAGACGCAGCTTCGGGATCCACCTAATTCAACAGAGTGGTCTCTTCTCTTCTTGGGTTTTTGGCTGGTTTGGTGATCAAAGCAATCAAATTTCAAGTCAGTTTGATGACAATCGTACTCACATTTTCTCCATGGTTTCTCCATTACTGTTCGTCTTTCTCCATAGCGGCTAGGGTTTTGGGGAAGGAGAAAGAGAGCAAAAGCTAAATAAAAAAATCAAAAAACTCGTGTGTTTGAGGTGGTTTGAACCCGAGTATCAAAGTTATCCATCTCATGTGTTACCATCAGGCCACACCAACATATTCGTAAAGATTTGTAAACAGGTTGTATATATCTATTTAAACATGTGGGACGGAAATTTAATCCCGTTATTGTTCTGTTAACAGAAATTTAACAGCATGCCTGAAATGGGCAAGGCAACGAAATTTGACAATTTTATCAGGAAGTCAAACTAAACTTTGGGGTTTAAATGACATTTCGAAAGTTCATGTTTCTTTCGTCCTAAATTTGAAAGTTCATATTTTTTTTGATATTTTTCTCGAAAATCATACGACCATTTTTTAGGTTCTCCTCATCGGTGGAAGAGAAGAGGGAAAGAAGATTCCGATTTACTTGTATGCAAACTCTACCAAACGACTTGAACCCTTCATCATTCAATTTCCAAACTTAAACCAAAACCTTTTATCTTATTTTACATATCATGATATTTGAAGATGCTTCACTTAAATGATCTGCAAGTGTTCTTCCCTGAGAAGATATTTACATAAACTCCCCATGATGCAGACAATTAACTCAAACTCCTTAGTCGTTGTCTTCCAAATGCAATCTGAATTTCCTGCATTTATTTCCTTTTCTAGAACTTCTTTTCAGCCACTAATCTCCAATTTTGAGGTGTTGTGTATCAAGCTAGATACCCAACATTTTCTCCTTCTTGAAGTAAACAGTCTTAAGACAAATTCCTGCATCACCTGCTCTTGTCTCTTTCAGTCTCTTATTTTTGAGAACCCAACTGAATCACTGCAATAACCTTATCTTAGCTTACTCAGGTCTAAAATTTTTTCAGAAATCTGCAACTTATTCTAGAACCTGCAACTCTGTTAAGAAAACCTGCAATTCTCTTCTAGAAACCTGCAATTCGTTTCTAGATATCCTTACCAATCAACCAACTTCAAACAAATCTGTAATAGTCCTTTTACCCTCAAATTTATAATATTTGAACTTCTTGATAATCAGCTACTCTTGGCTTCCTTTCTTCTTAGTAAACAGAACCTTTATGAACGAGGCAACGTCTCAAAAGCCCTTATTAGGGGAAAACAAATCTCTTATACCCCTTATTAATCTACATACCCCTGTTTTATTTACTCAAACTTGATCTGACGATTTTTTCCTCACTCCAAATTTTTTATTTTAATTAAATTGGAAAAAAAATTGAAAAATGAAGAAAAACCGAAAACGAGCTCGAGCTCGAGCTCGACTTTCTCCACCGTCGTCCTCTGGTCGCGATTCATCTCCGTTACTTAGCATATTTTGAGCTTCAAAATCCAGGTCTGTTCTTCAACGTAAACAATCTTGAAGAATTGAATTGATAAATTCAATATTCCACATTTGGTTTGAAATTGATGTTTGAAATCGATTGAGATGCACATTGGGTGTTTGACCATTGTATGAGGGTCGATTAAGACTTTAAATTGGGTGGAAGTAGATTTCAGTGGTTGAATCGTAGTGAAATGTAGATCCCTAAACGATCCAATTTGAGTTCTTGAGAACTGGGTAAAACTAGTATAAATAGTACAACTAGTATAACTAGTAAAACTGGTATAACTAGCACAGCTGGTATAACTAGTACAACTGGTATAACTTATATATGTAGTATAACTACTAAAACTAGTATTACTGAATAAGTTTTTGGATTGTTTTGGCAGGACACAATGAGCATTAATACCAGCATACATTTTAAATGCCAAGGTCGCATGTATAGTTTAATGTTGAAGACATCAGTGGAAGAGATAACTTTGTCGATGGTAGAAGTTAGGATATACAAGAAGTTTGCGTTAGATGAAAGTAAGGTCAAATTGCAATTGAGTTATATTCCATTACTGGTGGGGTGTGAGGAACAATGGACTATTTCTGATGATGAGGATCTGTATGTTTATCTAACGTCCATTGATAAAGATAATCGTAGATGTATTTTGTTTGTGGAGGTCATCATTAATTCGGAACTGCCCGAGCAATTGTCGAGAGCGGGCAAAAGTTCTGTTGGTATGAACTATGACAAGTCAACCGATGATGAAATCGAAGCTAATGCCATTACTCTATACGTAGAAAAAGATCAAGCAAATGATGATGGTATCGTAGAGGGTGGAAATGTACCAAGTGATGAAGGTTTGGATAACTGTATGGGTAGATCGGATATGGGTGATGAATATGTTGAGCTTCCAGATGTTGTAGAAGCTAGTTAGTTTGTAGAGCCATGGGAAGACGATTTGGGTTTTACTCTATGTCAAGAATTTCCAACTAAGAAGGCATAGCAAGATGTGGTGGATAGAGTTTCATTTGTTAACAATTATGGTTTTGTTGTTAAAAAGTCGGATCGGAGACGTTTAGTGCTAAAATGTACTAAAGAATTCTGTAAATGGGGTTTACGAGCTGCAAGGATTCCAAATACAGATAGTTTCTCGATTAGAAGGTACACCAAGATGCATACATGTTCTCGGGCTAGTCAGAGTAGAAGCAACAGCAACATGAAGAGGCAAGGCACACCACAGTTAGTTGCAGCTCTTTTGCATGATGATTATCCAGGACAAATGGAAACTCCAACTCCTAAAATTATCATGGATCTTGTTAAGACAAAATTAGGTGTGAATATATCATACTCCACAACGTTGAGAGGAAAAAATCAAGCTGTTAGTGATTTGCGTGGTAGCCCGGAGGAAAGGTACAAGATGTTGTATTGCTATTTGCACATGTTAGAGAAAGTCAATCATGGTACAATAACTCATGTGAACTTAGATGAGAAGGAAAAATTCAAGTACCTATTCATAGCTTTGGGAGCTAGCATTGAAGGGTTTCAAGTAATAAGGAAAGTGATAATTGTTGATGCAACTTTTCTCAAGAATGGATATGGTGGTGTACTAATTTTTGCCTCAGCTCAAGATCTTAATCGTCACCATTATCCCATAGCATTTGGTGTACTCGATGGTGAGAATGATGCAAGTTGGACCTGGTTTTTGGAGATGCTGAAAACCGTTTTAGCGGACTCTTCCGAACTGGTATTTATCAGTGATAGAAATGCAAGGCTCATCAACAACATAGCTAATGTGTATCCCGAGGCTCATCATGGGTATTGTATATGGCATTTGTCTCAAAATGTGAAAGGTCATGCTTCTAACGTCAACAAAGACGTAGTCGCATTGGAGATTCATCGAGTGCAGTAGGCATTACACAGTGATTGAGTTCAATTGTGCTTATACTTCTTTTAAGACGAGATATCCTTCTGCGGCCAAATATTTGGAGGAGAGTACCGAGAAAGAAAAATGGGCAAGGTGTTGTTTTCCAGGGAAAATATACAACTTAGACACAAGCAACTGTGTGGAATCTTTGAACAGTGTGTTTAAGGACGCAAGGAGGTACTCCTTAATACACATGATTGATGTAATTATTAAAACATTTTCTAATTGGTTTAATGAACATCGGAAGGATGCTGTGGCTGGATCGGTTGAACATAAACTGGTGCCTTTTGTGGAGAACTGCATGCACGATTTATGGGCCGTTGCTGAGAAATTGATTGTGACAGAGCTAAACACATTCGAGCTTGAATACAATGTCATTGGTAGTGATGGAAAACCTTATTTTGTGAACTTGCTCTTGAAAAGTTGCAGTTGCAGGGTGTTCGATATTGAAAGGTATCCTTGTGTGCATGCACTAGCAGCTTTCATTGAATTTTTAAGGCATGAAGATAGAGTTCGTGATATCGAATTACATGAGTTGTGTTTGAAATATTATTTGACGGAGATGTGGGCAATGGCATATTACAAGACAATCTATTTAGTGTCGGATATGTCTCAATGGGATGTCCCAGATGACATCAAAAGCAAACAAATTATACTTCCGGAACGAAAAAAGAAACAAGGAAGAAAGAAAATTAAAAGGTTTCCATCGGCTAGAGAAAGGCGTCCAAGGACGCAAAATAAAAGACGGCCAAGACAAGGACTCCAATGGTTATTTTTTGGAAATTGTAGTAGAGTTTGATTACATGTTGGTTATGGGACTATGTACTGATTCTGATACTACTACGTAAAACTGGTTTTCGATTATGTAATATTATGTACTAATTCTGGTACTACTTCGTAAAACTGGTTTTCGATTATGTAATACTATGTACTGATTCTGGTACTATTTCGTAAAACTGGTTTTCGATTATGTAATACTATGTATTGGTTCCGTGACAACTGAGTACAACTGGTTTTCGATTATGTAATACTATGTAATACTAAAGTAACTAAGAAAAAACTGAATAATTAAGGAAAATATTATTTTTTTAAAAAATAATTAAGGAAAATAATAATTTTAACATAATTAAGGAAAAACTTGTTTTTTTAACGACATAAATAAATGTTCTATTATGTATTAAAAAGAAATTAAGAAACTATATCATATTAGGATGTTATGAAACAATTTACACAATATATTCCTTATACTTTTAAGATCACTTTTAAAATAATAACCTACTTATTAAGAAAAAGTTAGAGAAATGTAGGTTTTTAACATATTAATACATAAAACACTAAGAATCATATGTTAATCGAGTAAAAGCAACTGTAAAACTAAAAAAACAAATTTTAAGAGTACGTAATACTAATTAAAATGGAAAACAAGCAAAGTAGAACTATGTGGAAATTTGGTATAACTACTATATTATGTATAACTATGTGTTAATTTTGGGGGTACGCTTGTGACAAAAAGACGGCGCATGTGGAGCAACTTAGATCCTTCTATCTTAAAATCGAAATTTTTGCTCCAAATGTTTGGCGCTCTCCTTAAAATCGATTTGGGTTTTCCTCCATTTATTTTATTTCATAATAGAAAAAAAAATCGCTTAGCTTCATTCTTCATTTTCTCTCCTTTTCTCTCGAATTGGGCATCTCAATCGTTTTGATTTCAGGTAAGCTTTGTAAAGATCCCAATCGATTTAATTTTCGTTTTCGGTTTGGGTAAGCTTTCTCTCATCTCAATCAATTTTAATTTTGTTTTAGTTGATTTCGGTTTCGGGTAAAGATCTCAATAGATTTCAATTATGGTTGAAATCAATTGTCATAGATTGTTGCTATTTGATTCGATTAAGGTTAAACAAAATCATGGAAGGGAAAGACCCATATTATAGTGACATGAAGAAGAAGAAGGAGCTATTCGACAGATACTATGCCATAACCGATGGTGACTATAGTATTCCTAAAAGATGTCCATGTGGTTGACGCATCATCGAGGAGACTTTTCAAACCGAAGCAGAGCTAAGAAGGAGATACTTTACCTGCAATGTGTTTGAGGTGAGAGGACATCAATTTTAGATTAATGGCAATGAATATGTGACAGAATATATGTTTCTATGTACAGAATGATGGCTTCCACATTCGAAAAGTTTGGGTTGCAGCTATAGAAGAAGAGGTCACTATTTTAAGGAAGGAGGTTGATGAGCAGTCCCAGAAGATTAGAAGTTTTACACACCTTGAATTTCAAATGGAACAAATGCGTAAGGAGCTGACAAACAATGGTGAAGAGATTGCAAAGCTGAAGGAGTTAGTGGCGGGTGTTGTGAGTCGAATCGAAAAGCTTTTTGGGCCTATGCCTTGATTTGGAATTATCTATGCTCTTTCTTTGTATGACTTATCTTTGTTTTGTAAGACTTATCTTTTTTTTGAAAGACTTATCTTTGTTCTTCACAGTTTTACCAAGTATTACCAGTAGTACTACATAGTTTTACCAAGTATTACCAGTATTACTACATAGTTTTACCAAGTATTACTAGTAATACGAATTTTAAAAACACACAACATAATTTGGGACTATGGCTCTTACTAGTACGAATTCAAATGAGCAAAATACAAAAACACATACCATAGTTTTACCTAATCATAGCAGTACTAGGAATTCAAATACATAACTCATTAATCCAAATAACTAACCACCATAAAAGAAAGAGAAAGTTTTCACTACACATTCTTCCTTGACCTAGTGACTCACTTACTCGGTAGATCCTCCACTCCAGCTCGTTTAACACCCTTCCTTTTGTTAATAGCAATGTCTTCTTCTTGGGAATACTCCACTCCAGTATCTTCGTTTGATGGGTCCGCAGGCGCTTACAATGGAATCCAGTTATAATCTAGTATTACCAACTATTATACTATAATATTACCAAGTATTACAAAGTTTTACCTTCTCTCCTAATTGCTCTTTGACATAAGCTTCCAATGGTGCGACTCTTTTTTCCAACCCATCAACCTTGTCCAAAATTTCCTGCATCTGTCCTCCCATTTCTTCTTTCATCGTGTTCATGAGATCAACCAAGTCATTTATTGTCGGGTTTCCCTGAAAATCAATGGCGGCTGCTGGCTCGTTCACCGCATTCCCAGGTTCTTCTCCTAATCGGGACTGCACATCTTGGTTGTACATCTCTTCAAACGATACGGTATATCCCTCATAAAGACGTTTCTTCCAACTGTCAACAACCACATCATGCCTATCATTATCATCTTCTTCTTCTGTGATTTCAGCCATAAGAGAGATTTCTTCATCGACACCTATTAGGATGCTATCAATGTCCTGTGAACATAAATAATGAAGAAATATTAAAAACACAACCACCTAAAATAATTCATATGCAAAGGATAACTAGTATAACTAACCTTAGTTGTACCAAGTTCATCATTTAATTTCGAAAGAGGAAACCCTTTCATTTCGCTTTTCTTGAACCTTCTCTTGCACATCCTAGGACAACTGATGTCTGCACCTGGAATATCTTCTCGGAATTTATTTCCCAATTCCTGAATTGCCTCAAAAACTAAAAGCTACACAACACACATATATTTAGAGTTAGCTTCAATAATAAGAACTAGTAACAATAACCAATACTTCATATAAATTTTTACTTACCTCCATAGGAATACAGAAACCTGGAATTGGCCATAATGCACCCTCGGTGACGACCCCTCCAAAATGATCCATCGTGTGCGCGATCGATCCTAGCATGTGATCAAATGATAATCTCCCCCAAGGAAACGTCTTGCAGAAGTTCAGATCAGCCACCGCTCTCAGAAAGAACTCATCAACAGGCGTAGCATCTACTCTAGTCTTTGTCTGAGCTATGACAATGCTGGATAAGAAGTAGAGGACCGCCATCTTCAACCTATCTCTCGAACGTTCCATTCCCACAAGCTTTTCTTTCACGTCTTGATGTCTAATAGGCAAAGACGTGAAATGCTTGTTCACAAAGTTCAGACTTCCCGCTTTCCTGTAATCGATAGGATAGTTGCGGCAGTCTAATCCCGAGATCAAGGCATGTTCCTTTATACCGTAGCGGATCGGAACACCATTCACGATGAACTAAGCTTCCTTTTTTTTCTCGATGCAAGCCGTACGAAGAAGGAGCATCCACATTCCCATAACCTTGTGATTTTTGTCCCTTGGCATATGGAAGATGTGTCTGAATTGGGGATGGTTCTCAAACCAGTTTCGCTCAACATTATTCATAGGAGGATCTAAACTCTCTAGCGTTGTCAACGCTTCATGTATATAGCACCTCGTTGACAGCTTAATTTTCTTCTTGTACTCCGCCGGAGGGAAGTACATTCTTAGAGGTTGTAATGCTGTTGGTTCCTCCTCGGAATCCTGCAAAACACAGTTTACAAAACCCCAATAGTTTTACCAAGTATTACCAAGTTCTACCTTTTCACAAATTTTCATGACTAATAGTTCTACCAAGTTCTACCGAGTTTCGGAAAATTTTCAACTAATAGTTATACCTAGTTCTACCTAGTTTAACCAATTTGACCTAGTATTATAACCCGGAAATTTAATCAACTAAACAAATCACGAAACTTCAAACGTTCTCTAGTTTTACACTCCACAATTGAATCCAAATACTTACCATTGATTCGATCAGGTTGCTCATGGTTCGGCTTGAACTTGTTGCCGACTTCGTTCCCGACTCTGTTCTTCCATCGTCTGTATCTCCTTCTTCACTGCGTCTTACTTCCTCACCAATCTCAACCGGCAATCGCTCGCTCTCTCCTCCTTCTTCTCTTACGCAGAACTCGTCCCTCTGTCTTGAGCATTTTCTACCGGAGGTTTTCCTTCTTCCTCAATATTCCGAACACTCTCCATCTTTTTTCTTCCCCACTTTGTCTTCACCATTGTCGCGAAAAGAGAGAATCACAATCGGGTTTTGAATGTTATCAATGAAAAAGATATCAAAAATCGAGTAAGCCGAAAAATGAGAAATTTGAGATTATATCGGTTATGATTTGGAAGATTTTGTGGGATTTGGAAGATTTTGTTGGATTTTGTCGCGAGTAACGAGATATTAGGGGTAAGAGAGTTCAGTTTTGTTTTGTTTTCGGCGATTAGAGAGAATCACGATCGAATGGGTAAGATAGTTATACCTAGTTTGCCGATTTTGAGATTATATCGGTTATGATTTTGGAAGATTTTGGAAGTGGGTGTTTTCGATTTGATTTTGATTTTGTCGCGAGAAAACTCGAGTTCAGTTTGGTTTTCGGATGGGTAGAGATTTCAGGTAGACTAGGTATTAATTGTAATTGTCTGATTTTTGTTAGGGTAATATAGTATTATATTTTGTTTTTGAATTAAAATTAATTGGAAACTAAATTACTTTTAGAAGGGGGAGTTTTCAGATTATGGATTGAGATTTATGCGCTTTTGAGATGAAAACTCTTTATGAACCAACAATGAATTGCGAGACGGACCAGACACAAAAAAGAAAGAAGATTTTTTCATACGTGGCACAAAACTACAAATTAGTAAAAAAAAAACTACAAGTCAACTAATCGATAACCACATATAGGGAAGCAAGAATTGAAAAAGGATTAAAATTTTCTTGTTAATTTTGAGGATCGATGTCGGAGAGGGAAGAACTGCCGTCGACATCGAAGCCCACCGGAGTGGCCACCGCGAGTAGTGGTTATCATCAGAAAGTTGGAAGTTCCGGTGAAGGGAATAGTAGCTCGAGTAGTGATGTTGACCCGAGATTCAAGCGGAACAGCCCTACCGGTTTGATGATTTCCCAATCGCCGTCGATGTCCACCGTATCCCCTGGGTTAGTTCCGGTGATGATTGGGATGTGAATTATTGCTTCTTTTTTTTTTTTTTTTTTTTCTTCTTCTAGGGATATGAATTTTCATGCTCTGGTTTGTTTTCTAGGTTGAGTTTGAGTTTTCTCTATGAGGTCTAAAGAATTGTTCTCGAGTTTGTTCTTGAGTTAATTTATGTTTGTGTGATGCAGAACTGAAAGGCTAACGACAGAAGCCTATCTCAAATCTGTCATGGACAAGTTTCAATACAATAAAGAGAAATATGACACTTTCCTTGAAGTCATGAAGGACTATAATGATCAGAGCCGGTATTGCTCTCTTCTCTCTTCCATTTGGTCTTTTTTCTCACTGCAAGAAATGTATTAATTTTCTAGTGGCCTCATGTTGGTTCTAGAGATGACACCAATGGCATCATAGCAAGAGTAAAAGATTTGTTCAAGGACCATGACGACTTACTTTTGGGGTTTAATATCTTCTTGCCAAGGTGGTACCAAATAACCCTTCCGCCCAAGGATGGGAACCCTATTGAATTTCTCGACAAGGTCGAGGTATGTGTCTAATGTAGTAAACCAGATACCTATTTCTTCATGATCTAAACAGATAACCTGGATTCACCAAGCTTTTTGGGTCTTTTCTCTCCTGTTCCGGTTTAAGATTCATCTACAATTTTTATTTTTTTTGGCGCCCATATCCGAAAATCCTCTTCTTATGACCTGATATTTTTGATCAGGAGCGATTGGTTATTTTAGATAGGCCTTTGCTACTCTCTTTTCATAGGGGGATTTAGTTTTCGACTCGGGGTAACTAGCCGATTTCGTTTTTCTTGCTCTTCTTTGTCTTGACTCTGAATCTGTCTTGCCAATTCAGATGTGTGCTCGGATTTGTTTTCCCGGTTCTTGTTTAAACCCGAAATGTAACAATGTGCAGGGGCCATATGGAATGACATATCAGCAAGCTCAAGCAGTTCAAGCCAATGCCAATATGCAACCTCAAAGCAAGTACCCTCCTTCCTCTGCTGTTCAATCATTTCCATCGGGTCAACCTCAGATCCCCACCTCAGCTCCGGATTCTTCACTACTAGCTCATAGTAGTACCTCAGGTATAACTAGCATCGAGCACTGGTTACTACAGCCTCTAAATGTTGACAAACGAGTTGATGATGGCTATTACTGGCGAAAGTATGGGCAAAAGAAAGTTAAAGGCAACAAGTTTCCTCAAAGATATTACAAGTGCACATATCCAGGATGTCCTGTGAAGAAGAAGGTTGAGAGATCTATTGATGGACAAGTAACGGATATCGTCTACAAAGGTGGTCACAATCACGAACCTCCTGACCGAGGAAAAAAAGGTAGCGCCTCAAATCTAATTGGAAGTTCGATACATAACAATCGCGGGAGTTCTGAATTGGCGGTATCACAGTTTAGCTCCAACAAGACTCGGAGAGAGCAACAGGAAGCAGCAAGTCTAGTTACGGCAATAGGGTACATGTCTGAGGCAAGTGACAGTGAAGAAGTCAATAGTGAAGAAACTGGTGAAGATGAGCCTGAACCCAAGAGAAGGTGAAGTTATAAACTTTGTTGGTGATTGATAATCCCTATTTTTGGTTCTTTAAGTAAAGAGATCATCGAATGTGCAGAATTACAGAAGTTCAGGTTTCGGAACCAGCTGCTGCTACTTCACATAGAACCGTGGGAGAGTCTAGAGTTATTGTCCAAACGATGAGTGAAGTTGATTATTTAGATGATGGATATAGGTGGCGCAAATATGGACAGAAATTTGTTAAAGGGAATCCTTACCCGAGGTAAAAATCATCGATTGGTGTAGCTATTACACTCTTTGAATGGCGGAATCTGTTGAGCAATATAGCTTTATGTCTCCAAAAATTCTTGTTAATATTCTCTTTTTGATCCGTAGGAGATATTTCAAGTGCAAAAAACTGGGATGTGGAGCGAGGAAATATGTAGAGAGATCAGCAACAGATCCAATATCTGTAGTGACAACATATGAAGGAAAACATAACCATGACCTTCCAGTAGCTACATCAAGCAGCCATGATAGTGTCATCGCAGAGAATAGTGCGAACTTTGTAAGTTCTCCACCAATGTCCTCAAAGAATCTGCAAGACGCTGAATTAAGCATTGGCTTCCCATGGTCTCAGAGCTTGTTTGTAGATGAAGCATTTACTGATACAAGTGATTTCTTTGGGCCTCTAAGCACATGTGTTACATTTTCCGCCTCTAAAGATTATGATGTCGTAATCAGATATGGAAGAGGAGATATAAGCAATGATGATTTCATTAGCCATCTTCATGCTTCCCTCTGCCGGAGAGGGATTTCTGTCTATGAAGAATTTAATGAAGTGGATGCAGTTCCAAAATGTAGGGTTTTGATCATATTATTAACAAGCACATATGTCCCTTCGAACCTCTTAAACATTCTTAAACACCAACATACAGAGGATCAAGTGGTTTATCCGATCTTTTACAGACTATCACCATATGATTTTGTCTGTAACAGCATGAATTATGCGAGATTTTTTCTCCAAGACGAGCCAAAAAGGTGGCAGGCTGCTTTGAAGGAAATAACTCAGATGTCTGGCTACACATTGACAGATAAGTACGTGGTCCCTGGGTTCTAAATGTAGAAAGTCTATGATTTGGGAGAATCGGATGGATTTTTTTGTTTGGCATAAGAAGGCTATAGAACTTTAATATACTATCGTTCTCTACTTTATTTGGCTACACATTGACATTATCCTTGATGTTTGTCTTGTCTACTTTATTCTTAAAATTTTGCAGGTCCGAATCTGAACTTATAGATGAAATTGTAAGAGATGCTTTGAAGGTGCTATGTTCTGGTGATAAGGTGAACATGATTGGGATGGATATGCAAGTAGAGAAAATTTTGTCACTGCTATGCACTGAGTCCCTTGATGTTCGCAGCATTGGTATATGGGGTACGGTTGGTATAGGAAAAACAATCATTGCTGAAGAGATCTTTCGCAGAATCTCTGTCCAATATGAGACTTGTGTTTTCCTTAAGGACCTTCACAAAGAAGTTGAAGTAAAAGGTCACGATGCTGTGAGAGAGGATTTTTTGTCTAAAGTTTTAGAGGTAGAACCTCATGTTATTCGGATATCCGACATTAAAACTAGTTTCTTGAAGAGTCGGCTTCAGCGTAAAAGGGTCCTCATTATTCTTGACGATGTGAATGATTATAGAGATGTGGAAACCTTTTTGGGGAAGCTTAACTATTTTGGTCCAGGAAGCAGAATAATCATGACCTCTAGAAATAAACGTATTTACGTACTATGTAAAATCGATCATGTCTATGAGGTCAAGCCATTAGATATTCCTAACTCTCTACTACTACTCAATCGCGGGACATTTCAGATTGCTTTGTCACCTGAGGTTTACAGGACATTGTCACTTGAGCTGGTCAAATTTTCAAATGGAAATCCCCAGGTTCTTCAGTTCTTGAGCAGTATTGATAGAGAATGGAATAGGTTATCACAAGAAGTGAAGACAACATCTCCCATTTACATTCCAGGTATATTTGAAAGGAGCTGTTGTGGGCTTGATGACAACGAGAGGAGTATATTTTTGGACATTGCATGTTTCTTTAATAGGATGGATAAAGACAATGTCGCAATGTTGCTGGATGCTTGTGGTTTCTCCGCACACGTCGGATTTAGAGGCCTTGTTGACAAATCACTGTTAACAATATCTCAACACAACTTGGTGGACATGGTCAGTTTTATCCAGGCAACTGGTCGAGAAATTGTTCGCCAAGAATCAGCTGATAGGCCAGGAGACCGCAGCAGGTTGTGGAAGGCCAAAGATATCAGAGATGTATTCATAAATGACACTGTAAGTCAATAGAACAATCTTTGGTCTCTTAGTCTTGCAAGTTTGTTCCATCTAAATTAGTTTTGGAGGCTGACTTATTTTCTCTTTGTTTTCAGGGCACGTCAGCTATTGAAGGCATTTTCCTAGACATGTTGAATCTTAAATTTGATGCCAATCCCAATGTGTTCGAGAAAATGTGTAACCTTAGACTGTTGAAATTGTATTGCTCCAAACTGGAAGAGAAGCATGGAGTATCTTTTCCTCAAGGTCTTGAATATTTGCCAAGCAAGCTACGGCTTCTCCATTGGGAATATTATCCTTTAAGCTCCTTGCCTAAAAGTTTTAATCCAGGGAACCTTGTGGAGCTTAACTTGCCAAGTAGCTGTGCAAAGAAACTTTGGAAAGGAAAAAAGGCAATGTTCAAGATTCTGTACTACCAATTCAGTCAAAATATAGTAACCCATTAAGTGTTGCTGATTCTTTCTCTCTTTTGCAGAGTCTGGAAAAGCTTAAAAGGATGAGACTTAGCTACTCCTACCAGTTAACTAAAATCCCAAGACTTTCAAGTGCGCCAAATCTTGAGCTTCTTGATCTTGAAGGTTGTAACAGCTTGTTGAGCATTAGCCAGTCCATCTCTTATCTCACGAAGCTTGTTTTTCTAAATCTAAAGGACTGCTCAAAGCTGGAGAGTATTCCATCTATGCATAGTTTAGAATCTCTTGGAGTTCTTAATCTTTCTGGCTGCATAAAGATAGAGAATTTCCCGGATATCTCACCAAATGTGAAAGAAATTTACATGGGTGGGACTATGATACAAGAAATCCCGTCATCCATTAAGAACCTGATATTGCTTGAAAAACTGGACCTGGAAAACAGCAGACATCTCAAGAATCTTCCAACAAGCATCTGCAAGTTGAAGCATCTTGAAACTCTAAATCTGTCAGGCTGTACAAGCCTGGAGCGGTTTCCAGACTTCTCGAGAAGGATGAAATGCTTAAAGTTTTTGGATTTAAGCAGGACAGCCATTAAAGAGCTACCCTCTTCCATATCGTTTCTGACTGCTCTTGAAGAACTGAGATTCGTAGATTCCAGGAGCCTCGTAAAATTGCCAATTGTAACCAATCCCAATGCCAATTTTACTGAGTTGATGCCTTCAGAGTCGAATAAGATTGAGAATTTAGGTACTCCGGCAGATAAGGAAGTCGTTGTTGGTGGTACGGTAGAGAATAGGCGTGGTATTGAACGAGCACCAACCATTTTGGTGAAGTCGAGGTCGAGTGGGTATTTTGTTTCAAAAGAAGATCTTTCCGGTTCGACTTCTTCGTTGATGACTCGCTCTTTGGAGTTCCCGGATCGTACTAGTTTTCGAACCGGAGGAGTAGAAGGAGAAATGGATCGGATTTATCGGTCTCTTGGGGTTTCTGCTCCTGACGATTCGGCGATTTCTTTTGATGCTTCTTCTTCAGATGTTATTAATAGGTTTAAGTCTCGTGACCTTGATAATCACAAGGTTCATGCTCAGGATTTGAGTGAAGCAGGTCCTAGTGTTGTTGTTGTTGCTTCTAATTCATTGAATCCGGACAATACTGAGTTGACGCATTCCGAGTCGAGGGATATTGGGAATTTTACTGAGTTGATGCCTTCCGAGTCAAATAATATTGAGAATTTAGGTACTCCGGCAGATAAAGAAATAGTTGTTGGTTGTACGATAGAGAATAGGCGTGGTATTGAACGAACACCGACTATTTTGGTGAAGTCGAGAGGGTATCTTTTCTCCAATGATGTTGTGGCTTTTGGTAGTGATATTCGTGATCTTTACACGTTGGGCCGTAAGTTAGGACAAGGCCAGTTCGGGACAATGTATTTGTGTACTGAGGTTGCCACGGGTGTTGATTATGCTTGTAAGTCTATACCCAAGAGGAAATTGATATCTAAAGAAGATGTTGAGGATGTTAGGAGGGAGATTCAGATAATGCACCATTTAGCTGGTCACAAGAACATTGTTACTATTAAAGGAGCTTATGAGGACCCTTTGTATGTTCACATTGTTATGGAGCTTTGTGCTGGTGGTGACTTGTTTGATAGGATTATTCAGAGAGGGCATTACAGCGAGAGGAAAGCTGCCGAGTTGACTAAGATCATTGTCGGTGTTGTTGAGGCGTGTCATTCGCTTGGTGTTATGCATAGAGACTTAAAACCTGAGAATTTCTTGTTGGTTAATAAGGATGATGATTTCTCTCTTAAGGCCATTGATTTTGGTCTGTCCGTTTTCTTCAAACCAGGTAATTTGGTATCTAGTTTAGTGTCGTAGCATCTTAGGAAAATCGTAGAGCCTGATTTGGTTGTAAAAAATTCGATATTACAACTATGGGTTTTGCATTATTTGTGG
Source organism: Turritis glabra (assembly GCA_900406565.1). Lineage (NCBI taxonomy): Eukaryota > Viridiplantae > Streptophyta > Magnoliopsida > Brassicales > Brassicaceae > Turritis > Turritis glabra. The sequence goes on along the minus strand of OVBN01000243.1, from coordinate 3,336,738 downwards.
TTACATCCGGGAGCTTCTCTTTGTTCTGCATCTATTCAAGTACTATGATGTGTATTGTGGTATAGAAACACTTGAGCATATATACAAACATTTTTGGGTTTCTATTCACTGAAAGAGTATGGAATTGTAAATGCTGCAACTTTGCAGCTTAAATGACCGTACTTGATCTCTAGAGTGCTTCTTATGTTTTGCCTAATGTATTTTTTGTACTCTAATCTCAGGCCAAATATTCAAAGATGTTGTTGGAAGTCCGTACTATGTTGCTCCTGAGGTTCTTCTCAAACATTATGGTCCAGCAGCTGATGTGTGGACTGCTGGTGTTATACTCTACATTTTACTCAGTGGTGTCCCACCTTTCTGGGCAGGTATGCGCGATGGCATATAGCCGCTTCGATACGTTCTTTTAGTGCCATCGACAAGATTTACTGAAGTTTTGGTTTTGTGTTTTTTTGGAATCAGAAACACAGCAAGGAATATTTGATGCTGTTTTGAAGGGATATATTGACTTTGAGTCAGACCCGTGGCCCGTCATATCCGACAGTGCTAAAGATCTGATCCGGAAAATGTTATGCTCCAGTCCCTCTGAACGCTTGACTGCTCATGAAGTCTTGCGTACGTGATCATTTACACTTAAAGAAACGGTTACTTTTTGGCAACCACACAACATTAGACTATATCTCTTGTATCTTTTTTTTTGTTTTCAGGCCATCCATGGATATGTGAGAACGGAGTTGGACCAGATAGAGCACTTGATCCGGCTGTTTTGTCTCGTCTCAAACAGTTTTCTGCAATGAATAAATTAAAGAAGATGGCTCTAAAGGTCAGTTTATAGTTATACTCTATTTTCTAGTGTCTCTGCATCACATTCGTTTGAGATAAGTTTACTCATAATACTTATTATGGATCAGGTGATAGCTGAGAGCCTCTCAGAAGAAGAGATTGCGGGTTTAAGAGCAATATTTGAGGCAATGGATACTGATAACAGCGGTGCAATCACTTTTGATGAACTCAAAGCTGGCTTGTTAAGATATGGTTCAACCTTGAAAGACACTGAGATCCGAGATCTTATGGAAGCGGTAAAAATGCATGCTTTTGAGAAATATACTATTTCATTTCGCTATATTGATGACAGTAACCTTATTCTGTGTTGTATCTTAGGCTGATGTGGACAACAGTGGTACAATAGATTACAGCGAGTTTATTGCAGCGACTATCCATCTGAATAAACTAAAGAGAGAAGAGCATCTTGTCTCTGCATTTCAGTACTTTGACAAAGATGGAAGTGGTTACATCACCATTGATGAGCTGCAACAATCGTGCATTGAACATGGGATGACCGATGTTTTTTTTGAAGACGTAATCAAAGAAGTAGATCAAGACAACGTAAGCTTTGCCTCTTGACAAGATTCTTCCACTCTTCACCATTGGTATTTGCTGATAATGTTTCGGTTTTTGTTTCTTACAGGATGGACGGATTGATTATGAAGAATTTGTTGCGATGATGCAAAAGGGAAATGCTGGTGTCGGGAGAAGAACAATGAAAAATAGCCTAAACATCAGCATGAGAGATGTGTAGGCACATACACATACACACAACGTTTTTAAACCGCTTGCTCGGTAAGGCTGCAAATGTTTCCGTGGAATCAACATTTGCAATATTTAATCACGGAGGAGGAAGCGAAACCAGATTCTTGGCTGCAGTGAACCAGCTAAATCGTTGAAGGTTCGAGTTTAAAATGTTAAAAACTACTGTATGATTAAAAAAATGGTGGATGAACAAAAGTGTTTCTTTCTGTTTCATCAGTAGCTGTGAGGACTATTTCCATTTTCTCTGTTTTGTTTGTTTGTTTGTAACAATTGTTCAAGTTAGTGAGCTTTGTTTCATCTCCATCGCTGAAAGCTTTGACCCTCTTTGGGTTTTTGAAAGATCAATCATCTTCCAATAGAGTACAAGTATGATCAAAGTTGTGTGACAAAATCTTCCACCTTTTTTTCTTCTTCTTACAAGTTTATGTCAACTAATATCTTTCTCTAGTTACTGCTGAATACGTAAGTACACAAACATATACATATATGAACCGTATTATTGAATATATTATACACATAATACATGTATATTTATTTATGTATGAAAAGAGCAATAAATTATGTAAAATGTGGAATATGATGATCGCTAATATGTCTCAATCATGTAATCAAAGTGATGTCTTGGAACCAAACTTAAGGTTGTTCGAAACAATCAATCATGCATTGGTCCCAATATGGTAGATTGGAAAATGACGGGGAAACCATGTGCTCCCACTTATTTATATCTAAGGGATTATTATAGAAATAGGCATTTGTTGGATTGGAAATTAGAAATTAGGAACTTTTGTAATGGTTTACAGAATTAGGCATTTCTGATTTTTTTGTTATGACAATTTTGCCCTTGATTTTATTAAGAGAGTGGAGATTGAACTCATTTTTCTAACGACGAAAGTGAATACCAATAACTACAGATCGATTATGTGGCTAGGATTTGTTGTTGTTGGGATGAGTGGACAAGATTAATTTTTATTTACAAGGGATGTATTTAAGGTATAAAGTTGTGTACAATTGTAGAGTTTTGAAACTGTGAAACAAGGTAAGAAAAGAAGAACATCATTGGAGAAAGCTGATTGATGTCCCAATATTACAAAGTTTACCGCTTTTGGAGAAACGACAACTGGTTTGATTTATTAGACACAACCGAGTCGTTATTAGTATTTGGTTCATGTAATGAATTCATTTTTAGTTACAATCAAATGGATACTCATACTAGGCTTTACAGACAAATAAGTCGAAAGTGCGCATGCACCAATCCTACTACGTGAAATGAATAGTAATTATAAGGAAGTGTTATTTGATTTTCTAGATTGCATGTGTGTATATAATGTAACAAACAATCGATTAGTAAAACTATACCCAAAGCGAATTACAAAGATCAACTCAAGGGAATCACATAAATGTGCATTCAAGAAAGGAAACTAAACCCTAAGGTCTAGAAGACGGGAGAACCCAATTAGATGAGATAAAATGCAAGCTGATGAAAGCTAAGGACTATAAAATAAAGAACTGAAGTGCAGAACGTGATCCAAAACTGGAAATTAAATTGAACAATCAATGAGCTAACAAGGGCTATTAGAGCAATCAACACAAGAGAATGCAACAAGGTAAAGAAGGAAAACTAATCTTTACAACAAAGGGAAACCAAGTGGGGACAATAAAACACAGAAACTGAATATTGAAGGGAACAATGCACAAACATTGAATAATGTAACGGCCAATGAATTAGTGAAACTAAACCCTAAAGCCAGTTACAAGTATCAACCCAAGGGAATTACATAAAAGCCTATTGAAGAAAGGAAACTAAATCCCAAGGTCTAGAAGACGAGAGAACCCAATGGACATGATAAAACAAAAGCCAAAGAGATCAAGTTTCATGACAGAAAGAAGAAGTAACACACCGAATTCAACACACAATGAAGAAAGAACATCACACCAGGAGAGAGGATGCTTCCATTCATCATCCATTGGAGGAATTCATCAAACCAGAGAAAGCATTACTTAAATCTGCATTCCATGAACCAAGCAAAAAGTCATGACTGAAATAAATTACAAATTTAACGAAACAATGTGTTTTAGATTTAGTGAATCAAGCTTCAAGTCTTAGCAATGATTGAGGAACATGAGCAGATTTCATTATAGAAAAACAAACATCAAGAACTTAACCTAACGTAGTCTATAAACTCTATATACAAAAATCCATCACATCTATAAATAAAGCAAGAATCCAGTAGAAATGTATGGTCCTTTTGTTCATAATCAGAAACCATGCGGCGTGAGCTATATCGATGGAAGAGTTAGCATGAGTTGGGTACTTGTAATCGAAGAACACATCAAACAGACAAATCGACACTGAAATCATTTCGTGATCAAAGATTTTACCTGGATTGTAGCAGAAGTCGGAATCAGTATCTTCCGCGTGCCCAAATCAACCTCAATTTCACTTCTCAAATATCTGGATCGAAATCGTAGATTCGAGGTCGTAGTGAATCATACCTTCAAAATTTTTGGTGAGGAGAGAGAGAGAGAACAGAGTCTGAGGCAAGAGAAAGAGAACCGATCGTGTGAGAAGATGAGGATAAAATCGTCTTTCCCTTATATTAAGAATGCCCCACCATGAAGACCGAACAATCAGTCCTGAATTGACAATGCTTTTGCGAAATAATACCTATATATGTAATTGATTCTTATATCTATGCATATATTCTCTTCACAGCACATGCAGTTGAGTTATTTATGAGGCATTTTATTAGTATTTCGAAAAATGGTGAGATACATGGATTCATTCGTGGTTGATATTTAATCATTTTTTCTTTTCTGTCAAATATCATTTTATTATTCCGCGAGTTTAATAACAACCTTGTTGTTTTTTTATTTATTTATTTTAATTCTGATGTTTCTAAGTTAAGACTCTTTTGTTTAAGGATTATTATCATTTTCTTTGGAAAGAAAGTAACCAGGTCATTCATATACTATTATGTATATTTTTAAAAATATAGGTTTAGAATTTCACTACTCAAAACATTTTTAATTAGAATAGCTATTGAGTTGTGACAATAATACATGGATTATGTTTAACAATTATACGGAATTGAGTTGTAAAATAACTGAAGTTTTTAGTAATGGGGACTATTATACCAAGCATGCTCTCTCGATATAAGCAAGTCCGGCCCAGAGGACAACCCACTGAAACCATCGATTCATACCTAAATTTTGAGAGTCTTTGTAGTTAAAACTTTGTTAATTTCATATATGTTTATACAATAAATCTGTTTTGTAGGTATTTTTAAAAAAAAATTGTGGGCTTTTATATACAAACTAAAATCTAAACACTATAGTAAATGATAAAAAGTAACTTTCCAGTTTTTTTCTTTGACAGGTACCTTTTCTACACGTAAGTGAGTCAATTTGGTTTTCTTTTTTTTTGGTAAGGGAGGGGGACAATGTCCCCATAATTTATTAAGAAAAAATTACAAACGTACGCGTCGCAAAAACGCAGTCCCTCTAGCATCCTCAACCAAAACGGGATGGATACAATCCGGACACGACTCTAATAAATGAAAACCAAGCGATAATGGAAAGGCATAGTTGGCTAATCTATCGGCTAGACGATTAGCTTCCCTATAAACATGTGAAATGTGGACTTCCCAGTCCTTCAAGCCATAGCACAAGCGTACTAGGAAAGACAAAGGATGAGTCTCGCTTATCCCTGTCTTTAAAAAACCAACCACCAACTCCGAATCCACCTCAAGTTCTATCCGAGGTATCCTCCGTTCCCATGCCAAGTAGAGACCGTAGTACACGCCCCATAACTCAGCCAGCAGAGCAGAGCATAAACCGATATTGAAGGAGAAGCCTTGAATCCATCCTCCTTCACCATCCCGTAAAACGCCACCTGCTGTCGCTAACCCCGGATTGCCTTGAGATGCTCCATCTGTATTCAATTTGACCCAGCCAGCACGCGGAGCTTCCCAAGCAATAAGCCGATCCACCCTCGTTACCACGCCCGATCCACGAAGGCTTTGAGTATTCACGCGGTTCACCTCTAGCGCGAGATCTTTCACAAAACGCACTCTGTCCCGCCATTTCCCATTCTCTCCAAACACATTTCCACACCGCCATTTCCAGCCCCACCAAGATACCATGCCAAAGAGAATAGCCCATGGAACATTCTCACATATTCCATCCTCCCCTAGATTCCCATACAACCATTCAAGTAAGGACTGAGTAAAAAACAACTGTCTTTTACTGCGAGGTACAATTCGGTTTTCTTACTAGTGAGAATTATAGTTTTAAAAATTAATTGTTAGTATTGTTTTTGAATTTATTGTTTTTTTCCTTTCGTCTTTGTCAAATTAGTAAAAAAGAGCTACAAATCCGATGATAATTTAAACTCCAATTTTAAAATGGATCGATCATAAGCTTGATTAAACTAAGAGACAAACACTTTCATCAAATCCAGCGTCCTGGCTTTGCTTTGTGTTAAAAATATTGTCAAACCATAAAGTCATATTTTATAACCACGAACACTTGTTGTACGGATCGTTTTGGCTTTGGTTTGGTTTAGGTTAGAATTTAGAAACCTCTAATGTAGGGTTTTGATCATATTATTAACAAGTGCATATGTCCCTTCGAACCTCTTAAATATTCTTAAACACCAACATACAGAGGATCGAGTGGTTTATCCGATCTTTTACAGACTATCACCATATGATTTTGTCTGTAACAGCATGAATTATGCGAGATTTTTTCTCCAAGACGAGCCAAAAAGGTGGCAGGCTGCTTTGAAGGAAATAACTCAGATGTCTGGCTACACATTGACAGATAAGTACGTGGTCCCTGGGTTCTAAATGTAGAAAGTCTATGATTTGGGAGAATCGGATGGATTTTTTTGTTTGGCATAAGAAGGCTATAGAACTTTAATATACTATCGTTCTCTACTTTATTTGGCTACACATTGACAAATAAGTACGTGATCCCTGATGTTTGTCTCGTCTACTTTATTCTTAAAATTTTGCAGGTCCGAATCTGAACTTATAGATGAAATTGTAAGAGATGCTTTGAAGGTGCTATGTTCTGGTGATAAGGTGAACATGATTGGGATGGATATGCAAGTAGAGGAGATTTTGTCACTGCTATGCACTGAGTCCCTTGATGTTCGCAGCATTGGTATATGGGGTACGGTTGGTATAGGAAAAACAATCATTGCTGAAGAGATCTTTCGCAGAATCTCTGTCCAATATGAGACTTGTGTTTTCCTTAAGGACCTTCACAAAGAAGTTGAAGTAAAAGGTCACGATGCTGTGAGAGAGGATTTTTTGTCTAAAGTTTTAGAGGTAGAACCTCATGTTATTCGGATATCCGACATTAAAACTAGTTTCTTGAAGAGTCGGCTTCAGCGTAAAAGGGTCCTCATTATTCTTGACGATGTGAATGATTATAGAGATGTGGAAACCTTTTTGGGGAAGCTTAACTATTTTGGTCCAGGAAGCAGAATAATCATGACCTCTAGAAATAAACGTATTTACGTACTATGTAAAATCGATCATGTCTATGAGCAGTGCCGTGCTTAGGCTTATAGGGGCTTAAGGCGAATTTAAAAAATAGAGGTCTTTCCAATTAATTTTTTTACAAAAAAAATGTAATATAATTTTGAAACGACATAAACTATTCAAAACAAAACATTAATTTCAAATGACTAAGAAATTGATGGTAGAAAAAAAAACGTCGATAATTAACGCTAACACCGATAATCAGTATGGAAGTCGGTAAACAAATAGCAAAAATACTTTAGAAGACGATATCCAACTTAGAACTAAATGAGATTTTCAATTTTTTTTTCTTGTAAAACTCAATCTAAATAGGTTATTTTACTTATTGAAATCCTTTTTTTATTTGGAATTTTGATAACGTTTTCGGTTTGAGATTTCATTTTCTTTTTCAGTATTTTTATTTCCTTTTTGTTTGTCAGTTCTCGATTTTCTTTTATAAAAGTCTAATTAAAAAAAATAATGAAAGTGACAATGAATCGAATCTGGGTTAATAAAGCATACTTTCAAAATTTAAGGGCTCTAAAAATTATATATATTACAGAGACTTGAGGCAAATGCCTTTTTCATAACCCATTAGGCACGGCTCTGTCTATGAGGTCAAGCCATTAGATATTCCTAACTCTCTACTACTTCTCAATCGTGGGACATTTCAGATTGCTTTGTCACCTTAGGTTTACAGGACATTGTCACTTGAGCTGGTCAAATTTTCAAATGGAAATTCCCAGGTTCTTCAGTTCTTGAGCAGTATTGATAGAGAATGGAATAGGTTATCACAAGAAGTGAAGACAACATCTCCCATTTACATTCCAGGTATATTTGAAAGGGGCTGTTGTGGGCTTGATGACAACGAGAGGAGTATATTTTTGGACATCGCATGTTTCTTTAATAGGATGGATAAAGACAATGTCGCAATGTTGCTGGATGGTTGTGGTTTCTCCGCACATGTCGGATTTAGAGGCCTTGTTGACAAATCACTGTTAACAATATCTCAACACAACTTGGTGGACATGGTCAGTGCCGTGCTTAGGCTTATAGGGGCTTAAGGCGAATTTAAAAAATAGGGGTCTTTCCAATAACTTTTTTTACAAAAAAATGTAATATAATTTTGAAACGACATAAATTATTCAAAACAAAACAATAATTTCAAATGACTAAGAAATTGATGGTAGAAAAAAAAACGTCGATAACGCTAACACCGATAATAAGTATGGAAGTCGGTAAACAAATATCAAAAATATTTTAGAAGACGATATCCAGCTTAGAACTAAATAAGATTTTCAATTTTTTTTTCTTGTAAAACTCAATCTAAATAGGTTATTTTACTTATTGAAATTTTTTTTTATTTGGAATTTTGATATCGTTTTCGGTTTGAGATTTTATTTTCTTTTTTAGTATTTTTTTTTCCTTTTTGTTTGTCAGTTCTCGATTTTCTTTTATAAAAGTCTAATTAAAAAAAATAATAAAAGTGACAATAAATCGAATCTGGGTTAATAAAGCATACTTTCAAAATTTAAGAGTCCTAAAAATTATATATATTACAGAGACCTGAGGCAAATGCCTTTTTCATAACCCATTAGGCACGGCTCTGGACATGGTCAGTTTTATCCAGGTAACTGGTCGAGAAATTGTTCGCCAAGAATCAGCTGATAGGCCAGGAGACCGCAGCAGGTTGTGGAAGGCCGAAGATATCAGAGATGTATTTATAAATGACACTGTAAGTCATTAGAACAATCTTTGGTCTCTTAGTCTTTCAAGTTTGTTCCATCTAAATTATTTTTGGAGGCTGACTTATTTTCTCTTTGTTTTCAGGGCACATCAGCTATTGAGGGCATTTTCCTAGACATGTTGAATCTTAAATTTGATGCCAATCCCAATGTGTTTGAGAAAATGTGTAACCTTAGACTGTTGAAATTGTATTGCTCCAAAGTGGAAGAGAAGCATGGAGTATCTTTTCCTCAAGGTCTTGAATATTTGCCAAGCAAGCTAAGGCTTCTCCATTGGGAATATTATTCTTTAAGCTCCTTGCCGAAAAGTTTTAATACAGAGAACCTTGTGGAGCTTAACTTGCCAAGTAGCTGTGCAAAGAAACTTTGGAAAGGAAAAAAGGCAATGTTCAAGATTCTGTACTACCAATTCAGTCAAAATATAGTAACCCATGAAATGTTGTTGCTGATTCTTTCTCTCTTTTGCAGAGTCTGGAAAAGCTTAAAAGGATGAGACTTAGCTATTCCCACCAGTTAACTAAAATCCCAAGACTTTCAAGTGCGCCAAATCTTGAGCTTCTTGATCTTGAAGGTTGTAACAGCTTGTTGAGCATTAGCCAGTCCATCTCTTATCTCACGAAGCTTGTTTTTCTAAATTTAAAGGACTGCTCAAAGCTGGAGAGTATTCCATCTATGCATAGTTTAGAATCTCTTGAAGTTCTTAATTTTTCTGGCTGCATAAAGCTAGAGAATTTCCCGGAGATCTCACCAAATGTGAAAGAAATTTACATGGGTGGGACTATGATACAAGAAATCCCGTCATCCATTAAGAACCTGGTATTGCTTGAAAAACTGGACCTGGAAAACAGCAGACATCTCAAGAATCTTCCAACAAGCATCTGCAAGTTGAAGCATCTTGAAACTCTAAATCTGTCAGGCTGTACAAGCCTGGAGCGCTTTCCAAACTTATCGAGAAGGATGAAATGCTTAAGGTTTTTGGATTTAAGCAGGACAGCCATTAAAGAATTAACCTCCTCCATATCGTATCTGACTGCTCTTGAAGAACTGAGATTCGTAGACTACAGGAGCCTCGTAAAATTTCCTACTGTAACCAATCCCAATTTTACTGAGTTGATACCTTCTGAGTCGAATAAGATTGAGAATTTAGGTACTCCGGCAGATAAGGAAGTTGTTGTTGATGGTACGGTAGAGAATAGGCGTGGTATTGAACGAACACCAACTATTTTGGGGAAGTCGAGAGGGTATATGGGGTAAGACCATCACTACTTAAGCTCCTTCCGGCAATGAAACGACCTCCTAATTTTCGAGGATCATCTTGGGATTTTCATACGCATTTCGCTCCAAGTGAAACAGTTAAGCGGCCGAGTTCCTCTTCTTCTTCTTCCGAGAATGGCTGTGATGAAGAGGAAGCCAGGGAAGAGGAAGTGGAAACGGAAGAGACGGGAGCTATGTTTATCCAGTTGGGGGATACGGAGGCATGCTCATTCACTACAAACGAGGGTGACTCCTCAAGGACAGTATCCAATATGTCGCCAATTTATGCCTCCGAAGGATCTATCATCACGTCTTGGCAGAAGGGTCAACTTCTGGGACGAGGATCATTTGGCTCTGTTTATGAAGGCATTTCAGGGTAAGTCTTACTGGTTGCTAATGTTTGTTGTGTAGGAGCAAAATTTGCAACACTACGAAAGATGATTGAAATATACGAAATCATAAACTATAAAAATAACAAGTGGAGGTGAGTTAAGAAACTCTTTCCTTAACTCTTTAAATCACCCGTAGTGCGACGGGAATCTGAGATTCAAGAGTCCCAAGATACAACCACACTAATCGAATTCGCAAGCACTCGAAAAACGATTCTATACGAACAACAACTCTACGATACTCTCAAAAAACATACTCAAAAAACTTAGAGATTTGTTGGAAATTTTTGATATGATACCTCGTATATAAACGTGTGTTTGTTGCTCTCTTTCTTTCAACTCAACAATAACAACGTTTATAGAAGAAGAATTTTTGTTGCTTTGAAACAATTCCACAACAAATTGTAAACAAATCATGAGTGGGTGAGTGAGTGATTAAAATCTCCACCATTCCATGGTTTTAGGCTTTGCCCACCCCACCATTTCTCTTCACCATTTCTTATTTTACTAAGCCAATTTGGCTTTAGTGAAAATAAGTCCAACAATCCCCCACATGAATAGAAATGACACTAAACATATGAAGATTCGACAAACTTAAACAGACTAAACAAGACTTGACTAGACTAAACACAACTTTGACTAGACTAGACAGACTTTCGAGAGTATACCAAAATGTTACTGTATCTGAAAGGTAGCGTTTTTCAGCTTTGAACCAATCATTTTTAATATATATCGGATTTACTCGGTCAGGAGGTGAACATGATGTCTTGAACCACCCGAACTTTGATGTAAATCGAGACAACATGTATTATGCAACAACATTTTCTCGTAGAACTTTAGTTCTCTATTGTGTTCATTTTGGCCTTGAACATTCTTGGTTATTCATGAGTGAACTTGGAGAATATAACCTTTCTTTCATTCTCCTAGAAACGGCCCCATTTCACACTCATTGATGGTGGTCTCGGTGACCTCAACGGCCATGTTTACGCTTGTCATGTCGGTGACCCACATCCCCTTAGAAGTCTCAACATTGCAATACACGTTGTACAACTGATCAGAAAGACGGCTTTGAATGTAGCCTTTGCAAAGAAAATCACCATGTTCCCAAGCGTGTACGCTTGCAAGCGCACGATAATCAGTGTTATCCGCTGAAAGAATTGGTTTTTCCTCACGTGTGTATTGGCTCAGCTTCAACGTTGTAAGATAGAAAACATCTTCTTTTGCCACATCTTAAACGCATTTCCGTCGAACTTGTCGGGAAGAAGACCAATTGAGTTGGTAGCTGGAATTTGTACCGTTTGAAACGGATCCGGAACCGCGGTGATCATGGGTTCAGGGACCGCTACTTTCACCGGAGAAAGAGTTCCAAACTGAATTTCGGTTTCAGCGTCATTGATGGTGGTTTCGGTGACCTCAACGTCCATGTTTACGCTTGTCATGTCTTGTATCTTGTATATAAACGTAAAAACTTGATCAGAACCGTTATTTAAAAGTCGTGAAATAACTTTGATCAAGCAAATAAACAACACTTTTGATTCGATTATTATTTGCAAATAAATAAAACAGAAACCAAGCTCATATGTTTCGCAAAACTAGACTGATTCACGTTTGTAAATATTATTTCAATTTGCCAAAAGATAAGTCGTAAAACACCTAAATCTCGAAATACTAGAATTGTTGTACACGACAACAATTCAAACTAGACCACTTTTTATGAGATTGTAGGTTCACGTTTAAGTGTTGTGAGACATGAAGTCTCGAACCGTGAGTGCTTAACACTTCACCAAATAACTTTTGATTATTTTTATCAAACAAGTTATCTTGCAACAAAGTAATGATACTGGCACTAAACAAATGCAATTTTTGACTCCACTTGTTGGTCAAAAAAAGTTGCAGGTTTAGTGGTTTACTTTAATCACGTTTTATGGCATCACAATTCTCAACCATTATCCAACCAAAATTTTATGCAAAAGAAAAAACAAAACTGCAGGTTTTGTCTAAGAATCGCAATTCAAAGATTGATATCAGTTTTCGATTTGTATATCAAAAAACAGCAAACTGCAGGTCCACTTAATGAATTTTTTTTTTTTTTTTTTTTTTTTAGTTATGAAAGAAAATAAACTATTCTTTCTGCATCACCAACTCTCATGAGTGGAAAAATACATCAATTCCTTATCAAAGCAATTCACTAGACCATACACGTTTGCACCAAAAAAAGCAATAAGTTTTGATAACAACAATCAATCCATTTGTTATTGTTTATATTATCAACTCTTGTTGAATATTGCAAAAATCAAAACCAAAGGTAATGACTCAATGAATTAAATATTGCTTATTCTTTCTCACGTTATAGAAACGAGACGGCATGTTTTAGCGAAACTAAGACTGCATGTTTTAACGAGACTGCATGTTTAATTACTCAATGAATTCTCATAGTTAATTTTAACAAAAAACTGCAGATTAAACTTGATGCAAGTTTCTCAATAAACCAACGAATCTTTAATAAGACTTCGAATGGTATGTCTTTGTTCGCAAACAAATAACAACTCCGAGGCTCGCAAGCTCTGTCAAAATGAGTTTCAAGTTTAACCAATCGCAATTGGTAGACAAAATTTGAGACTTGTAAAACACTCACAAGCTCTTGTTATGTTTATGAAATCTCAATATCAAACCGTTAGATGTTTATATAACAACAACGGATTTAAAGAGTTAAGAATGTAGGAGCAAAATTTGCAACACTACGAAAGATGATTGAAATATACGAAATCATAAACTATAAAAATAACAAGTGAGGTGAGTTAAGAAACTCTTTCCTTAACTCTTTAAATCACCCGTAGTGCGACGGAAATCTGAGATTCAAGAGTCCCAAGATACAACCACACTAATCGAATTCGCAAGCACTCGAAAAACGATTCTATACGAACAACAACTCTACGATACTCTCAAAAAACATACTCAAAAAACTTAGAGATTTGTTGGAAATTTTTGATATGATATCTTGTATATAAACGTGTGTTTGTTGCTCTTTCTTTCAACTCAACAATAACAACGTTTATAGAAGAAGGATTTTTGTTGCTTTGAAACAATTCCACAACAAATTGTAAACAAATCATGAGTGGGTGAGTGAGTGATTAAAATCTCCACCATTCCATGGTTTTAGGCTTTGCCCACCCCACCATTTCTCTTCACCATTTCTTATTTTACTAAGCCAATTTGGCTTTAGTGAAAATAAGTCCAACATGTTGAACTTAAAATCAGATTCTTAGTTGCACAAATGCTGTGCAAAGCGATACATTTATGATAAATGTAGAGTTGGGGACTTCTTACTGTCAAGAAAGTTTCACTACTTGATCAGGGAAGTCGGGCACAAGAATGCATACAACAACTCGAGGGGGTGAGATATACCTGGTCTATTACCGGCATCAAATTTAATTGTTGTAACATTGGGTCCTTGATCTGTTACAAGTAGTTTGCTAATCCTCCTTACTTTTGCCACATTTTTCATTTTCTACAGGAGATTGCACTACTTAGTCAGCTTCAGCATCAGAATATAGTGCGATATCGTGGCACAGCTAAGGTATGATTTCTGGCTTTTCTGTTCTCAGTAGCAGATGACTCATAAAATATAACGCATTATGCTTTTTGCAGGACGAGTCGAATTTGTACATCTTTCTTGAACTAGTAAACCAAGGGTCCCTTCGAAAACTCTACAAAAGATACCAGCTTACAGACTCTGTAGTCTCCCTGTACACAAGACAGATTCTTGATGGTTTGAAATATCTCCACGATAGAGGTTTTATACACAGGTTTGACTAGTAAACTCACTCTTTTTATAGCAGTCCCTGTATTTCCCAAGCTTCTGATTTCCTGCATCTCCTGGGTGGCTTACTTTTTCTCATCTGATGTGAAAAAGGAACATCAAATGTGCAAATGTATTGGTGGACGCTAATGGAGCAGTGAAACTTGCAGATTTTGGATTGGCTAAGGTTCTTTTTCATTAATAGATATATATTGTCTTTGTTCTGAAGTTATAACCTTGTACATCGTTTATCCCCCTTACTTGATACCCTGTGTCATTTTGTTATTTAGGTGTCAAAGTTAATCGAAATCAATTCCCACAAGGCAACTCCACTCTGGATGGCTCCAGAGGTAATTGTTTTAATATCAATCCCACTGTTTTGATTTGTGAATAAAATGATAGAGAGACATACATACATCAAAAGAAATGTTGGATCTTTAACTGTTACTTAAATATGTTCCCGCATAGGTTGTGATCTAGGCTTGATAAGCTCGAAAACCCCTGGTTGTGTTTCCTTCAGGTCTTTGATTAATCTGGAACTAGTTTTAGATTTTATTTATTTTAGTTTATGGTTCTTATAACTGTAAGTATGTAAGTAGTAAACATACGTAACAGACATGTGAATGTATCACTTTCATTGTACTTTAGGCTTTACTTGTACAATTGTTTCTAAATGGAACATAATAATTTGATCAGGTTATTAACACGAATCATGATGATGGCTATGGAAGTCCAGCTGATATATGGAGCCTTTGGTGCACTGTGCTCGAAATGTTGACTGGTCAGGTTCCCTACTCCGATCTTGAACCCGTAAGTCTTTCAAGATTTTCAAACTTTCTTTATTTAAATAGGGAAATCCCATAAAAGTCACCAACTGCTATTTCTGAAAATATACACAACATTTTGTAAATTTGTACTTCTATAAAAGTACATGAACAAAGCATTTGGCTCAGTCTCAACAAGTGACTTTGTTTTGCACCTTCAATTAGAAGATGTTGACATAATAGGAATTTGAACGTTTATTATATTTTTCATGGGATTTGAAAATAAGAGTTAAAAGTCAGAATTTGTTCAAACGCGCAGGTTGAAGCCCTATTTAAGATCGGAAGGGGTATGCTTCCAAAAATACCTGATACTCTATCGTTAGACGCTCGACATTTCATACTTAAGTGTCTCAAAGTGAATCCAGAAGAGCGGCCAACTGCAGCTGAGCTGCTGAACCATCCATATGTGAAATGGCCCTTACCATCCTCGGGCTCAGGATCAGGCTTGGGATCAGTATCTCCGCTTCTCCGTCGATGAGGCTAATTTTAGATTGCCTTCTATAGGTGAAAATTTTGGCTTTGTTGTCATGAGAATATATTAGAATCAAAAGCTGTATATTCTAACATTGATGTCCTAATTGTATGAGCAGATGTAACCAAAAGATTTGTGAGAGATGAGACCCCATAAAAACTATTGGGGAGACTCGAGATATGATTCTTCGCCGGTTGGGTTGCGCAGCCAGAGCTAAACTGCCTGGAGACATATCTTCAGGTTGTCTCATACGTTGGTTAGTTGTTGTAAGTTGTGTGTTGGGCTTAATTGTAAAACTGAAGAGCCGTATTCTTCTAAGAAAAGTAAAAAAAAACTCTTAAAAAAAGGGGAATTAGAGTGTTGACCTTGGGGTTTTGGGTTTATAGGTTCGTTTAGGTTTGTGTAGTTTTGTTAAATTATAGTGTATGTATGTATCCCATATGTAATGTAATGCATAATTATAGTTGGTTCTTGTAGTTCTTTGCCTGTTGTAACTGTGTAAACGTCTCGTGTCCTGATCGTCATTAGCTTCTAATTGCTCTATATTTATTTGCTGCTCCAATCAGTTATTCAAAAGTATGGTCAAAAAGACTCGAAACATTTTCTTAGAGTTTTGTTCAAAGCCACTTTCATTGAAGTCTCTGATTAATGATTTGCATATATCTGATTTAAAACATGCTTTACACTAAAATCGTTTAAGAAATTTGTTCAAGAAATTTATTGTTCATATATCATTGGTTTTTTTATGTCTTTTGTTTCTTCTGTTTTTTTTCAGAAGCCAACAGACTTGTCCATCTCTTGCTTGCTATTTCAATACAGTAAAAAAATATTTCTCTCAAACTTAATCTGAAATGTCTAGACTAAGCTTAAAATTCATAAATATAGATGACTTAATTTTCCTATTTGGATATGAGCGAGGTATCGATAATAGAAAAGTCATCGATAGAGGCATAGAGCTGTTTTTGTGCGCCATAATGCATCTCATTGTTGGTTGACGTTTCAAACACAATAGCCGTCAGGGTCAGTACAAAAACTCCTTGTATATAACGAGTATTTGGACGGATGATCAGGGTTTAAATAAGAATCCCACACATACATAATGTTTCTCATATCCCCTGAGAGCTCGTATGTCATAATGCTAGATTCATCACTGATAAGGATGGACAAATCTGAAAGTGCGAGTGAAGCAAGAATAAAGTGCAGAAAATAAACGAAACACGTAATTTGTTAACGAGGTTTGGTTTTTCCTATTTTCCAGAACCACGTCCAGAAATCAAATTCACTAGAACAAAAAGCAAATACAACCAATTCGCAAACACATAAAACAAGCACAATCATCTTGAATTACCGCTATGTTCTATAACATGAACTCTTTAGGATAAACTAATCATAAGCTAAACTTTCCCTGAGCCTAGACTTTATCAGGATAACCTAACCCTGAGCTAAACTCCCCCTGAGCCTAGACTTCAATTCTCCAAAATCTCTGGAACACCATCACACATGAACGTCAACACCAAGAACCCAACGATGATGTGATCGTTGGGTGTCATCGTCTAATTCTCAGCAAACTCTTCATTATTGACACTTCCAACATCGTCATCACTTTGATCATTGTCACTTCCAATTGCAAACCCTGTTGCAGATGCTGACGTAAACCCTATTGTAGATGTTGACGCATATCCTATTGCAAACGCTGATGCACATTCTGTTGCAAAAGCTGACGCAGATTCCGTTGCAGAACTAGACTCCAAAATCATAAACGCCACTGGATCATTCAGAACTTTATTATCATCTCAATCAGGTCCAGATTCTCTCTTGATGATAGTCTTCTTCTTTTGCTTCTGCAAATTTGCACATTCATCACGAATATGTCCAAAACCTTTGCACTCAAAAAATTGTATTCCCTTTGATGAATTGCCCAACTCTTCTATTTTCCCATTCTTCTTGCTGTTTTCATCAGTCTTGAACTCGAGAGGAGATCCGTTTGCCCATCCCATGAAAACCGTATCTTTTTTTTTATCTTTTCTATGATTCGTTAATTATGCCCTCATTGTCACTGATGTGCATATATCTTATTAAACACACATGCTTTATAATAACTTTCTATTTCATACTTCTTACTAATATGACCAAGAAACCATTTCTTGTGTGCCCTTTTTGCTTCTCTATTCAAGAAATTATTTCTTAAATATCATTTTTTTTTTGGCACAAAATTTCCCAAATAAATTTCTCATATATCATTGTTCTTTTTCTTTTACCTTTTGTTGCTTCTTTTTGCAGGAAGCCAACAGAGTTGTCCATCTCTTGTTTGCTATCACAATACACATCAATTAGAATTAATAAGGTAAAAACATTTCTCTCAAACTTAAATCTTAAAAGTAAGCTTAAAATTCAGAAATATAGATAAACTTATACCAAAAAAAATCCGTTTGTCTTTAAGATAAGATTTTCTGTGTCAATGCTTATTAAACACCAAAGTGTTGCTTCACTTTTACACGAACAAGGGACGATACATTTCCTATGGAATTGTTTCTCATTTGTTTGCTAAAAAATGAGAACTGTCCAATCGAAACCCAAACTTTTGAGAATTGTTTTTTTTTCTTTCTTTTCTTTCAAACGAGTGCTTTTGAGACGATAGGTTGGTGTGGCATTCACACGTGCGTATTGGGGAAATGTATCCATAATTTAAACGCCTAATGAAACGTTCCTTTGGTTAGGTTGGTAATAGTACTTTGTGCTTATAATGCTAAACAAAGATATAAATCGAACAAAAAACGCTGCGTTTTGTTTCCACGTCTCTCTCTCTCTCTCTCTCTCTCTCAAGTCTCAAGCAAGATCCTCGTTTTTGGTTATTTTTGAAACAAAACTTAAAAATAAATGGGTGTGATCTCTCCCATTGAGACTCTGTTCTTAAAGTCTCAACATCGTCTTCTTCAACCTCGAGACTATGCCTACCCACTGGTTTTGCACAACACTCGACATTTTGCAAATTTCCCACGCAACAGCTTCTCATTCTCTTCTCTAGGTTTCACTTTCTTCTTTTTTTTTTTTTTTGATAACCATAGGTTTCACTTTCTTTCTCCTCTGTTTTTATGGAAAGTATCCATTTTTTAGTCTTTCATTCTTGTTTTTGATGATTTGAGTTCTCTTGCAGGATCATGCTCTGTAGATTTTCCACTAAGAAGTAACCCGATCTCACAAAGTAAGTTCTCAGCTTTTAACTCTGTTTTTTAGTGTTGAAGCAATTCAGTTTTTGAATGTTTTTTGAATTTTGGTTTTGTGTGTTCTACAATCCAAAGATGGAAAGTCAAGTTATCGTTGGAGGAGATATGTCTCGGAATCTGACTCAAACGAGGTAAAACACAAATCAACGAAATTGCGACTTATTTTTCGCTTTCTTGACAAGTAACAGTTCTGTTTTGTTTCAGCTATACAATAAGAAGGTTTCTATAATGGAAACATTAAAGCAAGCCAACTCTTTTATTCCTCATGCAATTCTCTCAAGTACAATCTTAGCTCTTCTCTATCCACCTTCTTTCACATGGTTCAAGCCAAGGTTTGGATCAACCTAATTACTAATTAAATCAAAATCTTGACTAACTATAATTAGACATCATAATCTCTAATTATTATTTCTGCTTCTTTAGGTACTTTGTGCCTGGCTTAGGGTTCTTGATGTTTGCTGTTGGAATCAACTCAAACGAGAGAGACTTTCTCGAAGCTCTTAAAAGACCAGATGCTATTTTCGCCGGTTACATCGGACAATACTTGATAAAACCTATCTTGGGTTACATTTTCGGCGTAATTGCTGTCTCTCTTTTCAATCTACCTACTTCTATAGGTGCTGGAATTATGTTGGTCTCATGTGTTAGTGGAGCTCAGCTATCAAATTACGCAACTTTCTTGACCGATCCTTCACTCGCGCCGCTTAGCATCGTCATGACATCTGTCTCAACCGCTACCGCGGTCCTCGTTACACCCATGCTTTCACTCTTACTCATTGGTAAAAAGCTTCCCGTTGATGTGATTGGGATGATCTCTAGCATTCTCCAGGTCGTGGTTGTACCTATTGCCGCAGGACTACTTCTAAACCGGTGGGACATCATCTCAATTCAATTAAAAATGATGCCATCCGCTAGCCAGTTCTGGTTAATCAAATTATTCGGTTTATAAATAATATTACTAACCAAAGTAAAACCTAATACAAATTCTGTTTTTGTTTTTAATTAGTCGAATATATCCGTAAGTTTCAATTGGTTTGTCCTTCTTTTTTTCCGGTTCAGACTCAGTTTCGGATTTGATTAATCCAGTTTAGTTTTGGATAGGATAGGATCAGTTTATTCAGATTAAACACTTGTAATTTTATATGTTAGCAAAAAACTAACGTTACGTACATTATAAATGTGACTGCAGGTTATTTCCAAGGTTGTCTAATGCAATCAAACCATTTCTCCCGGCGTTAACAATTATCGATACGGCTTGTTGCATAGGAGCACCCATCGCTTTGAACATAGACTCAATATTGTCTCCGTTTGGTGCAACCGTTTTGTTCCTTGTCATCACGTTTCATCTCTTGGGTTTCGTCGCTGGTTACTTTTTCACTGGTTTCTTCTTCAGCAAGGCACCTGATGTAAAAGCTCTACAAAGAACAATTTCCTACGAAACAGGAATGCAAAGTAGTCTTCTTGCTCTGGCCCTCGCGACAAAGTTCTTTCAAGATCCTCTCGTTGGAGTGCCTCCAGCAATCTCTGTGAGTTTGATATCTAGTTTTGTTACATTATTAACTTTTCTTGACAATGTTTTTGTTTAACAGGAAATTTTTGATTTTTTGCAGACAGTAGTAATGTCTCTAATGGGTGTCTCACTTGTTACGATATGGAAAAACAGAAAGGAGTAGTGACATGAACCCTGATTGGGTATTTTCCGGAATTTGCTGTTGTTTATGGTTGGCTGTTTGAATTACTTTTGTAATGATCTAATGTTTCTGTAATGATCTAGTTATGGATTCTTGTAAAAGAACCAAGATTTTACCCATAAAAAGTTTAAAATGATTTCAATTTTTTTTTTCTTGATTGGTTCTGATACAATAAAACCCGGTTATAGTAAACCAAAACAGAGTCAATAAACCCGAGAACAATACTGAAACACCACGTCATATTTATTCTTCTTCATCATTATGAAGCTTATTCTTGTCCCCTATGTTGATTGTGTGATTCAATCAAGCACATATCCAAACCATGAATCACATAATCAACACTATCATATCATATAAGGCAAAACTTTTAAAACCAGTCTCTCTTCTTTGCAGACAAATCACACGCTGATTCCACTTGAGTTTATAACACTCACAACTTTTGATCCTAAAAATAATATCACAAGCATCTCGCTCCTACTTCTAATACGCGAAATTGCAATTTCACAATATAGCGCCAAGCTCTCTTTTGTTTGAAAGCTCCACCAACATAAATTTGGAGCTATTTCCAGGATCATAACATGTAAGCTTCACCAACATTAATCCTTTTCACGCATATATATTACCAACGGCTTTGGTTCTACCTTCAACTTCGAAGCCCTTGGTCTTTCGTTTCCCATGGATAGAGATCACCATTGACCTTCGCCTGTGACCTTCACAAGCATTTCGTCGAACACTAGGCGAATATGACCGAAACTTCCTCCACATTTTGCATAAAAGACCAGCAAGACGTTTTTCATAAAACAGACAATCCAACTCCCATGAATCTCCTTTCTATCTCTCAGATCATCATTGTGATTTTCCTCTTGTCCACCGTTTCACCTTAATGCTTTGGCACCGTCATCGTCGTTTCTCAACTTCTACGTCATGCCACTGTTTTATCAATACGAGCATGACTTCATCTTTACCCCATTTTGATAGAATAGGAAGAATCAAAGTCAATGATTAGTTGACAGCAAACATGCCCACAAAAACTTCCCTTTTGCTTCAACTTCTCTTACCGACAAGAATAATTCAACTGACCTTCTTCGTTTTCGATTTCAACTCAAACACGATTCTGGAGAATTTTTCTTCACTTCCCGACAAGATCTTTGTCACTTTTTCGTCGTCCTTTTCTGGTGACTGCAAGCTCTCGTGTTGAGCTTGTCACGATCCAAAATAAACCTCAAGCTTCTGACATAATCTTCTTTCTTTAAACTTTGTCAAACTGGAAACTAGAGCTTTTTCACAAATTTCAAATCAGACACTTCTGGCAAGCGTGATTTCACTTTCCGGCCAGATCTTCGTTGAGATTCCCCTCTGGTGGTCGCTGGATATCGCACCAAGCATGTCATGAACCTTGAAATCTTGTCAATTTCAAAACGCCCAAATCCATATTCACTTTTAATGACAATGTTTCTCAACTGTGAAACTTTCTTACGACAACTCTATAAACATCGAGAAAAACAGCCCTTGATTCTTCTTGGATAACAATTAGGTGAGAAGATTTTCCATCTCTCTGATCAATTTTCCGTTCAACTTCTCAAAACAAAAAAAACTTTTAAACCCTCTGGTTCACGTAGAGGCTTCAACATACTTTACCAATTCTTTACTAAGATTCTTCTTTGTAATGAGAAATCCAATATCTGAGCTTAAAAAGAATCAGTACAACTCCTTAACATCTCCAGCTTGAAATAGAGACTTACCATTGCTCTCTTCATCTTGAAATTTTATCTCTTTGAAAACCCAACACAAAACGGAATAGGCGCCAAAAACACCCTCGCCGGATTTCATTTGAACACCTCTACTTCCGCCTACAATTATGGTCGTTCAAAAATTGATCTCTAGCGGCTTGTTTCTCCGCCTTGAATCTCTTCTCACTGACAAGGACAAATACCTGGAATCGATGCAAATTTTGATTAACGACTCTGCAACTTCTGATGACTTCTTTTCACTGAAAACCAAAGATACCCGTTAAGCCTTAAACCAATTTCATCAACACACTCCACCTTCGAACTCCACAAATGTCCCTTTGTCTCTCTCTTCACCATCACCTCGTCGTCGTCACCGTCGGTGTTTTTCAATTTCTCCATACGACATCTCTATTCTTTTGACAATTTGGGCTTGATTATATTATAGCCCACTTTGACACTAAGCGATGGATACAAGTCAAAAATTAGCTGACAACAATACTGGCCCACAAGGCCCAAAACCCCATCGATTGCTTCGAGCTTTTATTCCCCGACGAGAACAAAGAGAGAGATTCCGGTGAGCTCTTCTTCTCCGACCAGAACTGTAACTACCTTTGACTCCAACCAATCAAATCTCAGAAAGAGATTATTGCTCCAAAGCTCATCTCTGAATCTTTATAATTCATTGCTTAATCTTCTTATAAGATGACACACACTTTCTCATTCTCTTCACGCTTTAATCATGTTTCAGAATCTTTAGTTGAGTTGTCACAACATCCTCTTGATTCTGACCTATTATCTTTATCTATCGCAGCAGTAGTATCACACGGTTCCAACAGCGCTATACAACTCATCCTCATCACCAAGATACTAACAAATACTCTTCATGTATAAGACGTGTTATAAAGGTTGAGACTTTCATGGAACCAATGTATCAAGAATACAATTGTGGTCATGCGAAAAAGGATATCGAACGTGTGATTACAAATAGGTAAGGTTTGATTAAATGTTCTAGATCTATATCCCTTTACAAGAACATATTGTATCTTCTCGATAATCTCCCGATGAGTCTAGCATTATTCTATATTCTGAGCATCTTCCTTCTGCAATACTTTGTAATATTCCAAATAATTTCTTTGAGGTCTTTAGGTCATCTCATGGTACTTTGCTTAATTATGAAAAGAAAAATTCTTCAGCTATAGTTGATGTTACTCATAGAAAGATTCTATGCGTTTGGTTTATCAATGAAAGTGAAAGGTCAAGTTCATCCTTACCCCTTGAACAACTTAAAATTCTACACTTTTAGACTTTTACGCAACTTCTGACTTCATACTGGTTTTATTTCATTCTTAGTAATAGCTAAAATCAAAAGCTATAAGAATAACCTTTTGGTCAGAAAGGCAATACAAGAAACAGCAAGACGTTTGGTTCTTCAAAGTCAAAACAGCATGATTTCTTGATCATTAAGGATGGGCATTCGGTAGGGTTCGTAGGGGATGTGTAAGCCACTCATATATTGCAGGTCTCATGATTGATGATACTTCCATTTGAAAGTTAACATAATTAAAATAAATAATTTTTCCCAAAAAAAAAACAAAAAAAAATAAATGAAAGAAGGCTCTCTAATCACAATGGTTATGAATCATGGTGGAAGATGATCTAAGCATTATCTATGAAAGAAGAATATCATGTCTGATTACATCAATTATTTGTATATTGTAAATATTGCCTCATTAGTTCTGGTAGAGTATCTTTCCATATATGTGATTTAAAATACAAAAAGATAAAAAAAAACAAGAGAATTATTCATTTTCTTAAGAAAACAAGTTTGTGTTTTAAACCAAAAGTAATACAACCCGTAAGCTTAAAGGCATATTTGCAACAATAATTTCCCTTTAATTATTGCTTTAACAATCCAAATCAAATAATATAAACTTTGGTAGAATTCTGACTTTTTCTTATATCAGCTAAAAATGTTTAGTTATATGATTTATCTAATCCAATGGACTGTTGAAAAAAAAGAAGAAACAGTGGACTGCGGAGAAATGGCGAAATAGTAAACTGACTTTATTAACCTCTAAAATTGTTATTTATTACGGCCATGCCATTACCCCAAATAAGTCGTTCGATGATAAAAACAGTAACGTCACATAAACGACGGTCGTAACAGATCCAACGGCTAAAAACAATTCAAAAGCACGCCAACACTGACGGAAAAAAAAAAAAAAAAAAAAAAAGACAAGACCGACATTTAAAAGAAAAGAAGGAAACCGTGTCTCGTCGTAGTAACCCAAACCATTATTATATAACAAAGCCACATTTCTCTCATCAACCATTGTTGCGTGTTTGGTTATCTCTTCTCTCTCTCTCTCTCTCTCACCTAAATCGAGGGATTTGTTCTGATCAAACTTTTGAACAGAATTAACAACAAATCCCTAGAATCTTATCTACGAAACCATCCCTTCAGATTAAGAAACCGATCTGTGAAATTCATTTTCTGCAAAAACAAAAAAATCGGGAGAAGCTTTGAAATTGGTGGCAAAAATCTCATTTGATCTGATTGTTCTGGTAAATTTCTCTTGTTTGAATTGATCTGTTTTGTTTGTTTTTCGACAGATCTGAACATTTTTTGGGGGAATTTTATTTGGGTCATTTCTTAATGATTAATCCGTGTAATTTGAAATTTCCGTGTTCTTAAATTGGATTTGGGGGAAATTTGATACCGAGTTAGATCTTATCAAAGCTGGGTTAAATCGAATTGAATCGATTTTGATTATATAAAAGCTGGGTTAGATCGAATTGAATCAATTTTGCTTAGATAAGGCGAGATTAAATCGAATTGAATTAATTTTAGATTATATCGAAGCTGGGTTTAATTGAATTGATTAAGTTATTGATTGATTATATTGAAGCTGTGTTAAATCGAATTGAGGCAAATTGAGTCGAATCTTATCTTGTTATGAATCGAAGACAACCTTAAAAAAGATTCTTCTGTTGTCAGATGATAAATGGGTTTTTTGTTTTGTTTTGTTCTTTGTTTAATTGAAGGTGAAATAGATTGAGAAGGTACAACAACAAAAAATGGGCTCTGAGCAAAACAACAGCACAAGCTTTCCACCAACAGAGCCAAAGCTCTGCGATAACGGATGTGGATTCTTCGGGTCACCATCCAACATGAATCTTTGCTCGAAATGTTACAGAAGCCTACGTGCTGAAGAAGATCAAACCGCGGTAGCGAAAGCTGCAGTCAAGAAATCTTTAAAGATTCCATCTTGCAGTATCATTGCACCGGAACAAAAAAAGCCTGTGGAACTTAAACCAGCACCTGTGGAAACCGTTGTTGTAGCCGCTGAGCCGTCTTCGGTATCTGTAGCCGCGGAACAGGACGAGGCAGAGCCATCGAGACCTGCACGACCGAACAGGTGTTTCAGCTGTAACAAGAAGGTTGGGGTAATGGGGTTTAAGTGCAAATGCGGTAGCACGTTTTGCGGGAATCATAGGTACCCTGAGAAGCACGAGTGTAACTTCGATTTCAAAGAAGTTGGGCGTGATGCAATCGCAAAAGCGAATCCGGTGATTAAGGCGGATAAAGTCCAGAGGATTTGAAAAAAACATTGTTCTTTTTTAAGTATTTCTTTGTCTTCTACATTTGATCAGTTTCTTCCGGGAATGTTGATGTGATGTGATCATGTTCGATGTTTGGTTTCCATGAATCGAAATGAAAATTGTTGCTCTTGGTTTCTCTTAAGTCTCTTAAAATGGAGTCTCTTTGCTCGTATATCTTGTAAAACTAGACACGCCTTGAGATTGAATCTATTTGCTTCTTCTTGGTTCTGTTTTGATTCAACTAAGAGATTGAACATAGTATGCCTTTGTTTGTAGTATCATATATTATAAGAAAATGGGCATAAATGTTGGGTTCAATCAGTTTGATGTGGTCTGTCGTCGGGTCATCAGATAACACCTGTGACTGTGTTTGAAAAGGACAATTATACGATATAATTCATGGAAAATGGAGATAAGATTCTCAGATTAATTTTCATTTTGTTGGTAACTTTACATACTCATACTGAAACACACAAAAAACATACTGGATAAAAGAAAATGAACATTACGGGCCCAATCCGGGCCAAGATATTGGTGAGTGGGCTCTGAAACTGGGCTTAGATGACTTACATTGAAAACATAAATACATATTATTCACAATTATATGGCTTGTCATACAAGTAAATCGAGATTGTGTGTTTATAGTATAAGTGTATATATGAACATCTATTTCATCTTTTAAAAGGCCTATTTAATTTATTTAATTTGTATTGAAACTTTGAGGATCCATTTTTACAATTTTCAAAAAGATGTTTTTTTTTTAATTCCAAATGAAAATCTAATGATGATTTAACTAGTCCTAGGGTTGTCAAAATGGATACACCAACTTAAACCAACTCATAATCTAATGAGTTTACACATAAATGGTTTATGAGTTGATCCAACTCATTTTTAAATGAGTCGAGGTAACCCATAAATCCAATTATTTGATAGTTTTAATGGTTAAACGAGTTGATCCATGAAAATAAAATAAATAATTAATTAATAATTATTATCATCATATATTATTATCAATGATATAAAATATCAATTGACATTATTTCTGCAGAGAAATTGTGATATCATGTTTTTGGCAGGAAAATTGTGAAACCGTGTTTTTTTTTGCCAAAAATTTGTCAAACTGTGTTTTTAGCGGAAAAATTACGGAACTACGTTTTTTTGCAGAAAAATGTAGATTCGGGTTTTTTGATAGGAAAATTACGGAATCACATTTTTTGCGGGAAATATGTAGGCTCGATTTTTTGGTAGAAACTTTGTGAAACCGTATTTTTGGCGGAAAAATTGTGAAACTATGTTTTTAGCAAAATAATTATGGAATCATGCTTCTTACGGAAAAAATGCGATTTTTGCGGAAAAATTGTGAAACCGTGTTTTTAGCGGAAAAATTGTGAGATTGTATTTTTGGCGAGAATTTTGAAACTGAAAAAGATCAATGGTGAAAGATCTACAAACATTAGATTTGCTTCGGTTGATTTAGACATTTTATTCGGTTATATTTGATTTACATAGCTTGTTTAATATCTGCTTGGTTATGGGTAAGCCCAATTAAGTTAAGGTCGTTAAGCCCAATTAAGTCGAGTTGATTGGGAGATTTGACTTCGTTACACAACTAAATGAAGAGTAATCTAATGGTTGAAATCATTTGATTCAAGTTACATAACTAATCGGACGGTTGAAGTTATTTGAATTCAAACACATTTAACGAAGAGTATATGACCGTTTATAATTTTTTCATTATCAGGTTATTTTAATTTAAATAGACCCGGAGAAGACTTTTTAGACCGTTATAATTTTATTTCTCAGGTTTGGATCAAAGCCTAAATTAAACCGAACCAGACCTCTCTATATAACAAATTCGAACCATACCTCATTGTAATTCCAACGTTAAAATCTCTCTCTCTCTCTCTGATTTTTATCGTTTTGATCTTCCGCTAGGGTTACGAGAGAAAGTAATCAAATTCAAATTCTTGGAGTTTCTCAATCCTCGTCATCTCTATAGTTTCTTACGAATTTGTCTTCCTCATGATTTTGATTTTGATTTTTTAGATTGGTATCGAGAAGGTTTTGTTCTTCCGTTGGGTCACGAGAAAACCACACAAATCAAAAAGGTAACAAACCGATTTCAATCACCGTCTCTTTGATTTCTATCAATTTCGTCTTCTTCCTCATGAATTTGATTTTTGGTTTTTTTGTTTCCTTTCTTGTTCGGTGGTATGGAGAGTTTCATGCTTCCGCTGGGTTACGAGAAGGCCACTCAGAATTTTGAAAAGGTAAGAAATCGAGTCTATAAATTGCAATCCTCGTCTCTGATTTCAATCAAATTTGCTTTGTTCTAATGTTGATTTTGCCATTTCATATTCTGTATCGTGGATTATATTATAACTAATAGGTTTATTCATGTCGCTGCCATATTTATCTGCGAGTGAGAATGTTTTAACTGTTATCAGTGAGACTCATATATGTAGCCTTGTTAATTACATAATATTTTGGAAGTTTATAGTGCAGGTTTTGAGTGGTTATAGTTTTTATTATCCTCTGAGATACAAAATTGATGCTTCTCTGAGGAAGATCATCATGTAGGAAGACTCATATCAATTTGTTATGTTCCTCGTTCTAATGTTGATTTTGCCTTTTATGTTTGGTAACGAGGGTTAGATTACACTAGTTTGTGTAGAATGTTTAGGTGTAGAAAGAATGTTTGGTGAAACTCTCGTGGTTCTTTTGATGATAAAAAGGTGTTTTACTTTTATAATATTTGACTTCTTTATTATATGTTTTGAGAGTGAATTTTCTTAGGTGTTACAAAAATGCATGACTCAGGTTTGCTTAAAGGTGTTAAAGCATATCTCTGTTGTTGGTTAGCTTTTTCTTGTCTCAGTGTCTCTTTTCTATTCTATAACAGGATAAATGATGTCTCAAAGTAGATTAGGTGTTATAAAATGCATTACTGAGGTTTGCTGAAAGGTGTTAAAAAGTTTAAATCTGTTGTTGGCTAGCTTTTTCTTGTGTCTGTTTCTCTTTTTAATTCTGTAACAGTATCTTTTTCTTCCTTCGGTATTGAAGGTTTGGTTCACTTAGAAGAATTAATGTATTGGTGTTTAAATTTAGACTGCAGGTTTTGAGTGTTTAGAATCTTCTCTGAGGTATGTCATTAGTAACTTTCACTGTTAAACCTTATTATGTTTGATAAAATGCATGACTGAGATTTTTCTTAGTTTTCTTACCTTTCTTGTCAATTTAAGTATATGTTCTGTTGTTGGCTACGTTTTTATTGTCTCAGTGTCTCGATTTAATTCGTTAACAGTAGAAATGATTGTCTAAAATTTCAAAACACCTACTTTTTGCTTGGTCTTCTTTCTTCGATTATGATTTCCTTTCTTTCTTTTGCTGCAGCAGTTTTCATAGATTTTCTGTAATGGTAAGATAATATATAAGTTGGTTTTTTTTTGTTTCAACTCAGGGAACCAATTGGAGCATTTGGTTTTCAGGGACAATGTGGTAAGATAGAGATTTTACACAGCTTGTGATTTTGCTCAATTTGCTTCTTATTCCTTTTCCTTTCTTGTCAAAACTTCTCAAACAAGCCATAACAGAGGTTTTTTTTTTTTTTTTTGTGTGGTTTTCTTTAATTGTGAAATTTTAGTTTTGAAGGTTTAGTCATCTCTGATCTCATTCCCCCTCTCACGGTGAAGGACAAGGTCTCTAAGAGAAGATTATCTATGAGATGAGTTCCGTTTCTCTGCATCCTTTTTTCCAGGTTTCATTTTGATCTTTCTGAGATATTTGTCTTTGTGCTAAAATTATCTGTACTAATAAGTTTTGTTGTTTTAGTTGGATTTTGTAAATAAGTTTTCATGGTTTGAGAATTAATACAACATTCCGCAGCAGAAGTCGACATGATTTAGTAAGAGAAACATGAATGCATCAAAGTATTGTAAATTTAATGCTCTTGTTCCTAATCGGTCAGTTCGTTCAGATTTTTGCGTCTTGAATTCAATTAACAAATGTGTATTTTCAACAGGGAAGAAGCTTGAAAAAAATAGAACAAGAGTATAGAAATTACACCAAGGTGTTGTAAATTTAATGCTCTTGTTCTTGATCTAATCTGGTTGTTAAGATCTTTCTTTGAAATTTTCTTCTTTGTTTCCCCTGCACTAAGTTAAAATTCTCTGTGCTAATATATTGGGATGAACTTCTGCTGAACTAAGTAGTGTTCATCGTTTTGGGAAACAGTACAACATTAGTAAGAAAAACATGAATGCATCAAGGTAGTGTAAATTTAATGCTCATGTTCCTAATCTAATCTGGTCATTCAGATTTATGCGTCTCGAATATAGCTAACAAATGTGTATTTTTGACAGGGAAGAAGCTTGTTCTTGTTCTGATTCTTCTGCTGTACTTTTTTTGATGTAATAGAGCGTTTAAAGAGTTCTTTGCCTGAAAGAAGAAGAAGACGCTCTCTTCTTTTCTACTTCGGTAAACAGTTTTACAATTTTGTATTTTTCATGGCATTCATTTTTTTTTTTTTGCTTCACCATTTCAAATGGGTCGATCATATTGACTTGTTACTTGTCATGCTTATTATTCAGTTGCGTGATGGTGATGGTGTTGTTGTTCACAATGGTTACCAGCTAAAAAAACGGCTCTTAGGTATGTTTTTTAGTACACTCTTTTATGCTAATTTTAAAGTTGAAGACGACACTAAACATCAGATATTCCATTGAGTGTTGTTGGTCTTGCCTGATCACTTACTTACATTCAAAGCTACTCATTCCAAATCAAAATATGGTATTACTATTTAAACTACTATTTAAACTTTGATGAGTTTGTATGCAGTGCCAGAGCAAGAATTGTTTGAGGAACTTGCATCTCTAAAACATATGATCAGCAAGATGGCCATGAACCGTGCTAACCCTTTGTATACCACTTGTAAGTTATCATCTTCTTAAGGAATTCTTAGAATTATTAGTTTCATAATGTCTGTATGGATGGGTCCTTTTCATTGTAATATTTTATATCCACAGATACATCAATGAATCCCCTGATTTGTAGAATATATGTAATTACAAAGAGAAGCCAAGAACCGGAGAAAGAAACCGATTTGTGGAAAGGGTAATTCAAATGAAAGACAGGGGACCTTGATTTCATTCTCTAGAGTTATATTCTAGTTTCTTAAGTTTATTTATTTTCCCAGATATGTCTTTAATCTTTTTCTTCTGTCTATTATTTCGATTTTTCTCACATAGCTTGACATTTCTCTTATAGTACGATAATATTGACTTGTTACTTGTCATGCTTATTATTCAGCATGGTGATATTCGCGGTAACATAATATATCATTTCTTGTGTTGGTAATCGTGATATGTCACTAGAATTTGATGCTTCTCTGAGGTACTATGTCATTAGTGTAATTGTAACTAGTTAAAATGCATGAGTGAGGTTTGATAATTGGTACTATTTTTATGTTTTTGCTTTGCATGGCTTTAGGAGTAGACTACTAGAATATTTGGTGAAACTCACGTGGTTCTTTTGATTATAAAATGTGTATTACGTCTGAGCATATCTGACCTTTTTGGTTCAGGTAAAAGATTTTACATTGCTACTCCGAAGCCTAATGGTTACCAGAGCCTCCATACTATTGTGTTTTCGTTCTTCTATAAGAGTATGTTTCGACTGGAGGTTCAGGTATTTGAGATAAGATTAATTCATTACAGTTCTTAAAAAAAAAAGGCTAATGATGAGTACAATTAAATATAGTTTTTGTCTTTTAAATGGTGATGCATGGGGAAATTCAGGCTGATTTGATTGGGTATCAAGACTTCATTTTTTCTCTGCAGATCAGAACCGCGGAGATGGACTTGATTGCTGAAAGGGGCATTACTGTTTACTATATGGCAAGGCTCTTTCTACTGTATTAGTTGGAAATGCGGTTCCTTTAGTTAGAAAATCAAGGGGGAAGACGGGTTGCCTCAACAATGCAGATTTTGCACTCAGGATATTTACTGACCATACTCAGAAGTAAAATTGCAGACCGCGGAGATGGACTTGATTGCTGAAAGGGGCATGACTGTTTACTATATGGCAAGGCTCTTTCTACTGTATTAGTTGGAAATGCGGTTCCTTTAGTTAGAAAATCAAGGGGGAAGACGAGTTGCCTCAACAATGCAAATTTTGCACTCAGGGTATTTACTGACCATACTCAGAAGTAAAATTGCAGAGAGATGTGCTAGACTTAGGCAGTGACATTTTCTTTTTTGCCTTCCGAGTATGATTTTAGTTATGACAGTTTATTTTTTCAGGTTGGGTGGCTAAATGCAATAAGGAAATGGCAAGAGGAGTTTGTGCGTAACATGAGCTCTAGAGAATTTGTGGATACCATTGCGAGGGATCTTTTAGGTAGTCGTGTGTTTCTATTCACACCTAAAGGAGATGTAAGGACTACACCCCAAAGCATGTTAACCATCATCTAATTTTTTTACGTTTTTGCTTAAATGCTTTGGATTCTATTTGCAGATAAAAACTCTTCCAAAAGGCGCCACCGTTGTTGACTACACTTATCTGATTCACACGGAAATTGGAAACAAGATGGTAGCAGCAAAGGTATTTTCCCCATTCTTTTCCTTCTGTTCCTCATTGTAATGTTGATTTTGCCTTTCAGGTTTGTTATGGAGGGTTAGATTCACTAGGTTTTATCTTGTCGTTGCCATATTAAATTCATTAGTTTAACTGTTACTAGTTAAATTCTGTTGTTGGCTAGCCTTTTCTTGTGTCTGTGTCTCTTTTTCATTCTATAACAGTAGAAATGATTGTCTTAAAATCGACGAATTGTTATTAAATGCATGACTGAGATTTGCTGAAAGGTGTTAAAAATTGCTAGCATGCTTTTTCTTGTCTCAGTGTCTCTATTTCATTTTGTAACAGTATAAATGATTGTCTCTTATTCTTTGTTGGGTATCGGTATTAAGGGTTTAATTCACTTAGAAGAATAAATGTATTGGTATTTGAATTTAGAGTGCAGGTTTTGAGTGGTTAGAATTTGATGCTTCTCTAAGGTATGTCACTAGTAACTTTTATTGTTAAACCTTATTCTTATGTTTGGTCATATCTTAATTTTCTCATGGTTCTTTCAATTATAATAGGTGTTTAAGTGTTTGCTAAAATGACCTGACTGAGATATTTCCTAGTGTTCTTACCTTTCATGTCAATTAAAGTATATGTTTTGTTGTTGGCTTGAGTTTTCTCGTCTCAGTGTCTCGATTTAATTCCTTAACAGTAGAAATGATTTTCTCAAATATTAAAACATCTACTTTTTGCTGGGTCTTCTTTCTTTCTTTCTTTTGCTGCAGCAGTTTTCGTAAAGTTTCTATGATTGTTAGAAAATTTACAAGTTGGGTTTTTGGTTTTTCAGGGACAACGGGATGAGTGTACTGGAGTTGTTATATTCAAGTAGATGTGATGTTTACTACGGTTCTCTCATTTGGTCTTCCTCTATGTGGTATGGTTGTGATTTTACAGAGTTTCGAAGTGAATGTATGGGCGACTTTTTAGCATGAATCTTTGGTCTCCCCAAGGTTATGAGAATTGATCATTGTAAAGGTATGTCCTTACTCTTGAATATTCACACCTCTAATGCCTTTTTTCTTTTGCATTGAAAGTTCAGGAAACGTTTGATGTTTCCAATCCTCGAGATGTTGCAACATTCCAAGATGTTGGAAAACTCATCCTAATAAAATTAATTGCTGATGGTAAAGCTTGCTCTGCAAAAAGAGTTTTGCCACTACCATTTGTTCTTTCCTGGGTTTTGGTAAGAATATGCATGTTAAGTGTTTCTTTTTGCTCAGTTTACTCCACTCATCATATAAATTGTTCTATTTTGCAGACTTACTTGGGATCCATCTATTAGTATATCAGGTACCTCATTTACCAGTTTTAATCTCTGACTTTAATTTAAGTTTGTTGATCACGGTCTTGTTATTCAAAAAGCTTTCTTTACTCTACTTTTTTTTTTTTTTGAAATTCTTTTTACATATATATGAATTAGCTTTATATACATTTTAGTCAAATTTATGTCTCTTTTATCTAGTTCTTCGAATTTCTTCCGCTGGGTTAGTAAGGGACCTTAAATTGTAAAAAGGTATGAAATCTTGTCTAGAAATTGCAATCCTCTTCTCTCTGGTCTTTATCAAATTCGTATTACTCATCATACTGATTTTTGGTTTTTGCCTTTCTTTTTTGGCATTGAGGGTTTTGTTTTTAGGTTGGTCAACAAGAGAGGGAACTCTACTTTTAGAAAGGTAAGAAATACTGGCCATCCTCATCTCTTGATTCCTATCAAATTTGTATTCCTTATCATTCTGATTTTTGTTTTCTTTCTTTCTTGTGTGGTATTGATGATTTTGTTCTCTGTTGGGTTATAAGAGTCGAGAGGGCACTCAAGTTTTCAAAGGTAAGAAATCAAGTTTAGAACTGGACATTCTCGTCTACTTGAATTCTATTTAATTTCAAGCATCGTTTTGATTTGGTTATGCATTTTCCTTATCCATATTTACAGAGACGAGTGAAAAGATTAATTGTTTTCTGTAAGATGGACTTGCTTATAATATTGTAAGTCTGTTAATTGTTAATTATGTAATATTTTGGAAGAATTAACGCCTTAGTGTTTGAATTTAGAACGCAGGTTTTGAGTGGTTAGAGGCTAGAAGGTAATATTGTTGGTGATCGTGATATGTCATTAGAATTTGATACTTCTCTGAGGTATGTCATTAATTTAACTGTTACTAGTTAAAATGCATGACTGAGGTATGTTAATTAGTACTAATATTATGTATTTGCTTTGCATGGACTTTAGGTGTAGAAAGTTTAGTGAACTCTCGTGGTTCTTTTGATTATTGAAGGTGTATTACGTCTGAGCATATCTGACCTTTTTTGTTGCAGGTAAAAGATTACATTGCGATCCTTAAGCCTAATGGCTACCAGAGCCTCCATAGTACTGTGATTCCGTTCTTGTATGAAAGCACGTTTCGAGTGGAGGTTCAAGTATATGAGATAAGACTAATTCATCACATTTTTTAAAAAACGAAAATAGTCTACTATACTAGGGAGATTCAGGCTGATTTGATTGGGTATTAAAACCACATTTTTCTCTGCAGATCAGAACCGAGAAAATGGACTTGATTGCTGAAAGGGGCATTTCAGTTTACTATAATGGCAACGCTCTTCCTGCTGGATTAGTTGGAAATGTGGTTCTTTAAGGTAGAAATTCGAGGGGGGAAGACGGGTTGCCTCAACAATGCAGATTTTGAACTCAGGGTATTTACTGACCAAACTCAGAAGTAAAAAGGTAGAGAGACGGGCTAGATATAAGCAGTGACAATTTTTTTTTTGCCTTCCCAGTATGATGTTAGTTATGACAGTTTATTTTTCCAGGTTGGTTGGCTAAATGCAATAAATAAATGACAAGAGGAGTTTGTGCTTAACATGAGCTCTAGAGAATATTTGGATACCATAACGAGGTATCTTTTAGGTAGTCTAGTATTTGTATTTACACCTAAAGGAGAGGTAAGGACTACACCTCAAAGCCTGTTAACCATCATCTAAAGCCACCGTTGTTGACTATGCTTATTTGTTTTCTTTATCATTCTGATTTTGGTTTTTCTTCCTTTCTTGTGTGGGATTAAGGTTTTCGTTCTTCCGCTGGGTTACGAGAGGTCACTAAAGGTTTCAAAGGTAAGAAATCAAGTCTAGAACTGAATATTCTCGTCTACTTACTTCTATTTGAGACGAAATTGCTTATTTTGGAAGATTTAATGCTTCGTGTTTTAATTTTGAATGCAGGTTTTAAGTGGCTACTAGAGGCTAAAAGGTAATAGTGTTGGTGATCGTGATATGTCAATAGAATTTGATGCTTCTCTGAGGTATGTCATTAGTTTAACTGTTACTACTTAAATTGCATAATTGAGGTTTGTTAATTGGTATTATTATTATTATTATGTGCTTTGCTTTGCATGGATTTTAGGTGTAGAATGTTTGGTGAGACTCTCGTGGTTCTTTGATTATAAAAGGTGTTTTACTTTGAGAATAGTTGACTTGTTTATTATATGTTTTGAGATTGAATAAGTGTTATAATATTTGACTGAGGTTTGCTGAAAGGTGTTATAGCATATCTCTGTTGTTGGCTAGCTTTTTCTTATCTCAGTGTCTCTTTTTGATTTTGTAACAATATAAATGATTGTCTCAAAAGTTGATTATATCGTCTTTTGCTTTGTCTTCTTTTTTTTTTTATTTTGATAATTGAATATCTGTGTTTAAATTTTTCGTTACTTCAAAAACGAAATATGTGCTATGTTTTGTCGATTTTAATTTCCTTCTTTCTTATGTTGTTCATAGTTTCTATGTTAGAAAAACCTTATAATTTTATTTGACTTGGTTTTTTCAATTCATGGAAACAAGTCATACCAATGGCTTTTGTTTCGATTTCTTGTTAGGAGAAGTATTTTATACTCTTCTAGAAACGAACTGACATGTTTGTGATTTCTGTGATATTTGGAAATGTGTTTCTCTCTCGTGTTAAAGGAGAATTCTATTTGAGATCATGTAGCCGTTGCATACATTGCATACATACATTGCATGCATGCATACATACATACATACATACATTGCATGCATGTATACATACGCATATATATATACATACATACATACATACGCTTTTAATTGTAATTTGTCTTAGAAAGAAAATGTGCCACACACGAGAAAAACTCTGTTTTTGATAAGGTGTGCACATTTAAACTTTAGACTCAACGACCTAATATTGACTTCATGAAATGAAACAAACCATCGAAATAAGAAGAGATTTTGCAGGTTTTGATTATATTTCGTACCTAGAATTTATTTTTCTTTAGCATTCGGTTTTTCATGAACAAGTTGATGACGTTTGCGCCTGAATGGGAAGAATCCGAAACTGCTGGATTTCTTACATCCAAGGTGTTGCGATGTTTGCTATGGTTATGACAATTTTTTTTTTTGCCTTTCCAGTATGATGTTAGTTATGACAGTTTATTTTTCCATATTGGGTGGCTAAATGCAATAAGGAAATGGCAAGAGGAGTTTGTGCGTAACATAAGCTCTAGTGAATTTGTGGATACCATTACGAGGGATCTTTTAGGTAGTTGTGTGTTTCTTCTATTCACACCTAAAGGATAGGTAAGGACTACACCCCAAAGCCTGTTAACCATCATCTAAAGTTTTTACGTTTTTGCTTAAATGCTTTGGATTCTATTTGCAGATTAAAATCTTCCAAAAGGCGCCACCGTTGTTGACTACGCTTATCTGATTCACACGGAAATCGGAAACAAGATGGTAACAGAAAAGGTATTTTCCCCATTCCTTTCGTTCTATTCCTTGTTGTAATGTTGATTTTGCCTTTCGGGTTTGTTATGGAGGGTTAGATTCACTAGGTTTTATCATGTCATCGCCATATTAAATTCTGTTGTTGGCTAGCTTTTTCTTGTGTCCGTGTGTCTTTTTCATTTTGTAACAGTGGAAATGATTGTCTCAAAGTAGACGAATTGTTATAAAATGCATGACTGAGGTTTGCTGAAAGGTGTTAAAAATTGCTAGCTTGATTTTTCTTGTCTCAGTGTCTCTATTTTATATCTTGTAACAGTATAAATGATTGTTTCTTGTTCTTTGTTCGGTATCGGTATTGATGGTTTGGTTCACTTAGAAGAATAAATGTATTGGTGTTTGAATTTAGAGTGCGGGTTTTGAGTGGTTAGAATTTGATGCTTCTCAGAGGTATGCCATTCGTAACTTTTACTGTTAAACCTTATTCTTAAGTTTGATCATGTCTTAATTTTGTCATGGTTCTTTCGATTATCAAAGGTGTTTGTTTAAGTGTTTGCTAAAATGACATGACTGAGATATTTTTATAGTGTTTTTATCTTTCTTGTCAATAAAGTATATGTTCTGTTGTTAGCTTGGTTTTTATCGTCTCATTGTCTCGATTTAATTCCTTAACACTAGAAATGATTTTCTCAAATATTAAAACATCTATTTTTTTTTGGGTTTTCTTTCTTTCTTTCTTATGCTGCAGCAGTTTTCGTAAAGTTTCTATGATTGTTAGAAAATTTACAAGTTGGGTTTTTGGTTTCAACCCAGGAAACCAATTGGTGAGATTTTACTCTAGCATTTGGTTTTTCAGGGACAACAGGATGAGTGTACTGGAGTTGTTATATTCAAGTAGATGTGATGTTTGCGACGGTTCTCTCATTTGGTCTTCCTCTATGTGGTATGGTCGTGATTTTACACAGCTTGAGATTTTGATAAACTTAATTTGCTTCTTATTCCTTCTTTTTTTTGTCAAAACTTCTTAAATAGGCCGTAACAGAGTTTCAAAGTGAATGCATGAGCGACTTTTTAGCATGAATCTTTGGTCTCCCCAAGGTTATGACAATTGATCATCATAAAGTCCTTACTCTTGAATATTAACACCTCTAATGCCTTTTACCTTTTGCATTGAAAGTTCAGGAGGCGTTTGATGTTTCCAATCCAGAGATGTTGCAACATTCATCCTAATAAAATTAATTGATGATGGTAAAGCTTGCTGTGCAAAAAGAGTTTTGCCACTACCATTTGTTCTTTCCTGGATTTTGGTAAGAATATGCGTGTTAAGTGTTTTTTTTTGCTCAATTTACTCCACTCATCATATAAATAGTACTATTTTGCAAACTTACTTGGGATCAATCTATTAATATATCAGGTACCTCATTTACCAGTTTTTATCTCTGAGGCTTTATTGTTTAGGACTTTAATTTAAGTTTGTTGATCACCGTCTTCTTACTCAGAAAGCTTTATTTACTCTACTTTTTTGATTTTGAAATTCCTTTCTCATATATATGAATTAGGTTAATATACCTTGTAGTCAAATTTATGTCTCTCTTATCTAGTTCTTCAAATTTCTATCGCTGAGTTAAGTGAGGGAACTCATTTTTAAAAAGGTATGAAATCTTGTCTAGAAATTGCAATCCTCTTCTCTCTGGTTTTTATCAATTCGTATTACTCATCATACTGATTTTTGGTTTTTGCCTTTATTTTTCGGCATTGAGGGTTTTGTTTTTAGGTTGGTTAACAAGAGAGGGAACTCTACTTTTAGAAAGGTAAGAAATATTGGCCATCCTCATCTCTTGATTTCTATCAAATTTATATTCCTTATCATTCTGATTTTGGTTTATCTTTCTTTCTTTCTTGTGTGGTATTGTGGTTTTGTTCTTCTGTTGGGTTACAAGAGTCGAGGGGGCAATCAAGTTTTCAAAGGTAAGAAATCAAGTCTAGAACTGGACATTCTCTTCTACTTGACTTCGATTTTATTTCAATCATCGTTCTGATTTGGTTATGCATTTTCCTTATTAATATTTACAGAGACGAGTCTCAACATTAATTGTTTTCGGTGAGACGGAATTGCTTATCATAATTGTAAGTCTGTTAATTATGTAATACTTTGGAAGAATTAACGCCTTAGTGTTTTGAATATAGAACGCAGGTTTTGAGTGGTTAGAGGCTAAAAGGTAATACTGTTGGTGATCGTGATATGTCATTAGAATTTGATACATCTCTAATGTATGTCATTAGTTACCTGTTACTAGTTAAAATGCATGACTGAGGTTTGTTAATTGGTAATATTATTATTATGTGCTTTGCTTTGCATGGATATTAGGTGTAGAATGTTTGGTTAAACTCACGTGGTTCTTTGATTATAAAAGGTGTATTACGTCTGAGCATATCTAACCTTTTTATTACAGGTAAAAGATTACATTACTACTCTGAAGGCCAATGGCTACTAGAGCTTTCATGCTACTGTGATTCCGTTCTTGTATGAGAGTTATGTTTCGGTTACGTTATGTTTTGTATGAGAGTTATATTTTGAGATAAGACTAATTCATCACAGTTCTTAAAAATGGCCAATGGTGAGTACAATTAAATTTGTTTGTCTTTTAAACAGTGAAGCATGGGGAAATTCAGGCTGCAGATCAGACTTGATTTTGAACTCAGGGTATTTACTGATTATACTCAGAAGTAAAAATGTAGAGAAACGTGCTAGCTGTAGGCACTGACAATTTCTTTTTTGCCTTCCCAGTATGATGTTAGTTATGACAGTTTATTTTTCCAGGTTGGGTGGCTAAATGCAATAAGGAAATGGCAAGAGGAGTTTGTGCGCAACATAAGCTCTAGAGAATTTGTGGATACTATAACGAGGGATCTTAGGTAGTCGTGTATTTGTATTCACACCTAAAAGAGAGGTAAGGACTACACCACAAAGCATGTTAACCATCATCTAAAATTTTTACTTTTTTACTTAAATGCTATGTTATTCTATTTGCACATAAAAAATCTTCCAAAAGGCGCCACCGTTGTTGACTACGCTTATCTGATTCACATGGCAATTGGAAACAAGATGGTAGCAGCAAAGGTATTTTCCCCATTCCTTTCGTTCTGTTCCTCGTTCTAATGGTTTTTTTGCCTTTCAGGTTTGTTATGGAGGGTTAGATCCACTAGGTTTTATCATGTCGTTGCCATACTTCTATTGAGAGTTTTAGAATTATCATATTATTATCATCTAAATTTAAGGGTTAAAAATTTGTTTTAATTATTATTCTGATTTTGTTATTTCTTCCTTTCTTGTGTGGTATTAAGGGTTTTGTTCTCCTGCTCGGTTAGGAGAGGGCACTCAAGTTTTCAAAGGTAAAAGATCAATTGTAGATTTAGATATTCTCGTCTACTTACTTATATTTGATTACAATCATCTGTCTGATTTGGTTATACATTTTCCTTATCCATGTTTACAGAAACGAACTGGACATGATTATGTTCTTTGTGATATTTGAAAACGTGTTTCTCCCTCGTGTTAAAGGAGAATTCTATTTGAGATCATGTAGCTGTTGCATACATTGCATACATACATTGCATGCATGCATATATACATACATACATACATACGCTTTTAATTGTAATTTGTCTTAGAAAGCAAATGTGCCACACACGAGAAAAACTCTGTTTTTGATAAGGTGTGCACATTTAATAAACTATAGACTCACCGGCCTAATATTGACTTAATGAAATGAAACAAGCCATTGAAATAAGAAGAGATTTTGCAGGTTTTTATTATCTTTCATACCTAGAATTTTTTTTTCTTTAGCATTCGGTTTCGCCCCAATGGGAAGAATACGAAACTGCTGGATTTCTTACATCCAAGGTGTTGCGATGTTCGCTATGGTTATGAGACTGGTATGAAATGATTTTTTTGTCTCAATTTTGTCCAACCAGTTTTGCAGTCATTTTGCTACTTATTCTTTTTCTTTTCCCAAAAATCCTAAAACAGACCGGAAAAGAAGGGAATTCGTTAATGACCTTTTAGCATGATTCCTTGGTCTCTCCAAGGATATGAGGATTGTTCATTGTAGAGATATATCTTTACTCTTGAAAATATTCACAACTCATGTCTTTTTTGCAAAAACGTAACTCCAAATTTCAGGATATAGGAGAAGTTTGATGTTCCAATTGCTTAGATTATACAATCAATTCCAGAAACAATGATTGATGTAAGAACATCCAGGTAACAGTAAGTGATTCACTCATCTTAATAATTCGTCTTCCTCATCATTCTGATTTTTTTTTGTTTTTGCCTTTCTTGTTTGGTACCGAGGGTTTTGTTAGTCGGTTGGTTTACAAGAGGGAACATTACTATAAGAAAGGTAAGAAATATTGACAATCCTCGTCTTTTGATATCTATTAAATTTGTTTTCCTTATCATTCTGATTTTGGTTTTTTCCTTTCTTGTGTTGTATTGAGGGTTTTGTTCTTCCATTGGGTTATGAGAGGGCACTCATGCTTTTAAAGGTAAGAAATCGAGTATACAGTTGGCCTCTTCTATTTTGGTGCAAATGTCTCTGTTTTTTTTTTAATTCTCGGTCTTGTAACTATCTAGCCTGATACTATCTTCTATGAATAGTGCCAAGTTATTATTTGAAAACAGTTCATATTGTTTTTACTGTTGTTTAGCATCAACACAGTAAATGACTCTTGACATGTGCAAGCCATCGAATTAAGAAGAGATTGCATGTTTTTCATTCTTTTTTACTCCCTGAAAACTGATTTTATTTTACTCTAACATTTGGTTGTTCAGACAATAAAGGACTCTTTAATTCTTTTTTTTTTTTACCCAAAAAAACTGATTTTATTTGACTCTAGCATTTGGTTTTTCAGGGACAATGGGATGAGTGTACTAGAGTTGTTATATTCAAGGAGATGTGATGTCTGCTACGGTTCTCTCATTTGGTCTTCTTCTATGTGGTTTGGTAGTGGTACACAGCTTGTGATTTTGCTAAACTCAATTTGCTTCTAATTCCTTTTCCTTTTTTGTTTTTTTGTCAAAACTTCTTAAACAGGCCTTAACAGAGGTTTGTAGTGAATGCATGGGCGACTTTTTAGCATGAATCCTTGATCTCCCCAAGGTTATGAGAATTGATCATCGTAAAGGTATGTCCTTATTCTTGAATATTTTACACCTCTAACGCCTTTTTCTATTGCATTGAAAGGTCAGGATGCGTTTGATGTTCCCAATCCCCGAGATATTCCAACATTCATTCCAATAAAAATGATTGTTGTTGGTATAACTTGCTCTGTAAAAAGAGTTTTGCCACCACCATCATGTAAATTCTACTATTTTGCAAACTTACTTGGGATCCATTCATTAATATACCTCATTTACCAGTTTTTATCTATGAGGCTTTATTGTTTAGGACTTTAATTTAAATTTACGATTTTGGAATTGTTTTTACATATATATGGATTAGCTTAATATACCTTCTAGTCAAATTTATGTCTCTCTTATCTAGTTCAAATTTCTTTCGCTGGGTTAAGTGAGGGAACTCAAATTGTAAAAAGGTATGACATCATGTCTAAAAGTAGCAATCATCTTCTCTCATCTTTATCAAACTTGTATTTTCCTCATCATTCTGATTTTTGGTTGTTGCCTTTGTTTTTCGCCATTGAGCGTTTGTTCTTAGGTTGGTTTACAAGAGGGAACTCCACCTTTAAAAATGTAAGAAATATTTGCTATCCTCGTCTCTTGATTTCTATCAAATTTGTTTTCCTTATCATTTTGGTTTTGGGTTTCACTTCCTTTCTTGTGTGGTATCGAGGGTTTTGTTCTTCCGCTGGGTTACAAGAGGGCACTCAATTTTTCGAAGGTAAGAAATCAAGTCTAGAACTGGATATTCTCGTCTACTTTACTTCTATTTGATTTCAATCATCGTTCTGAATTTTCATTATCCATATCTACAGAGGCGAGTGAAAAGATTAATTGTTTTCGGTGAAATGGAATTGCTTATACTAATTGTAAGTCTGTTAATTGTTAATTATGTAATACTTTGGAAGAATTAACGCCTTAGTGTCTGAATTTAGAATGCAGGTAATATTGTTGGTGATCGTGACGTGTCATTAGAATTTGATGCTTCTCTGAGGTATGTCATAGCTTACTTGTTACTAGTTTAAATGCATGGCTGAGGTTTGTTAATAGATATTATTATTATGTTATAATTATAATAATGCATGACTCAGGTTTGCTTAAAAGTGTTAAAGCATATCTCTTGTCTCAGTGTCTCTTTTTTATTCTGTAACAGTATTAATGATGTTTCAATGTGATTATATCGACTTTTTCTTGGTCTTCTTTTTTGGATTTGAATTTTTTATTCTGTAACAGTAGTAATAATGTCTCAATGTTAATGGTTTCAGTCTTTCAAATACAAGGTAAATATTAAATATGTGTTCTTAGACCTCTATGGAGATATTAGAGAGTGTATATATATATAGTATTTTCTTATGAAAATGGGCAATGTCTTCGTAGTAAGAGCTTCCTTTGTAATGGAAGAATATAACATTATGAGCTATCTTTGAACATATATAGTGTTCTTCGTCTTTCAGAAAACTGGATTTCTATAGCTATGATGAGCAGTCGTTTTTATATATGTGAAATTGATTGTCACTCCTAATTTGCAGGTTAGTCGTTTTCTTTCATGGTTTTAGATTTTTTCATTTTCCCGTTATATCAAAACTTGCTAAGGTGATGAAAACATTACAAGGCACTCTTGGACTTTTCAAAACTAAGTGATGGCACTGAAGCGACCAAGCCTGGTGCTATGGCACTCTCAAAGTTTCAAATTTTGTTTATTAGTTGAGGTATGTTTTTTTGGACACATGGCTTTTGATTTTGCTCTTGGAGTTTGATGTTCTGTCTCGTTTCTTCTGCAGCAGCAAATTTTACG
Source organism: Turritis glabra (assembly GCA_900406565.1). NCBI lineage: Eukaryota > Viridiplantae > Streptophyta > Magnoliopsida > Brassicales > Brassicaceae > Turritis > Turritis glabra. The sequence continues at coordinate 3,292,572 of OVBN01000243.1, read as the reverse complement.
AGGCACTCTTGAGAAAAACATAAGAGATGAAGTTCTGGATTTTTCAGCTTAAAGCACACACAATCCGTAGTTCTTAAGAAAAACCAAAAACTGGAGCAAGAAACAGATTTATGGAAATCATACTTGGGTCTTGGTTTCAATGGTATATAGAACGTCGTAAGTTTGTGTTGTGTTCTCAGATTTGACTCATCATACACAGTTATGCTTATTTCAGGTCTATCGAAATGGAGTTCTAAAATGGTTGTGCGTTTAAGTTGACTCCTTCTCCCAAGTATGTTTTTTTTAACCTATTTCAACCAATCAAACACCGATTGGCTCGTTCACTTTGTTTTTTTTTTTTTTTTTTTGCAGCCATTCAAGTTCAAGATCTGGTTAGAACAATCAAATTTCCTCTTAAAATACAATTTTCCACGCGAAGTAATTGTTTGTTTTAGTTATTGAAATCGCAAAAATGAGAATTTACTTGAAATTTGTGTGGTTATCTTTAATTGTGAAATTTTATTTTTGAAGGTTAAGTCATCTCCGATCTCTTTCACCTTCTCACGGTAAAGGACAAGGTCTCTAAGAGAAGATTATCTATGAGATGCTCTCACGGTTAAGGACAATGTCTCTAAGAGAAGATTATTTACGAGATGAGTTACGTTTCTCTGCATCCTTTTTTCCAGGTTTCATATTGATCTTTCTCAGATATTTGTCTTTGTGCTAAAATTATCTGTGCTAATATATGGTGATGAACTTCTGCTATTTTAGTTGGATTTTGTAAATAAGTGTTCATGGTTTGATAATTAATACAACATTCCGCAGCAGAAGTCGACATGATTTAGTAAGAGAAACATGAATGCATCAAGGTAGTGTAAATATAATCCTTATGTTCCTAATCTAATCTGGTCATTCAGATTTATGCGTCTCGAATATAGCTAACGAATGTGTATTTTTGACAGGGAAGAAGCTTGTTCTTGTTCTGATTCTTCTGCTTTACTTTTTTTTTATGTAACAGATCGTTTAAAGTCTTCTTTGCCTGAAAGAAGAAGAAGACGCTCTCTTCTTCTCTACTTTAAGTAAACAGTTTTACAATTTTGTGTTTCTTCATGGCATTCATTTATTTTTTTTGCTTCACCATTTCAAATTGTCTAATTATGCTAATTTAAAAGTTGAAGAAGACACTAAACATCAGATATTCCACCGAGTGTTGCTGGTATTGTCTGATAACTTGCTTACATTCAAAGCTACTCATTCCAAATCAAAATAAGGTATTACTATTTAAACTATTCTTGAATCAATATTTAGTGAGGCCAATCGAGCTAAACTATAACAAAATTTGATGAGTTTGTATGCAGTGCCAAAGCAAGAATTGTTTGAGGAACTTATATCTCTAAATAATACGATCAGCAAGATGGCCATGAACCTTGCTAACCACTCTGTATACCACTTGTAAGTTATCATCTTCTTAAGGAATCTCTCTATCAATGGAATTATTAGTTTCGTAATGTCTGTATCGATGGGTCCTCTTCATTGAAATATTTTATATCCACAGATACATCAATGAATCCCCTGATTTGTAGAATATATGTATGCAGTTACAAAGAAAAGCCAAGAACCGGAGCAAGAAACCGATTTGTGGAAGGGTAATTCAAATGAAAGACAGAGGACCTTGATTTTAATCTCTAGAGTTATTTTCTAGTTTCTTAAGTTTAATCATCCTCCCAGGTATGTCTCTTCAACCTTTTTCTTCTGTTTAGTATTTTGATTTTTCTCATATAGCTTGCAACCTTTTTCTTCTGTTTAGTATTTGATTTTTCTCATATAGCTTGAAATTATAGTCTCTTTAACTTTTATGCAGTAGCAGATTTCATAGCCAATGAACCATTTGAGTTGTTGGTTATGATTCGATAGATGAAAATGCAATCTTGAATTCCTTTCTCCGCAAAATTCATAGACCGTGGCTTGAAGAATCAACTTCCAAATAGTAGTGAGTTTAGAGTTCTTGGAGTCAGTTCTTACTCAAGTCACAATGTCTTCAAAATCGCTTGTGTTAAGAAGGAGCTGTAGGCATAAGAGCATTCAAAAAACAGGTGAGTTCAACATTCTAAATATGTGCCTCGAGCAGTAGGAACCAACAAACCTCATCGATGAAGATGGTCTCTTGAAGGTAAAGGAGGAAAGCATGTTTCAGAATTCTTTGTGAAACCATGGAAGTGCATCAAGTAAATTTCTCCAAAGAAACTGATCAGATTGGGAAGAGTCAGTGTCTGGCGGCTGAGTAAGCAGACTCGGAGCAAAACGACTAGCGGATTTCTGACTCGAGGCAATCTCCAACTGCCATTAGGATAAACCTGAGAGAGACACTACTAGCCAACCGAGATATACCAGAGATACAGCAATATATATCTGTCTGTCCACAAAGCACACTCAGCTTCCCGAACCCGGAAAATCTGCATCCCAAAATAACCGATCGCTTCGAGAGTGTGATATCGGTTGATATCTCGACTCTCCCTCCATTCATGTGTGCATACATACATGCATGCATACATTCATACATGCATACATCATGAATTCATGCGTACATGTATACATACATTCATGCATATTTGCTTTCTTGATTTATTGCTTAGGTCATTGCTTGCTTCTTTAGTTACATTGTTAACTTGTTCTTGTTTGTTTCTTGTGCTTATTTCATTTCTTAACTTGTTTACTTGTTTCTTTCACTGATTGCTTACATATTTAACTTGTTTACTTTATTCCTTCTTTGTTTCTTTGATTATTTGATCGTTGCTTACTCAATTGAGCAGCCTTCTTTGTTTCTTACTTTCTTTTATTCTTTGATACTCGCTTACTTCAATTGATTCAGTCATTGTTTGATTCTTTGTTTTTTTTCTTTCGTCATTGTTTTCATAGAACTTCTCTACTTGTTTAATTGTTTTTTTGCTTACAATTTTAATTTGTTTACTCGCTTACTTCTTTTGCTTTCTTTACTTCTTTCATTGTTTGCTTCTACGTAATTGTTTAAGTCTGTTTACACAATGATTTTATTTACACAATATATACCTTTTCATGAAAAAAATAAAATCAAAACGTATAACTAATTAGTTTTTCATCTTACATAAGAGTTTTTTTTCCTAATTAAACAATAACAGGAATACAATATTTGAATACTTTAAAAAAAAAAAATTTGTATCTAGTATATGATGAAAAAATATGTAATCGTCGTTGACAAAACTAACTCTCAGGTTATTTTATTCAGAAAATGTTCGTTGGACTTTCGGTACTTACAAGATTTTCTGGAATTTGCGAAATACCCTAAATCTTTCGGTATTTACGAAACACTCCAGATATATCGGTATTTAAAATATTACCTTAGAAGTTTTGGCCTTTACGAATCCACCCCAAAACTTTTGATATTTTCGAGTCCACCCCAGATCTTTTGATACTTAAAAAAGTACCCCAGATCTTTCGGCATTTACGAATCCACCCAACAACTTTTGATATTTTTGAGTCCACCCAAGATCTTTTGATATTTAAAAAGGTACCCCAGATCTTTTGGTATTTACAAAATCACCTTAGATCTTTCGGAATTTACGAATTACCCCAGATCTCTTGGTATATACTAAATTACCCCAGATCTTTTGTTATTTACGAAATCACCACAGAACTTTGTTATTTACGAATCACCCCATAACTTTTGGTATTTACGAAATTATCCTATATCATTTGTTATTTACGAAATCACCACAGATCTTTTGGTATTTATGAAATCACCACAGAACATACTTCGATAAGTTTGGGTTTTACATTTGTTTCTTCTGAGTATGAAACATACAGCTAAATGTAGCTTTTACTAATGAGATTAAAAAAATGGATTTCATTAGAATTTTTTTTGGGCTTATTAAAATAAAGAAAACTCAACAACATAAAAAAACAAAAGAAGCATCGGTATCTTTCCAAAACATAAGAAAATGATTTGAAGCTCTACTTCTTCTTCTTTTTCTTTCTTCTTTCTTCTTTCTTCTTTCTTCTTTCTCTTCTTCTTCTATTTCTTCAATAATTATGTTTTATATGAAATTACCACATATAATATATGTATAATGATAACATTAACATAACACTAACACTAACACTTGTACAACAATAATGTAAAGTTTCCTAAACCAACTCTAATACATAATGGAAATACTTGTATAAAAAGTAATATGGAGATCTAAAATATTTTTTGGTTTGGATGTCACGAATTTAACTTCACATACGGGCTTTGATTGCCTACGATACTTGGTTCGCAAGAGATAACCTTGGAAAGCAAGATGTGTATCTTGTGAACCAAGTATCGTGGGCCATCAAAGCTCATATGTTTAAATAACCCAATACACTTAACCGCAAGGTAGTATATACGGGATCGATCCACAAGAACCAATGGTACACTAAAGATTTACGAGACGATGATGTAACTTTTTTGCACAAGGATAGACTGAGGTTTTATATTGTATATAATGTATAATGTATGTGACCATAAAAAAATTTAGAAAATACATATAAGGGTTATATTGCATATTATTTTTCGAGAGAGAGATGGCATCACATACCTGCTGCATAATCTTCTTTTTCAGCATCTTCGTGCTTCTTTGCTGGACATTCTTCTTACAAAATGCAGCTACTTGAGCTCTTCTTGTGCTTCTCGCCGCTGGAGTTTTGCTCATATTGACTTCAGGCATGGTATCTGTGACGGCTAACTTTACAGCAACTGAAGTTGTTGCTACTCATCTATGGCTTTAAGGTATTGATGGATTTAGGAGCCTATTCGTGTCTCTGTTTTCTTGATATGTTTCTCCAACTAGGAACTTATTCGTCACATAACAAGAACGGGTCACCAAATCAAATGACCAAGTATATCATCTTTCGTGGCCTTCCTTCGAGTTGTTCTAGTTGCAGTTCAAGTAGCACTTGGCAAATTTCATGCTACTCTGGTTGGAGACTGGTCACGAGATTGATGAATGAAGTCATCAATACCTTCAACCTATCAAATCATGATGGTCAGACTCTAAGGGATCTAGTAATTACAAATTGTAAACTCACAAGCAAAGCTATGTTAATATTACAAAACCATCAGCCATCAAATGTTAAGATCAAAAGTATATAAGACTTGAACTTGATTTCACAGATTTTCGTAAGAATAAAACACATAGCTTAGAAACTTTGAACACAAAATTTGAGGCAAATCTATGAGCAATAAGGCATTCAATCTTGTTTAATAAGCCAGATCTATCTTAAGATGCTTCTGCGGAGGACTCGAGGAAAATGAATCAATTCATCACTTCCCTGAAAGAGCAGAAGCACAAGAATTTTCATCATTATCTTCAAGAGATTGAAGAAAGATACAATTACTATTACATATTATCCGCAGCAAATGCAATGAATTATTTACAGTTTTATACCATTTCCTGCAATCTCTTGCAAGGGGAAGGTTTGTTGAGAGACCTTCCTTGAGAAGAAGATGGTTACGGAAAAGCAAAACCAAATGTCAGAACAAAATTTATGAACCTCAACTAGAATAATATCACATATTACAGTAGTAAACATGGTAAATGTTCCTGGATAGTATGATATCTGCACTAAGATCATTCTCTCTTATTCAGTGTTTCATAAAAGAATGTTATTTAGATAAGGATTGTGCATCTAACCTGAACATGACAAAGAAGAAATGAGTTTCCCAAAAGCATCATCTTTGGCACAAATACTTGATACTCGCCTCGTACTCGTTATTTTTGCCTCGTATTTGCCCCGTTAAACCAAATACTTGCAATGACCAAAGTAAGTAACAAGTTTTTTAAATACTTTCAAGTACAAGTCAAGTATCAAGTACAAAACAAAAATTTAACTACTTGGCTTGGTTTGACCCATTACCTGTTTTTTGCTAATATCTAGAAAATTTAATACATTTCAATTTTTATTAATTTCTCAAATAACTCACAGCCGCACACAAAAAAAAAAGATAAAAAGAAAAATCTTAAATATAAAGATGAAGGAAATCTCTCTAGCATACCACAACAACATATCACATTTATTATTATTTTTGTTAAAATTTTAAATCATGCATTAACTCTTGTTTATAATTAAAATTGATATGTGTTCACTTATTAATTAACTAATTTAAATTTAATTAGTTATAGAAATATATCAAACATATATAAATCAATTAATTTAATTTAATTTTTTTTTTGAAATGTTAAATTGATTAATCAACAAAAAAGATATTTACATGAGTTTGGAAAAGACTAAGAACATTAAACAAGATTTGAAACTGAACCAGAGGAAAAAATGAAAGACCAAAACATTCCTTTTAGGATGAAGAGCTTCGGAGTGAAGACCACCGAGAGAGGAATGTTTCGAACTTTCTTTCCGGCTTGTATTTGAGGCTGAGGATGTGATTTGTAATGTCTTTCTTGATAGAACTTGTAAGCTGGTGGTAGTTATGATGGCCAGAGTTGTGTATGCGACCATTGCGTTCTCTCCAAACATGGTATATAATCGTTTGGAGGATCATCCAGATGAGAACCACATCAATAGCAGGCGAGGACCGTGCAATGATGGCTCAGATAGTGTTTGACCATTCGGGAGTTGTACACTTTCGAAGAAGAGGAGTGCATAACACCGACCAAATGGAGAACATATATGGACAAGCAAAGAAAATATGAGACTCGTCACGTTCACTACATAAAGGGCAAAACTGCTCCTGACTCCATCGCCGCATTTGTTGGCCCGTAGAGAATCTATTTTTGATGGCAAGCCAAATAATAAAAGAATAGCGCGGAACCGCTTGCGGAAACCAAATTGTCTGAGACCATGAAATCTTGGGGAAAAACTTGTGAATGAGATCCCAAGTGCACTTCGAAGAGAAAGATGGCCGGAAATCTTTTTTTTTAGGCTTCCACAAAATCGTATCATGTCCAACCAATGAAGATGGAGGAGAGATAGGGTTGATAAGGTCAACCTCAACTCTGAAAATTTGTCCTCGTGCTCGTCTAATGTTCACCCTTTCATTGCTTACAACATCTGCGACAAGAGCATACTTTTTAATACCAAGATGTTGGGGCTCTAAATCTCATGTTGCATCAATAAGACGAGCTGCCCTTGTCTAATTATCCCGCTAGAACATTGTTGATTTACCATTGTTGATATCAACTCTCATAAGTGATGCTGCAAGTGGCCACATCTTAAGGAGTTTTCTCCATATCCATGACCCCACACTTCCTTCCCTTACACTCCAAAAGGATGTGTTGGGAAATAGGTAACGATGAGACCAAGCTACCCAAAGAGACCCGGACCGTGTGAAAAGTCTCCAAATAAGGCTGAGTGCGATACACGAGATGAGTCACGCAACCTTCTAATGCCCAAACCTCCCTCATCCTTAGGCTTGTACACTTCCTCCCAAGCAACTTGACCATAGAACGCATTGCACAAACTGCCAATGACATCAAAACAACGCTTCGGGAGACTGAAAATAGAACACAAAAGATTGTAATACTTATGAAGACGGATTGGATAAGCTGTAAGCAGCTAGCAATGGACAAACGCTTACTTGACCATAGTAAAAACTGTGACCTGATTCTATCCACAAGAGGTTCATAGTCATGACGGGTCATTTTTTTTGTTGTGAGAAGAAGGCCAAGGTAGCGAATTGGAAGAGCGTCGAGAGGAATGCCTAACTTGCCAGCTGCATCAGCGATCCCACTCGTGTTTCTCCCTGCAGTGTAGATTGATGATTTAGATGCGTTTATAAATAACCCCGATATCTTCCCAAATCATCAAGAATTGACATTATACCTTGAAGTGAACTTGCTGAGCCGTCCGCAAAGACAAGCATATCATCAGCAAAGCTAAGGTGCGTAAGTCCAGGGCCATGCCTCAGTTAGAAGAAAAGAAACAATTGCTTAGGGCATCAAATTTTGGAAAAACAATTAGGGGCATATATTTACTCTTAATAGAGTTATATAAATATGTTCATATGAGGCCTACACTGAAGACAATATGTTAATAATAAGAAGCAAATATTAGGTTTCAACAATCCATAGACATGGCCACATGAGCTTAATTAATTAAAACAACCAAACGATTACTTAAAATAATTAAGGCTTTAGAAGAGAAATTCAGGTAAGCAAAGGTTATTAAACAATTAAGGTGTCAAAAAAACTTATTAAGCAATTAGGCTAAACGAAGAGATACTACTTTCTCTCTTATTATGTCTTTGCCTCTTTTCTGAACAGAAATGATTAAACAAATCTTTCTTTCAATGCATCTCTCACCAAATCAATTCTATTAAGGTAAAATTATTCAAGCTTTTACTTTTCTTATACTATTTACTCTGTTTTTCTAAACAATTTCATCCAATTTATTTTTAAAATTGTAAGTAATTATTGTTGCTTGTAACAGTGTAACTTTATTTATGTTTTCTACTATAGAGAGATGTCATAAAAAAAATCAACCTTCTGGATCAGACAACAGAAAAGAAAAAAAAAAGTTAAAAGATGACCAAGCTAAATCTCAAGAAAATGTTTTATTCAGGTACTTTAAAAAAATCTGAAATACTGATAAAAATCATCGAGAGAGAATTGGTTAGAAATGTTGATTTTGAAAGTTTGGTTAACAATTTTGTGGAGAAAAAAGGAAGAAAAATGTTTTAGAACTAATCTTGTATTTATTATTTTAATTCTTTTATTTGTTTTCGTTTTATGACAATATTATTATTTTTGTAGACGGTTTTTTTTATTGAACTGGAGCATATTTTTTAGTCGCTAATGATAATTTTTAGTGTTGGCACGGCTCTGCGTAAGTTCCATATCTGTGCAACGAGTGTGATAGCCAAAACGACCCATTTGAGATGCCTGGTTTAATAGGCGTGAGAGCACATTATTCATAATAACATAGAGATATGGTGAGAGAGAGCAATTTCATCGGAGACCTTGGGAGCTTGAGATAAACATAAAATCAATGGAATTTTATTGAATTTCATAAAAGTAAGATAAACATAAAATCAATGGAATTTAATTTGATTTTAAATTTTATTTAAGTACAACCACTAAAATAATATAATATTAGAATTTATTTCATATTTTCGTATATTTTATGTATATATATATATGATTAGTTATAATGAATATTAATGAAATTTATGATTTATTTTAAAACAAATGAGATACTAAATTAACATTAGTTTTCTGTTTATTAAAAATTATTATAAAAATAACAAAATTTATATATTTAATAAGTAAGTAATCGTAAATAAGCATTTAAAAATGCAATTAAAAATAAATGAATAAATAAAATGAGTTGTATTTTTTACTCGAAAATTAGATAAATACATCAAAATGATTAAAAAGAACACAAAATATATTTTTATCAAGTTAATTCAATAAATGTAAATTATTATAAATAACAAAATATGGATGTAAAAGCCCCCACATATATGTGCGGGTATTGACCTAGATTATATAACAGGTCAGGAATTTTAATTGTACACAATAATTGTGGGACCCAAAAAAATATATTTCCCTTTTCACATTTATCCCACATCAAGTAAAACCACATGAAGCTTAATTTGTTCTATAAATAGAGATGCTACTTGTTGACCAAAAAAAAAAAAAAAAAATAGAGATGCTACTTAAATTGATGGACAAGTTCGAAATGGGCTTTGATGTTTTTAAGGCATCATTGCTTAATTCGTTTTGACGAGTAACAAATGATAGCGGGTAACCCGCAAGTACTTGAATTTTGGTGGGATATTCGCTCAGTCAAGTATTTGGTAGACCAAGTACACGTACGGTTCAAATTTTGGGTACCCCAATAGGGCGGATCGGATATCGGATAGTCTAAAAATCCGTGTACCCGGTTCGTGCCCACCCCTACAGTGATACAACGACATCTACTCCGCCATTATCATCGCCTTCACCAGAACCTTCCACCACTTCTCCAACGAGAGAGTCACAGATCCCAAACCCTCCAACTCACTCTACTCCTTCTCCGAAGAATCTATTATCGCCTCCACCGCCTCTTCTCTCCCATCAAGTAGAGCTCCTCATCCTCCGCCAGCAAACACACCAATTATTGGTGAAAAAGCAATTTTTTTGTTGTTGTAATAAAGGTGGAAAATCAATTTCTACCTTTTCTTATTAATTATGTGAAATCTAGATGGTTTTAAGAAAATAAAGAAATCCATACCAATTAAGACAACTACATTACAATCAAATATAAGATAAATCCACCTAAATTATATCGAATTCATCAAAATACATCAAACAACTACAGTTTCCTTGATTAAGATTAAAATCCATATTATTTTAATTATTTTTCAGAATCTTAAAGTAACTAACCTACCAAACCAATCGCACAATTAGCTTGATTCTTAGCATCTGAATTCAATTCTTGCAAAACCAGGTAACTTACAATTAATTAATGGTCATCTTCACATAAAATGATGTAACACCGAACCAAAAATTTTCCAAACCCAAAATCGATTCTAGTTTGCAATAAAATTCTTAAAACCGAACATGTTTGGAGATCGAATGATTGTTACCCAAACAAACCCATCATATTACAAATCTCGTGAACTCCTCATGATGTCAAGGTTAACCTCCTCCTTTGATTGGCACCACCAGCCTGACTCTCAATGTCAATGTCGTTGTCATCCTTATCCTCATCAACAGCGGAGAGTTTCGAGATATGAGAGTAGACAATAAAAACCGTTAAGAATAAGGGAATAATGAAGCGAGCTGCAGAGCCACCAATGACATGAGTGGCAAACGCCACAATGATGGTTAAGGTGGAGTCTTTGGCACCAAAAATGGATGATCCTCTTCTCAACTTCAGATACTAAACAAAATGTATGTATAAGAAAAAGAAATCACAACTAGCTTACCAATCCGACCATTCAAATTCTTTCTCAAGATTCTCAATCAAGTAGTTCTTTGTGCATTGATTGACGATGACGATGGTGAGTAGTAGACAATGTTCGAAAGAAGACAACGACATAGTAGGCACCAATGGAACTAGTGTGTGACCTTCACGTATGACCATAATGATAAACCTAGTTGTAAACCCAATCTGTCCAATCTGATTTCTTCTTAATATTCTCAGTCATGTAATTGATAACATTCTAAAAAATCCAACGCAAAGCCGCAGACATTTTGTGGAAAGGTGGCAGAGGCGACCACACATTGTTACAAAAAAAAATCAATATAATAGCAAAACAACTGTTTGTTGTAGTGTACAAGAATTGTGCGGAGTGTTTAAGAAGTAACTGATTCATGATGGCAATCACTTTTAAACCAAATACGACAGTTTGAAGAGAACGATTTGTTTTTTGATGCATTTTCAAATGTAATGTTAGTTACAAAATCTGATATTTAATTGCTCTTTTAGATCTTATTTTACATTATTTGTAATATATAAATCATTGCATGATTGTATGATTGAACATTAAAACAAATGTAACATGTCCCCATTTTTAATTTTAAATACACCTATTTTACATCAATCGGTAACAAAAAAAAAATATAGGAGTAATGGTCTCTATCCATTTAATGCATTAGTTAAAGTTGAAAATATAACTTCAAGTTCTATATGTGGAATTAAATTTTTTTAATGGAATTACAAATATTGTAAGATCATGAAAACATTTTTTTTCTTCTTCTCGGGAAAAAAAGAAAACATTTAATATTAAATAATTTTAGAATTACTTATAAAATTTTCGAAAAAATGAAAACATTTAAATTGAATAATAAATATGTATTTATTTTGCTTTTTTATGACCCTTGACTTGAAAAATAAATGATGTAAGAGATAAGAAGTTCAACATCATAAGCAATCTTCCATTCCACTGATCCAAACTCCACATTACTAAATACTAATTAACATGATTTTGATGCAATTTATAATAATAAATAAGTCACTCTATAAGCGATTTTTATATTCTTATTGAAAGATCATTTGCATTCGATTTTTTTAAGTAGCACAATTAAGATAAACTTACGATTCGTCTTTTCTTATGTTTTTCCCATGAGTATATCTCTAATTGGATTTTAAGGTATCAATTTTTTTTTTTGGGAATTGAATGAATTAAAATAGTGATTTAGAGGTTCCAACAATACTGTAGTTTTATTTATCATGGATTTTAGGCTTAGGGATTAATATTTTGAAAGAACATTTAGTTTTGTGATTTGAGTTCTAGAATGATTGTGAATTGTTTCCCTATATTAATTAATTTTGTATTTGTAAATCCTTGGAAAATATAATGATTATATCTAGATGTCCACTGCCTTTAATTTCAGTAAAATTCCTGCCTTTAGTTTCTTTTGAAATCATGGTCTGATTCCTATTCTACTCTCCAAAATTTGAAGTGTGAGTCCGGTACACCATAGATTCTATGTTACATGTATTACATCATGCACTTGCGAATTAGTAGATTAGATAACTGTGACCGTATCAATTACATTAATATAAATTCATTGTAAAGTCTTTAAGGTAATGATGAACTATAAATATAATAATTTTTGACATATGCATAATAATTTATATTAATGTTGTCGATGTTGTTAGAAGGGACAAAAAAGTTGAAGTTTTTCGAAGGTATCAAAACACTAAATAAAAGCCTCCTTTATTTGTTTTGATAAAAACTCTACCTTCACACCAGTGATAATTAAAATCACAACCGAGGCCAGCCTTTTTCTATTTTTGAAAGCATCCTAGAATTGTACCAAAAAGATATAAATTTTTATAAACCATAGTAATTCATTTAAAAAATAATCTTTTGTATTAAAGGGGTATTGAACACATAGCAGAAACAACCAACTTCTTCGTACTACCACTAGGTCACCACCCATTTGATACAATATACTTATATAGTTATGGAAACCTATGGCGAATAGTTAAATATGTGAAAAAAATTAATAGTTTTTATTTTATTTAAACATGTGTTTGCTCTATTTCATTAAAAACATTATTCTATTTTTAACAACATATAATTGTTAAGCATCTTAAATTTTTGTATGAACTATATTTTCACAAAAATATAACTTCATAACATCTTTTTAATATAGGTAACAAAAATTAATCTATTTATAGTAAAAAGTAAAAAATAATTCAAATAATAAATGTAAAAATTCTGGCTTTAAAATATAATTCTTTTTTTGTGGCTAAGGCTATTGCCCTTTTTTATATATGGATGGCACGGCTCTATTTTATATAACGTAACATTAAAACAACACAGTTACCATATGTGTGTAATCAGTGGCAATTACCCCCTCCTTAAACAACACACTTACCTTAATATCTATAAATCTGCTATTTCTTTTATAGAAAAAAATTGAGAATTTTGTTTTGATATTTTGACATTTTGTTTTACGTATATATTATCACGTAAAATGTGCGTAATTTTCGTTTTTATCCTTTTAAATGAAGTTACTTAAAACTTATATAAAAACCATTTTAACTTAGAGATGGGAGAAGACGATCTTATCTAGAAAATACCATAAGATGTTGATAACAAAAAAGATCTATGGGGGTTGAATTACAATAGTTAAAGGAATAAGCTTGAACCAACAATAGTTTAATTTGGACAAGTAATTCTTGTAAACAAGGAAAACAAACCGAACATAATTAAGAATCAAATTCATCAAAGAAATCTCAATAAAGTAAAGAACAACTTAAACCTCAGATAATCAAACATTAATAAAAAGATATACCACTAAAGCGAACCCAAGAAAACAAAAAACAAAGAACCTGAAACATCTACTGCATTGTTGATCCACAAAACCCATCGGAAAGGCTTCTTCATCATCGCCGTCTTCAACTTCACGTCATACTTCGTACACCTCCTTTTAATCATTGCATGTTAGCTTGCTTTATATATATGTAAGATCTATTAGTAAATAGCTACATATCTATAAATACATAGCTATATATATTCGCTTCATGTGTATAATATATATAAGAGTAGCAATCTAATCAATACGGTGGCCGACCCGTAGACCAATACTGCTGATCATTCTGCTGTGGGGGCGGCAATTGAACCGAACCAAGAAGATTTGGTGGTAGTCCTTGAGCCGCCGCCATAGCTGCCATAGCTTGCTGCTGCCCCATCATCGGTGGAGATCCCATTCCACCACCACCTCCTCCTCCTCCTCCACCTCCTCCGTGAACTGGCGTCTGCATCTCATCTTCTTCCAAAGGCAGTCTCTCGTACGCCGCATTGCTAAAAGACGCGGCCATAACCACCACAGGACCCGAACACAACAAAGGTCCTACCACACTGCCTCCAACGACCTGCCCTTGTCCTCCGGCTAGGTAAACGCTTAGTCCGGTGGCTGCAGGAGGCGCAGGCGGCGGCAAGAAAGATCCGGAAAGAGAAAGGATTTCGAACCGGCCGTGGAGGCTAACCACCGAGCCAGCTGGTGATCCAGGCTGACGTATCGTGACGTTAGTAACATTTCCTGTGCCGCTCATAACGCAAACGCCTCTTTGGCGGCGTCTCGCGAACGTAGCCATACAGTCAACTATGTCACATCCGTCTCCGATCTCCATAACGTGAGTTCGAAGCGCGTTTGCGCTGTCTCTGGTTATGATTATTGGAGCTTTAGGTTTGTTCTTTGATCCTGCTGGTCTTCCTCTTGGCCTTCTTGTCATCTGTTCTCCGCTTCCTCCACCACCGCTTCCTCCTTCTCCGCCGTGTAAACTCATCTCTTTACCTTCGCTACCGCTGTTGTTATTAGCGATGTTGTCCATGTTATCGCTTGTCTCTTCACGATCCATCTTGATGGATCGATTCGATATTGACCCTCCTTGCTGCTCGTGATCTTGATCAGGGTTTCTCTGCGGCTGCTGATGATGGTGGAGAAAGAACTGTTGTTGTTGTTGATGCTGTTGATGTTGTTGTTGTTGTTGTTGTTGTTGAAGATGTAATTGGAAGTCTCTAGCGTGGAAAGGAGGAGGGAGAGAGCTTTGTGATCCATGAGATTGAACTGGATCCATTCTATGTTGAGATTGATCGGTGAGGGAGAGATGAGAATTGATTTTGATGATTTCGACCTAGGAGAGACTCAAGGTAGAAGAGGAAATGAATAATAATGTTTTCACAACAAATATCAAGCTGGATTTCTCTTCTTCATCTTATTCTTTGATTGATTTGGTAAGGTTTTCTCTCTCTCTCTTGTCTTCTTATTCTCTTCTCTCTAGAATTGTTTATAGATTCTCTTCTGATTTGAGTTGTACTTGGGAGGAAGTGAAAAGGGCTTTTGGTGGGTTTTTATTTCTCACTCTCTTCTTTTGTAATTTTTTATTTTATTTTATTTGAGATGTGTTGGTGTTTTGAGGTGTGTGTGGGGGTTGTTTGCTTAATTTGCTTTGGTTGGTGATTGGTAAATTAGGGTTAGGAAGAGAGGGAGAAGAGAAGAGAGATGTATAGCTTTTGTTTTTGTCTTGTGCTTATCATTAATTCTCATGTTTTAGGCGGTGCTTTGGTCCCCACCTCTACGCCATTGTTTCTTTGTATAACATTTCAATCGCTCTCGTTTGCGTTAACGATCTTATTTAATTAGGCTCATTTTCGATTAGTAGATTTTACACATACATAATGGTTTGTACGTTATTTCTGAATACTAGCAAAGACCTGCTTATTCGATAGATCACCATATGTGGTTTTTCTTCCTAATTATGTTATTGTAATGGTACCGATATACTAAAAATTATTTATCATATGTATGCACATGTTAGTGTTTCTCTATAAAAATAAGAATCTTCTAACTTCTAGGGCAATGCAGGATATGGCCATCGCTAAGTACTAAGAAGTAAGATATATAGTTAAAAATGTTTTAATAAATACTATTGAATTTCAAGCGCATGATCAATAAAGTAGATAAATGTTATTGTATAATATATACTATATTAAGAAAAAGATAGAGGAGGCGATGTGTGGATATGGCATTGGAGAGAGTGAAGTAATAAGAAGACGCGAAGAAGGCGCTGACAAATCTCAAACCCAAAGGGAGAAAGCACGAGAGAGAGAGAGAGAGAGAGAGAGAGAGAGAGACAAGAGATTGTTGAATTGAATGTGCAGAGACACAGAGAGAGAGAGAGGATCGGAGAGGCAATGGCATGACTCTTGTGGACGCAAACCCATGTCTTAAAAGATGCTCTTTGTCGGCTCTCATGCTCTTTCCTTCTCCACGTGCCCTTCTCCTTCCTCTGGGCTCTGGTTTTGCATTTTGGATTAGCAACGGAACCCTCAAAGTGTATATATATGTTTTTGGTTTATAGTTTATCTTTAAAAAGATTGATTAATGAAAATTGCTGAAAATCATTTACTTTCTATCAATTTGTGCAACTTTTAGAATAACTAAATCTATCTTTCTTTCTTTTTTTGAAACACAACTAAATCTGTCTAGTATTCTTTTTGGACGTAGAACAAGACTGGTCTATTTGGTGTAAATTTTGATGCCTCATGTTTTTAATTAATTGTGGTATACCATGTTCATACTGCATCAAATGTGGTGAATTTATCAAATATTCAAAACTTTAATATCTAAGATGTTTTAAGTTTTCAATAGAATACCTCGGATCGTACGTCTTCAAAAGATATAAATCATAGCACAATAAAACTCCAATATTGAACTATCAAACGGTATTATTTTAAATGTATTGATTCGTCCTATTATATCATTATTAGAAGATATTTTATTCTTTAGTTCTATTATAAATTAGATGCCTTTATCATTCATGACGTTTGAATTTTACTCTTTAGAACGCTTAAAACACGCATAAAATGGTTTACAAGATGACTATACAACCAATAGTTCTAAGCACATAATAAACCATAATCAACGTCTACAATATACGGTTTTACATGCAGTACATTCATGATAAATAGTTTTATGCTTAACTCAAAATCATTATAACCAGTTCTATTTGTATTATGTTGGAGATTTCTCGTAAATTTATTTTCATACTCTATTAATTAAACTCCAGATATGGCGTACAAACACTAAAACTTTTGTTAACCACTAGAATAATTTGGATTTCACTATTATTTTAAATGGTTAAGCTATAACAATTTGTACATAGATAATATACTCCTTAATTAAACACATTTGATGATCGGTAAATTTTCCATTAGATAATATACTCCAACCCATTTTATCATAGTTGGGTGTTAAGTATCTTATCCAGTTCAATTCACATGAAAACGGGAAAAGAAAACGAAGATGGTTTGTTTTCATGAAATATACTTGAAATTTATTTTTAATACATTATATTTAAAATCAAATTAATTTATTGATTACTTGGACCAGCTTATATGAGAATATAGTTGGTTGACAAGAAAAGCAAGTTAATACGAGAACACAGTTCCACCAAACGAGGAAGTTGCTGTTGAAGTTTGACTTTATTAGATTGATATCTAATCTCAAATATGACTCGCAAGTTATATTCGCAACTCATGTTAGAACTTAGAACCATTTGTTCGAATCCAAAAAAAAAAAAAAAAAAAAGAGCATACAATTAATCGCTCCCTTATAATCTTTTTTTTTTTGTTTTTTACATTATTGTAATCCACACAACCAAAAAATAGTGATAGTTGATAAATGGTTGTACCTTTTTAACTTTGTTGAATATTAAGAATGTGATTCCCTTGTTTATATTACCATGCATATAGCAAAATTGACCATTTTCTTATATTTTGAAATATATATTATGCACGTGTTAAGAATATAATTAATAAAATTGAAGTGTCATTTGTTATACAATTAGTTTCTTAACCAATTTATGATTAGCATGCAAACACTCTATTTTGTTTTTAATTGTTACCATATTCCATCATTTCCTTACTGTCAAACCATGTATTACAATGCATACGATGCATCAATGATCAATTATATTATTATTATTTATTTATCAATCTTTTTAGTTTTTACTTAATTTGTTCTCCAAAGATAATCATTAGCAACTATTAATTATTATTCTCAAAAGAGATGGCAAATTTTGTTTTGTGTAAAAATTCCAACAATTAGTTGGTTAATTAACGATTATTGATCCCAATACAAAGGATTACCTTACGTCATATTATTTGAAGTGTGATTATTTTCTTACGAATAACAAAATCAATAAAGTTTTGGGAAATGAGGTCACTTTATACTTTCTAAAATTTATCCTCCAAAGGCATGAATATTATCAGACCAGCGTTTGAGTTCAGAAGCTCGCAAAAAGAGAGGACAGCTTGCTTTCAATCCCGAATTTTGCGGATGACTAATTGATTAGTTTAATAATTTTAGTAGGTTATGTTTAAACTTTGTTAAGTATGAGTATTGTTAAAAAACATTTGACATCCTACTTTGTATAATATGATGTTCTAATCATCTTGTATGTCACTATCCCATAGTTCGGTTAACACATTTTTATTATATGACATTCATCTAATAAAAATAGATTAAAGGAGCATCTAAAAAAATATTTAAAAAATAAATAAATATATATATATATATATATATATATATATATATATATAATAGCATCTTCTCACATCCATTAACAAATAGTTTGTTGAATTCTTGGGAAAAATTATTCATCATATCGAACTCATTATTCATCACATGATTTTTGTGATGTATCATAAGAAACTTGCCATTTTAATTTGTTTGTAAGTTTTTGTAAAATGGTCAGAGGTTTAAGCGCATTCTGTATTTTTCATTAGAATTCTTTTTAAACCTCTGAAGACTTTAAAAAAAATTTCGAACCTTTCAGATAAAAGTTAATGATTTACTTGTCACCAATAACTTTTTAACCAAACTCAATAAAAATGTTGTTAAAAAATAATTACTATAAATTTTTGAAAAAGCTAGTCACTTCTAATTTAAAATTAAAAGTTAGTTGCTAATTAAAAAAGGCATAGATAACCAGAAGAGACTATCTTCCAACATTTTCTAAATTAAATAACAAGCATTTAACCCCAAATTTTTGTTTTTCAAGATAATAATGCACTATCATTATTATGTATTTTTGTGATTTTATTTTGAAACAACATCTACATTTCATAAGTACTAATGAGATATCTTAGTATATAAAATGAACATATATAATTTGCGAGTTGTTGAAGAAAAAAAACCCGTCAAATTGCGTTAAATATTGGTTATCTTCTTATTTTATGAATTTGCCATTTTCATATTTGTTAAACACTTTCAAAAAACCTAATGAAAATTACTCTTAAGGTATTTATGATGTTCACTTATTCTACAATAATATACAAGATCAATAGTAGAAATGTAAAATAGTCAAATTATTTGAAAATCAAATATTCTTTTTTTTTGTTGGTATAGTTAACTTTAACAATAATGAAAATGATAATGCATTTTAGATTAAAAATTGGGAAATTCTCATATATACCACTAAAATGAGTTTTTCCCAAAAATACCATTATTAATTTTATTTTTCAAAAATACCACTAAAAGATTTTTTTTCCGAAAATAACGCAAAGCTAAACTTTAAACTTTCAAAATTAAATTCTAAATCCTAAATAGTAAATACTAAACTCTAAATACTAAAAACTAAATCCTAAACCCAAACCCAAACTTTTAAATTATAAAACCTTAAAAATCAGTTTTAGTATTTGTGGTATTTTTGGACTAAAATAATTTGTAATAGTATTTTTAGAAGAAAAAAAACATGCACTTTTGAAACAAAAACTTAGTTTAATAGTATTTTAAGATATTTCTCAAAAAAAAAATTGCTTAATAAAACTTTCAGATTATGCGTTGTCAAAGTTAAATTCGTGATGAAGACCAGAAAGAGTAAAGGCAACGACAGACATTATATTGGTAAAAGGCCAAAGAGATGCAAGCTTGTAAAGCATCAAAAAATTGTGATGTTAATTAAAAGTATAAACCTAATTTGTGATATTATGTCACATCTCTTTAAAAATAAGTTAAACAAATAAATGAACCTATCACCTTAGAAAGAAAAAAAGTCTATGACAAATTGAATATGTATATAATTGTATGAGCACAACTTGGATACAATAATAAAATAAAGAAAGAAGTTGGTAGATTAAGCTGATTAATTTACTAATTAAAATTAGGTCCCCATGTGGACGGCACCTAATTGCCTCGAATCTTATCGTGCTTCTGCTTTCCTCACGAATTCAATTTATGGTCCCCTCCCAGCCAAATGTAAATAAATGTATTTTCTACTGATTAACAAATGTCGAAGTAAATAATATATTGGTGAGTATAAATAGAAATACGCAATATATACTGTATAAGCTAAAATAATATATTGGTGATAATAAATAGAAATACGCAATAAATACTGTATAAGCTAAAATAATATATTGGTGATTATAAACCATGTAATTTTTTTTTCTTTCAAAATACGGCGCTTAAATTTGTAAGATTTTTGAAGTCTGTTTATTTTAGGCACTCTTATTTTATTTCTATACAAAAAAAACAAAAACAAAATTGACGTCCCAAATTTAAACTTTATTTGCAGGTCCTTTTTATTAATTTTTTTTGTTAAAATTATTTTGCAAACTGAAGATGCATGTTATCAGCCCAAAACAATCAGTATCAACCACAAAGCACACTAGAATTAGTTTAAACTGATCTTTTTTCAAACTGTTTAATAAATCTGACCACCAAAACAAACTGTTTAACAAATATCCGAAACCCTAAAGTTGAATTATAGCCTAATCGTTGGGAAAAAATCCCTAATCAAAAGCTAGATTATACACTAGCTACTATTCATAAAAAGTCGTGATAATAGGAGATTAATGTCAAAGTGGTGGGGGCATGTGAGTTAAATAATAATTAAGCGACAATTAGTGGAGCATTAAGACGGCATTGTTGAGACTTGAAAGTCGAGACAATATTGAGCTAAATGACAAAGCTAAAGCTAAAATAACTCACATGACATGATAAATATCAACGGTTCTTTTATCCATGAGGAATCTCGTGATTAATAATTAATTATGTCTTCTTAATCTCATACTATTATTAACATATTCACACCCTCTTGGGTGATATATCTTATGATTTTTAGTTTTGATATTGCTTTATACGTGCTAAACAAAATTTAATAACGTTTGATTGTATCAAAATTTAGGGTGAAAATATCTATTGTTGTGTCAGTATTAGTTTTAAGGAATTCAACAGTTTTAAATACCTTTTTTGTTATATCAGAATATAAAAATAATCCGAATTAATTATATAGCTGTGTAAACAACAATGCCTTTTATAGTTTTAAATACCTTTTTTGTTATATCAGAATATACAAATAAACCAAATTTATTTTATAGTTTTAAATAACTTTTTGATATATCAGAATATACAAATAATCCTAATTTATTTTATACCTTTGTAAAGTGATTTTATGAAAAAGAAATTCGCTGTCTTACATTTGTGTATATCTTTTCCGCATATCTAAAAAAAGGAATACATATCAATATTGTTTAAGAAATTTTATTGTCTGTTCATTTTTCACAAACGTTGCAGAAATAAAATTTAATTTTAAAATTTTTGTTGAAGAGATTTATTTGTCTAACCCAATTACACAATTTAATTTTTTGTATTTATTAAATGATATATTTTCAAGTTTAAAATGGTTGTGAAAATGTCTTAGTAATTTACACAAAATTTAGGTTCCCTAAAGTCTTTTTTTTTTTTTTTTGGCAAATTATGGATGCAAATTCACCGGATATTCAAAGGTACATTGTAAAATCGTTTATGTATTATAAATAAAACTGTCCGTCGTAAATATAGTATAACTGTTTATCATATTTCAGTGTGTATTGACTAGTTCATCGTAAAACTAATTGTCGTGGAACCATCCAACATGAATACGTGATCATGTGTATTATGGATAATTATAATCATTTGTAATAGGTTACCTAATTTTTGTTAAAATTACTATTACTCCATCTTATATTTATATTTTACAGGTTTTTTCCACAGTATATATAATATAATTAGATGTCTTGAGACAATTCTTTAATAAATAATATTTCAACATTGATGAAATAACAATCTCGTACATATAAAATTATTAACTATTAGAATGCCCGAATGAAATCTTGCATCGTTAACAATTCTTAGGTATTTGAACTAAAATAATAACATCTTAGGTATTAGGTATCTGAACTAAAATAATAAATGACTTTGGTACGAACAATATTACAAGTTAATCGTCCAACCTTTCAGGAGCTCTTTCAGGGTCAAACTCTATAGATAATATTTTTGCTCGAAGTTCATCAATTCAGAATCTTTGTGGATTTTCATTGCCAAACATTAAAAATAAAATTTGTCGATTATCTTTCCCACGGTGCTAACTTGTTAAGTCTACTAGATTTTTTAAGTCTAAATTAAAATAATAGGTTAACATTAAAATTAAGAAAATACACCATTTTCAGGTTTAATATATAGTTTGTATGATTCAGAATTTAACTTTCTTAGATCAGGATTTAAAATTTCGACTAAGGTTTTAAAATTTAGAACTAGATTCGAACTCGCGGTGTATCGCAAGTAGATTTTTTCTTAAAATTTTTAGAAATTGTATATGTATTAACGTTTCGTTTTGTGTTTAGTTTTCCAAATAATATGTATTTTTATATATTTTTTTTAATTTTTCGCAATAAAATATACTTTAATTAATCATTATGTATTAGTGTATTGCTGGTTTGACGTATAAACGCAATTTATTTTTTGTAGCTAGTTTATTTCACAATATTGAGTCAGTACGATATTGTAGGTTTGTAGCATTTTAATTAGTAGTGTTACGCAACAGGTTTTAACCCAAATCAATTTACTGCAAGTGTACAGAAATAATCGCAGTAGTACTTTGGGATCAGATCCACATAGATCAAGTGAGCATATGATGAATTATTTTGGTTGAAACTAAACTAGGAAAAATAGGAGTATTCTGAAACTCAGAGTTTAATTGACAAATAAAAATAAATAAAATAAATAAAATTGATAAAATCAATTAATAAAAAATTTGGGCAAAAGGAATCATCAGGGTTCGTGACAACAGAAGAGACAATTAAATAGGATTGCATTAAAAACCGTTCTTGAACTCAAAACACAATTGTAAAGTTATTATATTTTCGTAGTAATAACTATTTAAGCAATGAAATTCCTAACAACTAAATTGTCTTTTGTTAATAGAAATTCAAGCAAGCATTATATGTAAGTTTGACATGTTCACAAAACACCTTAACATCAAGTGTTGGTTGGCTAAGGAAGTTTTGCTCCCCTATGTTTTTGCAAGCAATTCAGCAAAACTTTTGATGTCACGATGAATTAAACATAAGATCAAAATCTAGGTAATCAGTTTAGATTAATCAATAAGAACAACCATAGATGAAGAACCAAAATAATCAATCTAAATCTAACAACCTAACAATCAATCAATCATGAAATCCCCTTAAAAATCTCTAAACCTAATTGGAAAACTACTCAACCATAGAAACAAAAGAACAACAAGATACTAGAGAAGAAGACATGATAGATTTGCTATAAAATATCAAAGAGTTGAGATAAATCTCTAAAAAAAAATGAAATCTCAAAGTGACACCCTAAACTAAGCAAAATCGCACACAAAATCGTCTATCTGCCTGCTGGGGACGAAAACTTATATTTATAGTACAAAAGATATATCAAAACAATGGTTAGAAATCGATATAAATATATGACCCATCAAATAACTAGAAATATAAGTAAAAATTTAAGAGATCATCACTTAAAAACAAAATTAATAAATAGATAAGATAAATAATTTAAAAAGAATGTCTAACATATATAGTCAATCCCGTTATAATAGGAGACAAAGATGAGAGCATGTGAAAATCACCCATTATTTTCTCACCAAAATCACCCGAGTTCGTGGATTTGTGTTCTTCTTTTTTAGGAAAAACTATAAAAGAAGAAGGCAAGTGTATAACACAACGTTTCAATAGAAACGCATATAATTAATAACAATTTAAATAAGATATTATCTATTAGACATATTTTAAATTTATTTTCAAAATATTTTAGGTAATTGAATTGTTAAATTAAATCACATAAAAATATTTCCAAATCGCGCATCATTTGTAATATCTATTATTGTATAATATATCTTAACAATATTGTAATATGCCAAACTATTGTATTTTGTAAAATTTCTGAGATTATAGTATTGACATTTAATTAAAAATTGATAATAGCTCAAAATTCTAGGTAATCTAATTAGATGATTTATCTAAATAAGTAGATTATTCTATGATTCAATACATGTTTTTTTCAATGCATGTAAAACAACAAAATTACTAATATATAATGTTACCAAACTTTTGATACTTTAGAAGTGTCAAACGGGTTGACCCGTGACGGGCATAAATTTTTTTTTGACTGCGACGAACCGACCTGCTAGATCTACGGACAAACACGTTTTGTCCAGGTCCGCCCTACTAAGTTCCTTGGATTGGCGTGCCGGCCCTCATACTTAATTTTTATATTTTAAAATAATTACAAATAAATTTTATTATTAAATATTTAAATTAAAATTTACAATAATTTTTGAAATTACTCTTTTGTAAATATTATAATTTTATAATTAAAGTTTCTTACATTATCACATATTATATTTTTATAACTATGTCAAAAAATATATATATATATATATATATTATTTATTTTTATTAAATTATTGTGTTCCGCAATCCACATGGGCTTGTTCGCAGGTCCGCTATTTTATAGACATAGAAATACATTGTCCAAACCCGACCCAACGTGATACTATTTAGAACAAGTGGGCAGATCTCAGTTCATGATTGACATCTTTACTTTTATAATCTAATATAACCAACTTTTGAATAATATTTTGTTGTTCCTCAATTATAAATGCTTCGTTTTTTTGTTAACATAGTTAGAAATTCCGAATCCTTTATTTTAAATGCATTTTCAATTATATAATTAAAATCAAATATGATGTATTATAATATGATGATTTATCTAAATAAGTATATTATTCTATGATTCAATACATGAATAAGTAAATTATTATATGATTCAATACATATAATACAAAAATAATTTACTATAACTATAATTATTATCATATTCAAATGTGAATATGATAAATAAATGAAAAATATAGTCAAACACAACAACATGATTAAATCGACTCCCATTGTTGAGACTGCAAAATCTGATTTCATGTACAACGCCAGTAGTTGAGATTTTAAAAAATCGACTCCTACAATTTTGCAAATTAAAACAATAGAGATTACAAAATCGAGTATATACTCATCAAAAATATGGTCTTTTTAGTTATTTTGTTTCCAAAACTCGGAGATTACAAATATTTAGTTCAGATTCAATTTAAAAGTATCTATATTTTTAAATCTTAATCTGCATAAGATTTTTTTTTTGTGACGAGATGTTAACAAACTTCAGTATATTTATAAATGTATAAAAATAAAATTGATTCATATGATTTTACCATTGAATCAATTGGTGCTCGAAATAAGAATATGGTAAGATTTTTACTACAGCTTCCTCTCACTTATTTTCAGTTTTCCAAAAAATAATATTCTCTCTGATAACTATATTATTATACAAATAAAATCTATGGCATAGAAAGTGTTTAAAACAAAAAAGAAAATACACGTTCTTCGGAACCAAAATCAGAAACTATAGAAAATGATGATTGTCCATAACTTTTAAGTATCTATACTTGTAAATGGACAAATTTTTGGCTCGGTGACTTTTGCTAAGTTGGATCAGGCTCCCGTCCCGTGGACGCAATACCGTAAACTCTACAATTAAAAACAAATTTTTTTTTTTTTTTTAAATTACATATGTTTTATGTCATGATAGTTTACGATGAAGCAACAATGAGAGAGAGAGAAAAAAAAAAAGAGACAAAGAGAGAACATACCGTTGTTCTCTAGCATAACTAGAAACAATTGCAGAAATGATAAAGAACCCGTCAGAATATGCATGAGTACAGAAAGCAAATATATAAGAAACAACATGAATATATAACTACAGAAAACTATAGACGACATGAATATAAAGATGAATGAACTAAAATAAATAAATTAATAAAAACAAAATAAATAAAAAGATAACAAATAATATACACATAGAAGCTGAACGAAGAAATGGGTGTTTCGTATAACATAATGATATGATCTTATATAGTGATGAGAGGTGCCGATTTAGGGATTTTACAAAGGGATGTTCTGTTTTAGCTTATTGAAAAAGTTCCAATATTGTTTGGCTTTTTTTGGAAACGAAGAATTCTAAAAAATTTAAATGATACTTATTTAGATCCTAAGATATTTTAAATATCAAAATAGTTAATGTGAATATATTAAATATATAAATCATTTTGAATTCGTTATTAAGTAGAAATCCGTAATAAGATAATAAAGAAATATTTCATTTTAAAATTAATTTTAAAAAAATTTACTCAAAGAAAATAAAAATTAATGACATCCGATTTTTGTTGCCTTATTTCTTTTTCAATATATCGGTTTAAATTAGATAGACATATTTTAGAAAATTCAAAATTAGTGTTAGTTTCCATACCATTAAAATCGTAATGTTAGATAAAGAAATCATTGTGTTTGGTTGTAAGGATTGTAGAGAACTAGTATTTAATATGCAGTATACCGCAAGACAATTTGTTTTTTTACATAATCATAGTTTAATCAACTTAATTTATATGTCTTATATTGATGGTGTTAACAAAATAATGAAATGATGATTTACCCGTGTTGTAGCACCGAGTTAATGATTTTGTAAATTTATATCAATGTCGACCTAAACCCATCCACCATATAACCCCGTCCCATGATATTTTAAACTTTTTATAAATGTAAATGTTCATAATATTTTAAACTTTTAAACATTTTAAAAGTTATAATATCCGGTATAATTCAACGGTTCGACTAAAGAACCGAATTAAACCGGATACAAACTTTTAAATTTGGATGTTTGTTAAGTTAAACTTCTGCCTCATTCAGATTTAGATTCATTTTGGTTTATTTATAATATAACTCTGAACCATTGTTTAAAATTTTTAGCCGATGTGGGACGTTGAACACACAATTTTTCTTCATTGCTTGAGTAATACGTGTCCGTTTTCAAAATTTGAATCATGACAAATGGAGAAAAAAAATCTAAAGTTTTATTAATTTTATGTATTATATGATGTTTCAAAACAAATAAACAAAATATCAAACAAAGATTATAGGAGAATCATAATTTTAAATCTTAACAAAATCTTTTAAATATCTATACTATTAATTGTGGAACATTACATGTATATTTTAGATTTTATAATTAAAATCAAAATCGTTTAATTGTGTTTGGTTATATGGATAATAGATAATTAATTGTAGAGGTTGTTTGGAGACATGTACATAAGTATTTTCATATTTCATATTTACCCTTAACGAGCTTCCTAATTTGTTCTTTAAATCAATGAAATTTTATGTAATATCTTACAAAACAAAAGTTTTTCTTTAATATGTACTTAAAAATGTTAATATAGATTAATTTGGGGTTGTTTGGATACATGGATAAATAGATTAATGATTAATCCAAGATTATCCTTAATGATGTGATTTTTAGTTCTTTAAGACAATGGCAATTTGTGTAATAATCTACTGTAATTTTGGTCATTTTCAAAATGTACTGCAAAAATAATAATATAGAGATTTAAAGTTTAAAAATTAGACTATTTTCTTGGTTTTTAAAAAATAGTGACCTTTAAAAATATTAAATATAGACAATTACTTTAAGAATCCTGAAATATATTCTAGTTCCTTTTTATATATTTTTCCCTGGAGATCATAAACTACTGATTCTCTATTTCATAACAATTATAGTAGATAGTAGAAAAGTTCCAGCTTGTTGTCTTTTCAAATAAGTGACTACCTATTGCTATGACATATGAGTACTTGGTGTTGTTAACCGGGAAAGTTGTAAAACTTCGGTTCAAGCCACTTCGATCTTGACCATACGCTTCAAAGCGCACGTTTATTGAACCTACTGCAAATAAATCGGAAGGAAACTTTATACAGCAACCTACTTACCTACACTTCACTAATCTTGAACAGCTTCATTGAAAGAAAATATTTTTTCTTAATTCCAAACAATTTTATCTTACTTAAATAGGAAACTCGTTTATTTCTTTTTTCTTCTAAATCTCGAAACTTGTATTTTTCTTAATCTTCTTGTTCACCAAAACTCCAAAATTGTATATTTCAGTAAAACTTCATATCCTTCTTGATCACCCCAAGTCTCCAAAATTCTATTCCATTTCACTGAAAAATCTTTTTCTTCAAAACCCAATTAATTTGACTCTTAAAGATATTACGATCTCTTGTTTAGGCCATTGCTCGCTCGGTATGTATGCAAGTTCCTCTAGATAAAAAAATCCAGGTTGGGGAAAGAAATGCCAATGACAATTAAAGTCCATAAGCTATATAACAAGTAAAGCTTAAGGATCCAGTGTTAGTAATTTCTGTGGAAAAGCTTTAAGTCTTTACCGCAAAGCAAAGTACTGAAAATACGAATCAGCAAGGATGAACACATAAGAAAATATTATTGCAAACTGCAACTATGAATTTGGAGATTTGCATTAATGGAGATATGATAGATGTAATATACTATTCATCTAGAAAGCCAGATTCAGAGGCAAAGGACTCTAACTCTTTAGATTTTTCATCAGTGAAACCAAGAGTTTCCAGTATCTTGTGACCTGGAGATTCAACTTCAGACCAGATTCCCAGTAGTATATGTGCTGGCATTACTTCTCCGATACCACCTGTAACAATAAACAGTATAGCAATGGTGCTTAAGATTCTGTCTTAAAATCGAAGCATGCATATACTGGAACATTTTATAACTGAAGCTATCTCTCTTCCGCAAGATTGATAAGCCAACGACATGAAAACTTCCGAGTACGCTAAGAAATTACCAGACTCTCAATTAGAATAAACTGTTCTCCAAGTAATGTTGCTCTCATGACAACATTTATCACCATATGCATATACTGGAACATTTTATAAGCAAAGCTACCTCTCTTCCGCAAGATTGATAAACCAACGACATGAAAACTTCCGAGTATGCTAAGAAACTAACCAATCGATACAAACTTTTCTCCAGGCAATGCTGCTCTCACGACGACATTTATCACCATATCGCAGAAGATGAGGTTCACAACATTAGAGAGACAAGTTGAGCTAGAACAGAGACAAACCTGCTTTTAGATTCTGATCCAGAGCAGAGTCAAGTGCTCTTTGGGCGTCTTCGGTTAAAGGAGGATGTTCTGGGCTAAAGAAATACATATCTGCCTTTCCTAGTAACTTGATCGTTTCTTCACGCACTTTGTAAAGCGTTATCTTATTTGCCCGCAAAAACTTCGAAGTAAAACTAGTTCCTGCCCATCGAAATTAAACACTATCTTATTCCAAACTATCACTGCCAACATCCTAATGAAGATTTTGTATCATCACAAATTTAGTATTAGTTTGATTGCAATAAACCAAAAGTAAGTAAAGTACCTTCAATCAAAATACCCATGAGAAGAGCTTCAGTTCCAGTATTTGGATACTTGAGCTTCCTAGCTTCAAGCTCTCCCATCGCAAATGATTTAATTGCTCTCCATGACCATCTACATTTTACATTTCCCTCGAATTTCTTAAAACCCCTAAATCAACCCAGGAACTTTAAAAACGAGCAATTCAATCCTCACTACTTAGGTCTAAGAAACAACACTTACTTGGGCTTTTTCGCATCAGAAACCACTAAATCCGGATTCCTGCAACAAAATCGAGCACACAATTGATCAAAATCAACCAAAATGGCAAAAAATTGAGCACATAATTTCAGAATCTAGCGGATGGTACCGAAAACTAAAATTGATCAAAATCAACCGAAAATGGCAAAACCCGACTAAAATTAGATCAAAATTGGAGAAACCTACGCGGTGGGTAAGCTGGAGATGACGGATATATGGATTCTTCGGCGATTAATTTGCAGAGAGGAGACGGGAGAGTTGAGAGAGAAGGATGAATCAACAACGCCCAACCATGGATTCGTCAGTGATTTTAGAGGGTTTCTGGTAGAGAAGAAGTATAATGGAGCAAATAGTTTCTGTTTAGAGAAAGAATCCATTTGTGAGATTATCGGATTCGCCAAAGCAAAGTTGCAAGAAGAGTGAGCCGCCATTATCGCGATAGTGTCTGGATAACGGGAAAAAATTGAAAGAACGTCAAATTGGGAAAGGAGTCCTCCTGGAGGTTGAAGATTATCAAAACGATGTCGTTTTCATTCCATTATCATAAGCTTTCTTGTATGGGCTTATAGATGGGAATAAACCCAACACGGCCCATTTAAGGCCTAACAACAAATGATAAGTGTAGATGTTTTGCTAGCAGACTAATAAGAGGCTGATAAATTATAAATCATGTGAAGAGTTTATCACAAAATATAAAATACAAAAAGTCAACAAAAAAAAAAGTGAATGTAAAGACCTAATTTATTTTCTCCTATATTTTTGATAGAAAATCCTTCCCTTATTTTCTAATAATTCATTTTCTCTTTGGCTTTGAATAGTACATATATTAATAGCCTTAATGGTTTATACCCCTAATTTTACACCATTCACACATCAAGACGTTAATGCTGATTTTTTAACCCAAAACAATGTTTTAACTAAAACTTTTTTTTTTAGTTTCAAAATTTAATGGCAACACAAAAACCAAAACAGAAGAGGAATTACCATTGAATCAAAACGGAATAGTGTATGGTAGGAAGGGGCTGTTTTATGAAAGAATTGGAAAGTAGTCACTATTTGGTGTATTTACCGTTTTATGTTTTAATTTTTTCGAGACCAAACGTTTTGGAGAAGTTGTGAAGTATCTAGATGATAAGTGTGTAATAGTTGCGGATGCGAATTTTCAAGAAGATATACTAGAACTATACCCGCAAAACATTACTTTATCAAGAGTTTTGATCAATTGGACGATTACGAGGCAATAACTTCATAAGTGGTAATTTCTTATTCTAGCGAATTGAAGGAAGACTCAAATGATGGTAGTTTTTCTTTGATAACCTTGAAAAAGTGATTCTCCTAATCCACCGTGTTTGAGTGACTTATCTAGACATGTTTCTCTTTTTTTGACTGATGGTCCAATACTGTACAGGTTTGATATTGCAACGTTTTCTCTGATTTTGTTTTTGTTATGGCTATTTATAAGGGCCAATCAACGGATGAAAAGTAGTTTTTTTCTTGCTAATAGAGTTGCATTTCTAAGAGGCTGATAAATTACAAACCACACAAAATATAAAATTTAAAAAGTCACAAAGAAAGTGAATGCCGAGACCTAATTTATTTTCTTCTATATTTTTAAATAGAAATGGTTTTCATGTTTTCACTCTACCTTTTAAAATTCTTCCCTTCATATTCTAATATGTCAACGTCGAGATTGACATAGCAATTTATATTCTCTTTGGCTTTGAATGGTACACACATTAATAGCGTTAATGATTTAAACCCCCTAACATGAGTAATGATATAACTTCTCAAAATAATGCTGATTTTTTTTAACCCATAGCATTGTTTTAACTAAGTTGTATTTTAGTTTCAAAGGTCAATGCCGACAGAAAAATCAAAACAGTTAAAGAACAAAATCCATTATCTATAGACTATATGTTACTTTCATTAACTCCATTACCACAATTATCACTTATCTTGTCTTGTCGGAGGAGAATATAAAGACTAGAGTTTGATTTCAAATATGATTTGGGAGTGAGATTAGAAAGAGGAAGAAAAAAAAAAAGGTCGTCTTTGTTTTGTTTTAATTTACATTTTAAAATATTTTATATTTCAAAAGTAAGATATTATTATAATTTTTTTTAAACTCAAATTTAAAATTATAAAGTTTTTAGTTTGTTGACAAGTGGTGTTGTTTAAGATTTTTTTTTTTTTTTATAACTATATTAAAATCCCAAATTTGAGTTTTGTTTTATAGGATAAAACGATTACATAATAGAAAACCGCCGGAGTTGAGATCTTAAACGGATGGTACACCAGAAAACACGAAACTCCCTACCAGATCTAACGCTAACAAGGACGACTCCTTTGCAACTCCTCTGACGATATCGAGCATTTGGCTGGAGTTAACGGTTCATGCCGCACACCGGCGCTGATAGCGAGCCGAACCCGGAACTTTTCTCTCAGAGATGGAAGATCTGCCACAACCGAGACACTATCTCTCTTCTCCTTGACCTAGCAAGAAGAAAGAACGCAAAATCAAACCCACACCTCTGAAGACGCCTCGCCCTTGAACCTCGCCCGAGACCTAAACAACCTCAAAACCGGTCAGGCGAATACTAATCATGGCAGCTGGTTAAGTTATTGGCTTAGACAAACCATAACCAGCCGAAATCCGAGATCAACCATCCCATATCCAAGAGAATCCCCCGTTAATTGCCACGACAAGTAGTGGATCCCTCCGAGCCGCTTCTCAACTTATGACGTAACCACAACATCAGACACACCGAACCGCGAGATAGATCCGTGAACTGCATAGACTCATCCAGTGTCCTGAACCAGAGCTTGAATCTACATGGACCCATCTCAAACCGCCGGAGATCAGCTGTCGAATTGCATCAAAAAATCGTTCCGCCACACCATGCCACCCCCACTTCACCAAATTGACCTTCCACTGGCGATTAAGCTCATATGTAAAAGAAGAAAAAAAGAAAACCTAGATCTACCAGAACTCGAGGAGAGAGAAGAGAGAAAGCGCGTGGAACGATGTCCCTTTGGTTTTTTCGTTTTGTCATTGTTTAAGATTTTAACTGTCCTAAGATCTAGTAAAAGAATATAATCAGAGCAAATTACAAACTTTGGTATACATACTCTCTCAAAGATTTCGTATATAGAATCATTTTCCCAATTAGAAAACATAACCAATGATTTGATAATCTGGTAGGTCGCTTCCGAATCCATTAAAAACATATTTTGCTACACAATAAAAAAGATGTAGGAAAGATGTAGAATGTACTGTTAGAGTTCTCCAATATCGCGTTTCGTAATTATGAAAGAATCAACTTGTTTCTAAATGTGATATATGATATAATAACTACTTGTATAATTTCACATAACATGATAATCGAAGATGAGCATAATCTCGATGCACCAATTAAAGTTGGAAGAGTACCTTCACCTCTGGAAGTCGAAATAGCATATGATGAAAATACTCGATTTCAAGATTGTCAAGATTGAAGTTGCTCTCATGTATTTCATCATAAGAATGTACAAGTATTTATACATTAATGAGTCGGCTGTTATAGATCCTATATTCTAAGAACGATATACATGAATCAAAAATTTGATGTAATCTCTTCAAATATCTAATCTTATTCCAATACTCCCCCTCAAGGTGGAGCGTGTAGGTCTCGAACGCCCATCTTGCCAAGTAGATAATTGAATGACCGTGTAAGTAGAGGTTTGGTTAGAATGTCAGCCAATTGGTCCATCGTCCGTACATGTGGTGTAATAAGCGAGCTATCCATGACTGCATCGCGAACGAAATGGCAATCCGCTTCAATGTGTTGTGTACGCTTGTGGAACACCGGATTTGCCGCTATATGAATTGCAGCCTTGCTATCACAGTACAAGTACATTGGATCATGCAGTTTGATCCCGAAAGTTTCGAGTAGCTCCTTGGTTCACTTTAACTCACTAAGAGTCATCGCCATTGCACGATACTCCGCTTCCGCCGAAGAACGTGAAACTGTCTTTTGTTTATTGGTTTTCCAAGAAAAAATGGAATCCCCACGTATGACGATATAACCAGTGAGTGATCGATCGTTTAGTCAACGGACAAGCCGTCCAATCACAGTCGCAATATGCAGAAATTTGAAGATCACTCTCAGAGCTCAATAAGATGCCTTGACCAGGACCTCTTTCAAATACCGAACTAGCCGAAACTTGTATCTGTGGATGTCGGATTTGCACACTCAAGTATTTGTTAAATTCGTGGGTGAAAACTCTCAAGAACAAAAGTATAACTCTGAATAATATTGAAATTAAACGATAAACAACAAGTAAATTTGCAGAGAAAAGTATAATATTGTATTGATATGTTTGTTATCGATCTCTCCATTTTGCCGTGGAGTTTTATATTTATACACAATGACAAGATCAAAACGGCTAATTAATGCAATAATTCTCCTTAAATGCGTCGGTTTTGATCTTGTCCTTATTATAGTAACGCCTCGATTTGATTCTTCTTATCATGGGCCTTAATCTTTGTTGTTTGTCACCTCGCTCATGCGAGCTCTTTGATGGGTTTCCCGAGGTCTATCGCCTCGCTTACACGAGTTTATTGATGGGTTTTTCAAGCCTTTTTTCTTCGATGATATTCTATTTGGTTGTGGTCCCTTTGACTCTAACGTGAAAATGACGTGGACGTTGTAACAACCGCGTCCGAGATCATGAAAGAGGGATAGTTTGTGTAACAGCCTCAATCCTTAATAAGGTCGTCGGGGTAGATTTAGGTTTAGGAAAGTTGAGAATCTAGAACCAAGTCTAAGGGAAGCGGATGGAATAGCTTCCGAGGAGTAAACGAGTTGAAATGATCTGAGTGGGACGAACTAACCAGCTGAATTCAGCTGGACCAGCTACTCGGTAGCTCAACTAAGCTAGACAGAGAGAAGCTCAGCTGGTCGAGTGAGGCAGTTGGTGACGGTTAACGGGTTCTGCCGAACAGATGCGAACGAACGGATTCGGTCGAACGGATGTGAACGAACGGATTCGGCCGAACAGACGCGAACGAACAGATTCGGCCGAACGGACACAAACGAACGGATTCGGCTGAACAGACGCGAACGTATGGTTTTGACCGAACGGACACGAATGTACGGTTTGAACGGAACTGGTGCGAACGTACGGTTCCGCCGAACAGGTGCGAACGAACGGTTTTGACCGAGCGGGTCCGAATGAACTGTTTAGCCAAACATGTGCCTCTTTGGGGAGAAATAGTTATGGCAGAAATGCCTATAAATAGTATGCCTTCGTCTCCATTATGGGAAAAGTCGACGAAACCACCACCACCACGACCACACACGAAAAGAAAGAGAGAAATGGTTTAGCCTCAGTAGAAGAGGGGATGCGGCTTGCCAAATAGATCGGGGTATCGAAATAGATTCACCGAGACTCGACCGAACTGATGTGCATACTACCTCTCTATCAAACGGACGAATTGGTGTGAAAGGAAGGGTGATCTAGTGGCGGATCGACCGGAAATCATTGTATTGTACCAATAGATTGTCCGGCGGTCTTTAGTGGAAAGGTTTCGCTGGTATGTTTGGAGAGATGGGACGGCCAAAGCGAATGATCGACGAGTCGATAGAGAGTTCGGATCGATCGTTGGATCAACAATGATTCGAGGGAGTGATCGGTGATACGATAGAGAATCTAGATCGGTGATACGATCAACTGATCAGATCATTGATGCGACCGCTGATCGGATCGGTGATACGATTGACAGTCCGGTTCGCTGATACGATCGATAATCAGGATCATTGATACGACCGACTGATCGGATCGGTGATACTATCGACTCTCTGAATCGTTGATATGACCGACTGCTCATATCGGTGATACGATCGACAGTCCGGATCGGTGATACGAGCGACTGATCGGATCGATGATACGACCGACTGATTGGATCGGTGATACTATCTATAGTCCGGTTCAGTGATATGATCGACAGTTAGGATCGGTGATACGACCAACTAATCAGATTAGTGATACGATCGATAGTCCGGTTCGGTGATAGGTCCGATAGATCGATCGGTGATACGACGGTTAGATCGGATTAACTGATGGGATAGACATGGAACAGCGAGACCATGATCCGACCAAAGGAAAGGTTCGGCGGATCTATGACCCGGCCAAGGGGAAGAACCGATGGATCACAAGATGATCATCGAGAAAATGGATTGGCAAGTCTCAGGTTATTGATATGGAAGTATCAACGAATCCAAAACTTGGCCGATGGAACGGTTAAGTTAACGGGAAAGGTACATAAAAGGAAAAGTGTTTGAATATCACAAGAATAAGTGCCATCGAACACACCCAACGGTTGCCCATAGGTGCAATCTCACCGAGAAAAGAGGAAAGAATCAAGAATGGGTTTAGATCGTGGTTCACCATATAAGGATCATATATCGGGGTCGCCTTTATGAATCCATCGTCGTTGCCAAAGGTGCAACCGATGGCAGGATTGGTAAGACCAATGGTGACTCGACGAGTTAACCAACAGGAAAGTCCTCGGTTGAACCGCTGGACAAAACATATGTTGGACTCGCGAGCAAACCAAGGAAACAATGAATGAGATCATAGGCTAACGTACGATGATCCAATGGATGAATCCATAGGCCTTTGGGTGTGACAATAATATGGTTTGGTAAACCGAAGGTATTCCGACCACCATGGACCGAATATATATGAACGATTAATAAACCGTGAACGGTCATATGAACAATCGACCGGAATAAACGTACGTTTGGAAACACGGGTGCACCGATAAGCCGGAAGCTTGTTTGGCCATCGTGATACCAAATGATACGTACGATCCTCCATCTCTATCGTGATACTTAAGCCAATGGGGATGGTTGGTTGTATGGCTAAGTAACGATAGGGATGGGTCCATCAATACACGATTATGTGCGAATCCATGTACAAACGTTACAAGGCAACGCACGAACTTACGGGACAGATCAACGGACATATTAATGTGGAATCGAATCCGTATGTGGGCCAAGGTATGTAAGCGATTTTAGCTTATTGGTTAACCTAGATGAAAGGGATATGCAATCGTTAGACTTAGAATGGTTAGCGAACAAACTGCATGACTTGGCCGAGTAAATGATCGATCTTTGTTTATGGGGACAAAGACAAGAAAATCGGTACAAGGGTCGGTTAGAATTAATCCAAAGATAGAAAGACTTCCGCTGTAGATAAGATAAGGTTTATAGAATGAAGGCTCGTAAAGGCAGTTCTATGTTAAAAGAATCAAAAAATTAGAGGCGTGGACGGGAAGAGGCACGGACGTGAAGCTTCGGTCGCCGGACGCTGAGACGTTCGGGGCGGGGTCTCACAGACGTCTCCTTCCGATTCCCAAACTCCAAGTTCGGGATCCGACACCAACATCATCCCAATGATTCTGTCGAGACGTTTGCAAAAATTACGCCAATGTGTGAACAACATAGCTTATTTCAGGTCTAGTAACCGCCAAATAAACGAGTCTATCGACCAATCTTCTGTATAGTGTCGGTATTATGTTGTAAAGAAAAGCCCTTCCGCACGAGCCAAATTATGGTTTTGCTCCATAGGAATAGGCGTTGGTTTAGACCCGAGAAAACTACACTCTGTTACAATATCAAAAGTGTATTTCTTTTGAGACAAATAGATACATTCCTTTCCTCGAAATACTTCGATTCCTAAGATATATCGCAAAACACCCAAATCCTTCATATAAAAGCATCGACTTAAATAAAACTTGAAACTTGAGATAAGCAAAGAATTATCACCAATAAAAATTTTTTGCTGGATGTAAACAAATTAAAAATAAAAATAAAAACTTATTTTTCACTTCGAAACGCATTAATCATTTGTGGAAGAAATACACTAACGATGATTTTTAAATAAAAATGTATTAATCATTTGATTTTCTATGTGGTATAATGAAATTAATTTTTAATAAAGTTTAATTTAAATAATATTATAATTTTATTGGATATTTGTTCAAAATAAACTAAGTGAGTAGAAATTTTAAATTTTTAAAATAAAAATTATGTTAGGAATTAAAATAAAATATATTTGGAATATTTCTTTTAAAGTAAAAAATAGAATCAATTATTTGAAAGTAAAAATTACAGCCAACTATTTGAGCAAACTTCCACTTTATTTTGAGAGAAGTCTATGTTTAGATTGTAAAATAGAGCTAATTATTGGAGATGATGTAAGATTTTTTTTTTCACTAGTAAGAGATGTTCTATGATTAATTAGTTATTAAAAACCAAATCAAATTTCCAGAGCTTTAGTTCCTTGACAAGTGGCGTTGTTTAAGATTTTAATTATCCTAATATCTAGTAAAAGAATAAAATCAGAGCCAAGTACGACTTTGTTTATATACATATACTCTCTCAAAGATTCCGTCTATAGAATCATTTTCACAATTATAAATCAGACAGAACCCAAACTCTCTCTATATCTATGGATCGTACCCACCAGCCCGAATCCACGACCCGACCCGGAAACACCGTAGTCCTCTCCATAGACTGCCTAAAAGGAAGCTCCAAAAGCGAAGAATGGAGCGGCGATATGCTTCAAACCGGAGACATAGTAGAAGAGATCCGGATCGGGTCAGGACCCGGTTCGGCTATGTTCAAAGCTCCGTTTAAAGGAGGTAAAGCTTGGCTTCAGAAGGTTCTACACAATTCTTTTAGGAATAAAGAAACTTCTATTGTTGTACGAGTTCGTCGTGGCTCAGATGATTTCTCCGATCTGTCTGCTTGTATTGTTCCTAATGAGTCCGCCGGGAAGAGACAGTACATGCTTAGATCCATTGATGACCCGAATTATACCGTTGGATTCTCGGATCGGACTGAGTCGGATTGTCTCGGTTTGCAAGGTGAGTTAACTCGGTCGGTTAAAATATCTTCTTTTTTTTGTTCTTGGGTTGACTTTCTTGGCTTACGTGTTGACTTTTTCATTTGCGTCGTATCGTGTTTCTCAGTTAGTGAAATCAATTAATGCTGTTTTTATTAGTAACTACGATATTTTTTTTTTAAGCTTTAATGTTACGAATTTGTCGTTGATCAAGATAAAACAGAGTTTTGTAGTTTTAAATTTTCATAATAAAATGATGTTTTGACATAGAAGGAGCATGTTTGTGTGTCTTGCAA
Organism: Turritis glabra; assembly: GCA_900406565.1. Classification (NCBI taxonomy): domain Eukaryota; kingdom Viridiplantae; phylum Streptophyta; class Magnoliopsida; order Brassicales; family Brassicaceae; genus Turritis; species Turritis glabra. The sequence goes on along the minus strand of OVBN01000243.1, from coordinate 3,253,573 downwards.
AACATTGATTTATTTCATTTATTTATACACTTAAGAATCTTACTATTTTGAAACGAAAGAATATTATACTACAAAATAAGAATGTTTTTTAATGATAAAAATAGTAAAAGTAAAAGTGGAGATGCGGGGTATCGATCCCCGTACCTCTCGCATGCTAAGCGAGCGCTCTACCATCTGAGCTACATCCCCGTTTTGTTATGTAATGTGCAGAGTCAAGAGGATCAAGAATGGTGGAAGCATTGGTGAGAGCAAAGCTTCAAGATGGTTATGTTTCATATCCATGGGAGCGACGAATGCAAGAAGCTTTACCAGTCTCTGGTTCCAGCAATTTCCTCTCCATTCTTTTTCTTCCCAAAGCTTCTGGTAATAAAACAATATATTGACATTAATGTTAGTCACACATTCATTTAAATAATGTAAATATTGACGATTTTTCTGGAAAATATTAGCTTATGGAAGGGCAGGGTCTCGATACAATGACTTGGAAGATACACTTGCTCGTGCCAATGCTTGGTTAAGTTGTTCACAAGCTAATGGCGTTCCCATTGTGTTTATGAATATTCAGACTGAGTCTTTGCTCACTAAGGTTAGAGGTTTTAGTTTTGTTTGTGATATTTATCTTTTTTTTTGTAGAGAATTTGAATGTGAAAATGTTTATTGTATAGATATCGGGAGAAACAGCATCAGCGACGGTTAATACGACGTCCCTTTCGGATTTGTCGAATCTTGCAAATGCCAGTCTCTATGGGTTTGAGGATTATCATGGAGTTGATATTGGTGTGGTGAGAGCGGTTCGGCTTTGGTTTGCTCCTCTAGGTGTTGAGTTCCCACTGGAAATCAAACTTAGAGATGAGGATACCAAACTTGGCTTCTCCATTAGCCGCACTGAAGAGGTAAAAGTCTATATTGTATTTATGTTTCAATAGCCACTAGGGACTACAATTCAAAATATGTTTTTATTTTGTAAAATTTCGAGACATTTTCAACTGGTTGAGACAAATATACCAGACAAATCATGTTCTTCCGTTTTTATGAAGTTATGACTTTTAGATGTTTTCACACATAGGATTTTTGTTTTTCATGAAATTAGAAATTTTCACACATTAACATACGATTTTGTTTTACAACTAAAAATTTATAGTTTTATAAAGTGGATTTGGAAATAGATATAATATTATTACCATATAAATTAGCAAAACACCAATTAATCTATATGAAACAAGAAATTTGGTCCAAAACACCATTTTTTTTATGAAATTATACAATCATTAATTATAAAAACATCCTATAAACCAAAGATATATTGTATATTCATTTGTATTTCGAGACTCGTTTTAGAATATGATTATAATTGCAGAAATTTTTCATTCCCGTTATTTCCATATAAACAAAACTTTTTTACATTTCTTGGACAGGGTTTCATTTATGTCTCATCAGTGACGGATCACGAAGACGAGAGTGCACCGGCTGCAAGATCAGGCCTGAGCTCGTTGTACAGAGAAGCAGCCAAGGTATCACGTCGTCTAGTGGTTTCTCGTGTCGGTAACCAAAAGGTATTGCCTTGGATGGTCTCATCCACAGGAGCAATTCGCTGCTACGATACCGTTTCGCTCAGCCAGAAACTGTCACTGCACCGTCACGCCAAAGTCCACATCGGCCTCCACGTCTTCCTCTGGGACTCCTCTGCCACCGGCGATTTCTCCTCGCCTCCCAGGAGCAGCAGCGGCGGGACTCACTTGTTGTTTAGTAACGAAACGCTCGACTCCACGGAGTTTCCGCGGTATAGTGAGGTTTTACCACCGCGACAGGTCGGTGATAGACAGGTGATGCCATTGCCGGATGAAGATGTCTTTCGGTTTGAACGCGAAAATGCGGGTAATGCTTCGTTTAAGTTCCAAGAAATCCCTTTTACGAACGAGTCTTTGTGATGAAATCTATGTGTGGTTTCTTTATGTTATATTTGGAGTTGGTGTTATATTTTGTGAGGATATGTTTTGATACGTGCATGTAAATAATTGGAATAACTCAAGGAGATGAACTAAGGTTAGGTATTAGTTCTATATTTAGTTTGTCCCATTGATGCTTGTTTCTTTTCTAATGGAATCTTTTTTTCTTCAACTGCACAACTTTATTTAACTCAATAAATCTCATGTTACAGAGTCAACTATAACATAAGAAGAAAATTGCTCTAAATTTATTTGTCTAATTTGAACCCTAAATAGATATTGCATAATGAGGACTTCACAAAAATCGCCAATATCACCATCAACATCATGTAAACTTTATCTCTGAATAATCTCCCTCGTCACAACTTAAACCATCTTCATTCTAAAACTTAAGCTTATACGAAGTTACTGTTTAACACATGTTAACATTAACTAAAAGTTGGTGTTTCTCGCCAACCCAAAACATAATTGAAATGTTTTGGATTAATGGCGAAGTTTGAGGCTCCTTAGTAAAAATGACTTTTAAGTTTGATGGGCTCTCTATCCATAACTGTGGGCTTATGTATTCATTTGCAATTGTAATTTTTTTCAACAAATGTCAAGCGTGATATGTATGTAAATCGACGCCAACTATTTGTGATAAATTTTAATAGTATAAAATATTGCTTTAAAATGAATCAAGGGTGTACTTACCAATGAAGGTTTCGAAAGAAATTATTAATTTAAAAACCAAATAAAAGTGAAAAGTAATAAAATATTACAGGGGATATTTAACTCTTGTAATTAGAATTTGGAAGTGACAACAAGTTATATCTTTTTTTAAAAGCACGCCGATGATTTTATTATTTTTGTATAAAAGGTTCACATGATGGGTATTGCAAATATTGTCAATTTGCCATGATAAGTTTTTTTAAATAAAATATTAAACTATAATATTGATTACTTGTAACCAATCGAATTTCACCAGAAATGAACATGCGATATCAGCACCACCACCTAATAAGAAATGATATAATTACGTTATATTTTCTTTTCTTGGTATGACTACCATTCACACGCACAAAATTATGGGTTTACATAATATAAATCTGTAAAATTAAATAATGATTAGAAAATATGTTAATTTCCTGACAAACTTTGGAAAAAAAATTGAGTGACGCAAAAAGAATATATGAGTAGAATTGTTTTAATTACTGATTTTAACAAAAAAAATATGAGTAGAATTTAAATTTTCAGGATTTTGATTTGTAAGTTAAAGTAGAAAACCTAGATACAATTGGAAAAAAAAGTTACTTAATGTAAACTCCTTGGGTTCAGTCAAATTTTTAAATCAAGTGGTGTGTAATATTAAAAAAATTAATAAATAACTGGCTATGAATATATTGTCCTTTTTAATCTTTTTAATTATAAATATTTTATCTTTTCCAGTGAGCTGTATAATGAAACCAAGTTAGGTCAGAATGCCGACCACAATTATAAATGAAATTTCCAAATATAAAAGCCATGTGAAATCAATATTTTACTTTATTAAAAGAGAATAAAATAAAATAAAGTCGCGGAGGAAATGCACATCGAGCACATCACTATAATTTTTTATTTTACAGAAAAGACTTATTTAAACGCTGAATATAAAGAAAACATTAGACGATTAATAAATGGTTCGTTCTTATCTAAAGTCCGGGTTATTTAATTAATCTTCTTCTTTTTTTGCGAATTAGATGTGCATTCTTTTGGTCAATGACTCGATGCTTCGTGGTCCCAAATAAAATTGTATTTAAATAATTTTACGATTCATGATTGCTTCCATTTCCTGTAATTTAATTATTTGTAATTTCCTTAAATCTTTCATAGAGAATGAGAGAAAATAAAATGATTCCATAATATGTTATTAGCTACAAAAAGCTAGAAAAAAGTGAAAAAGAAAACAATAGCTAAAAATGATTTAAATAGGTCTACAGTATTTCTAATTCAAAATTTTAAGTAATTGCGGCTAAGTTATTTCAAAATTTTGTAACTGTGATATATTTTTCTCAATAAACAATTTATGTTTGCTAATATTTTAAGTTATTGTAACGTTCGAAAATCTGAATTTTAAATCATATTTCCACAGTCGTTGTATATCTCCTTAATAATTTTATTCTTTTTTACAAACCAAAACTCGAAATGTGCAATTTGCCTACTAAAAAATTACGGTTTTGATTATTAGAGTTGAATACTCCAGTTTTTAAATGGGCAAAAATTAGTTGGGCAGCTATAATTGTGACGAAGACTTTGGGAAATGTAAAAGGAAAGAAATGAATGTAAAGCAAACACAAAACAATATTTAATATTTTTTAAAAGGTTCGCAAATATAAAATAAAAATAAAGTAAAAAAAAAAAATACCTTCGGATTCCCACAAATACACGAAACAATATAAAATAGTAGAAAACATGACAATCAGAATTGGAAATCAATGGTCATCACTTTTTTTACCAAGACATATTTATATACTAGGAGAAGATTCCCGTGTTGTACAAATTTGAAAATTATTGTTTTTTACAAAAACAATTACGTAGAAACTTTTATATATGAAAAGTGTTCACCACAAAAAATAATATTTTATAGGCTAAAGATCTGGAATTTCCATACTTTATAATCATATGTATTACTTATCTTATAATTATATTGAAAAGTATTTTAGAGTAATTTACTTCTACAATTTGTAAATTAAATTTTTAATAGTAATTTGTTATCAGTTTTCTTAATCTTCAAGACATATTACAGAAATTTATATGTTTCAAAATTAATCTAGAAGTTAACATTTAAATTTGATGAAACAATTGAGTTAATATCTTTGATAGAAAGGATTTAAAAGACATCGACAAAGATACTAATTGCACGAGTACAAATCAAAACATAACATAGTTTTTCAAAATAATAGAAATAACATATTACAAAGACTATCATATGTGCTGTTTGAGTAAAATAAAATAACAAAATATATACTTTAATGTTTTTATTGCTATTTATCTTATTAAACATCAACCAATTTTTTGTCAAGCACCAATGTAACTATAAAATCTTTACTATGGTTTTGTTTTCCTTTTATAACTCATTGACTCACAATCGATCTGATAATCTGAATAACTTTATGATTTGTATGTTTTTAAGAAACATTGAGTAAAAGTGGACATGTATTAGGAGATTCATGTTCGTCCTAGATAAAGTTGACCTACATTAGTAGCATCTCTTGACTCACTAGATGAATGAAAATTTCATATATTTAACTCATGTTATTGTTCAAGGGAAAGAATTGGGCTATATGTTTTCCATAGAAAAATGAAACTAATGGATAAAAGTGGGGAGAAGATTTAGATGTTGGAACTTTTAATTTATTATTATTTATATGATTTTTGGGGAAAACTGTGACAATAACATATAGTTATGCGATATGGTACGTTTTTGCTGGCCCCATGAAATTGTCATTCTTGCCTTTGGCCTTCTTTAATTGTTAGAAGTTAAATAAATATAAATTATTTCCAGTCTAATTTATTAATTCATCATTTTAGCAGCCTAGTTGTACTTGTCCTTTACTCCAAAGCCCGATTATTAATTAAGGAAAAGTATTTCAATTGAAATTTTTTGAATATATAGAAATAAAATAAAACCCACGGTAAGAAAAATATATTATTATTTTCTAAGAGAAAACAATATTCTCAGGCCATCTTTGTCCTTTACAAATTGTTTTTTTTTTCAAATAAATGAATTTTGTATACCCACTTCTACTATTATATTTCTTATTTTTATCTTTTATTATTAATTCCCTCCCATCGGATTCCAGCTAAAAACACGAATATCTATATATTTCTAAAAAAAGTTTTAATATATAAATAAATTGTGAGTTATATTCTAACACGCTATTAAACATTTCCTTTTCACATTATTTTATTTATCCAATATTAAAGTAAAAATGGACAGACATGGGGGAAAAAGTTACGATGGAAATGAGCTGAAAGCATGAAACAAAGCTTACAATAAAAAAAAAAAGATTAAATACCATTATTTAATGTCAAGATTTCTAAAATAAAAAAACCCGATATTTCTATATTTTATTAATTCAATCTAAATGACATAGCATAAATAAATCTAATTTCCCTCACTTTCCTCTCCAACATTTTCTTATTTTCCTTCCTAATTTCCAACCTCTGTTCTTAGTAATATATTTTTTCTTCAAAAAATAACTCTTTAGTCCTTATATTTTCAGTTTGATTTTCTTGTTCAAGATCTTAATTATATTTCTTTGTTTTTCTTTATCCTTAATCATCTTTGTTTATCTTTAATCAAAACCTACATGGGTTCTTGAAAAATTAGAAGAAATAAAGGAAAAATAACAAATACCAAAAAACAAAGCTAATGGTTTCAGATATGGAGTCTACCGGAGAAGTTGTTAGAACAACAGCCGGTAACGGCGACGGTATTACGGTGGTTAGATCCGACGCACCGTCAGATTTTCTCATAGCTTCAAGATCAGAAAGCTCAAACCCATCTCCCACCTCCGTCACTCCTCCTCCACCACAACCGTCGTCTCATCACACATCTCCTCCGCCGCCGCAAATTTCGACGGCGACGACGACGGTGATGATGGAAGGTATCTCCGGTGGACCGATGAAGAAGAAGCGTGGACGGCCGAGGAAGTACGGACCGGACGGGACTGTTGTAGCGTTATCTCCTAAGCCTATTTCATCAGCGCCGGCGCCGTCGCATCTTCCGCCGCCGAGTTCACACGTCATCGATTTCTCCGCTTCTGAGAAACGTAGCAAAGTGAAACCAACCAACTCTTTTAACAGAACTAAGTATCATCACCAAGTCGAGAATTTGGGTAATTAAACCTTCTTTGCTCTGTTTTTTTTTTAATTTTTTTTTCATTTCTTCTCTGTTTCTATTACATTTTAGACTCAAAGAAAATATAAAATTTTATTTTATTTTGTCGGAATCTTGTTTCTATTACAATCTGACTCTCTTGACAAAAAAAATTAAAAAAATTGGGGTTTCTGGGATTTTATTTTCATGCATGCTTTTATTTAAGTGGGGTCTATTAAGTTATAAATTAGATCTCTTCTCTGTTTTGTATCTATGTTTAATTTGTCTATAGTTATGGATGTGTCCTAAAGCTATAAGTATGTACACATATATGTCATGTTGTTGATTGTCACTTCTTAAATGCAACATTAAGCTTAATTTAGTAACAATTTCAACTCGGCTACTTCGTTATAGGGACAGCAAATTCCATGATTAATTTTAGTCTGGATTACAAATGTAAATAATAAAAACGCAACATTTGTTATTGAGATCTTAAGCTCTTGTCTTGTGTTGTGTGTAGGTGAATGGGTTCCTTGCTCCGTCGGTGGTAATTTCACACCTCATGTAATCACAGTCAACGCCGGCGAGGTAAGCTCATCCAAACTTTTTCTTAGATCCGGTCCTTTGTTTTTCTATCTTATAAGAGTTTCGAGTGATGTATTTTGGCAAAATTAGGATGTAACAATGAAGATAATCTCGTTTTCGCAACAAGGACCTCGTGCGATTTGCGTTTTATCAGCAAACGGTGTTATTTCAAGCGTTACACTTCGTCAGCCTGATTCCTCCGGCGGCACATTGACATACGAAGTATGTGATTTTGATCTCATCGATAAAATTTGCTGTTGTTGATTTACGATAAATTTTAATGATTTATAGTGTTAATCTTCAGGGTCGGTTTGAGATATTATCATTGTCCGGCTCATTCATGCCTAATGATTCAGGCGGAACTCGGAGTAGAACCGGAGGAATGAGCGTATCGTTAGCAAGTCCCGATGGCCGTGTAGTAGGCGGTGGCGTAGCCGGTTTACTAGTAGCCGCGAGTCCGGTTCAGGTATTTTCAGGATATTTGCCGGTCTAGAAAGCTGCAAGTTTCTTTAACCGCAAAAATAAATTCCGTGTGCTTGAATCAACAGGTGGTCGTAGGAAGTTTTTTAGCTGGCACGGACCAGCAAGATCAGAAACCGAAGAAGAACAAACACGATTTCATGTTGTCCAGTCCTACCGCTGCGATTCCTATCTCTAGTGCAGCTGATCACCGGACAATCCATTCGGTGTCTTCTCTTCCGATCAATAATACATGGCAGACTTCTTTAGCTTCTGATCCAAGACACAAGCCTTCGGATATTAACGTCAATTTAACTTGAAAAATCCAATCTTCCTCTGTATTTTATGTTATCAAGTTCGTTTTGGTTGGTTTGTCCACATTAGGGCTTTACTATAATGGTAGTATTTTAGGATTTTAGGGTCTTATGTTGGTCCCATTGTTGTCGTATGTAGGATTTCCATCATTTAAATTTAAATCGGATTGAACCATCTTGTTTCTTTAATATCTGTTAAAACCGGTCATGGTTCCAGTTTTACATGTTATTGTATCAAACAGGAAACCAATGCATCGGTTCAATGTTACCCGGTTGTTCAATTTGGTATGTAGTTAACTGGTTAAAATCTCTCTCTAAAGCAGAAGAAGAAAAAACCTACACTGCTTTAATATAAATGACTAATGACCAAACACTATACAGTATATCCATATGTTAAACAATTTGAATTCCTTCAATATTGTTTCAACTTTTTTCATGTAAAAGTCGATAAGAGCCTGTACTTGACAAGAATGTCCAACTGGATACCATGTGTTGGGTCATATATATAACCCGACCCCTGAACCGAAGGTTCGAAAACTATGTCACCAAACTGTGAACTAGCCCGATATAACATTGTTTTGAGTTTCATATCCGAGTATGAAACCGCTTTGATTATAATTCTTGTTAGTTTCATTTCCCTGTAAAAAAATACATATTAACCCCACCAGACCAGAAAGGTCTGAACATAGACACAACCACATAATCCATATAGTAAAATCATGAGCATGAACCGAGTTACCATAAATGGTGTTGGCTATCTTAGTATCATGAAGCTATGGACTCTAACTTTGGAGTTCCAGATTTCTGTCTCTTAATGTAAACGTAAGATGTTTCTTAAGGTTGCTCAAGAACTAGCATCCCTGGAGATAAAGAATCACTATCTCTAATTTATCAAGCCAACAAGGATTCTGTTCACATGATCTACAACATATACAGTCCGGTGCACATTGAAGTTGCTTGACTTGTTCAAGAGGCACAATGTCACGAAAGGAGAATCTTAGCCTAGAAGTAGAACAATAAAATCTAAGGATCAAGAGTTCCAATAATAAGATGTTTCAAAAGTATCATTCACAATTAAGTGTTAGGTATGTTTCTTAAATTGGGCTTTTATGAATTTCGGAAATGAGCTCTTATTACCCACGTTGGTTTTTGTTGTAATTAAGTTTTGAGAAAAACTCTTTTCTCTTCTAAAAGAAAAAATCAAAGAACGTGGCTGGATTTTCTCATCTGTATCTCTTTGCTACTGCTTCTTCTTCGTCTAATTTCTGATTTTGAGTTTGAGAGTTTTATCTCTTTTGAATTGAGTGCACAATTCAATTGAGAGCAGAGTGAACCATGGAGTGAGCCGTCTTGGTTATCTTGCACCGGGATTAGGCGGTTTTTCGCTCAAGTACAGTAGATTTTCTACGGCTCTGCAATTCACGTTTCTTTGGTTTTTTTCTGAGTGTCAAGTCGTATGTCCAACATTAAGAACAGAACAATCCGTCTAGATTACTTCCGAATTTACCACTAATCAAACTTCAGTTTCAATGTATCATATGCAGGCTAGCTAGCATAACAATTTACGCACTAAATTATACTCTCAAAAGTTAAGAAAAAGAACCTTTCTGAATATAGTCCACAATGATTTTCCATTAAATTCATAGATTAGATCGTCGTGCGATTTGTGTAATGAATTAAAAAGTAATGCCAAAAGGACTATAAACATTTGTGTAAAAAAAAACAACAAAAATGTAAAAACATAAAAATGAAGAACTACATAAACATCTTCGTGGTCAACAAAATCTATTAAGAATTCGTTCTTAAAATGTAAAAAATATGGGTGAAGTCCGGTGGTTTCTCCAACCTTAAATGTCGCCCAATGCCGAGTGGATCAACCTTAACCCGAAAAGAAAAGAAAATAAAAACAGTTAGGTTTTAGCTTCGTAAACATATGGGAGATATGACTTAATATATTGTGATATAAGATAAAGAAATGTACCAAAAGGATGTGATAAAAATGGAGAGAGCAATATGACCAATCTTGTACACTCGTTTCTTTTGCTCCCATTTATTTGTATTGTATATCTCTGTTACGTCTGCCAAATGTTCCCTTTTCACGTATCTTTAACCCGAAAAACAAAGGACACGTTATAGAGTTAAACCGGATTGGTTTCGAAAAATGATCAATAAGATGATGAGTGAGTGAGTAAATTAATTTACTTACAGTCTAATGTTGTAGAAAAGGTGGGGAAGAGACAAAACAGCCATGAACCAATGTCCGGTTAAGACATAGTATAAGCAAAGAAGTCCTTGCAAACCGAATTCCGGTAGTATCATCCGGTTTATTCTTGTAGATGAATCGTAAGGGTTTATGCGATCAGCCTCAAGATCGGCCAAACATGTCAGCTGCATCAAAACATTGTTTTGGTTACAAAATATACTTAATTACGACGAAAAACATGATCCAAACTTCAATCCAAGAAAAACGAAGCAAAAATTTCAGTAAAATTACCAAGAACCATATATTTTATTTGTATAAACTAGAAAATTAATTTTTAAAAGGACTAATAATTGATTTCACCAGTAAAAATTATTAAGAGAATCATGAGAGAATAAACCTGGTATATAACGATGATGATAAGGGTTACGAGGAATAAGAAGGAGATAATCCAATCGAGTAGATCGCCCATATCCTCTGCCGTCTTCCGCCGCGCCGTCACCGCCGCCTTGCTCTGTCTCTCTACCGTCGAAGTACCAACAGTGTTTTGGTCAAAGCTTTGGAGTTTGCAGGTATAATCTGATATTTACACGGAATATATAACAAATTAATTTATAAAAATTATTAGAACCCACTGGATCTGGTTGGATAAAGCCACTTATTTATTCCTATGCAAATTGATAAATATGATATTTCCCATTTAAGGCATATTTGAAAGTTTGACATTGGCTTCAACTCCCAATCTTATTTGATATGGGTTGACAAAACTCTTTTTGTTTCTTTAACAATAAAATCTTTTTGTATGCAAGTAACCAGTAACCAATGATCGTGCCTGTTACGTGCTTGAGATACATATTGGGCAAAGAACATTACTTTTCTCATCCATAAGCTACGTTTTATATTTTGACCAAAAAAGTTACCTTTTATATATATCAGTTGAATATTGTAAAATCGCAGACTTTAATGTGAATTTAGAAATCACCATTTTTTTTGTTTATTTCACATAGTTCAATTTTTTTTTTCAGAAAAGGAACAAATAATGCTAAAATAATGTGAACCCTACTCAAAGTCAAATAACTGCGAGTTTTTTTTGGTCTGTTAACTCTATATTCCAATGGTTTGATTTCATATAAAATGTATATATTTCTTACTTCATTAGCTTAAGTTTATTTGGGCGGTGGCCTACATGAATTGAGTCAACCAAAGTATGAAATAAGAATATCCTTTATTAAAAGCATATTCGTTTCTTAAAATAATATATAGGGGATAAGTTGACAAAAACAAATGTGTATCTTGACCAAATTTTGTAAAGAAAAAAAATGTATTTGTAGGAAATTTATTTATTTATAAAAAAAACAAAAAGAATATGCTCGATTGTAGTTAGCCAATTAAATAAAAGTGGACCTTAAACCGGAAGCAAATTAAACTGGACCCAACGAAATCAATTAGAACCAAAAAAAACCGGTTTTACATCAGTAGGTTTAGCTCTGACATTCGGTTCTTCGGTTCAATTCGGTTCGGTTTATACTGTTTACGATTCTACTTTTTAAAATATTTTTATTGGTGATTTAATAAAGTGGATGTTTTAACTAACTATTAATATTAAAATAAATAAATAAAGATGTTCAGGATGTCTTAAAAGTTTTGAAGTATCTCTCGAGAGACACTCTTCTCTATTTAAAATCCCCAACTTTTGTTTTTTTTTTATTCTCTTTTTATTTGAAGACTCCTACTTAATATTACCGATAAAGATAGTCTTAGAATCTATATAAGAACCGGACTATTTTCGGTTCGGATAATCTTCGGTTCGGTCTGGATACTAAAAAAGAGAACCGAGGAAGAACCGAATTATTTTCAGGTTCGCTTCGGGTATCTTTACCCGAATTACCCAAAAAAGAACCGAATACCCATAGAACCGAACATCTCCTCCATCCTTAATCCTCCATTCCTCTCCTCCTGCGACAATAACACACAAGTAACCCAAGTTACAGACCAAAGTGACAACAAAGAGAAATTATGAACTGGAGATCTAACTTGCTTGCTTCAGTTGTAACGTGAACGAAGAAAGAAGATGAATTGAAGAAGAAGAAGAAGAATCAAAAACAGAATAACAATCAAAGGATCGTAGAAGAGAACAGAAGAAAAATCGAAGAAGAAGAATCGAATGAATAAGAAGAAGAAGAAGAAGATATACATACCTATGATTGAATTGTTGATGGTGATGAATGGAGGCGGTGAAGACAAATTAGGGTTTAGCCTTTGAAGAATCGATTTTGGGAGAGAACGAGAGAGAGTAAGAGAATGAGTTTGGGCTAAATCCAATTGGGATAAAGTGGATTGGGCTTAGGTTATAGGTTCGTAGGGTTAATTAACTGGGCAACTGGTTCGGTTCCATTCGGATATCCATGGATATCAATATCCAGCTAATATCTGAACCGAACCGATATCCAGTGGATAGTATGACTGAGATCCATTCGATTATTTTGTGGTATCCGAAACCGAACTGAAACTTTTTTTCGGTTCAGTTCGGTTCGATTTTCCGGATCCGGTTCTTTTTCCTAGGGATAAGGAGGTTCTTCTACAAAATGGAAAAATCTCAAGTAAAATAAACCAAACCAAAAAGATGATCACAATTGCAGTTAATCAGTTGTGTTTCTCATATACCAAACCCAAACCAAAACTGGTTATAAACAAAAAATGCTCACTAGTCACAACTCAAAAGTATCAAGAGGTTCAAAAGACTCACAATAAAAACGTTCTATTACAATTCGGATTTCATATAAACAATGAAGAAACTCGAATCATAGTAGAGTACATTGACAAATATATATACCTAAAGCCTATAGGTATATACAGATCTATGCTGTCATTTGTACAGTAAATACATTTACACAAAGAAGTGAGACCTATTGTATGAAGTTGGAGCTAACACAAGTAAATATTAGGTGCTGCTCCAAGAATAAAACATATCTATAAATAATCGAACTCGTTAATACATAAACCGGTTTTGTTGTTCATTGGGCACAAACCAAGATGTTCCATATCTTCCTTGTCCTCCTCACGATTCTCCCAATCTTCTGTGCGATGAAAGATTCGATTAAATTCGATGATGACGGAAGACTCCTTCTCACCGTAATCCGATCGTCTGGTTCCTTCTTTCTCATGTAGAAGCTTCTACTGCCTATTTCACCAATTACTTCGGTTTTCTCCAAACCTGAAGATTAGTAAAATCCAAAACTTTGTGTTAATTGTTATTGATTTACATAGTCACATTCCACCTATCTAAGAGATATATGTCTTGTCCTGTTCTACAACTTGACCTTAATAGTTCGAAAAGTTAAAGCTTTTGTTCGGGTTTCGCAACTACTAGCACACAGTTCTAAGACTTAAACCGGAGCAGATTGAGTTGTGGAGGCTTACACTGGATACTGAAATGAGACTGGTGCAGTTCAAAGGCAAGATCTCTATCGAGTTTCGGTGTTCGTCCTTCTTTACCGTACTTCTCCACAACCATCTTAATCGTTTCTTCAACACTGCAACTCAGTTTAACCAAAGTCCTTACTGGTCCTGGACTTCCTTCAACTGATACACTGATCATAACTTTTGCTGCTTCTTTCTTGTAAACCTGATTTTGCAAAAAAAAAAAAAAGAAACATAACCATTGAAATTCAGAATCTTTCTGCTTCTTTCTTACAGTCAAATTCCTATGCATAAAGGTTCAAGACAATGATCAAATTGGACTGTCTCGGATGGGTTAATTTGTAACATTATAAATGTTTGGGTCCAATCTTAGAAACTTTGAGACATGAAGGACTAAATTATCAATACTTCTAGAGAAACGATCTAAGTAACCTGTTGATTTATCGGAGAAGAGGAAGAAGACGGCGAAGAGAATCCAGACAACGACGGAGCTGAAGCGAAAACCTCCGAACGGATCTTAGAGAGGTAAACGATCTGCTCGGATTTTTCCGCCGGGAGATCTATCATCGGAGTAGAGCAACGCCGATTATCATCATCTTCACTAGCACTGCTTCGATGGAGATTTGGCTCGGAGAAACTTCGACTGAGGATCTTATAAGACTTTGCGCGAATCTTACTGGGAATACGACGGGACACGTGGTGCTTCGTCGGACGTTTGGTCCTGGGGCTACGGGTTCGGGTTCGGGTTCCGTCCGTCGTCGCGGTGACTCTTCTCCGGTTAATTGAATCGTACATTATAGTTGTTGGTCAGAGGAAGAAGAAGTAAAGGAGGTTTTGTTCGTTGAGCTTGAAATTTACGAGAATTAGGGGATTCTCTCTCTCTCTCTATGCCTTGCGTTTTTCATTTCTTTGCTTTTTAAAATACTTTCAGTAATAATAAGTGTCAGATCTTCTTTTTAATTTACAAAAATATATGTTTTGTTTAGTTATTATGCCTCCTGGTTTTTGGATTTTTTTGAATTTTTAAACTACTTTCCTAGTTTAGGAGTCGATATGACCAAAAAAATCACAATCTCAAAACTTTGTAAACACTATTTGACTATCGTAATAAAACGCAATCATATCTTATAAATATGGACAAAAATACAAATATATGTCTATCTACATCACTCTAATCATGTGTAAGCCAATCGATCTACAAATTTTCTTTTTCGGTTTAACTTCTTCTAATTTTTTTATTATATATATTAATCTATAAACAAGATTTAAATGACCAATATATATTAAAGAAAAAAAAGACGATGAACACGAGATTTAGATTTGAGATTGGGAAGACGTACAGAAATTTGAGATTGGATAGTTTCGTTTCTATTTTTCGTATTATTTAAATCCATTAAATCTTATTTATTATATTAAAAAGCATTTGTACATAATGTCATCCAATCGAAAAATACATACAAAAGTATCCCACATAATATCTCACAAGTCTCAGCTGCATAAAATATTTTAATAAAAAAAAACATAATAGATAATAATACTTACCGCAATAAGTTATTAAAATTAAATGTAATAAATGCTTAAATTGTATTGAAAACTTTAGTTAGTGTGTAAGTTTGCGAATAGATTGATATTGTTAATCACAATAAATTAATTAAAACTAAATGTAATAAATACTTAATAAAATATATTTAAAATCATGGTAGATAGTTAGTAGTGAGCACACTACAAAATCAAGTAAGAGAAAAACAAATAAGCAAGTTGAAGGAGTAAACAATTTGATCATGTAGCAAATAAACAAAAAATACGGAAAAGTAAAGAAAGAAGTATTGAACTAAGCAGAGGAATCAAGGAAGCAAGCAATGCACTAAAAAACTAAATTAAATAATCAAATAAGGAAACAAGTAAACAAAGGTAAGCTTGTAAGGAAGCAATCGAGAAAACTAAGAAGCAAAAAGAGCAAAAAAAGCAAACAATGCACTAAGCAGAGGAATCAAAGAATCAAAGAAACAAGCAATGCACTAAATAGAGGATTCAAAGAAGCAAGCAAACACGTTGGACAAAAAAGCAAACAATGAAGTAAGAAATAGAAGCAGAGAAGGAAACAAATAAACAGTTAAGCATGTAGGCAAAAAAATCAAAGAAGCATATATACATGAATGTGTATGCATGAATGTCTATGTATGAATGCTTATGCATGAATGCATGTATGTAATGTATGTACTATGTATACATGCATGCAATGCACGGAAACTATGTAATGTATTAACCAACACCATCTCATACATGGGAAGTGAACCTGCTTCTTCATCCTTGTGTTGATAATGTGTAATGATCTTGCTTCTCTCTGTAACTTAAGTTTTCTTGTTTTCAGAGCTTGACGGTACTTATAAGCTACACTTTACAAAAGTGGCACACAAATGAAGGGATTGATCAGTCGATATGTGGGTATGAAATAGTTAAACATCAAGAAGACCTACCAATACTGAAATTATAAAAAATGAATAGATCTATTGTATTAGAGACCATCTTAAGATGAATAAAATGACAACTTACAAAGTGGTTTGTAGAGACGTAGCCTGTGATACTCAAAGATGCAACTTCTCCCAGCAAGAAGGCATGTAGACTCTTAGTCATGTGTTTTGTTGATTTAGCTCGATTGACCTGACCGAATATATATTAAAGATAGTTTAAACTGTAGTACCTAATTCGATTTAGTATATATAACTTTTGACTGTAAATGAGCAGTTACCGCAGATATGCAGTCTATTTTGTATTGGTTTAACTTTTTTGGCAGAACCAACACACCACCGGATAGAGTATCTGCTATTCACTATCTCTTTCAATAATTGTCACCTAAAAATATAAGATCAGTTAAAAGATATATGATTAGTTATGAAGGATTGTTATGCCTTACATAGAGCAAATATTTTTTGAATGTCTGATAAAAATAACTAACGTACCTTACCAATTACACCCAATATAACATCAAGGTTGCTGACTAAATGAGTAGATCAAAGGTTCATGCAATCCCTATCAATTCCGTCGACATCTTCAGCATCAAAATATGAGTACAAATCTCTTTGGAGCACTAATGGAAACACACATTAAGATTGATATCTATTATCTAAATAAACAAATCAAAAGATGTCGTAACAAAAGATTTTAACGGTGCTACCTGTGTTGAATCTCGGAGGAATTTTCTTAATAAGGGCAGGTCCTTATGGAAATTTTCAGAAATGATCTCACCATCACCACGACCACCTAAAATGAAAAGAAAACACACTCATATAACACATCAAGTGAACTCTCACATTTGCAGTTTCTATGAACTATAAATTTGACTACTTTGCTCTAACTATATACTGATATTTTTCTAATTGCTCTAACTATCTGACATGGAATTCAAATTGGCTGCAACAAAAAGAAAGCAGGGAGACAAAAAAAAAAAGAAACAATTGTCAAGACCTGTGAGAAGTGAAAATAAATCAAATGGTGTTTGCTCAATTCTCATTATTGCTACGACAAAATCACCTTGGATCTTGCTTTTTCCCTGCTGTCAGCTCAAGGTTCACATGCCTCCAGATGAGTAAGATCAAAAATTTTCTCATAACAAAAATAGCTTTCAACAGTTCTAAAGTGACATCATACCTAAAACACATCAGAAGTCAATTGAAGTTTGATCATACAAAGCCACTCCAAGTTATGAAGAAGAAAAAACTCTTAAAATAAAGCGAACAAAGCAGTGCGAAATAAAAGTTTGTTTCTAAGATAGGTTCACATAGTCACATAGACAACGAAATCCGCTACTGTAGAATATTAAAGGAGAATGTAATTTCAAACTATAAGAGCAAAATCAAGCAACTAACCATACTAAGACACATACCTTCAGAAACAAGAAGATGACACTTTATAGGTTGTTAGAGCTCCATTTGCGATGGACCTGAAATAATTAAAACGATGTCTGACAAGTACAACACTATATATATATATATATATATTTATGATTTGAGAACATAACAAAAGTTTACAGCTTACTATATAATTTCAAACTATTAAACCAACTTAACATGCATAATCTTTGATGTTATTCCACAAGTCTTTGATCTTGTTCCGGTTCTTGATTTTTCTTTAGATTTTTCATTTCTCAGCCATTTTAGAGCTCCATTTGTGATGGATCTGAATAAGGAAAATATTTCTAATAGGTTAGCCATTATATATGTTTTTATGATTTGAGAACATTACAGTTTACTATATAATTTCAAAACTTTTAAAACCAACTTACCCTACAAAATCTTTGATGTTCTCCCACAAGTCCGTTTCTTTTTCTGGTGCTTGGTTTTTCTTTACAACTTCATCTCTTAACCATTTTAGAGCTCCATCTGCGATGACCTGAAACAACAAAACAATGTCTGTGAGGTTTGACATTATATATTTTTTCTGATTTAACAAACATAACAAAGGTTACAATTTACTATTATGATTTAAAAAAATTGACACCAACTTATCATTTGTTCTTCCCACAAGCCTGTTTCTTGCTCCCGTTCTTGTTTTTCCCCTAGAATTTCACCTCTTAGCCATTTTAGAGCTCTATTTGTGCAAGAGATCAGAAATAAGCAAAACATCGTCTAAGGCGTTGACATTATATATGTTTTCTAATTTAAGATATATAATGTATATAATTATTGAACTGTATATAATTTCAAAAGTATTGAAACCAACTTACTCTGCAAAATCTTAGATGTTGTTCCACAAGTCTGTTTCCTGCTCCGGTTCTTGGTTTTTCTCTAGAACAGTTTAATGTATGCTTCAACTATTTTGAACCTAAAAATGTTAGATCAATCAAAACATACATGATAAATCTTTGAGGGTATGCTTTTAGTAGAGCAGGCACTTGTTGAATGTCTAAAATATATAACTAAATTACTTTGATAAACGCACCCATTATAGCATCAATATAACTGATTATATGAGTAGATATAAAACTTACACCATCACTTTGAATTCTATGGACATCTTCAATATCACGATATATGTACCCCTGGTAATATAACTAGAAGAAACACCAAAAATCAAAATCAAGAATTTTTTTGAATAAATAACTTGGAAGATGGGGCTACCTCCGCTGACTTCCAGAGGTATGACTTTGATGCTTTCCGACATACGCACACGTCCTTCTATCGGAAATCTTCAGAAATTTATGGAAATCTAGAAACACTGCAGACACTAAGATGAACAAAACACAAATAGTTAAATCATTTATAAATTGAGGATAGATATGAAATAGAAAATCTCAGTTGCTAAGATAAACGAAGATGTGATAAGTACTTAAAACACTATTTCTGTTATGAATATGTGGAAAGATTCTTCGAGATGACCTAAATCTGTCATGTAGCATGTCAAAATATTTGTTTACATTCCTCTCCAAATTTTCCAATGTTCCAATTTTGCAAACTTACTGATTACTATATAATTTCAAAACTTTTAAAACCAACTTACCCTGCTAAATCTTTATTGTTCTTCCACAACTCTGAGTCTTGTTCCAGTTCTTAGTTTTCTCTAGAATTTCTATCTCAACCATTTTAGAGCTCCATTTGTGATGGATCTGAAATTAGCGAAACATTGTCCGTGAGGTTCGACATCATATATGTATTCTGATTTAATAACATAGAAATGCTACAATTTACTATATATTCCAAAACTATTGACTCCAACTTATCCTGCTTTCTTCAACAATTCTGTTTCTTGCTCCGGTTCTAGGGTTTCTCTAGAATTCTATCTCTCAGCCATTTTAGCGTTCCATTTATGATGGATCTGATATACTCAAAACAGCTTCTAAGAGATTGAGATTATTTATGTTTTCTAGTTTAAGAACATAACGAAACCTTCAATTTAACTATATATGATCTCAAAGCTATTGAAACCAACTTACCCTGCAAAATCTTTAATGTTATTCCACAAGTTTGTTTCTTGTTTTGGTTCTTGGTTTTCTTTAGAAATTCATCACTCAGCCATTTTAGAGTTTCATTTGCCATGGACCTAAAATAAGAAAAACAATTTCTGAGAGGGTAGACAATTATATAGACAAAAAAAAGTTTACAGATTACTATAAAATTCCTAACTTTTATAACCAACTTACCCTGCAAAATTTTTGTTGTTCTTCCACAACTCTGTTTCTCTAGAACTTCGTCTGTCAACCATTTTAGAACTCCATTTGTGATAGACCTGAAATAAGGATAACAATAAAAAAAGCTTACAGATTACTATATAATTTCAAAACTTCTAAAACCAGCTTAGCCTGCTATAGTTTTTTCAAGTCTGTTTCTTGTTATGGTTCTTGGTTTTCTATAGAATTTCATCTCTCAACCATTTTAGAGCTCTATTTGCGATGGACCTGAAATAATGAATAATGTATGTGAGGTTCGACATCATATACGTTCTTCATGAGTGATTAATCAAACATTTTTTGAGTGGCTAAGTGATAAAGTGCTACCTTATATAGTATAATACATTATATAATACATTCAAATACTTCAACAATAATCATTTCTTGTTCGTAGATAACGTAATCTAGATCGTGTGCACCTGTATGAATTTTTTTGGTTTGTGAGATAGCCATATATTGGCTATGAATCTGCTACTGCATAAAACAAAAGAGAGACGAGAAATTCAAACTATTAAGAGAGAAATTTGAAGACTAAAATAAAAAGACATACCTGAGAGAAGAATTTAACTTAAGAAGCTAAAAGATGGAACTCTAGAGGTTATCTTGCAAGCATTTTGATCTGCAAATAGAATATATATTATGTGCTATAATTTGAGAACACATCAAAGAGTTACAATTTACAATATATTTTCAAAACCATGGAAATTAAGGCCTCTTCCTCTGGTTCCTTGGTCTATTGAATTACCTTCCAAAAATTGGTTTCTTGCTCTAATTTTTTGCTTCTCTATGTAAGTTAAGTTTTCTTGTTTTCAGAGCTACATAATGGGGCACCTTTAAGCTACAAGTTTCAAAAGTGGCATACCAATGAAGGGTTTCAAGAGGATCTACTAATATTAGGATTATAAAAAATGAATGATCATCTATTTATTAGAAATCGTCTTAAGATGAATTAAACAACAACTTACAAAGTGGTTTGCAGAGGCGTAGCATGTGTTACTCGAAGATGCAAGTTATTCCAGCAAAAAAGAATCTAGACTCGTAATCCTTTGTTAGGTTTGTTTGATTGGCATGACCTAATATATATTAAAGACAAAGTTTAAACTATAGTACCTTATTCAATTTGGTATATAGAACTTTGACTGTAAATAAGTGGTTACCACAGTCTATCTATTCAACCAAGACCAACACATCACCAGATGGAGTATCTGCTATTCAATATCTCTTTTAATTGTTGTCACCTAAAGGTATAAGATTAATTAAAAGATACATGACTAGTCTTGCAGATCGAAAGATGTAATAACATAAAGATTGATTTTACACTAGGTGAACAAGACACGGTGACATCTGAGATAGGTTTACATAGTCATACACCACCAAATCCGCTACTACAGAAAAAAGAAAGCAAAATATCATTTCAAAAAGAGAAAAATCAAATGACAAAGCATAATAAGACACACACCTTCACATTCTAGAGGTTGTTAGAGCTCCATTTGCGATTGACCTGAAATAAGCAGAACGATGTCTCAGATGTACAACATTATATATGTTTTTTTTATGATTTGAGAACATAACCAAAGCTTACACTTTACTATATAATTTCAAAACTATTATAACCAATTTACCATGCAAAATCTTTGACGTTATTCTACTAATCTATATCGTGTTTCAATTCTTGGTTTTTCTCAAATTTTTCATTTCTCAGCCATTTCAGAGCTTCATTTACCATGGACCTGAAATAAGAAAAAAAATTTCTGAGAGGGTAGACAATTATATATACATAAAAAAGTTTACAGTTTACTATAAAATTCCTAAACTTTTAAAACCAACTTACCCTGCAAAATCTTTTTTGTTCTTCCACTACTATGTTTCTTGTTCTAGTTCTTGGTTTTTCTCTAGAATTTCATCTCTCAACCATTTTAGAACTCCATTTGTGATAGACCTGAAATAAGAAAATCTTCAGAAATTTACGGAAATCTAGAATCACTGCAGACACTTAAGATGAACAAAACACAAATAGTAAATCATTTATAAATCCAGGATAGATATGAAATAGGAAATCTCAGTTGCTAAGATAAACGAAGTTGTGACAAGTATTTAAAACACTATTTACGTTATGAATATGTGGGTAGATCTTTCGAGATGACCTATCTCCAATGTTCGGGTTCATGATACTTCGTAGTCCTGAAACAGTTTGAGAAGTGAGTTAGCAAATACTTTGAAAGTAACAGAGAAAATTTGAAGATAGACTCAAGCAAACGAAATTACTTTTAAGCAAGAATTTATACAGTCAATGTAAACCCTCTGCATTATGCTCTGACTAAACCCATCTTTCTAGCTTTGTTCTAATGCTCTGACTCAATATTAATTTAAGCAGTGTTAAGACGGTATTACCTTATTTGATTTACCACAATCATGCTAGGACCAGCATGTTACCGGATTTGGTATCTGCAGTTTGTTGCTCAGCTAGTTTTCACCTAAAAATGTTTGAATACTATAAAGATAAATGGTCAATTATGAGAAAATAAGACTGCTATATCACAACGTTCTTCATGAGTGGCTAAGTGATAAAGTACTACCTTATATAGTTATTTTCTTTGTAATTGAACAACATGTAATTCTATAAATTTTCTGTCGTTCCAACTAGTTTTGCTGGAGACTTGTATAGTGAGCTTGTTCTGCAGAGCATTTCTACGATGAACCTGAAATGCAAAAAGTTAAGCAAGTAAGCATTCATCTCATATAGTTCATAATAGTCCCAAGAAATCTCAAAAGAGCTAACATAAAAAATTATGTATCAATGAGGAACTACAAGCAAACACAATTGAAGAAAAATATCTTTCAAAGAGTTGCTAGTATGGGACTTACATAAAAAATAGGACCTTATTTCATGGTGCTCTTGGTTCAGAAAATGGTTGCAAGAAAATGCAAACGAAATTACGACCTGCAGATAAAAGATTTGGATACAAACGAGATCACCTTGTATTAGTATAACCAATGATACATTTACATAAAAAAGCCCCACAATCACCTGATGAAGTGAAGAGAGCAGAATGACCATAGACCTTGGTTTTTGTATAACTGGAATCGGTGTGAAACCGTTGGACAACACAAAAAGTAGTCCAATGACAACGAGTACTTTTCCTTGATAGACTCTCAGGAGTCTCCATCTGTACTATTTTCAAACAAAAACCTAGAACTATCTAAATTCAATTCAATTGAGAAACAAGCTAGAGAGTTAGTTATGAGTAAGTGAGTATGAAAATTAATGAAATGAAGTAAAGAGGTTAAATAAGTTCGTAGGTAAGGAAATCAAGTAAGCATGTAAAAAAGGACAAGTGGGAAAATAAGCAAGGAAATAAGAAAACTAAAAGGAAGCAAGAAGCTAGTAAGGAAAGAAAGAAGAAAATAAGGAAAGCAAGTTAGTAAATAGAAGATCAAAGAAAAAACAAGGAAGCAAGTAAGAACCAAACAACTAAGCAAGAAATCAATACAAGCACGCAAGGAACCAAAGAATGAAACAAACAAGGACACAGGGAACCAATGAAGGAAGCAAATAAGTAACAGCAAATCAAGTAACCAAGGAAAAAAAAAATGAACAAAACAAACAAGCACGCCAGAAACCAAGGAAGGATACCAACAAGCACCACGTAACCAAAGAAGAAATTAAAAAACCAAACAAGCACGCATGAAACCAAGGAAGAATTTAAAAACCAAACAAGCACGCATGAAACCAAGGAAGAAAAGCAAATAAGCACTGAAGCAAAAAAAAAGAGAAAATAAGGAAGCACACAAGTTAAGGAAACAAGCAGGTACAAAGGAATCAAATAAGTAAATTAACAAAAAAAAGGCAAACAAAAAATGAAGAAAGCAAGTAAGTAAACAATAAAGCATGGAAATAACTGTGAATCTATACAAGTAAGCAAGTATGTGTAGATGTATCTATGTAATGTAAATATGAGGATGCATATGTGCATGTATGTATGTATGCATTGTATGCATGAATGCATGTGTGTGTGCATTCTTTAAGGGATTGAGAAGAACCCATATAACATTTTTTGGTCTTTGATGAAATATGTTCCTGCAGAGAAAAAAAAAAGAGACACAACATCAAACTTTAAAACCAAAATCAAAAGACCAAGTAGAGGTAATAATGGCATTAACTTTACTAAATGAATCAGCCACATTAGTTCGACCAAGCACTCTCCCTATACATTAAGCAATTGCATAATGAAGAAAATCTCAAATCAAACTAACACTTACCATATAATTTCCAATTCATGCACAAATTGATCCTCGAATGGAACCAAACCCACGTATTAAAGCCTTTTTCTAACATTGTTGGAATCGAATCACCCTAGAAAAAAAAAAGAAAAAAAATCAAACGCAAAATACCAATCAATATTCCCAAGGATTATGATGTAAAATTAAAGCTACAAATCTGAAACCGAACACAACGAATTGAAATATGAAACTGAATTTGGAGATTAGATCAAAGGTTTCCAAGTATGATCCAAGTAAGTCCGAATGAATAGTTAGAAAACATGATTTCTTCCTAGAATCCGAGTACGAGAGACACTATTACGATAAAAATGAATGAGGAGGGGAAGAATCAAACCTTGCACTTGTTTCCGAAAAAACCCTAATTCGGGAAGAAAGACTCCCATAGCCAAATCTGAAAATTCAAAATTGAAATCCGATTTAGTGAAAAAAGACAGAGGGAAGAATCGAAGAAGAAGATCGAGAAGTAATTAACTAACCCAAATTTGAGATCTGGAAGACACGATCATCGGAGGAGAAGGTAGTGATCAGAAACGAGTCCAACGCATAAACCTTCGTTACGAATCCAAAATCGAGAAGCAGAACGGAATAAGAGAACTAATCAACACCACGAAAATTCATGAACGGAGCGATCAGAAAATTTTCACGAAATACGAATCAAGAGGGATTTTGAATTTCAAATTTTGAGAGGAGAAAGGATAAAAAACAAACGGAACTTTTTTTTTGGGAGAGATCGATGATAAAATAATATTAAAACGCAAACTTATACTATTATTAAGTCGGTCAGTCAAGTCCGAATTCAAATTTTTTTTTTGTGGCCGTTACGCACGTATAATTGCAAAGTATTTACTATTCATAAAAAAAATTTACCTATTGAAAATAAAAACTATTATTATCCATGACCAATCAGAGCGCTGAAGATTTTATATATTGTAGCTAGCGGTTCTTGTTTAAATAGTTTTTGAATAAATTTGTATTTTAATTATTCAATTGTTCTCATTAAATAAAATACACCTTTTTCACTTTGTTAATGAAAAAATACATAATTTTTTTTTTGTCAACGAAAATTATGCACTTTTTAAAAACAATTAGAGAAGATAAAAAGTTTTAATGTTTCAAACAAATTTTTTTAACTATCTTTTGATGAAGAGAACTAATTAGTGAGTTCCATCGTTAAATTGTTCATCAGAACTAGCATTAACGGATATTTGGAAAGCACGTAACATATTCTCCTGATTGTGTCATAAACAAAAGTGATTTATTTAAATTTGATGATAAAGTGACAGTAACCATGTGGAAATTATTACTAACACTATAGTCTCGATCGGTTCAATCTTTGGATGCTATAGTATATAATATTAATAATATTTATGACAGATTCATGGCACATAAATCAATTCTTTGCAAGTATAATAATTTTGATTCGAACTCGGATTCTCTAGCATTGAGATGGATCCCGCGGGTTCGAAAAATTTGGAAGAGGGATTCACTAACATATTAGTTTAATCGAAAATCTTACATCATATATAGGTTCCAGCAACGTACCTTACCTAACGATGTAACTTCAGGTAAAGATTAAATCCCTTCTAAGTGATTAACGAATTAAATCTTTAAAATATTAGTGTCATGATATTGTGATTAATGCTTTTGTCATCCATATCCTTACTTGCTGTACATTCTCCAATAAATAAATAATACTACATGGAGTGAGTAGTGAACAGTTGCATAAGAGTCCCATCACATTGATGCACCCTCAATTTGCGTGCTTCTTCCTTTTTTCACTTAACTATAATAATTAAAATTCCATACTTAATAGACTGGTAGTATATTATTGTTAATAGTTTAATTTCTTTTTTATTCCAGTGAAGAGTTAATAAAATTGGACTAAACCTTACCATATACCTTTAATAATGAGTGTCCATACTGTATGGACCATACATAACCAAATCTGCAATAACGTTAAAATAAACTGAAATTGGAGAGACCAGATTGAAGAATGATTGTTCTAGCTTAAAATAGTTAGTTTAACAAGTTTATATATGAATCGTTGGCCATAAAAGATATTATAGCCAACGATTTTTTTTTTTTCAACGAAAAAAATGTCATTTTAGAATGATAAGATTTCTCACGTTTTCAATTTCCAATCTAAAAATATAGAATAGTTAGACCATCCAAAAAAAGAGCAATCAAAGAAAATATGGTTCCACGATTCATTTTTAGTTAAGCTAAATGAATTTTTGCAAAATACGTAATCAATCATTTTGTCAGAGACTAGGTTTTGGTTCCGGATTACTTTTATATTTATATATGAGGTTTGCGCAAAAAATAGAAGGTTTCCTAAATAATAAGGAAAACAAAATTTAACAGATACATAGTTTGTGGTATTATAATGAATATATACGAAAGTCACTTAAAATTCATGTATATCTATTTTTTTTTTTAATTTAGTCTGTGAAACACCCTATCCCGAATATGGGTCCGAGAGGTTATTTCCACTCGAAAACACTAAATATTCCCGAACCCTTCAGTCCGTTTTTATGGTCTATTCTTTAAACGAGATTAATTAACATGGTCATTCTGAGATTCACAAATGATAGAGTCGATATACAAAGAGATAAGATAAACGACTGGATTTTTATTTATTTAACAAAGGATTCGATACAACTTTAGAGTTTTGCACTACAGGCTATTACAAGTGTTCGATCCTAGTCTATCCAGCCTATTACACCACCCATCCTTCCTAGCCCTTGTCTCGCGCGCCTAGGCCAAATCCTT
Source organism: Turritis glabra (assembly GCA_900406565.1). Taxonomy (NCBI): domain Eukaryota; kingdom Viridiplantae; phylum Streptophyta; class Magnoliopsida; order Brassicales; family Brassicaceae; genus Turritis; species Turritis glabra. Next base: position 3,226,593 of record OVBN01000243.1, on the reverse strand, counting down.
CTCGCGATCACCATCTTTTCCTGAAATCAAAGAAGCGTAAGTAATCTTATATTTACTTAGTGATGCGGATATTTGCCTATCAATGACTATATGATCCCGTCCCTTAACATTTTTCATAGGTGCCCTTACTTCCCGATCTATTCCGAGACTTAGTATAATCGCTTAGGTTTCAGCCGAGCCTTGGTGGATTTTATCCGATCCCCAAGTCACCCGCCGAACCGTGCGTAACTTAGCCCCAAACATAGTCGATTCATTCCCAGCCAAATCGTGACTGTTTGCCAATAGCCAAACTGTTCATCAATAACCACGTCCATTCGGAGAATGGCTGAGACTAGTGGGAAGGGTCGTGACCGGCCGTGACTGGCCAATTGCCCATAATCACGCGTCTCTGGTCCCGATCGGTTACGATTAACCTAACGACACTGGTTATGCAGAAATATGAATAATAACCACGCAATAAGAGTTTTGGCCGAATAACTGTCTAGCCGATCCATAACCGTCTCGGCGAACCGATAGTCATGGGTATCCCGGTTAAGTTATGGCCATAGCACTCATATTTGCCGTACGATCCGGTGTATTTGCGGTTTTATCTCGCTCCTTTGCCGCAGCAAGATCCATTCTTGATTCGATCCTTCACGGTTAAACCGTTCACCAACAAGTTAGTCACACGCGATCCTGCGGAATCACCCGCGCTCGGTTATCGCCGTGAAACGTCCGGATAACTTCTTTTCTTTCTCGAAAAATCTCCTTTTTCTCCCACGATCCTTTGATTAATTTTCTGAGAATTTCTCTTTTATGTGCCTCCTCCTCCGTCCCGAAGAAAATCGCCTAAGTATCCTTTATATAGGATTTACGGCCATTAACTTCCCATAACCGTTTTATTAAACGAATGGTTGCGACATTCTCTAGCTTAGTAACTTCCCCGAACCGTTCCACACACTTGGCACGCGCATAGCCGCACACTTGACACGCGCATAGCTGCATACTTAACACGACAGTTTACCACCCGGACCAACCGCCAAACACTTGGTCCAGCTACGTTGAACTCCTACCCAGCTGATCCAGCTGTCGATCACTCTGTCCAGCTAAGTCGAGCTCCTGGCCAGCTGACCCAGCTAGTTTAGCTTGACCATCCAGCTCGTTCCAGCTCGTTCGAACCGCCCGAGCTACCTTTTCTCTTTTTCCCGGCCTTTCTTATTCTTTCTCTCCATCATCTCGGCTAAATCATATTCCTCTCGGATTTAGCTCTGCACTCCGGACCATGGAACAGGCGAACTTAGTTTCTCTTAACAAGCTCTCCCTATTCCCGACCATGGCCCGTCCTGCCGCCCCTTAGCGAGGATGGTGGTTGTTACAGTCCGCCGCTGCCGCATCTCTTGTCTCCCCCCGTTCTGGCTTTGGCACCCCATCTCTCCTTCCGGAACAGTAATCTTATTAACGATTTTGTCCTTAACACTAATGTAGTCTTTGTTTAGTACTGTTACTTTTAATGATCTGTGATTATTATGTATATTAATTTTAGTGTTATTTTAAGTTCTTTTAGTGTTATAAGATAGATGAAACTGCCAAATTTGGACCATTTGTATCATAAGAATGTATGCATTAGGATGTATACTCGATTAGTTTTTACGATTGGACCAATTGTACTATAATATACTACAAGAAAACATGGTGAAATCCTAATAATTTTTCTACAAAAAGTGTAGTAGTTATAGATTCACAGCAAAAACCTACTTTGAAATCTTGGAGTACTCATTCCAGGTTATTTATCCACAACAAATGAAATTTTTTTTACTACATACCTTTTACGAAAAACTGTTGTCGTAGGAAATTAGAAGTAAGTTTCTTACTAATAGTAATCGTGAGAAAGTCGTAAAAAATTTCTTACGAAAATCCTACAAAGTATATACTCGTAGGAAAATTCGTAGGAAATTGGAAGAAATTTGAAGGGGGAAAATGCAGTAGAAATTTGGTAGGAAACATTCCTTCCAATTTCCTACGAAAATTATACCGAAGGAGTTTCGTATGAAATTGGTAGGACTTATTCTTTCTAATTTCCTACGAATACAAAGTCGTAAGATTTTTGAAGAAATTTTGTAGGAATGTTTCCTACCAATTTTGTACGAAAGATGTTTTGTAGGTTAGTCGTAGGAAAATCGTAGGTCTTATTCGCCATGTGACAAACAATTATCTCCAACCGTTTGAGAAGTAGATCACAATTTAGGTAGGTAAAACACGTTGTAGAGAAACCGATGGAACAATGAACATTTTCGTAGGAAATAGGTAAGAAGTCCGAAGGAAATTGAGTAAAATTATCTATATAAATCATTTTTCCCATTCGTAAAATAAACTCAAAAAAACAAAATTATGTATTAAAAACACTAAAAAGTTTTTTATTCTTGAATTAATATTTTCGTATGCAAATATGAATAGTTTTCAGGCATGAATGGACAATACGAGATTTAATTTCAGCGCGATGCTTATGAGGGAGTATCAAGTATGCGGTTAGACTCACTAAATTTATGAACTTTGCAATGAACCAGGACATATGCTTGCAAAGTGGTAAGATGCTTTTTCCTTTTTCATCTTGTGATAATAATAAATTTCTCGACACGGATTTAGTGTGGTCACACTAATATAGAGACAGAGTTATGCCGAATTACAAAGTCTGGTATTATCACAGAGAAAATTATGCATAACACGTAGGTAGTACTAGTGGAACAGAGAGGGTAGAAGAATCTAGATTGGCAGAAGAGGATGTAGGTACGGTTCAAATGGTTCACAATGCATATAGGAAAAATATATAGACGTTTTCAGAATGTCTTTCCCTACTTCCTTCATAAAAAGATGGAAGTAGAGTAGAAGAGCCAAAATTTAGAAACAAAAAGATTTTATGATATTTAGATGCATCGAATAGTCAATTATATGAAGGATGTAGGGAAAGACATTCTCCATTCGATGCAACAAGGATGATGAGTATAAAGATGAATTACAATTTGTCTGAAGATTGTGTAGATGCCTGAACAATTATATGAATTATAACATCTCACCGGCTTCTTATAGTGAAATTGAAAAGCTTGTTCATGTTATAGATCTGCCATAACAGATGATCGATGTTTGTATCAATAATTATATGATTTACTGGCAATCGGATGCAAACTACTTTGTTTGTTGATTTTAAATATAATTTTTGAAAAAAAAATTATTAAAATATATTTAATTAGTTATATTTTTATTGAAAAAATCGTAGCAAAGTATTTGAAGGAAAGTTGTAGGAATATTTTGCTACCAAGCATTTCTGAGGACATTTGATGGTCAGGATTGGGGAGACAGTGGTAGAAAACATGTTTCCTACCAAAATAAGAGTCGTAGGAATAGTAGGAGAGGTTTGGTAGGAAATTGGTTGGAGTGATTTTGTAAGAAAATGATAGGAAATATTTGGTACGGTAAGAGAGGTTTGGTAGGAACGTATTTTCTACGAATATTTTGGTAGAAAAATGATCATAAACTCTCATCTATTTTCCTACAAAATTTTCTACGAGAATTTTTTGTAGAAATTTTCTTCGAAGTTTCTACTAATGTCGATTTCATACATAATATTTTCTACAAGTTGTTTTCGTAAGAAAACAGTAAAAAATACATAGTTCCTACAATTTTTCTACGTTTCTAACCGTAGAAAAACAAGATTTTTTTGTTGTATATGTGTTTCAAACTCTGTTTCTTTGGTTTGATGACGTCTTCCTTTCTCCTTTTTATCTTTTGATTTCGTTTCGGATTTTCATTTTTGTATAAATGTTTTTCTTCTCTTTTAGATTGTAGTTTCTAGGGGTTTAAAGTATGTTTCAAAGGAACTTCTATATTTTTCTTTTCTTATTACTTGTATAATTTGTTTTTAATTTGAAAGACTCGCTGCATTAGAGCATTAATTCATATTAAATTATTTTTAAAATTACACATATATTAAGATAAAATAAAAGTCCAACTTTATGTATTCAATTGGCTATAGTGGCAGAAGTGCTAATGATTTTCTATTTAAATGTTAATGTGAACAACAAAAAGATTTCTTCAAATCGCTCATGCATGCAATGATACGTACCTATTTCATGAATTGTCTGTTAATTTTTTAATTTTGTATTCCTCAAATCATACCAAATTAGAAAGTTTTCTCTTCTACTATAGTGCCCACAAAATTAAAACAAAAAAAAATCATTCAAATTTATTTAAATTATTCATTTAATTCATACCATTTTAAATTTATTATTACTTACAATTAAAAGAAATTTAGGTTAATAAAAAACAAAAATAATTAAGTAATATGATGAAAAATGTAACATAGTAAACAAAATTGATAAAAAAGTACAAATGCAAATGATCATCTATATAATTGAATGTCCTGAATTTAAATTTGAACCTATAATTTATATTTTTGTCATTTTTGTTACTTTTCTTATAATCTTAAAATTTTGTTATATTTTGCTTATTTTTTTCTTATGGTTCGCTTTTTTTTCAATTTTTAAAAATGTTGTTAACTTTTTGAAACGAGACAATTCTTTTTGTTAAAAGACACAAAAACATAGAGAAGGGTTGGAAAACCTCAAAAAAAAAATTCTTCATTGCATTCACATAGATAATAACTTATAACAATCATCAAAAAAAAAAAATACTCGTATGTAAAATTTCTAAAAGTTTATATCTAACTAGAGATTTCAGCCAATTCCATCTTGCAGTTGGATTCTGAACTTGGACTGAAATTAAGGCTTTATTCATACTATCTAAGTACTACAATATGATTGTAATAAATGGGTTTCACCGTTGATCCGATATTTCTATCGTTGAGTATTAAACACTGATTTGTAGTGTTACAATACTGTAAACAGTGAGCGATTCTCGTAAATATTATTAAAATAAGTTTTTTTTAAATAATATATTATTAGTTTTCCTTTTTTTAAATACCATTAAAATATTTTTTTTTCGAGAATACCACAAAACTAAATATAAACTTTAAACCTTCAAAACTAAACCATAAACCCTAAAAACTAAACCATAAACTCTAAATACTAAACTTTAAACCTAACATATCAAACTCAAAACCAAAATTTGAAATTACGATTTTTAAATGTTTGTGGTATTTTGAACTAAAAATTTTTAGAATGGTATTTTTGGAAGAAAAAAAAACTAATGATAGTACCTTTAAAACAAAAATTTAGTTTAGTTGTATTTTAGGATATTTCTTATAAACAGTTTTTATAATAAAATAAATGTCGCCGTTTAAAAAAAAAACATCGTTCTATTGAAACAATGATATAATTGTACTTGTTCATCGCGAACAACGCAAGATTATGCATGTGTCGGGGAAAAAACAAGGGTCATGTTCCTGCCATAGACAACTAACCCGTTGGCAGGAGTAGTTCAAGACTTTTTGTAAAGCAGCAGGTGATGTGGAAGGCTTCGTAACACACCAAGTGGGTTTGGTTGAGTTCCTGGCGAGATTTTAGGAATTGGGTGTCGTGGTAGTCTCGCGGCTAGGTTTCCGGACATTATTAATTGGCGTCGTAATTACAAGAATAACGATGAGGTATATTCTGATGGACATTTTTAAAAAGAAGAAGGTGGAAAGAAGTAATGCGGACATCGCATTTGCTGATAGACTCGCTGACGAACCAATCAAGTTTATCACCAAAATTCCAACGTCTTTAGAGTATCTCTGCCATTAAAAGCACATGATCCATCCAGATCATTTGATTCCGTTCGAAGATACCAGTCAAACACAATTTACCTTAAACGAAGTTAGATGTATCAAATCGTGTTCTTCACATGGTATTTTCCTATAATAAGAAGCTTTACATCTAATACTAGGGTCAGGTTTTCTTCAAATTAGTTTTCAACAAACAATCAGAAAATGATTCTTCAACGATTTAGTTATATGCAAAATCTCCATAAACAATTCTTCAATGATTTAAAGCGAAAAAATCGTTGTAAATCAGAACAAACAATCATTTTTAAATAAAACTAAATCTAATTTTTTTACCTCACAATCCGGTTTAACAAAATTAAGAATAATTTCAGAAAAGGAAGAGATCTGAAATGTATGAAGTCATGTTGGTGCTCCATTGTTGAAGAATAGAGGAGAAGTGGAGGGGGAGATCGTGGAGGGGGAAGGCAAGAGACGGGGAGTGGTTGTAAGAGAAAAAAAAATTATTTAAAAGTAAATTTTATTTGTTTTAAATTTAAAAATAAATTTTATTTGTTTTAAAAAGTGAAAGATGAAAATTTGGAAATTAAGACAGATGTAAGAAGGAGAGGGCTGCAGTTAACAGTGAAATGACTTGTGAATTATTAGATAAGGATAAATTTAAAAATAAATTTTATTTGTTTTAAAAAGTGAAAGATGAAAATTTGGAACTTAAGACAGATGTAAGAAGGAGAGGGCTGCAGTTAACAGTGAAATGACTTGTGAATTATTAGTTATTGATGATTGATGATAAGGATAATTCACAAGTCATTTCACTGTTAACTGCAGCCCTCTCCTTCTTACATCTGTCTTAAGTTCCAAATTTTCATCTTTCACTTTTTAAAACAAATAAAATTTATTTTTAAATTTAAAACAAATAAAATTTACTTTTAAATAATTTTTTTTTTTTTACAACCACTCCCCGTTTCTTGCCTTCCCCCTCCACGATCTCCCCCTCCACTTCTCCTCTATTCTTCAACAATGGAACACCAAATCCAAATTATTATAATTGATTAGTTTTCTTCCTTTTACTTCAAAAGAAAAACAGTGCAAATGTAGACTTTTTTCGTTTTGTTATAATGCAATATTTACTTTACCTTTTTCTTTAATTTTAATCATATATAGTTATTTGAATTGGGATAAAGGAGAGGTAAAATGGAATAGTGACGCACCAATGATTTGAAAGCGCCGAATCATATCATAGTTCATAGGTCTACCTACCGATATTGATCTCTGTCAAATCCAAATTATTATAATTGATATAGGTCTGATTATCTTCAGCCATATTTTCGGATTTTAGCTTGGCTCGCTTTATTTATCTCAAGCACGAAAGAGTTTTTGCAAACCATCCAATGAATATCTATAAAACAACTTTTTTTGTAGATGAAAATCAAATTAACCATCTATATCATTTTTCAAGAATGCATAATTCTGAACTTTTGTATAATTTAATTCTTGCATATTCATCATAGAAATGTTTCATTTTCTTGACCTAGTTTTTTTTTTTTTTTAATAAATGACTTGGGTTTTTTTTCAAAAAATAATTAGAAGAATCAAATTTTAACGTATGTGATCTTTAGTTTTCTCCATTTCATTAATTTCAAATTACGAAGGGACTAGATCTATAGCTTTTTGGTGTTTAAACTATAGCTTTTTCCGAATGTAGTGACCTTCATTATCACGAAGTTTCTTTTCCTCAAATTTCGACAATAATTTAGTTAATTAAATGTTTTTGTACATAATATCTATTGTTACTAACGTTACATTTGACGGTCTAAAGGACTAAAGGCGGCCTTATTTGATTTTTACTTTTAAATATGAGTAGAGTAAAAATTTTAGTTTTAAAACCAAAAATATAGTTTTGCATGCGTAATAGAGAATCTTTCTAGCCGCAAAGATAAATATGGATTATTACGTTAATTAACACTTTTAGACCGATTAAATGATTTGCTTGGTTGGGTTGAAATTGCAAATAAGCGTGACGACAAATTAATCATTAAAAGGTAATCTACATCGAACTTAATACTTGATGAAAACTTAATACGATTATCATGGATGTTACAACTTGTTTAACAAAAATAATCCTGTCTTTTTGAACTTCAAGAATTTTTATAACCTCGAACCAGTTTTTTATATTTTTATTTTTTCTTAAAAAATCAAAGATGTTAGAATTGGTGAATGTGATTTAATTGAGGCTACAATTTATTTATAACCTCTGACAAGTTTACTGCTGACGTTCATTTAGCACTGCGATCTGCTCTACACTCAACGGTTGAGATCATTATTAACTTTCTGAAAGTTTTATTAAACTCTCAGACTTTGTTTGATCTCATCAATTCAAAAGTTTGCAGGACAAAACTTTGTGAATCTATCCATATCCTTTTACTAAAGTTTCCTTTTGATCATATCTTCTATTTCTTTAGGTTTCACTCTCTTAATGTTATTGTTGCAGTTGAGTTATCAATTCTGGCTCTTTTATATGTATCAACCTCCTTCTTTTCTAATGTAGTGTAAATCTTTTATCTATTTATGAATTAATGGTTTGTTAAAAAAAACCTATATGAAAATTGTTTTTGGTTTGTTTTTCAATGTAAGATATATGAAAAGAAAACTTATACAATGATATATTTAAAATTAAGATTCAAAAAGACTTCATTATCGATGCCACCTTTCAACAACTTGTTTTGGTGTTAGTTAGTCGTGTTCGTTTGTATAAGACTTGGTTTGATGTACTCTAAGAGTTGGTATGTATGTTTTGGATAATTAATGCAATAGAAAAAATTATATAAATCCAATTAAATATATTATGCAAAACAGGGTTCAATATATGATATCATATAAACTTTAATTATAATAAGCTTAAACTTTAATTAGACCGTCAAATATACGATATATAATAGCACATAACAATAGATTAGATCATAAAACAAGAATTATAAGTAAATCTAATATAACAAATACTAAGTGCTACACCACAATATAAAACAGTGATATAAGAATATATATTACATCATTCGTCTAATGTTATTATAGAAAACAATATAATAGCATACTAAAAAAACGTTATTGTTTAGAGTGACCTTATTATAGTTGGGACAGAAATAGTGTTTAGAAAAACGTTATTGCTTACGTATAATATAACATTTATCGTAAGATAAGAATGTGTAATTTTGTTGTAGTGATTGTCTCCTCAGTTTTACAAAATGTTATGAATATTAGTGTAAGCTTCACACGGTTTTGATATCTTATCCGTAGAAACGAATTGCAGATACCAGAAAACACTTGGATGTACAGAGTAATAATATTGTAGTCTACTCAAATCCCAATAAAAAAATAAAAAATAAAACATAATAACATCTTCAATTATTTGCCTTGACTAGCTACATCTCTTGATAATGACTGATATGTCTGTCCTCGGCAATTATTCTGCTGAATGGAAAGAAGTATTTGAGCCAAAGAAAAACATAATTACGTTTATAAAGCTGATCGACTGGTTTTGAGTGAAAATGGTTAATAACTTATTGTGAAAAAGACTAATAAGATTATAGCACCAATTTCTAAAGTATTATTCCTCTTGTTATTTCATGACTCAACTTTTGGATGTATCTAGCAATTCGTTTTCCTTGTTTTTTGTCCTTTTCTTGTGGTAGACGTGTCCTTAATAATAACTCCTTATCATTTTTCTTATGATATTTTTTTGTATAATTTTTATGATTTTCTGTTCAAAATGCTATCTCAATTTGGTGGCTGATTAATTTTTCCTTTTTTCCACCTTTTGCAAATCATTTTTTATTTTATAATTCTAAAGACTTACAATACATGAAAGACAAAAATCATATATTTGACTATTTGAATCATCTGTTTTTTTCCTAACTAGAAATAAACTTTTTGACCAAAAAAAACTTGTATTTTAAATTTATAAAAATGGAACAATTCTAGAATTTCGGAAAGATTATTTCCAAAAGTTTTGATTTTTGAAAAAGTTAGTGACTTTAGTGCTTTGAACATTATTAAACTACGAAACAATGGATATACTTTTTCTTACTTTTTATAGATTTATGTATTTAAATCATTAATAACTATATCATGTAGAGCAAAACATTCCTCTAATTCTTCCCAACTTTGCCATAGAAAAAGTAGGGTAAATTAGCTAACTTGACCATATGGAGAGACTTATATACAAAAATAAAACTATCCCAAAATCATAAGTAAATGTATTATTTTTACGCATGTTTTAATAGATAATATAATATCATCTAAAATAAAGCGCATAAATTTATACGTCTTTTTTTTGTGTTAAAGAAATAAATTCATGCTATTTATTAAAACCATACACGATAAATAATCTAATTTGTCATCATCAATCGTTTTACACGTATACATTAATTTCCCAATGAAAACATAACATTTAGGAAGGAAAAAAAGATCTTTTTTTTTTCTTTTGACAGCAAAAAGGTTAAAACACTATAGTGGCACAAAATAAAAATCCCGTGATGCAATTTTTAAGTAACTAGAAAATATTGTGGCATTTATTAACTTTAACCATATAAATAGTGATAACTGCAGCCACGTCTTCCGTCCAAAAAAAACATTCGCCAACTACACACATAACAAAAACAAAACACTCTCTTCTCTTCTCTCTCGATCTCTCCCCCCCCCAAATCTTCAGATCTCAACGTAACCAAACCATCACCGGAGAGACGAGAAACGCTCGCCGTCAAAACCATGATTCCTTACGCCACAGTCGAAGAAGCATCCATCTCACTCGGACGAAACCTCACTCGGCTCGAGACTCTGTGGTTCGATTACTCCGCCACAAAATCCGATTACTATCTCTACTGTCACAACATTTTGTTCTTATTCCTCGTCTTCTCACTCGTTCCTCTCCCTCTCGTTTTCGTCGAATTGGCTCGATCCGCTTCTGGTTGGTTCAATCGGTATAAGATCCAGCCTAAGGTTAATTACTCTTTATCTGATATGTTCAAGTGTTACAAAGACGTCATGAAGATGTTCATCCTCGTCGTTGGTCCACTACAACTCGTTTCTTATCCTTCGATTCAGGTAAATTTGAGAATTGAACACATTTTGGTTTCAAGTTGATGATTTTGGTTTGAATTTGCGCTTCTATGTTGTTTCGATTTGATGATTTTGGCTGATTGTTACAGAATTGAGTGATTTGAATTTGAATCATGTGTGGTTTGGAATTTGATGTTTAACAGATGATTGAGATTCGATCTGGATTACCATTACCAACAATTTCAGAGATTATGTCACAGTTAGTAGTATACTTCTTGATTGAAGACTACACTAACTACTGGGTCCATAGGTTCTTTCATAGTAAATGGGGATATGACAAGATTCATCGTGTACATCATGAGTACACAGCTCCAATTGGGTATGCTGCACCTTATGCACATTGGGCTGAAGTGTTGCTTCTTGGAATCCCAACGTTTCTGGGACCAGCTATTGCTCCTGGTCACATGATAACCTTTTGGTTGTGGATTGCTTTAAGGCAGATTGAGGCTATTGAGACTCACAGTGGGTAAGAAGGCGTGGTTGAAAGAATCAAATAACAAATCCTTTGCTTTTTTACTTTACAGTTTTTATAGCCTTTTTGTTTATTATATTTTGTGACTGCAGCATACCAATTTTGAATTGTTTGTTAGTGTATGTTTTTTATTATATGTAAAGAGCTTAAGGTGTGTTAGATTTAATAGTGGCTCACCTTTTTACAACTGGGGCTAAGTTAGGTATTAGGTTTTTTCTGAATGCTTTTTAGGCTTTTTTTAAGCTACTGGGGTTTGTTTTGGAACTGGTTGGATAATAGATACCTTTTCATGAACAATTAGATAGGCTTATTTTTCTCTTTAGTTAACTTTTGGAGTAACCCAAAACATTCTAAAGTAAAACAAGTGGGCAAAGAGGATAAGTATCCCTTAGTTTATTGGGTTTTACTTTACACTTCTATGAGAATGAGAGACCTTTTGGTGCTTGGCTTGAAACTTTGAAATGTTATCTGGATGGACCATATAAAACGGTGTTACTAAAGAATGCATTCACCTTGTTCCATTGCAGATATGATTTTCCATGGAGTCCAACAAAATACATCCCTTTCTACGGTGGCGCTGAGTACCACGACTATCATCACTACGTTGGAGGACAAAGCCAAAGCAATTTTGCTTCAGTTTTCACTTACTGTGATTACATCTATGGAACAGACAAGGTAAGTGTTCATCAAACTTAAATCCAAAATTCACTAAATTGATTTCTACTAATTCAAGCTGCAAACATTGATGTGGTTATATATATATTTTTTTGTTTCTTGGATCAGGGTTACCGATTCCAAAAGAAGCTTCTCGAGCAGGTAAACTATCTATTTATGGATGCCACTTGTTCTTTTGCTAAGACCTGTAAAATGTATCAATTTAACCGTGATTTTGATGTATGCTTCATTCATTGCAGATCAAAGAGTCGTCTAAGAAAAGCAACAAACATAACGGAGGAATAAAATCTGATTAAACCAGGGAAGAAGATTTTAACCGATAAAAAAAAAAGCTAAGTACTACAAGTTACGTAGTCAGCTTCACGAAAAAGAAAAAAAAAGGAGTAGTTTGAATTTTCGGGTGTGTCTTATGTCATCAAAGTTGTTACTAACTACGTTGTTTGTTAAGTTCACATGAAAAATGCTCTGCTTCCGACATATGTGGGTCATAGATGTATAAGCGTGTCGGGACTGGGTTTTGCTCTTTTTGCATTTTTTAATATTTTGTTTCGTCGTCTTGAAGAAGAAAGAAGATGTCATCAAAGCTGTGTTTGTTTTTCATATTAGTTTATTACGTACGTAAGAGAGAGAACCTTGTTCGTATTTCTCATCTTTTTTACCACTTAGGTTAATAGTAACAGTTATATTTATTGCCTAACTGTTGTAAAACAACAAGCCCGTCTAGCTCAGTTGGTAGAGCGCAAGGCTCTTAACCTTGTGGTCGTGGGTTCGAGCCCCACGGTGGGCGATTTTCTTTTTAATTCCCATATCTTCTAAAGATTTAAACACAGAGAAAGTAAAAAATTATATTCAATAAAGAAATCATTTTATTTAGTCAAACCAAGGAAACAAATATATTGAAGTATTTTATTTACATAGGGAACATATCTCCCCATTTTATTTCCAAAACAAAAATCGATAAATAGACTATAACGACGAATAAACAAAAACATGAAATTAAATGACAATATCATCAAGTGAGATCTCCTCTTCTTCGTTTAGTCGTTTCATTTTCTGCACATAACAAGAACATATTCTTAGTCATTAGACACAGAGAGAGAGAGTTTGGGGGTATAAAAATCCAAAGTGTTCAATGTAAAGTGAAAAGATTCCATACAGTGAGGAAAGTTTGGGGATCAAGGAAGCTGGAGGAGCCTATGATCACTTCTCTGTCGAGCTTCTCCGTAAGTTTGTGGCAAACCCTCAACTGCAAAAACCCAAAATGTATCACTAATTAACCCATCCGGTTACATGCAGGTCAACCAATTTATTTCTCAGACTAGTACCTCAGATCTTGTTGCTCCTCCTACTATGAACACGAAAATCCGCTGTCCCTTTCTCTTGAATCCGCTAGATGCTCGACCTAGAACTGAGTCACTGAAACATATATAGATATTTAAATTTCGGTGTGAATCAAAATGTTGTTTTCACCATACTATCGATATTTTATAAATTTGGCCAACTTGTGTCATGCAAATTACTGAATTAAGATTCAGATTCGTGTAAACAGTCAGTAGATTCAAGAATACACCAACTCTTAGGTTACCAACAAACAAACCGAATTACCTGAAATATCCGTCATCAGAAAGATGACGTCTTGCCCATGTTGATGTTCGTCTTGAATGAGGCAATACCGGACTCGCTGATGGAGATTGAGAGCCAGAATAAAAGGTTGGCTTTGGTTCATTCATGCAAGGGTAATCTTGTTTTGGCAAATGACCTTTGCTAAGTTTCTCAACAAGTTCCTGGAAAGATATTACCCACAAATACAAAGAAATCAAACATGTCACTGATTCTCTAGTGCATACATACAATGCTTAAAAGTAAAACTTAAAAATTTCAGAAAAGGTAAAGACCTCTACGATCGGGTAAAAACGAGACAGTTGCCATGTTTGAGTTTCACCTACCCTGTCTCTTCGAGCAGCTCGCTTCTTCTGAGTCACCATGGATCAAAAGATTCCAGTTATTAGATTGTCAGGAAAATCTTAGTCTTAGTCATTCTAATGATAACAAGAATGAGGAAGAATGTACCTTAAGAACGTCAAACTTGAGAGGAAAGGATCCTGTTGTGCTCTTTTTCGACTCCATATGTACTGGTCCAAGTAATCTCATATTGTTCACAGCTACTACATCCTCGCCGGACAATTTTGCTAGCTGAAGAATTTAATCAAGAAGTAGAAAAGCTTAAGAAATGATAATTAATCACCTTAGTCAAACCTTTTTGAAGTTAAATATTTTTTATTACCTCCATCATCTTTCGTCCCTTTTCACCTTCAAACTTCTTCGGATATATTGCCGCAACAATCATCATTAACCTCAGCTTGCTTTCATGGTTTATAATCTGGAAATGTTGCTCATTTTCAGAATAAAATCTTTTGATGTATGAAACTAAAAAGCAGAGCATCTTACATGGTTGGTGCTCAGAAATTTGATAACGTCCTTTCTTCCAGCATCCCCAAAAACAAGGTCCTGCTCGAGCTGCCCGAGATCTCTTAGACCTTGTTCCATGATAGTTCTGTTAATTGTTCTAGCAATCTGCAGTGACATTAACCATACTTATTTTATGAACAAGAAAGGAACTACATTATCACGTCAAGTTAATCAACTTGAACAGTAAGAATACTTTATCAAACTTTCTTCCAAGGTTTATTTTATAAGCTTAAACTGACCTCCACATGTAGAGAAAGCTTGTCAATTTGCTCACTGTACTGAGGCAAAGCGTGAACCATCTTCTGCAAGTCTTTTGATGAAAGGTCACCAAAGTCTCTGTATATAAGAAGTCAATAAACTAATCAGCAAAGTTCTAGTGGATCATTTGAAACAAGAGAAAAAGACAAACTGGTAACTACTTTGAACTGTGTTTCAATTGCGCAGCTTTGTTCTTCGACACGAAGTTTGTCATCTTCTCATGCAATCTTTCACTTGCCTAAAGAAAAAGAAAAAGATTATTCCTGGACAAATCCACATAACCCCCATGTGAAAGCTTTAAAACTGTCAAAGAGAAGGCAAGACATACATCTGCAATGTGAACATCACGAAGCTCTACCCAAATGGGATCTTCTTCATCTAAAAGAACCTCTTTCTTCTCAGGTTTATCACCAGTTTTACTCGGAACCTAAACACTAAGAAATAAAAGGGAAATTACCATATGCTGTAGTGATGAGCTACAACCAACTTTTACAAGATTTGAACGCGAAACCAAAATGTCACCTCGTGTGTGTATTTATTTCCTTCCATATTAAGCAAATCGTGGCACATTGCATCGTATGTCCACTCATGAATGAGAGGTGCGATCTAAAGAACCATAAGAAGGTATTCCGTTATCATGTGACTATGACATATCAAGCAGAGCAGAAAGACAATTGTCTCTGTGAAAATCCCCACCTGATCTATGGATCGATCTAAGATAAGTAGTTCACATGTTTCAGTCTGCGGAAAATCTTCGATTGTCTGTTTGTATCTTGCCAGACAATTCCATACACTGGCAGCAAGCTTTGTAGGAATCAACTCTCGGTAAGTTGTCATTGTTGTGGCATCAAGAGCTTTGGCTGAACGGTAACGAACAAACGGGTATTCCTGTATACCAGAAGAGTTTAAGGATATAACCTTCATAGGAATTAAATCAACAAACAGGCTTTGAATTTGTGCCTCGTACCCTTAGCGAGACCAAAACTGTAGCAATGCGTTTAGCTACCACATTCAAGCAATAATCTGCTCTTTGATGGTTTTCCTCGTCACTGAAAAGTTCTTCTAGAGCATTTTCATTATTTGTAACAAACCCCTGCAGAGACATAATACATAGGAGGAATTAAGTAAACAGATTTCAATATATAAACAAAATGGAAACGTAAATAAAACACATGCATTGTCCTACAGACCAAGTGCTTTTGATAATGTCAAGCTATACAAATTGCAGACTTTTTGAAAGCATGTTCTAAGTTGTTATAAGTTTGATAGCAGCTACGTGAAAGCTAGTTTGGCCTCAAGAAAAGAAACCACCAATAACTTGATAGGTCAAGCATGAAACTCATTATCAAATATCACAATTTGCCAACTACGCAAATCTTAGGGAATAAACAGAACTAAACCGGGATTTTAAGTTTAGAAGATACCTGGCTGTCCATGCTAATGTACTCCAAGTTCATCTGCACATAATGGAAATCCAAATTTACATTATCTTAACTATATTGTGAGATTGCATGTAGATAAGGAACGTGAGAACAAAATATGAAAGTGGCATATAGAAGCAACCTCTTTCAATGCCCCAATTCGTTTCATCGCTCTCATGTCCTTCTTAATGAGATTAACTAAGCTTCTCGAAACAGGAGAACTAAAGAAAACAAAAGCCCTAAAGCCACATTAAAGAAAATGGTTAATCATTTCGGACAAGAGAGTCCATAGATATAAGAAGTTATGAAATAGGAAGGAAGTGTTCACATACTTCTTGTAAAGTGGTGATTTACCAGTCATATCTGATAAAAACGTAGTGACACTGCAAAACCAATTACAACAGCTTCAGAAAATCATAAAAAGGTTCATTGGCGAGAAATTGATGTCAAAGATGGAAGAATTGTTACTTCTCTTCGGTCGGTTGAATAAAGTATATAGCTTCCATGGAAGTCATAGGTTGTCTATGTTTAGTTATAACCTCAACCACTGGAAAACATAACAAAACATAAAAAAAATTCCAAATAATTAAAAACAATGCCAAGAAGATAAAACGAACAATATTGACTGCTACGAGTTCTGAACAAGATCTTTCTTACAAGAAATGCCTTCTTGTGTGATCTCAGACATTTTGCAGGCAGATGACATTATCTTCACTGTGAACTTGTCCATAACAAGTACCTAATATACATTTACAGGTTCAGTGAATCGATGAACAGCCTCTTAAAAGCAAAAACATCACGACAGAAGAAAAACTGAACAAACCCAGAGAACCAAACACAGGAAGGACAACCAAAGATGTTAAGGTAAATTTAAACAAAACTGGCTAGAAATTACCTTCCAAGTTGATTTAGAGCTCCCATTTTTCTCTGGCCTAAGCATTTCATACAGTAATCCTGAAACCAAAAAGTGACAAACTTTATATGATTACCTAAATTTGCAAACCCTCATGTTCCTGATATGCCAAGTTTTTGCTCCAATGACACTAGTTAGTTTCACAAAACCACCTCTGATTCATAGTGATCACGTTGACCTAATTCAAAACTCCATAAACCCTTATGAAATATATGATTTCTCTTTACTAATCAAAACGAAACCCTAGAACCCAGACACCGAAAGCTTCAACATAAACGCCATAACAGAGCCTAATGCCCAATTCCGAAAACCCAAAATTGGTAAAGAAAAAGGGTGAAAAAGCTCACTTTCTCTGGTGATTTGCCTGAAATTCTTGTAATCTCCGCCATTAGAGGACGATCCAGAATCGGAGAAAGACATGGCGATGAAATCGTTCGATATGGTCGACGAAAAAGAAAAAAGAGAACTTTTTTAGATAGAAAAGGGAAAGACAACAAAAAAAACTCGAAATCAGATTCACGAAGAAGAAGAAGAAAATCTCCAATTTTGAAATTGATAGATCGGAGGAAATTGAGAATCTAGGGTTTACTTGGTGACGAAGACAACAACGTTAAAAAGAGTAAAAGGGAACTTGGCGCTTCTAGATTTTGCCGTTTCGCTGGGTCGGCTCCAGCGAAAGACCCCATGAATTTTCAAACTTTGAACGAGTTTTTTTCTCAGACGTGTGTTAAAGTCAAATTATATTTAGGGACGAATTGTGTATTATCTTATTTGCAAAGTAATTAAATTTGCAAAGTAAGCCATCATATAAAGAAACTGTAAAGAAATCTCCCAACGGATACGAAATTGCTATCTAGCCCCCTAATGTAACGCTGTGTATTGTGATAACATAACTTTGTAATTCGCTATTTTGGTATAGAGTGAAAACGACACACATATATAGTTATCGTGTCATTACTCTATAAAATAACGGCACATGATTCAAGATTTATTAATAGTTGGAGAAATTTTGGAAGGTCAAACTTATAACTAAAACCCGAACCTAAATCAAATTCATAAACAAAAGTCATAAAATCAAACTTACAATAATCCAATTTATAACCTACAAACAAATCATACATTGTAAGCGAAATTGAAATCCAGATGCTAGGTTAGACTTACCAAACAAAGTCAAATCTTTATTCGATTTTTCTTAAATTGTTTTAAATATTTCGCAGTTTATAAATAAAAACTAAACCCAATAGTTTTGTTTTTAAAATTTGAAACCCTATGCGGTTTTTTATAGATAAATGACACGTAAATCTTGTGTATCGTTTTCATGAAACTAAAAACACGAAAACTATGTGATCACAATATACATTGTTGTGGTTACACTATATCGAGGCTTTTATATCGGTTTGATTTTATTTTTTGTCAAATTGCATAGGTGATGGATTATTTTCCAGACTTCGGTTAATTTGAGGGTTGCATTTTTACCTATATTATTCAGCAAACAAATCCTTTTACAAAAGTAATCTTGCTTTTTTTTTACTTTTATCTCCAAATTTTTAAGTTTCTACATTCAAAACTTTCCTGTTACATTGTTCCTTTGTTCTTAGTTAGTTCCAAATCTTTATTTTATTATTATCACTAAGGAAAATGTTATGAGAGACAAAACGTTAGTGCCATTTTTTCTCAAATTTTATTTCTAACACTTTGATCAATTTAACGAACAAGAAAAGGTAAACAAAAATTCTTGTTCGATAAATTTAAGATCATATTGTTTTGTGGTGAAAAAATTCAAAAACAATTAACGAGTTTCATACAAAAAAAAAAAATTGTCATCAAACATCACTAGCTATAACTAATCTCAAAATATGATAACAAATGGATGTGTTCTAAAGTTCTAGTGAATAGATATGATCCTTATTTATTTCATCAAACAATCTAGCACACAATCAACACTACTTAATGTCTTATAATTACCAAACTCACATATCTCTCATCACTACCCTCCTTTAGCTTGTTCCAGAGTTGTCAAGCCTTCAAGAATCAATTCGCTTCTGAATTCAGGTTTTTTCTTCTTAGACAGCTTCCATCGCAAGAAAAACACAACCATGTTAACAATAACAACGATCATAACCCACCCTACACTGATCGGTAAATACCACATTTTATCTGGAGATATCACAGACATTGAGACTAAGTAAGAGACATGGAGAGGCACCATTATCCATAGAAACGCCCATATGTATTCTTCTCCAGCTGGTAAAAAGTAAAACACCATGAAAAATGCTCCCTCGAAAGCCATGCTGTTCACAGTCCTTAGCACATAGAAATAACTCAGGTTCATCACAACCGTACCAACTTTCTTGTTACTACTATTACTACTACCTTCCTCAGCATTGCTTTGGTAAATACCACCTGGTGGTTGAAGAGCTATCATATACGTAGTTGTGATTATCAGCGCGGCTATAACTAGAAGTGCACTACGTGATCCATCTGATATCTGATTCCTATAACGAGCTGCGTGTGTGAACAAATGCTGCTTGAAACTGATCGGTGATCTCAATATTTCTGACAATTTTTTGGACTTTGGTAGAGAGTTTGCGCTTTTGCCTCCTGATTTACGAATGGTCTCTTGGATTTCTCTATTCCTATTGTTGTGTCTCGGATTTTGCAAGATATCTAGAGCGGTTAAACCATTTTGGTTATGGATATTTCGGTTAACCGCTGGAGATCCTAGCAAAATCTTTATTGCCTTGATTTTCTTTTGATATGTTGCTATGTGCAAGGCCGTGTTACCGTTTTGATCGCGTCTGTTCAACACTTGCGTCTCTAGCGATTCAGCATCTATATGACGCAGTCTTTGCACCCATCCCACAAGTACTTCGAGCTCTTCGAATCTATCATTCAAAACAGCAATGTGTAGAGCGTTCTCACCGTACACATTCACATCTCTAACGCAACCGGGACAAGCCAAAAGGAACTCTGTCATAAGGTCAATTTCTCCTCTTCTGACTAACATATGAAACGGCGTCGTACCTGATATCAAAATAAAACACAACCTCTCACAACGATCCAACAATTTCAACAAAACAAACACACGTGTTTTTTCTTAACTAAGAAGTTTTTGGGGCTTTATGATCCAAAACCAAGACATGAATATTAATATATTTTTTTTTTATGTTTGAGACTCGACCAAAAGTCGACAATCTACTCAGATCAAGACCAAAGCAGTTTTTTCAGACCGAGGTTTGACAATGTAACAATATATTTTTCAATGCTGAGATTTCAACCTAGGACCTATCTAACTCTAGAGAGATATTTCATTAATTAATTCAATTCATTCGGTTACTAACAACCGGATCAAACACATAAGGTTTGGCCTACTAGAAAGAGAAACTCCTCAAATACGAACATACCATACAACTATCTTAAATTACATGGTCATTTGGCCGATACTTAAATTATGGTCACAAAAGAACTTCTTAATGTAAGGAAAAAAAAGAGTGTATACCTTCATTTCCTCGAAGACAAACTAGGTCGGCATCAAGTTTAAGTAAACCAAGAATTAACCGTGTTTGGCCTTTCTCTATAGCAAGGTGCAATGGACTTAATCCATATGTGTTAAGTTTTCTAGCAAATGAGGGCTTAAGATTCATCATCTCCATGGCAAACGAAAGGTTCCCATAAGAAGAAGCTACATGAAGAGGAGTGTTGATGAAAGGTACGACATCAATGGTTTCAAGAATGTACGGATCCTCATGGATTAGAGCATACAAGTCATCGATGCTTCCGATCTGAGCGGCTGTAATCAATCTTGGATCCATTTGACAAATGTGAATAACTGTTCTGCTCAATCTAAAACTTATATTACTTGTTTTATACATGGATCGTTGAACTTGACCCATCATTATTATATGATGTGAACTTGACCCATCATTAATTAATAGTTTAAGGTAAAGGACTTGATTTTTGCTTGGCTAAACCAGTAGAAGATAAACACTAAAAGAACTCTGAAAGTGACAGGTCTTTTTTTTTAAAAGTCTTCCCTTGAAAAATGGCTCGATCCATTCCATTGATTTACAATCCAATCTCCTCACCGGTACGTCGTGGCAAATAAATTAATACGTCGTAGACCTCAATTGTTTGTTTACCTTTATGTTTGCGATTTTATAATATATTTTTCTAGATATGAATCCACAATTTTTAAAAGAAATTATAAACACAAACGCTAAACACAAAGTAAAATTGAGTTTTTCATATATGTTTGGCGTTTGTGTTTACATTTCTAAGTGTCAAAAAGAAAAATTCTCTCGACGCCTTCTTTAGCGGATCAAGGCGCTGAGACTCAGTGTTTAAAGTTCGTTCGGGGAGTCAAATATTCCATCGACCATCTCATGGACTATTTTGACGCGACGTGTTCACATATCGTTGGTTGGATTGGTAGCCGAAAAAAAATAACTCTCAATAGAATATGATATAAAACATTCTCTTAAAACGTGTGAATATTATCGAAGCAACATTTACATTGAAACGAATAGAGTATTTAACAATGATTTATCACATAAAACAATCTAGCACATAATCACTTCTAGTTAAGGTCTTATCATTACCAAACACACATCTCACATCACTACATTCCCTTAGCTTGATCCAGAGTTGTCAAACCTTCCAGAATCAACTCGATCGCTTATGGGTTCTCGTAACTTTTTCTTTGACAGCTTCCACCGCAGGAAAAAAACCATCATGTAAAAAAGAACAATCGCTATAACAGAACCTGTACTTATGGATAAATACCACAATGTATCTGGAGATATAATAGATATTGAGACTAAGTAAGAAACATGGAGAGGCACCATTATCCATAAAAACGACCATACATAGTCTTTTCCAGCTGGTAACAAGCAAAAAGCCAATCGACTGAACAAGATGTGGCCTTATGGAGAGGTAAAGCGGAAAAGTATAAGTCGAAATTTCTCACAAAGGAGATGCACAATCATATTCGACAAAGAGGAGAAAATAAGGAGTGGTCTAATGGTGTTTGGTTCTCAGTTTCATTCCCTAAGTTTTCTTTTATAGTGTGGCTTGCTACTCTGGATCGCTTAGCCACGGGAAACCGCATGTCTCGTTCGCAAGGTGGAACAGGGAGTAATTATGGCTGTGTCTTCTGTAACCATCCGTTGGAATCACGAGACCATCTTTTCTTCAACTGTAGTTTCACTTCGATGATTTGGCTCAAAACAACTAAAGGGATTACTCAACATCGGCACGTTTCATCTTTTAATAATGTCCTGGAGTTGGTCTCGAGAACCACTTTCAATGGTACTCGTCAATTCCTTTTAAGGTTCGCCTTCCACACAACGCTTTATACCGTTTGGCATGAACGAAATAGAAGACGTCACGGGGAGCCACACATTCACGCTTCTTCAATTCTAAAAACAATTGACACCACTCTACGCAATCGTTGTTCTGTGCTTATGGGAAATTGCCATACTAAACTCACCGATGCCCTCCAGGAATGGTTTGCAACAAGGACTTGAAAAAGGGAACATTGCCTCTACTCTATCTTTCTACTCTGGTTTCTATCCTTCAGCTTTTCCAGATTCTACTTTTATTTCTCTTTTGATGGTTCTGATCCTTCGTATTTACATTATAAGTTTGTAGAACAATGGATGCACTTTGTGTAAAACAGTTCCGTTCTTTTTCTTGTAATAAAATTTTCACATTCATACAAAAAAAAAAAAAAAACAAGCAAAACGCCAAGAGGATCGCTCCTTCGAAAGCCATGCTATTCACCGACCTTAGAACATAGAAATATCTCATTTTCATCACCGCCGTACCAACACTCTTAGCACCATTTGCTTCCTCTGCATTGCTTTGGTAAACACCTCCAGGTGGTTGAAGAGCTGTCTGATAAGTTATTGTGATTATCAGCGCGGCTATCACTAGAAGCGCTCTACGTGTTCCATCTGATATCTGATTCCTATACCGCGCTGCTTTTGTGAATAAATGCTCAGTGAAGCTGATTGGTGATTTCAATAGTTTCGACACTTTCTTAGACTTTGGTAGTGAGTTTGCGCTTTTACCTCCCGATTTTCTTATAGTTTCATCGATTTCTATGTTCCTATGATCTTGTCTTTGATTTTACGAGATATCTAAAGCAGTAAAACCAATATGGTTATAAATGTTTCTGTTAACCGCTCGAGATCCTAGCAAAACCTTTATTGCCTTGATTTTGTTCTGATAAGTTGCTATGTGCAAGGTTTTTTTTTTTTTTTTTGATAATTACTATGTGCAAGGTTGTGTTTCCGTTTTGATCACGTCTGTTCAACACTTGCATCTCTAGCGTTTTAGCATCTTTCTGACGTAGAAGCTGCACCCATCCAACAAGTACTTCGAGCTCTTCATATTTTTCGTTTATAACCGCAATGTGTAGAGCGGTCTCACCATTCACATTCACATCTCCAACACAACCGGGACAAGCAACGAGGAACTCTGTCATAAGATCAATCTCTCCTCTTCTCACTACCATATGAAACGGCGTCGTACCTGTTATCAAAATAAACTATGAACCCCTCACATGCACACCAAATAACAAAAAGTTAACCAAAACAAACACTCCGAGATTTTTTTTCTAACTACAAATCTTAGATTTTACGATCCACCAAAGCATGTAAAGATTTTTGGAGTTCAGTTGGTTGCAATACAAATTTCGGGTCAAACACATAACGATTATAGTAATAGGTCATTTGGTCCAATACTTTTATCTATGGGGAAATCACAAGAAACTTCTTAACATATAGACATGCCTGCTTCTGAGAGTAGTTGGCCGATGTTTCATTACAAAAAGTATAGTATACCTTCTTTTCCTCGAAGACGAACAAGGTCAGTAAACTGAGAGTTAACTGTGTTTTACCTTTCTCTATAGCAAGATGCAATGGACTCAACCCATATGTGTTAAGCTTTCTATAGCAAAAGAGGGCTTAAGATTCATCATCTCCATGGCAAAAGCAAGGTTCCCAAAAGCAGAAGCTACATGAAGAGGAGTGTTGATAAAAGGTACAACATCAATGGCTTCAAGATGGATTAAAGCACTATGCTTCCGATTTGCGCGGCTGAGATCAATCTTGGATCCATTTGAGAAATGTGAAAACTATTATGCTTAATCGAAAAACTTACATTACTTGTTTAATATATGGATAATCATAGTCAAAAAATTAATTGTATGAATATGAACGTGGCCTATCATTAGTTTAAGGTAAAGGATTTGCTTTGGCTAAGCCAATAGAAGATTAACACTAGATGAACTCAGAAAGTGATTGATCTTAGAAAAGTTCTCTTGAGAAACTACATAAGTATGAAAATGACTCGATGTATTAATTTATAATCATATCTCATCGATGGTTTTCTACTGGAAATAAATTAATGAACCTTAGACCTCGTTCGTTATTTCCCGTTAACTACGAGTTTTACCACTTCTAATGTCAACACAAACAACACCATAAGCAAAAGAAAAGTGTTTGCGTTTGACGTTTGCGTTTATAATTAACATATGAGTTTTGTTTAAACGTTAAAGTGATTTAGATTGTGAGTTATTTTTTTTGTGGCTAGTTCAATAATTTCATCGAACACTTACTTCATAGCCACAAGGCCCACAACTTCCGTACTTTTATTACATGTGTCACACACCAGAGATCGTTTCCACCAACACGTGTTCGATCACGTGGCATTGTTCCAGAGCTTCCGCTAAGACAATTGTTTAACCGGAAAGACACGAAGAACATCAATACTAACAGAACCCTCACAAGAGATGTTTCGATTCAATATCCGTCGTGAAATCTCAAAATCCACCGGGATTTATCACCGGAAAATACACAGCGGTCTAGAAGATGCTGGTCCGATGGCATCTCGGCTTAAGTCACGTTCCGTTGTCCGGTTTAGCGGACCGGATACGGTTAAGTTTCTTCAGGGTTTGTTAACCAACGATGTACGGAGGTTCGGTGAATCGTCCAGCAAGAAAAGCTCGGCGGTTCCGACGCCGAACATGGCTTCTGTTTCGAATCCGCCTATGTACGCGGCGCTGTTAACTCCTCAAGGAAGGTTTCTGTACGATTTTTTCTTGTATAGCCCTTCGAGACCCGAGGAGAAGCTTGATCGCACTGGTTCAGGACCCGGGTCGGATTCGGGTCGTGATGGGTCGGTTGAGTTGTTTGCTGATGTTGATGTTGATGTCCTCGATGAATTGCTGGAAACACTCAAAAAGTAAGCTTTTTTTTCAGTAGAAATTTGAAAAATTAGGTCTTCTTGGATCCCAAATTTAAGCAATGGTAATGGAGATTAGGGTTAATTGACTTGTAGAATGATTATAAGATAATGCTTAGGAGTTAGGACTGGATTTAGATGTCATCTCTATTGATATTGCTGGAATGAACCAGATTAGTTCTGATTTGTGTGTTTCTGAATGTTGATAGATATAGGTTGAGGTCCAAAGTGGATATTGAAAACGTTGCAGAGGAATTTTCGTGTTGGCAGCGTTACGGTAGGAATCTTTCTGGATCATCATCTGTTGGTTGGGGCGGTGGTGTTGATCGTGCTGGTGAATCCACAGCTAGTGGTAATAAGTATGGATGGCAATGGTATAAGGATCCAAGGTTGGAGTGTCTTGGTTATAGAAGCATCTTTCCTTCTTATGCAACTCGTGAGTTTCTTAATCGTATAGAAGCTTTTATTATGTCTTGAGCTTAAGCAAAAGCTAACGAATTTGGGGTTTTTACTTTGTTTGTTTTGCAGCGCCTTTAGTTGAGGCTGATAAAGAAACAGATGAAAGCAATTACCTTTTATGGAGATTAGAGCATGGAGTTGCTGAAGGATCAGCCGAGATCCCTAAAGGTATGATCTTTTTTTTTCTTGTTAACTCATTGATCTCTCTTTGTCTTTGTGTCCTAATAGTATACCTTGTGTCTTTTACAGGCGAAGCAATTCCGCTTGAATATAATTTTGTTGCTCTTAATGCGATAAGCTTTGACAAAGGCTGCTATGTTGGTCAAGAGCTTATAGCTCGTACTCACCATCGAGGTGTCATCCGTAAACGCTTAATCCCTTTACGATTCATCGATGGAAATGGGAAAGGTAAACTGCATTTCTGTATCAAAAAGTCGAATTTCTTGCATCTTATGATCAAGAAACCAACTTCCGGTGTTATACCGAATCTCCGTATAAACTGCAGAGTTAAACCAGAAAATAGCGGCTGGAGCTGAAGTGGTTGAATCAGGAACCGGCAAGAAAATGGGGACGGTTTCAACAGCTTTGGGTAGCCGGGGAATGGGTGTAATGAGGGTAGAGGAAGCCTTTAAACCATCAGCTGAATTAACC
Source organism: Turritis glabra (assembly GCA_900406565.1). Taxonomy (NCBI): domain Eukaryota; kingdom Viridiplantae; phylum Streptophyta; class Magnoliopsida; order Brassicales; family Brassicaceae; genus Turritis; species Turritis glabra. The sequence goes on along the minus strand of OVBN01000243.1, from coordinate 3,200,221 downwards.
GTAAAGGACTCAGAGGATGTGAAAGTCGAGGCAATCAGACCGACGTGGTGGCCGGCTGAGTGGTTCCAACAGAATCAATCAGGAGTTGCTGCAGCGTAGTAGTAACTACTAAAGGTAAAAAAAAGTATTTTTACAAAATTTCGTGATTTTACGTGATAGAGTTAAGAGGATTGAATGATCTTTTTGAGTAATGGAAGTTTGTTCCTTTTGTCAGATTATTTTTGCAGGTTAAAGAAATAAAGTTGAATACTTTCCGGCGAGGTATTCTGGTTCGGGAAGCTGTCTTTGTTATGTTAATGGCGGCAACAAGTTCGTAGCTTTCATTGTATTCCACTGTTTGTTTAACTAATAAAGGTTGAAACCTTCCGGCGAGTTTTAGCCGCCGGATAAATTTTTACTAACTGCTACAAATTTTGTCCTCTATCAAATTTCAAGTTATTGAGTTTGGTAGTTTTTGTAGATAAAATTTGGTAAATGCTAAACTTCACCAGAATCAAATTTTCAAACTGTTGGAGAAGTTTGGTTCTGAATTTATGGTATGACTTTTTTAAAATAAAGCATGGTTCGATTCTGGTTAAACTTCGGTTAACTGTTTTGTCTCTTCCTGTGGCATTACAGTAATTTCAAATGATAATGGAAAATAGAGACGTCGTTTGTTTGCAGAGACGGCTCTGGCTGTTATGGAATCTTCCGTACTCGTTTCTGTTTGTTTCTTCGTAACGCCGTACGTTCTAGCGGCTGGAGCTGAAGTGGTTGAATCAGGAACCGGCAAGAAAATGGAAACTACTCTCTCAACATGTCTTTCGCAATGTTCGAAGAAGAAAAGCTTAATAGGAGAGGTGACTACACTTTATCGAAGGTCAGAATCCTTGCTCATCTTGGTATTCTTGGTTTGATGGAAGCTTTAAAGATTGAGGAAGAGGATGGAAACAAATATGTTAAAATAGCTGAAGATGAGAAACTTTCTGCAAATTTGAGTCCAGGTCTTGAAGAGAAGAACAAAAAGGCAAGGAGCATGATCATTCTCAGTGTAGGAGATAAGGTTTTGTGAAAAATTATGAAAGAAGAAACAGCTACTGGTATGTTGCAAGTTCTAGATAAAAACTATATGACTAGTTCTCTAGCAAGGAGGTTTTACTTAAGACAAAGGTTGCATAGTATCAGTATGAATGAAACCAAGTCCGTTATGGAAATGTTGATGAGTTTCAGAGGTTGATTGATGAACTAAGTAATGCTAAAGTTGATATATCTGATGAAGATCAAACTATATTTTCGTTGATATCTTTGCCAGAGCAATTTAATGAGGTGAGAGATACGTTTACGTATGGTAGAACAAGCCTAACACTAGAGGAAGTCATTGTTGCTGCATTGTCCAAAGAGATGGAATTAGGTGAAAACAAGTGTAGAGAGAGGTCAAGAACAAGGATTGAAGTAGAAAAGTTTGATGGGAGAGGTCATTGTTTATAGGATTTTAAAGTTATTGTTTAGACATATGCTTGATTTTTGAGTAGCCATCTTTTCAGAGATTTTTGGAGAAGATTTCTAAACTCCTTTCTTCTTCTCTTGATTTTCTTAATGCAAATATATTTCATTCATGATGTTTGCTTCATTCATTATGTCTGAGTAATGTCCCTATTAGATTTAGGGTTTTTCTAGGTTTATGATGAACTGTTGAATCGGATAGATCTGTTAGGGTAATCATATAATTCTTCATCTAGGTTGAGCTTAATGCTAGTTCTAGACTGATCACCTGGAATTTAGATCATAGGATAATTAGTAGGCACGGAAGTGTTATTGATTTCCTGAAAAAAATCTAGATGAGCAAAATACCTATCTGCAAAGACATTTGATTTAGGAATTTTGTGAACATATCAAACTTGAATTTAATGCATGTTTTGATTGTTAAATTCGCAAAGAAATTTGGAATTCACTGTTTTAGACATAGATAATCTCTGCAACGAAAGTTGATTGGTTTAAATTTTGTGATTTGAGTTCAAGAACTGTTCTTAATAAAACCCATAACTGTTTCTTTTCAATAATTTTGAATTGCCGAAGAATTTCCCTACGTCTACCTTTTTCTTTATTGGATTTACAACCTTTACCTTTTACTTTATTAGTTTTACATTATATTTTTTTTGTCATTTAGCTATATTTTCAAACTGTTAATTTATTGTGTGAATCTCTAGTCCTTGTGGATTTGAAGTACTATTTCGATCTTTTAATTTGAGAGAGTAGCTCTAGGGTTATTTTGAGCATATCAAATTTTGCCGCCGTTGCCGGGGACTTTTGATTCGCTATTAGATTTCAGTTAGAATTTAGTCTAGATTTACTTACTACTTAATTACTTACGCAGTTTTTGTTTTTCTTTTTTTTATGTGTTTCAGGTTTATGCCTAATCGCAATACCAGGAGCAACAAAGATCTTCAGCTTGCAAATCTTTCTAACCAGAACTTAGCAAGAATAGAACGAACGAACCACCGAAAAGCAAAGAAACTAGCTGCAATGAATAACTTTGTTGTTTTGGTAAGGGATGAGGCTGGAATTCTGCGTTATCGAGAGGGTCATGTGCGCAACGAGCAGGGTCAGAAACTGGATGCCGAAGGAAACGTGATTGCAGAACCCGGAGCTGTCGGTGTCCATCGACACCAACAGGGTGTCGCTCGACACCCTCCTGCTATTGAGGCTCCAGTTGTCAATGATGCAACAGCTGCTGCTATAGTGGTTCGTGGGAGGACACTGGGTGTGAGATGACACAATAAATACAATCAACCACAAACATGTAACCCACACAATGAGTAAACAACCCATTGACACAACCATCCCATGAATCTGATTCTGGATCCAACACAAAACCAACCTACACAAAACCACAAACACATCAAACAATCTCTACCGCTTAGATAAGCTCATGGTCTCGCACTCACCTCTAACTAAGGAATGATGATGATTTAGGACTCGGTTATTATGTGGTAGTGCGAACTTTATTTATGTTTTATAATTTCGAATACTGTTGGTTGAAGTTTGTTTAATAAGTACGAGTCTTATTTTATAACTTTTATGGTTTGTGGTTGAAACCAGTTTTATTTGAAATAAATTGGTTTAAATATGTTTAATTTAAGTGAAGTGGTCTGTTTGTTTAATCGTTGAATTAAATGTTTATGCGGGGTAAAATTAATATTTATGGGAATATTAATTATTAGAAAAAGGGTCGGGTCGTCTCAGGGTGACTACAACAGGCCGGATCAGTTCTATGCACACCGATCCGCGATCAGACCTCCTGATTTTCAAAGGAATGATTTTGAGCTGAAACCCGCATACTACACTCTTGTAGGACAGCATCCTTTCCATGGTCTTCCTCATGAATAACTCATGGATCACATCGAGAGGTTTGAGGACCTGGTTACAAGCATCAAGGGTAATGGGGTGTCCAATGACTTCCTCTTCTGCAAGCTCTTCCCGTACTCTCTTGCTGTGGAAGCAGCTTACCGGCTCAAGCAGTTGAAGCCAGGATCTCTGACGACTTGGTGGAAAACCAAGAATGCTTTCTTGAATAATTTCTATGATGATGCCAGGTCTGAAGATGCTAGAACGAAAATCTCCACTTTTTCTCAACAACCAGCTGAAGCATTCAAGGCCGCTTGGGTAAGATTCAAAACTTATTAGAGAGATTGTCCGCATCATGGTTTCAGTGAGGTACAGTTGTTGGGTATCTTCTTCAGAGGTGTAGATTGGAGGTATCAGATGGCTCTAGATGCTGCGAGCAATGGTAACTTCAACACCAGGTATCCCGAAAACGCTGTTATATTGATTGAGAACTTAGCTTCTACCAAGAACACGAAAAATGCAGATTTTGAGAGTAGGAAGCAAACAGAAAACTCTGAGGGTGGTCAGATTGCTGAGGTAAAAGCCAAGTTGGATTCTGTACACAATCTTCTCGTGGGTAAGAAATCTGTTCACTTTGCTGCTGAGGTTGAAACTTTTGAGCCAGAAAGGAGATCTGAAGAAGAGGTACAATATGTCAATCAGGCTGAATTTCAGGGTCCGAGATATGTTAATGCACAGAGGAGTGCCTTCACAGGAAACTAGAAGCCTGAGTACCAGAAGAGTAGTTTCACCAGAAACTATAATTCTTCTTCTTACCAAGCCCCCTCCACCCAATTCAGAGAGTGAGGTTAAGTTTATGCTGGAGCAGATTCTGGAGGGTCAGCAGAAGATCACAGTAGATTTCAACGGCAAGATCGACGCACAGTACACTGATTTGAATGGGAAATTCAAAACTCTGAGCATCCATGTCAAGAAGCTGGACACTCGAGTTACTCAGACCGCTGAGTCTGTAAAAAAACAAGAGGGATTCCTTCCTGGAAGGACTGAAAACAACCACAAAAATGTATGCAATGTTATTCTGGTGTCGATAGAGATGATTACATTAAAATTGAGGAGAATGGTAAGGATTTTGACGTTTCATACTCAGTATCGACCGACACCAATCAGTGGTGTCGCTTGACACCAGCCAAAATTCCCGAAAATTCGAGTCGAGACGGAGTAAAATCAAAGTTCGACACCAAAGTATCGATACCAAAGGTCAGTGTCGATCGACACCAATCTAGTGTCGGTCGACACCATGTGCGGACTGAACCAAAACCTATCAACTATCTTCCTCAAATCAGAGAAATAGTGTATAAGTCTAAGGTTCCCTATCCAAAGAGTCTTAGGAAGTCTAAACAGGAGATAGAGGAGGCTCGATACAAAGCAATCATGGACAAGGTGGTGATTGAGATGTCTCTAGTTGATGCAGTCAAGATTTCACCTCCACTTAAGATGTATGTGAAGAGAATGGTTACTAATGGTCTGACTCCTGAGGAAGGAGCTTTACTTACCTGGGACATCTTCGCGCATATCTTGCATGAGACTCCACAGAGAAAGAAAGAAACAAAGTAGAAAGTTGTTGTCTCTGAACAAGTCAGTGCCATGATTCAGTGTAAAATTCTAGAGAAGCTACATGATCCGGGAAGTTTTGTGCTAGATTGCTCAATCTCCACAGAACAATTTTTGCATTCTCTTTGTGATATTGGTTCCGGTATTAACTTGATGCCTCACTCTGTTGTTGTACGCTTGGGGATGACTGATTTCAAGCCGACTAGAATCTCTCTCATCTTAGCAGATCGATCCAAAAGGATTCCAGAAGGTATCTTAGAAGATGTTACAGTGAAAATTGGTGAATGCATGATTCCTACAGAATTTGTGGTCTTGGAATATAAGAAGGAACCTAAGGATCTTTTGATTTTGGGATGACCCTTTTTGGCTACAGCTGGGGCTCTGATTGATGTGAAAAAGGGATGCATAGCTCTGAATGTAGGTGATCTGATAATGAATTTCGACATGGACATGATAAGGAAGACACACACCATTGATGGACAAACATTCTCTGTAGAAATCTCTACAGACACTACTGTTGGGTATGTCAAGGAGTTGGATCTAAGTGAGCAAGTGAATAAGCAAGTTGTTGCGCTTGAGGATTGGTGTGGTGATCATCTTTTCAGTACTAGGCTTCAGGAAGAGGTTCTACTCAGTGACAGGTTGCCAGAGGATGATGCTTTTGAGATGGAGATAGGGATTGCAAAGAAGAGTTGCAGAAAAAGTGTAAAGATCCGAGCTACAGACTCAGTGTCGATCGACACCACCCGGGTGTCGCTAGACACCTCACTCGATGAAACGGATGAATGTCGATCCAGCCATCTTTCACTCGACACAGGAACTCGATATAAAGATATTGTGTTGACACATCCACTGGTATCGGTCGACACTATCCACGAGCTGACTCGGATTTACCTCCAAAACACTGTTTTTGGGTTGATTCTCTTGCTGCTCGTCCGAGACCTGTTGTACAACAGAAAGCTCCACATCCCACACTCTATTCACCTCAGAGAAAGGAAAGATACGCACATCCTAATCCTAAACCATCTTCTTTCACCAATAAGAATTTCAAATGTACAAAAATTATTTTGCAGTTAACCATGTCTCAAGATTATCGTATAGCACTTGTTTCTTCTTTTGATGGTTGTGCAGGAAAAAAGAATGCACAACCCAAGATTAAGTCCCGCCCTACTCCTATTCCTCACTTCCTTGATCGTTCTCACGCACCTAATGCTTATACACCACCATGGATGGTGAGACTAATTTCGCGGAAGCATTCATTGCCACCCTCTGCTCCACCTGATACTTGAGCTCCGCCGCAGTCCAGCTAATGACTGAAAACAAGCGCTTAGTGGGAGGCAACCCACTGTGATAATGTTGTGGTTCACATTTCTTTTCTTTTTCCTTTTTTTGTTTAATTTAGTTTTCTTTGAATCAGTTTGTCAGTTTTTCTTGTTATGGAACTTGTTTGGAATTATGATTTTGCTGTTATATGTCGTTGCTTTTAATCTGTATTTTAGTATTTACAGTTCATTGGAAATCCGTGTGAAAACGCAAAATTTAGCTCGACATTCAGATTTTGGAACTCTGGTCTCTGTTTATGGACAGGGTGTCGATCGACACTAGCCACTGGTGTCGATCGACACCGACACCAACCGCAGGTTCTGTTTCTGATTTCTCATTTTTCTACTCGATTCCATTTCATTTTGCCAACCCTGGGTTTGGTATCACTGGGGACAGTGTTACTCAAGTCTGGGGGAGGTAGTTGCTGGCGTTGTGTTTGTTTTTGAGAGTCAGTCGTGTCTGTCTTTTCGTTTTATTGAGTCAAAATTTGGTTAGGAAATTATGATCTTTCTTTTTAGTTTATTTTGCCTGAGTGATTAATGCTGCAGATTTAGTTTAAATCCGATTAATGAAAAATTGAAAGACTGATCAGTAAACCAGAGCAACCCATACTTCGCAACAGAATTCACTAAAGCCGGAGCTAATTTATGAGCTCTTCCTTTTACCTCATCGATGCAACCAGAAGTCATGAGCTTGACTCCTCGTTCTTATCTGACAAACGAAAGCTTAAGTAAAAAGTGATGGTACTCCTCTCCCTGATTCAGTAAAAAGTGCATGTGTGTTTAAAAGCATAAAGATGAGATGATTTTCTTTAGGGTAAAAGGATAGGAAAATTTCCAACGACTCCATTATTTTACTTTGAGAGAAATGATCACACAAAAGTTAGAAGCGAGGTTAGGAAAATTTCCTGTGATACCATTATTCGTCTACACTTTGATAAAAAAGAGGAAACAACACAAAAGATGTTGAGAAAAGAATAAGTCTGGGGGAGAGAAAGAGTACCGAAGAGTGTGAAAATTGGTTGGTTTGTCATGGTATCGCATGAAAATGAGTCTAGAAGGTCCTTGGCACTGATTTTATTGATGAGACCCAGCGATTAAGGCTGGTGGAGAATATTACGAAATTGTGGGTTAATTTGGGGTATTGAAATATTTACGGAGAAGTACATGGTAGTTCGATTTGGATTAGTCTGTTGAGCATATGGATTATGGTTTGAATGCTCAATGCAATTGTCTAAAAAGAGAGGGAGTTTCCGCGTTTTTCAAACTTCTTCCACAGGTTAAGTTTCTGTTTTGCTTGAGGACAAACAAATGGTAAGTCTGGGGGAGTTGATATATCATGGTTTTTACGGTTTTTAACCATGATATAAGAGTCGTTTTTAGAGTCTTTACAGATCTAGGATCGTTTTGAACTTATTTGGAGATTATGGGACGTTTTGGAACAAACCGAGAAGCTACGCTGAAGAAACAAAATCAGAGAGCAAAATTGGTGTGGGTGTCAATCGACACCAATACCTGACGGCAATTGAATTTCACGTCTTTTTGAAGTTTTGAAGAATTGCAAATTTGGCCCAGAAGTTATCCCTTTTTACAGAGAAAGCTCAAATCGTGTGTTAGTCTATTTAAAGTATTTTAAGGTCATTGTTTATACGTATGCTTGATTTTTTATAGCCACATTTTCAGAGATTTTGGAGAAGATTTCTAAACTCTTTTCTTCTTCTCTTGATTTTCTTAATGCAAATATATTTCATTCATGATGTTTGCATCATTCATTATGTCTGAGTAATCTTCCTGTTAGATTTAGGATTTTTCTAGGTTTAGGATGAACTGTTGAATCGGATAGATCTGTTAGCGTAATCATATAATTCTTCATCTAGGTTGAGCTTAATGCTAGTTCTAGACTGATCACGTGGAATTTAAATCAGAGGATAATTAGTAGGCACGAAAGTATTATTGATTTCCTGAAGAAAATCTAGATGAGCAAAATACCTATCTGCAAAGACATTTGATTTAGGGATTTTGTGAATATATCAAACTTGAATTTAATGCATGTTTTGATTGTTGAATTCGCAAATAAATTTGGAATTCACTGTTTTAGACATAGATAATCTCTGCAAAGAAAGTTGATTGGTTTGAATTTTGTGATTTGAGTTCAAGAACTGTTCTTAATAAAACCCATAACTGTTTATCTTTTCAATAATTATGAATTACCGTAGAATTTTCCTAAGTCTAGCTTTTTTCCTTATTGAGTTTACAACCTTTACTTTTTACTTTGTTAGTTTTACATTATATCTTTTGTTATTTAGCTATATTTCCAAACTGTTAATATATTGTGTGAATCTCTAGTCCTTATGGATTCGACCCCTAAGTACTATTTCGATCTTTTAATTTGAGAGAGTAGTTCTAGGGTTAATTTGAGCATATCATGAGTCCAAAGGAAATTGTTCTTGACAACAACAACGAGGCTTCAAATCTCTGAGTTTTGTGAGAATTATGTTCTCGGTAAGACCCATAGTGTCAAATTTAGTACAACAAAGTACTCTAAAAAGAAATATACACATGATTGTGGGAAGCTCCTTTCTGTGCCAATGTCTCTCTGTAAGTGTTAATAGCAAAGGCTTACTAATTTGTGGCTCTACTTGTTTGTTTTGCAGCGTCTTTAGTGGAGGCAGATGAAGAAACACATGAAAACAACTACCTTTTATGGAGATTGGAGCATGGAGTTGTTAACGGTGGCCTGGCCGGAGCGTAGTAATCACGATTTCGATAAACCAATCTTAACAGTTTTACTTAAGAGTGTGTAATTTCAGCAACAGCTTGATATGAAAGGTTTTGATATTAGTTGAGACTTTACGAGTCGCATGTAAACATCTCCTAAAATTGATTAAAAATCCTTAAAAAAACAACAAATTACATTCAATTTGTTGCACTAAGCACTGAGCGTATGACACAAAATTAGAATATTCCAACATCGATTTGAAACCATAATAACTAAATAACAAAAAATTATTAAAATAGAGTATGGGTGTGACACAAGTTATGCAATCAGTAGATGAAGCCCTAATTTCAATCCTCTGTTCCAATCATCATCGATCGTAGAGCACAGTCCGACAAAACGGGCAAGTGTTTTGCGGGAGAGCCACTCCACGAGACAGCCATGGTGGAAACATGGGAACAACTCATGCGAGTGGGTATTTTCGAACCGGAGACTAGACTCTGGAGACAGATGGAACACGGCTCTGTTTCCATGTTCAAACTCTTCAATTCCTCTGCTTTCATCCTCCCTAGTGGAACCATACTCGATACCTTTAATGATGCCTCGTCGACATGGACGTACGGGTAAGTAACTGTGACGCTCACGTTCAACTCAATGCCATTGTACCCAAAACCTGAGTTGGTTGCAGCCGTTGAGATCTTTGGGACTAAGGAATCGCACAACCAATGGTCGTCGCTATGGAGTAGATCGTGGAGTAACGATTGGATGTGGTGGTGACTACAACTACGGGGACTGAATTTGATGGAAAAATAGGAAATCGGAATTGTTGACTTTAAGGTTCGATGGCCGGTGGCAGGGTTTACAAGGATCTCATCCTTTATGGTATTGATGATGAGGAGGACTGAGTTTGTATATCCTTCTGATGGAGTCCCACTTCGGGTTCGGGAATGGGATCATTCATGTTTGAAAGAGGATTCTCAAAAACAATTCAGAAGAGATTCAGAAAACATAAAGAAGAATTTGCAAAACGTAATGGGATCAAATTGAGAGAGAAGAGAATTTGTGAAGCTTTAGGGTATCGTAGCAAAATATATATATATATATATATATATATGGCATTATTTATTTACTTTAATTTTATTAAATTAAGTTTATTTAGATATAATTTAATTTAATTTAATCTAATTAGATTAAATATATTATATTTAATTATATTAACTATACTAAATTAGATTAAATATAATTAAATTAAATTAAATTATATCTAAATAAACTTAATTTAATAAAATTATATTTAATTTATTTTAGTATAGTTAATATAATTCCATTTAGATTATATTAACTTAATTTAATTGAGTTATATTTTATTTAATTAAATTTAATTAGATTTAGTTTTGATTATATTTAATTTAATTTATTTAATCTAATTTAATTTGTTTTATTTATTTTTAAAATTTATATATTTTTGGTTGCTATGTTGTTCGTTTGCTTGTTGCTGGTTTCCAGCGCCGTTTCAAACATTGTATAGACCCTGGGGCAAGATATAAAAGGAGACCCTCTAACATATAAAAATATACTGTCACATTGTAACTACAATCCAAAATAGAAAACAATATTCTTTATTAAAAAAATACACTAAACAAATAGCAGTTTTAGTTCCAAAATGTAAATACAGAAAACAGAGCTTCATAATCTACTTCTCCCTCTTTCGTAGTTTTTTCTTCTTTTTTTTATCAATCCTTTGTTTCCGCAAAAACCTTCACAATATAACAGGTCTTCTTGAATCAGAAATAAGAAAAAAACCAGTAGCCACCCAAAAAAAAAAAATAGTATCATAAAAAACGGTTTTTTCTAACTTTACTTGATGCAAAATCATCAATAACAGTTTCAAAATTAATGCTCTCTAATATGTTCTTTTCAATGCATAAAATAGCTAAATCATTCAACATTTCTTGAGACATTGAAGATCTCAAATAATTTTTCAGCAACTTTAATTTTGAAAAGCTTATCTCTGCTGATGCTACAGTCACTAGTGTAGTCAAAAGAATTCTGTAAGCAATTGCAACATTCTGATAACAACCCACACTTTCAACAAACTCAAGAACTTCAATAGGTTCCATAGATACATCGGGTAAAGTGGTTTGCAACATTCTCAATTCAGAATAAAGATCATTCAAATCAATATCCGAAACATTACCATGAGAAAATGTTTTGTGAAAATTAGAGTAATGTGTTTGTAGGTCACTTTCATCTAGTACTTTTAATTTTAATGAATCAAATAAAAACCCAAAGACACTTTTAAAATTCAGCATTTGCTCAAATCTGCTCTTAACCGAAGTTATTGCCATGTCTACCACAACTAAAAAATAGTTAACTCTAAAATCATCCTCAATTGATAGTAGTTCTTCACCTTAATTAGTTTCATCAAACTGTTTTTTCCTAAAGACTCGGCGCTTATTTGGAAACACAGGATCAACATCAGGATCAACATCCATATCACGAGCAATACTTTGAGCTATTTTCAAACTGGAATCAAACCCTTCATCTCTATACTTCTCAAAAAACCGAATTACACCTTCTAATTATTTTAAAGCATTATCAATGCACACAGATTTAGATTGTAAGTTCTTACTCACTGAGTTAATAGCAAACAAAATATCATACCAAATAACCATGCCAAGTAAGAATTAAAAATTATCCAATGCCATTACTAAACTTTCAGCATCACTTTTTGTCATAGCTTCATCACATGAGTCATATAATTCTAGTAAAGCTGACCTTACTTGCGGAGCTTGAAATCTGATAGCTTTCACACTTTTAATTCGGCTTTCCCAACGAGTATTGCATAAAGATTTCACTGTAAAACAAGGAACATGGTCAAGCAAAATCTTCCATCTCTTTGTAGAATTAGAAAGCAATGTATATATACGTTGCAAAACTCCAAAGAAAGAAATAGCTTTCACACATGAATGAATCATATCACTAACCACAAGATTAAGACTATGACAAGCACATGGCATATACAAAGCTTTTGGATTTATATCAAGCAATTGTTTCTGAACACCTTGATGTTTACCTTTCATATTAGAACCATTATCATAACCTTGACCTCTCACATTATCAACATCAAGAGTAAGAGACTTTAAAACATCTAGTAGTTTCTCAAAGAGCCCTAATCCAGATGTGTCATCTACCTTTGGAAACTCCAAAAAGTACTCTTCTACTCTTACCTTTTTATTACATATGTTCACACATCTTATTATTAGAGTCATTTGCTCTTGATGGCTCACATCTGGTGTACAATCAAGAATGACAGAAAAGTATTTTACCTATTTAATTACTCTTACGATGGAGAGTTGAACGTTATGAGCCAAAAGAGAAATAAACTCATTCTGAATATTATGACCATGATAATGATGATGAATTTCCTGATTTTGAATGCATCGAATATGATCTTGGATTATCAAATCAAATTCTGCAATCATTTCAATAGTACCTAAGAAATTACCATTGCTATCTTGGTAAAGTTTCTCATTTTTTCCTCTAAATGCTAAACACCTTTTAGAAAGAAATTTCACAACGACAATTATTCTAGTTAAGACCATCCTCCAACGTTCTTTCTCTTTAGCAATTTTTTTCTGCAATTCCTTATCAATTGTTAGATTTTTCTCAAATCTAACTTTCAGCTCATTCCAAGTTTTCATATTAGTCATATGTTCTACACTTCTCTCATGATCTTTAAGTCTCTCACTAAGATGCTTCCAATCTCTAAATCCATCATTTGTAAACATATTTGAGCAGTCTCTAGATTTAAACAATTTACAACAAAAACAATTGACTTTGTCCACATGTTTTGAGTAAACCAACCAATTCCTATCACTAGTTTCTCCATTACTCAACTTTCGAGAATAATAATTATATGAGAAATGTCTAGAGTACTTATCTAAAGGAAACACAAGATTCATTTCTCTTTGAGGCCCCTTTTCAACTAACACATCTCTCATTTTGTTGTCAAGGTTTTTCCAACACATGGGATCATATATATCAACACAAGAACTTGGTTGTTCACAAAAATTCTGACTTTCAAGATTAGATGCATTTACCACATTATCATGCTCACTCAAGTGACTAAAACTATCATCAAAATGATCATTTGACTGAGAAACATTACTCACGCTACTGCTAGGTCCACTACCAGCACTTCCTTTTATCACAAATTTATCTAAAGAACCTCTTTGTGATTGAATAGACAATTCCAAAATTTTTATTTTCTTTCTTTTCTGATATCCAGATAAATGTCCAGTCATGATGCAATCTAATATCAAAAAAGGAAGAATCACACCTGACTTAGAAATAAGAATTTGAACTGTCCAAAGTAAAATGAAAACCTGAAAAAATAAAATAAACATGATCCCTCCGTTTCGGTTTCAGATATATAAGTAAGACTCAATAATGGTAAAACAATAGAAAAAGTAAGACTCATAAAATAAAATCGAAACAATGATTTTTCCTTAATCTTAATTTCAAAAAAAAAAACAGAGCATTACAGTTACAGAACATTAAACATAAATAAATCCTAAAATTGAGAACTTACGTAAATTGATTTCGTTTGAACCAGTTTCTCGGTTTGAGAAAGTGATATGCATGCAAGGAAGTTTCGAAGAATCGATTTTAAAGTGATTTGCAGTATCAGATTATCGCAAAAAAAGAGAATTGTGGAGGTGGGGATACGAAGAGTTTCGTCTTTCGTAGAGGAGGAGAAAAATAAAAAAGTCAATATATTATAATAAACAAACACATATATTCTCCTTGACTCCTTTAAAATCTCCAACGAAATCTAATGGGCTCTTTATCTTTTTGTCATGGACCATTTTATATATAAACAAGTTTTGTTAACTAATTAACATGAAAAAAAAAATTATGGGCCCTTTTGTCTGTGGACCCTGGGGCGGGTGCACTGCTTACCCCTACTGTTAAGCCGGCACTGCTGGTTTCAGCGACCAATCGCAACGACTGATTGCTAAAAATTTTAACGGTTGAAATTTACGACAGCCAAACGAACAATTTTTGGTCGTTATCACTAACGACAGACAAACGAACATAACCATAAACATGTTCAATGGTCATACTCATATACGTCTCAGGTTTTAGTTTCCTCTTTTTTCTTCTTTGTCACCAACCACTACAAGAAAAAAGGTTTATTCTAACCGCCATATTAGTCGAAAATTTGTAGGAAATATATGGTTCCAATAAATTTTCAATAGAACATATATTTGTTGGAATATGTTCGTTGAAAATATGCATTTGTCGCGAATTTATTGGAAACGTTTCCGTCGAATAATTGATATGGCCAATTTGTTGGATATTTCTGATAATTTATTTGTTGGAAATTTGTTGGCATTTACCGTGAAGTTTCTAACGGATTGTTCCAACATATATTTTGTTGGAATGGCATTGATAATTTACAACCGATAATCAACAAATCTGAAGGTTTTGTTTATGGGAAACTACTGATAACATATTTGTTGAAACTTTGTTGAAACGTTTTCTTGGAATTGTGTGAGAAATCTTTGATGCTTTATTTGTTGGAACTTCATAGAAAATTAATGATAATTTAATTGTTGGAAATTTATTGATACGTTTTCTTGTAAATTTGTGAAAAACTTTTGATGATTTAATTGTTGGAATTTTATCGGAAATTACCCAAGCTTTACCTGTTGAAAATATGTTGATATATTCTGTTAAATATCCAACAAAATGTCCGATGAACCATTATCAAATTTTTGTTGGAAGATCTTTTTAGATAATTTAAAATATATAAATATTTTTTAAATACCAAAAAATTATAAACAAAAAAAATTAATAAACTTAAAATTTATAATAATTAAACATTTTAAAATATCCAAAACACTTAAACATCCAAACTTGATATTGATAAACAATCCAAAATGCTTAAAATCTTCATGAAACAAAATTACTAATTGAAAGACCTTCATTGGTGTCCATTGTTGCTCTCATGGAAGGTGGAACTTCATTTGGAAATGTGTTCTGCATCATAGTAGTCCAGAAATCAACATCTTTAAACTTCAGCAGCATCCCCTCAATCACTTTGTCCGATTTCTGGAGCTTTTCTTGAGTCTCAAGATACAATTCTTCATAATTTGGAGATGCATCAACAGTAGGATCAGCTACCGGAATTGAACCATAACCAAATTTCTTGCCTTTCTTCACTTGAACTTCCTGGAATTCCAAAATTGCATATTACTTCACATAAAATATAAAGTATTAAACACATAAAGTATAATAAAAAAAATAATAGAAGTTTCAGCATTTTACCCCTTGGTAAATGGCATTAATTTCTTCTTGTGCAAGATGGTTATGCTCCAAAGTGTCATCATCGTCATTGTCTCTTTGACTGAGAATTTGCTGCTCCATGTTCCGACACTTTTTGCGATCAACTCAGCTTTTTTGCACACAAATACACCATCAGACTTTCTCTTATGGGTTGCTTCCATAAAAGTAACCATATCTGGGAGCTTTCCTGTCACCTCATCACGCTAAATAGTTTTGAAACACAAACAAGTCATTATAGAAAACTTTGATTGAATTTGAAAGAAACTGAATTGATCGTATGCAAATAATACAAATTACCATATTTTCTCTTTTCCGGACATATGACATTGACCCACTTGTGTGCTTAGTTATCCCTAAGCCACCACGATCGCTCTTCTTATTTTTGGAGTTGGTTTTGCTTCTCTCGATGTTTTTCTCTTTTTCCCAGAAAGCAATAAGACCAACTCAAACAGAGTTCAGCATCCATTGAGGCTTCTCCTTGTCTTGCTTCCATGCCTTTTTCCATTCATGGACATATCCCAGCAAGCGAGATGTACACAAATTCTCACACTCATGGCGAACAAAAAAAAAGGTTAACACATTTCTTTTATTTTTGTCACTAAGAAGTTTCCTTTTTCTGTTTTGGTCTTTTGGGTCGGTGGACATTTTACTAATTATTGGAGCCAATGTTAATTCCACGTAGATATATGTAACTTATTTCCTTTAATTGCTTCTTGTGGATAAAATTGTTATGTCTTTTGTTATCAAAACTACCTAATTAAGATAGGACTCGAATTTATATACCACGCCTATACCACACGTGGCATCCTAGCCAATACGTATTAGTGGATTGACTAACGACATCTACATCAATGCAGGTTTCGACCACGTTTTATTAGTTCATGTAGGTATGTAAACAAATAGTCGAGTTCATGTAGTATTTGGCATGGACCCTTACTTCAAATATTAATAATTTCAACACACATTCCCAAGTTCTCTACAAATTTAATTTCAAGTGGGCACATTGGAATCACAAGGCTGTTCATATAATTGTGAGAATGGTGTGTTGGAGATTAGATGTAGCTGCAGAACTGTAATGCAAGGGTTAAGATATGAAAATCTGTATTTTGTCCAAGGGTCTGTTGAGACAGGTGAAAAAATCACATCGAAGAAGACACATAGTAATCATGATTTCGAAAAACCAATCGTAATTAACAGCTTTACTTAGAGAGTTTATTTCAGCAATAGCTTGGATGTGAAAGGTTTTGGTTAGACCATGCACAATGGTGAAGAAATTCAATCCCCTCTTTTATCAATTTTAACACTCCACCTCATCTTCTCCCTCTTCCACCTAATAATTCAACTACATATTCAATTTTTATATCTACAATAGATTTGCTTAATAAAATTCAACTCTCTACCCCACTATTTTTTATTTTAATATTCTTTCTTTTAATATTTTATGATTACATAATAATAGCAATTTGTGTAGATTAAAATTAAACGAATATTATCGTTTTTATATTTTAATTTGAATAACTTTTTAACAAATAAAAAATCATTATAAAACATATAAAATCACAAAATTTTTGAAATTCAATAAAAGACACAAATAAACACACGACAGAACCAATAAAACACACAGAAACTAATAAAACACACATTTAAATAATTAGTACAATAAATCAAACTCATAAACAATAAAACTTTTAAATCGCATACAATAGAGACTTAAAAATTTCTTCAATCACAGAATTTTGCCCATATGTGTTTGATCCATATGTGTTTGATTAAATCTGCTTACAATTCGTGATGCACATTGGAATCACGTAACTCTGATCTAGCATGCACATGGTTTGCAAATGCAGGTAGCACCTCAGTTGAGAATGGTTGCGGTGTAGTAGACCCACTTGCCTCAGATTGATCATAATAGTCCAGTTTTGAACATATATATATCTTTCATCTTCAACAATCATATTGTGCAATATGGTACATGACCTCATAATGATAGCCAAATCGTCTATGTCCCACATGCGAACGGGTTCACGAATGATTTTAAACCGAGCCTGCAACACTCCAAATGCACGTTCGATGTCCTTCTGGCATCCCTCTTGATGTTTTGCAAATAACTTGTCTGGTTCACTTTGAGGAAGTCTGACTGATTTGACGAAAGTCGGATAAGAAGGATAGATACCGTCGGCTAGATAGTACGCCATATCATATGGACGTTGGTTCACGAAGAAGTTCACCTTTGGAGTATTTTCCTGTTCTACATCATCGAACACTGGTGAACGATCTAGAGCATTGATGTCGTTTAATGTGGTCGGACACCCAAAAAATGCATGCCATATCCATAGATCATGAGATGCAACTGTTTGAAGGATAACCGTGGTTGTTTTTTTATCTCCCCGAGTGAATTGACCTTTCCACGCCGTAGGACAATTTTTCCATTCTCAGTGCATGCAATCAATACTGCCAATCATCCCCGGGAACCCTCGAATTTTACTAACATGCAGTATTCTTTGTAGACCATCTTCATTTGGGGTTCTAAGATACACTGGCTCATATAATTTTATGATTCTTTTGCAGAATCTACGTGAGCACTCCATTGCTGTAGTACCTCCTATTTTGATGTATTCATCAACCGCATCGGCCGCCACACCATATGCTAACATTCGCATAGCAGTGGTACATTTTGCTAGTTGAGATATTCCTTCTTTTTGGCTGCATCAACTGTTTGAGTAAAGTAGTTGTCACTACTTGATAGGTCTCCAACGATTTGAAGGAAAACATGTTTTCGCATCCGGAATCGTCGACGAAATATTGCATCATCATATGTAGGTAGATTGGCAAAGTAGTCATCAATTAGCCTTTGGTTTGCCACTACATGATTCCTCTTGAAGTATCTTCTCTTGCTACGAGGTCCGTAGTCTTCCTTAATTTTGTTTTGGCGCTCCTTAAATCGGTTGAGGATGAACTTCTCTTCAATTTCAGACTGCATTTTATAAGCTTCAATGTTAAAAAGAAAATCTGATGGATCCATTAATATTTTCTTAGTAAGATAAGATTTTTGGTATTGATACATTAATGAACGAATGAGTCCCCATTTATAAGAAATTGAGTGGTTGAAATCGACTACCTTTGACAGATATAAGATAAGTATTGAGTGGCTCACACAAATGGATTTTAAAGATAAAGATTTGATTTTCTAGTAAAAGCCAAAAGTCACAGGTTACATGAGTCCCACACACAGATATTATTAAAGCAAAAACTGACAAACCAACATAATCAAAGCAGAAACCAACAGAGAAGCATTATTAAAGCAGAAACCAACAAACAAATATTATTAAAGAAGAAACCAACAAAAAAACATTATTAAAGAAAAAAGTAGAAAAATACAAACACACTTGATAATCATTCACTTCCAAATATCTCGCGGCCTAACTTCTCCAACAGCTCTTTGCTCTGGTCATCGAGATGCTCTTTCTCACTTAGCTTCATCCACATCTTCATTTTCTTAGTCATAGTCTTTTCTTTCTTGGCAATAGTTTTTTCTTTCATCGCCTCTACTTGCCTCATGGATATTTCTTCTAATCGTTCGAACTCTTGCTTCTTTATCTGTAAGTAGCCATCCCACTCTTCGTTGACCACTTTTAAAGCTGCAGCCTTACATTTCTTTTTGCCTTTTTTTGCTTCTCTCCCTATTGGACGAGCACTAGATCCTACAGAGTTAGAGTCACTTGCATCATTATCGTGGGCTCTCTTAGATCCAATACTTCCAGAGCCAGTATTTCCTCCCACCTGACTCTTATAATGTGGTTGATCATGGATATGGATCCATTTAGACATTAAATTGAAATGTCCAGTTTCTCGACTTTCATATATTTCATGCGCTTTCACCAGTATATCTTTGTCTACTCATCCGCTTGTTTTGCTACGCATTGCATAATCGTAAGCACCACTCTATTTCGTCAATATTCTGTTGACGTAGTTGAAATAATTTTTGCACGCACGTACATCACGAGGAGGATCAAATGAGCAATGCTCATTACAGTACTCAGTAATCTTACCCCAAAATGATTCACTTTTTTGGTTTTTGCCAACAACACTGTAACGCCCGTGTTCCGAAAAAGAAATTTTGGTCGGACCATTACAGAAGGATCGTATCGAGGTGTTTCGATTCTCTGAGGTTGTCAGAAATGTGATCTCTCTCTTTGGAGTCAATCTTAAGTGTTTCGGGAATGAAGTTTTCTCGAGAACGAAAAGAGGATTGATCGAGAGTCGGAAGTCAAACTTTTGACCATAAGGGAGAGACGATCAATCGATCCAATGGTTGGACGATCGATCCGTGTTTTAGTCGTCGTTGTGGCATGGGTCGTGGATCGATCGATCCATTGCCAAGTGGTCTTTGGTTTGAGAAGTGTGGACCGATCAATCTGGGGCTGGATCGATCAATCTTGCACAGGGGAGGTATGGACCGATCGATCCGAGGATTGGATCGATCGATCCAACACTGTCGACAGCTTCCTTTTGTTCTCTTTGGGCTCACCTACCTCCAAAAACTCGGAGTTTTTCTTCTTCCGGGGTTGTTGGCTGTTCTTGTGTGCGAAAAAGGAAGAATTCTAAGGTTTGGGAGATTTGGGAGAGATCAAAGAGAGAGCTTGGTTGTTGCTTAAAAAGGAACGGTTTGAGCTTGTTGAAGCTTGGTGTGGCTTGGGTTGCGGAGGTTTGTGTTTCGCCAAAGTGTGGAGGAGTTCTCTGGCTTCGTCGTGATGCTGTTCTTGGGTCTTTGATCCATTCGTTTTCAAGGTGAGTGCGTGACCATGAGTTGATCTAAGCGGTTGAGACGGTTTTGTGCGTTTTGTGTGTTTTGGTTAGATTTATTGAATCTTAGTGTGTGTGGCTTGTTCCTTGTTGTGTTGTTTGTTTCCTTGGCGTTTGGGGTTGGTTTTGTGCTTAATCGTGTGTAGGAAGCAAGGTTGAGGTTTAAGATGGTCGTTGGTCGTGTGCGGCATTGCAGGAGGTGTTGGATCGATCGATCTAGGGGTGGATCGTTCTATCCAAGATCCTTCTTCGCGGGTTCTCGATCTGGTGAAGGTAAGGGGGATCGATCGATCCATGGGTGGATCGATCGATCCGAATTGTTTGTTAATTGTTGATCGTGTGGTGTCTCTTGGGATCGATCGATCCATGTTTCAGATCGATCGATCCGTGCTTGTTATTGGCTGGGATCGATCGATCCATATGCTTAGCTTGCTGTGTTTGTTCGTTTGCGTTGTGAGCGGTTTATTGTCTTACGTGCTTGTGTGTATAGCTTGTAGATGGGAGGACCACCTCACTAAGTATTTTTGGTAATACTTACGCATATCTTTGTGTGGTGCAGGTAAAGATAAAGTGTGAACGTGGAATCGAGGCGATGAGGAGGAGGATGATTAGGACTCGTTGTTGTTGTGTTGATGTTGTTGTTGTGTGTTGAACTTATTTACGTTTGTTAAATGCGAATATTGCTGTTTGATGGTTGTTTAATAAGATCGAGTCTTATTGCTTTTGTTGCGTTTGTTGGGGTATTAACTGTTTTAAAAAAAAAAACGGGTGTGGTCGTTTCAAACACTATCTGTTCCAAATTTAATCTACCCACTCACTAGCACCAAATTTTGTGCAGTGTTCCAATTGGGGTGTTTTTTGCGAGTAGGAGCTGAATCATCTTCATCTCGAGCAGCTTCATTAACAATACTCATGCTTCCTAAAGCCGTTTGTCTAGAAAATCCGGGAAATTCAATTGCTCCAACATTTGGAGCAATTTTGATGACCCATTGGAGTAGAAGAATAAGGGGGTGCTTGAAATGGATATTGCATCATTGATCCATAATATGGAGGATATGTTGGAACAGATGATGGCATGAAAAAAATTGGTGGAACCCCATAATTTGGTATATTTTGCGGTTGGTTGGAAGATTGGTTTTGAAATTGATAATTGTTGGGATTTAGATAGTTAAAATGATGATTAATAGAATTTTGGGTGTTAAATGGATTATTGTTGGGATCCATTTAGAAAAAAAGAATAGTTTAAAAGTAAAAAAAATATTTGTTGGAAAGATAATAGATAAATTATAGTAAAAAGTGTTTTTTTTATGTCTAAATGAAGTGAAATTAGGTTCTATTTATAGATTTTGAAAAATTATGAATTTTGGTATATTTTTTATATTTTTAAAAATTAGGATAATACAAAATAATTGAGTTCAAATAATAGAGGTGAAATAAAATTTATAAAAATCTGAGCACCCATTACTTTTTTTTGCAACACGTGTCCTTATCTAGAAGGAAACAGATTTTTTTCCCGCTTGACGCACGCGCTCGTCCACCTGGTTTGATTCCTCCAGGCTTCTTGTAACACGTGTCTGTTGTGGTCCGAATTTTTTGCTTTCAACTAACTGAAACAATTAAGCCAGATTAATGCCACGTCACTTTTTAGTTTTATTCAACTACTCCATTGTAGCAATTCAATGGTTGAAAAATTAATTCAACCCCTCCATTGTGAATGGTCTTATTGGTTATGACTTTTACAAGTTGCATGTGAACACAAAATTAAGTTTTCTTTATAATTCTAAAGTTTGATATGGATTTAGTGCAAGAGATATGGGGAGATCTTATGATAGAGTTTAAAGGGTTCATGGTTTCACAATTTATCTTTCTTTTTAACTAATCTTTTTGATATATACAATGTCTCATACGTTTTTTTCTTTTATATGAGTTTAGATTTTTCATAATTAGGGGAATTGTTTGGAACGATCGTGTTTTTATGTCATTTTTAGTCCGATTTTTGAAATGACCGAGATAAAGACGATTATTATGGAGTTGCAGGATTTGCGCTCACGGGATGTTGTAATTCCCTTTTACTGAGTCCGAATACGAGCTGAAGTTCCACCTTTTTATCAAGATGAAGTTTATACCCTGAAGAGTATGTTGACATGATTTGTCCGTCCTCGACATGATGTTCACGACATAGGTGTACCACTTTGTGATTGCATATTTTGCGTTTCGCATCCCATATTTGTCGTGCGGAGGAATATTGGAGATAACTTGGAGACCAAGATGTATATCTTGCAGACCAAGTAATATGAACCACTAAAGTCCGTTTGTGAATTGAATCCAGTGAAACCCAAACCAAATTATATTCTAAATCTCTATATTACTTCTTGTACAAGCTATTTTCTTATGTGTTTAGGAGAGTTTACATTATGTAGGTGATAAGATTATGTTAATATTACTATTATATATATATATATATGAGGTTTCATATTAAAGACAATTCAATAAACTATTCTATTCTATATTATTTGAGAAGTTTATTTTCTATATTAATATTTAATTATAAATTCGGATGCAAATTAAACATGTTCTTTCTTTAGTAACAACAACAAATATGTATTAAAATTAAGTTATTTATTTTGTAACAAACAAAAAAAATACATTTGGATTGGATAACGTTAACGGTAACGGTAAGTACATTGCTAATCTGTTTTTCTTTTTAAAATATTTAAAATCGTTTAGTCTTTGGAATAAAGAAAACTAAATGTAGAGAAGAGAGTATTCATCGGAAGTAATTAAAGAGTAAAGTAAAAGAGGTTAAAGATCGAAATCTTCATCGTTAAGAAAAACAGAGAGTAGAGTAGAAATTGTTAAGTTTTAGGTACATCCAACTCAAAACTAATTAGCAATGAGTGAAGAAGTTTATGTTCCTATATATTACTCAAGTTCCTTTTCATCTTTTCAATATAGGATCTTTTTCTACACGTCTCATCAAGATAATGGTTTTTCTAGCCATTAATCTCGATAGAATCTATCACGTCCCCTCGAAATAATGCTCTTCTACCTATTTCGATGTAATTGAGTCTTTCTTTGGGCCATCAATTAGTGGGAGTGATCGGCTCACTTTTCTGGCCCAGATTAGCAGAATAGCGTGTGTTCGGACTTTGATACCATGTTAAGTTTTATGGATATCCTACTCAAAATCAATTGGCAATGAGTAGAAAGGCTCATATCCCTTATATACTACTCAAGTACATTCCCATCTTTTCAATATGGGATCTTTTTCAATAGTAATATAAACCGAATAAAATAACAGAAACAAAAGACAGAAGGGAGATCCGAGTTCGTGGAATGCATAATTAGGTTTGAATCTACTGAGTGGTTGTTTGATTTAATGAGTGGAGTCTTCTATCCATGAAGCTTTTTTTTAGTGATCACATGGATTCAACTTGAAAGACCCTTTATAAGTTTTGTGGTTGCTTTCAGGTTATTGAAGATGTTTTAGGTTGTGGAAATACTTATTTTTCTAGGTTCTCTTGAATTACTTATCAATCACTTTGCTATATTATTTCATAACTTTAACGATTTGGACAGAGAATACAATATGCCAAAACAAAATCAGATGTTGTTGCCAAGGCCGATGGTGCATTTGTTCCTCGCGAGAGAAAACAAAAAGACATGAGGAGAAAGGTGAGACTTTGAAGTTTTTCTTTGTTTATTGATTCATTGGCTCACTTGGACCATTGTTGCACATGTACATGTAGATTTATTTCTCAGTTTCTCTTTCCACTCTATTCGTCTTTTTCCTCTTTCCACTCCATTTCGCTAGGATCTAATCATAGCATACAATTGTTCATGTGATCCGAATGGGTTATTTGTTTTTCTTTTCCTTTCGATTCTGGGCCTGTTCGTTTCCCTGTCGCTGGCAACAGAAATCAGCGACAGCGATCAAACAGTGTTCGTTTGCCTGTTGTTGGATCCAGCGACCAATCACAGCGACCAGCCGCAGGAATTTTTGATCACTGGATTTTTTGACGATCGGATTTGAAAACGCGGCGACAGTTTAACTCAATTACATAAATACTCTTATTATTTTTGAGAAATCACAAATAACCCTAAACCTAAATCCCTAATTCTCATATTTTATCTTCTTCACGATTCTTCTTCTCTTCTCTTCTTCAATCTACACGATTCTCTTCTTCAATCTTACACCAATCTCTTCTTCTTCTTCGACTCTATGAGCAGTTATCCTCCCGGAAGCCCCGCTCGATCTCTGTCTCCCTTCTTATTCGCTCCTCAGGTTTCCTTCTCTCTCGATTCTCTCTTTCTGTATATCGTTGAATTTGATGACTTAGTTTTGGATGTTTAGTTTTAAGTTGTTTAGCTTTGCGTTTGTGGTTTGTGTTAAGTGTTATGTTGGGTTTGTGGTAGATTCTCCTTGTATTCAATCAGTGAATTTGAGACGGATATATCTAAATGTTATGGGTTTTAAGTCTTAATTAACTCTATCACCTTCTCTCATTTCTGATCGTGTTCTTAGATATCATGAAATCAGTAGTATTTGGACATTTGTAGTTATAAGATTACAAAGTTTTATAGTTTAACAAGAGTTATGAATGATTGTTGAATCGATTGCTTGCGAAAACTCAGATTTTCTTTTGAACTACATTTCAAGAGAGTAAAAAAGATCTCTGAAAGAGAGAAAGAGAGTGTCCATTGTGTATGATTTTGTTTGTTTTTAATTGTGTTCTCACTTGTTGCTGTAATTGAACGAAATCCAAAGTCTTTATAGATTATTCTTCTTCTGGGTTTTGCGAAACATGTCTTGTTCTTTTCTGGGTTTTCATCAAAATTCATTTTTTTAAATAATCCATTATCAAAATCTCAACTATTGTCTCCCCTGTTTTTTCTTTTATAACCCCTAAAAAAATAAAAAGTAGAGTTCTTTTCAAAGTTAATCTGTAAATGGCGATGCATTAGACTACTCATTTTCATTGTTTGCCATAGTTTAATCTAAAACTATACTTACGACAAATCACGTTTACTGTTTTATATACATATAAGTTTGTTTGGTGAGTTAGGTTTGTTTAATCTATGTGAACGTGTTCTTGTACATGGTGGCATATTTTGTTCAGGTCTAGAGATAAATAAATGCATTTATATTTATAGGTGGAAATTTCTTAAGTGTCTTAGATTTAAGAAGTGTGATTTTGTAATTTCTGTATAAGGTGAGATGTTCTTGTGTTGAACAATACTGTGGTGGCTGCCTTGGTTTCTTGAGGATCTTTACCTATGTATATAACACATTTAAATATACCACTTTTTATACATTAATGCACCTAGTATTTTGTTTTCTTTCTTCTTCCACTTTTTATTCATTTCACTTCCCCTAAAAGACATTAACGAATTATTTCAGTTTGCCATAGTTTAATCATTACCACCCCAAAGAGACCTTGTGGGCTAGTGCTTAGCCACTATCCTTTGTTTTTGGACCTTAAGCATGTGAGGTTCAAATCACACTTTCTCGTTGTGGAATAAAGTGAATGTATACAAAACTAATATCATCATAATGGAGTAAACCTGGAACTTTGTTTAGGTGGTTGCATGACCGATATAATTTATGTATAAGGTGAGATGTTCTTGTGTTGAACAATACTGTGGTGGCTGCCTTGGTTTCTTGAGGATCTTTACCAACGTAATTGAACTTTGAATTTTGGTGTTTATGCAGTTTGTGATCTGATCTGCTGTTTTCCAAGACTGTTCGTTTCTTGACAAAATGAACAACGATGATGTAATTTACTTCTTTTCTGATTTTATAGAAATGTATGATTGAATTTGGTTGGTTTTTGCTTGAATTTAGAACTGGTCGGATGAAAAATGTCGTTATTTTCTTCAACTTTGTATTGCTGAGAAAAAAATGGGGAACAGACGGAATTGAGTATAACTGGGAAAAAATCTATCATGAAGAAGTTTGAAGAGATATACATGGATAAACAATTCAAGAACAAGTATGATGTATGTAGAAGAGCATACAATAAGTTTAAAAACGTGCTCCATAACAGATATCCCATAAGGACAGGATAGCTTGGTCCGCATCGTAGGGTTCGATATCATCTTGATCAGTTTGTTAGGGGAGGACCACCAACAAACACGCGGGAGTTGTTTAACAGGAAACATTCAGGACTACGACCAGTGATTGAGAGGACATTTGGAGTATGGAAAGCAAAATGGAGAATTTTAGACCGTAAGCATCCTAAGTATGGTTTGACTAAGTGGGTCAAGATTGTGACAGCGATGATGACACTACACAACTTCATATGTGAATCACATCGAGAAGATTATGATTTTGTACGTTGGCAAAGAACAGAAGAATATCATACTCATGGCGATGAAGAAGAAGACGACGACGACGATGATGATGATGATCGTGATGGACACACTCCATATGAGGCTACCGGGGACAGAGCCATGGAAGGCGTGCGTGATACTATCACGAGTGCGATTGGTAGATGACGTTGATTACTTTATTAAAAACTTTTATTGTGAAACTTTAATTTCTTATGACATATTTATGTTTTAATGGTATTATGGTTGTAGATTTTGTTAATTACAATTTATTTTTATTTTTAATTTATTTTTCTATAAATTTAAATTTACACAATTTTTTTTATCAAAATAATATAATAACATATCTTTATAATTTTTGTCGCTGGCGACCAACAAACGAACAACATAGCGACTTGTTTTAGCGACAGTCGTTGGCGGCAGGCAAACGAACATCACAGCGACAGTCGCTAGCGACAGGTAAACGAACATCACAGCGACAGTCGCTAGCGATAGGCAAATAAACAACACTACCTGTCGCTGATTGCTGATCCCTGTCGCTGGTCGCTGTCGCTGAATCCAGTGACATGGAAACGAACAGGACCTTTAACTAAATTAGTTCATCTACGGAATGGAACAGAACCATCGATTATTTTAATTTTAAAAAATAATAATTTTAAGAGCAGAGAAGGATTCGTTGTGCTCCTGGTGAGATCTCTAATTTTTCTATTTTTTCATCGAACGCATTAATTTATTTGAATATTTGGATATCTGTCAAGTAACGCAGCGGTAAGTTCAACCTTTGCTCTAAGTGTTTGCTTTGTGTCTTACTTAGGTGATGAGAAACAAACAAATAAAAGACACCAAGATTTAACGAGTTCTCCGAATAATTACGGGTACGTCTCATGAGGGATTTCTTGCTCTCAAATTTTCAACACAAAACTCCCAGAGATTACAAGAAACAGCTTAAAGAAGAAAGTAAAAAAAAAAAAACCCACAACCTTAGAAGACAAAACCCTAGCTTATATATAAAGATTATGTTTTTCTTCTCTACGTCGGTTTGGACGAACATAAGTGCTTGTGGACATTTTTCCAGCCGAAACTCAACTTCTCCTCTTTATTCTTCATATAACATGAAGCCCATTAGGCCCAAGAAGAAACAGGTTTTGGGTCAACGCTTCACAAAACTCCACCTTTGACCCAACAACCCACGCTTGGTTTCTACGACAACACCAAAGCACCGACTCGTCTTCTTCTTCTCAGTTTCTGAGGACAACATCTCCGACTCCTCCTCGAATCATCGTCGATGTCACTCCCCCTCTAATTTTTTATCTCCGAATCTGATTAGCTTTTTCAGGTAACCTTCAAGCTTCTCTTTTCTTTTCAATTTTGGAAACAATTTTCCAAAATTAAAAAAAAAAAAAATCAAACTTTTCGATTTTTGTATTAGATTCTGACGTCTCAAACTCATTCTGGTGTCATTGCCAATGTCTATATCTCCACGGCATCTTTGCGACTCCGATATTTGAGGTTGGGTAAGCTCAAACAAAATTTTTTTTTCGTGAAATAAAAAATGAGATTAACCAAGCCTTTGATTTCTCCATCATTAGGTAACTACGAAATCGAGCTCCATCTACTTTAGAAACTACAAAATCGAGCTCCATCTGCTTTGGAACACTCATGTAATTTTCTAAACATTTAGATCTCGTTTAGAATACGATTCCTTTCGTCACATGACACAGAAACTCCCGTTTCTTGTTCCCTTGCTCTTAACTTCATTCCCAGTTTAGAACCCAAAAAAAACTAACGTTCTTAATTTTGGTGTTATTTTTAAATATCAGTGTTATGGAGCAAATTTTAATAATATATAGACATCTTATTTTTTGTGTTCGTGTTACAAAGATTATAATTTGTATTTTTATCGTATGAAATTGATATGGTTGATCTGTTAAGAAAACTATAGTTTGCTTCCTCCATGTTATTGTTTGGTATCTAATGAATATCCTTATTATTTCTATCCTAATCAATATAGCCCTTACGTTCTATCGTATTAATTTTTATTTATATGTGGACTGTGGTCGGAGATATTAACGAAAAAAAAAACCATTGATTTATTAAAATAATAGTGTAATTTGTCAAAGATTGCTTTCATCATTATTTGGTTTCGTGTTACTCGATACATAAGTGATGCGTGTAGTTTAGGATAAACTTAAATCGGTATAATTTTGTAAACTTATTTTTCTATCGTAATTTTATTCGTGAATATTATGATGTGTTATACAATATGTCGAAAAATGTTTCCACATTAAGTGTATGCGATAATAAAAATCAGTATAACATACGAAGGTTTTGACTTTTAATATGAAAACATAACTTAGTAAGTTTTGACAAATTATTGATATTTCACCGAATCACCGAGGAATCTTTTTACCCCGCGTAGGGAATCTCTTTATCTCGCATAGGGCATGGATAAATCACCTAATACCTCTATAAATTGATAGAATTTCACGATTTTAATATTATTAATTTATAGAAGTTTTACTATTTATTTTATACTTTGATTTTAATAAGTTGAATTTTGACGTTTATAAAATTGCATAGAATAAGTCATCGTTCTTGAGTCGAATATGCCACGAAGATACGATTAGTGTAACAGGTAGACATAATTTTCCAGTATGTATGTATAGATTTTTTTTTTTTTGTTATGAATGTGAATGTGTTTTCATTATATCTCATGTGTAACGAAATTGCTTATGCTAACAATTTGTCAGGTGTTGGGCCAAGAATATATTTATATAGAACCAATCTATAAAAAGCCCAAAATATTTAATTTGTTTTTCTTCGACAGACGGGAACGCTAGCGAGTGCAGTTCACGCGCGGCGAACGGGAACGATCGGGAATGGTTCCACCATCGAGAATTCGTCGGCGGAAAGGTCTCCGCCGTAAGGAAGAGAGATAAAGCTCGCGTAGAGAACGCTCATCTGCATTCCGCCGTGTCCATTGCGTCTCTGCGACGGCCATCGCCGCCGTGACCACTTCAGGCAACCAAGACGGCTTCACTGGATCAAAGATAACGCTGGCGTCGGCGTCGGAGTTGTTAGCTTCTCACTGAATCGAATTGGCGGAGCTTTCCGGTCACGATCGCGTCGTCTCTGCAGTCCGATCCGCCGTCGATGTTCGTGGACCTGGCGATTTGTTGTCTCTAACTGATGCAGCTGCAGGTAAATTGATAATTTGACTTCAATTCTCAATCCTTGATTGTTTTCGCTCTATTGACCTTGATTAGATCTTTCTCTTGAGTAAAATTTAGTCCAATGCAGATTTGAGTTGATCATTCGATTTGGTTTCATAATAAGATTATATGTTTCTCGCTTTTTCGATAATATAGCATTGAGAGGAGAAGCAGCTCTGAGGGCAAGACTACCAAAGGAAGCTAAAAACAGTGCAGCTATAAGCCCTTTTGAGAGAGTTTTACCAGAGACTCAGGATTGCTCTACTGAGATTGATTGCACTAGCACGAGCGATGAACAGATATCTGCAAAGGGAATTGAAGAATCAACTGGAGAGCTAATGCAGTGCACACGAAACGGTAATATTTCAGTAAGAGCTTCTTCTTTGCTAATTGTTGTGAATGATGATATTATAATTCAAGAAAGTGTTATATTCAATCAATTGAAAACAAAGAATTTTCACTTACCACGAGAAGCATGTAAAAGTGTACATCAACAAGAAATCTCAGGTTAAACATCGAATAATCATTGAAGCACACAAAGTTATATGCTGGTTGAATTCTAGGGTTGACGTTTGCTCGTTTTGTTTTTGTAGGTCGTAGTAAAAATCAAAAGCAAACACGTTGTAGGAGCATTCTCCATGAAAAGCAAAGGTAGTTAGCAAGCAATTATCACCTTCAGATAACTCTTCTTTCTTTCAATGTTTATGGTGTTCATTTGTATAAGCAGAGTGATCTTGGGACTTTGTCCAATGCTTTAAAATAATCCAGTGGTTGAATCACTACTGGCATTGTAAATGATGTATTTCGGAATGACAGTCTCAGGCCTGCAAAATGGAAAAGAAACGGAAAACACAAAAGAAGAGCTCTATTCGGAATCAGTACAGGGAAAGGTCTAACAAAGTTCAAGTGCAAGAGCAAGGCTGATAAGCAGACATGGGTGGATAGCATCCGGAATCTGCTCCATCGAGTAACTGCTGTTGAGGTTATCGACACTTCTCTTGAAACTACAAACATTGCCGATAGCACATAAATCATGATGTCTTGTAGTAACGGTATTATTGTTGGTTATTTTCATTACAAGCCAATGATATGTATTGCTTCAAGCACATATACATATCTGCAAGTAGGTGTAGTGTTTTTCATCTTCAGCTGTTTTTATTTCAGTCGGTTGCAAACAATTTTTTCGGGACCTAATAAAGAAGATTATAATAAGGCCTGATGAATCTCACCGGAGAAATGTCCATGTGTTTCTCCATGGCTTCTTCCCCAATGACAATCACGGTGAGTTTCTCTGTCACTTCTGAATTCTTGTTTTTCTTCTGTCTTTCTAATCAGTTGTCTATAGTCTCCAGTAAATAAACTCAGAATCGTGCGTTTATAAGATGGAAAGAAACAGTAGTCAGTAACTGATGATGACTAAACATATAAGAATCTTTCAGAGAAAATAGATGAAAACTTACTAGTATCACAATTGTTTTAACTTCGTTCAGAAACAGTAAAGAGAAATGACTAGTTTGGTTTTTACCTCTTTGCTTTCTTGTTAGTATCGACCTTTGACGTCCGGGTTTTCTTGTTAGTATTAACCTTCGACGTCGAGGCTCTTTCGCTTCTTCTCTGCGTTTTCTTTGGCCGAGTGTCTTCAATGTCTTTAAGCTTGTAGTAATGAGGAGCTATTGCAGTTAGCCACTCGGGCTTCATTTAGTTGTATGTCTCATATATTCCTTGGTAGGAAGTTCTAGTTCATGATACACCAACCACTTATTAGGTGACGCCCCAAATAAGCCTGATTTAGGATGTACATAAACTGTCTGAGGTTCTTTCACTCTTCTGTAAGATCCATTCTTTTGTAACTTTGCAGAATGCAGGAAGAATCCGGCCAAGATTGCTTTCTTTATTGCGTCTAAATCATTCGGGTTGGAAGTAAGTTCCACTCCAATCTTGTTTAGAAGTCCAAGTAGCTGGTCACGTATATCTCTTGCTCTTTTCATACTCTTGCTCTGAATGTAGTTCTCGTAGCACCATTGAGTTGAGTAGTTTGTTTCCTTCCAGGAATTGTAAACCCTTAACTATGCAATGTGATCGCGGACGTTCTCTGTATCTACATAGAAATTCATCCGAGCATTGTCGGCGAGATCTTGCTGGTTCTTTGGTCGATAAAAGATTGAGTTCCCTACAGACAACATGGAAACTCCACCATTCTTTCTCCTACCTTAGTAATCTCACCATTTCCATCAAAAGCGCCTAGCGCATATAGCAACTCTAAAGCCTTCAAAAGAGCGTTTTCAGGTGGAGGATCCATGAAATCAAAATTGAACACATCTTGGATCCCGAGACTCTTCACAGTAAGCACAACACTGGCAAGTTTAGCCCTTTGGATTCCAGGTATTGTGATGGGCTCCAAATCCTTTACAGTCTTAAAATCTAATGGAATATCCAATCTCATGTCCGAGTTTAACACCACTCTTGAGCTGACTCGGGAAGCAACGCTCTTTGCAGCAAAACTCTCTGAGGCTGAGTGCACCGATCTTACCACGCTTTGTGTAACCGGCTTCTTGAAGATATTGCGGTATCTGCGTAGTCATGCCCAATCCTGTTTCCCCAACAATGACAAGAACCTGGTCTTCTTCAATTCATCCCAGTACCCATGAATCGGAAGAAATTCCCTCTCCTCCCGAGCCTTTTCTGCAACGGTTTCCGAGTAACAACCTCGATGTTTCCCAGTTTCCGCCTGACTAGATTCCTCAACCAAGCTTGTCAAATCACTAAACAGAAACTCATACCCATCAATAACTTGCTTCTTGTCCTGTGCACTAAACCTCAGTCGCTTTCTGAGCCTGATGATCCTCCCAAGCTTCTTGCTCCGTAACACCTCTCCCGCTCCTTATCTCGCTAAAACGCTCCGTCGCCACAGCAAATCTCTTCTTCTGATCAATAAACCCTTCTTGATCATAAGCATCTGGAATTTTATATTCATCAACATTGTATACCCTATATATATAAATGCCTTACTTCTCCTAATAAAATGGTTTAACAAATAAGAATAGGTGGACGTGTGTCTAAAAGGTACTTCTTTTCAATTAACATGCTACAGTTTGGAGGCTATGGAGCTTACATCTTGCTCTGGTTTTTCTTTTTCTTTTAATGGTTGTTATTCGTCTAGACCAAATTTGCTCTGGTGCACCAATGTTTCCGTGCATCAGATTCTGTAAACCATTAATTGACCCTGTCGATACTGTTGGTTTCTTTGCAGATGAGGTGGTTATTATGAGGACGACAAAACTGAATCTAAGTAATATTGGCTAGACTATGTTATTTTAAGGATCACAACTTTGCAAATGTACTCTGCAAAATTAAATTATTTGCAATTCAATGGAGACTTTGGAAAATT
This sequence comes from Turritis glabra, assembly GCA_900406565.1. Taxonomy (NCBI): domain Eukaryota; kingdom Viridiplantae; phylum Streptophyta; class Magnoliopsida; order Brassicales; family Brassicaceae; genus Turritis; species Turritis glabra. The sequence goes on along the minus strand of OVBN01000243.1, from coordinate 3,167,161 downwards.
ATAGCAATGTAGAGACTTATAAGGAAGGCCGAAAAGTTCCCCAAATTTTTAAACAAAATAAGTCTTGTGCTTTTTTTGGGACGTATCCAAATTTGAAAACACATAAAATGACATAATCCTCAAAGAAGAGGTCCAACATGGTTTCATCATTAATTCAAACGCAAGGGATGATCACGCGAAGCACGCCGTTCTTCTTGGAAATGATATTGATACGACGGCTGGTTAGAGGTAGAGTGACAGGCTTTTCAAGCTGAGCCACGACACCATCGTAGTGCCGTTCGCCGAACTCATGCTCACCGAGCATAGCTACTCCACGCACCCTCACTTGCCCGTTCGTAATGCTGACATGGATACCTTTTGGTGGCACGCCTGGCATGTCTACACGCAAGTATAGTCTGCCCCTTGGGAGCTGCTTCGACTCATAAGCTGTAAGCGGTCCTTGACACAAGAATGGGTGTAGCTTCAATTCCGGACCAGTTAACGCCGGGTCTGCTCCACATAAATCACAAACAATTAGCTTACTATACATTGTATAGTGCTATGCAATAAATAATAATCTGATACTATAGACAACCAATTAGCTCAAGTAATATACGTTGTATAAAGCTATGCAATAGATAATAATTTGATATATTAACGAATATAACATAAACTTGCAGAGAAGAAAAATATGTAAATACCATTGGGTGGCTCAATGGGATATACGTGAGGACCCGTGTGACAGAAATCTTGGATCATTACGCAACCTATTTTCAAAAGTTTGTAAAGGAGAAAAAAAAAAAAAAAAAAAAAAAAAGACGACTTTGTTAGTAATACCAACAGTAAGAAAATTATTGAAAAACAGATCTTAAATTAATTTTATATTTACCTTCTCGGAAATTTGGGTCAGAGACTTCAGCTGTCAAAAGAAAATTCAGAAAAAAAAAAAAAAAATCAGAAATTTCCCCCATAATTATATATATTAAGAAAAAAGATCTGAAATTACAACAATACCCATGGGAGAAGGCGTAGGTAGACTGATCTTGCGCTTGCTTAGCTCAAGTCTCAAAACGCCGTCGACAGTGATGCCGCTCATATTGAACCATTCACAGCAGTCGCAGGCAAGGACAATCATTGTTTTGTATTTCCGGTCGGCGGAGTCGTGCTCGCATTCCTTCGGCGCTTCGGCGGAGACGGAAATAGTTTTTCCCCAATCCTCTATAACAACTTTCACCTTGTCACGTGCAGCACTGGGAAGATCGAGCCTGACCAAAATGCTGTCTTCTCTTAATATTCGGTAGGTTCCAAACCCTTTTGGCCCATTCACCAGGTAAGGGTTGTTGGTGGCGTAATATCCTTCTGGTACACTAAAATCTAAACAGAAATAAACGAAAAATCAGAGACCCAAATCTTAGGGTTGGGAAAAAAAATGGCCGACCATAGCTGTGTTGTGCTTGTCCGTATTCACGAACGAAACGAGTTCCTCAAGAGTTTCACAGATTGGATCCCAAGATGGGTACGCACGGCCGTACCGTTCAGAAGCGTTTTCCTCATGTGGTCCTAACCAGATGATTATCTTTTCTTCGTTCAAGGCCTTCAGATCTACCATAACAAGAGGGTAAGCATCTTTAAACTCTGAAACAAAAATCCCATCTCGATTATATAGAAGCGACTGCAAAAGTGAACGCTTGTCGAATACACGAACGGAAGACGCCTCGGCCGCCTCCTAGGTCATACACGAGAAAGTCGACATCAGAATGAGTTTTCAGAAGATTATAAAACCAGAACAGTGACAAAGAAATAAATAGGACACGATTTTGGAACAGATTAAAAAAAAAGAAAAAAAAAAGAAAAAATGATTTCCTTATTTCTTATTAATACCCTTATATCTAGCGGAAATGAAAGATTCCATCCCTAACACGAAACCAATCCAAAGTTGGGATTGTGGGACAAACCTTTCCTTTGGTGATGGGCTTAGAGAAAATCCATGTGATACCAAACGGATCAATGATTGTGTTTTCAGCTCCTTCGACTGCCGTGGAGCCGGCGTCTAAAGCTTCTTTCACAGCAGCTGGGACGTCATTAGTTTCGAGGTTTAGTTGGGTTTGGCTTTTTCTACCTCCGGAACTGATAAACGTTAACAATAACAACTCAGATCTAAGCCCCAAAAAAAAAATGTCGAAATCAAAATGCGTTAAAACGAGAGAGAGAGAGAGAGAGGAAAGCTTACCAGTTAGAGACACTCCGCAAAACTAACGATAATCCACCTATCATAAGGCAAATGGAGCTAACCCCAGGGAGCTGATGAGCATCTCCCATCTCAACTGCACCAAATCTGGTTTTGTAGAACTTAACTGCATTTTCAAAATCTCGAGCTTCCACTAGGAGCTCAGGCTTCAACGAAGAGAAACTTAGGGTAGCTTTCATTTTTGGAGAGAAAATCACACAAAAAAATTAAGAACGATGAAAAGATTCGCTTGTGTTGATTGTTGAACGTGATATTTAGAAGCTCTAAACCCTAATACAAAGAGACTTCAAACCCATTCATAAATATCTTCACGTCTGGATTATACCCTCACCAATAACCTGTATTTACGAGAATGTGCCCCTGCTCATCCTCTCTCTCGTAGGCATTAAATTAATTACAAAAAAGAAAAAAAGTTAAGGCCTTTTGTTACGTGTCTTTTAATTTATAGAAAACAAGGGGATATAATGCTACTGTACGTAAATGATTTTGGGTTTGAATTCTAATTGATTTGGTTAAGTCTCTCGGTTTACTGTTTTGGGGGATTTTCTTGCCCTCTTACAGTTTGTTTGAGTTTTAAATTGAATTCCAGTTTAGTAATTGGTTAACTGTTTTAAAAGATGTTTGGTTGAGTATTCAACTTGTCATTGAGTTCCGGTCTAGAATTTGGTTAACCCTCGGTTTGCTGTTTAAGAAAATGTTGGGTAGAATTGAATTACGGTTTTTTTTTTTTTTACTATTTTAAATGTTGGGTAGAATTGAATTTGGGTAACCCTCGGTTTGCTGTTTTTTAAAAGATGTGTCGGTTTACTATTTTAAACATACTAGTGATATAACACTCTCTTGGTCAAAACAACTTAGGATTAGATTCCATTGCATAAGCTGATGAAAAAAGAAATCAAACCAGTAGTGGTCTTGGTCTGTAATTGTCATGCCTTTTTCAATAAGAATTTCTGTTTTTTTCAACATTATATAAACGAAGCTATGATTCCTTTGACGGTTACCGCTTTCTTGGTAAATAATCACAGATCACGAACTAACTTGAAGAAACTGGCATTCACGTAAAAATCAAAAGCAGAAAATGCAATGAGTAGCTGATTCAACTTGACATTATGTATGAATTAAGCACTCATAGTTAAACACTAAAACCTCAAAACTATTGCATTCCTCCAAAAACTGTGTTCACTCAGCCAATATTAGTTGTCTCCTACTTGTTAAGACCGAAAGATATAATCTTACACCACTGAGCCACACTCTGTAACAAACAAAGACTTCAGGGGTACTCTACCTTCCATTTAACCAACTAAACTATCCTCACACCAGAGATGTCACAAGGCCAAAGATTCTTCCACGCGGCTAGGAAGAAGCAAAGGTATCAAACACGTACAGTGCTTCATTGCAGCAATCAAACAGCTCCTAAGATCTATCTACTATTGGTTCAGCTACTAATTAATGCACATTGGAGCGCTTTGGCTTCAATTTAACTTACTACTATCGCCATAAATCAAAAGCAAGCGGAAAATAGCCAAAATTATGAGCTATGTTTAAAACAAAGAAGGAGAGTAAGTGCAAATGGAGGAGAGCATATTAAAAGTTAACTCACAAGAAAAGTAAAGAGAGAAGCATTAGAGGTCGGGAGGTTGGCTAACCTTACCTTCAGTAGGAACGAGCCACTTTCCCTTTATTAGTGCTCCAGGACGAACTATTCTTGGAACCAGTATCATGGGAGGATTAATAAGTGCATACCATCATGTGGAGGGCCAGTGCCATGACGACCTACCATGAAACAATCAAACAATTACTGAAGTTAATTAGTTAATCAAAACCACATAGTTCTATGAAGTTGTCTTTAGGCTAATTAATTGGTAACAAGATGACAAAAATATCAAATCAAATATACCTTCAGGGCTAAGTCCACGCAGATGAGCTGCAAGATTCACGAACGAATGAAAAAAAGAGGATTTTAAAAAACAAGTCAAATCATAAAAAATATAAATGGTAAAAAGGTATACTCCATCATACCAAGAGGATGGCCACCTACGACTGCAACAATTTAAACAACGAAGACTAATTTCTAAAAGAAGCTCAAATGATAAGACATATCTCTGATCTATTAACCGGAAAATAATAGAAGAGAAAAAAAAAACATTAAAAATCATATACCTTCTAGGTTATACCTCCTACGAATGATGTTAGCTGCCAAAAGTCATATAAAACACATAACATTAATAAATAGATGATAGATAATGAAAATAAGAACAAATAATCAAAGATTAAACAGAAAGACATTACCAAAGGAAAGAATACCTGTAGGCATTTTTGCACCTCCGACTGAAACAATACAAAAAAATAAAATGTTAGATTTGTTTTAATGTCTTTTAAAATGTCAGAATTAATCTTATTAAAAAGACAATATATATATATATATATATATTTGAAGATTAATGATCTTACATGAACATAAAGTAGCAACATGAAAACTGATATTCTGAGTCTAACGACAGTACCATCTCTAACAAAACACTGAATGTTATTGATTTCACAGCAGTCACAAATTAGCCATGTGGCGGTTCCATACTTGCGGTGAAAAAAATTGTGTTTGCTCTCTTTCGTGCGTTTCCGGTCACAATAACAACTTTTTTGCTGGTTCGAGAAGGATAATCACACTTTCTTATGCTTCAGCAGATAATCACACTCCAAGCGGATGGTTCAGTAGAGTGTTACAAAGCTCGACTTGTAGCTCTTGGAAATAGACAAGTTAAAGGTGAATATTATTCTGGTACATCTGCTCATGTTGTCAAGATTACAACCGTCCATTCACTTCTCAAAGTCGTTGCAGATAGGAATTGGGAACTCCATCAAATGTATGTTCATTATGCTTTTCTCCATTGTGATTTGGAAGAGAAATTGTACATGCGTATTTTCTAAAGTTATCGTATTGGATCCCCAAATCTTGTTTGTCGTCTTAAAAAAATCGTTTTATGGTCTTCAACAATCACCGATGTTTTGGTTTGCGAAACTTGGAGTAGGTTTACAAAAGTATGGCTTCAGCCAATCAAATTTAGATTATGCTCTGTACACGCTATAGAGAGGTGAGGCGTATGTTTATGTTTTGGTTTATTTGGATGACCTTATTATATCTACGAATGATGGGAATGCCATTGGACAGTTTAAGATATCTGTGTACTTGTTTTCATATTGAAAATCTTTAAGTGTTGAAGTATTTTCTGAGGATCGAAGTTGCGCGTAGTGTGGAAGGGATTTACTTGAGTCAACGGAAGTATGCACTAGACATTCTATCCGAAGCGGATTTGATTGATGCAAACCAGTCTTGTTTCATATTGATCAGAATCACCGTCTTACACTTGTTGATGGCGAGTTGCACGCAAACCTAATGCGTTATCGGCGTTTTGTTGGTCGTTTGGTTTATCTTGTTGTTACTCGCCCTGGTCTAACATATACTATTCATGTTCTCGTATAATTTATCCAAGTTATTCGTCTCGAACATTGGGAGACTGCGGTTTGTGTCGTGAGGTATCTCAAACCTAATCATGGATAAGGTATTGTTTTGAGTTCTAATAGTTATTTACATGTATCTAGTTAGTGTGACTTTGATTGGACTAGTTGTTGTTTGACGCCTAAGTCGGGATGTTTTGTTCAATTTGTTGATTCTCCTATTTTTTGGAAAATAAAGAAATAGACTACTGTTTTGCATTCTTTTGCGGAAGTAGAATATCGAGTTATGAGAATGCTCACTGCAAAGCTGTTGTGGATCAAAGGTCTGTTGATGGATCTTGGTATTTTAATAACGCGTCCGATAAGCGTTTTTTGTTATAGTCAAGTTGTGATCCATATTAATGTCATTATAATATTTTATGAACGGATTAAATATGTTGAGATTGATTGTCATCTTGTTCGGGATGAGATTGTTGAAAATACTATCTCAACGCATCATGTTTCGACTCATGCATAGCTTGCTGACATTTTCACAAAAAGAATTCACAATATTTTTCAATAAATTAGATGTTTTTGATCTACACAATCTAACTTAAAAAAATATTAATATATATGGACCTGATATATTATATATGAATTTAATTAAGTTTAGATTATGATAATGTATCCTATATATATTCATTTTGTAATTTTGATATGTTTTGATGTGCGTGATAAGCAATGATTAGACGGCTGAAAATTTCGGAGGCTTTTTAGAGATTTTTTTTGTGTTTTGAGAGCTCTTTTTGTCTTTTATGTCTAGCTTTTAGGGGTTTTTGAAGGTTTTTGAAGCGAAGCTATAAATCAAATAAAGAGAAAGCATAGTAGTGTCAGGTGAAAAACGACAAATCTTCCTTGTTTTGACACGTGTTTTATTCCAATTTGCCAACAATTTCAAATACGTTTCGTATAAATAAAAAAATATTTTATATACGTTTTGTTTTCAGTTGTCCGAACTTTATAAGGTGAATTTTTAACAAAACAACCAAAAAAAAAAAATTTGATATGAAACGGTTTGGAATGTACAAAATATTCCGCAAATTGTTTTAAGTAATACCGAAGTTTAAAACACATAATTGAAGTCCAATATTTAATCTCGACTGACATAACAAAAACAGTTGACTAATAATGTTTTCTTGAGTTTAATCTATTTAAAGCACCAATTAATAATGAGTTACTGTATATAGGAATTTATCGATAGAAGTTACTATATGATATTGTACAATATTCGACCTCGATTAAGATGAACAAAATTTCCGCGATCTTTAGAATCCTTAAACTTTGAATAAAGTTAAAAGCAAACTGTACAAAATACGTCAGAGGATAAGAGTTAATTTGGGATTTGTGAAACAGTTAACATATTCGTTTTGGGGTCTAGTGGGTTTGGTTTACGTGTTGATAATTCGCTGCAAGAAGGGAAAATTGCGGAACAATCTAGAAGCACACGTTTTAGCTGTTTCGAAACTTTAAGTCAATCCCTCTTGAAACAAATTAATTATTAGAGGAAAAACAAATAGTGCAATATCGGATATATCCTTTTTTTTTTTTTTCTTTTGGATATATCCATTTTGTCGTGTTCAAAATTTCAGATCAACATTTTTATTTTATTTTGATTCTTCGCATGAGTCGTCATTGGTTGTTGAATGTTTTGAATGTAATTCCATTCATGACAAATGAGACCTCTCAGTACCAAAATAACAAATATATAGTCCGTGGCATTGTTACATGAAAGTGGATTTGTCTCATCAATTCTAAATATGACTAATGTACAAAAAAATCATTAGATGATAAATGTCAGATATTCTGACAATTTGAAGAAAGAAATCTATATAGATACCTTACTATTAACTAGGCTGAGGCAAAATAACCGGAATCGAACCGATCCAAAAATAGAATCGAAACCGAACCGAAACCGAGAAAAATTACCGAACGGAGTCTAAATTTATATATCCGAAAAATCGAAATCGAACCGAACCGAACCGAAAATCGAGTGGCTACCTGAAATATAATTATGTCTATAATATTAATTATATTTAGACTTATATAACCTAATTACCCAAAATTACAACTACAAACTCAAAAATATTAGTTAATTTTATACCAAAATAAACATAATACTTAAAATAACCAAAATATTCAAAAGTTTTTAATTATATTTGTGAAAATTTAACCAAATTTTATTTAATTTAACAATTTAGTTTATAGTAAATTAGTAATTACGGTTCGATAAGCCCATCCTCGAAACATGAAGATAACCCATCCGGTTTAACAATCGAACCGGCGAGGCGCATGATAGGCTTATTGATTCATTAGCTTCAGCGCATGTTAGCCTTGGTAAAGCGAATCCCATAAAGATCATAAACCAGCTCAAACCCTTGTTGCTGGTAATTCCCCAGCATAGCCCCAGTCCTACCTCGAAGCTCCGATTCATCTCACCGTTCATCAACATCAAACATCCAACTTTCCTCTTTTCTTCTTTACCATCTCCACCGTCCATAAATTCGTAAAAGTAATATCCCCTGGGGAGCGTAACACTGGATCGGTTCCCGGCAAAATGAAAAAGCAGAGCTGGAACTCTAACCGTCTGATTTAAATAGTAACAAGGACTCATACCGGAACTCGGTTCTGAAATCTGCTTTTCGTAAGACGTGTCTTTAGAATACTGTTGAAAACAAGTAAAAAACAGCCCGTTCATGAACCCGCCTGACCCGACTATCGAATTCCTCCACCACCGAATTGTAGAATTTCGCCGGAAGCATCGTGATTCGTGAACGTCGTCCCTGAGTCGACGACAACTCCTCCGCCACCGTTTTTATCAATTCTTCGTAGCATCGCCGGAGTAGGAATATTCTATTTTCCGATTCAGATTCCTTGGACTGAAACAGAGTAGAAGTAAGGATGCTTTGGGTATTCAAGTATCTCGGTGAAGACGAACTCATTCTTCTTCTTCTTCTCATCATCACCATCATCATCATCATCGGTGGTTCCGACACGTTTCTCCTTTTTATCGACGAAGCGGCCGAGGATGAGTGGACTCGGACAGCAGACTCGGTCCGAGTCAAACGAGTGAGAGACGAGACAATAAGAGAAGCTATTACCGAGATGAGGAGAGTGAACAGCTAGCTGAGCGAGAACAGATAGACGTCCACGGCCGAATCCAGCGACGCCGATAGGTTCAGCGAGAGTGGTGTGAGCGCAGCCGAAGGTGAAGTTAGCGACGGAGACGGAAGGGAGAGAAAGTGAGTCGGAGTAGAGTTTTGTGACGAGAGAGCCGCCACCGTAAGCGTAGTAGAAAGCAGGACAAGGGTAAGAAGAAGTGTTACAGTCACCGGTTTCGATGAAATCAAGAGGACAGTTGGAGATAGCGCAGCGGTCGGAGGAGGGAAGGGAAGAGTGAGCTGCGGAGCAAGAAGGGGAGGAGCAGGAGACGGTGGTGGCGGAGGAGGAGAGAGAGGACGGAGGAGAAGGTGGGAGTGGTTTGGATTCACAGAGGATGCAAGTGAAAGGACGGCAAGGGAACCAGACGAGGTCGCTTCCGGTGTCTAAGTAGATGGAAACGGCGGAGGAGGAGCCGACGGAGAGGGAGAGGAGGTAATCGCTGCCGGAGGAGAGAGGGAGTGGAACTTCTTGTTGTTGTTGGTGTTTGTGGTGGTAGCGGCGGAAGCGGGCGGAGGAACGGGAGGAGGATGATTTGAGAAGGTGGAGAGGAGATGAAGAGTGTTTTGAGGTTGAGAGAGAGTGGGAGAGAGGGATAAGAAGAGGTGTTGATAATGAAACAGAGAAGTAGAAACAGTAATTGAGAATTGTTGTGTAGAGGAAGAAGATCAAACAAGTTTTCATGGCGGATAATAAAACAGTGGAGTCCAAGGAATGGTTTTGAATTTGAAGCAGAGGAGGTCGAGAGTGTTTTATCGTTACAATTAAAAAAAGGAGCATTTATGAAGACGATTAAAAAAAACATTATTTTTGGCTGTTATTGCAACAGAACTAGATTTTTATCGACGGTAACAAAGTCGAATGATAAAGAGACTGGCATGCAGAGTTACTTCCTACATTCAGAATTAGATTTAGACAGGAAACTAACCATTACATAGCGAAAACGCAGTCGTATTGAAACTTGCCCTGTTATCTTAACTTATTGTCTGGCTCCTCTTTGATGATTGGAAAGTTTGGAAGTCAACTGCATTATTCATTGATGAGATGGGGTGGGAGTTTGCATGCAATGCAATGCAAGTATGCAACCATACATTTCTACATTTATTACATCTAGCTACGTTTGTTTTCTTCTCTTAGTATTTAGGTTCCATTTAAAATTCAATTTCAACTAATCCACACCCTCGGATATATGATCTCAAAATAAAGGAGAGAGAGAGAGAGAGAGATAGAGAGAGAGAGAGAGAGAGAGAGAGAGAGAGAGAATTCTCCTTTGGTTATTGTCGCACCTGACAGTTTTCTATTTTCAAAATATCTATTTTAGAAATTACAATTTTAGTATAAAAAACCATTCTCTTTATTTAAATTAAACTGTATAGTTTCGTGTTTTTATAAAATTATTAAATTACTGATAGAAGATGTAAAGCATTAACCAAATAACCAAAATTTCAACCAATTAATCAAACATCTAACCGAAGAGAACCAAACACTTGGCCAATTTGCCGACCGCCGATTGATCAATCCTATTATGCAGCCGAACTTTTTTTTTTTGGTGAATCATTATGCAGCCGAACTTTATCATTCCATATGTTATCAAATCTTTTATGGAATTTGTAAAAGATAAAAGGGATGCATAGTTTATCCCGAGAAAGTAAAGAAGCTCAAATGATAAGACATATCTCTGATCTATTAACCGGAAAATAATAGAAGAGAAAAAAACATTAAAAAATCATATACCTTCTAGGTTATACCCACGAATGATGTTAGCTGCCAAAAGTCATATAAAACACATAACATTAATAAATAAATGGATAATGAAAATAAGAACAAATAATCAAAGATTAAACAGAAGAGACATTACCAAAGGAAAGAATACCTGTAGGCATTTTTGCACCTCCGACTGAAACAATACAAAAAATAAAATGTTAGATTTGTTTTAATGTCTTTTAAAATGTCAGAATTAATCTTATACAAAAGACAAAAAATATATATATATATATATATATATATTTGAAGATTAATGATCTTACAGGAACATAAAGCAGCAACATGGAAACACTGAATGTTACTGATTTCACAGCAATCACAAATTAGCCATGTGACGGTTCCATACTTGTGGTGAAAAAAATTGTGTTTGCTCTCTTTCGGTGCGTCTCCGATCACAATAACAACTTGTTTGCTGGTTCGAGAAGGATAATCACACTCTCTTTCTTGATTCCTGGGATATCAAGCCTCACATACAAATCATGGGTTTCTACTTTCTTCCATATACTTAAATTCAGTAAACCCTTTTGGTTCGTTCACTTGGTATGGATTGTTAGTAGCGTAAAACCCGTTTACACACAAAACAGAAATGTATATATCAATCGACAAAATCTAAGATTTTTAAGAAATGGTGAAGTAATAATCTGGGTTTTAATACTATTGGACCTTGTATATTGTATATTGTATATGGGCTTAATTAAGTTTAGCAATTATGAGATTAGGGTTAATGTACCCTAAGACAAGTATATATGTGCGTAGTCTTTTATATCAAAACAATAAACTTTCCAGAATCATTGTGTAATTCTGATATGGTATCAGAGTTTTTTTGGTTTCTAATCAATAAGGTTTTCTTGATCTTTCCGCATGGATCAGCGTGGTATGAAGATCGACGAAGTTGTGGAAGACGCTCAAACTGCTATGAAGATCGGCAGAGTGGCGAAAGGTGCTCAAACAGATGTGCAGATCGAAGCAGGGTTGGCGCTTCAAGGAAGACAAGTAATCCATATGATTTGTCTTCCGATGATGTTGTTGAAACATGATAATTATGATGATTAGTCACGCGAGTTGCAAATAGTCCTTTGGACGAGGGAAAAGTTTGGATACGTTGATATAACGATTCAACGACTAGCATATGATTCATCCATGATTGAAGATTGGTGGACAAATCAATCATTTTTGGTATTGATCCTGGTCTGAGATGTGATATCTCATACTTTGAGGTTGCCAAGGATCTGTGAAATAGTATCAGAGAAAAAATCTATGTTGTGAATGGTCCAGAAATCCACCAAGTGAAAGGAGATGCGATCGCGAATGTGCAACAAATAGAGTCCGTGACGCTGGCAAATTGCCAAATGTTCAATTACAGGCCCAAGTCGTGAAATCGAGAGCAAAGTCCAGTTACTGACCCAAGTCGTGAAGTCGACTGAAGACAAAAAAAAGATAAATACATTTCGGGCCAATACAAGTCGTTATCAAGGCCCACAAATTTGATTACCCTATATACCTCTGTTTTCGTAGACACTTTGCCTAGATTTGCCGGGTTCTTTTTTTTTTTTTTTGGGCCTAGAAATACTTTTATTGCTTAAATGAGTTTACTATATTATGTTTATCAAATTGATGAGTTTATCAGGTTTAAACATATTATAATAATTTTAGGGCTTATATAGCCTTGTCTTCAGCTTAGTTTATTTCCTTGTTCTGCCCCACTGGCATGATTAATCTAAGACGTTATGCTATGAAAGTTGCTCGTATAGTGGAACATGAAATAACGTTTTCTCACCCACAAGACAATACGAGTGAAATAACACCTTGGGTTTGCTGGGTATGGCTTATGTTTGTATTCAAGCACAACCATAATGAGAAGCCACATATATTCATTTTTTATCAAACGGGATCTCCCACCACGTCAGCTTTGAGACAAATGTCATGGTACAACAGTTCAGAATCCAGTACAAGCCCTAAAATTAGTGATGTATTCATCCACTGTTTTCACTTGGCCAACTGTTCCTCCCCTGATGCCGTGATGTCATCACCAAACTGGTCCATCTGTTCATCTTGAAACTAGTCCCAAATTACAGTTGGTTGTTGTTGTAGTAACCTAATTCTAAAACCTATTTCCGTGATGATCGAATCTTTGCTAAAATGCTAATTTAAAAACATCTCTTAAAATAACAACAAAAATAATATAAAATTACTAGATTAGGACTACCAGATGGACGGATTTTGATTTTTAAAAATATAATTGAATTTAAAAAATGTTAAATAAATAGTATTTGTAGTTAAATGATGAGTAAATTGTTTTTTGGAAGAAATTATTGATTATTTTTAGTTAGTGAAAAACAATTATTTGTATATTCTCGTCATTTCAGCTTGATTAAATTAATTTTAGTTTCTATATTTTAAATTTAGTATTAACATTTACCACAAGACTCGTAAATTTTATATCTTTGTCTCCCTTGTTCTTGGTTAGTAGTTACTGACTCTACTTGTTCACATTTGTTAGGAGAAAGCAAATAAGAAGCCAGGAAGAAACCAAGCAACTCAAAAAGCATGGGATTCAAAGAAAAATTGCTGAATGATTGGCACCAGTCAACTATTTTTATGTATATAACACACCTGCTTATATGAAAACCATTGTTAACTCAAGATCATAACAAATACTATTTGTTCTTCTCCACAGTAATGTATTTCTTGAGTAATAAGTAAATTCAGGCTCAGATTGACTTTTTAATAGCATAATCATCCGTTTACGATGTTCAGTTCCGAGAAGTGCTGGCGTCAAGGCTCTGGAAGAGCTCCGGAAGATGGGCATTGGTGAGTTTGGTTCTCTTGCTGATCTCTTGTTTCTTCTTCTTCTTATCCTTTGGTTTATTGATCGATATGACGTGCATCTGTTCAGCAGCTCTCCTTGCTGCAGTGTCTGTAACCGGCTTCAAACCGTTCTTCCGCATTTCTTTCTCCACATCCAGCATGTCGCTCGGGATTTCTGTGTTGCGGTACAGAGCTTTAATGTCATCATCAACCTTAATATCACACTTTAAATCATTTGGGTACGCAATGTGGTCTTGTGAATTCCATATCAACAATATGTCTTCTGAGGCTTTCAGGGCCTACAATGATAAAAAAACAATCTTGAAAACTTCTATAACCTTGCTGGTTTCAAAAAGCAACAAGGTTATAGAAGTTTGATGTAGCAAACTTTTGCCATCTGCTTAAGAATACACCAGCCTATAACTTTGATGCAGCAAAAAACACATTGTAGGAATAGGAGCCAGTACAGTTTACAGTCATACTCAAAATGTAGAAATAAGTAGTCTATTTGATTGTCAAAACAAAAACCTAAGGGATTCAAGGTGAGCAATGCTTAAGAATATCATTTCTCATGTCAAAAATGTTCTCTCTTCCGTGTCGTACCTGCAAATCCTCCAGGACATTTGGGTAAGCGTCTTTGAGATGACTAACCGCAATCCCATTAAGATTTCTATATATCAAGGAAAGAAGCTGGCTCTTGTCTTTGACATCGTGCTCAGCCTGTGGCGGCAATAGCAAAGATGTAACTTTTTGTTTTTCAGAGAAAATGAGAAGAAACTAATCAATCCACCTCGAATGTAAATGTTAGTTTACCTTATAAGAGAACCTTCTTCCGTCATAATGAACTCTCGGGTTCCTCCTCATACTATCAAAAACAGCCTTATTGCCAAGCAAGTCAACATAACACACTTCATTTATTTGCTCTGGCGTAAAGGCTTGCCTTGTCTGCAATAGAAGAAAGTCAAACAAGACAAAATCAAGTGTCATTTGATGTAAAAAGCTCATATGAAGAAGGAACAAACCTCAAAGAGAAGATCAATGACACGCTTCATTTGAGATCCAACAGGAGCTTTTCTTATGCTGTTAATGTGCTGAAGTTGCTCAGTATTGTCGGAAAACTTGACAGGACCTGCAGCAGCGGGACGCTTCTGAATATTTGCCAGAGGCACGGGCCGCGTCCCTGCTCTTGAAGAAGCAATGCTCGAAAGCCTAGATTGGCATTTCACTTGCTGCTTCTTGAAATCATTTAGCTGTTCCTTTAGAGACATCTGAAGTGTATGTACACAGAAAACATAATCCCAACAGTCAATTAATATATAGATAGGAATTTAGTGATGATTCCGACAACTGAAATTTGATTAAGTTGGATCAACCAAAACTGATGTAGAGTCCGTAAAAAATATGTAAGAGACAGACCCTGATGTGGACTGTTTTATGTTCATGATTATCTGGTCTGGTTTTTCTTGTAATTTTGTTCTTTTCTAAGTTTTCTAGATCATGGAAATTACTATTATTACAGACCATTGTACATGCGTAGGCTTCTGACATAATGTCATAAAAAGTGTTGCAAATTCATATATATAAAACCTTCAAATTATTCAAAGTAAAGATAAAGAAAAACATTTCAGAAACTTATAAAGTTGTGCATTAATTCTAATAGTTCAGCAAGTTGCTTACAGACCAAACGATGAACAAGTTGCCGTAAAATTCACAAAAGCAAAAGGCATCTACATAAGTAAAAGTGTAAAACCATGCCAGATTCCTTTTGAGACTTGATTGCTCCTACTATAGTTCTAATAAAAATAGATTGCAGTTACTCATAATTCAAAGCAGAGCCTCAAACACAACAAGATAGAGATTTTACCTGAAGAGATTATGTAGACTGTTGTGTAGAGATCCTCGAGAAACTTTCTATCTGCTAGTATCTGCAATGAACATAAGAAAAGAGAAGAGCAATTGAGTTACAAAACACACACATTTCTCTTCAGTTTTTCGTGATAAAAATGAACAAGCAATAGCTACAGAGTCTACAAAGGTTTGTTATTGCGATTACTTCTGAATTAGCAGAGCCTAAATGATTCTCTGGTAATACATTCTCTGGTAATAGCTACAGAGCCTAAATGATTCCACAGGTTAGTTTCCCTAACAAGACCTGTTCATGAATTCACAAACCTCCAGAAGCAAAGACAAGACCAATCCAATTCCACAGGTTAGTTTCCCTAACAAGACCTGTTCATGAAAGGCTAAGAAGTCAAACCCAAAGCTCAGGGTTCAAACTTTTAGTGGGTTTTTTCTCTAATCTCATATCAATAAACAAAGCAGTGTAATCAGCATTCTTAAAGTTAACATAAACAAAACCCAGTAACAACTTGTTAACCCAGCAATAGATATCAAATCCTCAGATATTGAGAATTAGAACAATGAAAGACGTGAGAAATCACAAAACCCCAATTAAATTAGCAAGGAATCAAAGGCCTACCGACTTTACAACCCGGAGACAAAGAAGTTAGTGATTAGCAGAGATGTTCAGTTTGATGAGAGCGGAGGGTGGAACTGGGAAGAGAATCAGCAAAGTAAAGAGCTGGTCTGTGACGACTCTGCATCAGAAACAGAAGAGGAGAACACGGGTAATTTGGGAGAAGAGAATGAAGCAACAGAACCGAATGGAGATGGTACGAATGCAGGAGGAGCATAACAAAATACAGAAGATGTAGAACAACAAAGCAATTCAGCTCCCATCAATACACGATCAGGAAGGCAGAGACAAGCACCGGTATGGATGAAAGATTACATTGCTGGTAGAGCTGGTTTTGTTGTTTCAGAGGAGGAAGAAGAGATAATCGCAATGTTTATTGCATCTGAGGATCCGGATTGTTTTGAGGAAGCAGTCTTAGAAGAAATTTGGAGAGAGGCGATGGAAGCAGAGATTCTATCTATCGAAGAAAACAACACTTGGGAGCTAGTAGACCTGCCGGGACAAGCAAAAGTGATTGGGGTGAAGTGGGTCTATAAGACAAAGCTCAATGAGAAGGGAGAAGTTGACAAATTTAAGGCCCGACTAGTAGCAAAAGGATACCGCCAGAAGCATGGAGTTGACTTTCATGAAGTATTTGCTCCTGTGGCCAGATGGGACACCATCAGATCAATTCTCAGCTTGGCTGCAGAAAATCAGTGGAAAGTATACCAACTTGACGTTAAAAGTGCTTTCCTGCATGGTGAATTAGAAGAGGGGTCTATATTGAGCAGCCCAAGGGATTCAAAATAAGAGGAGAAGAAGACAAAGTGTATAAGCTAAAGAGGGTGCTGTATGGGCTTAAACAAGCTCCTAGAGCTTGGTACAGCCGTATAGAAGGATATTTTCGGAAGGAAGGCTTTGAGAAATGTTTCTGCGAGTATACACTGTTCGTAAAAAGGAAGAATGGGGATATCTTGGTGGTCAGTCTTTACGTCGATGATCTAATATACACTGGGAACTCAGTCTCTATGCTCACAGAGTTCAAAGGTTCAATGATGAAGGAGTTCTCCATGACGGACCTAGGAATGATGAAATACTTTCTGGGAGTTGAGGTTGTTCAAGACGAATATGGGATCTTCATCAACCAACAAAAATATGCAGAGGAAACATTGACAAAATACGGAATGAAAGAGTGCAATCAGGTGAAGAATCCGATAGTCCCAGGCCACAAACTAAGCAAAGCAGGATCAAGAGAGGAAGTAGATTCAACAATGTTCAAGCAGTTGGTGGGAAGCTTAAGATACCTAACGGCCACAAAACCAGACTTGATCTACTTAGTGAATCTTGTTAGTAGGTACATGGAGAAACCTAATGAGCAACATCAGCTAGCAGCGAAGAGAATTCTGAGATACGTTCAAGGGACAACAAAGCTTGGAATTCGTTATAAGGCAAGAGGAGAGAAGAAGCTAGTTGGGTATGTTGACAGTGATTATGCCGGAGATGTTGACGACAGGAAAAGCACCTCTGGTTATGTGTTTCTATTTGGTGGAGGAGCAATTTCGTGGGCCTCAAAA
The DNA here is from genome assembly GCA_900406565.1 of Turritis glabra. NCBI lineage: Eukaryota > Viridiplantae > Streptophyta > Magnoliopsida > Brassicales > Brassicaceae > Turritis > Turritis glabra. The sequence continues at coordinate 3,149,685 of OVBN01000243.1, read as the reverse complement.
AAATAACCCATAGTTACATTGTCAACAACTGAAGCAGAGTTTGTATCAGCTGCATATGGAGCTTGTCAAGCTGTTTGGTTGAGAAACATCTTGGTGGAAATTGGATCAAAGCAAGAAGAAGGTACAGTTCTTTACTGTGATAATAGCTCAACTATTAAACTGTCCAATAATCCTGTGTTGCATGGGAGAAGCAAACACATTCATGTGAGGTATCATTTCCTGCGTGAACTGGTCACTGATGGAACCATACAACTCGAGTACTGTGCAACGCAAGATCAGGTAGCTGATGTGATGACCAAAGCAGTCAAGCTCGAAACATTTGAGAAGTTGAGAAGAGAAATGGGAGTTTGTTCTAGAGAAGAATAAACTGAAAAGAGGTAATTTCAGTTTAAGGGAGGGAATGAAGTAAAAAAAGGTCAATGTCGTTTCGTTTGAGATAGTTTCAATTAGTCTGAAGTTGAATAAGTCCTCCACTGTAGGAGTTGGTTTTAAATTTGTTAGAAGTAGTTTCTTTTGATTCGGTCTTTTTGGTTCCGTTTGACTTGGTCTTATTGATTGTATAAGGTCTATTTAAATACCATAAGTCTTTCTTAAATTAATCAAGTACTTTCACTAAAACCTGCAACTCTAAAAAACCTGCAATTTTAGTTCGAAGAGTTTGTTCTTTCAACAAGAAGAAGACTTCCCAAATGGTAATGAGAGCAAATTGAGAGAGAAGAGAGTTTCTTTTTCACTAAGAAGTTTTCCTTTTTTGTGTGTGTTTAATTGGGTCGACATTTTACGAATTATAGGAGTCAATGTTAATTCCAGGTGGATATGTAATTCAAAAGCTAAAGAGTAATGACGAGATATTTATTCACCTCTTCTTTTATTCACTTCTTCGTTCATGTTGTTTTACCAAATTTTGATGCTGGATTAATTTTACTAATTGCTCTCTCAAATTTGAAGTTATTGGGTTTGGTGGTATTTGGAGATAAATTTCGTAAATGCCTTCTTCTCAAATTTTATAAGTAAAAAGCCTGTTTGATTTTTTTGTCTATCCTAGAAAATGTTACCTTAACTAAAAGTGAGAGTTAATGGCTTTTTTGAAGTTTTAGCCAATGGAGTGCAAAAATTCTCCTTAAATCGACTATATAAAGCTCTGAATGGCTGTAGATTCTAAAGTGGTTTTTACTTTTTACTTTTGCAAAAACTAATTTATTACCTATTCACGATTATGATAAAAATAGTTTCCCTAAAAAATTTTATAAAATCTAGATTTTAGTAGATTTTGCCAACTTTTTCTCAAAATCCAAAAACCAAATTCTATAGGGGTTTTCAACAAATTTGCATATAAAAATCCAAAAACGTTTTTAAAAATAAAAATTATAGATAAAAACCAAAAAATAAACAAGTATATTTAAGATTTTGCAAAAGCTAAAATCTACACCAAATTGTCATTTTGCTGGTTGTACATCAAATTTGATTTTTCCATCAAATCGTTTAATTAATTTTAGGGTTATATTACTAACTAACATTTAACTCAAAAAGAATTAAGAAAATAGTCATGAGTCATAAAACTTAGGAAACTAACGTTTTTCAGAAATGAAAAAATTCAAAACTACCTTCAAACAAAAGACAAAGATGCAACAGCGTATTGTAATTTGTGAAAAAAACATGAAATAAATAATAATAACGCGAAATCAGAAAAGAAAAAAAATTAAGGTTATAATTTCGATGTAAGTGTCGACGAAAGAGAAATATTAGACGAAAATGAGAGAAAAATGGCATTTGATAAAATATCATGTTACACTGAAAGAAAAAGCGTGTCATTTAGAGAAACAATGTGTTTTTAACATTAAAATCATGTTTTTTTTGAAGAAATCACATGTGATCTTAATAAATACGTGTAATACAAAAAAGCAGCGTGTTACAAAAACAAATGACGACAGAGATTTCAAGAGAGATTGAGATCCGACGAAATAAAGATGAAGATCTTTGGCTGTTGGAGGGAGAAAGAACCCATAAATATGCAGAGAGATTGGCGGCATAGACTTATTGTAACGCCTGTGTCCCGGGAATTACTGTTGTGAGGAGTACTTGTCTTGGTTTGGGGACCGGGGGATCATTTGCAGGGCAAATGGTTAAGAGGACTGATCGTTTCGAGGCTTGAATCGATCGATCCTGGAGTGTTCGTCGAGCAGTTTGGCTTGGAGGCTCGGGTGTCGAGCGACACCAAGGGGTGGTGTCGATCGACACCAGTGTGTTGTGTCGAGCAGCCTTGGCTCGTGGGGGAGGTGTCGAGCGACACCAAGGCGTGGTGTCGATCGATACCCGTGTCGCAGACTGGGGTTGGTGGTTTTCTTCCACTTAAAACCTGAGTTCTTCTTCCTCTTTCTGGGTTTTGCGGTTTGTGGCTGTTCTGGTGCTTGGGAGAGCGAAAGAGAGTGAGGAAGAAGAGGAGAGCTCGATCCTTCGGTGTGTAAGGAGAGCAAAGAGGGAAGCTTGGTTGTGGCTTCAGGAAGGAAGCGTGAGCTTCTGGGAGAGAGGGAGATTGGTTGCGGAGTTGAGGGCGTCAAGGGGGAGTTCGTCTCTTGCCTTGTGGAGCCGTTTCCAGCCCGTAATCCTTCCGATTTCCAGGTGAGTGCGTGACCATGAGTTGATTTAAGCAAGTTAGGGTTATGTGGCTTGTTTTGTGATTGTGTGGTTGGATTGTGAGGAATCCGTGGGTTGTTTTGCTTGGGTTGCTTCTTTGTTGTGTTGTGTGTGTAGGGAAGTAATCATTTTGGAAGCCGGAGGGGTTTTCGCGGTTGTGTTTGGTAGGGTTGAGTCGCGGGTCTCGTGTTGCAGAGCTGGTGTCGATCGACACAGGTGGTGGGTGTCGATCGACACAAGCACTTCACCGGTTGTGAAGTGTGCTCGGTGTCGAACGATACCAAGGGGTGGTGTCGATCGACACCAGCAGTTGTGGCTCGGTTGGAGCGTGTGCTCGGTGTCGATCGACACCAGCAGTTGCTGTTGTGGCTTAGTTGGAGCGTGTGCTCGGTGTCGAGCGACACTAGGTGTGGGTGTCGATCGACACCAGCAGTTGTGGAGTGTTCGTTCCGCTGTTGGTTGGTTGTTGCGTTCAGCTGTTGTTGGTTCGCTGGTTGTTTGGGTTGCCCATGGTTGTTGGGTTATCCATGTTGGTTGCTTGTTGTTTGGTCTTGCGTATGTGAGCGATTTGTGATCTCTTGCTTGTGTGTATAGCTCGTAGATGGGAGGACCGCCTCACTAAGTATTTTTGGTAATACTTACGCATCTCTGTGTTTTTTTTGAGTTGCAGGTAAGATAACGTGGGAACGTGGAATCAAGGCGATGAGGAGGAGGATGATTTAGGACTCGGTATTGTATGGTTGATTGTATTTTATTGTGTTAATAAATACGATTTTGTAATGATGCTTTATGTGGAGTTAAAGCGTGTGTTTGAATCTGTGTTTCAGACTCGTTGGTATAATTAATATTATGGGGTGTTAATTATGGTTTTGCTTAATTAAAGCGGGTCGGGTCGTCTCACTTATCGAGAGAGCGATTGACAACATAAAATTCGATTAGACGGTGAAAAGAGATGTGGGAAAAGAGGAAAGGGTGATGGTGATGGTGGTGTTGATGTTGATATTATCGGCAGTAGAGTCCCCAGAGGAGCCGACAGTGGAGGAGGGCGTGGTGATGGTAACCGCATCGACGACGGCAATGGATACATAGTGGGACGCCATGAAGGAGGTGGTTACGGTGGAGGTGATGGTGGTTCCAGAAAAACCGATGGTGGTGTTTTCTTGAGAGTGGTGGTGATGATGTTATGTCGCGAGTGTATAGCCGAGAAACCGAAAAATCTCGCACCAAGGATTTTCGGCAAAACCTCCAAAATGAGTGAAAGTGGAAGAAGATCATTATTTTAGAAAAGAGAGAAGGCAGATGAGATGTATATACTTGTAATTGCCATAGAAGAGAGAGAATACTACAGAAATTCATTGTATTTTCCTAATTTCCTTTCAAAATTTGGTTATTTTATGCATATTCTCTTAAATTTATTTACTAGTCTATAAATTGATGAATTAAACAAAGAAATGAAAGAAATCCAAATATTCTTTTGATTTTTTTTTTTTTTATATTTCTCTCTGAAATATCCTTTAGAATAATCAAAAATCTAATCAAACATGTGAAAAGATGTTGATGACAATTAGATGTTGGTATATGTTGTTAATTGATAATGGCTACTACAGTGACGGCAAACTCACGGCGTCAACGTTGACAGGAGGTTGATATCGGAGACTCTGTTATCTCGCCGTTAAATATTTCTATCGAAGAAAAAGAAAATTCGCAAAAAAGAAATTAAATACATATTAGATTTGATCGATTCGAGTATCGGATGTTGAAAATCTCCGATCGGCCATGAAAGGCGTCTCTTCGGCGCCTGGAGATTACGTCTACTTTAAATCTCAGGTTCCTCTTCACAAGATTCCCGTAAGTTTCTTCTTCCTCTCTCTTTGACTTTTGATGTAATTTCGATTCTGGATTTGTTTTACGCTTTTGAATTAGGTCTGATATTAGAGCTTCTTGAGGTTTTGGAAAAAAAGTATGTTAATTTTTGATTAATTTCATATTGATTTGGGTTAGACTTCATGCTGAGAATTTTGATTGAACCCTTTTCTTGGGGTTATGAATTCATTTCTGGGTTTACTAATTCGAGTTAATTAGTAATGAGTTATGAGCACCCACATTTGATTTCTTGTCTAAGAGCAACAACTTATTAGGTTTAAGTTTAGTAATAGTTGCTCTTCGTTTTGATCATTTAACATCTGGGGTTGCTTTTGATTTGATCTATGAGTAGCTTAGTGTATTGTTTAGATTTCTTTGGTTATGCCTGCATCTTAAATTCTTAAGCTACTAATCAATCACTCTCATCATGTAAAGTGAGGGTTTTTGAGATTCTTGTTCTATTTGATAGGTTAAGGTTATTTATCAAGGCTTAAAGCAGCTATTAAATGGCTCTATAAATGTGTCGTTTTATCGGATTTTGTTGCTTCTAGCTGGGAAGACCATAGTTTGTTAAGCTGTTTACATGTACTTCCCTTGTTTCAAGCATCAGAATGAAAGATTTTCATTATTTATTTATTTGGTTTTTTGGAATGTCATTTGCTCAGAGAATAAACAATCTTATATCTAGCTTTATGTGCATGTTAACTGCAGATTGGGACAAAGCAATGGCGTTACTATGACTTTGGTCCAAAGACTGTTCCTCCACTCATATGTATTCCTGGAATCGCTGGAACTGCAGATGTTTACTATAAACAGATTATGGCACTCTCTATGAAGGTATGTCAAATTTTAGTCTTTTAATATCTATCTGGAAACAATCTTTTTTTCTTATCACTTGTAGCTTTTAACATTTGTTAGGTTATAGTAACTAAGATGCTTATGTGTTGCTGTGTCTTTGGAGACTGACTATGTATCTCCTAAAATGTTGAACTTGTTTTCTTGAATGTTGTTAAATCTGCAATTCCAGGGTTATCGGGTAATTTCAGTTGACATTCCACGGGTTTGGAATTATCATGAGTGGATTCAAGCATTTGAGAAATTCTTGGACACCATTGATGTTCATCACGTAAGATCTCTTTAAGTTACATATCACCTTCTATGTCTCTATTTCGTTTTACTGATGCGAAAAGATATATGCATTGCAAGTGATTGTACTTTACCATTGTTAACAGGTTCATCTCTACGGTACCTCCCTTGGAGGCTTCTTAGCACAACTCTTTGCTCATCACCGTCCAAGACGAGTTAAATCATTGGTTCTATCGAATACATATTTGGATACTCGCACATTTGCTGCTGCAATGCCATGGGCTCCTTTGTATGTCTCTCTCTTATATGATAGTTCCATCTTTATTTTCTTGTTTGTGCCCAAGGATTTGTACTGACTCTCAACGCTTTTTGGGTGCACTGTGCAGTGTTAGTTGGACTCCTTCTTTCTTGCTGAAACGATACGTCTTAACAGGAATACGTGATGGACCTCACGAACCCTTTATCGCTGACTCTGTTGACTTTGCTGTTTCTCAGGTGGTTCCTCCGAAAAGTTTCTCTTCGATATTTTCTTGAACAGATCTCAAGAACATGTGAAGAAGGTTTTTGAGATTAACTTACCATCCCAGTTACTTTGGTTTGCTCTGGTTTAGGTTGAGACATTGTCAAAAGATGATTTGGCTTCCCGGTTAACTTTAACAGTGGATGCTGCTTCCGTGGGATCTCTACTACTCTCTGATTCGTCCATCACTATAATGGATGTAGGTTTTGACTACCTCTATCTTGGAATTTTGGTATTATCAATGTGAGTTAGTGTTTTGTATCGGCTAACGATGCTGTTTTGTCTTCTAATCAGACGAATGATTACTGCGCAATACCACAACATCTTAAAGATGAACTTACAGAGAGGTATCCCGAAGCAAGGAGAGCTTACTTAAAGACCGGAGGAGATTTCCCATTCCTATCACGGCCCGACGAAGTCAATTTGCATCTACAGGTACATATCTACTCAGTATCTACAGCCCAATTATTAGTATACATATAATAAGTATCTGTAGCTCTATTTTTATACCTTTTAGGTTCTTTTCAAGAAGTTATGATCTTCTAAAGAAACTTCAAACTTCTCTACCTATTTTTTAGGTTTCATACCATTGAAGGGGTTTTTTTTCAATCAGACCGGTTTTATTGCTTGGTAAAGATTCATCATTTACTGCATGAAGACATTATATTCATATGATTAATTTCACTATGTGTGTAGCTACACCTAAGGCGGGTAGGAGTAGAACCACGACCTGAAGTGGTTAAAACCATTTCAAAAGACGGGGCAGATGGCACAGACAGTAGCAGCCAGAGCAAGAAGAAGACTGATGAGGAGAAGGACGACCGTAACAACAATATGCCTCAAGGATCTGGAAGCTCATCTTCAGATCAATCACCAACATTTCCAGAAAGCTCCGGAAGCTCCAATGATCCACCTTTACCGACAGACACCATTCAGTTGCAAAGCTCATCAATAGACACCCTCATATTAGCACAACTCGCTGGTGAAGTTTATCAGTCATGTGTGCTTTTCACGTTGTGTCACTGTACATTGGTTTTGGTTTACGGTGGTTTCATCTCCAGCAATTGGTTTAGTGTTCTTTATAATTTATGACCTCTTTTGTTGTTTAAATCTTTTTTTACTTTTGCGTTTCTTGATCTGTTTTGGTTTCTCTTGACTTTTGTGTAAGTTTGACAGACAAAGCAAGAGTTCTTTGTATGTTTCAAGTTCATTACACTTTTGGAAGAAAACTTTGGTTGTGTTTAAGATTAAACCAATATGCTTTCTGTTATTTACACATTTTGCTCTTTTAATTTTTTTAGCCACTCCCTTAGCAATTATTTATTTGTTTTTCTTTTTAATTTTATTTAAAACCATATATGATTTACCAGTAATGAACGCAATTCAGTAATGAACAGTTGTGCTTTTTTGTTTCCTATTAAAGTTAAGGAAGAAATTGTAAAAGTTACAAAATTCAGGGACATATGTGTTATTGTTTTGTAATTCAAATTTATTTCGTCTTCTTAGCTCTAGATTCTGAACTACATGAGAATCGCCGAACTCTAAACGGATCCGGGTCGGGTATGTAACCCGGATTTTTCGCAGCCTCCATCGTCTCCGTCAATTGGCGATGTTCTCAAGATTTGTCCAGAGAATTTGGAGACCAAAAACCCAAATCACATCTCTCAGTTCAATCAAAGGTTTCAGCTTTAGCTCGATAAACCCTAAACCTCAGATCCGAGTGGGGGTTTTCTGGGATCTAGACAACAAGCCACCAGCCTCTTTCCCGCCTTACGACGCCGCCGTCAAGCTCCGAACCGCCGCGTCGTCTTTCGGGTTCGTGAAACTGATGGTGGCGTATGCGAATCGTCACGCCTTCAGCTACGTTCCTTTAGAAGTTAGAGAACAGAGGAAAGATAGGAAATTGCTGAACCAATTGGAGAGCAAAGGTTTAGTTCAACCACCGGAGCCTTACTTCTGCGGTGTTTGTGACCGGAGATTCTACACGAATGAGAAGCTAATCAATCATTTCAAGCAGATTCACGAGACTGAGAATCAGAAACGTATGAGACAGATTGAATCTTCGAAGGGACATCAAAGAGTGAGGCTTGTGGCGAAGTATTCGATGAAGATTGAGAAGTATAAAAGAGCGGCGAGGAATATTTTGACTCCGAAGGAAGGTTACGGGTTAGCGGATGAGCTGAAACGAGCTGGGTTTTGGGTGAAAATGGTTAGTGATAAGCCAGAAGCTGCTGATAAGGCGTTGAAGGAACATATGGTTGATATGATGGATAAGAGAGAAGTGGAGTGTGTTGTTCTTGTGTCTGATGATTCTGGTTTTGCTGAGATTTTGTGGGAAGCTAAGGAGAGGTGTTTGAGGACGGTTGTGATTGGGGATTTGAATGAAGGAGCATTGAAGAGAGTAGCTGATGTTGCGTATTCGTGGAAGGAAGTTGTGATGGGGAAGGCGAAGAAGGAAGTTGAGAAAGTTGTGGGGAAGTGGAAGGATAGAGATGTGTTGAAGAAGTTGGAATGGACTTATGATCCTGCTTTAGAGAAAGAAAGAGGAGGTCCTTGCGGCGTTTGGGATTACGACTTTGATTATGATGTTGATGATGAGATTGAGAATGGAACAGCGGTGGAACCAGTGGATATTGGAGATCGTGGTGATTGGTGGAAGATAGATGATGAAGATGATGTTGTATCTTCAAAACCTTGTCGATAACATCATAGTGTTCTCGGGATTGATTGCGTAGAAGAAGATAAATCACTAGAAGCCATAAACAACTTTCAAGGTTACATGGTGTGGAGATTCGGGCTAGGGAACAATCTTGTGAATCTATTGGCGTATTACATGATTGCCTGCGAAAGAGAAGGATTGAGGATGAACAAAATGCGGTTGGAAGCTATGTTAAGTGGGAGAGATTGAAACATTCTGCAGCATAGTAAGCTTTCTTCTCGGTTTCTGTTCTCGTGCGGATTCTTCATTCATTGTTTCTTGTTCTCTGAGATTATGCAGTAATTTGATTTGTTCTTCCAGACCATCATGATTATTCAAGTGTTTAGAGATATGTAGAAGTTAGTTAGAATAAAGAACGATAGACATTATAAAGATCGGTTTGGATTCACAAGAAACAAGGTAAACAAAAAGATGAATTACTACAGAGTATATGCATCAAAATCCAAGCTACTTTATTCTTCCGACATGATGGAAAAGACAATTGAGTTTCCACATGATGAAGCTGTACATTGCTCAAAATCTACTAACAAATAAATGAAGTAAAATCTAGAAACACAGAAACAATGCAAGCCTTATGTAGAGATAACCAAGTGTTTGTCCATTAACAGTTGAGAGCCGTTTTTCCTCGCGATGCAAGTTCTCGGTTTTAAAACCTTAAGCTGGGTAGATAGAGCAAACTCCAAGCTGAGGGTAAACAGAGACCATGACTAGAGCAGAGAGACAGGACAGACAGAGAGAGAGAGCTCACCAAGAACTCTTCTTCTTCGAGCCTGTGTAAAAACCCATATACCATTTCACAAACTTTTTCAGACCCGTCTCAAGATCCACCGTGGGTTTATAACCAAGCTCTGCTTGCGCTAACGTGATATTCGCGTGAGTAAACTCAACATCCCCATTCCTCGGTAAAGGCATGATCTTTTTCTTAGCTTTCATCTTCAAAAGCTTCTCCAATATAGTCACAAGCTTAGTAACAGGAACAGGCGAAGTATTCCCCAAATTATAAATCCTAAACATCGCAGGACCTTTCTTCTTCCCACCACTACCAGTACTCTTCTCAGCAGTATCTAAAGCACCTAAACAACCTTTCACAATATCATCAATGTAAGTGAAATCCCTAGCAACACTACCTTTATCAGGAGACTCAAACACAGTAATTGTCTTCCCTTTAAGAATATCTTTAGTAAAGAAGAAATACGCCATATCTGGTCTACCCCAAGGTCCATAAACAGTGAAAAACCTCAAACCCGTAAGCGATAAACCGTAGATATGGTTATAAGTATGAGCAATCCCTTCACCTGCTTTCTTCGTCGCTGCGTATAAACTCGCAGGTTGATCCGTTCGATCTTTCTCCGAAAAGGGTACTTTCGAATTGAGACCATAAACAGAGCTAGACGAAGCCCACACAATCGCAGGCTGCGGATTCGCTGATTTCGATACTTCTAATAGATTCACAAACCCAGCAATGTTACTGTTCACATACGATCCTGGGTTCTGCATTGCGTAACGCACACCAGCTTGAGCAGCGAGATGCATAACATGTGTGAAGAGGACAACATCAAAGAGCTTTCTAAGCAAAACGGCGTCGTTTATATCGCCTTCAACAACGAACACACCTGATCGTTCTAAAAGCCCTTGTCTTGCTCGTTTAAGCTTCGGATCGTAGTACCGATTGAAATTGTCAAGACCTAGAACACCATCGCCGCGTCTTCGTAACGCGATCGAGACATGAGTACCGACGAATCCGGATGCTCCGGTGACCAAAATCGTTAAACCGCCGCGAGACCTCGGCCGAGCCGATTTACGGACTTGTTTCTCCCAGTGAGAGCCGCCGTATTTCGCGGCAGAAACGGAGGAAGAATCGTTGAGATTCCGGCGAGATGGTGACGGAGGAGGGGATAAGATTAGGTAGAAGAGGAACAGAGCGAGGAAGAGAGAAGCCCAAAGAGTGAGTTTTGAGAGACGGAGGTAACGGTGGTGGTGGAGAATCCAGTACGGTGGGACTTTATCGGTTTTGTACTTCCCGGGAGTGGAAGGAAGATCGTCAAGGTGAGACATTTTCGCCGGAGAATTAAGAAATCGGAGATTTTAGGGTTCGGGTTGGTTTGTTTTGGGTCTAAGGGGAAGAAGCAAAATTGAGCAAGTCAAAAATGAGGATTTTCCGGGAAAGAGGAAGAGACGATCTTTTTTACTTGTAAATTGTTTTTGTGTGGATGATTTTAATTAAATTATGATTTTGTTCAACAGTATATATTATTATTTTTTGTTCAATCTTTAAGTGATGTCAATGTTAACGTGTTTCTAGATTGTTGACATCTGTATTTGTATCTCATTCTATATTCATCATGTTATGCATGTACATTTGTACACGGTCACAGATACTATATTATAAATGCAATATATTTTTCTTTACAAATTGTTTGACACAATATATTATGGGCATGTTGTTTTCTCCATCGCAGCGATGGAAATTAACGACAAAAAAACACTAAATTTTTGTAATTAATGTCGTTAAAACTAAACCAGCGATAGATTAAAAAAACGCGACAGCATTAATTTTGAAAAATGTGGTGTCGCCGATAAACACTGGTTTTTCCAACAACTTCATTTTCCATCGTTTTAGTCTTTTATAAAATTAAACTTGTCGCTGGTTTTATTTGCCAGTTTGTATTATGCGTCTATTCTTTTAACTAAATCTTATATTTTTTTTGTCGTTGCCGCTAGTTGAACGACTAAGAAAAGAACACGCTCTATATTGATTCCAATTGATGATCAAAACAGATTTTTTTTTTAAATAACAATGATATATAAATAGTGATATTGGGTTCGATTGGTAATACAAAACGATACAAAAGATTTTAGTGAATGTAAAAAATGGTTAACAGTACATAAATTGTTAAAAACATGTATATAGTAATGGATTGAAGGAACGGAAAGTTTTTTTATATTACTTTTAATTTTTTTTATGATTGGTTATAATAAAAGTAAGACACCATGTACTGCAACGTATAAAGTTATCAATCACACCCATTGTTTTTCGATTTTGTTGATATTTCTCTTTTTGCAGTCAATAACAATCAAAACAATATATTTTTTGTACTTTTACGGTAAAATATTACCAATTATATATATTATATAGATACAACGTTCATATATTATATCTATATGAAGTTATAGTAAATAATAAATTAATAATATTAGAATTATAATATTTAATTAATTCATAAAAAATAATTTATTGATATATTAACTAATTCAAAAATTAATTTTAAACCGAACAAAATATATTAATTTATGGAGATATAAATTTATCGAATATTAGTTTATAGAATTTATACATTTATATTTGTACAAAGATATTATAGAAAATTATCTATATGTTTATAATACAGGTTTTTCTTGGTCGAATAGGTTAGCTAGAGGTTGAGAAATATTTCAATTGAATTATTATTTTTTGGTTCAAACATAAAGTTCAAATTTTAAAATCATAATTTTGGAATTTTAAATTTCAATATTTGAAAATTTTAGTATAGGTTTAGTTTTTCCGCAAATTAAATCATCCTTTATAGAAACAAGCAGTCATCTATATACACAAGCAATCATCTATATCTTGGACCATGTTCGTTTGCCTGTCGCTGGCGACAGAAACCAGCGACAGCGACCAATCGCAGCGACTATCGTCAGTGACCAGCGATCGTAATTTTCAGTCGCTAAAATTTTCAGCGACCAATCGCAGATCCAGCGACAACCAAACGAACAACATAGCGACCAAAAATATACAATTTTTTTTTAAAAAATAAAAAACTTAAGTATATTAAATAAATTAAATTAAATTTAATCAAAACTAAATATAATTAAACTTAATTAAATAAAATATAATTAACTAAAGTTATACAAAATTAAACTAAATTAATTTAAATTAGATTCAAATAAATCAAACTAAATATAATCTAAATGAAATTATATTAACTATACTAAAATAAATTAAATTAAATTAAATCTAATTAATTTAAAATTTATTATATTAATTGAAATTACATTACATTAAATTAAATTAAATCTAATTAAATTACATTAAATTAAATTCAAATAAATTAAATTAATTATAATAAATTAAATTAAATAAAATGAAAGTAAAAAATTTCTATTAATTATTTAAAAAATATTGTTAATTTAGATTTCGTAACGATATATTGTATATGTAATTTATGTTTTTATTAGAAAATATAAATAATCACAAAATAATATTTTAAAATTTTTTAAAAATATTGCGGTTTTTCACAACGATAGTCAAACGAACAACACAGCGACAATCGCCAGCGATAGGCAAACGAACAACACATGCTGTCACTGGTCGCTCGACAGGCAAACGAACAGGCCCTTGATCATTTGTATATTTCCAAATAAGTGAAAGAATATACTAATTTAATACTACATTTTTATTTTCTTGACGAAAGTAATCTTATGATAAACTAATTAATGCTTTATTTTCGTTGATGGTTGTTATACTTATATCTCACCTAACTATTATTTTCAACATTAAACCAAAAATTATGTTTTCTATTCTTAGTCTTTTTTTTTTTCTCACTTCTATTCTTAGCCTCATAGTAAAGCTTTATGAACAATCCATTTGATAAGATTTACAAATCTTACAATACCGTATAATCCTTCAACACTGATATTTATCAATTTTTTTTTTTTTGTCAACTAAAATATGTATTCAAATAACCCAATGGTTGGGTATATTGTTTACATAAATAGTTTGAAGCGGTTCAACATGAACATTTCGTGCTAAGATATTTATCAACTTATTATAGCTATTAACCTATCAGAAATTTTATTTCTTTATATCAAATATTTTTCTTTAGGGTAAGAAATCATTTTCTCTAGGGTAAGAAAGTATCACATCATTTACTGCCAAAACATCGGTCACGCCACATACAATTAATTTGTAATTACTCTGGTTAGATTAGGATATCAAAATCAAGATCGAATTTGTCATCCCCACGATCGTTAATTAGTATTTAAGTTACTAGAGCGGTTAGAGCCAAAACCGGCTGGGACAAGTAAACTTGCTTTTATTGCACCAAATTCTAAATTATTTCAAAGACGTGTGTTGCTTGTAGTTCTGATACTGCATGTAATTCTTGTATGATTTTGAGTCAATGTCAACCGATATTAATATTGTGATGCATAATTTTAACATAAGAATATAATGGAGTCCTAAACGAAAAGACATTTATTGACTATTCTAATTAATTCCTAATACGTATCTCGATTTTGTTAACCAAAAAGTTTTATATTTGACGGTCTATTGCTTCCAAATCTAGTATATGTGTTTTAGTTCTCCTCTCGAAATTCGAATCGAAGATTAAACAAATTACTAAAGTATAAGCTTCGGTTAAAAGGAGTATTTTTTTTTTAAAAATGTTCTCCTTAGTAAATAATAGCCAATTAGCCTCGCCACGTTTCTAAGCAACCTTTGCTTTGACTTTAAAATTTCTTATCACCATACTCCTTTTTTCCTATAATTTATGTTGTCTTCGTGTGCGTGCATTGCATACATGATAGATAAAAACATTTAGCATGTACATATACACTTGTACTGCGATAACTGTTATAATAATAGTTAATGGTCAAATGTTCTTATCGACCAGTTGCACAACCCAATGGACTACAATATTTTAGTTTATAATTGCTATTTCATTTTCAAAATATAAATGAGTGATGGTAAAAAGAAAAGAAGAGGAAACGAACATGACTTGTTTTTAAATCAAAGTTAAAGAGCATTATGTCTCTAACAATTTAAAAGTGGTTAAAACTCACATGAAACCTACAAAGAATCCACCAACTCAACCAGATTTTCTAGTGATTCATTTCCTAAGAGTCATTTCCAAGCAATACAGATTTTATGTCATATGTGTGGGTGTAATATATATAAGTGATCAAAATTAGGATTTATGCATAGGGGAGTATAACTGACAAAGACTTGAGGAAAATATTTTGATTGCTCATGAGTATTATTAAGTTCAAATTAGTCATATTCATTCCATATATCATAATTATTGATAAAAAAATAGTCCTGGTTTGTTATCACTGAAACACCGTGGTATAACGGGCCTTTCTCACACCTATTTTGGAACTATCCACAGGCTCGTCCAAATTCTAAGCCCATCTCGTTGCCTACTGGTAGTTTTTAGTTTTTACTGACGTTTACATATATAGGCATGACACTAATCAACCGTAATTGTATCGTTTATAAAACGTAAATCAAACCGAGCCCTACAATATGGCGCAACCCCGTAATGGTAAAACGGTTAGTAACAGTACAAAATGGCCCGAGCTCGGAGGTTTTCTCTTTTAACTTTGTCTTTTTTTTTCTTTTTTTTTTATTTGGTTTCAATAAATCTCGTGGACTAGTACCATTTTCGTGGAGTGGCCCTTGTAAGGGTTGCTAGAAGATTCTAGTGTACATGATTCAGATGATCTCTAAGATATTTTTCAAGGAATATTCTCCAATTAATATTCCAATAAATCCACTCTAATTCTTTTAAAACATTACACTACAAGAAAATACTGTCTAAACCGACAGACTTAACGACGGATAATAATCCGTCGGGTATTTACTGATAAAATCCTGACAGATTACAGATGAATATAGGTCTGTTGGGAATCCATCGTAATCTTTTAGCTTACTCATAAATCTTTAAACTATATATTCAGATTGTTTCAGTTCTCACAATCCGTTTTGGAAATGTTTTTGAATTAAAAAAATGGGATCCCTCATTTGTTCTCATCCACCATTTTTTAATAAAATTGTATTGCTTTGTTTTGCTGTTTAATTTTTTTCTCTCCGAATTTTTTAACTCTCATTTAAGTGTTGCATTTTTTCTTCTTAAAATTTATTTAACCATTATACACGAGATCAAAAAAATAAAAAATATCAATTCCATGACATTCCACTTCTATGGAAGAAGAAAAAAGGGTTAAAAATGTTACTTTTCATCCAACCGACAATTTGGATGTCTTGATCACTGTGGTGCTCAAAAATAAAAGGGCAACATCTGTAGAAGTTGTAGTTAGTCATGTGGTCATATATTCCCAATTGCCCTGAAGCAGTGAACATCGTGTCCGAAAGTTTAAAATCTTGTCATGTTATATTGCTGACAAATTTACTTTTGGAAATATTATATATATATTTTTTTCCAAAGTTCTTGTTATATATATAACAAACATTTACAGCAAAATCCATACAAGGAGAACCCATTTTGAAAAGGCAAAAAACAAACCTAAAAGTAACCCAAACTGAAAAAACCAATACAATCAACAACTACATGTTAAAGATTAAGATGAAAAACAGCAAGATCCACCTCATAGCTTTCCCAATAAGATCAGGAATCCAAACAAGATAAAATTCAACTGAGCTTAAAGCTTCCAGCCTTTGCGTATGCTACAAGAGCGTCAATTGTCCCCATCTTCACATCTTTAAAACGTAGTAACTGAGTATCCTCAAAAAGTTGTCAGTGAAGGAGCTCCAAGTTCCATTGAAAACCTACCAACACCATATCAACGCCACTTTGGCAACCAAAAAGTATTTGAGCAAAGTCCACCATGAAACTCCAAAAGTAGAACCTTATTGTCTAAAAACCAACGATTAACTTATCCAACAAAGAAAGAAACTCATCGAAGAGAGACTGATCATACTCAGAGAAATAAGACTTTCTAGCAACGAGTTATGGAGAATATCCAGACATTGGATAAAACCTCACCCCTGGCTCTTTTCTGCATTGGCGAGTATATCTTACTGGTTCATCCCTTGCTTGCTTGCCTTTCTTGCGTTTAGAACACTCACCAATCTTATATTTCGCTTTACCTTTAAAACTTTTAATCGAATTAGAACCTGCAGATTCTTGATTAAAAGTGGAGCTGGAAGAAGAAAAACTGTGAGTATGGTTTGACTTAGCAAACTCATTCCAATTTACCCCAGGAGAAACAGGTCTAGGAGGCTGGGAAATGGGTGTAAAAGAGGAAATATTAGAGCTGTGAAACTTGTTCTCATTACCCATACGATTGAGATTGTTGGAACCTACCCCTTCTTCCCAAACAGGAATAACCAACACATCTGAAGCCTCATCAGGGACAACTGGAGGAGCAAAAGAAGGACAGTGATTGGAGTCATGATTGATACGGCAACAGTTATTGCAGATTTTACTAAGCCTTTCATACTCAAAACCAATCATTGCTCTTTCTCCAGACTGAAATCTTACTCTTCTAAAAAAACGGAGACGGTCAGTAAAACCAATCCTGACTTTGACTCTTAGAAAAGTAATCTGATTAGTCGTTGCTTCATTGAAATCCAAAATGACAACCTCTCCAAGCGTACTAGCTATGAATCTCAAAGTCATCTCAGAGACATACGGGAGAGGAATCCCTCTTACTTGAACCCATAGATCTATGGAAGTAAGAAAGTCTATCCCAGGGAAATCTTCCCAACGTTGCAGAGCAACAAACCATTCATTGTATAAGCATGGAGTATTTCTTAGAACTGAAACCAAGTCTTCTTCATATAGAATCATATAGAAAATGAAACTTGACAAACCTGTCATCAAGTATACGTCCATGAACTCTAGAAGCTAACCCCCAAATACAAGGCAAGGCAACAATAACTCTTCTAAGGTTCTGCTCTCTAGGGTTGAAAGGTCGTCCAATCAGACTAAGTCTATTGGTAGCTAGAACACCCGCATAAGCTTCATGTGGAATAAAGAGTTCAGGATCATCTCGACCTAAAACCATATGTTGAAGCTCATTCCACAAGTCTTCGGCCATAAGGGATTTAGAGAGTTAAAGAAAAAAAAAAGTTACAGAAGAAAAGGAAATTACCCAATTACTATATATAAAAGGAAGGTAAGAAAAATATTTACCAAAAAGAAAAAACCAAAAAGTCAAAGAAGACTTGGTTTGTTTAAAAGGAAACTAGGATAGCAAACCAAGAAAAGCAATGATGAAAAGGAAAAATCATCGCTTAAGGCTCCAAAAATCTAACCTTACCCCTTCAAGATATTTACTAGGAAAAGGGATATTTGTATATATAAAATAAAAAAAGAGAAAGACCACTAGTCAGTCAAAAAGAGAAACGAATGAGTTAAAAAGATTGAGAAACAAGCCTCTGCTCTTTGTCAAAAAAACCTTTTAGCCAAGAAGGATATCCACGCGCAACATAAGAATTCAGTCTAAAATCTGAAGTGACACTTTTTGCAATGAGGAAGGTACCAGTATTGCATTTAGTTGTCTCAAAAGTGAGAAACCAGGAAAACTTATCTCTTGTCCAAAAGAAGAGAGGAGATATATGACTAAAAATTGCAGGCCATTGGTAAGGAGTATGTAGAGCATTGATAATTTTCTTTGTCGAAGCTGCAAAGATCACCTTCTCTAGGTGTAAATTGTACATACTTTCCAAAGCCCATTCCCAACTCTTAAATTTTGCTTCAAAAACTGAGTGAACCTGAGAATAGGACCTTCTACTGTGCATTATCACTCTCCCAAGGGAATCATATAGTACCCAAGAAGCTCCAGATAAAGACGATCTCTTCGACCATGAGAAACCAATATTGCATTTAAACTCATCTTTAAAAGGAGGGTACCACTTTGGATTCTGAGATGATGATTTCTCATTGCTTTTCACTTTCTCCAAATGTACACAATGCCAGTTTTTAGCATCATCCCAAGCTTTGTGAACTAACCCATCAAGAGGCAAGTGAATTCCATGAAAGAGCAATGAGTTCCTATTTTTCCATAAATGCCATAAGATCCAAGCAAAAGCATCAATGGACTCATTATGAGGAACGTCTACAGTCGCCAAGCTGAAAAGGTGATGCATGAAATATTGAGTTTCCCAAGCCCAAATTTGGAGAAGGAATATTTGATAAAGCCCAAACTATTCTACCATACGGACACAAAAATAGTATATGATTAATGGATTCCACCTCATCGCCACAAAACATGCATCCATCATAAACTTTCAGTCCTCTTGTATTCAACCTGTCTGTAACCGCCAAAGCACCTTTCAGAGCTTTCTAGAGGAAAACTTGAATTTTAGTTACAGTCTTCACTTTCCAACATTCAAGAAAGACTGGATTCCTCGATGGCAATGCTTCCTCAGTTAACAGCTTATCCTTGTTCACATTTCTAAACATCAAATCATAACCCGATTTTGCAGAGTAAATACCATTTCTAGTTTCTGCCCAACAATAAGAATCAGGATAACCAATTCTTGGTTTTATAGCTTTGATGATATTATAATCTTGGTGATGAAACAAAAATCTAACCAAAGAATCATTCCACTCTCCAGTGTAATGATTAAAGAGATCAGCCACTTTGAGATTAATGTTCATAAGAAAATGATTACCTACAGGTCTTCTAACTCTTCCATCAAACAACCAATTGTCTATCCATACCAGAGTACTGTCTCCATTACCAATAATACGCCTAAGCCCCTTATTTAATAAAGCTTTGCCAAAAATGATACTTCTCCAAGCATATGATGGTCGACTACCTACTAAAGCTGACAAAAATGGAGAATTGACAAAGTATCTACTCTTAAAAAACCTTGAAAATAGGCTTTCTGGATTATAAAGAAGACGCCAAGCTTGCTTTGCTGAAAGAGACTGGTTAAAAACTTCCAAGTCTTTAAAACCAAAGCCCGCTACTGATTTAGGCATTGTTAGTTTATCATAACTCAACCAATGAATCTAATTGTGATTCTGAGAATTGTTCCACCAGAACTCCATCATCACAGAAATCAGATTCTTAATGGTATTCTTCAGAAGTCGAAAGCAAGACATTGCATATACTGGTAAAGCCATGGCCACAGATTTCAGAAGAATATCTTTACCTCCTTGAGATAAGTTCTTGGCATACCATCCTGTCAATTTTGATTGTAGTCTATCTTTAATAAAACCCAAAAGTTGATGCTTTGATCCACTTAAGCACTCCGGAAGTCCCAGATATTTTCCGGTGCCTCCTTCCAATTCTATTCCAGTCTTGATCTTTATCCATTTCCAAATGTCTTTATCTGTTCTAGAACCAAAGGTGATAGCCGATTTCTGCGTATTAATCATTTGTCCAGAGATACTTTCATATTTCTGTAAGCAAATCATCAATTCAGCACATTGTTCTTTATTAGCTTTGCAAATGAAAAGACTATCATCGGCAAATAACAAATGATTAATAGCTAGACCAGATCGATGAAACTGAATACCAGAAATTTTGCCTTTCCTTTCAGCTTGGTTGAAAATATGAATCAAAACTTCTGTGCATAACACAAATAAGAAGGGAGACAAAGGATCACCTTGACGAATGCCTCTCTCAGTTTTAAAAGATCCATATGGTTGACCATTTATCACCACTGAATAACTTACAGAAGTGACACAACCATTATCCAAGAGATCCAAATGTCATGAAAACCCAGAGCTTGAAGCATCTTTATAAGAAACTGCCATTCTACTCTATCATATGTTTTTGACATATCAGTTTTGATCATCATGAAAGAGTGAGAGAAAGTCGGATGAGTATGAAGACTGTGAACAACTTCATGAGCTATCAAAATATTGTCAAAAATTAACCTTTCAGAGACAAAAGCTGCTTGAGTCGGTGAAATAATAGAAGTTAGGTGTTTCTGCAATCTGTTGACAAGGATTTTTGATACTATCTTATAAATCACGGAACAAAGACTTATTGGCCGAAGATCTGTCATGCTTTTAGGAGACTGAACCTTAGGAAGTAGGCATAAATGAGTAAAGTTCCATTTCTCTCATAGACAACCAATATCATAAATTTTTAAAACCTCTGACATGACTTGATATTTGATAATAGACCAATACTCCTCAAAGAAAAAACCTGTAAACCCATCTGGTCCAGGAGCACTCTCAGAGCTTATGGAAAAATAGCCTGACTAATTTCAGAAATTGAAATCTTTTTAGTTAGGTCTTGATTCATACTTTCAGAAACTCTTGGTTGAAAATGGCCTAGGAAATCACTAGTCTGGTCTGGTTGAGAAGACTTGAACAATTTAGTAAAATAATTCTCAGCAATCATTCCTTTCTCTTGATCTGAAAATTGAACATGACCACTTTCATCAACAAGAAATTGGAGAGAGTTTTTCAATCGATCAGATTTAACTGATGCTTGAAAAAATTTAGTGTTTCTATCTCCATCTAGAAGCCACTTCTCTTTGCTCTTTTGCCTCCAAAAAACTTCTTCCTCTCTAAAGGCAATTGCTAGTTCTCTCTTAATCACATTAATTTATTGAAAACAAGGATACAAAGATTCATCTTGTTTTGCTAATTCCTTTCTCAGCCTCTTAATTTTAAGCTTTGAATTGGACCAGAAATCTTTTTTCCAAAAACCAATAGCTTCTCTGCAATTCTCAGATCTTTCTAAAAAGGAGGAGGAGCTTCCTGATTGACTGTCACTATTCCAACCTTTTTGAATGACTTCTAAAAATGAGGGATCCTCGGCCCATCTTTTGTCAAACCAAAACTGTATACGAAAGAATTCCTTCACTTGTGAATTTCACCAGGACATGTTTATGATTTGAAACAAGTTTCTCTAGAAACCATTAGTGAACCATTGGGAAAAGGGAATGCCAGGCTGGATTACCAAAGCATCTATCAAGTTTACACTGAATCCATTGTTTATTCCTCATCCCTCCCCAAGTAAACCCATTTCCAGAACTGCCAATTTCCGACATGTCACAATTCTTCATTAGGGATTGAAAGGGATGAAAAGAAATAAGATCTCTTGATAGACCTCCCAATTTTTCATCATTCGACAAAATCGCATTAAAATCCCCAATCATGCACCAAGCCTCTGTTATGGCAACACCAAAACTTGTGATTTTATCCCAAACCAAAGATCTAAGATTGGTACCCGGGTTACCATAAACATAGGAAACAAACCACGACTTTACACCAGAAGAGATTTTCATATCTATAAGGTTTTTATCAACAAAAAGAAAATCAACCATGAGATTATCTTTCCAAAAAACAGCTAAACCACCACTAGAACCCACAGGTTCCACAGTTTTCAGGTTACTATATCCTAACCAACCTTGCACCTTTATCACATAACTATCCAAGTTTTTAGTCTCCATGAGGAATAGCATATCCGGGAAATGATCCTTTCTCATTTCCTTAAGATGTCGAATTGTCTAGGGATTCCTCAGTCCTTGACAATTCCAACTTAATATACCTATTGATCTCTCGGTGGTTCCTGTGGAACCACCGTATCTTTGTCTAAAATAGGATAAGTTTCCACATCTTTACCCTTTTCCTGAGAGTTCCTTGTTGCCACATCCTCTGTAGGAAACCCTAAAGAAGTTGCAGTAACTTTTAAACTTTTACCCTTCCTGCCCTTAGAATTCTGTAGCAAAGACCTAGGCCTTTTACAGGTCCTTGAGTTTTGAGAACAGATCTTAGAAGAGCTAGCCTCTAAACTACCTGAAGTAAAGGGAGAGAAAGAACCAAATAAAGGAGTACCTGAATTAGAGTCCATAAAATTATTCTGAAAATCAGAAACCGAAGGTACAACTCTATTCGCTTTGATTGCATCAGCTAACAACTTTGAAAAAGAACATGAAAAAGGCTTGGAAGATGAAAGATGAAATTCTTCTTGAGATTTTCCTTTACTGGGAACTTTATCAGATTCTGAAAATTCCCCAACATCCGGATGAAGAGGCTCAGAAGGAAGAAAAGGAAATTTAGATTTGTCATGTGTCAACCTTTGACATTGAAAACACCTTTTGCAAATTCTTTCATAATCAATTCCAATCTTCACTAAAGATCCATTCGGCAATTGAATCTCTTTTGAGTTTTTCAGGCTTTTGGAAACATCAAGGAGAACCCTAATCCTGACAAAGTCTCTACTTTGTGATGCTTCCTCATCAAAGGGAAAATCAATTACCTTACCAACACGACCAGCTATCAAAGTGATTGTATCCTTGGTATAGTGATTCACTGAAATATTGCGGAGTCTAATCCAGACCGGAAGAAACATCAGATAATCCGGCGGAGGCTCTTCTACCCATCTTTCCATGACAACTCCCCAATCATCTTGTGTCCATACCCCTGTCTTGAGCACCTCAAACAGATCCTCTTCATACTTAAAGATGAACTGAAAACGATCTCTTCCTAAAGCCAAACCTCTAACTCTATCATACAAACGCCATATCCTGGGCATGTCTAAAATCCATTTAGACATTCTTTGATTATCTGGATTCAGAAATCTACCCATAACACTACTCCTATTCCTCTCCGATGAACAGAAATTAGGTTGATTAGAGATGATTAGCGGTATATCTTCTTCATCTTCAATCGACATCTCATGAAGAGCTTTATCCAGTAGTAACTCCATAACAAAAAGATTCTCCAAAACCCAAATCTCAACCAAGTACCGATAGAAACCGAAATTGAAAACAAACTCTAAAAATTTCCAAAGAACCGGACAGAAAACAGAGATATCTCCGGTAAAAACTCTGCTCAGATAAGATTCCTGAGAGAGAAGTCCTTAAGCCCAAGCAAATATGGGACGGCCGACGTACCTCGTAAGCTGCTTCTTTGAGAGAGAAATTTCAACAGTAACTCTTTTGTTCTTTAATTTTTTTTTGGAAAAATTATATCATATACCACTTTTGAAACAAAACTTATCAAATCTATGACTTTTATTTTTTCTTTTCCAAATCTACCACATTCAAATAACAAAAAAAACAAATCTACCCTCATATATATTTCTCACTCACTAACAATGAGTTTTTTTTTTCTTCTTCTCATATGATTTTTATTCTCTACAAAATTTAGAAATAATTTTAAAAATGAGATTTTCATCAAATTAAAACATATTATTTTTATCCACGTTAGAACTTGTTTTTGTCCACCAACATAGATGAATATAAAAAATTTTATTCACAAAAAAGAAAAGAATTTATCCATGGACATACATATGTTTCATGTCCATGACATATATATGTGTGGTCAAACTTAGACATATCTCAATTATTATTTACGGTAGAATTATTGTCTATAATATATCTCAATTATTGTCCACGACATAAATCAATTTTTTTAGTTCTATATTATTTAATTTTGGTGGACAAACTTAGACCTATTTTAATAACTCTGTACATGATAAATATTGTATATATATAAATATATGTATGTTTTGTCCACGACTAATTATATATAGCAACACATATTTCATCCACTACATATATGTCATTTTTTGGAATTCTAAAGAGAATTCTGGTTCTTTTAGAATATATATATACTGTAATATTTTTTTAATAATTAGAATATTCAAACAAAAAGAAACAAAGAAAAGAATAAAGTAGATGTCCATCAATTTTTCTGACACTATCTTTTTCCTTTAAAACCAATTTCTAAGTAAAATCGTCCGATGATGTGTCTCTCTACCGCAACAGATGTAGATTTGAAAAGATTTTGAAAATGTGGTAGATTTAGAAATGGGATCCACACAAAGTGGTAGAATCGAATAAATCTCTTTACGTTTTTCGAATGAATAAAATCCTTTTACTTTAAAACCAAGTCCAGAGTAAAATCGTATGACCATGTGTCTTTCTACCAAAACGGTTTTGAAAGAAGTATGAATGATGCAGCTCTATACATCTTGAAGCAAGGAAAGGATGTGTTGATCATTAGCATATATGTTGATGATATCATCATCACAGGAAGCTATGTTCATCTTATCAACACATTCAAGGATAACATGAAGAGTGAATTTGAGATGACGGATCTCGGGTTGATGAACTACTTCCTTGGAATGGAAGTAATCCAAGATGATCGTGGCATCTTCCTCTCACAAAAAAATATGCAAACAAACTTATTGATAAGTTTGGTATGAAAGAAAGCAAGAGCGTAAGCACTCCGCTTACACCGCAAGGAAAAGGAGTCAAAGACGACAAAGAGTATGGAGATCCAACGAAGTAAAGAAACATTGTCGGTGGTCTTTTGTATTTGTGTGCATCAAGGCCTGATGTAATGTATGCAAGTTCATATCTTTCAAGGTACATGTCTTCACCACGTATAAAACATTATCAAGAAGCAAAAAGGGTATTAAGGTATGTCGAAGGAACGTCAAGTCTTGGAGTACTCTTCAAAAGCATCAAGACACCAAGACTAAAAGCCTATTCGGATAGCGATTGGGGTGGTTTTATTGAAGACAAGAAAAGTACATCAAGATATGCATTTACTCTTGGATCGGCTATGTTCTGTTGGCACAATCAACCGCAGAGGCAGAGTACATCGCCGTATGTGCAGCAACAAACCAAGCCATTTGGTTACAAAGACTTTTGGAGGAGTTTAGACTAAAGTTCGAAGAAGGTACTCCCATCCTATGTGACAACAAATTAGCAATAGCAATTGGAAAGCATCCAGTACAACATAGAAGAACGAAACATATAGAGCTCAAGTATCATTTCGTACGAGAAGCCGAGCAAAAAGGATTGATTCAACTAGAGTATTGCAAGGACGAAGATCAACTCGCAGATATCCTCACAAAGATGTTAAGCGGCTCAAGGTTTGAAGATCTTAGAAAGAAGCTTGGAGTCACCCAGAAACTCAATTAAGGGGGCGTGTTGATTAATAATTGAGTTCTATGTTATGTTTATTTAATTAAGTAAGAATCACAACTTTACGTTAAGTATGTGTCATTTCGTAAAGAGTCTTAAGTGTAAAGACACAACTTTTGGTGTTGTTGTCGTGTCTATTGTCAAACTATTTAAGTGTTTTTAAATCGTATGTAAAACACAGTTGTTCCGCAATTAATAAAAGTTAGTTTTCTTCTTCATTACTCTGTTCTCACCTACATCTATTCTTCTAAGAAATAGAGCAAACTGTGATCTTTGAAGAAGAAGCTTTTGCTTCTAACATGGAAATCGTTAATCGATTCCGAGCTCTTCCGAGATCTCTACGAATCACTGAAATCTTCCTCCTCCTCCATGACATGGTCAATCATGAACACAAGGGACAAACGAGTGTCGCTTGAAATCGTGGGACACCACGGATGTGAGAGATGGGGACTTACCAAGTCCCTAGGCTCTTACATGCACACATTCCTGAGACCTCAGGTGAGAAAAAACTGTCTTGAGCTGCACGGATGGAATTGTATTACATTACACCGAAACCGTAGAAGGAGAACTAATGTTTCATGTCGGAAACCCCCTTGTTGCGACAATGGATACAGATCCCTCTTCCTCCTCATCTCTCTGCTTTCGATGTCGTGAGATTAAGGAGAATCGACATTTCAGTGACAATGGATTGGGCACAAAGATGGAAAAGGGTATTGTCGTGGGTTACAAGGTTATCTGAATGTTGGCATCATGTCCATTATCCAGAGTACTCACTTTCATGATATATTCCTCTAAAACAGGATTGTGGAAAACCAAAAAGGTGCGTTGTTCCAGTGCCTTGTTCTGGTCTAGACTAGGGTATTCGGTTCCTTTGAACGGGATTCTTCACTGGCTTGCTGCATATGGTTGCTCCCAGGATGCAAATTATGTTGTATCTTATGATTTCTATAATGGATGTGATAATGATCTTGACTGTAATATTATACCTTTTCCTGGTATTGCGCGATTTGAACGGAATCAGTGTTTCAAGAGAACAATCACAACGTCTGCGGGATTTGTGGTGCACTGCAACGTTTTCAATGATAATGGAGGCCGTACAATCAGGGTTTGGAGGCTGGTCTCTACGAATAATCATCCTAAGTCATGGAAAATCTTGTGGAAACTCAACACAAACTCGTCTTTGATCGGGTTCGGTGCTGATTATTTCCCCGTGGTGATGCATCCTTTGAACTCCGACATCATATACCTGTGGAGTAGGAACAAGAATGGTTTGGTTTTGTTAAACTTGAGGACCCGCAAGTTTAGTCTTAACAAGGAGGAGTCATCATCGGAAGATGAGGAGGAGAACAAGTCTATGGATGGTTGCATAATGAGCTTTAGCGGTTGCAAGGAGTATATGGACTTGATCTATCCAATTTTCGTCAATAATATCTTAGGTGGTTTTCACAACCTCTACTTCTCCCAGTACGTTCTACCACGCTGGCTAAATCCGCTCCCTCAGCTTTCTTCTTGATTATGCATGTTTCTAACCTTGTTTTTGTCATTTGCTTGTTTTCAGTTTTTGAGTTTTTCTAAGTATGTATCGACAGAAACCATATTTATTAGGATTTCCATTGTTCTTAGTTTTATCTACTTGATCCGTTTCTCAGTCTAGAAACTGTTAGAAACAGAAGTTTCCAGAATTGAAACAAAATATAAGAGATGAACCTCTTATATTGAAAAGAGAGAGAATTGGATCTTGTTTCACAATCTGTTTGATCGTGAACAACACAATTTTAAGTAAGAAAAGAATTGCTCCTTTTATTCGATAGAAAGTGAAAACCACAACGAAATTAAATACACTTTAACAGACATGAAAGTCAAGAGTTGTGACTCTTCTTTCTTGTGACCCTTACCAAACCTAATTACTTTAACTTAATAGATACGACTTTAACACACACCTTTTGACTTAACATACATAATTACTTGCATATTTATTAAATATAAAACTCAATTACGACTAACAGAAACACTGTAGGATGTGATTTGGAGCTATGAGAAGAGGAATTAATTAACATACTATTCTGGATATGTTCAGTACTGTCCTGTCTAGACCCAAATTAACTAACAATTCAGATTGATAATGCTACTAGCCTACTACCTAAATTCCTTGAGCTGACATAACAATTGCTTTTATTTCATCTATTCATCATCTGGAAGAGATTAAAGAACGCATTTTCATCACTCTCTGCTCATAATTAACACCATTTGTAAAGCTCAGAGCATGATTGTTCAACGGAGCCCATTGTCAACATCACATAGGTCATGCACACTTCAAGAGATGATGTCAATTGTCAACCGATCACATATTCATTTCACAATTCGTAAGATATTTGACCAAGAATGGGCTTCTATTGGATTTATCTATCGACATCATGAGCCTTTTGGGCTTTTATCATACTTTATACCACAGTTTTTAGGTTTTACTGATGCCTACCACAAATATGGACACTACATTTTACATTGAAGGGATCTTTCTAGGAGTGGACAAATGTTTAAAACTCCATTTTTACATCGTAAAAGATAAGATTCCTTATGTTTCGAGTACATAATTTTTTTTGTTGTAGATATTTTATTTCATGAATGATTTGTATCTATCTTTGTAATGTGAAGTGACGTACTGAGTTTCGTTTTTTTTTTTTTTTTTTTACTGAGTTTCTTTATTTCTATATAACAAGATAACTCCTATGATCTTCACTCACTGAAGCAACAAAACCAAACAAAAAAACACTGACATGGAACAAATAAGTTTTTTCCGCTTAATTTTTCTCATAGTCACGGCAGGTGTCATCATCTCTTTCACTTCCACTAACTTCTCCCACGCGCCGTCGTCCACGACGAGGCTTCTTGACTGCACCGACTCTTCCTCTTCACCTCTTTGCGCTTCTAGAAACTTTCTTTTCAACAAACAACAACCACGACCTATTCCTAAACACGATCCTAAGCCAAAGACCAAAAACCATGACCATGCGTCTGATACACCAAACCATCCTCTAGACCCACTCACCGTCGTGGAGATTAACAAAGTCCGATCAATACTCACCTCTCACGCGCTATTCACCTCCGGTAAACCTCACGCGCTCCATACCGTGGTTCTTGAAGAGCCTGACAAGAATCTTGTCCGTCTTTGGGAAAAAGGGAACCCACTTCCTCCGAGGAAAGCTTCCGTCATCGCACGTGTTGGCCCAGACACGCACGTGCTCACCGTTGACATTGCTACGGGTCGGGTAGATTCAGAGAATAGCCCGGTTCGTGTTTCGGGTTACCCGATGATGACTATAGAAGAGATGAACGATATCACGGTTGTACCATTCTCAAACGCGGATTTCAACCGTACGATTCTTTCTCGTGGAGTCAATCTAACGGACGTGATTTGCTTCCCAATCTCTTGTGGCTGGTTTGGTAATAAAGAAGATAACGCGAGGGTAATTAAAAGTCAGTGTTTCTTGACTCAAGGGACAGCCAATTTCTACATGCGACCTATCGAAGGTTTGACTATTCTTATCGACTTAGACACAAAGCAAGTGATCGAGATATCCGATACGGGTCGGGCTATACCCATACCCGGTTCAACCAATACCGATTACCGCTTCGAAAAGCTCGTGACCACCGACAAAACCCGGCTTCTCAACCCGATATCCATTGAGCAGCCACGTGGTCCAAGCTTCGTAATCGAGGACAACCATTTGGTGAAATGGGCAAATTGGGAATTTCATCTAAAACCTGACCCGAGAGCAGGTGTGGTTCTATCACGGGTCAGAGTACACGATCCGGATACTCAAGAGACACGTGACGTGATGTACAAAGGGTTTGTGTCGGAGCTTTTTGTTCCGTACATGGATCCATCGGACGCATGGTACTTCAAGACTTACATGGATGCAGGGGAGTACGGGTTCGGGCTACAAGCCATGCCGCTCGTACCGCTTAATGATTGTCCACGAAACGCAGCGTATATGGACGGAGTTTTCGCAGCAGCGGATGGGACGCCGTTTGTGAGAGAAAACATGGTTTGTATTTTCGAGAGTTACGCCGGAGATATTGGGTGGCGTCACTCCGAAAGCCCCATCACCGGCTTACCGGTCAGTCTTTTTGCTTATGGGTTTTTTATACATAGAAAAAAGTTTAGTGTTTAAAAGGTAAAGTTTCTAAAAAAGAGTGATAATTTTAATTACAATTTTAATTTAGTAGATAAGGGAAGTGAGACCAAAAGTGACGCTTGTGGTACGAATGGCAGCTTCGGTAGGTAACTATGATTACATCATTGATTACGAGTTCCAAACTGATGGGCTTATAAAAGCTAAGGTACTTTACTTTGTATCAATTTCCAAAATATAAAAGATTCCACATGATTCCGTGGAATAATGAATATTCGTTTTCTTGTCACGAACCACTAATAGTTGATAATGACAGGTTGGACTTAGTGGAATACTAATGGTGAAAGGGACAACATATCAAAACAAGAACCAAGTGGAGAAAGATGAAGAAGGTAATGAAGAAGAGCTTCACGGCACGCTTCTGTCAGAAAATGTAATAGGAGTAATTCACGATCATTACGTCACTTTTTACCTTGACCTCGACGTCGATGGCCCGGACAACTCATTTGTTAAAGTGAACCTCAAGAGGCAAGAGACCGAGCCAGGTGAGTCACCGAGGAAGAGTTACCTGAAAGCTGTTAGGAATACTGCGAAAACTGAAAAGGATGGTCAGGTCAAGCTTAGCTTGTACGATCCATCAGAATTCCACGTTATCAACTCTGGTAAAACAACTCGGGTCGGAAACCCAACGGGTTATAAGGTTGTTCCTAGAGCCACAGCGGCTAGTATACTTGACCATGACGATCCGCCGCAGAAGAGAGGAGCATTTACCAACAACCAAATTTGGGTCACTCCGTACAATAAGTCTGAGCAATGGGCTGGTGGCTTGTTCACTTACCAAAGCCATGGTGATGATACTCTTGCGGTTTGGTCAGACAGGTGATTAAGTCAAAAGAATAATTATTAATTTTATAGTTAATATTCGACTGTTTTATTTTATGCATTATATTGGTGTCATGCAGGGATAGAGACATAGAGAACAAGGACATAGTTGTGTGGTACACACTTGGCTTCCATCACATTCCATGTCAAGAAGATTTTCCGATAATGCCCACGGTTTCTTCGAGTTTCGATTTGAAGCCAGCAAACTTTTTCGAGCGCAATCCAATCCTTAGGGCCGCTCCGAACTTCGAACATGACCTTCCGGTTTGTGGAGTTCAATCTGTTTCTGCTTGAGAAGAGTGAAGCGAGAAATATAGAAATAGCCACTTTTAGATCTTCCATAATTCATGGTACTCTTAAAGTCCACCCAATGTTTTTATGGGCTTAAAACTAGAAATCGGATGTATAGATGTAAAAGCTAATGTATATGTATGTTTATAAATGAGTCAATACATGTGGATTATGATGTATCATTAGAATCTGTACACCGCCGAAATCTTCCAGATCTGTGTCATTACAAAGAACAGTCACGACTACGGACACGCTACGGACACGTAATGCCTACGTTGCCTAGGCGGCCACTTTCTAGCCTCATAGGTATAGAACACTGATGTTTGCTCAAAATAAAAAATAAATATAGAACACTGATTTTGATTTCTTAATTTACTGAAATAGTAATTTTTACCTAATCATGGCCCTTGCGGATCGGATCATCCATATAATATATAAAAAAAAACTCTAATATTTGATATCTTTCTCTTTAAATGAGATATCAATTCCAGCACAGTTTCATTAGATATCTTACAACAAAAATCTCTTTTTTTTCGGATCCAATTCCTCCACCACCGCGAACTTCAGTTAGATTAAGACATCTTAGTGAAAGACTGGATTTGTTATCTCATGTTTGTTTTTCGTGAAAAAATACCAATTGAAGTGGAGGGTTTCTTCAAACAACAAGGAGCTGAGTCAACTATTCAATCAAATGATATTGAGCATGAACACTGATTTTGATTTCTTAATTTACTGAAATAGTAAATTTTAGTTACCCGTTAATAAATTAGCATTTGGATTTTTAGATCAATATATCACGTTTTGGTGAAAATATCTCGTTCCGTAAAAAAGTTATGAAAAAAAATGTCAAAGTCCTCTATAAAATTTTCAAAACAGTTGTAAGTTTTCTGAAATTTTTAAGTTTTAGAAATAGCATTGTAATTTTTTAGATTTATTGTATGTTCAAGAAAAAAACAACTTTTGGAACTTCGTTCAAGCTTGTTATGACAAAAGTTTTTAAGAATTTACAATGATATGACATACTTTATTAATATAGCACAAGATGAATTTATTTAAAAAACACTAAACATCAATGACATTGTGATGTAATTTTAACAACTTTTAAGTTAGTTTTTATTTTGTACTCTCCTATTTGTAATAGTAGGATACCTTATTTTTATTTTATTGATGGACATAATATTATGATAATTTAAATCTTATATTGAAAACTCTATTCATGGATCATATAAAAAGCAGTTACAAACAATCTGCCGATCGGAGAACGTACAAAACGAAAAAAAAAAAATACAAAAAAAAAGTGAGCTAAGGTAACCATCACGATTAGAAAATTTCTGAACTAATATATGTTTAATGATAAATATGTATTTTAGATTTTCCATTGTATACCATTTTTATATTATTCAAATAATTGATTATGTAACTAAATAAATAATCAATTATAGTCTCCGATTTGAAACTTACATCCCTTTAAATTGTTTTATTCTTTTAAATGTCTACACTTGTGAAAATATAATGAGGTGAAAAGGTTATTTTATAGAGATTTCAAATTTTGGGACAATTTTAAAATTTAGTTTTTCAAAATAGGTTAGTTGCGAAATAGTTCTTTTAAGTAAGGATTTATTTACGGAAAAATAAAAAGTAAGTGTTCATCTCATAAAATTCCGTTTAAACCAATTAAAAGAGGAGAGAGAGATTGAAATGACGTATTTTCCCTTGACAGTTAAATGAGAAAAAGAAAAATCCTATTTCTCATGGCGCTCTAGTCTTTTGAAACCGCCAGAGCGATATTCGTCCTCCGCTCTCATCTTCTGAAATCGCTGGAGCTATTCTCTTTCTCTGCTCACGGCTCCTGAAATCGCCGGAGCTATTCTCTTTCTCCACTCACGTCTCCTGAAATCACTGGAGATATTCTCTTCCTCCGCTCTCGTCTTCTGAAATTGTCGGAGCTATTATCTCATCCGCGTTGCTCCGAAAAGACGTTTTAATCATCACTAGCTTCCCTAGGTAAGATATATCTCATTCTCAACGATAATGTATCATGATTCTGTGTTTATCTTGATGATGAAAGCTTGATCGTATTTTTGTTGAAAGCTTGTGCTTGATCGTTGAGTGATTCTCTCTTCCGTGTTGCTCCGACGAGGCGTTTGATCCGACGAGACATCCAGATGCATTTGAATGGATAATTTGGATGAAAATGTCATATGAACAAACGAACAACCCTATAGAACACTGATTTTGATTTCTTAATTTGCTGAAAAAGTATTCTTTAGTTACCCATTAATAAATTAGCATTTGAAGTTTTAGACAAATATATCACGTTTCGATGAATTATCTCATTCCATAAAAAAGTTATGAAAAAAATTCAAAGTTATCTATAAATTTTTTAAAACAGTTGTAAGTTTTCATAAATTTTTAATTTTTAGAAATAGCATTGTAATTTTTTAGATTTATTGTAAGTTCAAGAAAAAAACTTTTGGAACTTCGTTCAAGTTTGTGACAAAAGTTTCTAAGAACTTACAATGACATTGCATACTTTATTAATACAGTACAAGATGACTGACTATACAAAAAAATAAAGTCTAGCATTAATTTCAACCACATATATATAAAGATGTTATTAGAGCATCTTAAAACACAAGCCCATTGCTAGTACCAACAAACTTAATGCAATGTCAATTAGCCCATGTGTTTTAGAGTTCAAAGCAAGTAGTTTACTATAAACGTCTAAGCCATGAGAACTTTGATTGTAACATAGAGTTGCCTCAAAGCAACTTTCCTCCTTTCCCCTTTTATGAAAGCAATCAAAGAAACTTTCATCTTGGTGACACTAATTAATCTTCCCTTTCATTTACTTTTCTTGCACAATAAAGCTTTTAATGAGCTATCTAATTTCTTAGTTTATTTATCTATCTTAATAAAGCTTGAATCTATATTGTTTGATTCTATTCACAGATGTCACATGTCATATCTTATCAAACATGCTTACACATAAATGT
This sequence comes from Turritis glabra, assembly GCA_900406565.1. Classification (NCBI taxonomy): domain Eukaryota; kingdom Viridiplantae; phylum Streptophyta; class Magnoliopsida; order Brassicales; family Brassicaceae; genus Turritis; species Turritis glabra. Next base: position 3,115,925 of record OVBN01000243.1, on the reverse strand, counting down.
AACTCGTTAGGGGTCCTTATCTTACCCAATAATGTTAACTTTTAGAGGAAAATTTGACAAGTGATTGTACTGATATACGTCACCATATTCATCACCCATCTTGATTTTATATAGAAAAAAATACGTGATTATCAACACATTTGGGAATGATAAGTAGTATCTTGGTAGAACCATACAATGTTAGTTATACAATTCAGCTTAAACAATATCTAACAACTCAAGTACAACGAGTGGTTCTTGTTCAATAAGTTTGCTATTGTGTACTGAAACTGATGTTTGATTTTCGTTACAAAAACCTATATGACAATTAAATACTCCAGAAATACATTATACTTTTACCCAAATAACGGGTAATAATTTAATTATGTATAGTGTAAGACTTGCCAAATGTATAACAATATTATTAGCCTCTATAGATAAAGATTCGAATCGGATAACCTTGGGATGGGCAAGGCAACAAGAGGGGTCTTGAGCTTCAAGACAATCCCAAACTTCTCTTTCAAATCCAACATGTGGCCTTCCGGTATCTTCCAATCGAACGAATGCAACAATGTCGCGAGAGTGTACAAAACCATCCTCTCGGCGAGTGCTACACCGGCGCAAACTCTCCGGCCAGATCCAAACGGAAAATAGCTATAATTGGCTCCAGTGAAATCATAAGAGTTGTTATCAAGAAACCTTTCAGGACGAAACTCAGTCGGATTCTCCCACACATTTGGGTCTCTCTGAATAGACCAAACATTGACGAAGATCTTAGTGTCTTTAGGGATGGTGTAGCCACCCACCACGGCGGTTTCGGCAGGACGGTGAGGGACTAACAAAGGAAGTGTTGGGTGAAGCCTAAGCGTTTCTTTCATAATGGCTAATATGTAAGGAAGTCTAGTGATGTGTGATTCTTCAACAATGTTGTCTTTGCCGACAACTTCGTCTAGCTCTTGTTGCGCTCTTTTTATCAGTTCCGGGTTGCTCATTAGCTCGGCCATTGCAAACTCTATCGTGTTTGTCGATGTGTCTGTGCCACCAACCACCATATCCTTCATACATAAACGATAACATTAATGATCAAATCACTTTTCAAAAACTAACAAATATTTACAATCTCTATCTCTAGTCCTATCTCAAATCGAAACTTTGATTAACCCACAGAGTTTGCAAATGGTATCTAAATTTTAGGATAAAAACCACAATGCCGTAGTTTCGTAATTAAATTAAGTTTTTGCCGATCAATGATTCCAAACTTCGATCCCATGAATATGCTATTCTACCCAATATAAATATCCTAAAATTATAAAACTGAAACCATTAATTAATTACCGTGAGTACGGCTTTGACATGGTTTGCCGTAATGGGAACCTCCGAGTCACTTTCTTGGTCCTTTAACTTCATCAAATATTGCAAGAAGTCTTTGCTTTCGCCATCATCATCATCTCTTCCTTTTAGCCTTTGCATCTGCTCGATGGCTCGGTCGAGTACCGCATCGAGCTCTCCGGCACACACACGCATCCTCTTCACAAGCCCTTGAAGATCGAATCTCGCTAGCCACGGGAAAAAGTCAGAAACATTAGGCTCACCCAAAAGCCCGGTTAACTCAGAGATAACTCCTTTAAACTCTGTTCCAACACTCTCCATCTCCTCTGCTTTCACCGACCCTCCCCATAACATATTCATCGTCAGATTCATCATAATCAAAAACAGTTGATCTCCGACTGTCACCGGGGATTCTTTTTGGCCTTGCTCGTACAAATATCTCGTTTTCTCCCGGACTTCTTTACGTCGGAGCTCGTAGAAAGAATCCAAAGTTTTGCGGCTAAGAAGTTTGAGAACGCAAATTTTTCTAAGCTGTCTCCATTCGGCGCCGTATGGTAACCAAACGATGTCAAGACCACCATATGTAGCGGCTCGGCCAGTGAGAGGGACGTCTCGGTTTGAGAAATTGATGTCTTGATCTTTCAAGATCTCTCGAGCCAGCGATGGAGAGTTGACCACGACAGTTAGTTTTGAGCCAAGATTGAGTTTGAAGATTGGACCGTGAATTTGAGAGAGGTCTGCGAAGTAGGTGTGAAGGTCAGGGTCAAGAAAGGGGAGGTTCCCGACTATAGGTAGCCCTCGTGGTCCAGGCGGTAAAGACGGTTGCGGCGAGCTTTTGGAGAGGTACCATAGAATCGAGAAGATAGCGGTGAGAATGAGAATTGCGTAAGGTGTGAGATTGCTTGTGTTGTCGGGGAAGAGATTTGAAATCAGAAACATTTTTGATAGCTGTTTTCAAGAAGAAATTGTGAGATCGAGGAAAGGAAAGTGTTCTTTAATATTAGTTATTTTTCATCTCATTAGTTTTTGGGTCAGAAGTTATTATTTCATCTTTATTCTTACTATATACTTAGAGCATGTGCAGTGATAGCCCTGGACAAAAGAACACGATTCGAAGAATTGAACCGAACCGAATCGAAAAAGAAGTTTGTGGTTCGGTTTCGGATCCCACAAAATAACCGAATGGATCTCAGTTACACTATCCATGGATATCGGATAATAACCCAACCGAACTGAATATCCATGGTACTCAATTGGAACCGAAAATGGTTGACAAACCCTTTATAAGTCTACCACTGAGTCCAATAAATTTTCGGTCCAATACATTTATGTCCCAATACATTTTGGTCCAATACATTTTTGTCAATTTTGTTTGGATATTTGGGTAGTTTGGTTCTTTTTTGAGTATTTTCGGGTAAAATAACCGGAACCGAACCGATATCTATGGATAGTTTGGTTCTCTTTGGGTATTTCGGATAAAAAAACCGGGACCGAACCGATATCCATGGACTTCGGTTCTTTTTCGGTTCTCTATCTAAAAACCGATAACTGAACCGAACCGACACGTAACCGAACCGAACCAAACCAAAAACCCTTCGGTTCTTTTTTGAATCCTAAGAAGCTGGAACCGAAGAATCGAAGAACCGTAAGAACCGAACTGAATGGAACCAAATAACCGAATGCCCAGGACTATGCACTGATAGTTAAAAGATTCACAAAATATCTTACCAATATAATAATATTATTTTTAATACGCTTTAGTTTTATAAAGTTTTAATGATTTTCTATTTTCGTTGATGAAAAACTCACTAAATATTTCATTAATATTTTATAATTTTTTATTATAATTTAATATTTCTAATATAATTTACTTGAATATTTATTTTAAATCTTATCAAATTATAAAATTTCTAACTAATATCCTTGAAATCATATCAAATTACATTTTAAATATATTCAATTTTATTAATTAGTTATAATTGTTTATATATTCTATAATAGTAATAATAATATAACCGTAAATATTATTAACACGTTATATTTTCTTAGTTTGCCGAAAAAAAATTATATTCTCTTAAAATTAAGCATAAAATTACATAGCATAAACTCATAAGCAATAAATTTAAAATGCAACAACAGATAGATAACATATAAAATCATGATCAAATATATAATTAACATAGCATAAATTCATAAAAAATGTCAATGTGTGTGAAAAAAATAGAAAGATGGAGTCTCAAATATAGAGAAAATAAAATAATTATAATATATAATTTTAATAATTATTGTAATTTTAACTAATATTAATTTAAAATAAGATTAAATATATAATTTAACTTTCTGAAAAATGGAACTTATAAGATAGATAATTTTATTTTATGATTTATAAAAAATAAAAATAAAAAATAATAATAAATAAACTATTTAATTAATTTTTTAAATTATTGTAAATTTGATTTATCATAATATAGTATGACCCATTTATAAAAAGACATATATATAGGACCCACATAAATTAAGTTGTTCTCCAAATCTTCCAAATGACATCTGACTTTCACCCGTTTCCTAGAAAAAATATTTTATAATTATTTAATTATGAAAAACTCAATGAAAAATTTCCACTATACATACTTTTATATAATAGTAATTTGAACCAAAACAAATTAGTAATCAATTAATATTTAAAAGGCGGTAAGGCAAAGCCAATCATGACGGTGTCAAGCTGATAACTTGTTTTGAGCCTGATGTGATACTTTCCAATGTTTTTACAAAAGCTTTTTTTTTGGTTAAAATAAAATACTAATTGGAAAGAGTTTTGGAACATTTGGTTGATATGGACTTAAGATAGGAAAATATTATTACATCTCAATATGAACAAAACTAATAATTAAGGATAATAGAGTGAGGGGTTGACCAAAAAAAAAAAAAATAGAGTAAGGGGGAAAAAACGCTGCCCGCTGCCACCATTTGGAAGAGTTGTAAATAACGAAAATTCATTTTCGATGGTTTGTAACTTCACTATACATGGGACCATTTTGCAGAGAGTTTGAGAGTATTTCAAAAATCCTAAATTTTCTCAATTTTTAAAACTCATAGTTGAACACAAAATGCTAGATGGATAGAACATATTTGATGACTTTTTGTGTCTCCACTATTTGACGTGCATCTCAATCAGGCCCGTCTCAATCATTAGCTAGATTCGGTGTGGTGGTGTAAAATATTATAGCAATGTCGTTCTACATCATCAGCACCGATCCAAATATTTTAAAATCCCTAGGATAAGATTAAAAAATAGTCCCCTAAACATATAAACAGAAAAAGAATATTTAAACTTTATGTCTTGAGCTGTTCCAAATTTGCATTATATTATAAATGTTGCACTTCTATCCGATCAAACTTGTTTGAATCTGAAAGATAAAACCAATAGTTATTCCAAAAAAAAATGATTATATAAAATGGTTTTTTCGAGCTTTAGTCGATGCAAAATCATGAATGATAGTATCCAAATCCATGTCCTCTAACATATTTTTCTCAATACACAAAATGGCTAAACCATTTAATCTTGGGAAAATTCCATAAAAATTCTCCAACTAAATTATGATAAACTTATAAAATCACCAACTATTTTTCTACTCAGAAAAATACTTGAACGATTTTTTGTGCCTAATTTAAATCACCAAGTATTATATACTTGCTCGTTTTACATTATATACGAATCGGAGGTTAACGAAAATTAGAATGGCGTTAGTATTCCGTCATCAAATTAACTATAATTAAATCGTAACTAGACATTACTTTGACTCTTAAAATTCCCAAATCTGAAAAAAATCCTAAATCCCAAATCTCTTATGAACTCTAAATCGATTATGTACGACTGAAATCCAGCAAAATCAAGCAATATGAGGTACAATTCTCTACCTCCTTTGTTTCGTGGTCATTATTCTTCTCCAACCTTACGACATAATCTCTCTTAATTTCAATCATTGTTCATTTTCTTCACTAATTTTTGCTTTCGTCGCTTGTCGTACGTTTTTGTATTGTTCATATTTATTGCAAAATCTCTAATTAGTTCATTGTTTTTCGTTTTGGTCTGATTTGAGTTTCCATGTTCATCTTCAACCTTATGCAAATGATAACCATAATTACTCATCTTTTCCATAATCTTTTTATTTTGGGAAAATCTGGGTTTGTATGCATCAAAAATACCATCTTTTCTATAAATATTCGATTTTTGGGAAGACAAAAAGGTGATCGCCTAGCGCGAGTCTTATTGAAAAGGCCAAACGTGGCTGCTACGAAAAACTCAAATCTTTTTCTGACCATGGTGTCAATAGCCCATACTTTCAGTCTTTTTTTAAAAAAGTGAGGAGGAAAATGACACACTTTTTGACAGAATCAATGTCCTATCATTTTCTTCTTTTCTGAGTGAAATCAAATCGGAGACTTCGAGAGGCTCTGACGCCCTCTTTAACTCCACTGGTTCGTGCTGGCTCATAGACACTTCGTGCTGTTTTTTTTTTTTGTCTTTGTGCTTTACTTCTCTTTGTGCTTTCATCGTCTCCATTGTTGTACATTGATTCGTCTAAAGCAATATCTTTTTCTGTGTAGTTACAATGACGAGAAACTCAAGCTGCACATTCACTATTGAGGTTTATTGTCAAAGGAAGGGAAGAAAATTTATTATAAAGGTGGTTTAAGTGAACTAGATATGATTGTCGATCCTGATTTGCTTACCTTCTCACTATTTGAAGATTTCACAAAAAATCGAGAAGTTGTGAGTGATGTGGAAAAGATATGGAATAGGCTACCTAATGAGGACATGTTAGTGGCAAGATTGATATGGCAGGATAAGGATAAGGAGATTATGAAGATGGCTTCCGAGGCAAAAGATTGTGGAGAGGTTTCCATCTACATCGAATATAGTGTCTCTCCACCAAATGTTGTTGATGGTCCAAGTTTGGTGACTGATGTTAATAAGGATGGTACTGATGCATATTTAGATGATGGTGAGAAGGCTGATGATGAAGGCGGTAGTGAGGAAGAGGACAGAGAAGAGGAAGAAAGTGATGGTGAAAACAGAGAGAAAGAAAGTGAAGACACTGATGGTGAAAACAGAGAGGAAGAAAGTGATGAAGAAGAGAGAGAGGAAAAATGTCAAAAAGAAGACCAAGAGGAAGAAAGAGTTGAGGATGAGAATCAGATCTTACATGAAGGAGCTGCTGATCCACGTATTGAAGAATTATTTGCAGAAGTTGAACAAGAAACTACAACAGTTCGTGGTGTGGCTACTCAGCCTAATGTAATTGATGAAAATGGTTATGATAGTGAAATTGAGGCTGAGATACACCTCCTCCTGGTGAGTATCCAGATTCTATGGAAGACACTGATGAAGAATGGACAAATTGGTATAAGAAAGATGACTATGGAAGGTCGTTGACAGGAAAGAGTAAAGCTGATTATGTTAAACCTCTATACTTATGGCTGATGCAAACGTTTAACAATGGGGATGAATTCAAGGGTCAACTACTGATGTATGTTTTGAAAACACAGTTTGATGTGAAGTTGAATAAGTAGCATCCTGAAAGGCTTGCAGCCGTATGCACACACGAGAAATACAAATGGAGGATCTATTGCTCTGTAGAGAAACCTATAAGAAAGTGGATGGTGAAAGTATAAGAAGAGAAACACAATCATTTGCCCACAGGAAGAGCCAGGATGCTAAAACAGGGAACTATTGCAATGCTATTCAAATAGGAAGTAAGAAGACGACCTGAGATAAGGAGCTCTGATATCAAGGATGAATTGATGTACAAGTACAACATTTCTGTTTCAATATATAAATGCAGAAAAGCAAGAAGAATTACATTAGATATGGTGTTAGATACTCAGAAACAACAGTTTGCTAAGTTATGGGATTATGAGAATGAGTTGAAGAGTACTAACAAAGATGTTACAACAGAGATTGTGACTGTTGAAAGGATGAAAGACAGGTATTTGAAAGCTTCTATGTTTGCTTTGAACCTATAGGGAGAACTTGGAAGCAATATTGTAGGCCTTTAATAGGTCTTGATGGTGCTTTCTTAAAATGGGATTTGAAAGGAGAGATATTAGCAGTAGTTGGTAGGGATGCAGAAAATAGGATTTATCTTATTGCTTGGGCTGTTATAAGAGGTGAGAACAAGGAGTCTTGGACTTGGTTTGTTAAAAAGCTGATGAATGACTTAATACTTAGGTTTAAGAGATGGAATTACCTTCATATCTGACAAACAGAAGGTATGTTTAAGTATTTGATCATTGTCTTTTATTTTAAGCACTTATATTTGATCATTCTCTTTTGAGCACTAATATATCAATGCCTTTATGCAGGGTTTAAAAGTAGCTCTGGCAACTGTTATCCCAAATGCTGAGCATAAAAATTGTGCAAAACATGTATATAGTAACTGGGCAAAGAAATATGGAGATCTTGACTACAAACTCTTTTTCTGGAATGTGGCCTACCACAAAACAGTTGGAGAATATGGTTTACATATGGAAGAGCTGCGTGTATACGACATAGATGCACATGATGCTTTGTTGGTAGCTGAACCGAAGACATGGTGTCTAGCTTTCTGTTCCAACAACGCCAGATCAGCTAATGTTTATAACAGTTTGTCAGAAAGCTTCAATAGGACTATCAAAGGAGCTAGAGAATTGCCTTTGATTAACATGCTGGAAACAATTAGGAGGCAAGCTATGATGCGTATTTCTCGTAGATATAAGAGAGCAACTGGGTGCATATTACCTTTCCCTAAGAAGATTGCAGATTTATTGGAAGTAAATAGAGAAGAGAGCAAGAATTGTTCTGTTCTTACAAGTTCAGATAAATTATTTGAAGTTCTTTTGCATGGTTGCGGCTATGAGGTCAGTCTTCGGCTGCGTCATTGTGTTTGTAGGGGATGGGACCTAACTGGTATTCCTTGCTCACACGCAATCAAAGTTATCAATGAAAACCACAGACAACCAGAAAAGTAAGCTTTAATTTTTTTTTCTTCTAGTGTGTGATAGATTGCTTGTTGTTTTTGAGGTAACTAGTCTATTTATCTTTTGATTGAAGCCATGTCAATCATTATTACAAGACAGAAGTTTGGATAGAAAACTACAGGAACAACATCAAACCAGTTAATGGAGAAAAATTTTAGGAAAAAACTGGTAAAGCACCAATTGGAGTTCCAGGTTTTAGAAAGATGCCAGGGAGACTTAAGAAAAACAGGATAAAGACAGCACATGAGTGTCCTTCCAACCCAAAAAGAGTGACTCGAGATAGGAGGATAGTTACGTGTAGTAATTGTAAGAAGGTAGGACATAACCGTACCACTTGCAAAAATGAACCTTTTGTTAACCAAGCTCCGGTACGCAAACGTGGGAGACCACGTAAGCTACTTGTAAGTATTTTAACTCATCTATATAATGTTGTCTATGGGAACTTTTCTTATGAGATTTTTTTAGATGTATGTTGCTTTAATATTACAGGATGCTGGAGGTAGCAACCCATATCCAAAAAGAAAGTGAAAGACTACTCAATCACAGCCTTTCATTCCACCATCTACGCCTAATCAATCTCAATCTTCCATTGTCTCAGATTTATGTACTGCTCCTCAACCTTCTATTGCAGCATCGTCATCTAGTGTACCTTCTGGACGTGGACGTGGCGGTGGCCGTCGTGGATGTCCTCCTGGAAGAGGACAAGCCTGTAAGAAAGTGACAATGCCAAGAGGTCACGGAGTGTACTTGTGTCCCTTTACTGATCGTGTATTTGAATGTTGGGGACCTAAGTCAAGAAAGATTGGAGGTGGCTCTTAACCCAAGTGGTGTCTTTTTTTTTCGTTCTTAAACTTATTAGCTATTGTTTTTTTTGTAATGGCTTCTAAATTCTTTCCAAATGATGCTTTTATTATGGTTTTCAAATTCTAGTTATCATTATGAATGGCTTATTATAAATGATTAATTATCGTAAATATTGTTTTTTCAATCTCTCTATCAAATCCATTTATGGATTTATTGTTTTTGTCCAAAAAATAAAAACAATTAGGCATATCTAACCGTAGTTAGATATTTAACGGCAAATTAACGTCTGTTTAAACGTCATTAACGTCTGTTTAAACGTTATTAATATCTGTTAAGCAGACATAGTAAAACGAACAAACGGATAATACCTGGTGATTTAAAATGGGCACAAAAAATAATATAAGTATTTTTTTGGGTACAAAAATAGTTGATGATTTAAAAAGCTTATCGTAATTTAGTTGGGAAATTGTTATGGAATTTTCCCTTTAATCTTTCTTGAGACATTGAGGATCTCATATAGTTTTTTAATAATTTCAACTTTGAGAAACTTCTCTCAGCAGATGCTACAGTGACATATGTAGTTAGAAGAAGTCGATAAGCAATTGAAACATTTGGATAACACCCTATATTTTCAACAAATTCAAGCACTTCACTATGTGTCATTGGTACATCTAGTAAAGTCATTTGCAAAACTTTCAACTCAGAATAAAAATCATTTAAATCAACATCCGATACAATGCAATGAAAAAATGTTTTATGAAAATTAATGCAATGCTCTCTTAATTCACTTTCATCAAGTGACTTTAATTTCAAAGTATTAAACAAAAACCCAAAAATGCTTTTAAATTTAGTCATTTGCTCAAACCTATTGTTCACCGAGCCAATTGTCATATCCACAACAACAAAAAAATAATTAACTCTAAAATCATCTTCAACGGACAATACATCTTTCTCAAGATCATTCTCATCAATAAGAGGATCTAAGATCTAAGAATCACAAAATCAAAATGGGGTTTGCCCGTTTGGGGAGAAAAATCCAATCTTACCAAATAAGAATTAAGAAGCAAAACCCAGGAAGCAAAAGATAAGGTTTGGCGATGGTAGAGTAACTGAGGAAGGAGTCGGAGAGAGAGATAGAGTTAAGGAACAACCCAGAAACAAAAGGGGGAAACCCCCGATAGAGAGATTAGAGATACATAAAGTGGTGAGGAGATCTGGAGATGATATAGAGAGAGGGAGTTCTGGAAAAGAGAGAGAGAAGGATGCGTTAAAGAAGATTAAAAGGAGAGAGAGGAAGCGAGACTACAGATCGTATATAACTTTTTTTTTTATGAACCCTAAAATATTTATTTTTCAATTTGTTTGGGCCCTTTTCCTTTTGGGCCTCTGAGCAGGCACTTTCTGTCCTGCCCGTTTGGACCGGGCCTGTACATCATCGTCACAAATTCTCTGTATTCAATCATTCCATCCTAAAACAAGAAGAACAAAATGATCTCTGGTCTTATTTATATTAACATTTTAAAAATATATTTGGGAAAAACCCTTGGTTTTCGAAATTATTTACAAAAATTGTCATTGTTGGATCGGATCAATTTTGAAATCGGGTCACAAAATATCCGAAAATCTTTAATGGATATTGACACCAACAATTACCCTAACAAATTTGAGTTCATTTTCTAAAATATATCTACCTAACTCAAACATAAATATATGATTCTCCTTTCACTTTTATTTAATCTTATATACATTTAGTTAATAAATTCTGAAACCTTTTTTTGCATATGATGTGATTAAATTTTTTTAAAACGGACATATATTACTCAATAAATGAATAAAAAAATATGTATACTATGTCTCACATCGCCTGAAAAATTGGACAATTGTTTAGAGTCATACTATAAAATAGACCAAAATGATTTCGAATACAAATGAGCAGGAAGCTTGACTTATGCATCCAAATATAAAAATTTTATTCGGCTTATTCCGGTTCTTTATTTCAAAGAATTTAAACTTTTAAAAAGTTTTAAAATATTATAAATATTTATACTTTATATAAAGTTTAAATATTTCAAAATTTTAATTTTTAATAAGTTAAACTTTATAAAACGTTTAAAATATTTATAATATTAAAAATTTTATGAAGTTTCAAATATTATAAATACTTTAACTTTATAAGAATTTTAAATATTATAATTTTTTAGAAAAATTAAAATATCACGGGACGAGGTTATATGACGGGACAGGTTTTGATCGATATTAATACGGGATGGTATACCGCGGGTGAAATTTTATAATTAACAATCAAAATATAATTATACAATCTTAAACACTAAACAAAACAAACAATATTAACAAAACAAAAATACTTAAAATTTAAATTTTTAGTTATAAAAAAAATCAATCTGCGGTGTACCGCGGGATAAAATCTAGTACCATATATTTTCAAAGCCAGATGATATGTATGCATACATGTGTCTTACATTGTCTTATTAGTTAAGATTTTATTAAATTAATTTGGGTAGTAAAAAAAGACAAAACTTTGAATTTTGGCTGCACCTAGTGCAAATGCACCTCTTGCACCGGGTCAGCAACGGGTCTGATCTCAATGAGACTCTTAAAGATATGCTCTTTAAGCTTAATTACAATACTTTCGGAAGCATTTTTGATGAATGAGCTCATTAAGTTCCCTAATTAATATTCTAACAAAAAAAATATATCCATAAGGAGAAGGGTTTACGTTACGACGAGGAAAGACAACTGCCCCTGATGAAATTATAATATTAACGTAATTTTATAAAGGTTTCTAATAAAGCTTCTGTTGGTATTTAAAGTTTCTATTTTACTATTGGTGAAAATAATTTTTAAATCCGCTTCGATATCAGTTGTTTGAACAACATATATAGTCTTGTTTGGTCGAGGTCACGGTTAATAGTACGATATTACTAGAAGAAATCAGAAACTCTTGCACGTCTACCACATATAAAGATGTCATATCTTATCAGCTCATTTTTTTCGGTAATTAAGTGCTGACACATACATGTAATTTGTCCTTATCTCACCTAATAATGTTATCTTTGTTAAGTGGTGGTACTGAGATGCGTCATCATATATTCATTATCCATTTCCATTATAATATAATCAAGAAAGTCTATCTTCGATAATTTGACCTAGAACGACACGGTTCATGCATCATGTGAGTTATATCTCAATTAGAACAAAATTAGAATGAAACAGTACTGATATCCAACAACTTTTAAGTGAAATAAGTGGTCCTAGTTAAATAATTTTGCTGTTTATGGAAACCGATGTTTGATTTTCATTACAAAACTTATATGACGATTAAGAACTTCAGAAATATATTACCCGGTATTTTTAGGTAAAAGTACAATATATTTCTGAAGTTCTTAATCATCATATAAGTTTTGTATAATATAATAATGGCCAATATAACAATCTATAGAAAACTATAAAGATTTTAGCCTTTATAAATAAAGCTTCGAATTGGACAACCTCGGAACGGGCACGGCAACGAGAGGGGTCTTGAGCTTCAAGACAATCCCAAACTTCTCTTCCAAATTTAACACGTGTCCTTCCGGTATCTTCCAATCGAACGAATGCAATAGCGTCGCAAGAGTGTATAAAACCATCCTCTCGGCGAGTGCTACACCGGCGCAAATTCTCCGTCCTGATCCAAATGGAAGAAAACTATAATTTGTTCCAGTGAAATCACAAGACTTATTATCAAGAAACCTCTCGGGACGAAACTCAGTTGGATTCTCCCACACATTTGGGTCTCTCTGAATAGACCAAACGTTGATGAAGATCTTAGTGTTTTTAGGGATGGTGTAGCCGCCTACAACCGCGGTTTCAGTCGGACGATGAGGGACTAGCAAAGGAATGGTTGGATAAAGTCTAAGTGTTTCTTTCATAATGGTTAATATGTAAGGAAGTCTAGTGATGTGTGATTCTTCAACAATGTTGTCTTTCCCAACAACTTCGTCTAGCTCTTGTTGCGCTCTCTTCATCAACTCTGGGTTTCTTATTAGTTCTGCCATCGCAAACTCTATTGTGTTCGTTGTTGTATCTGTACCACCAACTACCATATCCTTCACATATATATAACAAACACATTGATTAAGTCACTTCTCATGAGCAAATAACCATCTTTTTTTTTTACCCGAATATCTTAAGACTAATCTACATAGTTTGCACTGCCATCTAGTTCTGAAGTGATCAAGTTATCTATTTCTAGATTTTTTTTTCATTTTTTTTAATCTGAAGATTTCATTTCGAAACTTTGATTATCCTACGTATAACATCTTAATTCTCAAGGGACTAAAATGTTGATCGTTAATCTACGAAATAGCAAAATATTAAAAAAATTATGCAATTTCGCATGATTTTACCAATCGGAAACTTATGCCTTATCATAAATTTCAATTACTCAGTCGGTAATACTAATGGATATTATGATTGTGAAACCTTCATTCCGAATTTTCATATCTAAGTTTTAGTGTTTGTAGATTAGTAATTCCAAAATTCCATTTCCGCATATATCCTTTTTTAACTTCCCACGAATATGCTATCCTCCGAAGTTTATATTCTTAAGTATGAAAATTGAAACCATTTCATTACCACGAGTACGGCTTTGACATGGTTAATCGTAATGGGAACCTCCGAGTCAGCGTCTTGCTCCTTTAACTTCATCAAATATTGCAAAAAGTCTTTACATTCACCATCATCACCCTCCCTACTTCTTAGTCGTTGCATATGCTCGATGGCTCGATCAAGTATGGCATCGAGCTCTCGAGCACACACATGCATCTTCTTCACAAGTCCTTGAAGATCAAATCTCGCTAACCTCGGGAAAAAATCAGAAATATTAGGCTCTCCCACAAGCCTAGTTATTTCAGAAATCACTCCTTTAAACTCTGTTCCAACACTCTCCATTTCCTCTGCTTTCACCGAACCTCCCCATAACATATTCATTGTTAGATTCATCATCGTTAAAAACAACTGCTCTCCAACATTCACCGGTGATTCTTCTTGACCTTGCTGGTACAAATATCTCGTTCTTTCCCGGATTTCATTGCGTCGAAGCTCGTAGAAAGAATCCAACGTTCTGCGGCTAAGAAGCTTGAGAACACAAACTTTTCGAAGCATTCTCCATTCAGCACCGTATGGTAACCAGACAAGGTCGAGACCGCCATAGGTAACGGCTCGGCCCGTGAGAGGCACGTCATGGTTTGAGAAATTGATATCTTGATCTTTAAAGATCTCTCGAGCCAGCGACTGAGAGCTGACCACGACGGTTAGTTTTGAGCCAAGATTGAGTTTGAAGATTGGACCATGACTTTGAGCAAGGTTTGTGAAGTAGGTGTGAAGGTCCGGGTCAAGAAACGGTAGGTTTCCGACAATAGGTAGCCCTCGCGGTCCAGGCGGTAGATGCGGTTGCGGCGAGCTTTTGAAGAAATACCATAGAATCGATAAGATCGCGATGAAAACAAGAATTGCGTAAGGTGTAACAATGATTGTGTTGTCCGTGAAGAGATTTGAAATCAGAGACATTTTTGACAGCTATTTGTAGAAATTATGAGACTGACTTGAGTTGTTGTATAATGGTATATAACAGTTACAACTTACAACGTACATCATTCATCTTCACCGTTAATAAATAGTAAAACATTAATGATAGGGAAAGGGACTCGAGGGTCTCAAAGGTGATAAATTGATAACAATTGAGCGGATGATATACTTTTCATTGTTTTTCTTTTATCGAAATGTTAGTTGTAAATGGATCTCTCTGTAGACCCACATTTTGAAGCCTTTCAAATGAAACAAAACAAAAATCTTTTTGGACCTTAAGAAAAGAGAGTTTGTGTAGTAAGATTGATTGATAGACTATATCACGATCTTAAGGAACTAAAAAACAATCGTCATAATTGTTTTTGTGTACATCGTAAAATATAATTAAGAGTATCTAGAGATAAAAGTCCAGGCGTCGAAGCCAATTAAACACTTGGACAAGATAGTGAAGGGTCTGGGGAGAAGTCAAATTGTAGTAGACATATATATATCGGATCTATAAGACAATTTATTGGAGGCATAATAAAATTTAAATAAAAATGAAAAAAATCAATTCTATAGCTAAATAATTTACGATACATTTAATCCTTTATTTTGACGCCAAATATATTAAAACCATTTGATAAAATCATCAGAAAATCTAATAACATAAATTATATTAAGAGTTTAACTGATTTAAAAGCAACGGACGTGGATGCATGTCCGGGAATTTGCGTAAGTGAATAGTGGCGATTTTAATCATTATTAAACAATTTATATTATTAGTATAACGATTGAAAATATATAGGTCTGCGGAAAATTTATAACTTGTTAACAATAATTGTAGTTACGATGTAAAACGATTTTCGTAATTATACTAGCAAATATAATCAATATAGCATTTACTGATAATTGTAAAAGAAGTAAAGAATTCAAATTCTAAATTTTTATTAATTTAATATACTGCTGGGTCCGCTAATGTGAGGGAAAGTTGGTCAAACTCCCTTATCTGTAAGGCATTTGAAAGTTGTGACAAACACATCGATTGAAATAATATAATTTTGTGAGGTGAATATGATATTTGCGTCTCTATATACTCTATGACTTATTTAGCCGTAAATTAGGTATCCGTATAGTTTCCATTAAAACAGCATATAACTTTGAGGATAACATCAAAACTTTTCATGAAATCACTTGGATATGTAGACATAGTCCATGACATCATGTATAGTACTAAAATATAGATGAAAACCATCATTTATGTGACAAAACAAATTATCACTTATTGAGACTTTGAGAGTTTATGATTGGTGGTTTCATATCTAAATGAATGGAGTGAATGAATTTTTCCTTATCATTTGAAAATAGAAACAGTATATTTTTTGTTTAACCAAGAAGCTAAGGGGCTAGGTTGATAATTTTTTTGGATCGAAAACAAAAATTAGATAATTATTTAGTCATTCCCTTCTCATTTTTTATTTTTGAACTCGAGACCTTCCCAACTATCTCCTTCAAAATAGCCATGTAATACAAAAGTCGGACAGAAAAACCAAATAATATACAGCTTATCATTGTGATTTTTCATAAACAAAAAACATGAGTATTTAGTTATTTACTTGAAATTCTTTTTAGTCCAATAATATGTTTCGGTATAGATTCGGAATCATGGTTCTTAGACAATTCATATTTAGAAATCATATCAACTAGTATACTTTATTTAAATTTAAAACTAAAGAAATGTCCAACTTCATAAAAATAAAAGGGTTAAGTTGTTTAAATGTCCACATGCGCGGTAGATTTGGGAATTATCACAAATTTTAACAGTGGCAAGATTTTTTTCTATCGGAATCATTGTATACAAATATAGATCACTTATTCTGTAAAACACCTCAAGAATTTGATAACTCAACATATTCATGTATAATGTGGTATATATGAAAAACTAGAAAATAAAAATATTTACGAAAATGTAGACAGGAACTCACGTGAGGTTCTTCGATTGACAGAGAATGAGGAGCAAACATGGAAATTAGCTCAATTAGAGATTGCTATCGATAGTCAAGGGTCAGTGGGACGTGAACATCAAATTTCAAGGAGAAGTGGAATACATGAGCCAAATATTTTAGGATTTCGATGTTTCATTGATGGATCGTGGAAAGAAAATGACAATTTTTCAGGATTATGATGGTATTGTTCGCTACCAAACGATGACTCGCCAACCCATGGAGTTGTCAACCTTCGACGAAGTTTAACTTCTCTACATACAGAGGTGGAAGCACTCGTCTGAGCAATGAAGTAGCTTTTATCACCGACTGCTCAAATCTAGTGAAAATGGTGTCTTCCCTAACCGAGTGGCTAGCATTTTCTACATACTTGGAAGAAATTCAGAACGATAAAAGAGAATTATCTTTTTTTTTTCTTTATCTATTGACGCGTTAATGTTAATCCAGATAAATTAGCATGAAATATTCGTACTGAACAATATTTTATTTCATATGTAAACAATATCCCTCAAAATTGGTATATTTGAATCAATCAATTAAAGTTGTTGACAAAAATATGGATTAAGTTGAAAAAGATCCACTTTTTAAATAAAAAATTAAAAAAGTTCTACATTTACTATTTATGATTGGCAAAATCTCTACTTTTTATTATGCGCTACTCTTTGGCTAACTTCCAAATCCTCGATAAAACATATTATTTACGAGTATGCCATTGAAGTTAAATTTAATTGTTTAGATATAAATAGCTACATAATGTGATTCATACAACTCATTTAGTGTACAGATGTACAGAAATATACATATTTTTTATTATTACACATTCATATTTATTGTACACTATATTAGCTGTACGAATATAAATATGTATATTTATATACATATGTACATTTAATGAGTTGTACGAATAAAAATGTGTATATTTCTATACATGTGTATACTTAATGAGTTGTACAAATAAAAAAAATATATATATATATATATATATATATATTAATATACATATGTACACTACATGAGTTGTACGAATAAAATGTATGTTTCCATATATTGTGCGAGTAAATTCCATACAGATAAACCAGAAATCTAAAAGTAACGAGAACAAATTCAAGAAAGCGATTTTTTATTGGTTCAAGAGTAAACTCGATGATGTTACAAAATATTTCTAACAAGCATAGAGAACAAGTTAAGATTTTCTTGCAAATATCAAACCTAAGGTTCTTTTTTTTTTTTTTGTCAACACCCTAGGGTTTTTGAGTATAAAATTGTGGATTTTTTGCTCGACGGTCGAGCTTGCTACTTATACCGCAAGGATGTCGATTTCAGATATGGTTTATTTCCTTATTCTTAGGGAGAAAATCTTTTATTTCTCTTTTTTGTTACAATTTCGTGTAGATTCGCATTTATCTTTCCATTTTTCCGAGTAGGCCGGTCGACGAGCCAAACTAGGCCTGAGCATTCAGATTTTGGGTCGGGTTAATCGGGTTTCGAGTTATCAGGTAGGGGTGTTTAGAATCCAAACAGGATCTAAATTATTTTCGGATCGGTTCGGTTCGGGTTAATCCGGGTTCGGATCAGGTTTGCAAAATTATTTAGAACACGATATATAACCGAAAATGTTCCTATTTGGATTCGGTTCGGTTTAATAACCCAAAAAAATCCTAAATTATTGAACTTGAATCATGAAAATTTCTATTTTTTAAAGCTTAAAAATATGAATACACCAAAGTAAACCAAAGACACTTACGAATTCATAAACAAAGAGTAATTTCATACTTGCAAACACATCAACACATAATCAAAGACAACAAAAAACTTTCTATTTTCCAATTCCAAACTTGAAAGTTACAAAAAGCTGCAACACATAGAATCCTTCTGAGCATTCAATATTCACCTAATCCTAGCCACCTACAACAAACACATTCAAGAACGTGAATTAAAGCAGGAAAAAAGTGAAATAGAAATGAACAGAGGTGAAAAGAAGTTGAATCAAATATCTTTCTCATGTTATAGCTGAATTGTAATCAGAATTCAGGTGTCTCCTAAGTTGTGATAAGAGTCAAACTTAAAAGAAAATTAAAACACATAAAACATTAATATTTGAAACTGCAAATGGATAGTAAAAAACAAAAATGAAATACCTTTTTGAAGTTCATATTGCAGCTCAATATCTGCAAGCACTTGTTGATTAGTAACCACTCCTCTTTCATTTACGTGAATTTCACATTTCATCCATTGCTCGGTGCACATTAAAACAATATCCAGCAAACTTCATCTTGTTCATTAGATCAAATACACTAGCTATTAGCATCACTCAATCCATTTCCTTCAAGCCTTTCCAGTATTTATCAAACTTGTTTCTCATAGCATTGGCCTTTAACCTCATTGTTGCATCACTACTGTTGCACAATGAATTCAGATTCTACTGAATATTAACTATTACATAGTAACATTTGTGAGAGTTGACAGTAGAGGATACTAAGACAACTAAAGTTTAATTGTAAAATATCACCAGAAACTTGACTAATCTTTCTACTTAATCCCAATCATAGACAGTAGGCAGCCTAATTCTTGGTTTTCCCTCCACTCTTTCTGTAAAATAATCATTGTATAGGTTGTCCTCCATTTCCATTGTGTCAAAAGCCAACCCGAACTTGAGAGCTCTTAGCAACATCAGATAGGTAGAGTTCCATATGGTTTTGCAGTCCAGAGATAAACTTCCCCTTGTCATACTCCCTGATTCCACTTTCTGTTCAAATGCTTCCACTCTTTTACTTGAACCTCCCACATATTGCACACCATTCTGAATTGCAGATACACTATTATCCACTTCATGTAGTTCATCCCTAACAACTAAGTTAATAATGTGAGCACAACAACGCACATGCAGAAACTCACCATCTAGAATCAATGCATCATCTCCTTGTTGTAAGAGGAAACCATCAGTAAACTTCTTCAATGCATTGGTGTTGACAGTTGCATTGTCAACTGTAATAGTAAATACCTTCTTGATTCCCCATTTAGCCATACAGTCCAAAAGGACAGAAGAGATAGTTGTACGTACCTTTGTGATATGAGATGTGCTTGAACCCAAGTATAAGCTTCTTTAGCTTCCAGCTTGCATCAATGAAGTGTGCAGTGATAACCATGTAGCTAGATCTTGTAGTGGAAGCAACCCAAATATCAGTCGTTAGTGAAACCCTCTGGTTATTAGAATTAAGAAGCTTTTTCACAGCTGCTTTCCTTCTAACATACATCTCCATTATGTCCCTAGTGGCTGTTCTCCGAGAATGAGGCTTGTATAGGTTCACTCGGCTGCAAAAATGTCTCCACGCCAAACACTCAATGAATGCAAGAGGCAATTCAGCTAAAACCAACATCTGATTTGAAGCTTCCCTAAAAACAGCTTCTGAACACTTTGACAACTTTAAATTACCTGTAATAGTATCATCATCGCCTTCATGTTGTAAAACATGCTGACCCTGACTTCTGCTTTCCTGCCACACTTGGTACTCCTTACAGGTGTCTAAATGCCTCTTCAAACATGTAGTGCCACTTGATGTAGCACATGCCATAGGCCTAGCACAATAATGATATTTACACATGTCCCTATCATCCGACAATCTTGTAAAGTGTTCCCATACCCACAATCTTGTTGTTGGAGTCTTCTTATTTCGCTTAGCTCGGACTGAACTATCTGCATTTTTTGGATTCCTTTTGCTGTCACACTTGACACTCCTTACAGGTGTCTAAATGCCTCTTCAAACATGTAGTGCACTTGATGTAGCACATGCCATAGGCCTAGCACAATAATGACATTTACACATGTCCCTATCATCCGACAATCTTGTAAAGTGTTCTCATACCCACGATCTTGTTGTTGGAGTCTTCTTATTTTGCTTAGCTCGGACTGAACTATCTGCATTTTTGGGATTCTTTTTGCTTCCATATTCAGGAGTTGCAAAGTGATCTTCGATTTCGACTCCCTTATCATATTCAAAGTCATTAGCAAAATTATTTTCTGCATTCAAGTTTGAAAAATCCATCTGCAAATTGGATTGATAAAAGATTATCCAGACGAGATAATCTTTCATAATGTAACAAAAACCCTAATATGTAAACAATCGATTTCAGTTTTCAACCCTAATCAGAGGCTAAAATCAAACTAAATCACATAAGAGTAGAAATTGAAACCCTAATTGAAACCTTAATTGAAAATTAGAAAGTTTGAAGTTGAACTATGAGACCCTAGAAATTACTTGTGATTGATTTCTCGATTAAGCTGCCCAAAGAGACGGAGTATCAGGGAGTCGTCGGAGTCCAGAATCATCTTCAGTTGGCTTTGAGTGAGATGGCGATTCCATATTTTTAGTTTGATCTAACGATGAATCGAAAAACAGAAGAGGAAAATATATCAAGAGAAGGCGAAGAGAAAGAATTGAAATAAGAGGCTAGGGTTACTCTAAAAAATTATTAGGTATATATAATTCAGTTTTTTTTCGATTATCCAAATTAATTTCGGTTCGGATCTTACACATATGTATATTTAATGAGCTGTACGAATAAAAATGTGTACGGAATATATTTGAAATCATCAAACAAAATGTATGTCAAATTATATAGAAAAACATAGATTTGAGTACCTAAAAATTTTTTAAAAATAAATTTATAATGATGAGTTTTTTAATTATTAGATTCGAGGAAGAATGTAATAAAAAAAAATATATATCTAAAATGGAGCATAGAGAAAGAGAGACGAGGATTGGAGAATGAATGTATGAGTATTTTAGTAATTGTAGAAATTCTCTTTTTACTCTATTAGAGGAAAGATTTCATTACATACACAGTAAAAAATTGGAGTTTTCGCAAATTATAAATTAAGTTTACTGGATAATTTACTAATTAAGTTTAAAAAACTGATTAATTGGCAAACTCCCCCAAACTAAAATCCACGCAGCAACCGGAATGATGTCACAACAAAGATTACAACAATCCATATATAAGATGACATTAGACATCGTCACATTATACAACTTCTATTGATACATACATTATACAAGCCCACATAAACAAAAAGAAAAATTATTTTTCTCCTTATACTTATTAAACTTAAAGATAAAGATTTGGATCCGACAACCTTAACACGGTTGTTGCAACAACTGGATTCTTCAACTTCAACACAATCCCAAACTTCTCCTCGAGCTCCACTTTCTGTCCTTCCCCAATTCTCCAATCAAAAGAATGCAAAAACGTCGCAAGATTGTAAAGAACAACTCTCTCTGCCATGGCCATTCCCGCACAAATTCTTCTACCAGATCCAAACGGGAAATAACTATAGTCATTACCACTAAAGTCATAACTTTTATCAAGAAACCTACCGGGATTAAACTCCAATGGATTCTCCCATACGTTCGGATTTCTATGAATCGCCCACACATTAATGAAAACCTTCGAATCTTTAGGAATTGTGTAGCCACCTATAATCGTGGTTTCCGATGGGCGGCGAGGAACAAGAAGAGGAAGAGTTGGGTGAAGCCTTAGGGTTTCTTTCATAATGGAGAGAATGTATGGAAGTTTAGTGATATGTGTTTCTTCGACGATGTTGTTTGTGCCCACAACTTTGTCGAGCTCTTCTTGAGCTCTCTTCATGATCTCCGGTTTATTTATAAGCTCTGCCATTGCGAACTCTATTGTGTTCAAAGATGTGTCTGTACCACCAAGCACCATGTCCTAATAATTAAGACTTATACAAATTAGCAATATCTAGACTACAAAAACTGCATTACAAAAAACATCGTGTCAAAAGAAAATCAGGGAAAATGCCATCCGTTCGTTGAAAATAAAAAAAGTTAAACTGAAAAAATCTCGTGAAAGCTTATAAGGTATAATAAGAAACAATTACCATAAGCAAGGCCTTGACATGGTTCATGGACATGTTTTCATCTTCATCCTTAGCATTCAACAAAACCATCAAAAAATCTTCACCGTTTCCTTTACTTCCCTTATTCATTCTCACCCGTTGATTTATAATCCGGTCGAACATTCGGTCCATCCTTTGAGCCGATCCACGCACACGCTTAGCCAAACCCTGAAGATCAAACCGGCTCAAAACCGGGAAAAAATCAGAGACATTCGGCTTACCCACAATATCAATTATCTCTGTAATCAATTCGAAGAACTCAGCTCCAACTCTCTCTCTTTCCTCGCCGTCTGCAACAGTCGCTCCCCACAACATTTGAGTCACAACATTCAATATCGTCACAAATATCTGTTCTCCGACGTTAACCCGTGATCCAGCCCGAGCCCGATCCGCCAAATAGCGGACTGTTCGCCTGGTCTCGTGACGGCGAAGTAAATTGAAAGAATTTGAATCCAACGTGGCGTTGCTTAACATTTTGTTAATGCAGATTTTTCTCAGCATTCGCCATTCCGGTCCGTAGGGTGACCAGACGATGTCTACGCCACCATACGTGCTGAGCGAACCTGCAACGGGAACGTCGTGGTTCGCAAAGATGACATCATTGGTTCTTAGAATCTCGCGTGTGGCTTCCGAAGAGGTGATTACAATGGTTAGTTTGGCGCCGAGCCAGATTTTGAGAACGGGACCGTGCTTTTTAGCAAGTTTGTGAAAGTAAGTGTGAAGCTCCGGCTGGAGAAATGGGAGGTTTCCGACGATCGGAAGACCTCGAGGTCCCGGCGGTAACGTTGGAAACCGTCGTTTGGATTTGGCGTAAACCCATATATACCAAAAAACAGAGGATATGATGATTGTAGCTAAAATAAAGTCGAAATGGTCATTACGATTTTGGATCGTAAAGAAACTGAAAATTTCTGTCATTGTTTCTTGTTCATGCAGAAACAGAAAAATCAATTTGGAAATTTTTGTATCTAATTTCGACATGAAGCAGAGACTATATAGATGCTAGGTTCCAAGCTGATCACTTGTAATTTAATTTCGTTATCAAAGGTTAGCTTATTTTCATATTAAATATGATATTTTGTCAACGGTATTACTCATTATTTACTTATAATATATTATCGTTATATGACTAAATTGTTGCAGATGATAACATGTGTATGATTTGTTTGTTTGGTTATCAAATGTGGTTAAATCTTCGATTTTTAACCTTAGAAAAACGAATTAAGTATTTATATTAAGACACTAATTTTCAAACTCCTAGCAGTGGAGTGCCATAACACACTTTATTTTTTAAAAATTGTTCAATCATTATCAAATCATGAATACTTCATTATCAATTATGTAATGTTACTTGCTCCACTATAACAAGATTGCATAAATTATTACTATTATACAAACATTCAAATTGGGTAATATGAACTTAAACCACACAAAATCACATTGGACAATTCTCAGAAAAAGTTTTATCATAAGAAAATAAAATCGAAAAACGAATTAGTAACGTCTTCTCCTTACAAAATCTTAACACATTACGTTTACATAGCAACCCAATCCAGAAAAAGAAAAGTAAATCCAAGGAACAACAAAACAAACATTTTTAAAACTGGACTTAACCGGACGGTTACACCACAAACCGGTAGGGTGCAGGGGACTAGAGATTTGGTTTGGACAACCTTGGGACAAAATTTTCCTCAACTTCAAATCTTTTTCTATGAGGAGCTTCCCAAGCAAACGAATGTAGAAGTGAAGCTAAATTGTAATGAACCGTCCTCTCGGCCATGTTACTCGCCGCGCAAATCCTCGTACTAGATCCAAACGGTAAATACTTATTATCATTCCCATTGAAATCAAAGGAACTATCAAGAAACCTCTCAGGTTTAAACTCATATGGATCCACCCAATTCTTAGGATCTCTATGCATCGCCCAAACATCCATGAAAATCTTAGAATCTTTTTGAACCGTATAACCCACAACAACCGAGGGTTCGCTATTCCGGTGAGGAACAAGCAGAGGAAGTGTAGGATGAAGCCTAACAGTCTCTTTCATAATAGCTTTCAAGTAAAGTAACTTAGGAATATGAGATTCTTCAACGAATTTATCTTTACCAACGAGTTGATCAAGCTCTTGCTGAACACTCTTCAACACGTCTCGTCTACTCAAAAGTCAAAACCTCGGTGATAGCAAATTCTGCTGTGTTAACCAATGTATCCACCCCACCAAGAACCATATCCATAAGCAATGACATGACCTGAGTCATTGAGAATGGAGCTTTCTCATCATCATCTTTAATTCTCAACAAATACTGAAGAAAATCTTCTTCTTCTACGCTCTTTTTCCTAAGCATTTTGACATGATTCTACATCACCCGATTGAACAAAAGATCGAGTTTTTTTTTTTTACATGAACCTGCATCTGCTTAGCCAATCCCTAGAAATCAAAAAGCGCAAAAACAGGGAAGAAATCAGAATAGTTTTGAATCCCTTCGATATCCAAAATCAGTTTCTTCAATTCGTTTCCAAGACTAGTTCTTTCTTCTCCTTCAACAGTCGCACCCCCACTTCATACGAGTCATAACATGAAAGATCAAAAGAATTATCTGTTCTCCAAGATTCACCTCGGATCGAGCCATTTTCCGACATATAAACAACGGTTTCTCTGGTTTCTTGACATCGAATCGAGTAAGAAGCTCGAGAGACAGAGTAGTAAACATCTTCATGACACAGAGTGTTTTTATCCTACGCCAATGTGCATTGTCAGTGGCAGATCCAGAAATTAATTTTATCCGGAACAATAATAAAACTAAAAATCATTTTTCACTAAACACGTAACAAAATAACAACAAAAAGTGATTTAACATAGCGTTATACTGTTATTATGGAAAGATATGGGCTTATTAATCGGTTAGCTTTCTGCCAGTTCGAACGGCTTATTTTCTTGGTGGAATTCACTATCTCTAGGATCTCTATATTCTAGTACTAACTTTTTCTCTTTTCGTATTTTTGTCCGGATGTTGTGGTTTCTTCATATTACATCAATCCGTGTTGATTTGTTTTTCCTAGTGGAGAATATCTTGTCTATAACTTAATGAAATAGCTCTTTGATGACCAAAAAAAAAAAAAAAACAAAAGTACACATTTTAAAGATAAGCCAAAATAGTTAACCAAGAACCCAGTTTTGAAAGTTTGATCTCATGAATATAATCACAGATTCTGCTTATTATTTTCTTTCTTTTTGTTTTCATGTGAAAAAGGAAACAAGCTCAACTCTTCTGTATCATTCATAATTTCATACGATCACAGAGTAAAAACAAAAACTCTTCCCTTCTTATCTCAAAAAGTCTTTTTGAATCTTATCATCTCTACTTTTCTTCAGGATTGACTTGCTGTCTGAACCGGCGTGCGCATTCCTGGAAACTCCTAACCAAACCGCTACATTTCAGCGGGTTATCGATGTTCTCTTTGTAGCATTTCATCGACGCTTCGTGATCCGACGAACAAGGCATTGGTTTTGGTTCCGGGATCTTGAACTCTTTCTCCCTCAGATCCTTGGCTCTCTCTGTCACTTCATGAACAATGTTCTTCTCTTGTAACTCCAGCTTCTCGAGAACCTTCTCACTCTCTTTCAAAACGGACTTAATCGATTCCAACTCTGGGATTCCAGCTGCTTGTTGCGGTATTGGGACGAAAAATGGTGGCTGCATTGGTAATTCTGCCATTGGATTCGGTTTCTCTGCATTGTGGTGTGTTTTCACTTGTTCTGCCTTGCTCTGTGGTGAGAGTTTGGGTCTGGTTTTCTTCGCCTTCCTCTTTGGTTGATCATTGCCTTCAGCTAGCTGATTGATCAGCTTTGAACTGATCTGAATAGAGAAATCGCCCATATTTACCGACTTTGAAAAACCTGGAAGATAAAATCCACATCAAGAAACACAACATGGCAACTTAAACAAACAACAGTATATCTTCAAAATCCAATGGGAGTCACAATGTAAACAAGCAGAAAATATTTCACAACAAAGCTTCCTCATGGAAACAGTGTCAACAAAGCTTCCTCATGTCAATGGTTTCAACAAAGCTTCCTCGTCAACAAGTCACAATAAAGTTTGAGATTCTGTGCTTATAGTCTTTCAAGATCTTCAACTCGACGAATCAAAACATATAAACCGAAAGCAAATAAATGTGTAATCAAACGCTAGCTTCCTACCATAGCAACATAAGTTGACTCTTTGTGTACAGTTCACGATTATGTAGAGCTTAATATCATCAGTTCTTTATCTGTATTAAGCATCAGTTCTTTATCTGCGTCGCATTCGGAAAAGACTCATCCGAGGAAAGTTGAGATAAAGAGGTAAGAAAGCTTAAACGATTTTGGCATTGGCCACAAGAACAAAGACACTTCCAATACAAGAGTGCCAAGAACTAAACATAGAATTTCAGAAGAAACTATAAGGACTCAAAATGCTAAGCCAGGCACATGTAACAAAAGCAATATATGAGTCTACTACATTGCTTCAACCAACTATGGAATCAAAAGACCCAATACACAAAATGTTTCTGAATGTTGAATCTTATCATAATTCATGTCTCAGAAAATCCTACTTTTGAATTTTGCGATGTGAATAGTTCGTAACTACTTAATCCAGATTCGAAGATGAGCACAGAAACTAAACCTAGAATCAAAATTGACCACATCGATCCATACAAAATCGAACGAATGATTCTTCGAAATCGAGTTAGAAGAATTCTGGATGAAAACTCTTCAGAACAAGGGTTACAAAAACCCTAGAATCTCACGCCAAGCATTAAAAATCGATGGGAGAAAACCAAAATTCACATAATTCAAAACAAGATCACGATAGTGAAGAGATTCAATACCTGGAAGGAGAAGAAGATCAGAGAAGAGAATCAGTGAACAGCGGCGATTATCTCTTCGCCAGCAGAAACTCGTCGTTGCAGCTACGAAAATGGAAGACGAGAAAGAAACTGCGACGCTGGTGCGGAAAGGTATGGGCTTAGTTACAAGGTAACAATATTATTTGAGCCCAACTTATATTATTAGGCTTTTAAGGCCTTTCATATATCCTGCTTATACATTCGAAATTTTTTTGATCCTTGGTTAAAAACCTTCGTATACCGGATATGATTATGGTCATTAGTTGAACCCGTTAAACCAAAATGGAAACTTTCCAATTATGTACGACTCTGACGTAACAGTTACGTGTAGATTGAATGTTAAATAGGGTTTTTCGGTCCAATCCGACCTTGTTTATTTAAAATTCGGTCTTGAATGAGTTTTAACCTATTTTGAACACTGAAAGTTTGCATAACATGGTTGAGTTATATTCTGATCTTTTCTAACCTTCCATTTTTTTCTGATCTTTAAGAAAAATATTTTTTCAACACAAATTTTATGTTGAGAACACTATTATTTAATTTTATGTTGCTCGCAAAATTATATTTTTCTGCCAAAACCGCAAAATCATATTTTTTCGTCAAGACCGCAAAATCATATTTTTCCGTCCAAACCACAAAATCATATTTTTCCGCCAAAATCGCAAAATCATATTTTTCCGCCAAAACCGCAAAATCATATTTTCCGCCAAGACCGCAAAATCATATTTTCCCGCCAAAACACCAAAATTATATTTTTCCGTCAAACTGCAAAATTTCGTTTTCACGCTAAAAACCACAAAATTATATTTTTCCGCCAAAACGACAAAATTTTATTTTCCCGCCAAAACCGCAACATTATATTTTCCCGCCAAAACCGTAATAATTCATATTAGCTAATAACTTAATATTAAAATTTTACTTTCAAGAAAAAGAAAGTTTTCATGTAATAAGGCCGGCCCTGTTTTAGCCTAAGAATTTTTACCAAAACCCTATATTACCCCAAAGTTTTCCATGTTCGATTATTCAGGATCATGGCTTACATTAACTTTAACGGATCCGGACCAGTCCTAAATTCTAACTCCTATTGAAACAATCGCACCCTTTTTTTTTATGACATACTTAATTAATATCCTCACAAATATTAATTATCTCAACAAACGCGGTTCAAGAAAGCATACCAATTTATTCCAATAGAAACGTTTAACACAATAAACCACCAAAAATTCAACCACGATTCCAATAACTTAGCAAAATATTCTAATAGCAATAACAATGCCAACATCAACACATGAAATCCCGAGACTTAGAACATCCTCTTCTCCTCGCCATGATTCCACTTTCAGATTTTTTTTTTCCTGCAACATAACGAGGAGTTGCGTAAGTATTATCACAAATACTTAGTGGGCGGTCTTCCCATCTACGAGGTATACACACAAGCAAGTAAGAACACAAACACACACATAACATGTAACAACAACCAAGAACACAACACAACAACAATGATCGGTCTACAACCGATCGGGATAGATCGGGATAGTCGATCGCAAAACAGAAAACCTGCAAAAGAACTCACGGGATCGGTCTGCAACAGATCGCAAGAAATGACCACCTGCACCAAACACTCATGAGATCGGTCTGCAACCAATCCTGCAAACCAATCGCAAGAATACACAACCTACACGAAACTTATGGGATCAGTCTACAACTGATCATGCAAACTGATCGCCATAACCGATCTCCACTGCACAACTCCTGCGCGATTTCCTCCTCTGCAAAACTTCCTTTTGCAGGAACAACGATCCCCTTTACTCCTCAACCACGCCTCCCTAAGTAATTGGGCACGATCCCAACCCCGAAACACAAGGAAAACAAGCAATCAAACAACAACCGAATGGATCCATCATACACACCAACAAAATACACAAAAACCATCTTAGATGGTTAGATAAGCTCATGGTCACGTACTCACCTCTAATTTGGAATGAAAAACGGACGAGAGATGACAGCAACCCGCAGTGCCTTTATCCACACTCCAACAGAAGCTCGATCTCCCTCTATCTCACACCAACACCCAACTCGCCTCCTTTCTCTCATGCTTTCTCCCTTTTCTTTCTCTTGCAGAAGACGTAAACTTCAGAAAAGAGGAGACAACCACCAGCGTTAAAAGAAAGCCTAAGGTTTTCGGTTTAAAAAAACTTAAACCGGAATTAGACTAACCGAAAATTAATTAAACCAATCCTTGGTTTAATTAATAAACTGATTCTACACTAATTCCTGACAGAATTCAACCCTTCAGAATAATTTTCTGGAACACGGGCGTTACACACTATATAACATCCCTACGTGTAGCGTTTGCACAGTTCTCTAATATATATATCTGACATTATATGCTTGTAATAGTAAAAATATGTGTGTTGATCTTTTATTTATTGATTTTTTTAATAATAATTTTAGGTTAAAAATTGGGCTTTTATTGAACTATCTGGTAATAAATATGTAGCCTCATTTCCCTAAACGAATTGAACAATCATAATCCGGAACCTGATTATCCAAAAAAAAATATTTTAGTGTGATATTTTTGTTATTATGTTAGTCGAGATGGAATCATTGTTTACTGAATACGTAAATTTGAACACTGCATGATTACTCGTCCATTAATGGATACGAAACCAAAACGTTGTACTTATTGTGTCAGACTAATCACACATGCTTTATCATAAAAGATTAACTAATTTGGGAAAAAGCCTTCTATAGCTAAAATTGCAAGTCACATGGGAAAGATTAGAACATAAATTTGATCTAATTATGTATACACGCACGTGTCAGATAGGTGTTCGTCTCTATTAATTTTCCGTATAGACAACATGCAAAGATATATTACTATATATAAGATAGCTTATTTGTTAAATATAGCCACACGTGTATAAACGTAAGACTACGAACCAAATGCTTACGTACTTTTTGCGGTTTTTTCCACGGCAACGGCTAAACTCCGACAACTTCAAATATCCTTTGACGATGTTAGACTTCGAACACTTTTCACTGAAACTTCTTTAATACAATAAGTTTATTTTTAACGCCCGCATGTATTTGATATAGTGGTTGGTGAGATTTGGGAATGTGCTCGACCCTCTTTCGAAACGAAAAATCATGTGAAAAGTCTGGGTTTGGACTTTGGCCGAGACAGTTTATCTAATAGTTCGGTAACACGCAATCCAGCTACTCCAGACATTAATCGGAAAGCATTTCAAATTCGAGATAAGAAGTGCGGTAGCCCTTCGGAAAAGTCAATTTTGTAACACTTCAGTACGTTTTTACCAAAACTGACCGGATCAGTTAATAGAGTTTATAAAAAAAAAATTTATTTTAACAATATATTTAATGTCTTTTGTATGTTATTATGTGTTCAGCTAATTTTAAGATCAACGTTTTAGCGGTAAATATCCCCTTCCTAATAAGAATTAGGATTTGCCAATTCAAAATAAAGCTTCCTAAGAAGAAAAAAAAGGTATAACTTAAATGTATAAACATTTACAAAACTTACCATTCATTCAATGGTTTACACTAAGTGATCTGCATCACATGCAAAATGTATTGCTATCGAAGATGTTTGAATCAAATACAATCCTTCCTATCTAATAATTGTTACTGTACTTGTTTTATCAAAACATATTCTAATTGAATTTAAACTTTAATTTTAGATGTTAAATAACCATTGGTCGTACGCGTGTACGTTCGCACGTTTGCACCCTATCATTTCACATTAGTTCAAAAGTCATTTTCACCAACCAATTAATCTAGGTTTTCCGACACTCCTCAATTTTCGTGAAATTATATTTTTAATTTTGAAAAAATAGTTAACTTTTTTCATCACCAAATAATGATTTAATTACCTTTTATATACACATTTATCTAGAAAGAAATATTTATATCGACATTAAAAATTCTGTGGAATATATACGAGTGGCCATGACAAAATTATATTAGTCCACTGTAATTGTGAAATACCTCGACTTATAGCTTATCCACCAAAATGTTCAAATCATCTCACCATCACAACTTAGTTTATGCACGCGTGTTATGTATAAGTATGTTTTAACTTTGACTATTTTATACATGAGAATGAACCATGCATATCATTGTTAGGTATACTGTATACATATAATATTGATTATCATAAG
Organism: Turritis glabra; assembly: GCA_900406565.1. Lineage (NCBI taxonomy): Eukaryota > Viridiplantae > Streptophyta > Magnoliopsida > Brassicales > Brassicaceae > Turritis > Turritis glabra. The sequence continues at coordinate 3,084,237 of OVBN01000243.1, read as the reverse complement.
AAAGGTACAAACTTAATTTCTTAGAAATTGTTGAAATTTCCCCATCACACATACCATCTATTTTTTCTACTGACTACTGTATTTCTGGATAATTACTTTTATATATTATGCGGTGGTTAATTCAAGTAAATGAAATAACATGTGATGCGTATATCTTATTCGTATATTCTTGTATAGTTTATGCCAAAAGTCTATATTAGTGTATGTAAAAGTCTGGCTAATACACCATATTAAATATTTATATTGTAGTTCGTTTCCATAATCGTCTATATACATTTTATCCGACAATATATATATATATATATATATATATATTTTGGGTCAGGATCGGACCAAAGATTAGAGATGATTTTTGAAAATAAATTCCTAACAAAATATAGAGCGTCATTTACTCTTTGGTTTCACTACTCACCTTAGTGGGTCAACTGATATACATTTATATATGTATATACGTATATTGAAAAATAATACTACTATTCCAATTACAAAAAAAAGGTTGTGAGGTGGACGATGTGAGAAAATGATGGGGTTATATATATAGGTGGGTGAGCTTAGGTGCTTAGGCTTTTGACATAAATCTTCTAATTGGTATATACTTTCTACTTTCAAAAATTTTAAGGTCTCATATTATCTCTCTCAAATTAATACACATAACATATATAAATATAGTCAAATATAAATTAATGGGGAGGCAGCCATGTTGTGACAAGCTCGTAGTGAAGAAGGGGCCGTGGACGGCGGAGGAAGACAAGAAATTGATAAACTTTATTTTAAATAACGGTCACTGTTGCTGGAGGGCTTTGCCGAAGCTGGCCGGTCTCCGTCGCTGTGGGAAGAGCTGCCGTCTACGGTGGACCAATTATCTCCGACCTGACTTGAAGAGAGGTCTTCTCTCTGACGCCGAGGAACAGCTTGTCATCGACCTTCATGCTCTTCTCGGCAACAGGTTTGAGCTAGTCTTAACCAATTTTCTTTTATATGTAAATTAATAATTTGTCATAACATCTTATAATTAAACATTAACTAAGCCATCGTCTTCGACCATGCTATCACATATTACGACACTATAAGCCAAAATTCACTAGTATATTGGCTCATCGACCATGCTATCACATATTATCGACCATGCATGTCGTTAGTCTTGTATTTACCAAAATAAAACAGTTGTTAGTCTTGTACATATCACATGATTATATTCATATAATCCCAGGTTACATAACGTTCACGCATATTTATATAAAACTTTTAGTTTAGTTAATTTTGTGATGTTACTTTGTGAAACACAAAAAAAAAACTATAACATATACGTTGAATAATGGTAAATCCGGTAGACAATGTAATTGTGATGTAGAATTGAAAATTAATTCAATATATAATAATTTAAGATAATGTCTAGATCATATGATTGAAGAGTTTCATATGAAAACAATGTATATCTTAATGCAGTTTCCCTTCTTTGAACTAAAGTCTTCGATATTTTTATTTTTATGCATTTATTTAAAATTTGAAATTAACTTCGAGACAAAGTAACGTTCCTCGCTTCCAAATATAATATAATAACTTATATTGTCAATTATCTTGTGTTATATTCCAAGACACAAGACTTTGACATCTCTACCAACACCTCAAACCATTATTTTTCAAAGTAAAACATAATGTAACTAAACATATTTCTCAAAATTCTTTTTGTATATAGATGGTCCAAGATCGCTGCAAGATTACCAGGAAGAACAGACAACGAAATAAAAAATCATTGGAATACTCATATCAAGAAGAAGCTCCTTAAGATGGAAATCGATCCTTTGACCCATCAACCTTTAAACAAAGTATCTACCGATAAAAAATTCGTCGATAAATCTGAAACTTCATCGAAAGCCGGCAATGTAAAAAGAAGTGATGATAAAAGCTTAGAGATCGATGGGACAACGAAAAAGACCATAGATGAAAGTAGCACGATCACTCATCAAAATAGTTCAAAAGATGATTATGAGTTACTTGGTGATATTATTCATAATCATGAAGATTTATTTAATATTCTATGGACCAACGATGAACCTGCTTTAGTCGATGCATCATGGAGCAATAATAACGTCGGAATTGGTGGAACAGCCGTAGTCGCAGCCGCAGACAAGAACAACTTTGCCGCCGGGGAAGATCTTCCGACATGGCCATTAGAAGAAAAGAACGGTGACAGTTGGATGTTTTTGGATTATTGCCAAGACTTTGGTGTTCATGATTGTGGGTTTGAGTATTTCCATGGTTTTGGTCAAAGCTCCATGGAGACTGGTCACAAGGATTAGAATTTGCAAGGATACATGGCACATACACACATATACATTTGTATATATTTATACGCATCATAGTAACATAAAAGTAATGTAAGAAAAATCATGTAAAGCAGTAAAGAAGCACCATGGTTTTTACAAAGTATTATATTAAGGAAACAGAAAAAGTATCATTAGGGTTATGGTTTAGTCCGAGTTATTTCATTTTCTTTTTATCTGCATTTATTTTACATAATAATTAGTTCAACTAAACAGGTTTTTTTTCTTTGACGGCCCAACTGGATTTTAACTTCTGTTTTATAATTAGTTGTCAACATTTTTTATTTTTATTTTTGTCAGGATTGATTTTTATAGTATGTCCATGATTTATTAAATCAACCGAAAAACAACACAACTTGTTTTTTGTTGGAAAATCGCCATGAAAATAAATTTGTCGCTTAAATATCAATTTCTGAGTTTAAAATATAAAAATATGATCAACAAAATCAAAGATCAATTAATTAAAGATGGATTAACGCAGTTAATAAGTATTGTGGAATCTAGATTTGGTGTTTCCCCAAAATTTATATGATTGCTGTATGCAAACAATATATTCAAGATATATAAGTTTTTTTTGTTTCATCTGATAGAATATATTGGATAAGTTGTCGGAAAATAAATTACCGACACCGATCAACCGAAGAACCCGAGAAACAAAGTCTACAGTGACAAAAACCGAATAAAAAGTACAAAGTACTTTTGACTAAATTTATCTAAATAAAAAGTATAAAAATGAGTGGATTTGACTAAATTTATCTACAAAGTACAAACCTAGTAGGTGTGGACAATTTGGACACTAATGCACCTTGTTTATCTTTTTCATCAATGGCCAGATAAAAAATACGAAGTCAGAAAATAATATATATTGCGAGTTTAAATTCTTCAAATTCTAATTTTTGCTGTCAAAAGACGTTATCATTTCACGTGGACACAACAAAAGACTCGGTGTGTATATTATTGTCATTAAATAAAAATTGTGTCGAAATAGAAATTTATGTGAAGGAGTTCCAAAATGGACATCTACATCACATCCTGGTGGAATCAATTGTCACAACAACACTTTTGTTTTATATCCAATTGCAATTTTAAGCAATTTCTCTTTGTGGAAATCACACATGTAAACTATATAACTTTGAGTTGCAACCAATATGAACTAGCCATATATTCAGGGGCGGATCTAGTAAGGAAGGTGTGGGTGCACTTGCCCCCACTTAATTTCTTAAATTTTAATTTTGTAATGTAAAATTGTGAATATTGGAGACTTTATATGAAAATTCCTTTTATTGCACCCATTAACTCTATCCACGTTGCCCCCACTCATTCTATATTTGGTCCTTTAATTCTTTGTTTCCTGTTTTTCTTTTTACAATAATTTTTAGTTTCCTTTAATTTAAACATATATTTCCTTTTGTATTTTCTCATTTACCTCCGCAAATCCTCAAATTAAATATATTTCTATATGTGTTTTGCATTGATGATACTTTCCTTTATCCATATTTAACTAAAGTTATGTCCACTTTTTTTTTGTTTTCTCCACAAAAAACATTATATTTCGTTTGCTATACAATAATTTTTTTTTAATGTATACTAACTTTTAAACATTGTCTCACATACCTCCAACTTTTATGCATTAAGATTAAGTAATATAATATAAACATATATATTAAAGAACTTTAGATACATTTATCTATTAATGATTGTACTTGTTTGCTACATATTAAATTGTAAGAAAAGTAATGAATATAGTGTTAGAAGAAAATAAAACAAGAAGGAACATTTATATGTTCAAAATAAAATTAAAAACTGGTTTTTACATATTTTTATGATAAAAAATTGTGTTATAAAATTATTTCTTTAAATATATGATAAAAAATTATAGAATGCATTTGTAGATTTTTTTTTTTAGTATGACATTATGTTTTCAGTATTTTGTTTAATATTTTTTAGTATACTATTTGTGTCCTCGTTTGAAAAAATTTCTAGATCCGCCCCTGCATATATCTCATATTAAATAGTTTAAATAATTGTATTATATTACCTCTATGGCATCATCCTTGTATTTGAGGCTTTGTTCCTTTTCATGCGAAGATTTTCTCTATTTAATATAATATTTAATACAATTATTAAGGGCTAACTAAGATGTATACAATCTTTAGGGATATTATTGATTTGTAATTTAAATAGAATTTTAATGACTTAAAATGTTATGAAGGATTTTTTTGTTATTCAATTAAGATTTTTTAAAACTTTGTTAAAGTATAGTGTTATTAATTTTTGATTTAGAAAAACTAATCTAAAATCTTTATAAATCTGGAGTTATTGGATTCATAATTTTATAAAGTCAATAAAATTTTTGTGTTATTCAACTAAAACAAAAGAATTTCTGATTGTTAATGAATTAAATTATTATGTTATTGGTTTATGATTTTATACACTTTTCTTCACAAAATAAAATCATGAAAAGTATCATCAAAATAGAGAGATTGTGAGATTATTTTCGTAAAATTCGTTTTCATGGAGGTTGAGACGGCGTAGGTAGACAAGCAAACCAAGCTCTGAGGGGATATAACCATGAAGACGTTTTCCGGTGAAGGAAATTCCAACGACGTGAGGGGCAGAGAAGTCGGGGATGTTCATACAATAGATTACAGACAGACGACACAGATCGTCATCATTCCAGATAAAGCAAAGGAAGATGGCAGGTAAAGGTGGAAGATGGTGAAATTTAATAAAAATAATTAGAATATATGAGAATATGCAAAAGTTATTTGGAGAATATTCAAAAAAATTTTTTTGGAAAATATACAAAACTCTTTGGCAATCTTTTAAAATCAAAAAATTTTACTTTCACTTATTTATTTTATATAATTTTAAGAGTCATTAAAACTTTATTTAAATCACAAACCAATAACACCTTTTTATTATTGTACAATAATTAAAAGTTTTAATAAAAATAATCTGGGAAATTGGCAAAATAATTATTTTCCTTCTCGGTGCTCGCTAACATATAAACAAGTCTGCTATTTTCCTTCTCGGTGCTCGAACTCAAGCTGTTGCGACTTTTGGCTATCATCCATCTATGAATCAAATTAACTTCGCAATTTTAAAACACCAAATACCAAATCATGAGGACTCAAATTCTACATCCAGTGGTTGGCTCTAAATAATTTGCATCATTCGCCCGAGTAACAATGTAAATGTAAGATAGTTTTCGCATATATAATCATCACTCCTCCCCCCACTCCCCTAGTCTAAATGCTATTATAATATAACGATTTTCCCCTCAATAACAAACTTAATCACCATAAAATCCAAATTGAAGAGCGATAATTGTATCCTTGAAAATTTTCTCGACTCTTTATGCATTCGCAAAGCATCGTTTCCATTAATGTATGAAAAAAATTTAAGGGAAAATATTATAAAAAAGTTTAACTGTACGATTTCGTTAAAAAAAAATCTTAACTTTGCATATGGTAAAATATATATAATTTATGTTAACTTCTCCAATAAATCATAAATTTTTGTTGACTTGGCTAATATAGACACATCGTTAAGTTGTGAAACGGAACAAACATATGGCGTAATGTTTCCATTAATGAAAAACGACGTCGTTTTAAAACAGCAACCTTGCTCCATGACCAAATCTTGGTTTCGCCTCCAACGCCTCTCCGCGATTGTGATGACAGCGGAGGAGGATTATCGAAGTAATCCAATTTCGTCTTGATTAGCTTCGATTTCTCCATTCTAAGCATGAACAACAAAGCTTAGTCGTGGATTTAAAAAATCAACGCCGATAACTACGCCGACGAGAGAGTGAATTTGAACTCATAACCACCGTTTGTACAATCCGACTCAAGGTTGAAGAACGGTCCTTCTTTGATGTCTTCATTTGCTTCTTCATCTTCAGTTTATATGACAGAGGTAAAGGTTACAATGGTGGTGGTTACGATGGTTTTGCCTACATGCGGAGTAACGACCGGAAGAAGAATCAACGAGAGAGACGGCTCATAGAAAGAGGTGGATCGATCGGATAAAGCTTCTTATTCCTCTTTCGTTTGTGACAATGCATTGCAAGCTTCTTTCGACGTATTTCAGTTAACGATTTCGATGAAAAAAATATCAAATGAACAGAGGAATCGAAGAACAAGAGAGAGAAATCGAAGAACAAGAAGAAGATATAAATAGATCTAGGATTTGTTGTGGGAATTTTGGAAAACAGAAACGATTTGGGGATTTTGTGGTATTTAAGGATACGACGTCGTTTTGCTCATTAGCGGAAACTTAACGCCGTCTGTTTGTTTCGTTTCACGACTTATCAATGTGTCCAAATTGGCAAAGTCAACAAAAATTTATGATTTATTGGAGAAGTCAACGTAGAGTTAGATATATATTTCACCAGATGCAAAGTTGCAATTTTTCTTCAACGAAATCGCATAGTTGAATTTTTTTATGACATATTTCCCAAAAAGTTATCGAGAGAGTGAATGATTAATCGTTTCCCCAAATCTTGATTCTAAAGTTTCCAAATCCTCTTCCACATTTCACAGCCAATCACGATGAGCTAATGTGATTTTTGTATTATCTTTTGTTTTTCTTTCTCTTAACCTTTACAGCGAAAATTCAAAAAAAAAAAAAAAAATCAAAACAGAGTTTTTTTTTTTTTTGTCAACAGTGTCATTATATTAAATCAAAAGATCCAATGTTGCGGAATATTGTTTACATAAGTGATAAGGTTCGTTTCGACACGAACATTCCGTGCCAAATTATCCGCTTTCATATTTGCGCTGCGGGGTATTAATTTCAAAGAAAAGTAAGAGAACTCTTCCTTGTCACTCTTGATCGCCTCCAGATAAGTCGAAAAAGCTGGCCATTCTTCTGGGAGAGACACCATCTTCACCAAGTCTGAGCAATCTGTTAAAAAGACGACTTCTAGCTTGTCTTGGCCTATCATACATCTCATCGCCCAGACGAGAGCTTCTACCTCTGAATGAAGTGGGGTCAAACTTCTACGAAGATTTGCTGCCCCCATACTCTGTGTCTCCTCGTTCGGATGGGAGCAAAGCCAGCCTAGACCTGAAAATTTGTCCTCTGCTTTCCAAGATCCATCTATGAAACACCGATAAATACCAGTTCTAGATCCGATTATTTCTCCTTGTTTTGATGTAATATCTATCATTCTTCTTGTACCTCTCAGAATAATATTAATCAAAACAGAGTTTGAAACGTGTAAAACAATGAAAGGAGAAAAGCAGAGGCAAGACTTAACCATGCTACGAGGGCATTTCCTAAAACAATGATTACTCCATAGAGGATGTCTTTCGCTGCTAGAATAAAGGTAAATATAATGGCAACTTGGTGGTGTGCACCTTCGGTTTCGGTTACATATTGTCTACGGTCATCACAAATGACACTATTTGCATTCGCTGCGTGATCTTCTTTCATTACCTTACACTGAGGAAAACTCCTTCAAATATCAATCAAATCTGCTATATGGAGTTTAAAAACAGGCAAGACAGAGGGATTAAGAGAGCAGAATCAAATTGTTCTCGTTTGAGGCAAAAATCAACTTCGGCATCTGAACGTTTTGAGAAATCTAAGTGTAAGCACTTCTACTCTGTAAGAAGACTTTACCAAATGAATCAGGAACAACCCAAGATGCTCCACACATAGTTTTTTTCGTTAGACCTCGCAATGCCAATATCACATTTTACTATACTAGACGATACAAAAAATGGATTAGAAAACCGACTTTTGAATCGTGTTTTATGTACATGTGATTAGTTTTTAGTTACTTAAGTCACAAAAATAAGAAATTTTGTCGGCTGAAAAAATGTTTTGTCAGTAATATGCATTGAATTAGGTTTACGTTAGAGACCAGAACATGTTGCTCATTTGTTAGTGGTAATGCATCATTGGAGAAAATTTCAAAAAAAAAAAAAACTTAGTTTATAGAAATTTAACGTAAAAACTGATAAATTTTGAAGTATGAATTTTAAAATGGATTAATGGAATTATATCCTGTATTTTATATAAAACCCAAATTTTTTTCGTAGCCTCCAAAATTCGTTTGGGAGACTCTAACCATGGAATTGTTATCACCAAAATTTTTTTACACCCAAAATTTATCACCAAATAATGTCATTATCGTTCATACTTATGGCTTCGTCCTCTCAAAGTAATTTATTATACTTAGTTTGTAGCAGATTTAGTGAAAAACGAATATGTCCGAATAATGAAGCGGCGGCATATCGTCTGAAATCACACTTATATTTTGTAGATGCGTAGACATCTCTGTATCAAGAACACAATCTATGATATTATTTTCAAATTCTGGATATATTTATTTTAAATACAACCAAAGTCGTAAACCAAGTAATTAAACAATTTTTTATTATTATTTACGATTTAAAATCGTTAACATCTACGATTTTTTTTTAGTTTGTTGGAATATGTTAGTTTTAATTTTCTTCGACAAAATATGTTGGATTTTAATTAAACTTTAAAAATTTGTCAAATACTGACATTCTCATAGGTTCAATTTGTTTTTGTAATTTTATCACCATTGTTGTGTTACTATTCGAATTCAAACTTGTATACTTTATATAATTATGTTATTTAAAATAAAAAGTTAACATTAAATATCTTCTTCTTCTTCTTCTATTTTGATATCTTTAATTTTTCGACGAGCAAATATTAAAGCGGATAAATTAACACGAAATATTCGTATACAACCGCATTTTATTTCGGATGTAATCAATAATGACATCGATTATTGTAATTAATATTAAATTATAATTTTTGTATCGATTATAATTAAGTAATTCAGATTAGTATCATTTAAATTTTTGATGCAAATTAATTGATGCAACTAACATTTTTTTGTAGTGTGACTTATTTCAGTCAATCAAGTAATACAATAGATGTTTACAAAAAAAGAAAAGATTGAAACTATAAATCCTGAGTTTTGCCACAAAATGTTGATATTGATGATTGATTTTTAGTAACCACAAAAAAAAAAAAAAAAAATTTGTTTCAGTAACTTAATGTCGACTTCTATTATTCACTAAGAAAAAAATTGTTTAAATCAGAGGACGTATATATTTCGTAGCAAAGTCGCACATGTTCTTGACTAATTTAGAAAGGAGGAAGTAGAAATATGTGGATATAACAATATTCAACTATTAAATGATTTCACTTTTTTTTTTTTTTTGTTTTTTTTGTTAAAACTATTAAATGATTTCACACTTGTCCCAACTCAAAATAAAATGTTCAATGGAATTTGAGAAGCACAATTTAAATTGCGGATGTAGTGGTCGGAACACTAAAACAAATGGGGCTTTGCAAGGGAAACAAACCAGTTGCGAATGATCTTTCAGATGGTTGTATACAGAGTCTTTTTGTATATACTGAATAGTTACGTTACAAAAAGTAAGCCAATTTTTAAATAAAATTTAATATTTGAAATATTTGTAAATGTAAGATTGATTTTTAATGTCCAACTTTATATACCAACATAATGATTTTTTACAAATAAATTGAATCTCCTTTTTTAAAATAAAAATAAATTGACTCTATTATTATTGTCTAGAAGGGTAACAAAAGACAAAAAAAAAAAAAAATAGAGCTCCGATTTGCTTGGTTATCATCGCAAAAGAGGATCACATCTACTCGTGAAGGAGACACCAAAAATACCTCTAGATGTGCCGCGTTCATATCATATCTACAAAGAGAGATTCGGAAAAAGGGTGATCTTTTGAGAGCAATTGATAAAAATTTAACTTGATCGTAAATCTTATTTAATTATGGTGAATATGTTTAGCAACAAAAAAAAAATTATATATGGTGAAGATGATCCTTTATCGTGATAAATCTACATCCATTTTTCTCATTAGAAGTTGGTGTTTTTCACATTCTGACGATCTCGCACGCTCACAAATTTTTGTGCATAGAGTGAATCATATTATAAATGAAACAAACACAAAAATTTATGATTTCCATAATCCAAATCAGATGTGAAGATGCCGATTTTGGAACAGCCTGCTGATGAAGATCAGGAAACTGCATCAAATCTCATCAGACAGTTGAGTTGCTGACAAGGACGCGGGAGCTGACTTGGCAGGACTGTAGCAGATGATGTGGCGAGCCAGGAAGCTGTGCTGACTTGGCAAGGAGGTCATCTGAGATCATGAACCGTTGTAGAGATATTGTAAATATTCTCTACATCGAATATGGAAGGTATAAGCTTGATCAACAAGGAATATCCCAAAAGAAGTGATTCGCTTAACAAGTGAGTGTTAGATAGAGAAAGGAATTAGGCTTAGATTTGTTCTTGTTTTGGAACCAACTCTATTGAGAGGAATAGATTGAGTAACAGTCAGGATAATTAGGATCCTTGTAAAAGATCGAGATTATCAATAAGAACAAATAGACAAGCGTTGGATTTGGCGCGTTCCAAATCAGAAATTTGTGTTTGTGTACCCTCTATACCTTAACTAGATGACTATGTTTTGACGTGATTTAAGCACTGTATAACTTATAATTTTATGTTCTAACAGAGCGCATACAATTTTTCGGTATCATACATCTTCAGTATCATTTCATTAGATTAACTTTAAAAGTTAAGAGTGGTGGTGCTTTAAGAGATCTGGAGATGTCAAGAATCTAACAAATATATTGACAAAAGTCATATTGGATGCTAGCTGAGGGCGTGTACAGTTTTAATTTTTTCTTTTCTTTTTTACTGAAAAATCCGTCCAAATAGAAGGTTGTTGGGTTGTGGATCCGTTGTGTGAGCCATGGTCTGGGTAGTACTCTGATCGACATGTTCTTTTCTTTTTTTTTTCTTTTTTTTTTTTTCGTTTTTTCGTTATTGAAATGTTATTGTCTCCAATATTTCAAGTATTTTAAACGTATCCTTGTTTTTCCTAAAGTGTGTTCTTCTTGTGTAAATTATTGTCGATGTTTTTATTGTTTTATAAGCGAGAGAGCGCCTGAACTTGTAGCTCATTTGGCTCGAGGGCTAAGCTTCCACCTCATGAGTTCAACTATTTCTTTCTCTTTTTGGCTCTAAGTATGGTAAAATCCGTTACGTTGAAATGGAGATTTAACTCTCATGTTAAACATAAATTACAATAAATAGTATATATCGTTTTTTTTTTGCTTAAATTTGTTTTTTTTCAAGGTCATATTTTAGATCCAAATCCTCGCTATCAGCCACCTAAAGTCCATAAAGATTCCAACTAATTCTCTACGAAGCATTTACTATAGGCAATCGTTACCACGCCAAATGTTTGATCTTTTCTACGGGAAATTTTGCATGGGTTTTAAAAATAAACATGTTTTAAAAATATATCTTTAGTGTGAATTGAAAGATACCTCGCTGGTAAGAAACCATATCAATCGGAAATCTTCTTGTTATTCTATTATCATGTATGTATAAATCAAGTTTTTTTCATCTTCTACTTCTGTACAAAAATATCCCTCTCAAATGGCTTCCATAAGGTTATATGAAGCATTTATAAGTTTCTTTTGCTTTCTCATCTTCTATTACTTCCTCGTCAAGAAACCCTACTATTACATACTCATCCAGAAAACTCTTAGAAGCTACCCTTGGAATTGTTAATCTTTTGATAGAAACAAAGTAAAGGGACAAAGACAAAGAAAGAAGAAGAACAGAGTATGAATAATCTATTCTCTCTTTGAGTGAAACAAACACTCTTTATTAATTACGAAACATAATTCTTACAACACAAGTATTCGTCTTTATATAGACTACAACAGTCACAACTGAAACGATATGAATGTAAGAGTTGTAACTCTTTAATTGTGACTCTTAATAATAAACTACTTTAGGACAAGACACGACTCTTAATGTATATAACTTAAACATTACGAAACTCAATTATATCCAACAGGAATTATCCTGTTTTCGGGAATCAGGATGCTTCCAGGTGTGCTCGTGCGGCTCCACCGCCTCAATGAAGGCAGCCTCGATGTTCTCGAGAACTCCAACTTGACATTTTCATTCAAGAGCCCCTGGTTCACTGGAATGGATACATTGGCCACGATCGGTCCAGCTAATATTCATCATATAATGAGCTCAAATTTCTCAAACTACCCAAAAGGACCAGAGTTCCAAGAAATTTTCGAAGTTTTTGGAGACGAGATCATCAACACGGACTCGGATCTATGGAAGAATCTAAGGAAGTCTTCTCAGATCATGTTGAACCATCAAGGGTTTCAACATCTTAAACTAAAGAAAACGACATTAAAGATTGACGACAAGAACAATATTGAAGCACAAGTTTCAAAATTATAAATGTCCAAAAAGAATCAGATAAAAAGCCATGGCATCGATCCCAACAAAATTCTCACATCATATAGAAACGGATATAAACTAGTATAAAGCACTCGGAAAGGTAACAAAAAGTAAATTTAATAAAACATAGCAGCGATGAAAACGTAGGTATCTAGGAGAACACGAGTTCGGTTTTCATAGGCAAAGATGTTTTATTAAAAGATGATCTTCGGCTCTAGTAGATATATGAGCTTAGTCTCGGAACTTAAATATTAAAAAAAATATATAGTTTAATAAAACATTGCAGCGATCGTGATCAAGACGATTCCGACCATGCCTGTTCCCGCGAGATTACTTGCACCATCGTTGTCAGCTTTGGGTGGTCCTAGATATGACGAATCAAGTATTTTATGTAAAAAATTAGTCAACCTATTCTATAATCTAACCCTACGATTTTACCTTTTTAAAAAATTGCTTCACATTTTCCTCATAATTGGTACGATAAATTTCATCTAATTTGTATTTAACATATTAGAACTGTTCCTTACCTGGAATCGGTGCTGTCGTCTGCGGCAAAGGAGCTTGTGCTAACAACAAAAAATAAATTTTAAAATTTAAATTTTAAATCACATTACCAAATATGACCTGATTACAAAATATATCCACTATAGCTGTTTTAAAAAAAAAAAATCATTGGGTTTCTTTGCTAAACCAAAATCGGCAACAAAAAAATGTAATGTGATATTACGTGATATATACTTTTTATGTATGATTTAAACAAGTAATGTGATATTATTAAAAAATGTGATATTACGTAAAATAGCGGATTAAGTATGAGATTTGTTTTAAATAGGGGAAAACCCATATTATAGAAAAACGCATGTGATAAATGAACCAATTTATTTATGATTTTACCATTTGAAGTTTTTGCAAACAAAGAGGTAGAATTTGGCTATCTAATTAATGCATATACTCTATCAAAATTATAACCAAAATGTTACCGGTGGTTTCAGAACATAAGTTGGGATCGGTGGTGAGTCCACAAGTATGGGAGAGAAGAGCGTTGAAGGCGGTGACATTAAAAGGGATCAACAACATTGGACTTTTGATAAATCCGCAAAGACAAGATAGCTGCGTTTTAACTGCCGTCTCTAAGGCAGTGCAGCATTCCGGCGACGGCGGTTCTCCCTGAGTTACTGCCGGAACACAAACAGCCAACCCCGCCACACAGTTCATAACTTCGTTGATCATAGGACTAGGAGCCAGCGGAATGGGTGGTCCCTGTCCTGAAACAGTCGTAGCTGCCATTAGCAATGTGGCTAGAAGGAAGATTACGGTGGTGGTTTGAGCCATTATCAATCGTAAGAGGATTGTTTTCATTTGTTTATGATGATTTCTTAATTAGTATTTATATACACAACACAACCGTGAAAACTAGTGTTATGTCACATTATGATATATATACCCCTAATTGACATACTTTATTCGTAAACTTTTGTAACAAAAATGAAATATTCTGTTCCAAATCTAAAACGTAATATATCTGTCATAATAGTATGTACAAGTACATCCAGTGAGACAATTAATTTATCCGCGGACATTTTATTAGGAGCTAAGGGTCATTGTTCGATCTGAAATTTTCTTTGCGTTTTTCAGTTTCAAAAAGGAAAAAAAAAAGTTAAAATTGTAAATTAATCCAATAGATAAATTTGTTATGTATTGGTTTTGGCTTGAATTCAGATTTTAAATATATACAACACTAGTTTCCAAAGTTTCGGTTATTTTTTCTTTCTAAAAAAATAAAATATAGTTCGTCCATTAAAAATCCAGCGTGTTCGCTTTACTTGAATCCAACATCTTAATACTTCATCACAAAACACACACAAAAAAAAAAAAAAAATTTGAACTCGGTATATCCTTGACAGCGATACATTTCATTTGTTTTCACAATTTAAATTGCAAGTTGATCAAATGGAGAAAAGAAAAAGAGCAGGCAAAGATATTTTCGTTCCGTAGAAGGGGATTGATTAACATGAGTTTCCCTGAATAGTATAAATATAGAGAGAATATCATTATGCACGTCAGAAATGGAATAATTACTCAACTACTAAAACCTAGATACGGTCACTCTGATGGTTAACTTCGCCGGCATTATAATAGTTGGTGCTATGCATGACGAACAAATATATGAATGAATATATAATCATAAAAAAAGTTGATGAATACATGGTCTTTATGGATCTTATATTTAAGTAAATAAATTTAAAAATTACAATTATTCCTATTAATTAGCTGAAAAATATATTATCAATCAACTGAAAAATTAGAACTATTCAATTACTCCTATATATTATAAGTTGAAAAATATATTATCATAATAGTCATCAATCAACTGAGAAACAAAATAGGCATCGGTTAAAACTTATAGAACCTATCAATTGTGCGCGACGGAAAAAAAATAAAACATTCAGAAGGGTTGAAAGATGAAACCAATAGAAAAGCCTCAATGGCTTTACTAATCCAGCTAGGATCTTATTAAAATTAAAGGTCAGCCGAACTATTTCTAACAATGTCTCCTATAGTTTATGTTTTTGTTTTGGTTAATTAGAATGTGAATCTTTAGCAACAAAAGGTTATACAATATGTGATCACAATCATCATGCGAGCAAAATCATCCAAAAATCTATGTCGGGGAGCCATAGGATCTCACCAGCGAAACTTTAATGAGTAACTTGGACGTCTCTGACATAGCGAATGGTAGCCCATTTGCCAATTCGGCCTGAGAGAGCTGCTTCGTTGAGGAGTCTTGAGAGAACAATGCTAACCATGACATAGAGGTATGGCTAAAGGACATGCTAACCATGACATAGAGGTATGGCTAAAGGACACAATTTTGGCAGAAGCCATGGTAGCTAAAGATGAATCCCTAGCATTGGATCACATGTATAAATAATGTTATAGGCATACAGTTATGGATCCAATGTATAAATAAGTCTCGAGCTGAATGGCTTAATATCAAAACCCTTTGAAAAATTAAATTTTGACTGCACAATGAAGAGCAATGTGATCCTTGTGGTATAATCCTTCATGTGTTGTTGCCAATTAGTTTTCAGGAGTAGGCGATTTGTGACGAAAACGTTTTGGGTTGGCTCAATGAAATAAAGAAGAATCAATTTGAGATGGTTTGTAATGATTTTAAAGATAACTTTTGTAGAGGATGTTGTCGCAAGCAATTGGACGATAATGGCATATTATTTGCACATTCGAGGTTTTGGTATACACTCTTATTTGAAATTTATACCCTCTTAATATACCCTCAGCATATTTGATTTTTTATATATCAAAATATATACTTTCAAGTATATTAAAATCAAATGTGAAATCAAATTTCTATTAAACTTCAATGAAAAACTATCCAACGAATAACACATCATTTTAACTAGTATTTAAAAATCATTACACAAATAACACAAAATATTTTTTAAAATTAAAATCAATGATCCAGTGACAAATCATTGTGCTGGTATTTTGAATCAATTAAAATTCGTGATCACTTGTCGAGAGAGGTTGTGAATACAAACTCGACTGCCTCTTTCTTTCTTTCCGAGTTGGTCTCCCAATCCTGTAAGGTTCAAACATCTCTTCCGATTGGGCTTTAGGCCCACATGTTCGTTATAAGCCTTGAGTTCGTTATAAGCCCAAGGGAGATAGACGCGACGTCGTTTTTGTGTGGTTGTAACAAGCTTTGTCACCTTCTTCGAGTGTCTTCGAGAGTCTCTGTAGATAACAAGAATAAAGAGAGAAAAAGAGGTTGAGCGGTGTGATCTTTGAGTCAATTCAGAAAAAGCTTCAGCTCCGTTGATCAGAAGAGGTCGTCGGTATTCTTGGGGTAAGACGATCTGTGTGTGTGGATTCTTGTTCGAGTTGCTTGCTCACGTGATATCGATCGTGTTAGCCACAGTTTTGGCACGATCTTTGTTCTCTCTTTCATGGTGAATTCAGCTGAGGGACTGTCTCTTCCCTCCCCTGTAAGTAGCTTCGGTGAACACAGGGTCATCAAAATCTTGTGTCTTGCGTATTCTGTTTTCAAATCTTCTGTACTTATCCAAGTTTGAATCTGAGAATCTAGATTGAGTTTAGGCTTAATCTTTAACAAATCCAATGAGAAATCTCTCAATTCCTCGCTGTCTATCCAATAAACGTTTTCTCCAGTATCTGTCGCGAAATTATTGGAAATATGTGAGGTCCAATATATACTAACCCCAATCGAATAATTGATCGAAATCTGTAAAACAATTACTTTTGCATTGGCTTTTAAGCCATTCATCGTATTTGAGGACAGAAATGCAGAACACGATATGTAATCTAATGGTTTGTGCTAGTGTTGTTAATAGTCAATCCACTGAATTTATGCATATCATCATTGACAAAAGAAAAAAGAACAATGGAAACGCTGGGACATTCTGTTTGTAATTTCGTCAGTTACATGACGCCTACAAAATTCAGTTATGTAAGACCTGGCAAAACTGTCAGATTCTACCCTTATTATTTTTCAGTATTACTTATAAATACTCGCCACGTCAGCTGTAACGTACGTAATTTTGGCCAAGGATTCCTTTTGTTTCGTCGCACGACTCACAAATAATTAGGGTTTTTGAAGTAATATAAAGGTTACGAGTGGACTTGGCCATTCTTCTCCAGGCAATTGCTTTTTTTGTAGCAAAATTTCCTTTATGGCGGCTCGTTGGAGAAATCTTCAATTTCTTCGTTTCTCTCTTCATCGTCGTCTATCACTATGCCCGGCCAGAAAGGGAGGTTTAGCTCGTGAGTTTCCGTACTTTCTAAAGTAGATATAGAACCAGATATTTGAAGAGTTCATTTCTTTTATATTGTCTAGGGTTCTTTTGGAGCCGGTTTTGTGATATTGTTTCAGCTACAAATCAACTCTAGGCTAAAAGACATGAACCCTAAACAGTTTAGGCTATATGAGTCGAATTTGTTCTTGGAAATTGTCAGATCTAATAGGACCTATCGTG
Organism: Turritis glabra; assembly: GCA_900406565.1. Taxonomy (NCBI): domain Eukaryota; kingdom Viridiplantae; phylum Streptophyta; class Magnoliopsida; order Brassicales; family Brassicaceae; genus Turritis; species Turritis glabra. Next base: position 3,066,580 of record OVBN01000243.1, on the reverse strand, counting down.
TTCTAGGATTCTAAGTTGTGCAATAATTAGAGATTATATATACCGAATTTTAACTGAAAATAACTAGAATGTTGTCAGATTTTATAGAACAAAATGTGAAAATTATCAGATTTAATAAGACCTGAAATGTTCTAGAATTGTAAAATTATGGATTTAAGATTATATACTTAACAACACCGGATTTTAACTGAAATTGACTAGAATTATGTATGATTTTCATCTCTGATATATCTCATTTCAATTCCTGGCAATAGACTCCTCCTTTAAACATCATAGCTTTCAGATTTATATGTCTTTAATTTGCATAGCTTTGTGTAACTTGATAACTTATGACTCTAAAAAAACCCAAAAGTTCACTATTTTGTTGATCCAAACTCTTTCACAGGTCAAACGTAGATGTGAGAGGATTCGGTTTCCTTGAGAGCAAGAGTCAGAGCAAAGAAGCTGAGAAGCCAAGTTTTGCTGACCTGACATTATGCCTCTTGGAAGTAATAATGTCTCAACTGGTCTTAAAAGATAACATTCGTGCATCTGCTGTCTGCAAAACATGGCTTGAAGCCGGTCTATATGTCCGAAAGGTAGACAAGCCGCCTTGGCTTATGTACTTACCTAAACGTGGCAACTTGTTTGAACTCTACGATCCATTGCAGCAGAAGATGTACACACTGAATCAACCCGAGCTAGCCAAATCCACGGTGTGTTACTCAAGAGACGGATGGTTACTAATGCGCAGAACCACTTCAAACGAAATGTTCTTCTTCAACCCGTTTACTTGTAAGCTCATAAACTTACCAAAATGTGTGTTATCATACGATGCGATCGCTTTCTCTTGCGCACCTACATCAGGTACTTGCGTGCTGCTAGCGTTTAAGCATGTTGCGTATGGTAGCTAGGGTCACTACGAGCACTTGCCATCCTGAAGCAACTGAATGGATGACCGAGGATTTACATTTCTATCTTCGGTATGGCAGCGATTTACTTAAGCACAACAATGTTGTCTATGCCAAACGTCGCTTCTGTTGCCTTGACGATAAAGGAGGCTTATATTACTTTGATCCATCTTCTCGAGAATGGCGTTATAGTTATACGAGTTCACCGACGACATGTCCTTATATATCAGATAGATTTAGTTACCGGTATGAGCGGAAGAAGAAGAGAATTTTCTTGGCTGTGCGGAAAGGAGTGTTCTTTAAGATGTTTACATGCGGTGGTGAGAAGCCGATAGTGTATAAATTAGACGATTTCTATTGGGAGGAGATCAATAGTACTACGATTGATGGCTTGACAATCTTTACAAGTCTTTATTCCTCTGAGATGAGAGTTAATCTCCCATGGATGAAGAACAATGTTTATTTTCCGATGCTTCGTTTTAGTGTCAAGCGTTGTGTATCGTATTCTTTCGATGAAGAGAGGTATTATCCGCATAAGCAGTGGCAAGAACAGGAGGATTTATGTCCTCTTGAGTATCTTTGGATTAGGCCACCGAAGAAAGCTTTAGACTACATGTGAAGATATAAAGCAATGGGGAAGCTTTTAGAACACCTTTAGTTATGGTGGAAGGAGAGCATATATCATCTCAATTATCTTAGGACTTAACTCTCAGGTTATAGTTGAAGCTTTATTTTTGTTTATTTGCTTTGTATTCTCGAATTCTGTTTCTTTCTACTCTTTGGATTTATTTTATACTAGTATACTAGTATTCTCCCCCGTACGAAAAATAAATTGATAAACACAATATTAAGTTGAATACGTAAATATAATTTTATCACAAATTTTGAAATAGTAAGGTTTTTTAATATTATAAAGCATTGTTTCCTAAGCAATATTAAAAGTAAATCTGAAATATTATAATGTACTGTTTAACATAAATTTGTGTTGATTTTTTAACATGAAATTAATTAGGATATTTGGATTTATTTTTGGTGAAAAAGAGTAATTATTTAAAAAATAGAGGTGAAGAAGTATTTTGATCATAGTGTTAGTGGGGAGTTTAAACTGATAAATAGAAAATATGACACGTTTTTTTTTTAATTTGGTTTATATGCCAAATGTCCATATTTGATTGTACAAATGACTTGTGCTTTATAATATAAGAGAATATTAGGATTTAACCCGCCTTCCTTTTCTAGTCATGACTTGTAAAAACAACTAGTAAATTGGAAAAACTTTTATCCATAAAGAATATACCAACCGGCAGTATTTATTCAAATATATACTTTTTACACATTATTATGTTCACAGACTTAAGAATAGCATGTTTGTTATGTTCCAACTGAAGTTTATCAATCGAAGAAAAAAGGAACACTTTATCCTCTCGATTTAAATCCAAATAGCATGTTTGTTATCTATATTAATATTTTTAAAGTACATTTTAAAAAAAAAATATTTGTTTTATAAGATATTACATAAAATGTTATTGATTTAAAAAATAAATTATGAAGTTTATTAAAGATAAATATGGAATATGAATATATTTATATACATGTATCCAAACAACCTCTACAATCAATTATCTACTATCCATAACTAAACACAATTAAAAGATTTTAATTTTAATTATAAAATCTGAAATTATTTGTTCTACAATTAATAGTATAAATATTCAGATGATTTTGTTAAGATTTAATTTGATATTTTTTAATTGCTTTGAATCATCATATAATATATAAAATAAAACTCTAGATTTTTTCCTGCATTTGTCATGATTCGAATTTTGAAAAACAGACATGTATTAATCAAGCAATGATGAGAAATTGTTTGTTTAACGTCCCACATCGACTAAATTTTTTAGACAATGGTTGAAAAGTTATATTTAATATAAAACCAAAATGAATCTAAATAAAAATAAGCAGGAATCTAAACTTAACAAGTATCCAAATTTAAAAATTGTATCTGGTTTAGTTAGGTTCTTTAGTTAAACTGTTTAATTATATCGGATAAAATAAATTTAAAACATTTTAAAAAATTAAAATATTATGAACATTTACACTTATAAAAAGTTTAAAATATCACATGACGGAGTTATATGGCGGGATGAGGTTGGATCGACATTAGTATAAATTTAAAATATCACTAATGCTACAACACGGGTAAATCATCATTTCATTATTTTGTTAACACTATCAATATTACAATATTAGACATATATAATTAAGTTGATTAAATTATAATTAAGTAAAAAAAATTATCTTGCGGTATACCGCGAGAATTGTTTGAACTCCACGATCTATTGCAATGCAAGTTGTACACTTTGTACCTGCCAGAGTTAGCTGATATACCACTATGTTGCGGTAGAGACGACTAGTTACTTATGCGTAGATTGAAATACATGGACATGTTCTTGTTCAACCTTTTTTTCCCAGGAACTCATAAGCTTGCTCAAGTGTGAGCTATCTTTTCAGGAGATTGCATTTAGTTATCCTCCTACATCGGATAATTGTGTTGTGGTAGCGTTAGATTTTGTCATGGAAGATTTTATCACTATCATCATTTGTCATTTTGGAGCAACTGAGTGGATTACTAATGACTTCCCTACTGCTTTTGATCAACGCAATAAGCATAGCAAGCTTGTCTATGTCAATGATCGTTTCTATTGCTATAACAAATGAGGCATCTTGGTCGTAATGTTTACATACAGCGCAACGAGAAGCCAATATGGTCTATACACTAGTCTCTTTGGCCTTATTTACAAGTGACGTTTGGTTCCATTATATATAGGTGTCAATTGTGAATAGGAAGCATTTTTACTTTTGTCTTTTATCTACTGTGAATCAAAATAACTGATCAGAAAGAAAAGCTTATGAGTTTTCTCTCAGTAATCAGTGTTGTGCGTTCATGGAGACTTAAAGCGAGATTGAAATTGGGGGCTTTTCCAAAATAATTATTTTAATAAAATAAATGTAAAAGTAATTTTCAAATAATATAAAATAATAAAAGTAAATCAATAAACTAAAAAAAATAAGACATAATCTTTTTTCATTCAGTTTTAATGGACTCTTTCATCAATTTCTCATAATCCAAGTTCCTAACTAGTTCTCTTTTTATGGATATGATAGATAGGTCATTCAATTTTTCTTGTGACATAGTTGATCGCAAATAAGACTTGATCAACTTTAACTTTGGAAAGCTTTTTTTAGTAGAGGTAACTGAAACTGGAATTGTCAACAATATTCGATAAGCAATCCATGAGTTTGGATAACAATCTTCCATTTCTTTCAAAAAATTCAACACCTCGATGGGTCTTCGACAGTCGTTTGGCAAAACATCTTTTAAAACTGATAGCTCAAAATTCAAATCTTCCCCAATAACATCTGAATGATTTCCATGTTTTAAATATGATTCAAGATTGGTACAAGACGCCCTCAAACTATCATCACTTGATGACTTCAATTTCTCCAAATCAAATAGGAAACCAAATGTTTGTTCATACTTCTGAAATTGCTCAAATCTTGTCTCAAGAGAATATAGAGCTTGATCCATGACTTGGATGAAATAAGAAATTTTGAAGCTCTCTTCCGGAGATAAATTCACAGTTTCGTCGACTATCATTAGTTCCTCGTCAAAAAACTTTTTTCTTCTCATGACACATTTTTTATTTGTAGGAAATATGGCTTCAACTTCCTTAGATTCTGTTATTTGTTGAACATCTGATTTTGCACTTTTAAAGCCCTTGTCTCTATAATTTTGAAAATAAGAAACAAATCATTTTAACTGAGAAACAACAACTTCAATATTCATGTCTTCAGACTGCAAACTCTTGCTTACAGTGTTAACAACAAATAGAATTTTGTACCAAATCACCATCGACAACAAGAATTCATAATTTCAAATCCCATATGTTTCACTTTCACAAGACACTTAGCATCACTTTGTGCTTTTAGATCGTTAGTAGTTTCTGCTATATAAATCAAAGCATCTCTCTTATTTTTGAAGTTTGAAATCTTATTGCCTTGACGCAACTAACATGACTCTCCTACCAAGTATGTGATAAATTTTAATTGTCAAACCTCCTACCATATCTTCCAATATCTTCTACCACCTAGTCGAATATGAAAATAGATAATAAATATGCTAGATTATTCCAAAAAATGAAATTGTTTTTTTTAGAAGTTGTCGGCGTATCACAAAGCGTAAAATTAAGGCTATGACAACCACATGGTGTATAAAATACACGTGAATTGACATAAGTGAATCTCTTTTGTACTCCTTTATGTTTCTCCTTTATTGGATCCATTATCATATTTTTGTCCCTTCACATCATTAATATTTAAATCAAGAGCAACCAACATATCCTGAATCTCATTAAAAAGCCCTTCTTGAAATGTGTCATCAACTTTCAAGAATGTGAGAAAAAAATTCTTCTATCTTAGCTGAAGATGCTGAAACATCAACACAGCAAAGGATAAGAGTCCTTTGTTCATGATGACTAATATCCGCAGTACAATCAACGATGGCAAAAAAATATCTCGCACCTTGAATAATTTTTATGATCATACCTTTGATCTCATCAGCTATCCTTGTTATCAATTCATTCTCAATTTTGGTGTTAAGATAATGGTAACTAGATTCTCTTATCTTCAAACCGTCTAACATGTTCTCTCATTACAGGGTCCCACTCAGACATTATGTCAATAAAACTTAAAAAGTTTCTTTTACCCTCTACTCTTATCTTTTCCTTTGTTCCACGAAACTCTAAATTTTGTTTAGCAAGAGTCTTTACCAAGGAAAAAATTCTAAGCATCACATATTTCCAATGATTCCTCTCTTTGTTGAGTTCTAGCTGCACATGCTTATCATTCGTTTGGTTTTTCTGCAGCCTCAATTCGAGTTCCATCCACTGATGCATGCATTTAATATGCTCATGACTAGTCTCTTCCTTCTTAAGCATATCCAAAATAATTTTCCAGTCACTAAATCTCTTAGATGCTAAGAGTGACTAGGATTTGTGTCTAGTGAACAGTTTACAACAAAAACAAAAGATTTGATCTAATGTCTTTGAATAAACTAGCCAACGCCTATTTTGTTTCTCTCTGTTACTCAAAACTCTTTGATAGTATGAATGAGAGAAATGTCGACCACTAATCTTGTCTCTTGGATAAGAAAAATCACCAGATTATCTTGCAACGGGACCTTTTTCAACCATAATAAATTTTAATACAGGCTCAGTTTTTACGTAGTTTTCAGGATCATATATATATATATATATATATATATATATATATGTTACTCTTTAAATTCAGCATTTTTCTCATCTATATTCATATATGTCTCATCATTCCCTTCACCGTAACTCTTATCTTCTTCTCTGTTCTCATTCTCTTCTTTGTTAACGTTGTCATCATCTTGTTCATCATTCTCATTCTCCATTCGGTCATCTGTCTCAACATCAACTCCCACATATTCATTAGGATTTTCAAGTTTCTCTAAAATCTTGAGCAGAGCACCTGCTTATGATTTCAACTTTAACTCTTTACTTTTTTGTCTTTTCTGTGCTCCAGTTAGATACAATCTCCAAGTCATTTTCCTATATATAATGATTAAAAAATCAATATAGCAAATCAGAATTATAATAGATAACAAAAATTTATACGCGCACTAACGCAAGTTCGACACTTTTAAATAAATGAATTGAATAAAAAAAAGCTAAATCACTTAAGCTAGTTCTTCACTTTTAAAAGGAGTAAATATATGATTGAAAGAAATTGATGAAACAACATAGAGGAAGGACCGAAGGAGACTTACCACCAGCAAAGAAGAGATTAGAGTCAAGAGATTTCAGTAATTGAGATTTTCAATTCGCTTTCTTCTGTTTAGAAAACCTAAACCAAACAAATTATTTATAAACTCAAAAAATTTACTCGATTCCTTTCGATTTGGAATTCTGATTTTCTATTTGGTTTTTTTTTCTAAAGTCTACTAATTAAAAATATATATATATATATATATATATTTTCAAACGAATCGAATTTGGGTTATGCAATTTACAGGGGCCCAAAAAACCATTGTGTTACACTATATATTATATTATGGAGCCCCTAAACATTTATATAAGTTGGAAGCTTGAGGGAAATGCCCTTTTTAAAAAATAAATATATGCATAAAATAACCATAAATCAGAAAAGAATTAAGAGAATAACCAAGATGCTACAGTGACGTTCTCTCTCCTCAATGCCAATTACTCTTTACCACTCATTATGGTTTTAGTTTCTTCTGTCTTTTTTTTTTCCACCCACAAAATTGAACAGAGAATGAAAGAAGAAGATTAGACCCGCGACAAAATCGAATAGAAGATGAATATGAACCTGCTACTTTCTCGTATTACTGTTATTTATTACGATCACATAATCTTTCTTTTAAAAGCATGATTTTAATTCAAAAAACATATTATTTTTGTAAATAACACTGTTACTTCTAAAATCACATTATTTTTACAAATGCAACACCTTACTCCACGACAAAAACATTTTCACAAAAGGGTAACATTGTATTTACCTCTACCCACCAAACGTTATTAAGCAAAGAAATCTCTGACAAACATCATTCTCTTAATTGTTTTTGAATCCATGGTTTTAGCAATTTCACCATTTTTCTAACCCATTAGGCACGACTCTGTCAGTAATCTCAATATATCAAAGGTTCTTGCAAGTTATTTTATTAGATTATAATCTTTAAGTCACATAATATGTACATGATTTGGAGGATCTAGGGAAATCCAAAAGTTTAGATATTCTAATTAAGACATATCACTACAAGAAAACAACATACTTTTTAGGGACAAATCTGTTTGTAAATCCTCAGAAACCGAATTTTTAGACGGATTTCCGAGGAATTTTTTGTCGTCGGTTTGAGGTGGTAGAAAATTAGGATCCGTCGAAAATCAGTTGGAAATTTTCGAGGAAACATAAATTTCGACGGATTTTCGAAGGGACATAAATTCTTAGGAATTTCAGAGGGAAAATAAATTCCAGCGGATTTCTGAGGTCTATATTTCCAAAGATTTTCCGATGACATATTTTCCGAAAGTTTTTCGATGGCTAGTATTTCCGACGGATTTTCAAAGGCACAAATTTTCCGAAGGATTTCCGAGGGTACCAAAACTTCCGACGGTTTTTCGAGGGTGCCATATATTCTGACAGATTTATGATGGCTCCTAATCTCCGATAGATGTTCGAAGGATATGACTATATTTTAATTAAATATTATATTTATTAATTAAAACTAGAAATATATTTTCAATTAATTTCATAATTTAAATAATTATTTTAAATTAAAAATTATTCAAAAATATAAAATTATTCAAACAAACAACAATTGTTTAAATATTAACGCTTTTTTTTTTTTAAAAAAAGAAAATTAAAACAAATCATGGTTGAGGTGGAGACGGCGGGAACTGTTCGGATATTGAGCTGCTAGGAAAGCTTGAAGTTGGGAGAGTGTTGTACGGGTCTTGGCGTACTGTTCCTTAATCTCGACATTTTGTTGATTTAATTATTCGACCACCACGTCTTTTTCTTTAACGACACGGTCAAGATCTTGGACTTGTTGAAAAAGTTCAGTGTCTCGGGAAAATACTGAAGAAACTCTCCCGTCTCTGGACAACAGGCTTTCCTAAACAGGGTATGCAACCTTTGGTTAAGGGAATTTCCTAAATAATAACAAAGAGAATTAATATTTAATGATTTGAAATAAATAAATAAATAAAACTTACAAATATTAAAATATACCTCGATACATAATCGGTTGATTTTCTTGTGCGGTAAATCGGTCGAAGACGATGAGCCATCTTGGAAGAGTTGCGTAAACTATTCCATCTTCCGAAACTTAATCCTCTTTATCCGCTTTTCGATAATCGGGAATTGAATTTGTCCGGTTTTTTTGCTAGTGTGGGTTTCTTCCATCTCCTCTAGCCAATTTGTTGTAACTCCGGTTTTGATCGCCTACATGAAAAGAAAAGATATAAATCTAGAAAACATATAAAATTAAAAAAATTAAACGTAATAATTTAAAAAATTATCATTTTCCTTTTATACTTTTTAAAGGTTATAGAACCGGGTCGTTATTCCCTTTTCACCACGAACGCTCCTACGATTTTTTAAGTTTTGTGTGGAAATAGCTTATGTATCCTCCATACTCCAATACCTTATATAACCATTCCAAACTTATGGGTCTAGATCCTTCGGTATTTTCTTGCCTTTCCACATTTGCTTCCATGCGTACATGTGATTTTGGTAGGATAAATTAGTCTGAATGTCAAAATGGTGATGCACTGATTGATTGAAACCAGGTTCCTAATTAAAATCATGTTGTAAGTGAAAAATAAATTCAAAAACTATAAAAGTTTTTATAGTAACTAAAATTTTAAATAATTTTTAAAATAAATTAATTTTCTTTTCAGGCAAACGTTTTTAAAATAATTTTTTTATATACCTCATATATTATGAAATTTATTAAAATTCAAGAAGTTTAAAAGAAATTTTATAAAAATATTAAAAATAAGAATAAAAATTGTTACACATATATTGAATAAAAGGTTTTTTTATAGTAATTAAAATTTAAAATAGCTTTTCAAATTAATTATTGATACTTTGTTAGAAAATCCTTTTTGAAATAATGTTAAAATATTGTATAAATATTATGAAAGTTATAATCATTATAAAATTAAAATCAAATTTAGGAATTCACTAAAATATTGTACATAATACTAATTAAACATTTTTAGATCATTTTAAAATTTAAAAAATCGAATATAGTAATTCACAAAATAACTAAACACCTACAATTACGTAATTTCAATCATTTTTTGCAAAACAACATCCAAATCTATCCTAGCTTTACAAGGCTACTTTGATAGTTAGTTTAAAATACATCTGAGTATATTGTACATATTTTTTGTTTGATTTTTTTATATTATTCTTATGTTCTCGTTAATACAGTATCTAGTATAGTTTATTTAGTTGTTATCTTTATTCGGATTTAACATTAGCTAGAATTTTATTTGTGAGGTAACTCTATCTTTAATAATTTGTAATCAAGTGATATGTCTTTTACAATGTCGACTATATGATAAAATATCAAAATACCTAAAACAAATTTTAAATATAAATCTTAACATTGGTAGAAAAATAGTATTACAGTAAATATAATATGAAATCTTGTCTACAAAAATCTTGTGAGCCAAAGTTTATAACGTTTCCCAAAATATAAATCCCAGATGTATGATTAAAATAATTACAATTTATATATATTGTACTTTAAAATTGAAAACCATATTTTTAAACATAATGGCGTAATTAACTTTTGTTTATAACAAAAAATTAACGTTGACTAGAACATTAACTCTTTTGTAACAGACTTATGTAAAAGATAACATATATATATATATATATATGACAATATATTGTTTTGATAACTACATAACAAAAACATAAAAACTTAAAACGATTATCAAAAAATATTTAATACATTTTTCAAAATATTATTGCATTCTTATTAAGAAATGAAGACAATTTTTTTGTTTTTTAGTATTCTATTTTTTCTTCATGTAAGTCTATATTTATTTGATTAGGATAATATGTAAGCTATTTGTAATCGTTTTGGAAAAGAGTTATTGAATATTTTGATATTTATTTTGAAATTTTTATAGATACATCATTAATTATTAAGAAATCTAATGGAGAAGAGCGAACATATCCTTCCAATCTAGCTGCGAGTCTTTTTCACTTAATCGATCATCTTTCAGAGGACATACATCTTAGACACTCTGCTCGTGCTCGTCAGGGTAACATCGGATGGTGTTATGATTGCACAAGAGCTTGTATTAGAAGGAATAAGTATCTAGGTAGTTGCTCTTTAAAACTTAAGCTTTGTCTTTGTTCTAAAACTGAGTTTGATGCAAAAATCAACCCATTTAAATTTCGTTGTCAACTTTATAACTTAAATTTAAAGTACAATATTAATATTTAATATTTTTCTTTGTTTTTCTATTAGAGTGTTCAACTTGTATAACAATCAGAAAGCTATAAGTGTGTGCATGACAAGAAATTTGTGCAGAATTATTAGTTTTAAATAAATAAACTTTATTAATATTATTATTTCATTTTCAGAATTTTTGCGTCTAAGTAACATTTTTTGCTCATTGGTATAATGTATAAAACTTAAAACAGTTTCTAAAGAAATTAATTATTTAATATTGTAACTTGCATTCACTATTTTACAATCTCAACGAAAAACATAAAAAATTATATAATTGATTAGTAGTATTTTTGTATACTAATTTTAAAAATATTTATTTTATATTTCAAAATATAATTAAATATTTTTTTATTATTTTCTTAAAAATTATTAAAAAATATTTTTCTTTGTTCATATTGAAAAAAAAAATGAATAACTAGGAGATTAGGAAAAATTTATAGGGACTAATTAGCAAGTTACAACTGAAACATATATATGTGTAGAAAGAGTTTAGATAGATTCAAGCCATTATAAAAAATTTGATGATTTGATTATCTTTAATATCATAAAATAATAACAAGGAAATATAAACTAATTTAGACTTTGTTAGAAAAACAAAATAATCTACGTTAGTCAGTAGCAAATAAATAATTAAATTGTCACGCCGCATATAAATTGCAAATGTGATGTAACGCCCGTGTTCCGGAAAAAGGGAATTTTGTCGGGAAAGTTACAGAAGGATCGTATCAAGGTGTTTTGATACGATTGAGTTGTTGGTTTGCGATTTCTCTCTCTCTTTGAAGTCAATCTGAAGTGTTTTGGAAATGGAGTTTTCTCGGGAACGGGAATGGAAGAGTCGAAAGTCAAACTTTTGACCAGAAAAAAGAGGGTATCGATCGATCCAGTTGTGGATCGATCGATCTAGGACCGTGTGTCGGAGCTAGTGTGGCTTAAGGACATGGATCGACCGATCCAGGTGGGGATCGATCGATCCATTGTCAAGTTAAGCGCTTGGGTGTTTGCGGAGGTGTGGACGATCGATTTGGAGGTTGGATCGATCGATCTAGCCTTGTGAGAGGAGTGGACCGATCGATCCGGAGTGGGATCGATCGATCCATTGTGTTGAGGAGGTGTGGACCGATCGATCCGGATGGTGGATCGATCGATCCAACACTGTCGGCAGCTTGTGATAAGTGGATTTTCTTCCACTTGATCACGTGTTCTTCTTCCTATTTGTTGTTTGCGGGTTGTGGCCGTTCTCTGGAGGCTGAGAGAACTGGTGAGAGCTCGAGAGAGTGGAGGAGAGAAGGGAGGAAGAAAAGAGTTGGGCTTGGTCCTTGGGGGTTTAAGGTGGAAGCAAGGGAGCGGAAGCTCCGGAAGAGATGGAGATCGGTTTGCGGAGGCGAGGAGAGAGAGAGGGAGTTCGTCCCTGAGCTTGGGGAGTTGTTCTTCACCTGAATCGATCCGAATCTAAGGTGAGTGCGTGACCATGAGTTAATCTAAGCTTGTGAGATGGTTGTGTGTGTTTTTGTGGTGTTAGGGAGGATTGGGTTGAATCCTTGTTGTGCGTGGCTTGTTTTTTTGGTTGTGTTGCTTGTTTCCTTGGTGTTTGGGTTGGTATAGTGCCTAATCGTTGGTAGGGAGCAATGTGGAGGCCAGAGTAGTCGTTGGTCGTGTGCGGTCGTGGAGACAGTCGAGATCGGAGTTGCAGAAGGTGTTGGATCGACCGATCCAGGTGTGGATCGATCGATCCAAGGACTTTCGTTGCAGGGTCTCGTCTGGTGTCATGGATCGATCGATCCAGGCGTGGAATCGATCGATCTGGTGAAGGTAAGGGGATCGACCGATCCAGGGGTGGATCGATCGATCCAAAAGGCTGGAAGTTGCTGGTAGAGGTGGTGTTGTCGGATCGATCGATCCAGGCGTTGGATCGATCGATATGTGTTGTTTTGGCTTGGATCGATCGATCCGGGTCTGGACCGATTGATCCATGTGTGTAGCCTTTGGCTGAGTTTGTTTTGCTTGGCGTTGTGAGCAGTTTGTGATCTCGTACTTGTGTGTATAGCTCGTATATGGGAGGACCGCCTCACTAAGTATTTTTGGTAATACTTACGCATCTCTGTGTTTTTGTGAGTTGCAGGTAAGATAACGTGGGAACGTGGAATCAAGGCGATGAGGAGGAGGATGAGTTAGGGCTCGGTATTGTGTATTGTTGATCGTATTTTATTGTGTTGATAAATGCGATTTCTATTGGTGCTTTATGTGGAGTTAAAGCGTGTGTTGCATCTGTGTTTAGGACTCGTGTTGTATAATTAATATTATGGGGTATTAATTATGTTTTTGCTTATTTAAAGCGGGTCGAGTCGTTTCATGTGCAACTAATGAACAAATTAAAAAAGACTTGTTAAAATGGTCGCAAATACTTTCAAATAAAGACCCACTATTCTACTTTATAAAAAATTACATTTTTGTCTTAACTCTTATTTGTAAGTAATTTCTAATATTGTTTTTTAGTACGAAATGAACTATTTATTTTAAAAAGTATGAGTCTAAATTTATTTAAGTAGATAATATGCAAGCTATTTATAATCGTTTTGGAAAAGAATTATTGAATAGTTTGATATTTATTTTGAAATTTTAATAGGTACATCCATAACTATTAAGAAATCTAATGGAGAAGAGGAAACATATCCTTCCAATATAGTTGCGAGTCCTTTTCACTTAATCGATAACAAAAACACAAGAACTTAAAACTACATAACAAAAACACAAGAACTTAAAACTACATAACAAAAACACAAGAACTTAAAACGATTATCGAAAAGTATTTAAATACATTTTTTAAAATATTATTGCATTCTTATTAAGAAATGAAGACAATATTTTTGTTTTTAACTATTCTATTTCTTTTTTCTTCATGTAAGTCTAAATTTATTTGATTAGATAATATGCAAGTTATTTATAATCGTTTTGGAAAAGAGTTATTGAATACTATGATATTTATTTTGAAATTTGTATAGGTACATCAATAATTATTAAGAAATCTAATGGAGAAGAGGGAACATATCTGTAACATCTCACTCTTGGGCCCAAGCCCAACAAAACCCAAAGCCCACCAAGCCCACTAACCAAAACCCTAGGTACCCTCTCCCCTATTTCTCTATAAATAGAACTCTTTTCTCTCATTTTTTGCAACACTCTCCTGAGTAGTGAAACTCTGCAAAAATTTCACCGGAGAGAGAGCCACCGCGAACCACCGTCGAGTTGTCTCCAGAGCCTAGGTCGACCGAGCTAACACCGAATTTAACCGAAGGTAACTCCAAAAACCCGGTTTCTTAAGTGTTAGTTTCGGTCCGATTAGTATTTGCGAGATTTCTCTCGCGCGTGTCGTCCATGCGCCACCGCCCGCCGCCGTCCGCCGCCGTTTCCGAGTGAGGGTGAGACGGGTGTTACAGGTGAGACTAGCGAGTAGTTTGGTACTTGACGTGTCGGGGGTTGTCGTTTTGGGTTTGATCTTTTCGTATTTCCGCGTTATTTTTATTAAACAATTGTGTTACGGATTTATTGTAGGATTTATTATGGTTTATCAGATTTATCGGATTGGTATTTAATAATAATAAATGTTTATTTATTGGAGTTATTTATGGTAACACGCCGTTCCCGGGAGTGAGTGAGACGGGTGTTACACGTGGCACGCCGTTCCCGAGTTAGGGTGAGACGGGTGTTACAATATCCTTCCAATCTAGCTGCGAGTCTTTTTCACTTAATCGATCATCTTTCAGAGGACATACATCTTGGACACTCTGCTCGTGATCGTCAGGGCAACATCGGATATTGTTATGATTGCGCAAGAGCTTGTATTAGAAGGAATAAGTATTTGGGTGCTTGCTCTTTTTTTTTTTTCATCAAACACTCCATTAAAATAAATTACCGACAAACACCCTCCGTTCTAGAGAAAGTCGGGCGAAGGTCAGTAAACTTACAAAGGAGGAAAGAGAAGCACAATACAAATAAACCTTAATACGACAAGAAACAGAAATAAAATAAAAAGATACAGCAGGGAAATTAAACACTCTAAAGATAAAAAGGTCTAGCACACAAGTAGACCACTCGAAAAGGTAGATAGCTCTCCGTTGCCAGATTGCCAGCCACCAAGTTAACCACTGCCGCACGAAATACAAAAGATTTCGAACAGTTTTAAACTTCCAATATTGCGCCTGAAGTGCCGGAACACTCATTCCCTGAAAAGGGGGGTCGCAAATAGGACGAGAAAAATTCTCGCAGTCGAAATGCCAACAAAAGCGTCCCAAAAGAAAAATTGTAGCCACAATTCTACATGTATAGAGATCAAGGTATGCGTAGGGGTTCGAGCATCGTCGACGACGACAGAGGTAAGAGGGGCGGTTGCTAATGGTCTGAACCCCATAAGATCTCTCTGTTTTACCCCCGAAAAATAGATTCCCCTTGGGAGAAGATGAAACTTCGACCATACGCTCTCTTCGAAAGAGGAGGAAACTGAAACTAATCTCTCCCAAAAGGAGGAAGATACAGTGATATAAGTATATGGGATGGAAAAATTTGCGGAGTCCAGATCTTCATTATCTCGATATATCACATTTGATTTAACCCATTTAAATCTTGACCATAGGCCAACAAAGGGTGGCATTACAAACCAGTCTTGAAAAATCATGCGCTTGGGCCTGATATTCGACTTTTGGCCCAAAAAACAGGCTGGGTCAAAAAAACTCCGCATAGTAAAACTCATGGGCTCGGCCCAGATAATGGTCTTCCCCCAAACGTGTCGGCATGTACTTGTACCTAATCCGGTCACGAGGGAAGCGTTACGGTACCGGTGAGTGGTGGCTAAACCGGTTTGCAAACCCTTAGATGCGACGGAGCAGAAAACAGCTACCGTTGGTCGCCACCGTTCAGTCCTCCGGGGAACAGAGAACCACCGCCGTTCTGTTGACGAAGCACCGCCATCCCAGGCCTCCGCGAAACAAAACCTCCGCAAAGAGCCATAGAAGCGAGATCTGGCCCGGCCACCACGCTTCAACCCGGTTGGGAAGGGAAGCCCAAAAACCTCTGGAAAACCTGGCCAACCCCCCCAGAAAGACGAAGGGGAGAGAGAAGGACTTTTGGTGGGAGATCCACCGGGAAAACATCGTCAATTTGCTTATCCACCGTCCCCTAGTAGATCTGGAGCCACCAACGATGGCATTCGATTGATCTCTCCCCGCTAGACCCCTCGCCATGACCACACGCCGAGACACGCCCCACTCTAAGGCTTCACTTCGAGAGCTCCTCAATGCGACTAACCCTAGGTCTCGTCCTCGAAGATCCAAGATAAAAGTCACACAGGTTGCCATCTCCGAACCACCCAACCTTGCCCCTTCAGAGCGTGGGTCACCTTCAACTCTAACCGGAAATGGGTATCCGTCCGCGATTGAGCCGCCGTTGAATCCACCAGACGGAGAGCTTCTAGCATCGAGAGCTGCGGGGCCCTGCAGCTGAGATTGAGAGCTGGCTGGGTCGAGGACTTCCAGCTGCGAGTCAAACATAGCCAAAATCGTCATAGATCCGATAAAAATCGAGCCTGAGCCCATAACCAGAGGTCTCCGTTCAGGATTAGGGGCGGCGAGAGAGTCTGCAGGCAACGGTTGCAGATGAAACCCTTTAGGGTCTCTGACCACTAGATCTGAGGATCGAGAGGAAACTCGGTGGTCGGGAAAAGAACTTCGGATATAAACCGAGAAGAAATCAACTCCACCTGGGCCGCCGAGAAACCAGCCAGAGAAGGAACGGCTTTGCATCGAGGAGGCCGCAAAGAAGAAGGTAACAAAAGAGGAGCGAAGAGAAAGAGACGATGTCCGACCCCGGCGTACAAAGGCACAACCGGCGTGAACCAAAGCTAATCGCCGCTAAATTTTTTTTTTGAAAGCGACTAGGTTGGAAGAGGATTTGGGTGCTTTTGAACTTAAGTTTTGTCGTTGTTCTATAACTACGCTTGATATAAAAATTAACAACCCATTTAAAAATTATGGTTAACTTTATAACCTAAATTTACGGAATAATATTAATATTTAATATTTTTATATGTTTTTTTATTAGAGTGTTCAACATGTATAACAATCAGAAAACTAATAAATGTGTGTATGACATGAAATTTGTGCATAATTATTGGATTTAAATAAAAGAACTTTCTTAACATAAATTATGAAAAATTATTTATTTTTATCCAGAATTTTTGAGTCTAAGTAACAATTTTTGCTCATTTAGAGAATGTATATAACTTTAACAGTTCCTAAAGACATCAAATGTTTAATATTGCAAATTGCATTCACTATCTTAAGATCTCGATGAAAAAAATAAACATTATGTAATTGATAAGTAGTATTTTTGTATACTAATTTTTAGAATATGTATTTTATATTTCAAAATATAATAAAGATAAATTCTCATTATTTTATTAAAATTATTAAAAAAAACATTTTCCTTTGTTGTTTTAGAAAAAAAAAATGATTAACTTGGTGATTAGTGGAAATTTATAGGGATCAATAAGCAAGTTACAACTGTAAGATATATATGTGAAGAAAGAGTTTAGATAGATTCAAGCCATTATAAGAAATTTGATGATTTGATTGTCTTCAATATCAAAAACTAATAACAAAGAAGTATAAACTAATTTAGACCTTGTTAGAAAAACAAAATAATATACGTTAGTCAGTAGCAAATAAATTATTAAATTGTCACGTCGCATATAAATTGTAAATGTGCAACTAATGAACGAATTAAAAAAGATTTGTTGAAATAGCCGCAAATACTTTCAAATAAAGACCCACTTTTCTACCTTATAAAAAATTGCACTTTTGCCTTAACTCTTATTTGTAAGTAATTTCCAATATCATTTTTTAGTATGAAATGAACTAATCGAACCAAAACAAAAGGTAAAATGTACTCCATGTATTTTAAAACTAACTGTCACTATAGCCATAGTATTTTAATAATCATACATTTTAATACATTATCTAACATTGTTTGTTTAGTTGTTATCTTCATTTCGAGTTAACATTAGCTAGAATTTTATTTGTGAGGTAACTTTATCTTTAATAATTTGTAATCAAGTGATATGTCTTTTACAATGTCGACTATATGATAAAATATCAAAGTACCTAAAACAAACTTTAAATATAAATCTTAACATTGGTAGAAAAATAGTATTATAGTAAATATTATATGAAATCTCGTCTACAAAAATCTTGTGAGTCAAAGTTTATGACTTTTACCAAAATATTATGCGCGGATGTATGATTAAAATAATTATAATTTATATTTATTGTACATAAAAATTGAAACCCATATATATAAACATAATGGTGTAATTAACTTTTATTTATAACAAAATAAAACGTTAATTAGAACATTAACTCTTTTGTAACAGATTTATGTAAAACATAACCTATAGATATGACTATATATTGTTTTGATAACTATACAACAAAAACACAAGAACTTAAAACGATTATCGAAAAGTATTTAAATACATTTTTCAAAATATTATTGCATTCTTATTAAGATATGAAGACAATATTTTTGTTTTTAACTATTCTATTTCTTTTTTCTTCATGTAAGTCTAAATTTATTTGATTAGATAATATGCAAGTTATTTATAATCGTTTTGGAAAAGAGTTATTGAATAGTTTGATATTTATTTTGAAATTTGTATAGGTACATCAATAATTATTAAGAAATCTAATAGAGAAGAGGAAACATATCCTTCCAATCTAGCTGCGAGTCCTTTTCACTTAATCGATCATCTTTCAGAGGACATACATCTTGGACACTCTGCTCGTGCTCGTCAGGGCAACATCGGATATTGTTATGATTGCGCAAGAGCTTGTATTAGAAAGAATAAGTATTTGGGTGCTTGCTCTTTTAAAAATAAGCTTTGTCGTTGTTCTATAACTACACTTGATGCAAAAATTGACAACCCATTTAAAAATCGTGGTTAACTTTATAACCTAAATTTACGGAATAATATTAATATTTAATATTTTTATATATTCTTCTATTAGAGTGTTCAACGTGTATAACAATCAGAAAGCTAATAAATGTGTGCATGACATGAAATTTGTGCATAATTATTGGATTTAAATAAAAAACTTTCTTAACATAAACTATGAAAAATTATTTATTTTTATCCATAATTTTTGAGTCTAAGTAACAATGTTTGCTCATTTAGAGAATGTATCCAACTTTAACAGTTCCTAAAGACATCAAATGTTGAATATTGCAAATTGCATTCACTATCTTAAGATCTCGACGAAAAACATAAAACATTATGTAATTGATAAGTAGTATTTTTGTATACTAATTTTTAGAATATGTATTTTATATTTCAAAATATAATAAAGATAAATTCTCGTTATTTTATTAAAATTATTTAAAAAAATGATTAACTTGGTGATTAGTGGAAATTTATAGGGATCAATAAGCAAGTTACAACTGTAAGATATATATGTGTAGAAAGAGTTTAGATAGATTCAAGCCATTATAAGAAATATGATGATTTGACTGTCTTCAATATCAAAAACTAATAACAGGGAAGTATAAACTAATTTAGACCTTGTTAGAAAAACAAAATAATATACGTTAGTCAGTAGCAAATAAATTATTAAATTGTCACGCCGCATATAAATTGTAAATGTGCAACTAAATTTGGTTCTCGTTGTTGATTCCGTATGGGTCAAAGAGTTCCTAATTGGTTAGTTGCTTCATGAATGAATTAAAAAAGATTTGTTGAAATAGCCGCAAATACTTTCAAATAAAGACCCACTTTTCTACCTTATAAAAAATTGCATTTTTGCCTTAACTCTTATTTGTAAGTAATTTCCAATATTATTTTTTAGTATGAAATGAACTATTTAGTTTAAAATGTATGAGTATTAAAATACTACAGCTACAGTGATAGTTAATTTTAAAATACATGGAGTACATTTTACCTTTTGTTTTGGTTCAATTATTCTGTATTATTATTACGTTTCTCGTGAATACATTATCTAATATTGTTTGTTTAGTTGTTATCTTCATTTCGAGTTAACATTAGCTAGAATTTTATTTGTGAGGTAACTTTATCTTTAATAATTTGTAATCAAGTGTTATGTCTTTTACATTGTCGACTATATGATAAAATATCAAAATACTTAAAACAAAATTTAAATATAATTCTTAACATTGGTAGAAAAATAGTATTCTAGTAAATATTATATGAAACCTCGTCTACAAAAATCTTGTGAGTCAAAATTTATGACGTTTACCAAAATATTATGCGCGGATGTATGATTAAAATAATTATAATTTATATTTATTGTACATTAAAATTGAAACCCATATTTTTAAACATAATGGTG
Source organism: Turritis glabra (assembly GCA_900406565.1). NCBI lineage: Eukaryota > Viridiplantae > Streptophyta > Magnoliopsida > Brassicales > Brassicaceae > Turritis > Turritis glabra. The sequence goes on along the minus strand of OVBN01000243.1, from coordinate 3,046,220 downwards.
TATTTAACTTTTATTTATAACAAAATAAAACGTTAATTAGAACATTAACTCTTTTGTAACAGATTTATGTAAAACATAACCTATAGATATGACTATATATTGTTTAGATAACTATATAACAAAAACACAAGAACTTAAAACGATTATCGAAAAGTATTTAAATACATTTTTCAAAATATTATTGCATTCTTATTAAGAAATAAAGACAATATTTTTGTTTTTAACTATTCTATTTCTTTTTTCTTCATGTAAGTCTAAATTTATTTGATTAGATAATATGCAAGTTATTTATAATCGTTTTGGAAAAGAGTTATTGAATAGTTTGATATTTATTTTGAAATTTGTATAGGTACATCAATAATTATTAAGAAATCTAATGGAGAAGAGAGAACATATCCTTCCAATCTAGATGCGAGTCCTTTTCACTTAATCGATCATCTTTCAGAGGACATACATCTTGGACACTCTGCTCGTGCTCGTCAGGGCAACATCGGATATTGTTATGATTGCGCAAGAGCTTGTATTAGAAGGAATAAGTATTTGGGTGCTTGCTCTTTTAAAATTAAGCTTTGTCGTTGTTCTATAACTACGCTTGATGCAAAAATTGACAACCCATTTAAAAATCGTGGTTAACTTTATAACCTAAATTTACGGAATAATATTAATATTTAATATTTTTATATGTTCTTTTATTAGAGTGTTCAACGTGTATAACAATCAGAAAGCTAATAAATATGTGCATGACATGAAATTTGTGCATAATTATTGTATTTAAATAAAAAAAAACATTCTTAACATAAACTATGAAAAATTATTTATTTTTATCCAGAATTTTTGAGTCTAAGTAACAATTTTTGCTCATTTAGAGAATGTATACAACTTTAACAATTCCTAAAGACGTCAAATGTTTAATATTGCAAATTGCATTCACTATCTTAAGATCGTGACGAAAAACATAAAACATTATGTAATTGATAAGTAGTATTTTTGTATACTAATTTTTAGAATATGTATTTTATATTTCAAAATATAATAAAGATAAATTCTCATTATTTTATTAAAATTATTAAAAAAAAAATTTTCCTCTGTTGTTTTAGAAAACAAAAAAAAAATGATTAACTTGGTGATTAGTGGAAATTTATAGGGATCAATAAGCAAGTTACAACTGTAAGATATATATGTGTAGAAAGAGTTTAGATAGATTCAAGCCATTATAAGAAATTTGATGATTTGATTGTCTTCAATATCAAAAAATAATAACAAGGAAGTATAAACTAATTTAGACCTTGTTAGAAAAATAAAATAATATACGTTAGTCAGTAGCAAATAAATTATTAAATTATCACGCAGCATATAAATAATAAATGTGCAACTAATGAACGAATTAAAAAAGATTTGTTGAAATAGCCGCAAATACTTTCAAATAAAGACCCACTTTTCTACCTTATAAAAAATTACATTTTTGCCTTAACTCTTATTTGTAAGTAATTTCCAATATTATTTTTTTAGTATGAAATGAACTATTTAGTTTAAAATGTATGAGTATTAAAATACTACGGCTACAGTGACAATTAGTTTTAAAATACATGGAGTACATTTTAACTTTTGTTTTGGTTCGATTATTCTGTATTATTATTATGTTTCTCGTGAATACATTTTCTAATATTGTTTGTTTAGTTGTTATCTTCATTTCGAGTTAACATTAGTTAGAATTTTATTTGTGAGGTAACTTTATCTTTAATAATTTGTAATCAAGTGATATGTCTTTTACAATGTCGACTATATGATAAAATATCAAAATACTTAAAACAAAATTTAAATATAATTCTTAACATTGGTAGAAAAATAGTATTCTTGTAAATATTATATGAAACCTCGTCTACAAAAATCTTGTAAGTCAAAGTTTATGACGTTTACCAAAATATTATGCGCGGATGTATGATTAAAATAATTATAATTTATATTTATTGTACATTAAAATTGAAACCCATATTTTTAAACATAATGGTGTATTTAAGTTTTATTTATAACAAAATAAAACGTTAATTAGAACATTAACTCTTTTGTAACAGATTTATGTAAAACATAACCTATAGATATGACTATATATTGTTTTGATAATTATATAACAATAACACAAGAACTTAAAACGATTATCGAAAAGTATTTAAATACATTTTTCAAAATATTATTGCATTCTTATTAAGAAATAAAGACAATATTTTTGTTTTTAACTATTCTATTTCTTTTTTTTTCATGTAAGTCTAAATTTATTTGATTAGATATTATGCAAGTTATTTATAATCGTTTTGGAAAAGAGTTATTAAATAGTTTGATATTTATTTTGAAATTTGTATAGGTACATCAATAATTATTGAGAAATCTAATGGAGAAGAGAGAACATATACTTCCAATCTAGCTGCGAGTCCTTTTCACTTAATCGATCATCTTTCAGAGGACATACATCTTGAACACTCTGCTCGTGCTCGTCAGGGCAACATCGGATATTGTTATGATTGCGCAAGAGCTTGTATTAGAAGGAATAAGTATTTGGGTGCTTGCTCTTTTAAAATTAAGCTTTGTCGTTGTTCTATAACTACGCTTGATGCAAAAATCGACAACCCATTTAAAAATCGTGGTTAACTTTATAACCTAAATTTACGGAATAATATTAATATTTAATATTTTTATATGTTCTTTTATTAGAGTGTTCAACGTGTATAACAATCAGAAAGCTAATAAATATGTGCATGACATGAAATTTGTGCATAATTATTGGATTTAAATAAAAAAAAAACATTCTTAACATAAACTATGAAAAATTATTTATTTTTATCCAGAATTTTTGAGTCTAAGTAACAATTTTTGCTCATTTAGAGAATGTATACAACTTTAACAATTCCTAAAGACGTCAAATGTTTAATATTGCAAATTGCATTCACTATCTTAAGATTGCGACGAAAAACATAAAACATTATGTAATTGATAAGTAGTATTTTTGTATACTAATTTTTAGAATATGTATTTTATATTTCAAAATATAATAAAGATAAATTCTCATTATTTAATTAAAATTATTTTAAAAAAAAAAACATTTTCCTTTGTTGTTTTAGAAAACAAAAAAAAATGATTAACATGGTGATTAGTGGAAATTTATAGGGATCAATAAGCAAGTTACAACTGTAAGATATATATGTGTAGAAAGAGTTTAGATAGATTCAAGCCATTATAAGAAATTTGAAGATTTGATTGTCTTCAATATCAAAAAATAATAACAAGGAAGTATAAACTAATTTAGACCTTGTTAGAAAAACAAAATAATATATGTTAGTCAGTAGCAAATAAATTATTAAATTATCACGCCGCATATAAATTATAAATGTGCAACTAATGAACGAATTAAAAAAGATTTGTTGAAATAGCCGCAAATACTTTCAAATAAAGACCCATTTTTCTACCTTATAAAAAATTGCATTTTTGCCTTAACTCTTATTTGTAAGTAATTTCCAATATTATTTTTTTAGTATGAAATGAACTATTTAGTTTAAAATGTATGAGTATTAAAATACTACGGCTACAGTGACAGTTAGTTTTAAAATACATGGAGTACTTTTTACCTTTTGTTTTGGTTCAATTATTCTGTATTATTATTACGTTTCTCGTGAATACATTATCTAATATTTTTTGTTTAGTTGTTATCTTCATTTCGAGTTAACATTAGCTAGAATTTTATTTGTGAGGTAACTTTATCTTTAATAATTTGTAATCAAGTGATATGTCTTTTACAATGTCGACTATATGATAAAATATCAAAATACCTAAAACAAACTTTAAATATAAATCTTAACATTGGTAGAAAAATAGTATTATAGTAAATATTATATGAAACCTCGTCTACAAAAATCTTGTGAGTCAAAGTTTATGACGTTTACCAAAATATTATGCGCGGATGTATGATTAAAATAATTATAATTTATATTTATTGTACATTAAAATTGAAACCCATATTTTTAAACATAATGGTGTATTTAACTTTTATTTATAGAAAAATAAAACGTTAATTAGAACATTAACTCTTTTGTAACAGATTTATGTAAAACATAACCTATAGATATGACTATATATTGTTTAGATAACTATATAACAAAAACACAAGAACTTAAAACGATTATCGAAAAGTATTTAAATACATTTTTCAAAATATTATTGCATTCTTATTAAGAAAGAAAGACAATATTTTTGTTTTTAACTATTCTATTTCTTTTTTCTACATGTAAGTCTAAATTTATTTGATTAGATAATATACAAGTTATTTATAATCGTTTTGGAAAAGAGTTATTGAATAGTTTGATATTTATTTTGAAATTTGTATAGGAACATCAATAATTATTAAGAAATCTAATGGAGAAGAGAGAACATATCCTTCCAATCTAGATGCGAGTCCTTTTCACTTAATCGATCATCTTTCAGAGGACATACATCTTGGACACTCTGCTCGTGCTCGTCAGGGCAACATTGGATATTGTTATGATTGCGCAAGAGCTTGTATTAGAAGGAATAAGTATTTGGGTGCTTGCTCTTTTAAAATTAAGCTTTGTCGTTGTTCTATAACTACGCTTGATGCAAAAATTGACAACCCATTTAAAAATCGTGGTTAACTTTATAACCTAAATTTACATAATAATATTAATATTTAATATTTTTATATGTTCTTTTATTAGAGTGTTCAACGTGTATAATAATCAGAAAGCTAATAAATGTGTGCATGACATGAAATTGGTGCATAATTATTGGATTTAAATAAAAAAAAACTTTCTTAACATAAACTATGAAAAATTATTTATTTTTATCCAGAATTTTTGAGTCTAAGTAACAATTTTTGCTCATTTAGAGAATGTATACAACTTTAACAATTCCTAAAGACGTCAAATGTTTAATATTGCAAATTGCATTCACTATCTTAAGATCGCGACGAAAAACATAAAACATTATGTAATTGATAAGTAGTATTTTTGTATACTAATTTTTAGAATATGTATTTTATATTTCGAAATATAATAAAGATAAATTCGCATTATTTTATTAAAATTATTTAAAAAAAAACATTTTCCTTTGTTGTTTTAGAAAACAAAAAAAAATGATTAACTTGGTGATTAGTGGAAATTTATAGGGATCAATAAGCAAGTTACAACTGTAAGATATATATGTGTAGAAAGAGTTTAGATAGATTCAAGCCATTATAAGAAATTTGATGATTTGATTGTCTTCAATATCAAAAAATAATAACAAGGAAGTATAAACTAATTTAGACCTTGTTAGAAAAACAAAATAATATTCGTTAGTCAGTAGCAAATAAATTATTAAATTATCACGCGCATATAAATTGTAAATGTGCAACTAATGAACGAATTAAAAAAGATTTGTTGAAATAGTCGCAAATACTTTCAAATAAAGACCCATTTTTCTACCTTATAAAAAATTGCATTTTTGCCTTAACTCTTATTTGTAAGTAATTTCCAATATTATTTTTTTAGTATGAAATGAACTATTTAGTTTAAAATGTATGAGTATTAAAATACTACGGCTACAGTGACAGTTAGTTTTAAAATACATGGATTACATTGTACCTTTTGTTTTGGTTCGATTATTCTGTATTATTATTACGTTTCTCGTGAATACATTATCTAATATTGTTTGTTTAGTTGTTATCTTCATTTCGAGTTAACATTAGGTAGAATTTTATTTGTGAGGTAACTTTATCTTTAATAATTTGTAATCAAGTGATATGTCTTTTACAATGTCGACTATATGATAAAATATCAAAATACCTAAAACAAACTTTAAATATAAATCTTAACATTGGTAGAAAAATAGTATTATAGTAAATATTATATGAAACCTCGTCTACAAAAATCTTGTGAGTCAAAGTTTATGACGTTTACCAAAATATTATCCGCGGATGTATGATTAAAATAATTATAATTTATATTTATTGTACATTAAAATTGAAACCCATATTTTTAAACATAATGGTGTAATTAACTTTTATTTATAACAAAATAAAACGTTAATTAGAACATTAACTCTTTTGTAACAGATTTATATAAAACATAACCTATAGATATGACTATATATTGTTTTGATAACTATATAACAAAAACACAAGAACTTAAAACGATTATCGAAAAGTATTTAAATAAATTTTTCAAAATATTATTGCATTCTTATTAAGATATGAAGACAATATTTTTGTTTTTAACTATTCTATTTCTTTTTTCTTCATGTAAGTCTAAATTTATTTGATTAGATAATATGCAAGTTATTTATAATCGTTTTGGAAAAGAGTTATTGAATAGTTTGATATTTATTTTGAAATTTGTATAGGTACATCAATAATTATTAAGAAATCTAATGGAGAAGAGGGAACATATCCTTCCAATCTAGCTGCGAGTCCTTTTCACTTAATCGATCATCTTTCAGAGGACATACATCTTGGACACTCTGCTCGTGCTCGTCAGGGCAACATCGGATATTGTTATGATTGCGCAAGAGCTTGTATTAGAAGGAATTAGTATTTGGGTGCTTGCTCTTTTAAAATTAAGCTTTGTCGTTGTTCTATAACTACGCTTGATGCAAAAATTGACAACCCATTTAAAAATCGTGGTTAACTTTATAACCTAAATTTACGGAATAATATTAATATTTAATATTTTTATATGTTCTTCTATTAGAGTGTTCAACGTGTATAACAATCAGAAAGCTAATAAATGTGTGCATGACATGAAATTTGTGCATAATTATTGGATTTAAATAAAAAAAAACTTTCTTAACATAAACTATGAAATATTATTTATTTTTATCCAGAATTTTTTAGTCTAAGTAACAATTTTTGCTCATTTAGAGAATGTATACAACTTTAACAGTTCTTAAAGACGTCAAATGTTTAATATTGCAAAATAAATTTACTATCTTAAGATCTCAACGAAAAACATAAAACAATATGTAATTGATAAGTAGTATTTTTGTATACTAATTTTTAGAATATGTATTTTATATTTCAAAATATAATAAAGATAAATTCTCATTATTTTATTAAAATTATTAAAAAAAAACATTTTCCTTTGTTGTTTTAGAAAACAAAAAAAATGATTAACTTGGTGATTAGTGGAAATTTATAGGGATCAATAAGCAAGTTACAACTGTAAGATATATAGGTGTAGAAAGAATTTAGATAGATTCAAGCCATATGAAATTTGATGATTTGATTGTCTTCAATATCAAAAAAATAATAACAAGGAAGTATAAACTAATTTAGACCTTGTTAGAAAAACAAAATAAACTATGTAAGTTAGTAGCAAATAAATGATAATCCCATTTTTCTACTTTATAAAAAATTACATTTTTGCCTTATGTCTTATTTGTAAGTAATTTACAATAATATTTTTTATTATTAAATGAACTATTTATTTTAAAAAGTATGAGTCTTAAACTAATAAGGCTATCTTGACAGTTAGTTTTAAAATACATCGAGTATATTGTATTTTTTGTTTTGGTTCGATTTTTCTTTATTATTATTATGTTCTTGTTAATAGAGTATCTAATATTGTGCTTTGTGAATTGAATTGATGTTATTGTGATTTGTGCTTTGATTAAGATATTTCTTAAAACTCTTTGCAAATCTCTATTCAAACCTTTGATTCATTCATCTACTGTGATCATGTGTACCTTGGTCATGTGTGAGTAGTCTTTTCATTGAGTTTTAGGATTTCAAAGGGGATGTTTATATAATTTGCATGTTATCTTCTTTATGTGATTTTTCTTATTGTTTTCTATCTAGGATTGTGTTTAATGCTTTGATTGAACTAGGCCAGTTTAATTGATGCCCAAAATCGATTTCATCAAGCCATCAAAAGTGGACAAAACTTCTTAGCCAACCAATAATTGATTTGTGCTTTGTGAATTGAATGAATTAGGATCTCAATGCTTGTTAGAATTCTCTGAAACAAACGAAAGTTTAGTTTTAGAAAATATCTTTCATAGATAATTATTACGTGCATGAGCAGGATATGGATAATTCAAGTTCAAAAACGAATCTTAATATTTCCCATAATTTATTTACAAGTATTATATTATTTCCATGATGATTTTCCTTGACTCAATGTTCTATTTACATGATTGCTTTTTTTATTATTTTAATTCTGCAAATTTATCTGAGTCCATGTATGACTCCTTGCTTTATTCTAGCTTAATTTATATCTATATAGTCTATCGTGTGTTTGATTGGTCTATGTAGATTTGATCGCTAAGTACTACTCCGAATGTTACTGTGCACTTGCGATATTCAATTTGGGTTAAAACTTGTGTTTAACTGTCACCCATCTTGAAATTTTCTCCGCGGTTAACCGTGGAGCTCTCTCAAGACGTTTGACCGAAAAGATAAGTGTAATTTAGTGATATAAGTGGTCAAATCAATTTTTTAAATATTTCTGCATGCACCATCATATTTTTTTAAATTAGGATGTTACAATAGCTCTGTTCGGAACCTTGTCGCTAAAAAAGTGTCGCTAATTGCTGGTGATGAAAAACGTGACGTTAAAATTTTTGGTTGCCGTTTTCATCTCGCGATTAGAAAAAAAAAACAGAACGTATATATTGCTTTAGTAACTTCACAACAAAAAACATAAACTTAGAATGATTAGCAAAAAAATATTCTATATATTTTCTCTGAGATATTATTGAATTTATTTTAAGAAATGAAGACAATTGTTTGTCTTTAAGTCTTCTATGGTGAATTGATTAGTAGCGGCGACTTGGGCACAAAGTTCAGGCGGTAAAAGAATTTGTGCATCATTGATTCCCAAGTAAATCTCTTGCAGACACCGGCGAATATTGTCCCCATTTTGAATTTTAGGTTCAAGGTCTCATCAATTGCAAATATAGGAAAAATGATTGTATAGAGAAAAATGTAAGGATGGTTTTTTATTTCAAATTTTGGAAAAGAGAAGTTGAAATTCAAAACTGTCGGGAGCGTTTCCAACAAAAAGCGGCGGCTAGAAGCCAGAAAAAAAAAAAAAAAAAAAAAAAACTCCCAAGAGAAAATAAAATAATTTTTAAATCAAAAATCATTTTAGGAGTCGTCATTTTTAAATCTACATGTAAATATTTTAATGCACATAAAACTTTAAGTCTTATAGAAAATGTACATTCGCCCATTTTTTAAAACAAATGCATCACATAAAGGGGTGATTATATTTTTCAACTGCCCAAATTCATTTCAAACGTTTTGTTTTATCGTATTCTCCAACCATTGATAGAAATTGTTCGTTTAAACCGTTGTGCTGATTAGTAGCCATTGAAACGGTTCATTTTTAACTGCAGTGGTTGAATGAAACTAATCTTTTAAGTATATTGCATTTTTTTATATTATAGTCTATAGGAGTTGAGGTTCTTTAAAATTCGATTTTGCTTTTCTCTAGTGTACGATCAGACTATATGTAGAGTTGGACAAGTTTGGCATAAATAACATATCATCATCGGAACTGTGGAAGTGTTTACTTTTAAAAGTGGATCTGGGAAACACCATCAGATTTTCTGTCTAAAATAATAAATCTGATGGTAAAACTGACATGCAAAAGCTATTAAAGAGCCAAAAAGAAGACATGTGACCACCATATCCCCTTTTACATATTTCTATGGTAGAAAGATAGACATTAATCTATGATATATATATAATATTAGATAAACCCCCTTAAAATAGACGAATATAAAAATAAATATAAAATTCTATCAATAATATTTTAATTTTAAATGATAATCTACATATTTAAAAAAATATATCTGGTAAATTTTTATAAATTAGATTTAAACTTCACACATTTTATTTTGCAATACAATTAACTATAGTAAACTAGATTTTAATTCTACACATTACTTTTTAATGGATAAAAGTTAAAAAAAAAAATCAAAAAAGATAAATACATCATATCAAATCTATATCTTAATAGATATTACAAAATAATTAAAAATTAATAAAAAATAATAAATAAAAAATAAGAAATCCACAAAATAATTAGAAAACCAACATTGTTTTAAATATATTTGTTCTAATCTGTTATTTACAAATAAAAACATTACATGACAACGATCAATAACAATTTTATCCAAATTAAATTAATGTTGAATAACATATATTATTATTTTGTACTCCAACATTCATTAATTATTAGTTGATACCCATGTTAAATATTTTTTTTTTTTAAATATTTATCTAAAAATCTAATTAATCAATGACATATAAATTATCATATTTATTTGTTAGTTTTTCTTTTTGGTAAGAAAAAGAAAAATAAAAATTCTTTTACATATACACATGCAAATCGTTTTGAAAATAAAGTTAATTTTTTTGACACGTATTAACATCTTATCGATAGAATTGACACGTATTGTGACCATGTTAATGATTAACTTAATGAAACCAAACTTTAAAATTAAAATTTTCTAACATGTATCGAAATCTGATCAATAGATTTAACACGTGACGCGATCATGTTAATTATTAACTTTAAAAAAAATAGTAGTGTTTTTAAGAAAATACAAAGAAAAATGATTATCAATTACATGTAAGAGACGTTATCACATGCAGATTTTAAATAAAAAATATCTCATTAGCTACATTAAATATTACTATCACATAGACAATATCCCCATACAAATATAGTTATATTGCAAATACCATAACTATCCTATTATGGTGCTCTGTTCACACAAAAAAAAATTAAAAATATTATCAATTTTATTTAGTTTTGGTAAACAATTAAAAATAATAAATTATTAAATAATTTACTAAAAGAAAAATTAAAACCACAAATTTTATCTCTTTCACAAGTCCGTTTCAATTTTTTCCCCAATTCCAGTTATGTCTAACCTTCATCGTTATGCCGCCGCTAGTTAACTACAAGAAAACATATGGTATCAACGGAAAGAGCTTTGGATTCGGGCTTCCTAATTTTGCTTTTAATGGATCCATGGTGCTAATGGCAGTGCCTAAGAAGAAGGTCGTGAAATTCTCAACTTCTTAATTTTGTTTCACTCCAAAACCAAAACCAAAGCTATATAAGGTATAATTAATAAGCAAAACTATCAGATTTTTCATACAAAAAAAAAAAAAAAAACTATCAGATTCGATTTCACATAAATTGTAAAGAAGAGTGGACCAAAGGCATTTATCAGATCGCCGAATTAAAAAGAAATGGTCTCAGAAGTGTTGAAAACAATTTAAATGGACTCATAAAAATTATTCAGATTTTTTTTCAACAGTTCAGACGATTCAGATCATCGATTTAAATTGCTATGGAACATACAATTTTTTTTCAAAGCTTAAACTATTTTTTGTAAAATTATGTAATAATTTGATTATTTTCAATTGTTTATCAAAATAAATAAAATTAAATAATATTTTTGAATATGTTTTTGAATTAACACCGGTAAATGCTGTTAAATTCCGGTAAACATAGCATTAAAATAAAATGGTTTTAATGTTTATAACATGACTTATATTTTATTGGGGATGTCTTTATCTGATGTCAGTACAATCATGAAGCTCTTCTATATATAACCACTTAATTGAAACGCACCACAAAAAATAACCCCACCCCACCCCCCACCCCCACACCCACAGAGTACCAAATGGAACTAAAGCTAACCAATCTTTGCTATTGCCTTCTAATTTTTGTTCCACTACTCTCCATATCCGCCATAGCCAAACCTCCATCATCACCAAACCCTAGCAACAGCATCAACTTCATAGTATCCTCATGCCACGTCACGCGTTATCAAACTCTCTGCGTCAAATGCCTCGCCGCTTTCGCCAACAAAATCCGCCGCAACGAAAACCGGTTAGCTCAAACCGCTTTAGCCGTTACCCTAGTCCGGGTCCAGTCCACGACGATCTACGTAGCGAAGCTGACTAAGGCTAGGAGAATCAAAAGGAGAGAGTACTTAGCCGTGAAGGATTGTGTTGAAAATCTTGGAGACGGTTTAGAGATGTTGGCTCAGTCGATGAGGGAGTTGAGGCAAGTGGGTCGATCCGGTCGTGGTCAGGAGTTTTTGTGGCGGCTAAGTAACGTTGAGACTTGGGTTAGTGCTGCCTTAACGGATGAGACAACGTGTCTTGATGGGTTCGATGGAAAGGTTATGGACGGTGTTGTGAAATCGGCGATAAGAAGACGAGTGGTTCATGTAGCTCGAGTTACTAGTAATGCCTTGGCTCTTGTAAACCGGTTCGCGGCTCGGCATAAGTCATCGATTCGGCTAATAAATTAAAATCCTGTCATATCTTTTTGTTCTCTTCCTTGGGATTTTTATGTTTTTTTTGACTTTTTGTGATGGTTTTGCGTAGAGGTAACAAAAATGTTTATTGGGCTTATGGAAAAAAATGTTCACATAATTTGGTTGTACTCCTACATCTCAATATAATTACGACTTGTATTTTATTTTAATTTCACAGAAAATATTGAGATATCTGAAATACCATGTGCTTACAAATTTTTCGTTTTCAAAGTAATATTTTTATCATTTCAAATCTAATAAATCATAATTGTAAATTTATCAATCTAAAAAAATATTATAATTTTTAACAAGCCACCTAATCTTTTGTATCATTATATTTTTGGTGTAATTAGTCCTTAATAATCACTCATTTGGTTTTAATGCCTTAATTTGAATATATGATATATTTCTAATACTACGACGGGGTCCGACTATAACACCCGATGAATTATGGGTTCCCGGTGAACCCTTTTGTATTCACCTTTCAGTCAATTATTTGAATCGGAGTTTTAGATTGAGTAGTTCAATCGGATCCCGTAAAAGACACTTGAAATGAACATATATGCCAGGGGATTTATATATTAACGTATTGTTCAGACAATAATCTTGACCATTTCGAGCCACTCAAATAACCACTACTGTTTTCTAAAAACGAGTCTTTATTTCATCACATATACACTTTTTTACTCATCACACAAATGCACGTATTTAAAAAGTGAGCATTTTGATAAGATTTGAAAAATGTATGATGATAATGCGTTACGCCTTTCCACGTGCGCTCCGTTCCATTTACTTTGGCAGTGTGTGGGAGAAGGTGGGAAAATCTTATCACTAGTGCCCTTCTAGTTAAATTTATTAAATAGACCTTCGGATTTGTTTAGCTTTTGGGAAATTGGTCATGGAAAATAAATTAGGTACAATTATGGAGATAGCAAAATAGCTTTTTCGCCACATTTACAAAACATGCAATGATAATATGTAATCTTTTTCTTCACCAAATTCTAAACCGGGATATGCTTTCCACAAACCATACCGGTTTATGTCTCGTTGAACGATGCTCCACCGTAGAGAAATATCATTTTTAAAATTCATCTAAAGTGGTCTGATCCGCTGATCACACAAATTCTTAGTCACCCTTGTGCACTGCACGTGAGGCCTGCCTAATTGACTTTATAGATTAGCGGGGCACATAAGTTATATCAACTTTAACATTAAAATTTTCCTTAACATAAGCTCGAAGATTCTCTTGAAATAATCCGAAAAAGTTGGATACAAAATCAGGACAAAACTACGAGACACACAAGACTTAATTCATCTCCACAAGAACTCACCAAACGTGAACCAAACCAAACATACGACTCCGGTTTAGCATAACCAAATTTACCGGACCTGAACAATACCAGCGCTAACCAGCTTCTGAATCTTGTTCATTACCATTGGGTTCTTCATGTGTTCCTGTGCAGCTTTCGGATTCTCTTGAAAATCAACCAATACCTGCAAAATTCATCGAAACGACATCATCACACAAGTCCCGGACACAGCTTGTGAGTAAGAACACAATAGTTTTATCTCTGTTATTATTACCTGTCTCATCACTGGATCCGACAATATGTTCTGGACTTCTGGATCTTGCATTGCCTTGGCTTGTCTCTCCTTCAATTCATCTGCTGTCAGATCACCGCGGTTTGCTTTGTTTATCTGTTCAACACACCTGAAAGACAACATAGCAAACAATACTTTCACTAATCCGATCTCCGTAAGCTTTAACAACAAAGAGAGAGTGCAAAATTCGTAAACCTTTTAACACCATCAAGCAACTCTTGGTTCTTAGCATCATGTTTCAGCCCTTCTTGATATGTCTCCATCGCTTTATCGTATTCCTTCATGAAAAACTGAATAGCTCCTTTCCTGCTGTATCCTTTGGTGAAACTTGGGTCTAGCTCAATGCATTTTTCAGCATCTTTCAATCCTTCTGGTAGTGCTCCTAGCTTTGTGTAACAAGCAGCTCTGTTGCTGTACGCCTAAAGACCGGAAAAATACTCACATCAGATTCCATATTTTCACAAACACAAATTATGTGCTTAGCTCAACATGAAACACGCTCTTACCCTCACATCACTCGGGTTTCTTTTAATTGCTTCTGAATAATGCTTCACTGCCTCTGGATACTTCTGTTCTTTAAAGAATCCATTACCTGCATCGACATTGAAGTCGGCGGAGGTATGTCAAACGCAAAAAAAATTAATAGCAAATCGACAATTATATCAAATTACCTCGTAAGAGAAGTAACAAAGTATAAGTCAGTACCTTTCTCACGCTCCTCTTCGGCTATCTTAGGATCAAAGTACTCCTGTTGCTCCAGCTCTTTTTTGGCTTTCTCAGCATCGTTCAGTTTCTTCAAGGTATCCGGATTACGAAGCTCTGTAAGAGCTTTCTGGAAAGTCTCGATCGCAGGTTCAAAGTCTTTTGAGCATTTCGCCAATTTAACCAATGCAGATCCTTTCCTAGTTAGAGCTCTTGCTATCATCTTGAAGTCAGAACGAAGCTCTCTGCCTCTTTCAACAGCCTTGTCACAGTCTTCAATGCACTCCTCGTACTGATATTAATTTGAAGAAATTCACATTTTAGAAAGGCAATAATACATCATAAGATGCAGGTAATATCCAGATGAACCAACCGTTGATCAAACTGGACTAAATTTCAGAACCCATCATGAAGACATGAACCCTAAAATTCAGAACAAGTGAACACTCAAGTCCAAAACTCTTAATTTCCAACAAGAAGCAGATAAAAGTTATCAAAACCATCAAGATCATCACAGATCTACTAACTAGTAGCAAGCTATACTAAACAAACAAGCTACTTCATGAACCCTACATCTCCTCCTTAATCTAAACTTCGTAAGGATTCAACTTTTGAGCCAAGTTCA
The DNA here is from genome assembly GCA_900406565.1 of Turritis glabra. NCBI lineage: Eukaryota > Viridiplantae > Streptophyta > Magnoliopsida > Brassicales > Brassicaceae > Turritis > Turritis glabra. The sequence goes on along the minus strand of OVBN01000243.1, from coordinate 3,030,964 downwards.
AGACCTAACCAAAAGCTCATACTTCAGCAAAGAACACAAAAGAAATCCAAAGAACAAAGAAAACTTGGTAAAGAAGTCGAAACCAATACCTTTCCCATCTCAAGATAAACAGCAGCACGATTCGTAAGATACGAAATGTCCTCATCATCAAGCTCCATCGCCTTACTGTAACATTCAATAGCTCTCTCAAAATCCTTCTTCTTATAAGCAGCATTCCCTTGCTCTTTCTCCTTCAAAGCCTTCTCCTTCCTCTCCTTCTTCTCCCTCTCCTCCTCACTCAACTCCTCCATAGGTTCAGGCTCTGGCTCAGGCTCTTTCCTGATCGATGAATTCGAATCATCAGCATCCTTCATCTCTGTATCTTCACCACCACTAGATCCACCAAACTTAACATTCAACAAAACACCTAAAGCCTGCATAACTCTCTTATCCTTCATATACAAATTAAGATTATTAGGGTTCTTCTGAATCTCTTGCATCGTCTTAACAAAATCAGGCTGCTGCAAATAAACCCTAGTCCCCGGATCCGCCGTCAATTTCGCCCACATCTCCGGTCCTTGAAATGCATCAACAAAAGGATTCGACTTTGCCCCTCGTGACCTCGACGCATCAGCTAAACCCGATTTAAGCGTTTCGTTGCTCGGATCAATCTCTAACCCTTTCTTATACGCATCAATGGCTTCGTTAAACTGAGATAATCCAATATACGCTGCACCTAATCGGCTATAACCTTTAGACCAATCAGGTTTAAGCTCTACAGTCTTCTTCGCGTCGGATAAAGCTTCTTCGTAACGGTGGAGAGAAGCGTAGGAAGCGGATCGATTTGAATAGAGGACGTGATTGGTCGGAGCGAGATTGATTGCTTCTGTGAAGTGGGTTATTGCGGAGGCGTAATCGCCGGAGGAGAAGGCGGCGTTTCCTTTGGATTTTGCTTCTTCCGCCATTGAATTGGATTGGGTTTAGGTAGAATGAGAATTTGTTGGATTGAATTGTTTGTTTGCATATTGGAGATTGCGACAATGGTGAAAATTTAAGAACAGAGAGGAGGAAGAAGAATGAATCGACGAGAGAGTTCTGGAAATTTCGAATTTTTATTTTGTCTCGAGAATGTTCCGCCGTAGTAAAACAAAAAAAAAAAATGAAAAAACGCTGAAGAGAGGGATTGAACCTCTGACCTTGTGGTTAACAGCCACACGCTCAAACCAGCTAAGCTACTCCAGCTTTTTGTTTCGCATTGCGCTATAAATGTATATATATGTTTGTTTGTACATATCTTTAATATGAGCTGATAATTCATTTTGATAAGAGGCAAAAATACAATCAAAGAAAGACACCAAAGGTCCACTCTTTACTACTCAATCTTAACAATCCACATAAGATATGTGTACAACTTGTACAACTTTTTGGATAACTTTCTAAGACCATCTCCATTGCACATAAATGAGGGGATGGTTAACATATTATATAATAAAAATTTTATTGGATCGGTTCAACAGTAGAGATCTGGTGTCTCACGGGAGACACCTTGTTTATTTAAGACACCCTTACGTGGCAGATGTTTATTGGTGTTGTGTAAGACAATTTTTTTAATTTGTTTTGGTTGAGAAATTTTTTCATTTTCTCAATCCTTCCTCGACGAAATCAAAATAGACAGAAAGAGAGAGGCTAGGGTTTTTTTTAGATCCGTTTCCAGATCTGTGCGTCTGCGTCCCCTATGTTAAAAATCCCATCTTTATTCCGGTGACGCACGCAACTAGATTACACACAGACATGGGATCGGCTGCGGTAGAGAGTTCTTCTGATGTTGCGATCTCAGGCAAGTTTCTTCCTTTTTTAGTTTTCGACTTTGATCAATTGTTTCATTAGATTTTACCCCAATTTCGTTCGGATCAGGGAAGAAAAATTAGGAATTGGAGGCTTTGGTTATGGTTTTGAGATCTGAATCATGCCTTTTTGATTTGTTTAGTGTAGAATCAACAAGGATTTTGAATATTGATGATGTGAATCGATTAGATTTGTACTTTTCTTTTAGATTAGTGATGTTGGATTAGTCATCAATCTTTTAGCTCAGGTTGTATGAAGGTGATGGAGGAGAAAGGCTTAGCCTTTTCTTTGAATTGTAGGTTTTCAGATAATCCATAAGGTGAGATAGGGGACTAACATTGTGGGGATTAATGTAATATGTGTTACACTTGCAGCTCTGCGTGAGAAGCATGAGAAGGAAGTAGAGAATCTAACGCTGACGACACAACCTTTGAATACATTAAAATTGTTTGTTGAGGCTATTATTCAGTACATCAAGCGATCAGTATCGTATCTACTTGTCGGTGGCATCTGGTTTTTCAGAAATCACTCTGAGACTATGTCCTCATCGTCTTATGACTTTGAGTTGTGATTATGAAAACCATAATCATTTGAGATTAAAATGTCATGCAGCTGTCGGACCCTCAACTCAGGTTTTTATGCTCATAGACAACCAAAGCACCTATGTAACACAAGGTGTGTAGACAGGTCAACCTAGACCATTAGCTAAGGTCTTTGTATTTGGGAATCTCAAATAATTAAAAGATCTAAAGATAGGATGGAAGTTGTCCAAGATCTAAAGGCCATTCAGAAGCTGAATTGGTAAGTTTATACATATGCCAAGCCCCTCTTATAAAGGCTATTCATTAAGCAGTTCCAATTCAAAATCAATTGCCGACAAAAATGGATTTATACATATCCTTTATGCATAGTTTAGGTTCATCTCTTTGGTGAGTTTCAAAGATCAGCAGATTTTAAATGAGTTTGACATACTTGTTGTTGTAGGAGCTGGGGGTTACGACGATGATGATCAAGAAGAGACTTCATTATTATTGTTACATTTTAAATAAATAATTATTTTTTAATTTTAAAGACACTTTCATTAGTATCACCAATGGAAGGCTCAAATCTCCTAGGGGATCTTTAGTTAAAATATATTTAAATTTAATGATACTTAATTTTAAAGACACCCACATTAGTATCACTAATGTTGATGCTCTAATAGATTTAGAGACCCACAATTTATATTACAAATTTTTAATATTTTCGATTATAATGTTGACTCGAAAGTGCAGATCTAAGAAGATTGATGCGGATGGAAGGGAAACGAGTGGTAGGGAATAAGCTATCAGAATAAGTATGAAAGTTGAGAGCTTGGTGTGATTAAAGTGAACCTCCATTGTTAAAGTTTGTTTTTCTCTTATGTGAATTTATAGAAAATACATAATTTATTTTAAATAGACAAAAAAACTTATTCATTTTTGTCCGGAAAATGCACATTTTCATAGAAGCCCATAATTTTTTTCTAGTTTTTGAAGGTTCCGAAACGTGAACTCGTGATTTACAAGCTCCCACATTCTATATATTGATTTTTTAACAACAAAAAAAAAAGTCCACAAAATCAACATCATGTACCTTTCTTAAGAAACTCACACACACACAACTTTGACAAATCAAAAAACGAATGATTGACTTTATCTCATAATTTAGGATTTTTGGTTCATCACTTGTAAAAATATATCCTCTGATATATCAAATCACAACTACAACTAAAAAAATAGAGCTATCATAATTTCACAGCATTATACATCACAATAATTGAAGCCCAAATCCGAAGATCCCTAAAAACAAACTCTCTCACCAAAATTTCAGAAATAAAAACACGTTTTTAAAAACAAATCTAGTACTAATCTACTAACAGGTTCATAATTATCCTTTTATTATTATTCCAGGTATAAGTTTGTGATTTATTTTATTTTCCATTTGAACCTCTTCTAGTGGACAAATTTTAGAGCGTCTTTTATTATTACTTCATGTATAAGTTTATGATCTAACAGAAACAAATTCATAGTATCATGAGAGCAATGGAAACTAAAAACACCATACTATCTTCATCTTTTCTTTACTAAGCAGCACAAACAAAAAAATGTTTAGTGGCACTAAACATTATATATTTTATCTAATATGAATGGTTTAGTTACTCAACAGAGTCCAACCCATTGGATCAATTCAACAATCTATAAAATATTAAAATCAAAAATGTTGCAACAATCAAAAGAAGACATTGCAGTCGGTAAAGAGTTCACCACATGTACATGGAAAACTGACTAACATTAAGAATCGATTATCAAAGACCCGTCTGAGATAAAGTACATTACTTGTGAGTTTGACAAATATTACACTCAACCAAGTATGTACTTCTCAATTTTACTTTAATCTCACATGGTATTACAAAACAAAACAAAAAATCATGATCAATTTCATGTTAAACAAATACATTAACGCATGTTGTTTGGAGTGTTTAATCCAAATTGTGGTTTGAGTTTTTTTTTTTTGAATAAATATCATCACATGTAAAATTTATTCTAATATAAATGGTTTGTACGAGTTTGTTTCGGATTCGAATTTTAATCAAATATTTATTTACTTTCAAATAAATTTTAGTTTTATGATTGAAAAATTCCCAAAAAATAAGCCAATTTTTCTTATTTTGAAAAAAAATATACATTAACTTTTTTTTGTTGCCCAAATACTATCTCGTTAAATGAATATTTTCGATTAATATCTCATTTTTGAAACATTACCAGTTTCCAACACACGACTTTACCAAAAAAACAAAATTTTGAAAACCCAGAAATATCATGTACGGGTTTGAAATGTATTAATATTTTGGGGATTTTCTTTATTTTATAATGGTTTTATGTTTTGATGTACGGTTTAAAATCGGATTCAAATTTTTGGATTTAAAAAAAAAGTGAATTTATTTAAATATTAAAATTTTAAATATTGGTGCTTCGGTTCGGTGTAGGCAGCCCTAGCTCAAATAGGTGGAATGGAAGTGCGAGCGCCATAGACCTAAAACGCATAAACCTTTGGTTTTACTAATCTTTTTTTTCCTATAACGGTCACACAAATTTCTTTTCCTTTGTTATACTTTTTTCCGTTCAAAATTTTCTGTTACTATCCACTAAATGCTGCAATGACCGTCTTTGTAATTGTAAGTTTGGTGATTTGCAATATTAAAATTTAGATTCTACATTTTTTTTGTATTAGTGGCTGTCTTTGATTTATGAAACAGAGAGTTCAGTTCGAAATTGATATTACAAATTTTAAATGCCACTAAACATTATATATTTTTTCTTTGCTTGATTTTGGTTTGGTTCAAGCGAAAAAAAGACTCGTGAACTAGATTTTGTCTTTGTTCGAATATTAAATATATATATTTTACCTTATTCTTTTAGTCTTTTCCTTATGAATTGTTTAATTTTGTTGTAGATACTTTCACTTTGTTTTCGGCTGCCTCAGTTCTTGTCATCAACTCGCCTTTGTTCATCTAGGTGTTATTCTTCTAATTAAATGGACTTTAGATCATGGTTTTGTCTAGAAATTTATATGCATTGAATCACTGATAGAGCTATAAAACAATTGGAAGGTATAATGTTATATATTGAAAAATATATAGATGAAGGGTTTAGTTCTTATTTGAAAGTAACTCAAGATCTTATTTATAATATGAACGTTATTAAACACTTTGATGAGCATGATCTTTGATGAAGAAGCATTATCGATTGAAGATGTTTATAGAGTCAATTATTTCCTTTTTGTTGTGGATATGACAATTTTTTTGATAAAAAATATATTTAAACAAGTGATGACTTTTAAAAGTGTTTTTGGATTCTTGTTTAATTCATTGAAATTAAAATCACTTGATAACTGAATTAAAAGAGCATTGCATTAATTTTCATAGAATATTTTCTCATGATAGTGTCGAGGATGTTGATTTTAATGAGTTTTCTTCATATTCGTGACTATGTCTATATTTGATAGCCCAAAACATTTCATTTTTGTACTAAATTTTAAAATTACACACTCAAATCTAGACTATCTAGTATTATAGGATTTCAGTATGAAATAAATTGATACAAATAATTCTTTGAAATAATTATGAATCGGTATATCGTATAACATAAGAGGGAAAACTAATATTCACAAATTCAAGCACCTATCCAATTCTCTATTATTCTTTTTTTTCTCCTCTTTAATTTTTGACTATTTCTAAATATTTTTTTTTCCTTCCTAAAAAACTCTCTTCCTGCGGCAATGATCCCATGCGGCGATCCTCATCTGAACTTTCTCAAAATCCGAAACCCGACACGGAATCGTGATCCGACCCGGTTGATCAAACCCATGAACCCGTTCCGCTTGCTCCAACAACTCTCCAAACAATGGATGATTAAAGTAAATCACCGGCACCACGACACGGCGCGTGTCACCGTCTGATTCGCCGACGTGAACCACCAAATGTCCTCTCGGAACAACCCGGTTCGAAGTTTTCGGATCCTTACCCAATCGGATCTGACTCTGACCCGAATTCTTCTTACCACCACCACCACACAATCTCTTAGCTCCACGGCTTAGACACCGTGCTAATGATTTGATTCCGGAAACCGGGTTAGTGATTCGGGTAGGGCATTGACGTTTCCCTGATTGGATTCTTCTTGGTAGAATCATCCATTTGAAGATTTTGACAAATCTGTGACCAATTTTGAATCCTCTGACTCTCTTCATGCTTGGTTTTGATCAGATTCTGACAAAAGTGAATGAAGTCTTTTTGGAGAAAACAATGAAATGGGTTAGTTTGAAATCAAATTTCAAGAAATGGGTTTGATCCAGAAATTACAGATTTTGAGAAAATTTGGGTTTTTTTTTTTTTTTTTTTTTTTTTTTTTTGGTGTCGCTGTGTTATGTTTTGGAGTTGAAGAGGATGAGTGTTCGGGTATGGGAAAGGAGCCAACCTCTTTTATAGCCTTGGAGCTATGACTGTTTGTGTGTGCGTGCGTTTTTTAGATGTGCACTTTGATTTGATGTTAAGTTTTCCAAATTCAATATGTTTTGTTTTTCTTCTTATTTAATTTAGGGAAATAGCATTCATTTTCTTTTAACTCTATTCCCCTATTCAAAACATGCAAAATATACTTTGTAATCATATAATTTTTTTTTACAAATATATAAAATGGAATGCTTCCGAGGCTATGAAAAATATTTAGGTCATGTTACACTAGTTTTTACGTTTTGAATATGTGATTCTGATGCATCTTTTACTACTATTCACATTATTTATCAAATTTTCACGTAAAAGAAAATTGATTATGTACTGTCAAACCTTAACCCACCTTATTAAAGCTGAAGATTATACTGTTAGTATGGAGATGCTATGCTTTGATCTTCAGTGGGAACGGACTACTACCTCCACACTTCATGGCTTATGTAATCAAGTTGCACATACGCTAGCTCGAAAGGCTCTCAAGAAATCCATTGTGATAGCAAGTGTTTTTAGCTTAGTGGATTCGATATTTTCATTCTACATATATTTTTCAACTTTCACAATTTCATGGGTATGTAGTACTTATTATTATTCAGAATTTTCTGTAACTGAAAGCATGTAGTATTTTTGTTTTCTTCATCATCTATTTGCATTACTTTAGGCTAGCTAAGACAGAACTCTTTGATCAGTAATACAGGTTGAGCATATTGTTTTATTTAACCGGAATAATGAAAAGTATGTTTCTCTTTTTTTGAGCAATTTTTCATTTTTTGGATATGTGAATGTCATACGAATTATACGGTAGTTAAATTTCAATCTACCAAATTGAGTAGCTTGAAAAATTCATTAAGATAATTACCACTTATTAAAACAAAGGTACTTATTTAACTTGTTCCAAGTTTCTTATTTATTTTGACATGTCATAATCATTAAAATGCAACCACTAGTTGAATCTTCTTATTATATTACGATTAAAAGAAATTTATGATTAATGTGAGTTAGTAACATGTTTCTTGTTGTAACTTGTTAGTATCTAAATGATTCGATTTTATTTTTTGATAATTTACTCCATTATAGGTTTAGTATGTCGTTCCTTAATTATGAATAATACATAGCATATGTATATGTGTCTCTATGTACATGAACACTAGTTATTAGTTCAGATTTTTTGCTTTTTCTATCCTAACTAGTTCAGATTTAATAATGGTTTTGATAAGACAACTTGGAACAACGCATCTATAAATAAATACTATAGAGATAGAGTTCAGATATGTAGATTAGATAAATTAATTTCACAAATTTTATATTATTTTAAAGGAAAAATGCATAGTTAAAAAAATGAAAGTTGAATAAAAATAAATTAAAGAAGAGATTGATGAAGACAAAAGGCATGCAAATTAAATGTGTGGGAGGGACATAGAGTGGGATTTGGTCGGCGGTCGACACGGCGCGTGCGATCTTTGTAACATGCCCCGATTCACTGAAAGTGCTTCGTTCAGTTTGAAAAAATAATTGTGTTGCATTATTATATTTTTGGTAGTAAAATTGTTTTTTATTAGCTAATTTTGTTTTTGAAGTTTCAAAACATGGTCCGAATATTAATTTGGATTTCAGTATGTCGATATATATATCGACATGAGTTCTCAAAATGAATTTTGAACTCACACTTTTGATGAGTTCATACATTTTTGTTTCCTTTCTCTCGCGATCAATATATATCACATTCTTTTGTGAATTTTTTTTTTTTTTTTTTGCAAATTGCAGAGAGAAAGAAATTTTCTAGAAAGTCCACTAGAACATTAACTCTCAACTCAAAATAGGAACTCTTGTTAGCATATTTAACCTGTTCCTTTTCAGTTTATCGTAGCACAAAAGCTAAAACTTGGCAAGGATAAGTGTACCAATTAACATTATAATCTGCTAACTGACTTAAACAAGTTTACTCAGTAAGACTTACAAGATTTTGATTCATGTTTTATAGAACATTACTATAAACCACACACGTTTCATATATAACACATTTAACGTCCTTGAAGACGATTTCAAAAGTCAGAACATGTAACCTTCGATGTTACATCTTCTACTTGTAAAAAGCGAAATTATAATGCGTAGAGAATAAGAGAGCATAATGAATGATCAAGGCATTACTATAAACCACACACGTTTCATATATAACACGCACTTTTCTAGATTTTCTTCTCTTTTCTTCATCCACTATTTCAAAAGAAAAAGATATCCCAATTGCCACGATTTACATTTTTATAGAACAATTGAAAACGTGTTCAATTTATTTGGATGAGAGAAAAACGGAAAAAGAAGAAACAAATTCGGAGCCTTTATGGAAGGGAAGGATAGAAACTAACATTTTTATGTACTTCTGTTTACCTAATATTGAACCATATATACATTCGTCATCTCTTCTTACCTTCCCATGTTATTTGAATTTTAATTTAATATTCTACAAACATTTGAATCATGTTCACACATATGACGTCGTAAAAGGATCCAATATGCAAGAACAATAGATTTTGCAAGAAAATTAGCAATTAGTATTTGCTTAAATAAATTTTGGGAGAACTACAGTACTATGCATATATTATATAACTAAAAATCGCTGTAAACAATAATGAATGTGTTATATATAATATATTCTCAAGTCTTTTGAAAACTAAGCATTTTTTAATAACTAACAGAAAAATATTGTTACGGTTGATAAGTAATCTGTTATTGTCAGTAATCAGAATTATATATTAATGATTTGTAAACTGGGGACATGTGTTAATTTTAGTGTCAACAGAGGGAATAAAAATCTTTAAGCATAACTATCCAATCCTGTAACCCATCATATCACACCCGTAATCTAATACACATATGACATGACAACTAAAATTTTAATGTCTCTAATAATTAACATGCACCATGCAGATGTTTATAGTTATTACCCTGTTATCATTTTTAATCATTAAATTCATATTACCCAATTTTGTGTTAAGCCGACAAAGTAGCTAGCTCGCGCGCAAAAGCTTCGACTTAATAATGACCTATATTTTTCCTAATACCAGACATACAATTTGTTATAATGACCAACTATTTTGCGAATGTTTTAGCACAAAATAATTCAGAAGGAAGAAATCTGGTTAGATTTCAAAATTCAAATTTCTTAACCAAATAGTTTTAAATAAAAAATTTCAAAATAAAAAAATTAATCTAAATATAGAAGATTTTGTTAATCAGTCAAATTTCATAAATATTTTCAGGTGTATCAAGTGAATTCACTCTAGCTACACTTGAATCTACATATTAAATGTTTTCAACTACAAGTCACTATGACTAATGTACGTGTTTCATAATGAAATAAGCTAAAAATATGCAGCTGGTAATTGTAAAATATATAGCCAAAAATTTATATATATATAGTTTTGTAGAATAAGCTAAGGTTTTTTTGTTACAAGAGCAAATTGGGTAAAAACGTGATGAAGGCGACTCTAGCCAAACTCATGTGGCAATCACGCCTATCATTGTAATACAAAGATAAATAAGAACAGCTATCAAAAGTCAGTTTCGTTTGTGGGAAAGAAGACAATAAAAATAAATAAATGTTTGGCACCTTCCAAGTTCTTGTAATTTTGTTGTTAATCCACCAATGACGGATCTTAATGTTTTGCTGATATAATCTTTTTGTTTAATCCTTTTCTAAAAAAGATTAGAATAACTAATCAGCAATTAATTAGTTATATAGGTTAATAAAATATTAATGAGTTAATTATTGGTCTGACAGAAAAAAATAGTTATCATTAGATACCACAGATTAATCATTAGATATTGTATAGTAGTTAGTTATCACGGGATACGTCATTATTTCTAATGCTTACTACATGGTACATTAATTTTGTGGGTACGCTTTAAGTAAACGTCAATGCTAAAGAAATACAATAGTATACCATCTTCACCTTTTTTACGTTTTACGCTGATTATGTAATTCTTTTTACCATTTATAAAATTATTAAAATTTTCTTATTTTTAATTTACTTCAAGCAAAGAAAAATAATATAAAAATATCATTTTTGTAGAGATATCGAGAACTCTTTGGTATTTTATTGGTATCAGCCTATCAGGTAAGGTTTCAGGTGTCCGGAACATTGTAGCGTGCGACTAAATTTGGAGGTGAACATACTCTTCAACAAAAACATTTTCCCTAAGCCCAATATCAAATAAATTATTGGAGTCTTGAATCAAATAAGCATTTTGTATACTGTGGCCCATAAGATAGTTTTGATGCTATTCAAGTACAATACTAGGCCCACTAAAGGCTCATCTATATTTGTTAATCTCATGGTACGATGATAGTAGTAGATATGAGTATTTGTAATGTTTTGTTCTTTGTAATCATCTAAAAATGATATATTTATTTCTCACAAATAACATAAAAATAAGTTTTATTTCTAAATTTAGTACATCATATCCAATATTCTAAAAATATCATAAATCTAATATAAAAATATCAAAAACTTTATGAACGATTTAAAAAAATATCAAAATTGTCCAAAAACTAAATCTTAAACCCTAAAAACTAAACTCTAAACTCAAAATACTAAATCCAAATCTAAAATTTTAAATTACTTTAATGCTATTTTAAGAAATATGTGAAATATGTATTATAATTGTTTACAAAACTTGTTTTAGTGCTATTCTAAAGTATTTTTTTTTTTAAACTATACTTTTAAATTAATTTTTTATGCAAAAAAATTGTTTCTAAAACCATTTTACATTTACATTTTCAAAGTACAACAATATTCTAACAAATTCATTCAATTAGAACCAACTTGTCAGAGATTATGATGGTACCATGTTTTTTCTTTTGTCATTTACAAAAATCACCAGAAATTTCTCAATTATGACTTTTTATCAGAGAAAATTGTTTTTTCTTGTCCAAATTCAAAATTGGCAAGAAAGAGCAGAGGGACAAAGATAGAAAAGGAAAGCAAAATACAGAAAGATCCAGCCTGGAATTGTCAGAGAGACAAAAGCTGAACTCCAACCAAAAAGATAACTAATCATATTCCCTCACTCTTCAATCTTCATCACCACCTTGGGACCTCATAAATCATAATGCAGGCTCTTTTCCATTTTCTTCTGCTTTTATTTTTGTTCATTTATTTTGTAATAATACATCAATTAAAATGATCCAACCACATTTCCTTCACTATATCCGATTTTTTTTTTTAATAATTGGTATTGTTCATTAGATTTGGACAAAACGTCTGTCTCCTAGACAACCATTTAAGCGCTAAACAACATTGGATCACATAGACAAAATTTGGGTTCAAATTGGTTGAAAAAATTGTGAATTGTGGTATGAAATAAAACAAGAACCAAACCTAAATTAGAACAATCTCAACAGTTTAATGAATATTTGTTTTTCTTCTTCTCAAATGAACAAATCCCGAAAAAAGAATAAAACAAGAAAGAAACAAAATACAAGTCAGAGAAATCCAACAACCCCCAAATACAAGAACTGTGGAAACGTAAAGAAGAAGAAGAATCATCTCTGGTTCGATATCAACAAAACCCTAGAAAATACAGCAAACCCTCAAATTACATTTCAATGCTGAAGCATCATCATCACCAAAGACATTACCACCATTGAAAGATTCGTGAATCCAATGCTCCTTGAAGCCGCTGATGAAATCTTCTGTGGCCTGAAACAACAAAGAAAAGAATCAAAATCAAGAACATAACTTTTATGTTGTAACAGTAAAAATGTGAGTTCTTGAAAAGTTTTGTTTCTTACTTTTGTAGTTTTTGGAGAGCACCACAGTAAAGAACATTGTCAGGGTGCCCGAATTCGGTTTTGTTGTTTTCGTCTGGATTAACCACTCTAACATAAGTTTCTTGTCCGAGATACCAAGAATCAAGATTCTCTGTTCTTAGATTCCAAGCTCCAGGATTGTCCAAAGATATCAAGATCGCTGACCATGCACCTGGGTACACCTGTGAATATCCACCCCAAAAATCAATCACATTTGCCTTTAGAAGGCAAATCTTCCATTGTTTGTTCACATTTGCATTTACGTTTAATTTACCTGAATAGTGGAACGGGCAATACCATCCCATTTGTTGTAAGTTCCTCTACTGTTCTCTGTCCATTCTCCGTAATCCATACTGCAAGCAAGCAAAACGGTTTCAAGAAACAGTTATTTACAATGCCAAATTACTGAAATATCGATAAGAGATTCTACGTTTTTGGATTACGCTTAAGAAATGTAGGGACATTGTAGTCAACAAACTTACCCGACAACAAAGAAGGCGTAGCCACTCATATGATAGCTTTGCATCTTAGTGTCGTTGTTTTGAAGAATGACTTCCATGAATCCACGATAGGTGCCATTGATAATCGAAGTCTCCACTTTAGGCGGTCCAGTTAAAGGTCTCTTAGGGAAATCAAGCTTGTACACTCCTTTAACTTTAAGCTTATCGGCTAGTCTAATAGGCGTTGAAGGATTCTTAAACGATATGCCATTAAGAGTTGTTTTTCTCTTCCCATCGATCTTCACAGGCGGCATATTCCTCAGAACGTAGACATCGGTTACATTGATAGAACCGTATTTAAACGAGCCTTGCGGGTTAGGACGTGCACCGCTTGCTGATACATTCCATCTGCAACAATGATGTGTGATTTCAGCTTTTCAAAGATAAAAAGGTTAAACTTGATGAAACTACAAGAACAAAAATTGATTTTTGCAGATTTGATTCAAAGGTCAAAAACTTGATGAAACTACAAAGGAAAGAATTCGATTTTCGGATCACCAACCTGATGGATCTTGCTTGATTCATGGAGAAAGTCTTGTCGAATTCATCTTGTGGTCCAGGCGGTAAGTGACCTTTAGCTTTTCCTTTAGAGTTGGTATAGTGTAAGATTCCAACTCCGGTGACTCTTCTCCATATGGTTTCATTAACAACCCGAGCACTCGCGACAATGTAGTAATCGGAGCTAGCGTTTTGATCCATTGTAACCAAGAAGGAATAAGATTGCCCAACATGAATATCCAAGCTTGTGTAGTTTTGTTGAACAGTGTACGATCCTTCGGATTCCGCAAGAACTAAGTTGTGACCTTGGATCCTAAAGTTCAAGCTCGTCGAGATTCCCACATTTGACACTCGAAGTCTATAAGTTTTCCCTGTTATTGTCACAAGAGAATATCGTCCATTAAAAACCCCGAAAAACAGACTGACTCTTGAATTAAAAAGGCTGATAATACTCACCAGGATGGACTGTGATTGTTTCGAAATCGATCCCATCAGCAACAAGAGTATCATTGTATCGGTAAGGTCCTTTTCCGTTAATGAGAACACCATCGGGCATTCCAAGATCTTTACCATCATCTAAAGCCTTCCTCAAAGCCTACATATTCACACAATCTTACAAAATGTTGGAAAGAAAACTTCTAAAATGTTAATTGCTTGAAGAGAAGGCGAACTGGCGAAAACTACTAACCGTGTGGTTCCTTGTGTACCAATCACCAATCGCAATGGTAATATCGCCTTCTGGAGTCGAGAAAGGGACTGGAATAATCGATCTAGGATTCACAATGAAGGAGCCAAAACCACCAGCTGCTTTTTGGAAATTGAGAGATGGGAAGTAGAAGAAACTCCCAATTTGGTCCTTTACTTGAAACTCATAAGTCCAATTCCACTTTGGTGGGATTGGACAATTGGTTCCTAAAACTCCATCTTGCCATGAAACACGTCTCTGTTGGATTCCATTCCTGTATAATCAAAACACATTCATTAAAGCTTTCTTCTTTCTTCTTCTTCACAATGTAAAGTCTCTAACTTTTTGTCGTTTCATTCTTACCAATGAAGAAGAAGCCCCTCATCCAATTTGTTTCTCACATTAACGACCAGATTCTCATTGGTCGTAACATTGATTGTAGGACCAGGAAACTTTCCATTTATAGCAATGACCTGATAACAGAATTAAAAGCGAAGTTAGAACCCTAATTGTGTGTGTTTAGATCTACTGTTCACTTTTTCTACAGCTGGATCTGGAGTTAAAAGACTGAAACTTTTCTTACTCTAAAGCAAAAAAAAAAAAAAATTTATTCATTCAGGTAAACTTTGGATAAATCTAGAACAAAACCCTTTTCACATTGTCTATGGAGATTTAAAGTGTTGATGAAATTGAAGCAAAAAAAGATTGAAACTTTTGAGAAATCTGAAATTTAACAACACCCACAAACAAAGATAGAAACTTTATCCAGAATCCATTGCTAAAATCTCCTTACCAATAATAGTAACCTAATAGTTAGATCTTTAGCTCACTAGAACTACAGTAAAATATCTAGAAAATTAAGGGTTTTTCAAAATGTGGATAAATCTACAAGAAAAACCCAAACTTTGATTAAACCAACTTCAAAATCTCAAATCCCAAATCGTAAATCCAAAGAAACAGTAACAGAAACTTAAAGATCTAGAAAAAGAAGGAACCTGTTGAGGAACACCAAGTGGAGAAGCAGTAATGTAGGAGACTTCGAAGTTATAGAAAGAATATGGATCTGCAGCGAAGCAGAGACTTATGTTCATGAAGAACAGAAGAAGCAGGATCTTGAACAAATCCATATTTCTTGTTCTCGCAAGTTCTTTGCTTTGCCTTTTGTTGAGAAGAAGCAACGAACAATGTGTTGGTTTTGTTTGGTTTTTAAACAGATTTGTTTAAATCTCTGTGTTGTGAATTTACATTATCAGATTCGGGGAAAAAGGAAGTGAGAAGTGGGAGAAACTAGAAGCTATAAAGGAAAGAGAAGAGAGCCACAGAGATGGAGACAGTAGAGAACGGCTATAATTTCTTAGGTTGCTGCTTAATTAATTGTTTTTTTGACTATTATTTTACCAGAAAAAAGCCGCACAACGCGCCTATAAATTTGCTTAATATGAGAAAAAAAAACTAAAGAAAATATTTATTCTTAAGGGTTAGTTAGGCTTTTTAAAAAAAATTGTTTTTATACTACTATCCAGTATCGAGCAAATATAATTACTCGTTAAACTTGCGATCACGATAAATGGTTCTACGAAACACTAATGATAAACAATTTTCTTTCTTTATACACATATTTACAAATAAAAATATTTTACATATAATCACAACTTACAAGCACAATAAACATTTTTATTCGTAAAGTATAAAACCATGACAAACAGTTTTATTTATAACATCCATAAATTTTTGATTGACATAGTTAGGGACAGGTACCCGTTTAGGTTCGTATCGGATATTTTAGATTTTTGGATTTAAAAATATATGACCCGTTTGTGTATTTTTAAATTTCGGGTTCGAATTGGATTCGGATCGGATATTTTGGATTCGGATTCGGATTACCCGAAATCCTAAATTTCAAAAAATTTGTATCAAAACTACTCGAAAATAACTAAAATATCTAGAAACCTTGAGTATTTTTTATCCAAATTTACTCAAAAGTAGTTTAAGTACCAAAAATATCCACAATATCCGAAAATCCAAATATTTAGGCACTTAGGTTATTACAAATAAAAATATTATTAATATATTATTACTATGTATTTATGTTATGGGTATGTTCGGATTCGAGTTCGAATTATATTCGGATTCGGATTTTTGGGTATTGAGTTTTAGAATCCGTTCGGATACTTTAAAATTTTGTATTCGGGTAGGGTTTTTTTCTAAACTAATTTTCAGGAATTTTATCTATTTAGATAAATAATTTTGTGGTGAAATGATATACATGAACTATATTTTACTGTAAGTTTGATTAAATATTTTTTGTATTCGTACGAGAATTTATTATTTCATTAAATGGTATTTGATCAAAGTTTGTATTACCGTCTAAATTTTTTATTGTAAATCAATAATATCGGTAAAATATCATGTTATTTGTTTAAAATCTACATTAAATGATAAGTGTGAATTTAACCTCACATTCATCTACTTCAATTTAAAAAAGTAGTTGTTTAATTAATTAAAAGAAATAATAAAGTGCATATACCCTAAATCAAATTATTTAAATATGTTAAAACAATCATTTATTACTTTAGTATCATATCTTCGAATAACATTCTTCATACTTTTTTTAAATAGTACTTAAATTATTGAATTTATAGATACCTTATCCTTCATTACAGAAATTTAATCATCTTTTTGTCGGTGACCATAAATTTATTAAAATCCAAGCGAAATAAGAAAAAAATAAGTTGACACTTGACAAAGAAAGAAAAAGAGCCAACGGATATAATGATAATAGTATTGCATGACAGCAAGAAAGAATGGCTCCAATATGGTTGACAATTTTTATATAAGTTTTATTTTCCGCCGAAAATATAATTTTCTCTTATATGCTTTATTTATCAAAATGAGCTGTAAATTTTCCATTCATAGACCACAATTTATTCTCTTATAAAAATATTCCAACGCGTATTTTCTGATTGATGATTACAAATTTACACTGTGTGGGGAACTATTGTTAAGAAATAATGATGCATTGTAATAGTATATATATAGGGACTTAAAAATTTAGATTTTGATTTAGTAATTTGTCGGTTAGGGAAGTGCATTATGTACGCAATAATCACATGCTGCTCGCGTGCTATCTTATGTTAAATTAATAAATTAAGTTGTAACTTTACATTTACATTACTGTATTAGTATTTTGATTAATGTGAAGATTTGATATTTGACCGTTTGACCAAAGGCATCTCAGAAAGAGATAAGATTGAGAGGCGCTACGCAACGGTGGGCTACTCTGGCTGTTCCACGTGGCTGCTGCCAGCCAAAACGAAAGAGATCCTTCTTATTTTGACGTTTGTTTTTTTCTTACAAAATACAAATTGTACGTTTTACTTTTGTTTTTTTTCTTTTACATTTAAAACTTCATGTGTGTTTTTCTTTGTTGAAGTATAAACTTTCATGTTGTTGCCAAAAGAAAATATAAACATTCCAGGTTCTGTTCAAAAGAAAATATAAAAAAATTTGATAACCAATGATGATGCATATGGATCCATATATTTGTTGCATTCATTTTAACAAAAAAAAATTATAACATTCTTTTAAGTACAAGAGAGAGTAATATGTTCCATGGAATAAAAATTGCTATCATTAGAATATATTTTTGTTTAAATGTAAGGTTTATGACAACAATTTCAAATAGCTTCCCGGTTTTGATTTCGTATAAAACACCGTATTCTCAAAATTTTATAATTGCATTAAGAAGAAAATTATATATTTATCATACTATTAAAAATCTCCATGGTTGTTTTTTCATGCTTATCTTTTTGAAAATATCTTCTTAAGTCACGTCAATAATTTTCTAAGATTTAACGAGAATTAATCTTAGTCACATCAATTTTAGATTATGTTTCACGTCATGTTCTTTTTTTTTTTTTTTTTTTTTTGATGGGATGAGCCTGGTCCGTGCAGTAAATCACGGCATGTTCTAAAAACTCCTGAGTTTGTCAAATATGTCCAAAGAGATATTGCAAAAAAGGTATACTTCGTAAGCAAATTAGAACATCTTTAATGGTAACACCATGAAAGAGTGTTAAGTATATTTTTAAATTAAATTTTATAATAAAAAATAGTTTGATACTCAATTAGTTTCATGTAAATATATATATATATATATATATGCTCAATGGTGACACTCGAATGGAGTTCTGGAAATGAAAACCGGAACTAAACAGAGAGAAAGAGGTTATGTGTTCTGCTCTACAAAAACTTGTGTTATTATAAACAACACAAGTCATCAAATGAGGCATCTAATTTTTATTAAATTTGGGTTAGGTTTACAGAATTAAAGTCACTCATCAGTTAATGACTTATGTCTCCATCACCATCAACTACCAATGTCATAACAACTTAAGTTTTGTAACACGTTTACTTCATTTACTTTAGTTTTGGTTTGTTCTGGTACTTAACTTAACTAAGTTTTGTTGTGTTTTCATTCAATTAGACACAACAACAACAATTACACATCACTAAATGGAACAAAGAAAACTGACATTCAATACTCTTTCTGCAAACTTCTTAACCCCATAGTCATCATAGAAACTCAAGAAGGAAGTGTTGTCATCTACCAGTGATCTCAATTTTTAAGAGCTAATTAAGAACTCAATCTACAAACAGAAATCGAATCAAAACAAAGAGCTTTTGAATCGATCAAATCTCTTACACAGCAGCATAATCTATAACTCTTGATATTCAAAACTACAACAAACAGGCCACGATACTAACGATCTCGGTAACCAAAAAACAAAGTATATAAGCCTTTTCCATATAAAATACCGTATGTCAAAATCCCTCGTACTCAATTGCAATAAACCCTAGATTTCTGGACAATCTCATCAAAATCAAAGCTAAAATTTCGATTGAATTCATATGTAATCTAATTTGCATCCAATCAAAGAAGAGAAACCAGTTTCGAAATCTTACCTTGGCTTTAAAGTTGTGTGAACGGCGACATCACGGGACGAATAATTCTGAGACGGACCAAAGATCCGAGCTCCACCCTGCTCGTTACCTCCCTTAGCTAGAGCCCAGGTAGGTCGTGTTGCAGTCGTCATCCACAGAAAACAAAAACCCTAATTTCCGATCAGAGAGCGAATCAACCAAGATCGAGATAAGGACGAAGAGGGAGAGAGAGAAGAATTGAAAAACACATCACTAAACGGAACAAATAAAACTGTGCCACGTGTACCCGAAGAACCGAGTCAATAAATTCCTCCCACTGAACCGTTTCATCTCTAATTAAGTTAAAAAAATAATTTTTTATTCCTTTTAATTTTAAGACACCCTTAAAGTGTATGCGGATGCTTTTAGTTCGTTTGATTTAAAACCTTGTAATCGAGTATATTGCATCAGTATATGCAAAATAACACAATCTTAATGATTAAAGTATTAAATTATAACAAAAGGAATTAGAATTGTGAAAAAAAAATACAGAACTAGAATTCGTTAATTTCTAAACCACTCAGATAAGTAATTTCGATGAAGATCTTCAATAACCTCATATTCACTTATGGCATAAACGGTTGCATCTTCTCATTTCTGTCTACATTAATGAAAACTAGATTTTCACAAAAAAAAGATGTTCGAAATTAAGGAAAAAACATTTAACATAGAGTAACACTGAGCAGTTGTATTAATAAACCTGCCAACTATTTGAACATGTGTAAAGTAATTACCAACAGCTAACTTTTGCTAACATTGTGTGTGGTAGTTGAATTAATCATCCCAACGAATTTAGTTATTTTAAAAATCTTATGTCCTCCCAATTTAAAAAGTATATAATTAAAATTAGCAACGGCTAGTTCATTTTGTTGTTTGTGCAGATTCTTTCACCGATCCAAGAATCATTTGGACGTATTTTCAGCTTTACGTTAAGCATACATTTACAAGTTAATGTTCAATAGTGTAAATTTTCTAACGTAAGAAGTAGTGAACCATGAACAACGAAATATATAACACAATTTTAACTCTAAAAAGAACATTGAAATATTTCACTCCATTTATTGTAGTCTAAATCTTTCTATCTGCCAGATAACAATTTGCAAAGCGTATAGATTTATGCATATTAGGTAGACACATATAATGGATCAAGTTGACAAGTGGGGTGGCCACACGTGGTCCAGTATGGCTCATGCTTTATCTTTCATCTCTCGGGAGTCGTGTACCAGAATGATTTTCTGAAAAATGATCCAAACTCAAGACATATTTTTAACACAAACCCAATATCTTTTCTAATTCGTTTGGGTCCAGTCCATGCAGCACTTTGTTCTGGTTGGGGCTTGGGCCGGGTCAGGGTTCAGTAAGAATAACATGTCATTTATAGTTCCAACTTCCAATCATCTTAAAATTTTTGTGATTTTTGTCCTATTAAATAAAAATGCTGGTGGGGGAAAAATAATAACAATGATGGCGGAAAAACCTTGAAGTCCATTAAGAAAGGAAAATTATGATAAGCTAAGTTTCCAGGAGTAAAAATTCGTAGAAATTCGGATTTATTGATGCAAAATAAACAAATTAATATGCATTACGTTCATGATATATAATTTTACTCATAACATAATTATTTTCAAATCTCCAATAAAATTATATTCATAATCTGAGAAAAAGATTGTATTCTGTTATACTTTTTTTTTTTCTTACGGCCAAAGTATTCTCTAATAATTAAATCTGATATTTGGTTTATAAATATTGAACTATTAATAAAGTATCATCGATCACAACATTACTTTTGGGAAAATCAGCACATAACTTTAGAATCTAGAACTACTATTACACGTTCTATTTCACCAATACTATAAAAAGGTTAGTTATATCAATTAATTTGTGTAGCATCAGCTCAATAAAATTGATGCAAATCTAGATTTATTTGCATCACTTTCACAATGTTAATACAACAAATATATGAATTTATATCATTTAGAAAATAATATAAAATTTAGACAAATCAATTTAATGGTTTGTTTTCATATTAGTTCATAAAATTAAATAGTATTTATTTCTTAAAATTTAATTTAATATTACTTTGTTAACTTGATCATCAATTATTTATAATTGATATAAACATTTAACATCACTTATTATAACTGTTGTAAATTTTAATGTCATTTTGATAAATTGATGCAAAATTAACATCATTTGTATTACCTGATGCAAAATTAACATCATTTTCTTGCAATTGATGCATATTAACATTGATTATAATAATCGATGCAGTAATTATTATAACCGATGAAAAATATTTCTATCACCATTTTCAGAGTTACTTAAGTGATGTTAAACTTTTTTTTTTGTCAACAACTTTAACCTATAAATACCAATGCCCAGAGACATTGTTTACAAACGTCGAAAGTTGCGGTTCAGTGCGAACTTTTCTTGCCAATTTATCCGCAATAATATTTTCACTGCGAGGAATTAAAGATAAAGAAAAGGAAAGGAATTCATCTTTGTCACTCTGGATCGCCTCCAAATAAGTAGAAAACGCCGGCCAATCATCAGGATAGTGACCATCTTCACCAGATCTAAACAATCTGTCAGGAATGCTACCTCCTGTTTGTCTTGTCCTATCATGCAACGCATTGCCCATACTAGGGCTTCTACT
This sequence comes from Turritis glabra, assembly GCA_900406565.1. NCBI lineage: Eukaryota > Viridiplantae > Streptophyta > Magnoliopsida > Brassicales > Brassicaceae > Turritis > Turritis glabra. The sequence goes on along the minus strand of OVBN01000243.1, from coordinate 3,008,986 downwards.
TCGGCGTGTAAAGAAGTTAAGCTTCGTCGTAGATTAGCAGCTCCCATACTAGGATTCTCATTATTAGATACTAAGCAAACCCATCCCAAGCCAGAAAACCTATCACTTTCCTTCCAAGATCCATCAATAAAACATCTTACCCCTGAGCGTGTTAACTCAATCCGTTCACCTCGTGCTTGACCAAGAGTAGATATTCTCATCGGATTCGAAGTCTTTATTTACCTCTATTTGCGCCAATGTCCATGATTTTTCCTCAGTTTCTGCCAATTGTAAAACCTCCATCGGGTTTGTATCCACATTTTCATAGTGTTTCTTATTTCTAGCTTGCCATATATACCATATTATCCATGGGAACATATTGCAATTTGAATTCGTTGGTGTTCTCCAGAACAGGAAGTCCATATTCGCATATAAGAATTCTGACGGGAAAAGCATAGGCGAGGTTGGGATTGTTGATAATGCCCAAGTTTGCAATGCTGGCGGGCATTCAAAAATTGCATGATTTATTGTTTCATTTTTTGCTCCACATCTAACACATACTGTTTTCGTAACGATACCCCTTTGTTTTAAATTCGCGAAAACCGCCACACAACCTGAGAGTAGTTGCCACATAAAATGTTTAATCTTTGGCGTACATTTGACCTTCCAATCCAAGCATATGCCTGCAGTTTATGTATATCTGGACCTAATACCCTATTTTGAAAAGTTTCCTGATTTACTACCCGTAACAAATGATAACCCGATTTAACCGTATATTTTTCTGATTTGGTAAAATGCCAGCCTAGAGTATCTGGTTTTGTTAACGCCCCTACCGGCAATGCACAAATTAGGGATACATCTTATGCTTCAAAATAAGCATTCAGTTAAACCATATTCCATGTATTTGTCTGAATGTCAATAAGATTTTTAACACGAAGCAATGGGTCAGAAACTGAGTCATTGCTTAATGCTGGTCTCGGAAATTGAGCCGGAATCCATGGGTCATTCCATACTGAAATGGAATCTCCAGAACCGACTCTTTTTTAATGAGTCCTTTACTAACCAGAGATCGAGCAGATATTATACTTCTCCAACCATAGGAAGGAGAATAAGACTTAATTGGGTTTAAAGGTGTTGTATTTTGGAAATACCGTCTTTTAAACACTTTAGCAAAAAGTGAATCTGGAACCGTTATCAAACGCCAAAGTTGTTTCGCTAGTAAGGCCGTATTAAAATGGTCTACATTTCGAAATCCTAATCCACCTTCATTCTTATGGGAACATAGTTTATTCCAAGCAAGCCAATGCAGTCCTCTCGAAATATCGTTATTACTCCACCAATATTTCACTACTGCACTCATGAGTATCGATGTAACTGTTTTTGGAAGCCGGAAGCAGGACATTACATATGTTGGTAACGCCGCCGCCACAGATTTGATCATCATCTCTTTTCCCCCTTTAGATAGAAACTTGGCCGACCATCCGTTAATTCTATATTGCAACCTCTCTTTAACAAAAGAGAAGATCTTCGTTTTAGATCCCCCAAGGCTTTCCGGTAACCCCATATATGATCCCATACCTCCGATAAAATTTATTCTCAAGACTCCTTTTATCTCCTCCCTCCGTGAATCCTCAATTTTATGACCAAATTGGATTGAGGATTTTAGAAAATTGATCTGTTGACCAGAGGCCTTTTCGTACTGCTTTAATAAATCCAGAACTACTCCACATTGTTCTTTATTTACTTTGGAAAAGAATAAGTTATCATCCGCGAATAACAATTGAGTAATTGAGGGACTTTCCCTGCCACCTTTATGCCTGATATAAAACTAATTACATCAATTATATAACTGATGAAAATATACAAAATAAGTGACGCAAACCACTCTTTTATTTATAGTGCAAGAGTCACATATAATATACAACACTATTATATAATCAAGAATTTTAATAGAATCTAAATCCAAGCCCAATATATTGTTATTCAATCATTGATTTTAAGTTATGCATTACAATATGGTATTATTGAAGATGATACTTATAAATGATGCTTATGAGATTTAAATTTTGATTTTATTCAATCAAGATTTTTAACACTTCATTAAATCACTTGTTATTCAATATATATATATATATATATATATATATATATATTAAGACATTTGAAATGAATTCCAATGGAGTTTTGTGAGTTAATTTGTTTTTCCAAGATATACAATAAAGGTTTAAGACTCCACACATGAATTCTTAAAAATGATATCAAAATTTGAAAATCTTGAAAATGATTAAACACAAAGAATTAGCTTTAAATTCATGATTGAGTAATACCCATATTTCTTCTAACAAATAAGCTTCATATCTTAATTATAATGTGGTTAAATGATTTTACACTAAATCCTATCTAAGAGAATGTTGTACGGTACATTTATGTGTGAGCAAATTTAATACATTTTTGTGCAAACTGCATGCAAATTGAGGCACAAATGCTTTTTCAAAAATCTATCACATGGATATTAAGTATTTGAACATCATGCTCAATAAAAAAATACAAAGCCAAAATGTGAGATTTCAAGATATGTAATCGAGTAAAATTACATGATGACGAAAGATTAATGACGTCTATAGCTTTAAACTTTTGTAGGTACAACTAAGGATGTTAATGGTGGCCTAAAATCTACTCGGTACCGGAAACCTATATAAAATATAAAGCCCATGAACCTGTTTTTTTATAGAAAGAAATTATGGATTTAAAACGGACGAGTATTCCGAAATGACAAAGTCTTATATGAATTTTTCTATCGGGTTTCGGGTACCCGTTGGGTTTTTTTTAAGAACCCATATATTCAACGATATTGAATCTACCTATATTTCACCCCAAAAATTAAAGCAATAACCCTACTTCATGTAAAAACTTCAATCTATCTCTCCCTCAAACAAAAGAATTTTGAAAAACACTTGTGTAATTCGATTGGTTTTGATTGTTTTTTTGTTGAAAATTCGACTAATTGAATCATCATTGAAGGGTGCTGGAAGAGACAGAGTGAGAAGGTGAAACCTTGACGGTACTTGTTTCAGTTTTTTGCATATGGATCTTCTTTGTCCGTTATTGCTGGTTACGGATTGAGGTTTATCTTGTCGATCTCGAAGATATGATACTGTTCTTCATAGAAATATCAAAAGCTCAAACATCATACTCGATGAGAAACACATAAGTAAAGTGTCTGATTTTGGGATTTCAAGATCCGTAACCATTGAGAATACACACTTAACAAAGGAGTGTCATGCATAATCGGGTACATGGATCCAAAATTTATCTATCCTTGGCAATTCACAGAGAAAAGTGACGTATATTGTTTCAGAGTTGTGTTGTTAGAACTCATCACAAGAGAGAAGTTGGTCACTCAGCAAAACAGGTGCTTGACGTGGTCTTTTACTCTTGTTGTGGTTGACGTTGTTGATGCTAAAGTGAAATACAATTACAACTTTAAAAATCACACCGACATCAAAACTTGCTAAGAGGTATGATTTATGAGAGTCTTAAAAACACAAAACAATCAACCATAGAGGAAATATATCTCGAGCTATTGGAGCAAATATGTTTGTTGCAACTTAGAGATCCAAAACCTTCGGTCAAAAGCAAAGAAAAATATGAAATAATCCAATTTGACATAGATGGGACTCAAATGTTACCGCTCCAACGTCTCAACTTCAAACCATTGCAACTTTTTCGATAGATGTTGAACCCTTATTGTTACCACCAGGTAATTAAGTGTATTAAATGCTAAGAAAAACATATGCTCATTATTTTTCTGATGTGTGGTGATTTATGGATTGTTTACTTTTTTTTATAACTAAACTTTGTTGCTTAAACATAAAACAAAAAATAATTGTTAAATTGTTAAATTATTGTTTTTGTAACATCCTAGTTTCAGGAAATATGGTGGTGCATGCGGAGAAATTTAAAAGAATTGATTTGGCCACCTATGTTACCAAAGTGTACTTATATTTTTGGTCAACTGTCCTGAGAGAACTCCACAATTAAGCATGCTTGTGCTAGAGCAATTTTAGGATGGGTGATATACCGGAAAGTGATTGTCGGTACCGTGCGAGTTATGACAAAACACGGAAAAATATTACGTGGTGATTTGTAGGATCAGTAAACAAGTCTTTAAAACCTCCCGGACGTAGCGTATCAACCGTCAGGGCAAGGGTGGGTCCACAGACCAAGAGCAGAGTGGGGCCCCCACTCCACTAAATGGTGGCGATCGGGGCATTACATTTGGTATCAGAGCCGAATCCAGACGAGTGTTGAGTCAAGAGGACTCACACCGTTGGGGGTGGAGGTCTTGGTGCGAATCGAGGACGTTGCGATGTGTTAGTGGGGGTGAATTGTAACACCTCAGTTTCAGGAAATATGGTGGTGCATGCGGAGAGGTTTTAAAGAATTGATTTGGTCACCTATGTCACCATTGTGCACTTATCTTTTTGGTCAACTGTCCTGAGAGAACTCCACAGTTAAGCGTGCTTGTGCTGGAGCAATTCGAGATGTGTGACCTACCAGGAAGTGATTGTCGGTAGTTGGTATCGTGTGAGTGAGGACAAAACACGAAAAAATATCACTTGGTGATTTGTAGTATCGGCAAACAAGTCTTTAAAGCCTTCCAGACGTAGCTTACCGGTTGTCGGATAAGAGTGGGCTTACGGGCCAAGAGATGACATGGAGCCCACTAAAAGGTGGCGATCAGAGCGTTACATTTGGTATCAGAGTTGAACCCAGACGAATGTGGAGTCTAGAGGGCTCACACCGTCGGGGGTGACGGTCTTGCTGCGCAACGAGGACGTTCTGATCTATTAGTGGAGGTGAATTGTAACACCTCGATTTCGGAAAATATGGTGGGTGCATGCAGAGACGTTTAAAAGAATTGATTTTGCCACCTATGTCACCAAAACGCATTTATCTTTTCGGTCAACTGTCCTGAGAGAACTCTACAGTTAAGCGTGTTTGTGCTGGAGCAATTTCAGGATTGGTGACCTACCGGGAAGTGATTGTCGGTACCGTGCGAGTGAGGACAAAACACGTGAAAAGATCACGTGGTGATTTGTAGGATCGGTAAATAAGTTTTTAAAGCCTTCCGAACATAACATACCGACCGTCAAGGCAAGGGTGGGCCCACGGATCGAAAGCGAACGTGGAGTCCACTAAAAGATGGCGGTCGGAGCGTTACAATTTTATTATTTTAATAGTTAATTTAAAAATATATAAGATGTTTTAATATTTAAGAAAAAATCATATATATAAAAGTAGGATTTTGCTCTCATCTTATTAGACCCTTTGACATTTTTAAAAGAATTTAAACATATATATAAAGTTATAATTTGATAAATTATAAGACAATATGTCACGATCGCCATAAATAAAACACAATTATAATATTTTAAATATCTTTAAATGATTTTACTGTAAAATATTTTTATTTTATTTTTAACTTTAAATGATGAAAACAAAAATAAAGACAAACTATAGGAAAATGTATAGGACAAAATATAAATTTATATTTCTTTTCCGAAATCAGAGAGATATATTTTTTGTATACTGTTTTTTGTTTTCTTTTCATCATTTAAAATAAATATAAATATGATTATATAGTATAACAAAAATAGATCATGATGTTTAAACACAAATTTGGGTTTAAAATTTTTCAAAAAAAATATGTCAACTTAAAATGTGATACATGGCACTCTCACTACACCATTAGGAAAAAAATTAAAATATTAATAAAGAAAAAATTACACCATTAAATTTTAGGTTTTAGCTTTGTGTTGTGGTTTAAAAAACAATAACAACTGTGTGATCGAATGTAGCAAAAATCGGTTTCATGTGATTAGATTTTAGTTCGAATTCGATCAAATGTTCTTACAAAATAGATATAGTGTATAATTTATATAAGTTTTTAAGTTTCAGCTGGAATTCTATTTTTAAGGATTTTAAGATAAACCATTTTTAACAAAACTAAATTTTGACAAAACAAATAATCACTACAAGAAAACATATACAATTCCTATCAAATTTCCTACGAAAATTTTGGTAGGAAAATTTTCCTACCAAATTTCTATGATTATTCTACAAGAAATAGAGTTCGTAAGAAATTTGTAGGAAATTTCCTACGAAAATATATTGTGAGAAAGTCGTAGGAAATTTTCTACGAAATTCATACCACACGTATAATCGTAGGAATATTCGTAGGAAAATAAAAAGAATTTTATAGGAAAAAAATCGGTAGGTATTTGGTAGGAAATTTTCCTACCAATTTCCTACGAAAAATCAACCGATGCATTTTGTAGGAAATTGGTAGGAAACGTTTCGTAAGAGAACTATAGAGAAAGATCGTAGGATTTTGGTAGGAACATATCCTACACATTTCCTACAAAAATAAAAAAATTAGGGTTTTAATATTTGGGGGAAAATTAACATTTCGTTTCCAGTCCTCTCTCTCGTTCTGAGATTCGGTCTCCGTCTCTCCGTCTCTCCGTCTCTCTCTCTCCGTCTCTTCTCTCTCTCGGTCTCGCTCTCGCTTTGTCACTCGTCTCTCGGTCTCGTCTCTCTCTCGGTCTTCTTCTCTCTCTCTCGGTCTCGGTCTCGCTTCCTCTCTCTCGGTCTCTCTCGCTTCCTTATCTGGGTTTAAGATCGAAATGCTAGAAGACAATAGCTTTTATCTTTGAACGATTCGATTACTATTCTTCCTGAATCTTGAAACGAGCTTGTATGCGACGATTTGAAATGCTAGAAGAGATTTCTAATGTTTAATCAAACCGCACAATTTTGCAGCTGCTTTGTTAAACGTCTAAAATTGTTTCGTTTTGCAGCTGCTTTCGTTAAACATGTCTAAAAGCATTGGAATTCTACTTGTATCCTGTTTCGTTCACTTGCTTAATCACTCTTTCGATCTTTGTCATATTTTTAGGATTTTCCAAATACATGATGCTTGTTGTTTCAGTCTTGTGACATGGTTACTGTTGCTAGGCTGTTGAACCTAGCTCACTCTTGTTGTTCCCGAGCTTGACAAAGCATCTTTCTTGGCTGATTCAAGGTATTGTAACTCCCATCTCTATTTTACATGTTTGTTGAAGTTAACTTATTCTCTCTGTTTTTGTGTATCAGATTTGTTCTTTTGATAACCAAGATCCAAGTCTGCTGAACTAATAAAGTTGAGATCTTTCTATAGGTATGTTCTTTGCTTTTAAGTGCTAAGATGGTTGTTTTAAGTTACAGCAAAAGGGTTTAGTTTTTGGCATCTTGTGGTGGATTGGATAAATATTGTTGCTTGCTCATTTATCTTATGGCATTCCTATTTTTAGTCGGGTTTTCTATATTTATGTTATGCTTTTATTTTTATGTTATGCTTTTATGTCACTTAGTTTATGTTATGCTTTTATTTTTCTATTATAACTAACAAACCTATACTTCCAACTGTTCCGCTTGACTAAACTTAGCATATAAGAGGTTTGTGTTGTTGTTGTTAATAGCAATTTAGTGCTCACTTGTATGCATATTGTGGCACAAACATGCTTATTTGGTTAGCTTGTCCTTGGATGCAGTTTTTATGGCTACTCAACCACATGTCACTGCACCCGCCACCACACCAGCCACTGCACCCGCCACCACAACAGCCACCACACCAGCCTCCATACCAGGCACTTCACCATTGTCAAATACTTTTGATCTTGTTTTGGTATCTTTAGGTTTTAGGATTTGGTTGTGTTATGGATGTTTGGTTTGTGTTTCGATTGTAAAATAATTTGATTTTAAAAGTAATAAATTTATTTTTTGGATTCTTAATTAATGTTTTAAGTAATTATAAATTTAATTTTTAAGATTTAAAAATCTAGAATTAACAGATTTAATTACTTATTTTTCTATTATTTTTGTAGGAATTTCGTAGGTAATTAGAAAAAATAGTTTCGTAGGAAAATAGTAGGATATGTTTCGTAGGAAAATGGTAGGAAACGTTTCGTAAGAAAATCGTAGGAAATTTTTGGTAGGAAAATGGAAGGATATATTTGGTAGGAAAAGTGTAGAAAACTTTTTTCTACGAAACTTTGGTAGGAAATTAGTGAAAATTGTCCTTCCCATTTCCTACGAAATTTCCTACGAATTTCATTTTCCTACGGGACATTTCCTACGATTTTTTTCGTAGGAAAATGGTAGGAAACGCATGTTTCCTACCAAATTCCTACGAAAATTGCCGTAGGAAATCAAATGTTTTTTTGTAGTGAATTGAGTTATATCAATTTCCATTTTGCTTTCTTTACTGTTCGATTTTGATCAATTCGAGTTGATTTATTTAGATTAAACATCTTTAATAACATGTTGAGCTCCAAGGAAAAGGTCCTTTGGCAAAACTATTCAATACATTAACATTCTTTTTACATGTAACTTCGATAACTTAATTTCCACCAGATAAATGGAAAATCATAAATTAAGCTGTGACTAAAATTGGTAGAGGTGAAAAAAAATTAAAAGAAATAAAGATCCATCTGAATAAGGCTGTGAACTGCTGTTTGGTTTTTATGCAGAAATGAACAACATTCAGATGGATCTTCTGAATGATTTTATAAATTTAAGGCAAATTTTTTTTTTATCATTTGGCTGAACCAAATCGGAACATTTGGATGGATATGGTTCAGTCAAAAATAACAAATGTCTAAAATACTTTTATTTACAACCATATATCAAATAATGTTAATTTTCAATAGATTTCAATTTTTAGATTTTTAAAATTACATATTTGCACCAAACTTTTTTCCTAAAAAATATAAAATAATGGATTATCAATTTTTCGTAAAAATCGTAAAATCGCGAAATTGCAGTTTTTTACCAAAATTGCATAATACGGATTTCCCATCAAAACAAAATCTTTTTGCCGTCTTGATTTTTTCGCCAAACCGTAAATCAAGATTTTAGCAAAAAAATTGCAGAATATCATTTTTCAACAAAAACAAAGAAATTGCGGAATTACGTTAAATTCCGCCAAAATCGAGGAATTGGAAATTTTGGCAGGAAAATTGTGGAATCGTGTTTTCTAGCCAAAACCGAAAATCGAAGAATTTTTTTTTCCCTCCAAAACTATAAAATTGTGTTTTTCCGCCAAAACTATAAAATCACGATTTTGGCAGAAATATTGCAGAAGTGTGTTTCCCCTCCCCAAAACAATAAAATCATAAAATCCTGTTTTTCCGCCATATCGCAAAATTATTTTTTCCGCCAAAATTATAAAATCACTTATTCCGTTAAAACCGCAAAAACAAATTTCCCGCAAAAATTGTAGAATCACTGTTTACGTTTAAATTACAAAATCGTGTTTTTTCGTCAAAATCACTTTTTTGTTAAAAACCGCACAATCACGTTTTCTTTTCAAAATCACAAAATCAAGTTTTCTCGTCAAAACCAAAAAATCTCTTTTTCAGTTAAAACCGCAAAATTACTTATTCGGTTAACACCGCAAAATCGTTTTCTCTTCAAAACCGCTAAGTCATAATTTTCTGCCATAACCGTAAAAATTTTTTTTACCCAAAAGTTACTTGAATATCTTTAAATATATTTATATTCAGGAAAAATGCAAATTTAAATATCAATTTATGAATTTATGCGACCAAAATAAATTTTTAATTGTCAAATAGAATAAATTAATAATTTAAACATCATTTATTGTAAATATACTCTAAATTAAACATTAAAGATTAGTACCTGCAAAATCGCGTTTTCTCGTCAAAATCACTTTTTCGTTAAAAACCGCAAAATGACGTTTTCTCGTTAAAATCACAAAATCATGTTTTCTCGTCAAAACAAAAAAATCACTTTTTTGGTTGAAACCGCAAAATCACTTTCTCTTCAAAACCGCAAAATTGCGTTTTCCTGTTAAAACAACAAAATTACGTTTTTTTTTGCGGTTTTAACAGAAAACAGGAAATCATAGTTTTGGCGAGAAACGAGAAATCATATTTTTGGCGGAAAATATGTTTTTCCGCCAAAATCTCTAAATCATATTTTCCTATCATAACCGTATAATTGTTTTTTTCCCAAAAAGTTACTTGAATATATTTATATCTATTTATATTTTAGAAAAATGCAAATTTAAATATCAATTTATGAATTAATATGAATTTATGCGAACAAAATTAATTTGTAATTGTCAAATATAATATATTAATAATTTGAACATTATTTGTTGTAAATATACTCTAAATTAAAGGTTAGTATAGTTAAGATTAAAAAATATGGTTAAATTAAAACATGGATATTTTAGTCCTTTTCTTATTAAAACCATCTACATGGAGATACAGATTTACAAAAACTAAGCAAACAAAAAAAAGTTCATTCAAATGTATCATTGAGATGAACAAACAAAAATTGAAACGAACAACATTGAGATGGAACATTCAGATGAAACATTTAAATGAACTATTTAGATGGAAATATGAAATGAGTAAATAAACATGGCCACAAATTAAAAAAGCATTCAGTCAGGAATTCCACTTTAATAATCAAAAACCAGTAGAGTTCTTCTCCAACTTTGCCCATTTCACCAAAGTCTTTAGAAACTTCTTCACCTGCAAAACCACAAGTTAATACAAATTAAACATACACAGAAAAAAAACACACACACACATACATTACAGACAAAATATATCACATCATATATATGACTTATACATAAAACCTATTTCAAGAAATTGTTAATGGTTTTATGTTATTAGGTATTACCTCAGATGGATCTCTAAGAGAGTAAAACGCATTGCTTTCTTTGGGTATAGATGATACCAAGATGCCGAAACCTCGGTTCCCATCTCTCAGTACCTGCAAGTTTTAATAAGTTGTTTCTATTAGACAAATCACAATAAGAGGTAATTACTCACTAATTGTAACTAACTTGAAGCATTAGTTATTTATATTTTTATCAAAAACAAAAAAGACATTAGTTATTTATACCTTGAATGCATCTTCATCGGTTGTGTCATCACCAATGTAGATAGGAAGCATATCGTCTTTGTTGCTTAATCCTAAACAAGATTTTATCAAATTGAGACTAATTAATCATCGGTTTATAAGAGGGAATTACGAAATGAGATTACAATGTATATACCGAGAGATTCTAACAGAAACTCGACCGCTCTTCCTTTGTTCCAGTCTATCACAGGACGAACCTCTAAAACCTATTAACACCAAAAATGATTTGTAGTTATAAGTTCATAACATTAATATGCTAATTGGAAAAATGAGAATTATAAGTATCTCTAAAGCTAATCACACCTTCCTCCCATGAGTTAGATGCAAACGAGGGTATTGTTTCAAGTGGTCATGAACACGTTGAGCAATAATTGGCCAATCCTAAAGAGACACAAACATTTTAGTATCAAATCCATCAAAGTCCAAAGCAAAATTCAAAAGGTGTCTTTTTGTTTTTGGTACCTTTTCTTCAACGTTACGGTAATGTACGGATGCACAGAACTTGTGGTTCTCTACTTTTGCACCTTTAATATCTTTCATTTTCTCAACGAGAGTTCTAAAAACCTCTTCGATTACCGGTATAAATTCTCTGGCGGGCTGAAACAGATTCACTTCCTTGCCCTAATAAACGCAATAAGAGTGTTAATAGATCATCATTTAGCGCACACAAAAACAAAAAAAAAACAGTTACGGATCATGATTTTCACCTGTTGGTCAGTTGATTTGAAACAATTTGGATCATCAGAAGGAGTCATTATGTCCATTCCATGACTACCCGCGTAATAGAGTTCTGTTAATCCTACCAACTGATAAACCTGCCATATATAACCACAAATGTATCAATGGGTGATGATTCCATGAATACAAGAGACGGTTTTACGGTTTAGGATTATACCTTATCACGGCTTCTACCACTAATTATTGCGGTTGGGAAGTAGCTCGCGACATCTTTAACCACAGAACGCATCTGAAAGACCACAAAATAGTCATCTTTTGAGCATAGTGTAGACACACAAAAACACAGAACAGAGTAAAGTAAAGCAATTAACAAAAGGTTTTGTTTTAATTACTGCATCAGACATAATGGCACGATCAGGATCATCAACTATTGGAGAAAGAGTTCCATCATAATCCAAAAATACAGCAATCTTCTTCTTCTTTGCTTGAGCTGCAATATGTGCAAACGAGCTCATCGCAGAAGGATATTTCACCTTTTTCACAATTCCAAACAATATATTTGGTGAGATTAAGAAAACACATATTAGGATGGATGACGTTTTAATTAAATTTACCATCCAAGCACGTTGAGAAAAATCATCTTCAGGAGCAACTTCGACATTGAAATCTTTAACGAGCTTTTTACGCGGTGGAGAAGACGAAATCATTGCATCTAACCAACCATTGGATCTAACATCATCGAGTTTCGCAGGTTTCTTCCATTGAGTCATCATGAATCTACTAGAAGGTGTAATTTTAGATGATGATACGCCAAGTCTTGATTTGTTAACTGATGGTGAAGCTTGATCTTTGAGAACAGAGGATGTGTGGTTTGAGTTTTACTCCATTAACCAAAACTTTAAACAATGCTTCAATGCAAGAACTATTCCTTTTGCTTTCTTTATCTTCAATAACACTTTATCCAACTCGTTTGTCTATAAAAAACCATCTCTTCATTGTTTTCTGGTCACTGCTTGTTGGTGAAAGCTCCATCAAACAAGACTGATTAACAGGAAAAGAAATAAAAAACACAACTCAGAAAGAAAAAAAAATTGAATCTTGTTTCAATAACATTATGTTTCTTGATTAAGTACCTTATCATCATCTCCAATTGTTCATCGTAAACTTTCAGATTCAATTAGAAATTAACCTGCACACAACATATCAACAAAGTCATGTAAAATGTATAAATTGGTCCTTTTTAATGCTTTGTTTTGAGATCAATAAATAAATAACCTCTATAAGAATTAGTGGAAATAAGATAGTGTTTTCTGTTCCTTAACGAGTCGACACAACTGTAATATCATTTTTTTTCTATTTCATAAAAGTAAGTTTTTTGTGTTGAAAATTTTGTAGTTTTATTTTGTCGTAACCTTCATGTTACTATCAGTTTTCTCTGTATGTTAATAAAGAAAAAAAAAAAGTGAGACCAGTGATTGTGACAAGTACCGGAAATTTCAACATCTTTTAACCCAAATTTTAAATGGTAGGTCTACTGATATTAAAAGAGAACACTGACAAACTTCTAAAACATCACTCGAGAGAATTTGACAAATCACACGTAAATATCTAAATGATAAAGTACAAAACATTTAACATTAGATCAGTCTCCAATTTTATAACACTTGGAAAATATATATTCTTTTCGAAGCTAAACTAAAAACTCGTCTAATACAGATTAAGAAAAAGATGGTAGATACTTCGAAAGGAAGAAGCTTTGTGGACTGCTTTAGTTGTGGTACAGGTCGAGAATCAACAGTTAGCTATCATATGTCGTGTGCTCTGTTTCTAGTTTTGCTCTGTTTTTCTCTAACGTTCTCAGAACTGTTTTTAATATTTTGTAAATTCTATTCTTTGATTAATTAATTTCACATTTCAACAAAAAAAAAGAAAAAGATGAGAGATCTGTTTTTAATTTTATAGAGCGTTAATTTATATTTTAAAAATTACGAAAAAAATTGAGTCGCAGAGTTCTAGGTGTACAGAGAAATTTGCGTGTGTTTTATTTCCAAGTACGACGAACCTGTTTTAAACTGTGGTTTTTGCAGCAGAAACCAATATTGTAATGTACGAGGAAACAGAAACGGATCTAAAAATGCAGAGTGCTAGAAAAACATAACTGAGCTAGATCCAAAAAAATCTCAATCTCAATAATTTATAAATCTAAAAACGGAAAATGATTAAGCTAAAACCTAAAAAAATAATTAACTCAAACCTAAAACCAAAAAAATAATAATTCGAACCTGATTCAAAGGAGCTCCAACGGAAGGAAAAAAATATCCACAAGGATGAAGAGTTTTTTATTCCTTTGATAGAAGAAATAGAATCTCAGGGATGGTGAAAAAATGTATAAATTTTGTGGGATTAATAATGAAAGCCCTAATAAAGAGAGAGTCGAGGATGTAGGAGGAAGAGAATAAAGGGGGAGAAGAATAATGAAGAGTTTTTTCGTATTTATAGACTCTCTTTGGGTTTGGGTTAACGCGATTTTGCCATTTTTTTTAATGTAAAAAGCCACCCATGTTGGGTTTATTTACCAAATGTGCCACTATTTTTTAAATGGACTACCAATAGGCAATTTCACGTTTTGAGTCTTCTCTATAATAAAGTACGCAAGTGGTGACTTTGTCATTAGTCATATACTCGTTTTTCAGAAATTTCTTTAGCAATTATTTTATTTCATGAAAGTGATTTTGGTCCGGTTGTTGGTTTGAATCGACCTTCATATGATACAAATAATGGCAATTTGTTTATTCATTTTTTCTATAAAAAATCTTTAAGGTCATCTATGTTGTAATTTTATACTAGGATAGCATTACGTGATTTTATTTTGGCCATTTATTTGTGAAGATTACAAATAATGTTTTTTGATTAAGAAAACAATAATGATCAAATCATCCATTATAATTTGAAAATTCTGTTATTTTACTAACCAATGTGTTCATCAAAACAAAAATCAGTTATTTTTCGATGATTTTACTCATGCTAATATTTTTGTACTATGACAGTCTTTGTATTAAAAAATTATTGATACGAGAACAGTTTTACGAGGCGTTATTCTATTATAGAATTGATTAGAAATCTTAATCAAGCACAATTAGTTGATATCCAATCAGTGATTATGAATTGTGTATCACAATTTTGATTTGAAGCTTCAATTTTTTTTCAAATATTTTGGTGTTTTTCGATTAAAAAATTAAATATTCTATTAAAATTTAGTGTTATTCACATAAATATGCTGTAAAAATAATTTGAAATGAATTCTAATTGATTTTATACATTCTTTTACGGAGCATATATACCATATGGTGGTTCATGTCATTTAACCAGTGTAACTCTTACGAAAAATATGATACATGTAAGAGCTAGAAGAAAGATTCTTACAATTGAGGGTTATTGGTAGGGCGTGGATCTTGTTGTAATCAATGTTTGAACTTTAATTAACTTTATAAAAACCTGTGTGCGTTTTAAGTTAATTCACGTAATCAAATTTCTTTCTCAATTTGGATCACGTAAGATCTTGAGAATCCATTTATTAAATGCACCATGAGAAAGGATGACTTTTCTTTTTTCTTCTCTCTTTCTTTGGCAACATGAGAAAGTATTACTTAGAACTTTTTTTAAAAAAAAAAAAATCTTATAACTTCTTTTTTACTTAAAACAATCTTGGCCGATCACAATACGACCACGAATCAGTCGTCGGATTCACCATGTCCAACGGCTCAAAATTTAACAACATGTACTTTTGTTCTTAAACTTGTTTTATTTCATTAATATGTGAGAAGTGTTGATGATAATGGTATTACAACGGTAGTCCGACGTTAGTTGTTAACAAACTAAACTGGTTGTTAACGTACATGTGGCAATGAGTCAAAAGAGACTAAAAGCTTCGTAGACGACACGTGTTGGACTGTAATGTGGACGCGTCCACGTGTTTGTTGGGCCTTTAGATGGGCCCTTCTTGCTAAAAAAAGGCAACAAAGGAACTAGCTTTTTTGTTTTTTTTTTTGTCTTTCTCGGACGCATTATCCTCCCTTTACAACCTTCGCGATATAAATTATTATCTTTCTATTTATTTGTTCTCAAATTAAAAATATATATTAAAAATTAAATAATTTTTTTTTTACTTTAGCACATTAGGCGTGTTCATTTCCCTGTCGCTGGCGACACAAACCAACGACATCGACCAAACGTTGTTCGTTTGCCTGTCGCTGGGCAAGCGACCAGCGACCAGCGACCGAAATTTTAGATCGCTAGATTTTTTAGCGACTGATTCAAAAACGCGGCGACTGCTTAACAAAATTACAAAAATACCCTTGTTATTTTTGAGAAATCACAAACAAACCTAACCCTAAATCCCCAAATTATCATCGGCGCATGTCTTCGATTCCTCTTCTTCCCGATTCTCTTCTCTTCTTCGATTTCTCTGTCTCACCCAACTGCGATTCTCTTCTCTTCTTCGATTTCTCTGTCTCACCCAACTGCGATAGAGCCCAACGAGGGGGTGTTGCTCTCTTGTCTCTTCGTAGTCATTTGGTAAATTGCGAGAATTTTGTTCTTGTGTTCTTCTTCTTGTACGATACTTGTGTGTATGTGTATAGCAACACTCCTCTGGTTGTTTGTGGGTATGCATCTACTCTATTTTTATTTGTGTGTTTTGAGATTCTTGGGCAATGTTGCATTTTCGAGACGGTTTTGTTGACGGCAGAGTTAGTGTGTGTTGTGGGGTTTAGGAAGTGGTTGTGAGCCTCTTGTTTGTGCGAATTGTTCTTTGTGTGGTGTTTTGTGTATCGAATTGAAAAGCTGATTACAATGTTGGGTTTTCTTATTTTGAAAGTTGAAGGTCTTTTGGTTAATGATGTTTAGTTTTTGCTTATGGGTTAAACTAGTAAGTTCTGCAAGTTATCAAGGTGTGTTTATAAGGCCGATGATGATTATGTTTTGTGCATCTTTGTTCAGTTAAATATAGCTTTTTATAAAAGATATTACAAATGCTATGTATCTTGCTTAGACTTTTGAGTTCTACCTTGAAGAACTATGCGTCTTTTGTATCATATGAAATCTCTCTTGTTTGCATCTCTGTGGGGAACATAGTATGCTTATAACTGTGGCTAAGCATTTTTTCTCTGTTTCTGTATCTTTGTTTGCTAAAGTCTTTTTTTTTTTTTGCGTGGTGTCTAATATTATGTTGAATAATTTAACCTTCTGAATACTTCCACTTGATTTTGTTATATATGTGCTCTGTTTACTCTCATAGTTTTATAAACATTTTTATTAGACGTTGATATATAATCAATGAAGCTGTTTACTTTCATGGTATTGTTTTATAGACATTTTTATTAAACGTCACTTGCTTTATGATTCTGTTTGCCCATGTTGATGCTTTATGCTTTATTAAACTCTTTCTATTTCTTCGCTTCTTTCTCCTCTATTGTCACGTCTTACGAACCCTATTTCTTCTCTAATCCTAGAACAGCTACAACTTCAAACAAACCCTTTTGTATAAGTTCTCTCTTTTGCTCAGGTTTGTTGTTTCTGACTTTTTTGTTGTGTTTATGCATCTTGTGCTCTGATTTGCTGTTTTCCAAGGCTGTATCTTACTTGAAAAGATGAACAACGATGATGTAAGTTACTTCTTTTCTGATTTTATAGAAATGTATGATTGAATTTGGTTGGTTTTTGCCTGGATTTAGAACTGGTCGGATGAAGAATGTCGTTATTTTCTTCAACTTTGTACTGCTGAGAAAATAATGGGGAACAGAACAAAGACGGGATTGAGTATAACTGGAAAAGTCTATCATGAAGAAGTTTGAAGATAAATTTCAGAAGAGATATACATGGGATACAATTCAAGAACAAGTATGATGTGTGTAGAAGAGCATACCATAAGTATAAAAACGTGCTCCATAACAGAACTGGAATTAGCTTTGATGTTATGGGAAGAATAAATATGAGTGATGATTGGTGGAATGAACGAATAAAGGTAACTTTTCTCTCCATTTCTTTTACTTATAGTTTTTTAACTGTTCTTTGCTGGTCTGTTGGTTTGCTAGTTTGGTTTAGTTTTTTTCTAACAAATGTTTAATTTTATGATGTATATAGGAATGGCCTGAAGCTAGAAAGTATAAAAACAAACACTTGCCCAACATGAATGTATTTAGAGAGGAATTTGGTGCAGTTCATTTTACTGGAGCAGAGGGATGGAGCGCCCAACAAGGAGAAACCAGTTTAGATTCTAGAGTGAATGAAGAAAATGATGATGAAGCTGATTCAGTTGATGCAAATGTGGCATCACCAGTGGTAGGAACACAGTTTAGAGCATGAAATTCAGGATCAAAAAGAAAGCGTAAGGAGATTGACATAGCTACAGAGACATGTTCTACACGAAACACAATTCTCAAGCGTAAGAATGAGTTAGTTGAGAAGATGTTGGAGCGTGATGATAATTGCAGTGTAGTACGTGTAGTAGAGATCTTGAATGAGTTGCCTGGAGTGAGGAAGTGGTCGCTCTTCCACAGAGCCTCGATTGACCATCTTCTGGCTGATGTCGCCAATCGACAGGGGTTTATTACATTTTTAAGTCCTGAAAATAAGATTAGCTATTTGGAGCATAGGACTGGAATAAACGTTGATGACTAACTTTTATTTGTCGTTTGTTTATGACTTTGCTTTAATCTTTATGAATCGTTAAGATGTGATATTTGTTTTGGTTTATGGCTATTTTAATCATTAAGATGTGATTTTTGCTTTAATCTTGAATCTTTATGAACGATTAAGATGTGATTTTTGTATTAAGTTATTAATTTTGGTTTATGGTTATGATTATAAAGTTTTTGCACATGTATAATGGTTTATGGTTATGATTATAAAGTTTTTGCACATGTATAATGGTTTTACAGATGCTTAGATGGATGTTGGAGGATGATGATGATGTTGAGTTGTTAGAAATGCTTAATACTGAGAGGTTGATTCATAGAACATATCGAGGTGCAGGATGGCGTCATGTTCATCAGCTTATGCATGGATCAGATCAACAGTATTACGATATTCTGCGAATGAACTAAAGAACATTTGAATCATTATGCAGGATGATTACTACGAGATATGGTCTAGAAGAGAACATTGAGAGAGGTTGCAATGTGTATGCCGAAGAAGGGGTTGCAATGTTTCTTGAGGTGGTTGGTCAGGATAAAACAGTGAGAGATATTGTTGTAAGATGTCAAAGGTCATTGGATACAGTTAAGAGAAAACTTGATGAAGTTTTAGGTGCTATTTTGAAGTTTGCAGCAGATACACTAAAACCGGGAGAAGGAGAGTTCACAAGGGTAAGCTCGGTTTTGAGAAATGATGATCGATATTGGCCTTATTTTAGAGATTGCATTGGAGCACTTGATGGAACCCATATCCTTGTTCGACCTCCTAGTAATAATGCAGAAGTTTACAGAGGGAGAAAAATGGAACCTACGATGATTATCCTTGCTATATGTAACTTCGATATAAAGTTCATATATGCATATGTTGGTGTACCAGATAGAGCACACGATACAAAGGTATTCACTCATTGTGCGAAGAATGAAATTTCTTTTCCACATCCGCCAAATGGAAAATATTATTTGGTTGATTCCGGATATCCCACAAGGATAGGATATCTTGGTCCGCATCGTAGGGTTCGATATCATTTTGATCAGTTTGTTAGGGGAGGACCACCAACAAATGCGCGAGAGTTGTTTAACAGGAAACATTCAGGACTACGAGCAGTGATTGAGAAGACTTTTGGAGTATGGAAAGCAAAATGGAGAATTTTAGACCGTAAGCATCCCAAGTATGGTTTGACTAAGTGGGTCAAGATTGTGACAGCGACGATGGCACTACACAACTTCATACGTGAATCACATCGAGAAGATTATGATTTTGTACGTTGGCAAAGAACAGAAGAATATCATACTCATGGCGATAAAGAAGAAGACGACGACAATGAAGATGATGATGATGATCGTGGTAGACACACTCCATATGAGCCTACCGGGGACAGAGCCATGGAAGGCGTGCGTGATACTATCACGAGTGCGATTGGTAGAGGACGTCGATTATCTTATTAAAAATTTTTATTGTGAAACTTTAATTTCTTATGAAATATTTATGTTTAATGGTATTATGGTTGTAGATTTTGTTAATTACAATTTATTTTTATTTTTAATTTATTTTTCTATTAGTTTAAATTTATACAATTTTTTTATCAAAATAATATAATAGCATAATATTTATATTTTCTGTCGCTGGCAACCAACAAACGAACAATATAGCGATTTGATTTAGCGAAAGTCGCTGGCGACAGGAAAACGAACATCACAGCGACATGCAAACGAACAACACTACCTGTCGCTGATCGCTTATCCCTGTCGCTAGTCGCTGTCGCTGAATCCAGCGACAGGGAAACGAGCAAGACCATTATCTCTAAAATTTTTATAATAACACAAATTTAATATAAAAAAATATTCTTCATTATGAAAACTACTTTAAAAATGTCAAAATCACCTTAAAAAACTATAAACCATAAAAATTAAACCCTAAATCTTAAATATTAAATCCAAACCCAAAATTTGAATTATAAATTTTTAAAAATTCTTTTTATTATTATTTTTAGTATTTGTGATATTTTTGAACTAAAAAGTTGGTAGTAATATTTTTGAAAAAAAAACTAATGATAATATTTTTAGAATAAAAACTTGGTTTAATAGTATTTTAAAATATTTCTCTTGATATTATTATTTTATAATTGTATTATTAATATTGTTTTTTTTTTTGTCAACATCTTTATAAAATTGATTTAGAAAAGCCAATGTTGAGGGCAATTGTTTACATATGTAATAATGTGCGGTTGAACACGGACAGTTCGTGCCAATTTATCCGCTTTTACATTTCCTGACGTGAAATTAAAAATAAAGAAAATGTTGAAAACTCGCCTTTATCACTCTGAATCGTCTCCAGATAAATAGAAAACGCTGGCAACTCCTTCGGGGAAGATACCATCTTCACCAAATCTGAACAATCTGTTAAAAACATCACATCTCGTCTGTCATGGCCAATCATGCACCTCATCGCCCAGATAAGTGCTTCGACTTCGGCATGTAAAGATGTTAAGCTTCGACGAAGATTTGCAGCACCCATGGTAGGTGTATTACCATTAGGACTTAAACAATACCAGCCTAATCCTGAGAAATTATCATTCTCTTTCCATGATCCGTCTATAAAGCACTTATACCCAGAATAATTTTGCTCAGTAAGCATTCCTCGCATTAAGACATGTTGTGCACGATGCTCTGATACTAATTTTCCTGACTCCTCCTCTACTTGCGCCAGACTCCATGCCTTTTCCTCTGTTTCTGCTATTCGTAAAATCTCCAATGGACTGGTGTCCTCATTTTCATAAAGTTTTTTATTTCTCGCTTTCCAAATATACCACAAAATCCATGGAAACATACCGCAATATGCTTCAGATGGTGTGGTCCAAAATAAATAGTCCATGTTAGCATATAATGATTCTGATGGAAAAACCATGGTTGATGTTGGAATCTGCGATAACGCCCAAGTTTACCTCGCTGGCGGGCATATAAATAGTGCATGATTTATTGTTTCTTCCGAATCACCACATCTATCACATCCTGGATCAGTATTTATTTCCCTTTGTTTTAACTTTGTGAGAACCGGCACACACCCTGATATAATTTGCCATATAAAATGTCTTAATTTAGGCGGACATTTTACTTTCCATGAATAAGCGTGTAAAGGACATATATCAGGGCCTAAAGCTCTTTGAGTCAAAGGTTCCGTTGTTACTAACCGCATTACCTGATATCCCGATTTAACCGTATATTTACCTGTTTTGGTAAAATGCCAGCCTAAAGAATCACGCTTTGTAGGCGCTCCCAGTGGGAGAGCAGAAATTAAGGGTACCTCCTTAGCCTCAAAGATAGCATTTAACCTGCTAATATTCCATGTATTTGTACGGGTATCAATAAGATTTTTTACTCTGAGCAATGGATCGGAAAACGAGCCATTACTGAAGGCTGGCCTCGGGATTTGAGCCGGAATCCATGGGTCATTCCATACTGAAATGGACTCTCCTGATCCCACTCTTTTAATAAGTCCTTTATTAACCAAAGGGCGAACATACACTATACTTCTCCAACCGTAGGAAGGGGAATAAGATTTGATTGTATCCAACGGTGTTGAATTCCTAAAATATCGTCCTCTAAACACCTTAGTAAAAAGACAATCGGGGACCGTTATCAATCGCCAAAGCTGCTTTGCTAATAAAGCAGTATTAAAATGATCGATGTTCCTAAAACCTAGACCCCCTTCATATTTACTGTGACATACTTTGTTCCAAGTCATCCAATGCATTCCCCTCGATAAATCGTTATTACTCCACCAATATCTTGCTATTGCACTAGTAAGCTTTGATGTTACCGTCTGCGGGAGCCGGAAGCAAGACATTACATAAGTTGGTAATGCAGCCGCGACCGATTTGATCATAACCTCTTTTCCTCCCTTTGATAAAAACTTAGCTGACCACCCATTTATTCTTTGTTGTAATCTATCTCTCACGAAGGAGAAAATTCTCGTCTTAGATCCTCCTAAACTTTCCGGTAACCCCAGGTACACACTCATACCTCCTATACAATTTATGCCCAAAACTTCTTGTAACTCCTTTTTATGTGCTTTTTCAATTTCGTGACCAAATTGAATAGATGATTTTTGAAAATTTATTTGTTGTCCCGAAGCCTTCTCGTACAACTTTAATATACCCAAGATAACCCTACATTGTTCTGTATTTGCCTTACAGAAAAATAAACTATAATCCGCAAATAACAGATGTGATATTGAAGGGCTTGTTCTCGCAACGTTTATTCCAGTGATTTGTTTAGCTTCTTCTGTTTTTTTTGATATTTGCAATCAAGACCTCCGTACATAAAATAAACAGATATGGTGAAAGAGGATCTCCCTGTCGTAGCCCCCGCTTTGGTACTATCAACCCCTTTGGTTGACCATTAATAAGAACTTTGTATTGAACTGTAGTGACACAGCACATTATCCTGGATATCCACTTTTCACCGAAACCCATTTTTCTCAGCAAGGTTTCAATGAATTCCCATTCAACCCTGTCATAAGCTTTACTCATATCCGTTTTTATTGCCATAAATTTTGTTTTGCAGGAAGGATTAGTCCTCAGTCCATGAAAAACTTCCTGTGCTATTAAAATATTATCAGATATCAGCCTGCCTTCCACAAAAGCCGACTGCGTTTCCGAAATGAGTCCGGGTAATACTGTCTTTAACCGTTGGCAGAGTATTTTGAAAATTTATAAAATATATTATAATTTTTCGTAAAACTTGTTTTAATGTTATTTTAAAATATTTTTTTAAAAATTTAATAATTTGTTTTGCTGGAAAAAAAACGAATATAAATATTTTGGGAAAATTGGAAGTGAATCTAATAAATTTAAATTGTGGAGGGTGGTCACGTGCTAAAAATGTGTATTGGGCCGCGGGGGTCTTGTGTGTATGTAGGGGGAGAAAAGTACAAGTCACGTGTATCATGGAGGGCTAAAGTGTAATATCAGTTAAACACACAAGTTTTCTAGTTGAGAGAATTGACATTAAAGTTAACGGTCAGAAACGGTGTTAGTTGAAAAAAAAATCACAGGCTATATTATTTTTTCTTTTTCTTTCATTCCTTTTCTTTTCGAGCAATTTGCTGAATAATTTTGTTACAATAATTTAATTTGCTTAGATATCATTTTCAGTTTTTCTTATCTTCACGTTATTATGTATCATTAGATTTCTTTTAATACAGAATAATGCTTTTGAATTGACAAATAAAAATTGTCAATTGCAACTAATACATAGGAACACATTGTTTTATCACATGTTCATGGGCCAATCATAGCAATATAAAAACTTAAACTTGTTCAATTTCTAAAATTATGTATGTAAACAATACACATTTAAATATTTAACTTTTTTTTGATAAATTGAACAACAATAAGTTGCTTTTTTTTATCCACTATTTGATAGTAATGTGGTAAAATGTTTTTTTATTATTATTATAAACACATTGTTTTGATCGTAGTGTCAAGAAATGCTACTATTTTTATTTCAAAATATATGATGTTTTAAATTAAAGTGCACAAATTAAAAAGTATTTTATTTTAAAAAATTCAACAAATCATAAAAAAAATATGCAGAATACAAAGTCATAAAATACTAAAACAACATAAATATTTTATAATATAAAACAAAACAAAAATCTTCAAAACATTTTTTTTTGTTAGTTGTTAACATTTTAATTTATAAAATAAGAAAAATGTAACTATAGACTTGAGTGATCCCGAAAACGAGATATAAACTATGATCCCGCTTGTACTAGATGTGGGGAGAGGCAGAAACGGTAAACCATGCGTTATTCGAGTGCCTACCAGCACTACAGACTTGGGCATTATCACATATTCCAACTTCGAGCCATAGTTTCCCTTCGAATTCCCTCTATACAAATATGGATTACTTATTTTGGCGTACACCAACGGATTCTAATAACTCTATGTATCCATGACTATTATGGTACGTATGGAAAGGTAGGAATGAAAAAATATTTGAGGATGTGAACAGGGATCCAAGGAAGGTTATAAAATTGGCAGAAGCTGAGGCACAAGCATGGATTTTAGCGCAACATGAAGTGGATAATGAACTTAGAGGCTCAAGGATAAGGACAAATATTAACTCAAAACGAGGTGAAATAACAGGAAGTAGAGCTGATGTTTATCGGTGCTTCATAGACGGATCTTGGAAAGAGGGGGATAAATTTTCAGGTCTAGGCTGATTTTGCATCCATCCGAACGAGGAGACACAAAGTATGGGGGCGGCGAATCTGTGTAGAAGCTTGACATCACTACATTCAGAGGTAGAAGCATTCGTCTGGACGATGAGATGTATGCTCGACCAAGATAAGCGAGAAGTAGTCTTCTTAACAGATTCTTAGATTTAGTGAAGATGGTGTCTTTCCCGGAAGAATGGCCAGCTTTCTCGACTTACCTGGAGGCGATCAAGAGTGACGAGGAAGAGTTCTCTTATTTTTCTTTAAATTTGATAACCCGTAAGACGAATGTAAAAGCATATATTTTGGTACGGAGAGTTCGTGTCGAAACAAATCTCATCACTTTTATAAACAATATCCCTCAGTATTGGTTCCTTTGAATCAATTTAATGAAATTGTTGATAAAATATATATATATATATATATATATATATATATATAACTACATCTTATAATTATTTCCGGACATAAAAAAAAAGAGACGTGAAATAATCGAAATCCACAATTTTGATCTAAGAACTTCCTTTTGTTTCTTGTAAGCCTTTGAAACTTTGTCACGTACATCACATAAGCTGTACATTATGTTGAGTCATGAAAACATAAAGTCTCGAAGATCTGACTTACTGTTCTTTTAAGAATCGTGCAACTCTCATAAGCGACGGGTTTTATAAGGACTGAATTTTGTAAAAACTAATTTTGATATCTTGTAATTATGATTATCTTCAAGGGCAAAACTGTTAATTTAGTAAATTTTCAATTAAAAAAATTACTTTTTAAGTTGGAGAAGAAAATAAGAATGTATAGATCTGTAAATCTTTGATAATGGCAATTTGATTTTAGAAGTTCAGCAACAATCATTGCTTTAAAATGAAGGGTTGGATTGTGTTGCCGTTTTCTCAGACGATTCTGGATTCTCAAGTTTTTAGTCGCAACGACAGAATTTAAGAAAGATGAAAAGATGAAGAAGATGTAAAAGCAATTTTTAGATCGCCAGTCATTGTCGCTGTAACGCCTGATTATCTGGATCGTTACAGAGAATTCGTGTTGTGCGTTTCGTTCTCTGTTGTTGTCGGAATGTGATCTCTCTCTTTGGAGTCAATCTTGAATGTGTCGGGAATGGAGTTTTCTCGGGAGCGGAAAGCGGATTGATCGAGGGTCGAAAGTCGAACTTTTGGCCGAGAAAGAGAGGGGATCGATCGATCCTAGCTTAGACCGATCGATCCATGTTGTTTTGGTGGTCTGGTCGTGGAGCAAGTGGACCGATCGATCCAGGCAGGGATCGATCGATCCACATGTGTCGGCTGTGTGTTTTTGTTGCTTTGACCTCACCTACCCCACTTGTTTTGCATCCTTTCGTCTTCATTCTTCTTCCTGTGTGTTGTGGCGGAAGTTTAGAGAGAAGAGAAGTGTGAGATTCAAGGGTGTGGGTGTTGGGTGTGAGAGATCAAAGGGAGAAGCTTGTTGTTGTTCAAAAGAAGAAGCTTGGTGGTTTGAGTTGCAGAAGGATCGGTTGTTGCGGTGTGGAGGTTCTCCGGTTTGTTGTGGGCTGTTTGTGGCTCTGTTTTCCATCCAGAATCGAGGTGAGTGCGTACCATGAACTGATCTAAGCAATTGAGGTGTGGTTGTGTTCTTGATGCTTAGGTTTAGTTTTGTGAATCCTTGAAGTGGTGTTTGCTTCTGTGGTTTGTGGCTTGTTTTCCTTGTTGTTTGGGGTTGGGTTTGTGTCTAATCGCCTGTAGGAAGCAAGTTTGGGTGGTTGTTGGCCGTGTTCGGTGGAGGAAGTCGAGATCGGAGTTGCAGAAGCTCGAGGACCGATCCAAGGGAGGATCGATCGATCCAAAGCTTGCAGTTCGTGTTCAAGGTTGAAGGAAGGTGAGGATCGATCGATCAAGTTCAAGATCGATCGATCAGGGCTCTAAGGTATGGGACCGATCGATCGATCCAAATTGCATGTTTTGTGCTGGTCGTTGCGGATGTGTGTGGACCGATCGATCCAAGGGAGGATCGATCGATCCGAATTGCTTGTTTGGTTGCTGTTTTGCAGTTGTGAGTGGACCGATCGATCCAAGCCTTGGATCGATCGATCCGCGTTTGTTGGTGGTGAGATCGATCGATCCAAGCATGGATCGATCGATCCTGTTGATTGCTTGTTTTGAATTTTGTTGCGTTGTGCGTTATGAGCGGTTTATCGTCTTAGTCGCTTGTGTGTATAGCTCGTAGATGGGAGGACCGCCTCACTAAGTATTTGTGATAATACTTACGCATCTCTGTGTGTTCTTTGAGTTGCAGGTAAATGTAAGGTGTGATCGTAGAATCGGGCGAAGAAAAAGGGATGATTAGGACTCGGTTGTTGTTGTATGTTGTTTTGTTGTGTGTTGAACTTAATGGAATTGTGGTTTGAGTTCTGTTTGTTTGACGGTTTGTTAAGTTTAATAAAATCCGAGTTTTATTGTTGTTAATCCGTTTCACTATTATGTATGGACGTAATAGTAGTTTAAAAAAAACGGGTGTGGTCGTCTCAGTTTGGTATCAGAGCGTAGACGGTTCTAGGATTTCGTGTTGCTTGGTGCATGTGTTGGAACCGTTGAATTGTTGCATGCTAGAATTGTTTATGAGTAGTTAGACAATTTTTTTGAGCATGGGGTTTTAGAATCATCCTCTTTGAGCCTCGAGATTCCACGGTAGGTTATCTTTATTCTGTAAGTTGTTTAGTATCTTAGCCTCTGTTCTTGCTGGTTCAGATGGCCAGAAGTGCTAGAGGCCGTGGTAGAGGTCGCGGCCGCGGTAGAGGTCGTGGTCGGGTTCCAGTGGTGGCTGAGAGTGTAGCACGGATTGCTACGGTTGAGCGAGAAGCGGCTCCCCATGTGTATCAGGAGGGATCTGAGGGTGTGGCTGGAGTTCCAGCGGGTGCTGCGGGTGTTGCAGCGGATCTTGCTCAGGGTCGAGATGATCGCATAGCGTGTATGCTGGCCTTGCTGTTGGAGCGGTTACCAGAGAGGGTACCGGTGCAGGCTCCTGTTGTGCCACCAGTGGTTGTGCCGCCAGTGGTTGAGGTGCAGCCGAGGGCTGCAGTTGCAGAGGAGCTCCCATCCTACCTGAGGATGATGGAGCAGTTGCAGAGGATTGGTACGGAATTCTTTTCGGGGAGTATCAATCCTGAGGTTGCGGATGCATGGAGAAGGAGGTTGGAGCGGAACTTCTTTTCGATTAGGTGTCCGGAGAGATACCAGGTGGACCTGGCAGTTCATTACCTGGAGGGTGATGCGCATCTCTGGTGGAGGGGTGTGTTGGCCAGGAGAGTTCGGGCGGAGATGGCCTGGGAGGATTTTGTCGAGGAGTTTAACTCCAAGTACTTTCCTCAGGAGGCGCTTGATCGGTTGGAGGGTCGGTTCTTGGAGTTGTCTCAGGGGAACCGAACCGTCCGTGAGTATGAGGCGGAGTTTCATCGTCTCAGTGTGTTTGCGGGTCGAGTCCTGGAGGGTGAGCGGACCTGAGTTCGAAGATTTTTGTTGGGTCTTCGAGTTGAGTTGAGAAACTGTTGCCTGATGAGAGTTTTTGGCACGGTTGAGGAGTTGGTGGAGGCAGCTGCCTTGCTGGAGGAGGGCTTGAGAGAGGAGGCGGCAGCAGCAGCAGCAGTCCGGTCCGAGCAGAGGCGGCAGGCCAATGCAAGGACAGAAGCGGAAGATGGAGAGTTCTTCCAGTGTTACTCAGGGTGGTCCGGGATGCTTCAGGTGTGGAAGCAAGGATCACAGGGTGGCGAGTTGCCCTCAGAAGGGCGTGACGCGTGCGGATACGCGCGT
The DNA here is from genome assembly GCA_900406565.1 of Turritis glabra. Taxonomy (NCBI): domain Eukaryota; kingdom Viridiplantae; phylum Streptophyta; class Magnoliopsida; order Brassicales; family Brassicaceae; genus Turritis; species Turritis glabra. The sequence goes on along the minus strand of OVBN01000243.1, from coordinate 2,980,613 downwards.
GTGCTACCATTGCAGAGAGGTGGGGCATATCAAGCCGAGGTGTCCCAAGTTGCAGAGGGAAGCAGCAGCGGTGTCGCCAGTTAGCCAGAGTGCAGTGGTGCCCCGGGTGTATTCCATTGTGGAGACAGAAGGCCCGAGTTCCAGGCCGATCACAGGTATGTTTGTTAAACTTACCTGAGTTAAATTCTTGTGTTTAGAATTTATTTTTGTCTCCGTAGTGGGGTGTCAGGGTTCTGAGCATATGAAAAATATGCAGGGACCCTGGTAGTGGGAGGTGTTGAATCCCACGTATTGTTTGATTCTGGAGCATCGCATTGCTTCGTTACTCCGGAGTTTGCCGAGAAGGGCAAATTACGGGAAGCAACCGAGGAGCGGTTGGGTTTTGTGACAGTGGCTGGAGGGAGGCTACTGGCTATTCACGGTCGAGTTGAGGACGTGGATGTCCAAGTAGCTGGAGAGTCTGGCTCGGGAAGTTCAGGGCTCATTTGGACTGTCACCGAGGACGTGTTGTCTTCGAGAGGAAGGCAGGGAGGTTGGTTTATCAGGGAGTGAGACCGACTTCTGTGAGTCTCGTGATCTCGGTCATGCAGGCGGAGAGTATGATCGAGAAAGGTCGCGAGGCGTATCTGGTGACGATTGTCACATCAGAGACTGTTGGAGAGGTTGCGGTTGGGGAGATTCGAGTTGTTCGGGATTTCCAGGATGTTTTCCAGTCATTGCAGGGATTACCGCCTTCGCGGTCTGAGCCTTTCACGATTGAGTTGGAACCCGGGACAATGCTGATATCTAAGGCACCGTACAGGATGGCTCCGGCAGAGATGGCAGAGCTGAAAAAGCAGCTGGAAGAGTTGTTGGGTAAAGGTTTTATCCGATCGAGTACTTCACCGTGGGGAGCGCCGGTGTTGTTTGTGAAGAAAAAGGATGGGAGTTTCCGATTGTGCATCGATTATCGGGGACTGAACCGAGTCACTGTGAAGAACTGGTATCCTCTTCCTCGGATTGATGAGTTGTTAGATCAGTTGAGAGGGGCTACTTGGTTTTCCAAGATAGACTTGGCATCGGGTTATCATCAGATTCCGATTGATGAGAAGGATATCCGGAAGACGGCTTTCAGATCGAGATATGGACACTACGAGTTTGTGGTGATGCCATTTGGGTTGACGAATGCACCTGCAGCGTTCATGAGATTGATGAATAGTGTGTTCCAGGAGTATCTGGATGAGTTTGTGATCATCTTTATCGATGACATTTTGGTGTATTCGAACAGTCCCGAGGAGCATGAGTTGCATCTGAGAGTTGTTCTGAAGAAGCTGCAGGAGCAGAAGCTATTTGCTGAGTTGAGCAAGTGTAGTTTCTGGCAGCGAGAGATCGGATTTCTGGGTCACATTGTGTCCGCAGAGGGAGTTTCTGTGGATCCGGAGAAGATTCAGGCTATCAGGGAGTGGCCGAGGCTGAGGAATGCTACTGAGATTCGGAGTTTTCTCGGGTTAGCAGGTTATTACCGGAGGTTCGTCAAGGGTTTTGCGAGTATGGCTAAGTCTATGACGAATCTGACAGGGAAGGATGTTTCTTTTGTGTGGTCTCCTGAGTGTGAGGAGAGTTTTGCGAACCTGAAGGCGATGTTGACTAGTACGCCTGTATTGGCATTACCCGAGCCGGGTGAGCCTTACGTGGTGTATGCAGACGCTTCGGGAGTAGGTCTGGGTTGTGTGTTGATGCAGAAGGGAAAGGTAATTACCTATGCTTCGAGGCAGTTGAGGAAGCATGAGGGCAACTATCCTACCCATGATCTTGAGATGGCTGCGGTAGTGTTCGCCTTGAAGATTTGGAGATCTTATCTTTATGGCGGGAAGGTCCAGGTGTTTACAGATCATAAAAGCCTGAAGTACATTTTCACTCAGCCTGAGTTGAATTTGAGGCAGAGGCGTTGGATGGAGTTGGTGGCGGATTATGATCTGGAGATCGCTTACCATCCTGGTAAAGCGAACTTGGTTGCGGATGCTTTGAGTCGCAAACGTGTGGTTTCGGCTCGGAAGCAGGACATGGAGTCGTTGGTGTGCGAGCTTGGTTCGTTGAGGTTGTGTGTGTTATCTCAGGAACCGTTGGGTTTGGAGGCAGCTAATCAGGCGGATCTTCTGAGCAGGGTTCGGATAGCTCAGGAGAAGGATGAGAGTTTGGTTAATGCTTCCAGGGAAGCGGGCTCAGAATATCAGGTCTCTGCTAATGGGACTATTCTGGTGCATGGGCGGGTATGCGTACCCAAGGATGAGGGTTTGAGGCGTGAAATCCTGAGTGAGGCTCATGCGAGTATGTTTTCGATTCATCCGGGAGCGACTAAGATGTACCGAGATCTCAAGCGGTATTATCACTGGGTCGGGATGAAGAAGGATGTAGCTAACTAGGTCGCAGCGTGTGATACGTGCCAGTTGGTGAAGGCAGAGCATCAGGTTCCGAGTGGTTTGTTGCGGAGTTTACCCATTCCAGAGTGGAAATGGGATATGATTACGATGGATTTCGTAGTGGGGTTGCCAGTTTTTCGGACCAAGGATGCGATATGGGTCATTGTGGATCGTTTGACCAATACTGCACGTTTTCTGGCCATCAAGAAAACCGATAGAGATTCGGTGTTGGCTAAGAATTCTGTGCAGGAGATAGTGAGACTTTATGGAGTACCGGTGAGTATCGTGTCAGACCGGGATCCTAAGTTCACTTCGGAGTTCTGGAAAGCTTTCCAGACGGAGATGGGCACGAAGGTGCATTTGAGTACCGCGTATCATCCTCAGACGGATGGGCAATCCGAGAGGACGATCCAGACTCTTGAGGATTTGCTGAGAATGTGTGTGCTGGATTGGGGTGGTCATTGGGTGGATCATCTGAGCTTGGTAGAGTTTGCGTATAACAATAGCTACCAGGCGAGTATTAGGATGGCTCCATACGAGGCTCTGTATGGGAGGCCGTGTCGTACACCGTTGTGCTGGACCCAAGTGGGGGAGAGGAGCACATTGGGTGCGGATTTTGTTTAGGAAACTACGGAGAAGATCCGAGTTTTGAAGCTGAACATGAAGAAAGCTCAGGATCGGCAAAAGAGTTATGCCGATAAGAGGAGAAAAGAGCTTGAGTTTGCCGTGGGAGATAGAGTGTATCTCAAGATGGCAATGTTGCGAGGTCCGAACAGGTCCATTACCGAGACTAAGTTGAGTCCGCGGTATATGGGTCCGTTTAGGATTGTTTGTCGAGTTGGGCCAGTCGCGTACCGGTTGGAGTTACCGGAGATTATGCAAGCATTTCATAAGGTTTTCCATGTGTCGATGCTGAAGAAGTGCTTGCATGAGGATGATAAGGTGTTGGCTGAGATTCCGTCAGATCTTCAGCCCAACATGACCTTTGAGGCGAGGCCAGTGAGGGTACTCGACCGGAGGGTCAAGGAGCTTCGTCGGAAGAGGATTCCGATGATGAGAGTCTTGTGGGACTGTGACGGTGTTCAAGAGGAGACTTGGGAACCAGAAGAGCGGATGAAAGCTAGATTCGAGAAGTGGTTCGAGAAGCAAGCTGCGGCTTGAGTAGTTTCACCGCTGGTTCGAGTTTCGGAGTTGAGTTTTGTACTCGTTGTATCTTATTGTATTTCATTTTGGGTTGTAAACGATTAATACATTTGTTTGCGGATAATAAAATGTGTATTTCTTATTGGTCATGACTTGTGTTGTGCGATAAAAGTTTATGCGAGTATAAATTGGAATTATCCTTCGTAGTTGGATATGAGAAACTTTCCTGTGCGTAGGGATGTTTCGAGTTGACCTGAGGGTTGGTCGTACTGGTGATGATATTCCGGGTTGAGGATATCGGTGGTGGTGTATGACATTGCGATGTTATACGAAGACCATGTGAGGTAGTTTTGGTCGGAGATACTTATAGACGCTTCGTTAGACTTTGTTGCTTTTGGGACGGTTTTGGTCCTGTACAACTCGTGAGGGGAGGTTTAGTCCCCAGATACCCATAGCTCAAAGGACATGTGACTGGAGGGTGGGAGAGGTATGAGAGATACCCATAGCCCGAGGGATGTGTGGCCTGAGAGTGCGAGTGGTATGTTTGGTACCCATAGCTCGAAGACTTTGTGTCTAAGAGTGTGAGTGGTACGGGTTTTGTGCCGATAGCTCGAGGGACTTTGTGACCCGAGAGTGCGAGTGGCATGTGGTACCGAGAACTCGAGGGACTTTGGTCCTGAGGGTGGAGTGGTATGAGTGCGAGTTGTGTTAAAAGCAATGAATGTCTAGGACGTGGTAATAAGTTTAGCGACTGAATGTAGACCTCGGAGGTTGAAAGTGATCAATCTCGTGTTGAGATGTATTGACCGGGTTGGTCAAAGTTGAGAAGAAAATCGTTGAGACGATTGTGAGTTGGAGTTCATCGCGGATGAATTGTGCCAAAGATTCGAGGACGAATCCAGGTTAGTGGGGAAGAATTGTAACGCCCGTGTTCCAGAGTATTCGTGTTGTGCGTTTCGTTCTCTGTTGTTGTCGGAATGTGATCTCTCTCTTTGGAGTCAATCTTGAATGTGTCGGGAATTGAGTTTTCTCGGGAGCGGAAAGCGGATTGATCGAGGGTCGAAAGTCGAACTTTTGGCCGAGAAAGAGAGGGGATCGATCGATCATAGCTTGGACCGATCGATCCATGTTGTTTTGGTGGTCTGGTCGTGGAGCAAGTGGACCAATCGATCCAGGCAGGGATCGATCGATCCACATGTGTCGGCTGTGTGTTTTTGTTGCTTTGACCTCACCTAGCCCACTTGTTTTGCATCCTTTCGTCTTCGTTCTTCTTCCTGTGTGTTGTGGCGGAAGTTCAGAGAGAATAGAAGTGTGAGATTCAAGGGTGTGGGTGTTGGGTGTGAGAGATCAAAGGGAGAAGCTTGTTGTTGTTCAAAAGAAGAAGCTTGGTGGTTTGAGTTGCAGAAGGATCGGTTGTTGCGGTGTGGAGGTTCTCCGGTTTGTTGTGGGCTGTTTGTGGCTCTGTTTTCCGTCCAGAATCGAGGTGAGTGCGTACCATGAGCTGATCTAAGCAATTGAGGTGTGGTTGTGTTCTTGATGCTTAGGTTTAGTTTTGTGAATCCTTGAAGTGGTGTTTGCTTCTGTGGTTTGTGGCTTGTTTTCCTTGTTGTTTGGGGTTGGGTTTGTGTCTAATCGCATGTAGGAAGCAAGTTTGGGTGGTTGTTGGCCGTGTTCGGTGGAGGAAGTCGAGATCGGAGTTGCAGAAGCTCGAGGACCGATCGATCCAAGGGAGGATCGATCGATCCAAAGCTTGCAGTTCGTGTTCGAGGTTGAAGGAAGGTGAGGATCGATCGATCAAGTTCAAGATCGATCGATCAGGGCTCTAAGGTATGGGACCGATCGATCCAAATTGCATGTTTTGTGCTGGTCGTTGCGGATTTGTGTGGACCGATCGATCCAAGGGAGGATCGATCGATCCGAATTGCTTGTTTGGTTGCTGTTTTGCAGTTGTGAGTGGACCGATCGATCCAAGCCTTGGATCGATCGATCCGCGTTTGTTGGTGGTGAGATCGATCGATCCAAGCATGGATCGATCGATCCTGTTGATTGCTTGTTTTGAATTTTGTTGCATTGTGCGTTGTGAGCGGTTTATCGTCTTAGTCGCTTGTGTGTATAGCTCGTAGATGGGAGGACCGCCTCACTAAGTATTTGTGATAATACTTACGCATCTCTGTGTGTTCTTTGAGTTGCAGGTAAAGGTAAGGTGTGATCGTGGAATCGGGCGAAGAAAAGGGGATGATTAGGACTCGGTTGTTGTTGTATGTTGTTTTGTTGTGTGTTGAACTTAATGGAATTGTGGTTTGAGTTCTGTTTGTTTGACGGTTTGTTAAGTTTAATAAAATCCGAGTTTTATTGTTGTTAATCCGTTTCACTATTATGTATGGACGTAATAGTAGTTTAAAAAAACGGGTGTGGTCGTCTCAGTCGCTGCGACTCACTCCCGAATAAGGTTTGTGTCTACTCAGTTTTTTGTGTCCATTATGGGTCTGTTCGTTTGCATGCCGGTGGATTTAGCGACATCGATGAACGATAGCGTGTGTTGTTTGTTTGCATGTTGCTGACAATTATCGTTATGTTGTTCATTTGATTATCGCTACGACTAATCGCCATATTTTTTAAAAAATTTGAAATATTAATTTATGTTCATTTATATTTTCTAATAAAAAGATAAATTACATATACAATACATTATTACGAAAACTAAATTAACAATATTTTCTAAAAATAATTAATAATTGTTTTACTTTAATTTTATTAGATTTAATTTAATTTAATTAGATTTAATAAAAATTAATTATATTTAATTTATTTTAGTATATTTTAATATAATTTTATTTAGATTATATTTAATTTGATTTACTTGAATCTAATTTAATTTATTTTAGTTTTATTTTGCATAACTTTATTTAGTTATATTTTATTTAAGTAAGTTTAATTAGATTTAATTTTGATTATATTTAATTTAATTTAATTAATCTAATTTAATTTATTTTAAAAATTTATATATTTTGGTTGTTATATTGTTTGTTTTCTTGTCGTTGGATTCAGCGACAAATCGCTTATGATCGTTGAAAATTTTAGTAATTAAAAATTACGGTTGCTAGTTGTTGATGACAATTAGTGCGATTAATCGTTGAACCAACGACAAATAAACAAACAACGTTTAGTCGTTATTGTTGGTTTCTATGGCCAGCTACAAACAAAAGAATATGATCTATATTAAAAAATTATTTTCCTTATATCGAGACAAATACGTTTGTATGTATATAAATAATTATAATTTAAAAAGAATAAACAATGTCTAGAATTGCGTCATTAACGTAATCATGCACTCTAAGTAATTTTATAATTTAGCATTCTACTATGGATGATTGTTTGAACCATGCATGATTTGCCACTTCTTATAATTATATTCCATTCAAACAAGTTAAATTAAAAACAATCTCTAGGAGTTGAAAATTTGCGGTATAATTTAGCTAACATATACTATAATTGAATCAATGTTTTTTAATATTGTGTTTTTTTCTATAATTTTAAATCGTACGGTAAACAAACTAATATAAATTTTTATACTAGAAGAAAGACGTTCGGTGCCTACCAAACTCATTAATGGTTTTGTTATTGGTGGGTTATACATTAATAATCTTATTACAAATAAGACACACGAGACAAGAGAACAATGTATTTTACAAATGTAATGTTAACTTTTGTAACAAGATTTTAATATAATGTTCTTTCACATCGCTTTCTTTGTTGTGATGCTATAATGTTATATATGTTTTGTAAAATGCCAATCATAATTATTCATAGTAATACAAACACATTTGGTTGATGAAAGACATTAGTCAGGTGGCCCACTGAAAATCAATTTCCGGTTAAGGGTAGACATATTAAAGGGGCTGAACAAATCAAACCGATTTTATAATAGAAGACAAATCAAACTGAACAAATCACAACCAAACCAATTCTTTAACAAAAATAAACTGAATCAAACTAAAACCGAATCAAAATAGCTTTGGTTTGGGTTTAATAATAGTTCTACTAAAACGAACTACCCGAACCAAAACCGAACCAAAAGAAAACTGAACAGAAAAGATGTCAAGTTTGATTTCAATTGAAATTTTACTAGTATCATATTTTAACCAAACCGATTAAACAGAAAAGTAAAAGAAAATGTACAAAAGGTCTACCTTAAACATTTCATCCAAATTTTGCATCACCGTCATCTACGGTGCCCATCTTTAATAGTAACCATCTTTAATAGTAATTGGATTCTTAGTTTTGAAAATTTGATCGTTACAAACAAAAACAGTCATAATAACGTGATTTGGGTTTGGTTAGATCAATGTGTGTAGACGGGATCATGTCATCTAATTCATTCTTGGCTCGATAACCAAGAATATTGTTGTTTTATGTTTCTTTTTTTTTTTTGATCTTTTCCATGTTGATTTCCAAATTTTCATTTGTAGATGCTTACAATTTAGTGATTTACAGATACAAAACATGAGGGTTAATTAACTCATGGACCTAAAATTTCCTACGACTTTTTTCACGACAATTATTCGTAAAAAATTTACTTCAATTTTCTACCACAACAATTTTTCATAAAAAAATTGTAGATAAATGATAGGAAATACTACAATTTTTGTAGAAAAATTGATAGGATTTCACCATATTTTTTTAATATAATATCCATCCAAATATTACCAAAAAGAAAAAGATAGAATATTATGAGCCCATGGGCCTGATATTGTTAGTTGTTTTTAGTCACCGCGGCAATTATTTTCTCACGGTCCAAAAGTTTCCTCCTCGGTTTGTTTATTTTTTAGGTTTTTAGTCAACCTCACCGGTATGAATTATATTAGAAATCGGAAGAGAAATATTTTAACAGTTAACTACAGACAACGAGACGCCTAAATGATAAGATTAACTCTTTAGAATGACTTATATAGATACTAAATCGTCCAATCATATGACATGTTTTAGTACATTTCTCATCGAGCTGGAATATACTATGCCTTATCCCACTACTTTGTCAAATAAGAATCAATCTTTGTCTAAGGTTATAGGAACATTGATTTTTGATGATCAATTTAGTCTTAAGAGTTTTTTTTTTCTTGTCCCGGATTTGTTCATTCAAGTATCATATATAGTTTGGTTGCGAATTCAGATTTTATTATGCAAAATGCCAAAATACTAACAATGGTGTCTTTAGGATCATATAACGAGATCGTTGACTACATGAATTGTAAGATACGTATTGCATATCAGATAATTGTACTAAGTGGGTAGATATATGTCAAAACCGATATTCGTCCAACGACATTAATTACGATTGTTATCTAACCATAACACGTGGTAGATCACGTGTAAAAGAGCATAGTTTATAGCTACACCAACAATGGTCTATTTGAAGTCCAACTACACAAACAAAAAAAATATATATTTTTATTATAACATACAAGAATTTTACAATTTCTTTCAGACCATAACATCTGAGGGATGGCATGTTGGTTTTTTCTAAACATAATAATAAAAATAATGACTGACTCTTGATCTAGTGACCTTTTTGAAGAAAACAAAAACATTGACAAAAAGGGTTTTAGGTTCGAGTCCACTTACTTAGGAGGAAGGATTATTCCTAAAATAGTTTAAAAGGCGAAGATTAGGAAGTCCTGAACCGAATTTCGTGGTTATATAAAAAGAAAAAAAAAACCTAACCCATTTCTGATCGTGTAATAGTTAAATTCTAGTCTGAAGATGAATAATGAGAAAATATTTTTTGGATGCAACCTGGTTTGGTGATCGATTGGCTTCGCTGTGATTTGATTACGTTCTGCCATACAAAACAAAATAGTATGCATGCTTTGAGATTTAATTGAAAATCTGTCGTCGGGTCAGTCCACTAATCGATGGTAAAAGGACCAAACCGTCAGGCTATTTGAGTCCATTAGAAATTACTGAATGAGAGACAAGTCTATTCATTATTTTACCTATTCACTAACGCTTTTCAATGGATTGGTCCAGCTTCGACGCGTGATTTAACAGTATACAAAATTGTAGCATCTATAGATATATTTATTTGTGTTAGTAACTTTATAAAAGGAAACTACGAATAAGTGCACAAACTAATGGCACACAACAAAGTACTGTCCTACCCATTCTTTTATTTCCCCATTTTTTGTGTGGCAAATTTAGATCTCTTATTATTTTTCATTTCTAAATTTCCAATTTTCTTTTACATGACACAAATAAATTATAGACATATAGTAATAATTATAATACTTTCCGGCTATTTTGCTTACTAACAATATATATGAAAAGATGTAAAGGAGAAGTCACATCATCATCTTCAATTTTCTAATGTCCTTCACTTTTTCCTAAAACACGTTAGAATAATTGTTCTAAGCCTTTTTACTATAGTTAATTATGAATAAAAATATTTTTTTTTTTAAAAAAGTGAACTTCTTTTAAAAAAATTTCATCATTAAAATATTTATGTTAAGGTTTATAGATTAGTATTAGAGTTTTGGTTTATTTAAATAGTGACAAAATTAAATATTTTCAACAATCTATCTTCATGAAATTCCAAAAGTTCATATTTTACTTTGGGGTTTGATTGGTTATAAGGTTGGACAAAATATCTCGATCCGAAGATCCGAACCGAACCTAATTTGAAATACCTAATCCGAATCTGAATCCAAATTTTAAAAATATCCGAACGGATTTTAGAGGCTGGAACTTCGGGTATCCGAAAAAAGCTGAAACCGAATCCAAACCCAAACGGATATCCGAAAAAACCTGAAATTAACTAACCCATTATCTTCTTTTACCTAGTTTTGTGGTATTTCATTAACTTTTGAGTATTTTAAATAGTTTGGGTTCTTCTATTACCGATATTTTTGGTTAATTTAAATATTTTTAAGTAATTTGGATTATTTTTACCGAAATTTTTGAGTAATTCGAATAATTTTGAATAGTTTAGAGTAGTTTTTTGAGTAATTTCGATAATTTCAAATTTTTGATAAAACTCAATCCAAATCCCACTCGAATGTTTAAAATATCTGAATGAGTCTAAACCCAAAAATCCAAAAATTCAAAAAACTCGAACCAAACCTGAACGGATACCCGAACACTCACCTCTAAATTTACAATATCTGTCTATAAACACTATCTATGCGGGGGTCGTACGCGTGTAACACTAATCATATAAATTTCTTTGTACCACTTTATAATAATGCATTAAATCGTTCTAAATCAAAAACTCCTTCGTTCGAATTGGCGGGCATGAACGGGCATGAACGGTGGAAAGTTGATTTTTTAAGTTACGAATTTATCTTATATATGAAAGAAAATTATATATATATATATATATATATATATATATATATATTTTGAAGCATATAAACCAGCGAAGCCTTACGTGTCATAAAATCTTTAAAATACCCTTGTCCCCAAGAATTCACAACTCTTCATGTATCTTTGTCGCATGCCATGATATGACTTGTGACACAATATATGATCAGGACATTGATTTATGAACGAAAATGAAAAATACAGTTTATGCAATAATGATTTGATAGATAATATTGCAGGAAGATAAAAAAAAAAAAAAAGCAAATACAAAATTCATGAACAAGGAGTGAGGAGTGATAAAATGGGGATGTAGAATGAAGAGTGGCCAATCACAATTCAAAAGGTGGTTGCCTTTTAGGCTTTTTATATTCCAACGACTGTCTCAAACATTAAATAAGATAAAAAGAGACATCACTTCCCTTTTCCCTTCTTTTTTTTTCTTTTCGCTTTTATAATTTCTTAGTTGCAAATATTATTTTTGCAATATTATTAAGTTTTTCTTTTAAGATAAAAGTTTCAAAAGAAATCTATCACAATAGATTTGCCACTCTATATCCCACTTTCGATTGTGGGTATTATAGATAGTAGATACGATTATGTGGTCTTTGATTTATTTTTCAAAGTTGATAAACAAATTACTTTAAAGAAATTACATTAGGGAAACAAAAGAAAAAGTGCATACATATATATATATATATATTATATACAATGTGGAACTTTAAATATTCTATTTTCATATGTGCTTACCTTCGAAATCATAGCAAATTATTGGGTCTAGCGCAACCTAATTTTTCGAGATCTTGTTTTGATTTTCTATTTGACAATATAAAAAACGAATTTTAAAACTAAAATAATCAAAAAAATTTAAGAGTCAGAATATACGGTTCTGTTTCGTTGTTAAAATTCCTAACATATACATTGTTGGATATGTTTGACAAAAAAAAAACATTGTTGGATAAAAACAACTATTAACATATACATTTTCAAATTAGCCTTTTATCAAAAAAAAAAAATACATTTTCTTACAAAGAAACTGATTGATTTTATGGTTTACAATTTTTCTTAAAAAAGTGCATGCTAAAAGTAAAAACAAAACTAACATATTGCGGAAAAAGAAATATAAACCGGTCACCTACATTTATCTCCTTCTACAAGTTGGATATTTTGACTATTCCTCATTCTAACAAAACATCATTAGAGAATACTCTAACCACAAGTTTATTTTATAACTCTAAAAATGGGCACTATATATCATGATTTGTTTTGTCGGCATATGTATATATATATTAATATTTAAAAGTATATACTTTTAAAATTAACGGAGAGTTCAGTTTCCTCATAATGTAGAAGATAAGATGATGAAATAGACCATTGGGTCTTTGCATAACGTAGTGATAAAATCTGTTTACAGTTTTTTCTAGTTACTTTTACCCATTAAAAAAAAAACAATTTCAATAAAAAGATTGTTTAAAGCAGTTTCCTGAAACAAGCGAATTCGCTCAAATGCATCATTATTTTTTGACATCACTGCACACATCATTTTTCCCCTAGAAGTTTAAGAAACTTTTATTTTTTTGGAGAAAAACAGAAAAACTTACAATGAAAGACGAAATATTTGATTTCACTCAAATGCAGCTAGACGAGTATTGTTTTATTGCTATGTAATTTAGGCACAAAACTAGCGTTATGTTCTGGTGAAAAATTACTTTTGTTTGTATCCAATATTACAATATTATTAACTAGTCACTATATTAAAAAAATATATACCTAGTGTCATATCTAAAAAAGTATAAAACAACGGTGCACAAATTTACAATTAAGCTTAAGTGTGCGAAATACTTGAAGGAATTCAACTTTGGTCATGAACTCGAGCTACTCACATGCGCAACATGTAATTTTTAAAGAGGAGCAAACCATATAATTAGAAATTGTTAGGTTGTTAGACTCCGTTCAACTCGGTTAGTTATGTTTTGCTTTTAAAAAGAATTTAGAGCTCACATTCTTCATCTCGACAAGATTTTTTGGCTATAGAGAGAGGAAGTTTGTAATCATCAGGGGCTAGTAAAAAAAAATCATTGTGACAAATTTTCTTAAATCACTTTCTTCTATTAATAAAAGACATCAAACTTTAAATCCGCGATTGTTTTGGAGAGGTATACGTTTCTTCAATCTACATATTGTTAGAATCAACTTAGTAGAATAGTTATTTCATATGCCCTTTTAGCAAAAAAAAAAAAGAATGGTTATTTCATAATTTCATAGCGTAGTAAATATTTTGAAAATTAAAATGTAAAATAAGTATTAAATCGTTTTTATAGACAACAAATATGGATTCTTGGAAATAAAAAATATCACAAAACTATTCTCTTTATAAGTAACTCGTAACGATGCCTTCTCTTTTATTCTCTGCATTAAGCCATTAACCCTCTCTCCCTCTCCCCCTCTCCCTACTCTTAACCAAAGAGACAAGCTCGAGCTATTTGATTCAACTTAACTTTCAAACATCTACCTTTGGGTTCTTTAAAGTTTGTTAAAAATGTCTGAGAACGAAGTCAAGGATCCTCGTATAGATGGCATCAAAACTAAGATCCGTGTCGTTCCAGATTTTCCCAAGAAAGGTAGCTTTTTTTTTTTTTTTTTTTTCTTTTTTCTATTACTTTAAACCAAAAAATATTCTTTTTTTTTGGGGTTAAAACTCTGTTTAATTCTCGTCGGTAAACATATATTCATTTAACTTTTTATAAGATTTGTTTTGAGGTCTCTGTTTTTGGTTGCTGAGAAAGTTGTACACGACTTGGGAACTTATGGATACAATGCAAGTACATTGTTCTTGATTAAAAGTGTGATTAGATTAATCGAGAATAATAATGCGAAAATTGCAGGAATAATGTTCCAAGACATAACAACACTGCTGCTAGATCCTAAAGCCTTCAAAGACACTATCGATCTGTTTGTTGAGAGGTATCGAGACATGAACATCTCGGTGGTTGCAGGTACTATTATTTTTATAAATAGTTTTCTACATATAAAAGGTCAAAACAAAATTAATTCATTTTTTTGACGTAATTCATTCTTTGCTTTATCTTATATTAATTAATTTATAAACCTCGTGTTGGCAAAAATATATAATTATGTTGATGCATTTAGTTTAATAAGATAATATAAAAAATGGGTGGAGTTGATCTGTATTGTTTTGGAATCATGATTCATAATAAGACTATTGTGCCATAGTGGTAAGAATTTTGCCACAAGTGTACCAAATTCCAGGTTTTACTTTTTCTGTATTCGAATTAAAACCTTAACCAAACCTATTAAAACGAGAAAAATCGAATTTTTATTTGAATTTACGAAACTAAACTTGGACACCAAATGAATTGCAATTTCAACTTGATTGTTATATTTCATAAACTAAAAAAAAAACCGAAACATAAAAGAAATAGAAAATTTGATTAGATATTCTTAAAGTGTAAGTGGTGAAATCTTGTTTGGATAAATGGGTGGTTGATTTATGGATGCCACCTTTTTAAAAGGGTTGGCCCCTAAATAAAGTTTAGTTTATATTTTGTTTATATTCTTCCTCTCATCATTGTTATTCAAACGGCTCTCTTTATTTATATGTTGGGTGATGATGTTAGTATGTTACATAATTATATCTTATTATTATTTTATTTCTCAAAACAGTTTTTTCCCAACGACTTTTAACATGTTTGGGGTTCATTAGACATAAGCTTTAGTGCAAATGCTAAATTTGGAAGCATCTTAACACCATTTTGAATTAAAAAAAACCGATTCCGGTGAGAAATTATGGATATATATATATGGCTCATAATCAGCTGACAATAAATATGAGACATAAATCCATATATGAACATATATAACAGTAGATTTAAGAGACATTGCAACTTATAAACCACCAACATGTAATTTCTAACATGTAGCCATATATATAACTGTAATTTATAATCTTTTAGTAGTAAAATATTTGGTCGTTTCATACTATTTGAAGACTGAGTGAAATTTTTTTAATCAAACATGTACCTGATATAATATATTTCTTAATCATTGGACTCCAATTTATATAAATATCAAAGAAGTATGAAAACGAAATGATATATTCGGACCCTATTCATATGCACATTTGCACGTGTTAAAGGAATTTTATATCATTGTAACTTTAAATATATGTAAACGTGGTCCTTTGTATCATTTAAGTTGGCCTGTGCTCTAAAATCTGTCTCTTGCGTTTGTTCTACGGACAAAAGAGTCAATTCTTTGAGGGTTTTATTCTTTCTTTTGTTAAAGTCAATATTTTTGACTTTGGCTCTTCCTTTACAAGAATGTTTTCAAGGAATCTTCTTTTAACAGTCGGAGAATTAGGGTTTTCTTGTGGGTGGCTCGCATGCACACGTCGTGTGATAGTGTTCTATTTTCATTGATCCTAATTACCACTATATATACGATTGACAAGTAAAATTTCAAAAAGTCTTATAACTTTATTTTTAATCGCTTGTTTATAGGTATAGAGGCTCGCGGTTTCATATTCGGTCCACCCATCGCATTAGCCATTGGAGCAAAATTTGTTCCCCTTCGTAAACCCAAGAAATTGCCCGGTTAAACACCATTCCAAACTTTTATAACATTATTATTTTTTCTTATTCTTATAGGTCAATCAATATTTTGAGTAAAACAGTATTATTTAGCGTTTAAAAACTCAAGTATGGGGTTTAACAATATTATTCATAATCAGGCGAAATAATATTTGAAGAGTATGAGTTGGAGTACGGAAGTGACCGGTTGGAAATGCACGTTGAAGCTGTAGATTCCGGTGATAGAGCATTGGTCATAGATGATCTGATTGCTACCGGCGGGACTCTCTGTGCTGCCATGAATTTGCTCGGTAAATATTTCTCATTTTTCAACAATATAACTTTAGAAGCTGAATTATTGTTATCTACCTAATTAAGAGTTTGAATTGCTGCCAATTGATTAAAACCATTTGCCACTTTTCTAAATCCGAAAATTTGTACAATATTATTGAAGTTTATTTATTCCTCGAATCAAATATGCCAAATGTGTTCCTACTCTTAGACCTAACCGATTCAATATATAAACTCAAACATTTTCACTAATCTTGATGAACATTTATTTACTTTGTTAGGGCGAGTTGGAGCAGAAGTCGTTGAATGTGCATGCGTTATCGAGTTACCCGAGTTAAAGTTAAGTTAACGTTCATGAAAATTTAGTTTTCCGGTTACTTTCATAATTATATTCACAGTAATATAATTAAGTACTTGGAGGTTTATTTTTTGTTTTGTTTTGTTTTGCAAAGTGTAATTTGAAAATGCCACGGTGAACCAAAATTTGCAGGGAAGGGAGAGATTAGACGGGAAGCCATTGTATATGCTCGTTGAGTATCGATGATGTCATTATTTTGTAAATTGGAGAAAATTAGTGGGCGACAAAGCAAAAACCTTCAGCATAATGTGGCGGGTTTAGATTTGGATCAATTGGTCGGTTAATTTATGTTTTTAATTTCATGAAATATGCTATTAACGGGCGAAGACTGTACGTTTAAATTTGGATTTTGCAAAATTTCGTGTTCCATCTATGTATTGAGAATCTCCCATGGGAATTTAATGGGCTTGGTTCGTAACTAATACAATTAATTAATTGTTTTTTCTTTATTCTAGTATGATGTGATTGATATTGGAGATTAAAAACTCCAGTGTGAAAGCAATAGATTAATGAGAGTTTTAATTCTAATATTAGTATTGATATTAACTTTATAACTGTAGTAGATATTAATCTTTAATGATATGAACACTTCTATTTCTTTTAATCGATTCAAAATATAAACGGGAGGAGCAAAATGGCATTATCTTTTTACAAAGACCAAATGGTGCTTAAACTGAAGGTGGCATTTTACTTTTTGTTTCTATACCCATATTAGGTGAAGTCCAAGTGAAACAACACAACTTATCTAACACACACCCATTAATATACATACACACATATTAATATATAAAATATGTAACATACATGATACGACCAAACTCAATTATCACTAACAGTTTGTACGATGGTCTAATCCTTTCTTCAAAATTAGATTCCCGAAAAACGACAGACTCCCCAAACTTAATCGAGTTAGTATCCTTAACTTCAAAAGAACTCTCCAATTTGAGTCATGTACGTCTTTCACTAAAACATGATAATCTGCCTCAATCAAAATGGCTTCGCAAAAACAATGCGACAGTCATAAACTATCCCAAGAAAAGAGTCCGTCGTGACAATACGTTGGCATTTTACTAAATCTTAGAAGTAAACAATTTAATCAGGATATTAAATTTCTCATAATATAATTCGATCGACTTAGACTAATATTGGTCAAAGACAATAGTTGTCTAATACAAGCTTATGCGTCAAAGTTAATAAGACCAGCAAAATACATTCTATTAATAAATCTTAAAAGTATACATTTTGATCATGATATTGAATTTCTCGCACTACATACTATTTGATCGATTTAGGCTAATATTGGTCAAAGACCCAAACATCTCTTCGTTACAAGCTCATGCTTGGAAGTTAAAAAGACTAGCAAAATAGAGCATTTTATCCAGCAAACGACATCATGTTATACAATAAACATGTGTACTAATTAAAGGAAATAAGAATCAGATATTGCTCACAGTAAGAAATGAGGACTGAATGATTCACACTGTTATTCAATCGAAAAAAGAACTATGGCTTTATAATAGTCTTACAACGATAATGAGAGATTTACGGAAACAAAGAAGGAAACAACTTGAAACAGAAGAAAAATATTTATTCAATTCCTAAAGAATCGCTGCTTAACTTATTCAGCTTTGGACTTTGTCAACATACCCAACAAATTTCTCCCCTTAAACTGAAATGCTCACTAGCATCAGTTTAATTCTCCAAGCGTCTAACTCCAAGCATGTTCCTGAGCTTTATGAACTGATCCAGCTTGATAGGCTTTGTCATGATGTCGGCCACCTGATCATTCGTCCCACAGAACTCTAACTTCATAGCTCCCTCATTTACCAAGTCACGAAGATAATGATACCTCACGTCGATGTGTTTCGTTCTGCGATGCATGACCGGATTCTTAGACAACTTGATTGTGGAGCTGTTGTCACACATAATGTCAACACAATCACATTTTTCAACACCCAGTTCCTGCAAAATTCCCTTTAACCAAACACAGTGACACGCCGTTGAAGTCGCTGCAACATACTCTGCTTCCATGGAAGAAAGAATGACAATGTCTTGTTTGCGTGAACTCCAACATATTGCTGCACCATTGAGAAAAAACACAAACCCAGAGGTACTTTTCCCGTCATTCACATCTCTCGCATAATCACTGTCTGTGAAGCCCAACAAGTTCAGTTCTGTTGACTTCTTGTAGAAAACTCCAAAATCCAAAGTTCCACTCAGATACCTTAGTACTCTCTTAGCAATCATCATATGTTCCTCCTTGGGATCAGCCATAAAACGAGAAAGCAAGCATACTACAAACATCAAATTAGGGCGAGTTACCGTGAGATACATTAGGCAGCCAATGAGCTGTTTGTAGAATGTTGCATCAGTTCCCTCGTTCCCTTCTTTTGAAATTACCGTGCCTGGAACAATCGGATTCTTAACAGAGTTACAGCTCCCCATATTGAACCTCTCCAAAACCTCTTTGGCATACTTCTTTTGACAAATGTGTATACCATCTTCTCCTTGATGAACTTCCACTCCAAGGAAAAACTTCATTTTGCCCAAATCTGTCATTTCAAACTCCCTTTGCATTGATGACTTAAACTCCACACACATCAATTCATCATTTCCAGTGAAAATTAGATCATCAACATAGAGACTTACCACCAACATCTTGTTCTCAGATTTCTTGAAAAACAGAGTATGATCGTAGTGGCTTTTCTGGAATCCCTCCTTCTTGAAATAGCTCTCAATTCTGCTAAACCAAGCTCTTGGCGCTTGTTTTAAGCCGTAAAGAGCCTTCTTCAGCCGGTAAACCTTGTCTTCCTCCCCTATTTTGATAAACCCTTCAGGTTGATTGACGTACACTTCCTCTTTTAACTTTCCATATAGAAATGCACTCTTGACGTCTAGCTGATAGACACACCATCCTTGTTGAGCTGTGATTGCCAAGAGACTTCTAATGGTATCCCATCGAGCTACAGGAGCATAAACCTCGGTGTAGTCCACTCCTTCTGTTTGTGAGTACCCTTTTGCAACTAATCGAGCCTTGCATTTTTCAACCTTTCCCTCTTCATTTAACTTTGTTTTGTAAACCCATTTTACACCAATTTTCTTTGCTTGCGGTGGTAGACGCACCAGCTCCCAAGTGTGATTTCTCTCGATAGATTGAATTTCCACTTCCATAGCATTCTTCCACTTTTCTTCTCTTCCAGCATCATAGTAATGCACTGGATCGTCATTTGAGATATACAAAGCGAAGTTTGTCATATCTTCTTCCTCCTCCATCTCCTCACCACTCACAAAATCACTCATCCAACCAGGCTGTTTCCTTGTTCTCTTTAACTGTTCACCAATCTCCCCTGTTTCTATTTCAGAATCGTTCTCTGCTGTCCCAGATTCTTTATTTTCTGCAACTTCAGGTTCTCCTTCCTCATTGTTTTCTTCCTCATCAGTCTCTTCTCCCTCAAGGAGTCCATCATCTCCCTAAGCAAAGATGTTTTCTTCCGGATTACTCGGCTTCCAATCCCACTTAGCATCCTCCTCAAAAATCACATCTCTGCTTATGGTGACCTTCTTTGTGACTGGATCATACAATCGGTATGCTTTTGATTCTTCACTAACCCCAAGCAAGATGCATTTGTGGCTTCGATTATCCAGCTTTATCCGCTTTTGTACCGGAATGTGGACGTGAGCAATAGACCCAAAAACTCTGAAAATAATCAACCTTTGGCTTGATTCCTGTCCATCTTTCTTCTGGAACTTTGTCTTTTATGGCTTTAGTGAGACTCCGGTTCAGAACATGAGCAGTCCATCTCGCTGCATCTGACCACAGAAACATCGGTATCTCCTTCTCACACAGAAGACAACGCACCATGTTCATGATTGTACGGTTCCTCCTCTCCGCTACTCCATTATGTTGAGGAATATAAGCTGCCGTTAATTGTCTCTTTATCCCAAGTTCTCTGCAGAATTTGTTGAAGCTGTCGGAGGTGAATTCTCCTCCCCTATCTGTACGCAACCCTCGAATTACAGTCTTAGCTTCCTTTTCCACAGTGTTCTTAAAAACTTTGAAGGTCTCAAAGGTTTCCGATTTTTCTACGAGAAAGTAAATCCAGATTTATCGAGAAAAATCATCCACAAGTACCAGTAAATACCGTTTCCCACTGTGAGAGATTGGAGTGATTGGTCTGCATAAGTCCGCATGAATCAGCTCCAATTTTTTGGTTGCTCTCCACTTGCTTTTCTTTGGGAATTTGCCTCTTTGTTGTTTTCCCACATTACACATAGTGCATACCCTGGTCTCATCTTTAAGGTTTCGTAATCCTTTTACCATATATTTCCTCTGCATAACTTGAATCGACTTGTTGTTGAGATGCCCAAATCTCCTATGCCATAATGTTCCCAAGTCTTCTTCTTCCATCTTAAGACATGTCTCAGGAATCGGTTTGTTTTTGGCATAAACCAGAAACATTCGATTTTGGCATAACTTGGCATAATCGGTTGAGACATGTCTCAACCTGGCTCTGATACCAGATAAAGGAAATAAGAATCAGATATTGCTCAATGAGAACTGAATGATTCACACTGTTATTCAATCAAAGAAAAAGAACTATGGCTTTATAATAGCCTTACAACGATAATGAGAGATTTACGGAAACAAAGAAGGAAATAACTTGAAACAGAAGAAACATACTTATTCAATTCCTAAAGAATCGCTGCTTAACTTATTGAGCTTTGGACTTTGTCAACATACCCAACACTAATACGGTCCATATTTGATCTAGGCTAGGCATCTCAAATGGGGTTCTTGACCCAAAAAAATTCATTTATGTTTTAGTTACCTATATCTTATGCAATCAATCATTTAAATTTGGTTTTTATTTGCTTTTTCTAAACATGCTTGGACACATATGAGAATGGGTTCAATATAAAGAGTGAAACTTGAAATATAAGTCTCAGTTGCATTTGATCCATCTTGTTTCCGGAGATTTACAATGTTGATCTGATTCTTCTTAGGCCCGAAGGTGTGAGATTTGTGGAGTATTTTCACATACTCCATCGAAGTGTTTAACCTTTGGAACAGTTTGTAATTTCCACATTGACCCGACCCGGGAAATTAAAACTTACTAGGGATTTAAATACTTTTATTTTATTTTTATAGTTGGTATATAACAACTATCCTTACTGATGTAGAAGAAGCATGGCAACTATTTGATACCGTATGCTTAACCTTGTTTGGAAAAGGCATTTGCCTAAGGCCACCAAATTTTGAAAACTTAAAAAGGCCACATTTTTTTAATAAGGCATATTATGGATTTCATTAGTTTGATAAATATGTTTGAGTTATTTGTGTATTAAAGCCCATATTCTTATAATTGTTGTTTTTGGTTTTTATTTACACTATATTATGTATGTTTTGAGACAATACTGTTATTGTTTTAGAGTTTTTTTAATATAAAAAGCCCACATTTTTTTAAGTTTGCCTTAAGCCTCAGTATGCTTCAGCACGGCACTGTATACAGATACCAAATTTAAAATAAAATTTGATAATAAAAAAATTAGGTATTGTAATGGAGAATTTAAAGCAAACAGACATATTACATTGCTTCCATTGCAAGGTATTTTGGTTTTAATATTTCCTAATGTATGTATAACAGGAAACAAATGTCAAGTGTACCAAATTTACTATAGCTAAACCGTAAAGAGAGAATTCCAAATATAATAAAAATGACTAATTCGAAGCAACTTCTGAAAACTGGGGCCTTTGAATTCAGTATATATAATATGGGACCTGAGACGCATTTACCTCTTTTTTAACACAATGAACACGGTCTTGACCTTTGCATTTACGAGGGTAAAAGTTTTGCTTTTATTATGTTAGGAGACAATTGTAGCAACATCTTTTAGGATATAAACTTAGAGAATCGCAGAAATAGAAAATGTAATAACACTTTAACAAAAAGAAATTTATATTAACATGTTTTACCCCTTTGACCAAACAAGAGTAAAAATAATATATTCTTTTTTTGCTTTATGAAGGTAAAAGAAATATTTTATTATTATTTTTATTTAGCATACTTCCTTTTAATTTCTAGTTTGTGAAATAGTGTTTGAGTTTAGTTTAGTTGTGGTTGTGTTTGAGTGTGCGTGAGATTAATTTGTATTTTGTGTGATGGTTTTATTTTGGTAGTTCTTTACCTTGTCATTTGTATTTCAGTTTTTGTTTTTTCTTTGTGTTTATTTTTTATTTCTTGGAGAGTGTTGAGTAACGAAAAGCACCAAAAACCAGCTTGTTTACCTATGGATAAAGCAATAGACATGAGAAGAGTAAGAAAGTTACTTCACTTGACTCTTCATTGATCATTGGCTATTGAACTGCCTGCAGAACTTTTGTTGTTTGCAGCTCAAAGACCTATGTCAAAACACACTAGAGAAAGAAAAAAGAAAAAAAAGACAAAGAGTTTCATTAATTGCTCAAAACCTAATCATGAAAAAAGAAACAGGAAGAGAGTTTGTTTATTTACCTGACCCTTCATTTTTTTCTTTAGCTGCTAAATCTGATGCTCAAAATTTGTTTTTCTGTCGACAGATCCCTTCTCCTTTACAGTAAACTAGGAGCAGAGTTATTATAAAACCAATTGAAAACACAGAAAACTAAATAAAACCTACAAAATTAACACAAAGAAAGAAACTTACTACGGATTTTAACAAAGTCTACTCCAAGGCGAGATTGACTGTTTGCTCAAATTTTTACTTTTCATCTTGACAGGGTAATGCAGTATAATGAAAATCCCCTAACTGAAAATCATGAGCAACTGTCCATCTTCATTTGGTGATATTCCAAAAGATTTATTAAATATGATCAAAACCAACATGACATAATCATAGAAGATGTAACAGAAGTCTTAGAATCAAGAAATTAAATAAAAACAAATACATCTATACAGTAATGCATGCACTTACAAGAAAAATGAAGCCTAGCCTTACGTCCTCTGTCTCTGTAGATTTTGTAAAATGGCTTTCAGAAATAACTCACTAGAGACAAGTAAATCAATATGTTAGAAAATATCATAAAGTAAAAGAGAAATGTAGCTAATCTGGGACACACCCATTAAGTATATTAAGGAAATATTTGACTATCCAACAACTAAACTCTGATCTTTGAATGGTTAGCATCGTACCTTTGATATCGAGATCAAATAGAGAATCCTTATTTACTGCAAGTTACAAGTCACTTAAACACAACAGACACTTCCAAAAAAAAATCTTTCTATCAAAATCAGAACAAAAATAGGATTACTCGTTTCTATCCAGGGAGAGTTACTTACCTTAGTACTGAGGAAACATTTGGGTGTCTCTTGTTCATTATTCTCTCCAACAACTAAATTTTATCTTTGACATCAGTAGTACCTCCGAGATTGAGATCTGATAGAGAAGTATGGAATGCCTTTATTGCCTTATCTCTTATTGCGAGTCACTTAAACACAGCCGACGTTTCCAAAATAACATTATATAAACTGGAACAAAAGTATGTTTACTCGTTTTTCGACCAAGGATTTTAGAAAGATAAATACCAGAAAACACTAAAAAGAGACAAAGATAATTTCCCTACCTGACCATTCTTTTTTTTGGGGCGACTGAAGCTTTCTTGAATTTAGTTATTTTCAGCTTAGGAATCCTCTATCTTGGGACAAGACCATTCTATTAGCAGAAAAGATATAAGACCATAACAAAAGATAAAAAAATAAACAACAAAAATATAGAAAGGAGACAAAGATATTTTATCTACCTTACACTTCCTTTCTCAGGTCGACTGAATCGCTTTCTTAAATTTGGTTATTTTCAGTTTTAGAGTCCTCTATCATGATACAAAACCATTCTTTTAGCAGTATACTATACACAAGACTATAAAATAAAACTACAAAATTAATGTTAGTGAATAAACTTACTGGAAATCTTATCAAGTCTGATCTAAAACGGGATTCGACTGCTTGCTCATATTTTTCTTTTAATCTTGAGAAGGAAACAAGGTTCATAGCTGAAATCTATAACATCACCAGTTTTGCAGAGTCAGTTTAGTCCTTTGTGAAGTATGTATTGATAAGAATTCTCTATGAACCAAAATAAATCGAAAAAGTTCACCTTAAAACTCTTGTTCTATCCTAGGATTCTGAATCATCACCGGATTTTCCTTCACATACGATCACTTCTTTTGAATGTGATATAAAGAAAGAAACTTACCACGAATTTTACAGAGTCTACTCCAAGGATTGTTTGCTCAAATTTGTACTTTTCATCTTGACAGGGTAATGCAGTATGATCAAATCCTCCAACTGAAAATCATGAACAACCAACCATCCATCATCATATGGTGATCTTCCAAAAGATCTATCAAATATGATCAAAACCAACATGACATAATCATAGAAGATGTAACAGAAGTCTTATAAGCAAGAATTAAATAAAGACTAATACATCAATATAATAATGGATGCACTTACAAACTACCCTAGCCTTGCATCTGTTGTCTCTGTAGAATTTGTAAAATGGCTTCTTGTCTCTGTAGACTTCATTTTTCAGGCCGACTGAATCACTTCCTTAGATTTAGTTTTTTAGCTTTGGAATCCTAATCTTGATACAAAACAATTCTAAGACCTTAAAATAAAACTACAAAATTAGCGCCAAGGAAGACATTTACTGGAAAACTTACTATATCTGATCCAACAGAGATCGGCTTCAAGTTGGTTCTCCTCATTTTATTAAAAAGATTAATTATTCTCGAATACTATCAGCTTTGACGAATAAAATGATTAAAAGTTGCGAAAGACTAAGAAAAAGAAATTTATACTACAAGAGAAATGAGAAAAGAAAGGTACTTTAGCTGAAAATGCATCAACAACATAATCTCAAAGTTTTTTCTTGGATTCTGAATCATCACCGAGTTACCCTTCACATGAAGTCGCATGACAAAAAAGTGATAAAGCAAATATATCAAGATAATTATATTAATTACCTCTTTTGTTTAGTCACAGGGCACCGCTTTCACTTGTAGTGGCTAAAATTTCTCTTTTGGAGTAGCATAGCAAGTACAAAAATAGTTAAGACAAATACTTAAGTTCAATGTGACTATGTGATCATTTGACTGAGACGATTCATAACCTCTAGAATACTATCAGCTATGACAATAAAATAATTAATAGTTGTAAAAGACTAAGAAAAGAAAGAGACAGATACATCACCTGAAGTTGATTCAGTAACATAATCTCAAAGTTCTTGCCAATAATGAAAAGATATTATTTGTGAAAATATTGTGTTATCTTTTGTGTATAGCTCTGTGTTGTGCTGTATTTTATTTCTTTTTAGTGAAACTTTGGTTTCGAGTGTTGAGTTTAGTGTTTTGTGTGTTTAGTTTTGTTGTGTTTGAATGTGTTTTGAGTTTTTTTTTTGTGACGTGATTTTGTCCTGCTCATTTGTTGTAATGTGTTTTGATTTATTTGTGTGTATGTTTGACTGTTGTTTTCTGTTTGTGTGTTTTGAGTTTGGGTGCAATTTGTTTGACGTGATTTTGTTTTGTGACGTGATTTTGTCCTGCTCATTTGTTGTAACGTGTTTTGATTTATTTGTGTGTATGTTTGACTGTTGTTTTCTGTTTGTGTGTTTTGAGTTTGGGTGCAATTTGTTTGACTGTCTTTTGTGTTGGTGAACTAGTGTGTTTCTAGATAGTGTGAGTGAGGTATGCATGAGGCAATAGACATTAGAATAGAGGGAGAGAATAACTTTACCTGATCGCTCATATGCTTTTGGCTACACAAAATCGTCAGATCTCTGCAACTCAGAGATATCTGTATAAGGCAAGAGACAAGAGAACAAAGAGATATTCAAAGCATTTTTTTTAGCAAATACTAGAAGCAGAACAATAAAATGAAACTATAAAATTAAAGAGACTCCAATCATCATCTAGGAAACAAATATGATTTAACTGGTGTTTCAAAACTCACAATTTTCTCCCGTTTCTGAACTGAGATATCAATTGCCCCTTGATTGTTGAATTTATGACCACCACAGAATAAGTTATGTTTGATTGTTGGAAATGGCGAGATAAACATACAAAAGAATGCCAAATGGTGTCAGAGAAGACAAAGAGTATTAGTTCCCTTATTACTGAGAAAATATTTGGCTATCTCATGTTTAAAAGACTCTCCAACACACTAAAATCTGAGCTTTGACATTATTAGAATCGTACCTTAGAAATCGAGAAGTATGATATGCCTTGTTTCTCTCTGCAAGTTACAAGTCACTTAAACACATCAAACAATTCTAAGATAACATACGTCTACTCGTTTTTCACCCAAATCGACCTTTATGAGCATGACAAAGATTCTAGAATGATGAATACCAGAAAACACACAAAAAAAAAGAGAAAAGATTGTTTCTTCTACCTGACCCGTCTTTTTTCGGAGCAACTGAATCCCTTTAAATTTAGTTCTTTTCAGTTTAAGAATCTTCTGTCTTGGTTCTATCTTGGTACAAACCATTCTGCTACCAGAAAAGAGACGAGAGTCACAAGACCATAACAGAGAGAAACTACAAAAATATAGAAAAGAGATAAAGATAGCTTATTTACCTGACCCTTCCCTTTCCGGGCCGACTGAATAACTTTCTTAAATTTGGTTATTGTCAGCTTAAGAGTCCTCTATCAAGACACAAAACCATTATTTTAGCAGTATACTAAATACACAAGACTATAAATAAACTACAAAATCAATGCTAATGAAGAAGCTTACTGAAATTTTACTAAGTCTGACACAAGCCGAGATTCAACAACCTGCTCATGTTTTTCTTTTGATCTTGACAAGGAAACAATATCCATAGCTGAGATATTGAAAAGGTTTATCGAACAATTTCACCTAAAAACTCTTCTTTTATTCAAGTAGCTAAATCACTACACTGGACGAAAAAACTGGTAAATCAATAGCTAAGTGTATATAAAGATTACCACTTTCTTTTTGTATTCAGCACACCATTTTTGCTTGTAGTGGCTTGTTTCTCTCTTGTAAAAGCATAAAAAAGACAAAAAAAAAAGTTAAGTTAAATGCTAGTTGGTTCTCCTCATTTACCATCAGCTTTGACGAGTAAAAAGTTTAAGTAGTTGCGAAAGACTAAGCAACGAATTTGATACTACAAGAGAAATGAGAAAAGAAAGGTACTTCACCTGAAAGTTCATCGACAACATAATCTCAAAGTTTTTCTTGGCAACTGAATCATCACCGAATTTTTCCTTCATATGAAGTCACAGGAAAAAAACAAGTGATCATAAAGCAAATATATCTAGATAAATATATTAATTACCTCGTTCTCTTTGTATGCAGGATACCGTTTTTGCTTGCAGTGGTTACATTTCCCTTTTCAAATAGCATAAGAAGCAGAAAAATAGTTAAGACAACACATACTAAACTTAAAGGTGATCTCATTTGGCTGAAATGATTCACAACTTCTAGAATACTATCAGCTTTGACAACAAAATGATGAATAGTTGAAAAAGACAGAAAAGAGAGAGACAGATACATCACCTCAAATTGACTACGAACCAGAATCTCAAAGTTCTTGTCAACTAAGAAAGATTATTTTTGTAGTTATTATGTTCTTTATTTCTGTGTCTAGGTTTGTGTTATTCAGTATCTTAGTTCTTTGCTAGTGAAACTTTTGTTTCGAGTGATCAATTTGGTGTTTTTGTGTTGCCCGTTTGTTATCATGTGTTTTAGTTTTGTTGCGTTTGAGTGTGTTTGAGTTTTTTTTTGTGCGTGACGTGATTTTGTTCTGCTTATTTGTCTTTGTGTTTGCGTTTTGTGTGTGTGTACGTTGAGTTGGTGTGCAATTTGTTTGAATGTCTTCTGTGTACGTGAACTTGTGTGTTTCTAAATAGTGTGAGTAACCCAAATAAGACGAGATAGATCGGCTCATCAAATGCAAATAACCTGTCGGGATGACCCATAGGATCTATGCATGAGACAATAGACATTAGAATAGAGGGAGACATGATAACAAAGAGATATCCAAAGCATTTTGTTAGCAAATACTAGAAGCAGGCGCACACAAACAATAAAATGAAACTATAAAATTAATGAGAGGAAGAAAACTTAGTAAGAAACTTACAGAGCCAAAATTTGACTCGTTGCTCGTTTTTTCTTTTAATCTTTACAGATAATGCTGTCTAACCCTACTGAGAAAACATAACTATCAAAGTGTGGAAAATAATCTCACTCGCGACGAATGAAAACTCCAAAACGGCTGAGAACACCTTAAGATAAACAAAAAAAAGAGACTCCAATCACCATCTATGCTACAAAAATGATTTAAACAGTGTTTCAAAACTCACAATTTTCTCCCGTTTCTGAACTGAGATATCAATTGCCATTGATTGTTGAATTTATGACCACCACAGAATGGGGTTATGTTTGATTGTTGGAAATGGCGAGATAAATATACAAAAGAATGCCAAATGGTGTCAGAGAAGACAAAGAGTATTAGTTACCTTATTACTGAGAAAATATTTGGCTATCACATGTTTAAAAGACTCTCCAACACACCAAAATCTTAGTTTCGACATAATTAGAATCGTACCTTTTAAATCGAGAACAAATCGAGAAGTATGATATATCTTGTTTCTCTCTGCAAGTTACAAGTCACTTAAACACATCAAACAAATTCCAATATAACATACGTCTACTCGTTTTTCACCCAAATAAACCTTTATGTGCATGACAAAGATTCTAGAATGATGAACACCAGAAAACACACAACAAAAGAGATAAAGATTGTTTCTTCTACCAGACCCGTCTTTTTTTCGGAGCGACTGAATCCCTTTAAATTTAGTTATTTTCAGCTTAAGAATCTTCTATCTTGGTACAAACCATTCTGTTACCAGAAAAGAGACGAGAGTAACATGACCATGATCTCAGTAACAAACCATTCAGCTTAAGAATCTTCTATCTTGACAGCAAAATGGTGAATAGTTGAAAAAGACTAAGAAAAGAAAGAGACAGATACATGATCTCAAATTGACTGCTAAACAAAAACGAGACTCCAATCATCATCGAGGCACCAAATATGATTTAAACAGTGTTTCAGAACTCACAATTTTCTCTCGTCTCTGAACTGAGATAGCAACTCCCACTTGATTGCTGAATTTATGACCACCACAGAATGGATTATGTTTGAGCTTGGAAATGGCGCGATAAACATACAAAAGAATGCCAAATGGTGTCAGAGAAGACAAAGAGTATTAGTTAACATATTACTGAGGAAATATTTGGCTATCTCATGTTTAAAAGACTCTCCAACACACCAAAATCTGAGCTTTGACATCATTAGAATCGTACCTTTGAAATCGAGAACAAATCGAGAAGTATGATATGCCTTGTTTCTATCTGCAAGTTACAAGTCACTTAAACACATCAAACAATTCCAATATAACATACGTCAACTTGTTTTTCACCCAAATAGACCTTTATGAGCATGAAAAAGATTTTAGAATGATGAATAACAGAAAACACACACAAAAAAAGAGACAAAGATTGTTTCTTCTAGCTGACCCGTCTTTTTTTCGAAGCGACCGAATCCCTTTAAATTTAGTTCTTTTCAACTTAAGAATCTTCTATCTTGGCACAAAACCATTCTGTTAGCAGAGTAGAGACGAGAGTCATAAGACCATAACAGAGAGAAACTACAAAAATATAGAAAAGAGACAACGATAGCTTATTTACCTGACCTTTCCTTTTTCGGGTCGACTGAATAACTTTCTTAAATTTGGTTATTGTCAGCTTAAGAGTCCTCTATCAAGACACAAAACCATTATTTTAGCTGTATACTAAATACACAAGACTATAAATAAACTACAAAATCAATGCTAATGAAGAATCTTACTGAAAATCTTACTAAGTCTGACCCAAGCCGGGATTCAACCACCTGCTCATATTTTTCTTTTGATCTTAACACGGAAACAATGTCTATAGCTGAGATATTGAACAGGTTTATCGAAAAAGTTCACCTAAAAACTCTTGTTTTATTCTAGGATGCTAAATCATTACACTGGACGAAAAAACTGGTACAATAGCTAAGTGTATATAAAGATTACCTCTTTTTATTTGTATTCAGTACACCATTTTTGCTTGTAGTGGCTTGAATTTCACTTCTGTAAAAGAAAAAAAAAGACAAAAAATAGTTAAGTATGCTAGTTGGTTCTCCTCATTTACCATCAGTTTTGACGAATAAAAAGACTAAGAAACGAATTTGATACTAGAAGAGAAAGTAGAAAAGAAAGTTACTTCACCTGAAAGTTCATCGACAACATAATCTCAGAGTTTTTCTAGGATTCTGAATCATCACCAAATTTCCCCTCACATGAAGTCACAGGAAAAAAACACGTGATCATAAAGCAAATATATCTAGATAAATATATTAATTACCTTTTTCTCTTTGTATGCATGATACCGTTTTCGCTTGCAGTGGTTACATTTCCCTTTTCAAATAGCATAAGAAGCAGAAAAATAGTTAAGACAACACATACTAAACTTAAAGGTGAGCTCATTTGGCTGAAATGATTCACAACTTCTAGAATACTATCAGCTTTGACAAAAAAATGATGAAACGTTGAAAAAGACTAAGAAAAGAAAGAGACAGATACATCACCTCAAATTGACAGCGAACCAGAATCTCAAAGTTCTTGCCAACTAAGAAAGATTATTTTCGTAGTTAGTATGTGCTTTATTTCTATGGCTAGTTTTGTGTTGTTCTGTATCTTACTTATTTGCCAGTGAAACTTTTGTTGCGAGTGATCAATTTGGTGTTTTTGTGTTGCCCGTTTGTTATCATGTGTTTTAGTTTTGTTGCGTTTGAGTGTGTTTGAGTTTTTTTGTTTATGCGTGTCGTGATTTTGTTCTGTTTATTTGTCTTTGTGTTTGAGTTTTGTGTGTGTACGTTGAGTTGGTGTGCAATTTGTTTGAGTGTCTTCTGTGTACGTGAACTTGTGTGTTTCTAGATAGTATGAGTAACCTAAACAAGAGGAGATAGATCTGCTCATCAAATGCAAATAACCTGTCGGGATGACCCAGAGGATCTATGCATGAGACAATGGACATTAGAATAGAGGGAGAGAATTACTTTACCTGACCGCTTAGCTCATATGCTTTTGGCTACAAAATTGCCTCTGGAGATTTTGTTCACTGCAGCTCAGGGATATCTGTAAAAGGCAAGGGACAAGAGAACAAAGAGATATCCAAAGCATTTTGTTAGCAAATACTAGAAGCACACACACATAAACAATAAAATGAAACTATAAAATTAATGAGAGGAAAAAAACTAAGTAAGAAACTTACAGAGCCAAAATTCATCTAGGCAAAATAAAAGAGACTCCAATCATCATCTAGGCAACAAATATGATTTAAACAGTGTTTGAAAACTCACAATTTTTTCCCGTTTCTGAACTGAGATAGCAACTGCCACTTGATTGTTGAATTTATGACCACCACAGAATAGGTTATGTTTGATTGTTGGAAATGGCGAGATAAACATACAAAAGAATGCCAAATGGTGTCAGAGAAGACAAAGAGTATTAGTTACCTTATTACTGAGAAAATATTTGGCTATCTCATGTTTAAAAGACTCTCGAACACACTAAAATCTGAGCTTTGACATCATCAGAATCGTACCTTTGAAATCGAGAAGTATAATATGCCTTGTTTATTTCTGCAAGTTACAATACACTTAAACACATCAAACAATTCCAGTATAACGTGATATCAAAATCCGTCTACTCGTTTTTCATCCAAATAGACTTTTATGAGCATGACAAAGATTCTAGGATATAACAATTGACCATTCATTGAAATTCAAATAGATAGATTCTTCTTGCTTGAATATAACAATTGACCATTCATAAAAATTCACAATCACAAATAAAGACACAAATTCATGTTAATTCAGAATCAGAGTCATGAAAGAATATGTAACCATCTAGAATCGTCTATCTCAACAAATACTAGAAAGTTTGATGTAGACTTTGTGAAACTGTTTCAGAACATTAAAAACTCTTAGATCTCCGAATTAAAATCCAATAAACAAGTACACGATTAACCTAATTGGACGATGTCGGAACCATCAGACCACTGAATTCGAAATCAAAACCCTAGATTCCCAATTCAGGGCATATATATAGACCGATCAGGTAAAATTCCAAACTAAAAACAAACACCCACCTTCATGGATTTGGTAGAAACATCGCACGATCCGTCTTAATAACTGTATACATCTTCAGGAGATCATCGACGACCCAAAATTAGAACCCCTTGGATCCTGATTTGAACTGATTCAACGAAACAAGATAAGAATTAGAAGAAGACAGAGAAATAAAATCGCTTCTCTTCGCGATTATGTAAACAACTTACTCGTTTTTTTAAACAAGATTTTTTGAATTCGCTAAAACATTCTCCGGGGAAGGAGAGTTTTCACTGTTTCGAAATTACGAGACGTTGGAGCACTTAAAGCTGAAGCGTGTTTTATATATTTATGTAAATTTACCATTATGACCCTCAAGTATACGTTAGAAAGAATCCAATTAATGTTCAATTGTTTTTCTTTTCTTTTGCCTTGTGAACAACCAAGAAAAATCTTGTTAATTCTTGAATTATTATTATAAAGGATTTCAATTATTATAAAGGGATTCAATTAATTAAATTTTCAAAAGATTACGTAGTCATTTTTTCATCGTAGTTATCTAATCAATAGTCCAACAAATTATTTTAGTCACTTCTGTGTTGAGATTTTCTGTTTTTTTTTAATTTTATTACATTAATTGGTGAATAATAAAACTATTTAGTGTTTTTGTATTTTTTTAATTTTATTAGATTAATTGATGAATAATAAGACTAGTTAGTTTTCTTTTTTGTAGTTTTCAAGAATGTTTTGGTAAAGCATGAAAAATTAAAGAGAATTTGAACTATGTATCAATAGATCTGAAAATAATTAGATAGATGAGAGATGGTGTTTGTAATTTGATGACAACTAAATTTATAACAAAACAGACTAATACAAAAATAATTGTCAACTACTCGAAATATAACTAGACGGCACATCTAAACTTAATTAGTTTATTAATATTTACACAAATATTTGAGTTTTTTCTTCTTTTTATTTTACACATATTTTTTGCATAAATAGTCTGGGACGGAACTATCAGTTAATTACCTTTTTTAATCTATAAATCAGTTTTGACTTTTGAATATTCTCAACTAATGTAGATAATTATTTTACTATTTATAATATATAATAAAGAAAGTCAATTAAAGCTTTAAAAAGTGACAATATCGAATACTCAGAGTGAAACAATTATTTTGCTGATGTTATGGACCATTATCTGTATTAGGATTTAAAACTTTAGTTGTAGAGATTTCTTGTTTGTATTCTATATGTCATTTTCTTTGTTTCTAAAGTTTCTAATCCATTATATCATTTTTTCAAGTTAAAAAATATAATTAATGGCAAGATTGATAATTTTAACTTAAGTATATGATAATTTTCAAATTGCTATTAGCAAATGAGAAAAAAGTTTATTTTACTTAATGTACGTACATTTACAAATTTATTCATTAAATATTCTCGTAAAATAGAAATTGTCATGGTAAATTTCTGACTATAAATACAGTTGCACCAAAACAAATTGGCGAAATGCCTGATTTTCTAAAAAGACAAGTACACGACAAGCTCTCGTAGGTCGACCAAGGAACTAACATTTTAGAGAATTGCATATCTAAACCAAGAACTACTGTGTAGAGTCGAAAAGACCTTTTAATATGTTTATGCAGAGTTACATCACCGCTATAGCATGCAAAACATGCTCTCCCAACAAAATATAAATTTATTGTACAAACGATTGACATCTCGTTTACATTGCTACCGTACCGACAAGAAAAATTATAGTCATTTTCTTAGATGTTACTAGACAGACCGACTTCCATACTAATATAGTATAACATAATTGAAATTAATGGTTTTTCTTTTCCTTATTTTTTTTTAGATTTGTAATATTAGTTATTCTAGTAGAACATCACAGCAATTCTAAAACTTTTTTCTCTAATTTTAATCGCCGCTTTCTTCTCTTTAAAATAAGATCTAGCCGTGGATGCTGGAAACCGGCAACCGGTAGTTTCTTTAGCACAGTGTCAGTCTCTTTTCCTTTTAATTTGTTTTTGCTTGGCTTATTTTTTTGATTCGGTCTCAATTCAGTTCGCAAGGGATTAAGTTTTGAGAGAAGAATCTGGTCAGTTTGGGACATGATTGTGGTTGTTGTGTTGAGGGGGATGTCTGATCGTCTATGGAGATGATACAATCGCCTCAACTTGTTACTTTTTTCCCTTTTTCTACTCGCTGGTTCGGGTTTGGTCGTGGCTTCGTTCACTCGTCGGTCTGTTTGTGGCTTGCGTTTTCGCATCCTTGTATTGGGTCATGTGATTCGAAAGATGTTTCTCTTAAGTTGTGGTCAGATTTTTCCTTGTCTTTGCCTTAGTTTTGGTTAAGATAGCTCTTTTTGTTGTCCCTAAGTTGAGTTAGTTTTAGAGATTTAAATTTAATGTTTGGTATTTTGTGCCTTTACTTTATTTGGGCTATCAGTTTGGCTATCTTGTGCTCTTAATTCACTAGGGTGATCAGTTTAACTTGTGTGGGGCGTTGCTATGTCTGTGAGGTTTAGTTTGATTCTTTATCCTTCATCATTTGCTGGTGTTTCCCTTGGTCTTAATCGGATCGCATCCTTCATCATTCCTTCATCATGAAGTGTTTGATGAGTCGATTAAGCGACTGTTACACTCTCTTCCACTAGAAGTCAATTTCAGATTTGGTTGAGGTCTGATTGGTTGTTGCTTCCACGTTGCCAATATAAAGAAGTGCAAGTTCTTTATTTATTCAAGTCTACCTATTCCGACAAGAAGATCATAAGCTTTGATTGAGTGTTGTCGGTTCTCCTTCAGTGTCTGCTTTAGTTTCGGTTTTCGGATTTAGATTGACTTTTATATTTGTATGTTGTGTTTCACTTTTTCTCATTTTAGTGCGTGATGATGGGTTATTGTTTCTCTTAAATTTCTGAAGTATTTTTGTTTGCCTTTTGTCTCCTAAGGTCCTTGTGCAGTTTTGCAAAGTGTCTAAGAAACTCTAACCCAAGAAGAAGGTTTCAGCAAAAGAAACAAAGAAGGTCACGAGGAGCTCACGTGACGTCTATACAATTTCAACAAGGGATAAATGAGTAATTAACGTATGTTCTAGCATCTCAATCTCATTTGTCTCCTTCCTCTGTACGGAGAACAGAGCACGCGAGAAAGAAGAAGAGAGAGAGAGACAAGTTGTCTTGTATAAAAGGGTGTAAGCTGGGATCTTCTAGGGTTAAGAGAGCAAGGATAAGAGACGGCTAAGTTTATAGTTGGTCTTTAGGGTTTGTGTAACCAAGAACAGAGCTTTCTAGTGGATTTCCGAGTGAATCTCGGCGAGACGTAGCGTTTCCGGTTTGGAACGTGAACTCGTTAAACTTGCTGTGTCTTTTACTTTTAGTTCTTTGTTTTTCAAAGTTAAACACACGAGAGAAAAACATTCCGCGAGTGAAAGTGAGTTATAAGACAAAAGTTCAAACCTTTCTTACAAAAGCTTCAAGAAAACCTTTAAGGATCTTTAACAGTCCTAAACTAATTTAGTTGGGTTTTGTAGGTTTTATCGATTCCGAACTAATTTAGTCAGGTCTATATGCTTTGTTTGTTCGATTTCTTCAGTTTTTAGTATATGTAATCTGTCTTTTGATAACCTATCTAAATATCCAATATAATTTATCGAATGACAAAAAAAAGAGTTATTATCGTAGAACATAAATTGAGATTATGTTAGTCAGTCGGATCGGATTGACCCGATAATTATTGATTTGAAAAACTTTCCGGTTCGTCTTCTGGCATGGACCATACCGGACTAATCTCTGAACCTTATTGCAATTTTTATTTACATAAAGTTTCTTTAAACCAATAAATTTAGACTTTGGTCCCGGTAGTTTTCTTTTCTTTTTATATCTGATTATTACAAGAGGAATGGAATTATAAAGTAAAAATAAAAATGCAAAAATTAGAGATACTCATGTACAACATAATTCGAGTATCTAAATATATATATATATAATATGTGTATATCGTAGGTGATTTTCATCAAACAATGAGATGAGAGGGACAACCAACCAGATATGAATGAGAGAGAAGTAAAACACAAGCAATTAACATTTGTTAAGTTTGATTGGAGACTTATATTTCAAGTTTCATTCTTTATATTGAACCCATTCTCATATGTGTCCAAGCATGTTTAGAAAAAGCAAATAAAAACCAAATTTAAATGATTGATTGCATAAGATATAGGTAACTGAAACATAAATGATTTTTTTGGGTCAAGAACCCCATTTGAGATGCCTAGCCTAGATCAAATCTGGACCGTATTAGTACACATGTTTATTGTATAACATGATGTCGTTTGCCGGATAAAATGCTCTATTTTGCTAGTCTTTTTAACTTCCAAGCATGAACTTGTAACGAAGAGATGTTTGGGTCTTTGACCAATATTAGCCTAAATCGATCAAATTGTATGTAGTACGAGAAATTCAATATCATGATCAAAATGTATACTTTTAAAATTTATTAATAGAATGTATTTTGCTGGTCTTGTTAACTTTGACGCATAAGCTTGTATTAGACAACTATTGTCTTTGACCAATATTAGTCTAAGTCGATCGAATTATATTATGAGAAATTTAATATCCTCATTAAATTGTTTACTTCTAAGATTTAGTAAAATGCCAACGTATTGTCACGACGGACTCTTTTCTTGGGATAGTTTATGACTGTTGCATTGTTTTTGCGAAGCCATTTTGATTGAGGCAGATTATCATGTTTTAGTGAAAGACGTACATGACTCAAATTGGAGAGTTCTTTTGAAGTTAAGGACACTAACTCGATTAAGTTTGGGGAGTCTGTCGTTTTTCGGGAATCTAATTTTGAAGAAAGGATTAGACCATCGTACAAACTGTTAGTGATAATTGAGTTTGGTCGTATCATGTATGTTACATATTTTATATCTTAATATGTGTGTGTATATTAATGAGTGTGTGTTAAATAAGTTGTGTTGTTTCACTTGGACTTCACTTAATATGGGTCTAGAAAGAAAAAAGTAAAATCCCACCTTCAGTTTAAGCACCATTTGGTCTTTGTAAAAAGATAATGCCATTTTTGCTCCTCCCGTTTATATTTTGAATCGATTAAAAGAAATAGAAGTGTTCATATCATTAAAGATTAATATCTACTACAGTTATACAGTTAATATCAGTACTAATATTAGAATTAAAACTCTCATTAATCAATTGCTTTCACACTGGAGTTTTTAATCTCCAATATCAATCACATCATACTAGAATAAAGAAAATTACCTACGATATACACATATTATATATATATTTAGATACTCGAATTATGTTGTACATGAGTATCTCTAATTTTTCTATTTTTTTTGATGTTATAGTTTTTTTTGAAATCAGTCTTAAAAGTTAAAAAAGTAATTTTTATAATTTACTTTGGATGTGTCATGCAATGTAACTTTGAATCTGACATGAGTCTACTATGCAAGTGAATAATCAATGATACGACTATTTCACATTGTGTATTGGAAACCCTGTGGCTCTGCTCATAGACCTAACTCCTAAGTATAGGGCTTTTGGGAAGTATGATCAGCAGGCAGGGAATGCCATATTACTACCTTCCGGGGACGATTGCTGATCCAAAATCTTGATGTAAAGAGATCCTGACAGTGAGCTTTTTGTCACATTTTCTATTCACATGTTATAAATTCGTTCGTTTTAGAAAAAGAAAAATCATCCACAGATCCACAACAATATTAAAAGTGTTATCTAGCTACCATGCATATACTAATATTTTTTACTATAATCTTATACAATTATGTGGGTTAAGCTTCTTTAAGATATCTTATTGGTTGGTT
Organism: Turritis glabra; assembly: GCA_900406565.1. Taxonomy (NCBI): domain Eukaryota; kingdom Viridiplantae; phylum Streptophyta; class Magnoliopsida; order Brassicales; family Brassicaceae; genus Turritis; species Turritis glabra. The sequence goes on along the minus strand of OVBN01000243.1, from coordinate 2,942,433 downwards.
TTAGATTTCTTATAATTCCATATGAATGCCATTAAACAGTAGAAAGTAATATACAAAACGGATGTAAATAAATAATATCAAACTGTTGCTTGAAAGCAAATGCTGCTGCAATTAAAATTTTCATTCAAAACTTTGTCTAGAACAGTTGACATACTACCACATGTATTGTTTGTTTTATGGTATTATAGATAAATCAAATATTTAAGTCATAATGTAAAGAACTATTATCAGGAGTTCCACTTGGTACTGTAATTATAGATCATCATAGTGTAAGTTAGTCATCCACCAAATTTTCAATTTCATGATTATCTTTTCCTGATCACCCTTTTTAAGTCAAACTAAATCAGCCTCACCAACAAATAAGTAAAGTTAATCCATAACTAACTTCTGTTAGAAATGTTGAAGTGCATTGTATGGTACTCAAATCTACGTTTATATGACTCAGAACGATGGTGACGGATTAAAAATAGTAGACAAAACGAATAAAACAAATAAAAAGAGTACGATTAAATGGTGATTTTGTGTTTCACGTATTTTTTGTTGTTGTTACGAAGTTTTAAATAGATATGTTTTCAAATAAATGTTCGGATCTTTCATTTTATTTATTTAATTAAAGAAAATAAGAATTGACTGGCTTTGTTTGAGAACTTCAATCACAATGAGTGGCATCATGTTTCAAAAAAAAAAAAGTGGTGAATTTTTTTTTTTTTTGAAAAAAAAAGTGAAAATTATTACATGGCAAATTGATATATCATGGTTTTTACGGTTTTTAACCATGATATAAATCCTGTTTTAAGAGTCTTTTTGGTGTTTCTGAATCTCTATCGAGTCATTGTAGGTTCATGTACGTTTTGGATTCATTTAGAGCATATTGGGATTATTGGAGGCATTTATCATTCTGTTGCTGAGAAGAGCAACTCGGAGACCACAATGGGTGTTGGTGTCGATCGACACTGCCCCCTAGTGTCGATCGACACCCGTCGCGATCACATGTTGCACACGAGTTTTTAAAGAACTTTTGAAGAATTGCAAAGTGGCCCAAAAGTTTTCCCAAATTGCAAGACAAGTCCCTGACGTATTTTAGAGTATAATTAGTTGTTTTTAGAGTTTTATGAGATATCTCGATCTTAAGCATTGTTTGAGCTTATAGAGAGCTTTTGGGAGAGAGGGATCATAACTCATTGTAGAGAGAAGATTTTGAACTCCTTTGTTTCTACTTTCATTCTTAATGCAATCTATTCAATTCAAGATTCGTTTTGCATTGATGATGTCTGAGTAATCCACCTGTTAGATTTAGGGTTTTTCTAGGGTTAAGATGAATTGTTAAATTGGATAAATCTGTTAGGATAATCATATGGTTCTTCATCTAGGTTGAGATTAATGCTAGTTCTAGACTGATCACTCGGAATTTAGATCATAGGATAATTGGTAAACACGAAAGTGTTATCAACTCCCTGAATTAAACCTTGATGAGCAAAATACCTATCTGCAAAGAAATTTGGTTTAGAGATTTTGTGAACATATCAAACCTGAAATTAATGCATGTTTTTAATTGTTGAATTCGCAAAGAAATTTGGGATTCACTGTTTTAGACATAGATAATTTCTGCAACGAAAGTTGATTAATTCTGTGTTTTGAGTTCAAGAACGGTTCTTAACCAAATCCCTATTATGTTTATCTGTTTAACAATTCTGATTGCCTGAAGAATTTTCCTAAGTCTAGCATTTTCCATATTAAATTCATAACTTTTACTTTTGCTTGCTTGTTTTACATTTCGTTATTTACTATTTAACTAAAATCCAAATCTCTAATCTATTGTGTGAACATTAGTCTCTGTGGATTCGACCTCTAAGTACTACAGTGATCTCTTAATTTGAGAGAGTAGTTCTAGAGTAAATTTGAGCATTATCACAAATATATTGACATATCTACTTCAATAACAGAATTCAACAAATTTTCATGTTTTGTTTTGGTCTTTTGTTGCTCTCTCACTCTTCGACCAACACAAGACCACCTCTTTCGGATTAACGTATGGTATAGTTGAACTCTTTATGCATGTGTATCGGTTCATAATTTTTTTTTTTTTGGTAAATTATCGGTTCATAAAATTTAAAAGGCGAGAATCTGTCATTACGAATCAAAACCCACAATTTTTATCATTCCGAATCAAAACCGACATATTTATCATTTGCGAAATGGTGAGTATTGTGCAAAAAGACTTCTCACCATATCACATTTAACAGTTGCCCTCTCTACAAATTCTCACATAACCATTTGGTTAAAATCACAATGTACCGTATTTTAACACATTTTCTTCATCATGTATCATTGTTCTAAAAAACTCATCTTCATTCCTCACATAACTTTTGTATTAAGACCAAAACGACAAACATTAGTTCTTCTGTTAATTCAAAAATTTCAATAACTTAACCATTAACAATATATATATATATATATATATATATATATATAGGTTGTTTGTAATTTGCATGTGAGTTGTCTCTTTGGCAGTCAACGAATTATAGACCACTTGATGATTGGTGAATATACGAAGCTCATTTATTCGCGATTTGAAACGACAAGAATAAAGAATTGAATAGTTATTTAAGATTTTGAATGAGATCAACATACATCGTATTCTGTGGTACAATAATGTTGTGGTTCCAGTCAGTTTTACCATGTGCTGCATTTGGTATATCAAACAATTTTCCACGAAAATATATCCTCATACAAATATCCAGTGGTGTTTAATCAAATGTGTTTGTTATTTAAATAAATATTTACTTATTCAATGCAAAAATATGAATTATCTTACTTAATAATATTTTTTAGAGTTCAATCTGTAACACTTTCTTTCAAAAAAAAAATCTGTAACTCTTTACTATAGCAGTAAAAACTATATCGTTTCAATGGTTTTTTTTTTTTTTTTGGATAAATCGTTTCAATGGTTATCAATCATAAAAACAAATAAAATTAATGGTATTGAAAACGGTACCATTAATATACAATATAGCTCTGTTCGACATTTTACGAATGTGTCTTAATACATGTGCATTCAAACAAAGCTTCCCTTAATTAATCAAAACATCACTTATAATGAATATTTTATTCATTTAATTTACTATGCATCAATGAATTTTATTCAATATCGAATCCTGCCAAAGTGTCTGAACCTTAAACATGAGAATGTAGATTGGACCCAAAGATAAAACCAAAATTTCGAACCAAAATTTAAATATAAATCACAATTCACAAGTACGAAGCGGATAAAACAAAGCAAAATAATGGACCAAAATGGCAAAATATATATAAAATTTTAGTTTGTTGGTTTTTATTAGTTTTTATAATTATAATTTTTACAATCTGAAAAAGATTAAGAAACAAGGCAACACGGCGCGTGCATCGAAAACAATCAACTCACCAGCTCGACCCGCTACTGAATCCGACCCGAATTCACCTTTCTTCGCAACCCGACCCGCTATCACTCTACAAATCAACATCGCTCTCCTCCCTCCTCCGCCGCCTGTGCTCGCGTGCGCTTCACCGCTCCCTGAAAACGTACAAACCGCCGCTCCTTTACCTCCGGGAAATACCCACGCGCCGCCGTTAATCCCTCCCGGAATCGGACCCAGCGGAAAAAACCTCATCATCTCATTCCCATCAGCCGAACACCTCGCGTCTTCATCACACGCGCCGCCGTCGACATCATCAGAATCAAATTTCGAACGCGATCGCGATTTCACAGCTTCTCTGTATTCCTCAAACCGGGTCACAGCTCTAGACCCGTTTTCAACTTTAAAAATCATTTCCACCCGACCCGGAAACTCATCGGAGCTCCAACTAGATTGGAATATAATCTCCACGACGTTTCTTGACGGATGACCGTCGGGCAGATCGGTTAGAACGGGCAATGCTGATTCAGAGGAAGCTCGAGCTGATACGCTTCTTCGGGTCGGGTGATAAGAATTGGAGTCTGATTCGGGTCGACGAGAAGAGCGTAAACGTCTTAAATTCGGGTCGGATTTTGGGTTTTTCTTGACGGATCCGGGTCGGGTATCGACGACGTCAACGTTTTTTCTGCAGCTGTAACTTGGCAATATGAGTTTACCGTTGTTGGAGTTATGATGATAGACATCGTCGAATGCTCTTGATTTGCAATGTAAAGATTTGACCCACCCGATAGGCATATTCGGGTATAGGATCCGGATCCGGGTTTGTGCTTATCTCTGTCTCTCTCTCTCTCTGTCTGAAGAAGTTAAAGTTTTGAGATTTGTGGAGGCTTTTGCAGTTTTTGGTTGTGTGTAATGTATTGTAATAGTACGTATGAATTGAACTTTGTCCCGCCGTCTTAAAATGGGCGTTTTATCGGTTGGTGTTTCTTTATGGTAAATGACGATATTACCCTTTTTTATCTTGGGTCTTGACCCATGTGAACGTGAATTCTCAGCTTCTTGTCTGAATTTTGTAACACAAACATACTTAAGTAAATATCATAACCAAGTACAATGCTTTGTTTATCCATTTCAACAATGCTTTTACCATCTTAATCATGATTGAATTAACACGTCTTACTTTATCCCTCTTCGTCTTGAAATGTGGAATTTTATAACATATCTATGTCACTATTTTACAGTTTTTAATAAATCACATGATTTTACAAAATCGTGATTACGTCAGTTGTTTTGATGTATCATTAATTTATTGACAACAAAAATACCATATGTTCAGCAGTATAATCAATTATTTTTTTGCTTAATTATTATTTCATAAATCTTTTCTTAAATGTTAAATTTATTACTCAATAATTTTTTTGTATTTATAAGATTAAGTTGAAATGGAAAAATAAATATTCCGTAATTTTTTTTGTATTTTTTTTTCTCATAATTATGCATCTCACGCATGGAGTATTACGAATTAGAAACATTCGTACTCATATGTGTTTGTTTATGAATACGAATTTGAATATGATGAAAATGATACGTATTCATTGTTTATGGATTAAAAGTTGTTGGAGAAGGAAAATATAAATGAGACAAGCAATAATTAATTAAAAACAGTTGGTGAAGAAAAAAATAATTCATTTAATGGAGAAAATGGCTATGGCCTATGGGGAATGTGTTTGCTGTGTTAAAACATGTTGAGAGCTGAAATGAGTAAAGTCTATTGTCGGGTGGTGAATTTATTGAGGTATTCGTACATTATTACAATAATAACAACGAATGGCATTGGTAGTATAATCATAAATGGGAAGTTTCAATTCGTTTGATTCAGAGAATTTCATAATTTATAAGAATTTGAAAAAGACTCATATAGTACTTTCTTCAATATATCACTACAAAAGAAAAATACATATACTAATCTATTAATTTCATATATCATCCTTAGGCAATTTTATTTTTATGATAACTTCGTTTTAATGAACTATGCGAGTAATTTACGTATACGAGTATTAAATATTACACCACCAATGAACGATATAACCCCTTATATTAAGTGTTAGAAAACCATGAGAAGAAACCTATGAGCAGTGATGATTTATTATTCTTCTCAGTCTAAATCAGTGTTATAAACAAAGGTATAATTGGTATGCGGATGGTAATCTAGTGCCTAAATGCTGCTTAGACACTATTCCGTTAAATAATTTATCTCAAAATCTTAATCCTAATTCTAAAATACTATAAATCTTAATCACTAACCTTGTTGAAGCTCATCACCATCATATCATACCTTATTTTTCTTGCCGTACATGCAAAATGTCTTGCTCAGATGCTAATTTGTAAGAAAAAAATAAAATAAGATATACGGAGTATTTTCGTATAATATTTGGTAAGAAAAGACTATTTTTATAACACTCTCAAATTAAACTGTAAATGCAAATTAAGTTTTTTAAAGGAGTTGTTTTTCTTATTTCCTCAATGAACTAAATCTTATTAAATTATAAAATTGATAAAAAGAAACAAAACTGGTTCATTATCTATAAAACTTGGTAAGAAATACCTTAAACTTTCTCCAGCATTTTCATGAATTAGAAAATAGCTTTATACGTATGATGTTGGAACGTCGGATTCAGCAAAACGAACTAGAATATATTTTTAAATTATTACATTAAATATTTGCGATTTGTTGGTGAAACAAATTAACTTAGTAAAATTTAAGATGAAAATTATATAGAAATATGAAAAGGATGCGACAGGTAATGCGTCACTATTAAAAATTGTTTATGCACAATAAGACAAAAAAAAGTGTCACATTTCAGGCTGCAATAGCATGAAGCGACAACTTAAAGATTTGTACACTCCAGCACATCTATTTTTCTATTTACTTTTAAAAAATTTGTATAAACAAATACATAGCTTTTAAATGTAGATTGGCCAAGACTTAAGAGTTTTTTTTTTTTCACTAATGATTTGGTTTTCCCTAATAAAACTTAACTTGGAATACAAAGAACGGGCAAAGATCGCATCCTTTCCAGAGACATAAGAGAGTGAGTACATGAACACTTGCAGAGACAAAGACCAAACGAAGGTAAACAAAAAGGAAAAAAGCCAAACAATCTAAATATATTACAACCAGTCGATTACTTCTTAGATTCAGATTCTAAAACCCCAAAATTAGACATACAAAAGTCTAAATCTTTGATAATTAAAACAAATCTCAAATAAGAAAAATACACAAACGGATTAAAATACAAGACTCTCCTTACCACAAACTAAAACCAGAAGTGTCGTGTAACCCTCTTTACATTGTTCTGGAGAGGAGCCACTGAGGTGGTGAAGCACATCCAAAACCTAAAATTTTTTTAGATTAATCGTCTCTTGAATAAAGGAAAGAGATCTAGATCTACACTGGTTAATTTTCTATATCTAAGGCAATGAAATGACAGTTGACTACCTCCTCTGCCATGGAAGGAAATAGCCAGATTTGAACCTAAACTTGACGGAGACACAAGAGCCAAAGAGCAATAACATCTATATCTATGAGTATCTTAACAATAAATAATAACAATTTTAACCAAATTTAGCTATTCAATTAAATTTAAATTTGTTAAAAAAAGTCAATAATCAAATAACGTGTGAATTGGAGTTTTTAACTATGTACATTGGTTTTTTTAACAACACCCTAATTTTTTTTTTTAACACTACACTTCATCTTCTCTTTCTTCCACATCATCTTCTCTCTTTTACACCTAATAATTCAACACCCTCTCAAATTTTACATTTTACAATGGTTTTGTTTAATAAAATTCAACACTATACCCCACAATTTTCATTTCATATTTTATTTTCTTTTATGTTTTTTTTTTGCGATCACATATTATTAATAACAATTATCCATTGAAATTAAATTAAAATAATTAGGAGTTAAATAAATTTGTAAAATATTTTTGTTATATTTTTTATTAAAACATAATATTAAGCACACGATACAATTTAAAACACACATAACTGAAAATGACGGAAAACTTAAAATACAATACAATAAACTAATATTAATTTGGGAAATTCAATTGCTCCAACATTCAGAATAATTCAATTACCTGGTTGAATAGAAGAAATAAGGGGCGCTTGAGATGAATCTTACATCATCGATCAATAATATGAACGATAGTTTGGAATAGCTGATGATATGAAGAAATTTTATGGATAACTATAATTTAGTATATTTTGGGGTTGGTTGGAAAATTAATTTTGAAATTGAAATTGTTAGGATTTTGATAGTTAAAAGGGTAGTTGGAAAAATTTTGAGTGTTAAAAGCAGGGTTGGACATTCGGATAACCATTCAGTTACGGTTCGGTTATGTTCGGTTTCGGTTAGTTTGGATATAACAATATAGTAACCATTCGGATATTTAAGAACTTTTGGTTCGGATCGATTCGGTTACTCTTTGGTTCGGTTCGGTTCGGATATTTATTTGGATAACCGAAATAATTTCGGTTTCGATTCGGTTTGGTTGTTTTATCCGAATTAACCGAACAGAAACCGTGAAAAAATTAAATAAACAAAAAAAACCCGAAAAAGATACAAACTAGATATCCGAATGACCAAGTAGTATTGTCTCCTCCAAAGCAACCAACAACTTTAATAGGTGAATGTTCCAAACTCTATAGAGTTCAAGAAAAATAAAAGTTAACATTCACAATTTCACAATTTTAAAAGCATGACATAACATTAAAAGAACTATTTGTACCTTTTTCAAGACTATCTTGTAGTTCAACTTCAGTAAGCAATTGTTCTATTGTTACTGATCCTTTTGCAGTGAAGTGAATGTCTTCCTTCAGCCACTGTTCAGTGCACATCAAAACCTCTATCATATAACGAGTCAAGCAACTCCTATATGGGTTTAATATTCGGCCATTAGTACTAAAAGCACTCTCTGATGCAACAGATGATACTTGCATAGCCAAGATATCCTTAGCTATCTCTGATAAGATTGAGAATCTTTTATTATTGAGCTTCCACCATGACAACACATCATAATCTGTCCCCATAAAAATATTAGGGTCTGCAACATCTTCTTTCAGATATAATTCTATCTCATTGTTTGCATCCTTGATTCCCTTCTCTTTAACCATTTCTGTGTACATCGATCTAATCCTCTTACACCTAGGGCCAAAATTATCCTCTTGAGCATGTTGAGGAGGTGACACTGTCTGAGTAGAAGTTCTAGATTGAGTCTGAGATGACTGTGCTTCTCCTTGTTACTTGTTCAAGTTACCACTGTATTCCTCAAACAGCTGACACATAACAATCTCTACAGAAGCTTCAAGTTTCTTGCTGTCCTCACTATCTTTTCCATAAAGCTATTCAAAACACAGATTTGCAAACTGCATTTTGTTCCTAGGATCAAATACACTAGCAACAATCAGAACCTTGTTAATATTCTTCAATCCATCCCAATATTTATCGAACTTCTCTCTCATTTCAAATGCTTTGCCACTTACTATTGGATCAGTGCTCAAGCACAATTAAGCTAGATTCACCTCAATATTAACAATCTCATCATAACACTTGTGAGCACAAGCTTTAGTAGACGCAGAGACTTCAAGAGTAGAGGTGTAAAAGATAACAAGGAAGCTTACTAATCGATTTGCAGCATCCCAATCTTCTGAACTAGCTGGTCCAATTCTTTTTGTCCCATTTTTTTCTAACTCCAGAAAGTAGTCATTGTAGGGCTTATCTTCAGCCACCATCTTATCAAATGCTAACCTATACTTGACTGCTCTAGTAAGCATTAGATACGTTGAATTCCACCTAGTTTGCACATCCATAGGCAAGCTTCCTCTAGTCAACTTACCAGTGTCAACACGCAGATCAAATGAATTCAATCTAGGAGTAGTAGACCTCACATATTGGACCCTATTATGTATAGCAGCCACACTATCATCCATCTCTTCTAACCCTTCCTTAACTATCAAATTCAGAATGTAAGCAGCACACCGTACATGCATGAACATACCACCTAACACCAATGAGTCATTTCCCACATACCTGAATTGCTCCTTAAACCTTTTGAGTGCTGAAGTGTTGGATGTGCCATTATCAACTGTAATAGTGAAGATCCTCTCTATGTTCCATTCAGCCAAACACTCCAGAAGAACAGCTGATATAGTTGCTCCTTTTTGATCATAAACATTCTTAAAACCAATGATGAATTTCTTTAAGTTCCACTCTGCATCAACAAAGTGAATAGTAACAACCATATAACTCTGCCGTGTAGTTGGAGCAACCCAGATGTCTGTTGTAAGAGATACCCTCTGCTTAGTAGACTTGAACATCTTCTTGAGTGCTTCTTTCTTCTTTACATAAATCTCCACAATGTCTCTTGTAGCTGATCTACGAGAATGGAGCTCGTATAGTTTACATTTCTTACAGAAATGTTTAAAACCAATTCCCTCCACAAACGATAGAGGTAACTCAGACAATACTATCATCTCGTTTGTAGCCTCCCTAAAAACATCAATAGAAATCTTCACATTTCAGACTACCATCACCACCATCTTGATCTATATTCTGTTGCCTCTTGTCATTCCATACCTTGTATTGCTTGCAAGTCAATATATGATTTTTTACATTAGAAGTCCCAGAAGTGGTTAGACAACTCATCTCCCTTCCACAGTGATTACAATTGCACTTGTCTCTGTTGCTTGTTTGCCTTGTGTAGCTTTCCCACACAGTAGATCTTGTTTCCATTGGTGTCTCAATTCTCTTCCTTTGTACCTTTGGTGGCTTCTGTGGCTTGAAACTACTAGGTTTGTATCTGTATATGCCTATTTGGACGCTTGCAAGACTTGGAGGGTTGGTGTCATCATCATCGTTTGCTGGAAATGAACTTGAATCCATCTAAAAAAAAATTTAGTACTCGATAAGCTTCAAACAATAACCAGACAATGAAACAAAAAGAACTAGTTAAATATAAAAATGAGACAGAGTAATCAGTTCTAACAGTTCAAATCATCACTCTGTATTTCACGTTTTTGAGACTGGCTTATAGTGAAACTCGATTACATTTATAAACCAAAATTGGATTTTAGTAACTGTTCAAGCCTCTGAACCTAACGAAACAGCCAGAAAATACAATATCCAATACTAGATACTCAGTTTCCATTGATTGGGACAGAGTAATCAATTTCCAATACTAGATAACCAGACTACGAAACAAAAAGAATTAGTTAAATATGAAAATGAAATAGAGTAATCAGTTCTAACACTTTTCTTTTATTTTAAGCAGTGACTTGTCTGCTAATCTTTGAACACAAAAACGAAGTAATATACTTTCTCCACGAGTCTACTACTAGCTTCATGTACCAATACTTGTTATTTGTTAATTTCCATTTCAATCAACCATTCAATCGACATACAAAATTTACAGGCACACAAACACAATAATTATTCTGGAGCAATATGGATGGTATACAAATACGGAAAGAAGAAGATGAAATCGAGTATACTGCAGTCACACTCACACATATACGACAAATATTAATCTATTTTATTGTAACCACAGCCAAAAAAAGAATAATAAATTGAGTAACAGAGTCACATCTTTGAACAAGATACAAATATATAGAAGACGAAATCATGCCTCTATACTCGAAGAAGATGAATTCGAGTATAACAAACAGTCACATTCACACATATACAAATATTAAAGACATATATAGAGGCGGAGATGAAATAAAGTCAGAGATATATAGAGAGAGAGAGCATTCGAAGCCATACCTTCGATTGGATTGTCGAAGATTTCTGAGGCGAAGATGGGTTGAGATTTTGAGAATCCAGTTTATGTATGTAGGATTTCTATTTTTAGGGTTAGGAATTGGCAAAGAAGGGAAAATCAAAAGTCGGAGAGCTTTTTTTTTTTCTAAAGACTGTAATTTTTTTATTTGTCTAAAGTCGAATATTTATGTGTTAATGTATTATACTATTATGTATATATGTATATAAATCTATTAATGGATTATGCTTCTGTTAGTTCGGTTATCTTTCGGTTATCGGTTAATAACCGAAACCGAACCGAAACCAAGGGCTTAGGCACATACTATCCAGCTGGTTATTTTAAGATAACCGAATCCTAACCGAAACCGATTTTTCGGTTCGGTTCGGTTCGGTTGATCGGTTATCGGTTTTTTTGCCCAGCCCTAGTTAAAAGGATTATTGTTGGGATTCATTTCACTAAAACGATGTTTAAAGCTAAAAACAAATGTTTATTAGAGGCTAATAAAAAATTATAGTAAAAATATAGATTTTTTTCTATGTTCAAATCAAATGAAACAAGTGTCTATTTATAGATATTGCAAAATGATGAATTTTGGTATAACATCATCGATCCATAATATGAACGATAGTTTAGAATAGCTGATGATATGAAGAAATTTAATGGATAACTATAATTTAATATATTTTAGGGTTGGTTGGAAGATTGATTTTGAAATTGAAAATTGTTAGGATTTTGGTAGTTAAAATGGTAGTTGGAAGAATTTTGAGTGTTAAAAGAATTATTGTTGGGATCCATTTCACTAAAACAATGTTTAAAGCTAAAAACAAATATTTATTAGAGGCTAATACAAGAATTATAATAAAAATATAGAATTTTTTTTTCTGTGTCCAAATCAAATGAAACAAGTGTCTATTTATAGATATTGCAAAATGTTGAATTTTGATATAAAACATATATGAAAAATATAATTTACTATGAAATAATTGATATTCAATAATTGGGATGAAAAACAAAATCAAGAATCTTAGCGGCCAATAAGAGCACAACACATGTCTCTATCCATATATTATTATCTATAATTATTTTTGACCAATACAAATATGACACGTAGCAACTTTGCCTCCACTGACGGAAAATTCTCGCTTTGAAAAATAACAACATCAAATTTGTCACCTCATATTCAATATTTTTCTCAACATACCCATTGTAGTCTTAAAACGGTTGAAAAAAATTTCAACACCACCATTGTAAATAGTCTTAACAACTTCAACAACACTAAATTTACTACTGAAATCACATTAAAATTTGATGTTTTGGTGTCCCAATTTTTTTCCATCTCCAACCACAACACCAAATCTCACACTAAAAATAATATTATTTTATTATTATATTATTAAACTTAAGATTCTTTTTTTATAATAGTTTGAAACACTAATTATTCTTAAAACTGATTTATTTCGTTTTAATCATCTTAGCGAAATGGTTTTCACAGATATTATATTATGTTTTAAATTTATATTATGTCCGTTAAATTTATATTATTGCCTTTAGTTTTTATATTTGTTTGGTTTTAATTTTGTAATTTTATGTTTTCAGTGTTTAATTGAACTGTAATATGCATTAATCTTAATCAATTTGTTATTTATTTAGAAATTTTGTCTAAATTTTATTTTATATTAATTATAATTAAAAGTTCATATTATTAAAAAAAATATAAAATATTGATCATATATTTGTTTTTTTAGTTGATAAAAAACAATTTAAATATATTACTAAATCAAAACACATTTGGAATATTATATTGTTGCTTATACTATTCCATTGGCATCATTTACACTATATTTGCTGTTGCAGTCCGATTGGAGTTCTTAAATAATAAATTTTCTTTCTTTCTCTCTTCCATTTTTTATTGGGTGTGAATGGTTGAAAGGGACATGTAAAGAGAAAGAATGGAGAAGAAGGTAATATTAATTTTCATCAAAAAACTTTTATTTTTTTCTCAACTTTGTTTTTTTTTAATGGGAAACTTCCCATTAGTTTTTTTAAGTGGGAGAAATTACTCTGAATTAGTCTAAGAAATTACTCTATAATATACATCCACTCAAACCCATTGTTTTTATTATTATATTTGAGAGTATTTAGTTTATAAACAACAATGGAGATGGTCTTATATTGATATATAAAAAATAAGTGATTCATAATATTTTTCATTTTAAATAGAAGCTTTTAAATGTAGGCTGCGGATAGAGAAATCGGATCTAGTGTAGCGGATCTAGTGTAGCAGATCAAGCGGAACAAGTGCGGATCAAGCGGATCTAGCAGTACAAATGGGATCAAGCGGATATAACGCGTCAAAATATATGTTTAAATAGTAAAAGCGGATCAAGTAATGCGGATCAAATATTTAAATAATAGAAAATAACAATTTTAATTTAAATATTTTACATAATACTATATATATTATAATAAATTATATTAAATTAAAATTTGGTATATTATTTAAGCATCTTTTTTGAACAACATCTTTGTTATTGTTATAACATTATTTAATTTTTTATTCCTATTTTTGTAGCAACATTATTTAGTGTTTTGTTTAGAAAATATTAACATATAAATGTAATGTATTTAAAGATATATATTTAATATATTATAGATACTCTCATTTCAAATATATGGAAAGGTAATCGCTAGTAAAGATCGATACCTACAAAATAAATACACTAACTCTCACTATGAGTAAAAATATTTTTTTTGTAAAGTTTTTAAGTGACGATAATAATTTAGAAAAAGTTAGTATCAATAGATTAAATTATTATGTCTATTATTTTTTTAAAAAAATAATCAAATTAAAAGCATGAAAACAGAAGAAAGGCTTGAAACACATCCAAATTGTTGAGGTATTACTGTACCTAACAGATCCTGCTTTTTGCTCATGTATTTGAAACACATGTGGTTCACCAAATTTTATTATTTAATAAAATGAATTGTTTCATAATTGAATTAAAATGGTGAAATGGCAATACAAGTACGTTTCTCTCTTCTATGCGTACCGACTGTCTTCCCTCGGTCTTTTTATTCATAGCCGTAGATTGGCCAAGACGTACCTTTTTGAGTTGCTTAGAGATGTATATCACAAACTTTAAATGACGAGAGTATATAGACAAAATGATTTTTTTTTTTTTTTCAACCACACGTTAATTAAAAAATTAAAAATTTACTCCATGATTGGTAGCTCAATTAATTAAAAAGACAAAATGATTTTTATGCCTAAATAGTAAATATATAGCTAATAATTAATCCGGTCTTCAATCGAGAATATTAATTGTGACCTCGCACTCGACTTGTTGGATTCATGGTCGGTCCAATGTAATGAGAGGCTTTAAGAAATTATAAATTGTGTTCCTCTTCTTTGTTATATATATGTTTCTTAAATTGATGTAGAAGAAAAAATAACAACAAAAAAGTTAAAAAAAAAAAAACAGAACTAAAATATAGAAATATGTATTTAAATTAATCTCTTGAAAAAGTTGTCTAGTTATTTAAGATAAAAAAATTTAAATATTGCATTGCCATAAAATGGGTCATCAGTTATGTAATTAATAATGTCATGAGCATCAATTTGGTGTAAATAAAAACACAATATACCATAACTTATTCTAAACTAAGAAATAATTAAAATATTACACCCGTGACACCAGACGCATACAACCATATTTTGTTCGGAGTGTGTCACATACATACAACTCCGGCCAAAAGAATACTAGGGCCTTTGGGCAAAAACATTTTTTTGGGCCTATTATTATTATTAAAAGTATTATTTTAAAAATTATGGACCTTTTCATTATTTTTATTATTTTTTAAATTGGGCCCTTTGAAGTATAATTTGCGGGCTAGTTATAATTTTTTAAAGAAAATATGAATATTTTTTGATGTATATTTTTCTAACAAATATAAAAGGCTTAGGCCATCGCATCCCAACCCATCTTTGTGGGCCAGACCTGCGTGCATACAAGAAAATGTTCGAAAAAAACCTACCCGTACCATCTGTATTGAAAATGAGAGGGTTTGTTGTAACTCAGAGGATGATTGTTCTTTTTTCCGTTAAAATAGATTAGTATTCTTGTTTTCCACTTTGAATAACTTTGAAGAATAGTATATATCTAAAAATCAAAAATAATAATTCTAACTTTTTTTTTCATAATTGATTAAAGTCTACAAAAGTGTGTAAGTATTATGCCATCTTGCAAATTTTGAAACTATCTTCTTAAAATTGTTGTCATATAGATAATAATATGACCTAAGGATTAAGGTGATACCAAGTTTTAGCCGAAGAGAAAGAAAAAAAAGGGGTTTGATTACCAATAGGCTATTGAAAGACATCCAAAGAAGTTGCTTCTAAGATTGTAGATGAGGAATGATCTTTGTGATATACTCAATTAATATCCTAACGCACTAACGATCTTATCGATCTAGCACTTAGGTTCGAACAACAAGGAACAATCAATTAAGTCATTAAAAATGCACAAGTTCACTTAATCTAAGCTAACAAAAATTTGATTTTGTATTTCTAACACATGCACACTTAACCAAAAGGCAAAACAAAACAAAAGGAAACAAGTAACAAAAGACTAACACAATTCAAATGCAAACAAGCGGGAAATAAGCAACGATACTAAACAAGATTTAAAAGGCGAATTTTCGGGTTAAGGTAATCGATAAGAATGACTAAGAGATGGTTTATGAGCTAAATACAACTTCTAACAGGTATGATCCTTAGGCCATAGAACATTAAACAAGACTAACCCATTTCCATGACATTAATCTTTTTACTAATCATCCAATTATCAACAATTTACAAAGGCAATCAAATGATCAATAAGCATTAATAACAAGTCTATATAGCCACTAATCATCCTAGTCAACAATTTTCAAAGGTAAAGAATGAAAAGCACTTAGCAATTTTGGTTCAGTAATCTCATCGTACACCTTGCGGGCATAAAATTCATAATGTCTAAATCAACATGATCAAGGTTGATCTAACCTTAATAACAACCACTAAGCAATGATCTTAAACAATTTAGACCTAAGCTCCATAAACCGACATTTAAATCATCCTAATCTACCAAAACCCAAGAACTCTAAAAGACTACTCACTCATAATCATAAAAACACAAAGTAATGATTTGATCTTTGTGGGATCATCATTATAGGAAGTAGATAATAGATTTAAAAGAGAAATTAAAACCTTAAACTTAAAAAGCAAAAATTTATACAAAACATTAAGAAAGAAACCTAAGAAGTTTTTTAGATCTCTAAATAAAGCATAAATTATTCTCTAAATAGGTTTAGGGTATTTATAGAAAAAGATAAATGAAGCGGGTCAACCCAGGAAAAATAGTCTTGTAATCGACCTCCCAATCGACCGAAGGGTCGATTGCTTCTCATGCGCCAATTGATCGATCACCACTTTGATTGTATACTCGTCCGTAGGTCTGCTTGTGTGCCAGTCGACCACACGATTGACCGTTTGGTCGATCGATCCGTCCTGCAGCTTCCTCTAATCGATCGATCGTGTGATCGATTGGTGTGTTGTCTATGAACATGCTCTTGCTTCAATCGACCTTCTAATCGACCTGTTGATCGATTGCTTGCTGTTTCTTCTCTTGGTCATCTTTTCTCCACTTCTTCTTGCATTCCTTTCTTTACCTCTTGATCTTCTCTTGATTCCATCAACTTGATTGGAGAAGTTAGCGAAAGAGTCTCGAGAGCAAGGCGTTGAGCGGATTTACCTCTTTTTACTCCCTTTTTGCTCCAAAAGCTTCCAAAATTCCAAGAATACTCCATATACCAAAGAAAGCAAAATGCAATGCAAATATGCACCTAAAGACCTAAACATGAATGCAAAATGATGGGAAACTAAGAGAAATGAAGCTTTAAAACCAACAAAAACACAAGATATCAAGAAATGAAGAATCGTTAATATGCCATGAGGATTAAGGTAAGACCAAGTTTTAGCCGAGAGAAGGAAAAAGATGGGGTTTGATCACAATAGACTATTGAAAGATATCAGGAGTAGTCGCTTCTAGGATTGTAAAAGGGAAACATAACTAGGGATGTTTATACCAGATAAATCGATTCGATCTGATGCGAACCTAAATACTTAGTCTAAAAACTGAACAATATCTTAATATCGTTTGACTGGATTTATTTTTTTATATTCGAGAAAACGAATCCGAACTAAACCAAAAATAAGTGATGTTTACCTAAAAAAGTTGTCCGACCTTAATTGATGTTTAAATTTTTGATGTACAATTTTTTATTTATTTATTGCCAGTTGTATAATTCAGTTTGTTTTAGTACTGATTAAATTATGTTTATGATTATTAGCATAATCATCTAAGCCTTGGGTATGTACATTCAATTCACAATAGTTGTTATGTTATTTTTTTTGTTTGTTTGTAAGATTTGTTATGTTATTACAATTCAAAATTTAACTCAAAGATTACGCATTCCGACATTAAAAAAGTGTCAATTCTCTGATATAACTCTAAAATAATTATGTTGAAGAGTTCATAAAACAGTTTTTTTTTTCTTCTTTTCTCCCTTGACTTAGAGTTAGTTTTTCAATCAACAACTTTTCAATACACATTTAAGAGCTTTTCTAATTCGAAAAACACCGTATATATATATATATATATATGTATAGGCCTAATTGATCTAAAATTAATAAATAAAAAAGATTTAGACATTGTTTGAAAATTTGAAACTAACCATGACAGTTAAAATATAGAAGGAGGGCCACCACATTGAGGAATATATAACAGTGGTATAAATTGTTTTTTATGATGTGAACTAAGATTACTTTGGTCTCACAAACTGTTGCCCAAATGAAATATCTTTGTCAGTTAGTAAGTTCATTTCCATCTTAGTTCTGCAATTTGTTCCAGATTTACAGTGTATAGTGCTTATGTAACAAGCATCATCAAATCAAGTAAAAGGCCTCAGTTATATAAATAAACACAAATCTCTTTGTTAAAAAAATTCTAAAAATTGATGTACCTAAACATAAAGTTATTGCAACAACTATTATATTAGAGAAAAGGCTATTCAGGCTTTCACAATTATGTAATTTATGATCCAAGTGTTTTAATTTTAATATGTTTAGTTATTATTTTATTGTTCTCTAACATCTAAACTTATTAAATATTTTTGTTTTTCGGTAAATATATCTTTTTTTTTGTTATTATCTCTTTCAATGGATATTTAAAAAACTAATTATTCGACACGTGTCACATAATACCAAAGCACACCATTTTTGGTTTCCATCTTCACGTCTTCGAACATCTCTGTTATTTCAGCAATCATAAAAGCTTAGAGATCAAATCATCAATGTGATCCGTCTTCTCAGTATTGTTAAACATCTGAATCTTCTTCTTCGCTGCGATTCGTGAGATTTCCTCCTAAATCGACGACGATGCCTTTGACGAGATCGAAGAGTCTACCGGCGACGGAGAACGGTGGATCCGATCGGGAGAAGCTTCAATCAGGGAGATCAGTGGCTGGGATTCTCTATAAATGGACTAATTACGGCAAAGGATGGAGATCTAGATGGTTCCTTCTCCGCGATGGAATCTTATCGTATTCTAAGATCCGTAGACCGGAGAATGTGAATCTCTTATCTCCTTCCGATGATGTGAGGTTAATCGGAGATATTTCTACCGATCGTCTCTCGAGGATGAACAGTTGTAGTGGCCGTGGTCGTCGGAAACATCATCACAAAACCATCGGCATTGTTCATCTCAAGGTTTATATTTACATAAATGCATTCATAGTTCGATTTCAAATGGTGAGATTGTTTGGGGGATACGAACGAATCGATTCTATGCAATCACAATTAGAGTAAAGAACTAGTTGGTGAAAACCTAAAATGTGATTTTTTCCCTGACACGAGTAAAGTACTATTATTATTATTATTATCATCATCTTCTTCATCTTCTTCTTAGCTGCATTGCTTGTACTTCTTTACTTTGTCATTATGCATTTCAATTCTTGTTTCGATTTATCATCTTCCGTATTGTAGTTAAGAGAACCTCTGTAAAGTTTTTGACTTGCTGCTTATCTGTGTAGTGGGCCAACATCAACAGGTATTGTAGTACTAGTGTCTCAAAGTTATAAGAGTTCATTACAGATAAACCAAATAGCCAAAATACAAAAACTTCTTTTGGCTGGTGCCTACTACAATCTAGTATTGCAGGACCAGGGTCTCAATTTGTTGAACATATTATAGTCACTAACACATTTTACATCCGTTAGAATTTGGTTTATTTTGAAGTCAAGCCAAGAAGTGTACAAATTTGTCATTTTTGGTCACATGTAAAAACTCTTACTTTTTTATTTTCTTTCCAGGCATGGGCCTGAGTTCTTTTGATTTGTATATGAATTTTTTCTTGGCCATCTTATCCTTGGCCAATTCCATGGATCATTGACCAGTAGGTTTAGTTATATCTTTTTCTGTGGAGTTTCAACATGATTGGTGAATGGTAGGTATAGCTAGTCGGTAGGAAACAATCAAGTGTGGATAAATAATGGATTGTGGGAGCGGAAGGCCACCCTCTTGGGGAAATTCTACCCATATATTCTTTGTTTACTTGTAAGAGTTGTTATATTTGCTTAATCCAGATACTCCAAAGCTTATCCAGACATAAGCTTTGAGTCTGTTTTTTGTTTTTTGTTTCTCTGGGTAATTGCATTCTTGTTCGTTGGAACATGGAACTTGTGATTATTGGTTGTTCACAATTCGTTTCTGAACATGGGAGCCTCTAATTTGATCTCAACTTATTTACTTTATAGTTGGAAAACAATTTCCTTGTTTGAGAGCTTAAGCATCTAATTAGATGAATATCATTTCATTCTTTTGTTTTCCAGCAGGTTTCATCTTACCGAGAAAGCAAATCTGATCATAGAAAGTTTTATATATTTTCTGCAACCAAGACTCTGCATCTGAGGACTGATTCTAGAAGTGATAGAGCTGCATGGTTACAAGCTTTAGCATCTACCAGAGGCATAGTTCCTCTCCAGTCAATTAGTGGGGATTTCTCCTTCATATCACCAAAGGATTTATCCATATCTGCCGAGAGACTAAAGAAACGGTTGCTTGAAGAGGGAATGAATGAGCGTCTTGTAAAAGAGTGCGAACAGATCGTGGATTCTGAGTTCTCTGAAGTTCAAGAACAAATTAAACTTCTCCACGAAGAACGGACAAAGTTGCTTGATGCATTGAGGCAGCTAGAGGTAAAGCTGAATTCTTGCTTTTCTTTTATTGATCGTATTGGTTTGGTTGAGCTGTTTAGTGTGGTCTTGCACGTTATGTCTTTTCTTATAATGACTTAGTATTCCACGGGCTTTGCGGACAGTTGCATAGCTTGCATTGATAACACCTGAGCATATGCACAAACGCATGCTAGCTATATTTGACATTTAATCCCTAAAGGGAAGGTTACTTAAATATATGTTTTACATTCTTTTATCTCCTGTCATGAGGATATTTCGTCCATTGGCTTGATCATTTCTGAACTTCATAAATCTATGCAAATTATGTATCATGCGTCAAAAACTTGCAAAATTATGTATCATGCATCAAAAACTTAAATGTAATTTGATGATATTTGTGAATTTTTGCGAAAGATCTCTCACCACTTTTCAGAATTTGTGAAGTATGATTTTATTTCACATGCATTCGGCTATATCCTTGTTGGCTGATCTACAGCGAGAGTTTCTTTGTGTACAGATGGCTAACCTTGAAGCTGAAGCCTCAGGGATCCATGGCAATGTCTACCAATTAAGAAATCATAAGTATTCCAGCTTAGGACGTGGAAAATATAGTGGTACACACAATCTCTACTGCTTAATTGTTCTTATATTCATTGCATCTCTGTTTCAACTCTGCCATTAACCAATCAAGCTGCCGAGGATCTCTTTACTGCAGAGTAGAACAATAAAATCTTTTACGATATTCTGTTATTTGTTTCCTTAATGATGTTCCTTCTTATGCTTCTTTTACATAGCTTCAATGGAATTTCATAGAGCTTCCTGTGTTGTTTTGCTTGACATTATTTAGTTTCTAGAATGCAGTACAAGTGCTTCATCTGATGATAAGCAAGAGTTTGAGGATATCTCTGAGGAAGATGAGGCTTCCTTCCATGACACAAAGGAGTCATTTGTCGAACCTGATGTTGGTTCTGTGCACACGCATTTCAAGAGACGAACAAAGCTTCCTGATCCAGCTGAGAAAGAGAGAGGTGTCAGTCTCTGGTCTATGATCAAAGACAATGTTGGAAAGGATCTCACACGAGTTTGTCTTCCTGTTTATTTCAATGAACCAATATCCTCTCTCCAAAAGTGTTTTGAAGACTTGGAGTACTCTTATCTCTTGGACCAAGCATATGCATGCGGAAGATCCGTAAGTGACTTCAAAAACTTACTGTTATGTGTAATTTGCTTCCCTCTGGAAATGCAAACGTTTTCTCTACTCTATACTTATGTTTAATTCCAGTTACTATAGATTTTGAATGCATACGTTCTATGATCGTGCATGATATGATGTCTGGTCTATACTTATGATTTTCTTGAATGACCTCTCACAACAGAGTTTTTCATCATCAGGGGAACAGTTTCCTTAGAGCCCTGAATGTTGCTGCTTTTGCGGTCTCTGGTTATGCTTCCACCGAAGGACGGCACTGTAAACCTTTCAACCCTTTGCTTGGGGAAACTTATGAAGCCGACTTTCCTGAAAAAGGAATTCGTTTCTTCTCTGAGAAGGTAATCTGAAACTTATTTTAACTGAAGTTTTGATGAGATGAACATATATGTCAATTTTCTCTGACACATGATTAATGCAGAAGCTCTCTGATCCAGGAGCAGCTCTTAGTACTCTGAACATGTTAATTTGCTTGTAATTGACACTCAGCTTCACTCATATCCGCATTTGAAAAAAATTTAAACTTATGAAGAAAAGTTAAATTGAGAATCTTTTCTTAAGAAGTTTGGCATATAATTCGTCAGGGTATTGTGCTCTCATAATAGGTCAGCCACCATCCAACAGTTATTGCCTGCCATTGTGAAGGTAAAGGGTGGAAGTTCTGGGGAGACACAAACCTCAGGTCGAAGTTTTGGGGGAGATCGATTCAACTTGAACCCGTTGGAATCTTGACTCTCGAGTTTGATGATGGAGAGATTTTCCAGTGGAGCAAAGTATGTAAAATATATAAACTACAAATCTCCCATGTTTTTCCACATTTTATTTCTGTCCCTGAGACTGATAACTCTATGCTTGCTCTTAGGTAACAACAACTATATACAATATCCTACTTGGTAAACTGTACTGTGATCACCATGGGACAATGCAGATCCGTGGGAATCGCCAATATTCTTGTACGCTAAAGTTCAAGGAGCAATCAATTCTCGATAGAAATCCCCACCAGGTAATTTCACTGAGATACACACTGTGATTAGTTTTCAATCTATAGGTCTTGAATAGCTGAAATAACTTCATAATCATACATATGTATAGGTTAATGGTTTTGTAGAAGATGTAACTGGAAAAAAGGCCGCGACGGTTTTTGGTAAATGGAATGATAGCCTTTACTATGTTGCTGGGGAGGGACTCAACAAGGCAGGCGCCTCATTACTGTGGAAAGCGACAAAGCCACCACCTAATGTCACTAGATACAACTTAACATCATTCGCGATCACACTAAATGAATTGACACCTGGTTTGGAGGTATATTACAACGTGTTGCTTTCGGTTTTGTATTTATAAACATGGATTTTGGGTTTCTGCTATACTTACATCTTGTTTTAGAAGCTGGCTAATCTTGTCGTAATATTGTTCATTTGGGTTAAGGAAAAGCTCCCTCCAACAGATTCTAGGCTCCGACCAGATCAACGTCACTTGGAGAACGGTGAATATGAGAAGGCAAATGAAGAGAAGCAACGATTAGAGAGAAGGCAAAGAATGGTACACAGTATCTCAACACTAGTTCTCTGGTCCATGAACCTTTTTATATTTTAACAACTGTAATTTGCTTTTGATTCTGCAGTCACGGCAAATTCAAGAAAGCGGGTGGAGACCGAGATGGTTCGAGCCACAAGGAGAGAGCCAAAGCTACAAGTATACAGGCGATTATTGGGAAGCAAGGGATGTGAGAAGTTGGGATGATTGCCCTAACATATTTGGAGAGTTCACCGAAGAGATGGCAGATTGTGCCTAAGTTGAGGTATTACGATATGTCAAAAGTTGTGATGCCCTTCAAGTGGTTCATACCCTCAAGAAACTTGTTCAACTGGAATCGGTCCGTAAATCAGCTTAAGATTAGGATACATTTGGGATCTAACTTTGCTATGGTTCAGGGCTAAGGAGGAACTTGTGCTGCACTTCTTCCTCGCCCTAGAGATTGTCTCTATCTAAACTTCGGAGATCTAAAGATGAAATATTCTTTTTCAGTTCTTTTGTAATAATGTTTTTGTTATAGCTTCAAGGGGGTCTTATAAAGAGTTTATAGAGCCTCACTGTAAAGGTCACTAAGAGAAATTTAGTGTGGTTCCAACATTTGGACAAATATACGTTATGATCTATTTGTACTCAATTCTATACAAAAGAAGCTACTAAAATATTGAGTTTATGCATATGTTGGTCATTTATATATACAAAAACTACATTGCAAAAGTGTACATGTTTTTTACAAGGGTTTTCTAGAAAAGAAAACTCTCCAGATAATCATTTTATTTTTACAATTTTACACTACATCTCTAAAAAATGCATATCAATTATACAAAAGGCAAAACTTTCTCATATGTATTTTTAAAAAGTTTTTAGGATCAGATATATTATATTTTCAAAATTTTAAAATAAATTTGAACTTCTGGTCGCGAAAACTTTGATTTCTAATATTGTTTATCAAAATTTTACAAATTTAACGAAAATGATGATATGTTATATTGTATATTATTTTGCACTGACATGTATTTTTTTTAGAAATGGAGAGTATAATTGCAAGAAAACGATTTGTGAGATTATTTTTGCATAAAACCCTTTTAACAAATATAATACCATTAAATTTGCAATAGTAACATTAATACAATCTCATATTTTGCTCTATGGCTCGACTCAAAGACGTGTTTGTTGTCGGCCAAAGTTAGATATTTGATTTATATGAAACAAGTAATGGGCTATCTCAAGCTTACTAGTCCATATCTCGTTGATGTTAATGCATCGTCGTTTTTGTATTCATCATTAATATGGATCGTCTTATGTTAGATGTTGACAATCATAATTTCTAAATAAAGGCTTTATATGTTTGGAGTTTTCGTAGGAATTGATGCTGTGCGGTCCAAATACTAGCGTAAATATTTATCCTACTGAAATATTAGTGGTTTCAATTACGGTCATTGGATTGACATTATTTGAAAGTTTCAAATAATGTCAATCCAATGACTGACTAATTCCAACTGCGTATTTTCGTTTTTTGAAAGAATTCGTTAAATCCTCATCTTCATCATTTTCTTAAAACTTTTTTATTGCGATGTTAGTCAAAAATAAGAGAAATATGTTTGCATGAAAAAATTTTATATGTATATACATAATTATATATATTTAGCTATAAACAACAAACACTAAAATAAAAAACGATTTCAAAAACAAACAAATGAATTGGCAATTTTCCAAAAAACAAAACATGTATGCATCTAAATTATCAATATAACTATTGGGGATGATTTGGAAATCAAAATGTTTATCTTGCAGACTAAGTATGAAATATTGTTCATGAAGTGAAGCCTATAAACCCAAAAAAAGAATTATCTAAATCTCAATATATTATATTATGTGTTTAAAAAGGTTTATATTATGTGAGTGTATATTTTTATATCAAAGATAACTCGATAAACTATTTCTATACTACAGTATATTATTTGACAATAACCCAGATATGAAAGACGTTGTGAACAGACTCATATTTTAGTCAATTATAATAAGAAAAATCATTGATATTTCCGGAAAACGCTGGTTTACTCTTCCTTAAAGTCAATAAAAAAATTTGTCTTCGTAGAAAATATCATATTTTTCAACGATGCTATGACCAAAAATAGTTAAACCCGACAATAAACAAGATAATTTCGAACTTCTTCTAAAGAAACAAAGAACAAGAAAATTGTTAAAGAGTGCATGTAATTTGATTGGGCAGCTATTTAATACTTTTCGTATTTAGCATCTCACTCGTTTAAACGTCAATGTCATTTTAATTCTAGATATTTTAAATAGTTATTTTTCCAGCAAGGTGGTAAGTAAGGTCTTCGAAATACTTTAAATAGCATATTCATTTATAGTTTTCTACATATTTGGCATATATCGCTTTTTTAAAAATAAATAAAAAATGAAATATATGGATAATATCCAGATTTTCAGTATTTTTAAAATATGTTTAAACTAGATATATTTATAATTTGTATTCAAAAATAGCTACCATAGATGACGTTTATGAAATAATATTTCTCAATTTTAATAGATTTATTTTATGCTAGATAATTAATAATTATCAAATTTTATTATTTTTAAGAAGTAAACTATTACGCTCATAATTTGGTAACGTTTTGCTTTTAACATTTCTAAGCAATATTAATTATTTCATTACCTAGAGATTTGAATATGACACCTTAAAATTTAGCACAAAAATAAGTTTTGTTTACAAATTTAGTACATCATCTTCAAAATTCTAAAAATAACACAAATTTAATATAAAAATATTTTTAATTTTGGAGGCGATTTTAATAAATATCAAAATTGCATAGATAATAAACTCTAAACCCTAAAAACTAAACTCTAAATCCAAAATACTAAATCCAAACCCAAAATTTTAAATTATTTTAGTGCTATTTTTGGAAATTTGTGGAGTGTGTGCTATAATTGTTCACAAAATTTGTTTTAGTACTGTTTTAGGGTATTTCTCTAAATAAAATTTATCTCAGTTTTCAGATTTGAATATATTAGTAGTGTTAACCATCTTGATCTCTTTGACTCATCTTTGCAAGACTCCAAATTCCCCAGTGTCCCCACATACGTCAATTTACATCTTTCATCGAGCTTAATGTAACTCACGAGTCATACAACCCGAACATGAACTTTTAATCCGTATGAATGTGATAAAAAATACAAAAACATATTCTTTAAAGTTAATATCACGCGATTCTAGGTGTTAAACGTTCATACAAAGTTGTTACGAATCACCTCACGCGTAGATCGAGTTTGATATGCGAATGAGAAACATAATTATATGAGAAATGGAAAGAGAGAAATATGTATATAGTCGCTTTCCGAGTTCAGGATATTCGAGTTGAGATATCTCTGCGTCTTGGCTAGAAGAAGTAATTAACAATCCAATTTACAACATGAGTTCTAAAAGATCTTGAACTCGAAATGATAAAGGTTCAAAACAGGGGAAGAAGAAGCAGAGTTACAGGCTTTTATATCCAGTTCTTATAATATCACACCCTCCACCCGAGTAAGATACTCTCTCTTAAACCTCAATACCGAATTAACCAGTCTCGAATATCCAGGTTATGCTATAAACCAAATAAACCTGAGTTCTAAAGGAATCACTTCTTCATCAGTACAACTCATTCGAGGGTCAAGTACTTTATAAGAAATCAGTGGGGCGCAAAGAATTAATCTTCGGTTCAACCTTTAATTGATTTCGGCTCAAACTTTCGTAAAACAATCTTTCGGTCAAGGCCTCTTAGCCATGGGCTAATGACCAAACATATTCTCGTCCAAGATTTCTCGGTCATAGGCTAATTAATGAGTAATGCTAAGAACATAAACATCATTAAACGTTCATTGACATGATCACACAAACCGGATTTCTCTGGGACAAACATGAAGACAGTTTTGATGTTCAATAACCGACCTGTTCACTCTCTTACTCAAAAAGCTGAAGATAACTTTAATGTTCAACTACACCACAATTTTGGAGAATGGTCTACTCATAATTTAATGTTTTAAATACAGTTTTAGGATTATTGAATATTATGTTTTAAAGGATGATTAGAGAACTAAAACTAATTTCGAGATATGTAATCGTAATTAGGTGAATATCACAATGATCAAGAATTTCTTTTAGTAGAAATCAACTCTCGAAATAAAGTATTCTACAGCAATCTAAAGATTGCAATAATAATCTAAATCCAAGCATTTGAAAATGAGATGTTGGTTACAAAATCTCTTTCATTAAACGGGTTCAGATAGCGATGATTGCTACAAAAGCATACAAGCCCGGGAACGTTTACAGGGAAAAAAAACTATAAAAGTCTGACACATTTATTATTTCACTTTAACAAATTAAGATTCAAACAAAAACTCTATCTTACATGCATTTATTCAAACTGTAATAATTTTGAAGGGGATATTGTGCACCCGCATCACATCGTATTCATAGCTGATATCGTTCAAGCACATTGGAAATCAGATGGAAGCTTTCTGTTACAAACGTTGAGAAGAACGCTGAGAGATATAGGAACGTTAAGGTTGATTCCGAGAACGTTAGCCCTAAGAGCAGTGCAGAGACAAATGGCAGCATCGACGTCAACCAAACCTTGGATGAGCGAGCAACATGGTTGAGCTGATGGCTGACCCAACTGCACGTTGAGTAGACTGCTTAGTACATTTGCACATACACCGAGCTTGAGAGCATCTATAGGGCAGTTTCCAGATGAACCAGGGTTGCTCGGAGGTGTGACCGGCTTAGGATTAGGACTTGGGACCGAAGGAGTTGGGACCGAAGGAGTTGGGACAGGACGGAATGGAGGAGGACATGGGACCGGCTTGGGCTTAGGACTTGGGACTGGCTTGGGTTTAGGACTTGGGTTGCAGCGGTTACAATTAGTTGCAACGGTTAAAGTGAAAAAGAGGATGTTGAGAGCAAAGAAAAGAGCAAGAGAGGCTGAGTTCTTTGAAGCCATTCTTTTTTTTTTGAAAGATAGATTCTGTGTTTGAAGGGTTATTGAATGAATAGAAATGAAGAGAAGGCATTGATATTTATAGGGATGTGAAGAGGACCAACTTGTTTTAATATAATTGTATAATTAGTGATTTATAGATATATATTTGTAATTATTTGTGCTTATCTACTTATATATTTAAATTCTGACCATTTCCTTTCCTACATGTAGCTACGTCGAACCTTGAAATTATTTGGAAAATCGTTTTTGTATTTGGATGTCATTAATATTAAGAAAATATTTGATTCGTGCATTCATACAAGTATTAGTGTCAAATTGTCAATGCTGTTATTATCACCACCATCATGAGTTTGTGGATGACCCCCGTGCACAGTTATTCAGATTCTCTTGGCTCGTAGCCATTCTACTTGACGGCTTCTATACGTCAGGTTGTGTAATAAATTCCCAATGTAGATTAATCTACATCCTTTTCCGAACCTTGCTTGGAAGTTATGTATTTATTATCAAACCGGTCCCCACCACGGGAGACAAGCCCAAAATATTTCGGAACTTACACGGAAAAATGTTATTCCCTCTAGTTCAAAATATATGATGTGTTAATTCAAAGCACATAATTTAAGAACTTAAAAAAAAAAAAACTATTTCCTCCGTTCTTAAAAAATGAATGTTTAAGGTTATGCACACTTAACACAATCTAATGAAATTATAATTATAACATTTTTCTATTAATCCACCGTTAAACACATGTACCAAGATGGAAAGACATGATTGATTTTTGTATTTATTGTGTATATATTTTCTCTGCATCACTTTCCCATGTTGAAGATTCTCATTTCCCACTTTTATTATTTTGTTAATATTCGCCATTGTCATTAACAAAGTCTACCATTTTTGCTCAATTACTCACGTACAAAATGTGAAGCTTTAAAAAAAATTTCACTTTGGAGCCAAATTTTGAAGTAATTTTAAAATATTCAAGTTTAGTTTTAGTGCAAATTTTGTTTTGTCAAGCCGTTATATATAGTCATTAGATGATAGACTGTAGAGACAAACTTTGATTAATGGCTTTTTCTTATAATATTGATCTAAACGTATCTAATGAGGATTTTGAGAGAGAGCTTTCTTTTGATTTAAATAAGACACCAACTAATTCTTCTGAAGATAATATAGGCAATCTAACCTGTTTCTTCCCCAGCAGTAACAGGTTACTTTTCATTTTTGATTTAAATAAGATACCAACTAATTCTTCTCAAGATGATATAGGCAATCTTTATCACTGCTGCGAGTTATTGGAGTATGATGATTTCTTGTTTTTCGTATCGTAACAACAGAGAATATTATTTGGTACATCTATTATCTATAGTTTCATTGTGTTTATGGTTTAATTATTTTAACCAATTAATTCTTGTGAAATCTGATGCATATTTTCTTTTTCCTTATCGTAATAACATAGAGTATTGAGGTGTTGCCAAATCAACAAGAGATCATTACTAAGAGAAAAAAATGACAAATAGTGAACGATGGGAGGTTTACAACGCTTTGTTGCAGAGAAGTGTCAATGGAAAAATAAAGAAAGGTACTAATAGAGAAGTTTCTGATTTATTTTCAGTACCTTTACAAACGGTACAAAAAATTTGGCGAAAAGCAAAGAATACTTCCGATGGTGAAGCTGTTGATGTATCACGCCAAAGAAAACGGAATTGTGGTCGTAAAAAAAAAAAGAGATTGACTTGAGTCAAGTTGTTAATGTTCCATTGCATCAACGAACAACGATAAGGTCACTAGCAGCAGCTATGGATGTTAGTCCCACGACTATGTTCAGATGTGTAAACGAAGGTATCATGAGACGTCATTCCAATGCCATCAAGCCACAATTAAGAGAAGATAATGTGAAAGCTCGGCTACAGTTTTGCGTATCCATGCTCGATAAGAACACTTTGCCTCA
Source organism: Turritis glabra (assembly GCA_900406565.1). Classification (NCBI taxonomy): domain Eukaryota; kingdom Viridiplantae; phylum Streptophyta; class Magnoliopsida; order Brassicales; family Brassicaceae; genus Turritis; species Turritis glabra. The sequence goes on along the minus strand of OVBN01000243.1, from coordinate 2,912,260 downwards.
TGAACCAAAGTTCGTTGATATGTACAATGTTATACATATCGACGAGAAATGGTTTTACATGACCAAGAAGTCAGAGAAGTATTATCTACTTCCTCATGAAGAGGATCCGTTAACTACATGTCAGAGTAAAAAGTACATTGGAAAGGTAATGTTTTTATCTGGTATGGCTCGACCAAGATTTGATGGAGAAGGAAATGAGATATTTTCCGGCAAAATTGGAGTGTTTCCATTTGTTACCATGCAAGCAGCTCAGCGACGAAGTAGAAATAGTGAGGCGGGAACCATGGAACTAAAACCGATGGTCTCCATCAAGAGAGATGATATAAAAAGATGTTTGATTGAAAAAGTTCTTCCGAAAATTTGCGAGAAGTGGCCGAGAGAAGATGCTGGAAAAACTATCTTCATTCAACAAGATAATGCAAAAACTCATGTCAATACGAAGGATGAAGAGTTTAACGAAGCTGCTGCACAACATGCGGTCGATATTCGCTTGACATGTCAACCGCCGAATTCGCCGGACTTGAATATTTTGGATTTTAGATTTTTTCGTGCTATTCAAACGCTGCAACATAAAGTTTGTCCCAAGACGGTAGAAGAACTTGTTACCGCCGTCGAAACAATGTATGATGAATACTCTCCAAAATAAGTCAACCGGATTTTTTTGACACTACAATCATGTATGAATGAGATCATGAAAGTGGGAGGCTCAAACAAGTACAAAATTCAGCATCAACACAAAGACAAACTAGAAAGAGAAGGACGTCTACCAATCCAAGTAGCTTGTGATCCCGTCTTAGTGCAAGAGGTATTAAACTCTTTAGCTAGTTCAAAAATTTTAAGATTTGTTGCATCTTCTTTTACGTTTGGTATTTTCTCCTTTAAGTTTTAAGTATCAACACAATGATCAAGTAGTGTTCTTCAAATAATTTTGTCTTTTTCTAATATATTTACGTTTAATAAAAATAGAATAGTATTTTATTATGCATACTATGCTGCCAGAAAATGTTTGAAAGAACCAATGATACTACTTGATCATTTAACTTACGAGTACATAATTTATTGGAAAAAAACATAAGTACTCCATCATCATACCGAAGCTTGTTCAAATACTCCATTATTGTCCCGGAGTAGTAAAATATGCAGGAACCAAAAGTTTGAGCATCTTTCTTACTCCTTCATCGTCCCGAAACTTGTTCAAATCGAATGCATGTTGGACGTTGGAATTCTCTTCTTGAATTGGCTGAACAAATTCCACCATATCTTGGTCTTCGTTTGTCTCCGGAAGCTTGTTCAAGTCGAATCCATGACTGTTTTTTAATTGCTCTTCGGGTTGAACAATTCCACCATTATTGATTTTTTCATTTATCTCAGGAACTTCGTTCAAATCAAATTCATGTTTCACTTTGAAATCATTTACATAAATTGGTTGAACAGCTTCCATGGCATCTTTTTCTTCTTCATTCATTTTTTCTCAAAACTTGGTGAAGAATTTGTGAAAAGAATAAGAAAACAATTTTTTTAAAATGTATCAGAAGAATTAATAATTGTGGTATGACCAAATTAAATAAAAGAATTTATTCGTTTGACTTCACATTGAGCGAAACAACAACATACTGTAGTTTAATTTGTGCATCTCTCTAATTCATTCCATTCTAATTATTGTAGTCAAATTTAATCACAAATCAAAAAGAAATAAATAAGGGTATCGTAGGAAATATTATGGCTAATTATGCATGGAAAACAGAAAAATATTTTTTTGTAAAATTTTTATATTTTAGGAACGGAGGGAGTATCATTTAATAATTGATTTAAAAAAATTCAACCAATGATATTAAAGACTGCAAAATACAATTAATCATAAATATCAAATCATTTATAATTTGTATAGAAAGTTGTAAAACATCCTAGAAACAAAATAAAACCTCTAAAACATCATATATTTTGAAACAGAGGGAGTTTATGTGAGGAAACGCCAGGATTAACTTTTTCCTCAAAAACTCAAAATGAAGTAAAAGAGAGTAAAGAATGCTCTCCATATACAAAAACAAGGACGTCAAGGAAAATACCTTGGATTACCGAGCTATTTGGCCGGGAAAATAAAGATATTTTTAGCATGATAGTGGACAGAATCAAGCAAATGGCTCTAAGCTAGTCATCAAAATTCTTCTCCCAAGCTGGTAAGCTCATTATGCTCAAATCAGTTCTTGCAACCATGCCAACCTACACCATGACATGTTTTAAGATCCCCAACAATCTATGCAAATATATACAATCAGCACTTACAAGGTTTTGGTAGGATGCCAATGCGGAAGAAAGAAGATGTGTTGGATATCGTGGAAAAAATTTACCAGATCTTACATAGAATGGAGGCTTGAGTTTCTGAGATATCCAGAATTTCAATGATGCTTTACTAGCAAATATTAGCTGGCGTCTTCTCACCAATCCAAACAGTCTTTTAGACTGTGTACTCCTTGGAAAATACAGTCATTCCTCCCATTTTCTAAACAGTACCTCGCCCAATTTCGCCTCTCATGGGCGGAGAAGAATTTGTATAGGCAGAGATCTCCTAAAATCACAACTAGAGAAAGTAATAGGAGATGGTGTCTCTACGCCTATCTGGTCTGAACCTTGGCTGTCATTATCAAAATCCCAAATCCCAATGGGACCATCAATAGAGCTTACAAAATATTTTCAGGTTTCCAACCTCCTTAGACCAGGATCTGGTGAGTGGAACTGAGAACTGATTAAGGAGATTCTCCTAGAGCATGAAATATAAATTCTCCTTCTGAAACCGAGTAAACTTCTAGCTTAGGATAAATGAGCGTGGCTCCCAACTGATTATGGCATCTACACAGCAAGATCGAGGTATTTTGAAGCCTTTAAAAATGATCCAAGTCTACAAGATTCCGATCAGACAAATTTGAACTTCAAATGGAAGGCAGATATCTAGAACTTATAGAGCTCTCCCAAGACAAAACTCCACATCTGGAAGGTTATGGAGAACGCACTTCCTGTAGGAGAAAACTTGAAACACCAAAATATTTATTTCACAGCCCAATGTCCACACTGTGGAGAAGATTAAAATGTCGCTCACTTGTTCTTCTCTAGTAAATTTGGCTCAAGTCTAGGATCTAGTCCCTTGCAAATCCTCTCTGAACCTTAACCAAATTTTCAACTTTCGGCTCGGGTTTGAAGCGACAAATTCCTTACTTTGTCTTTCGCCTACTGGAATTGGAGCAGGACCAATAGTCCCATGGATTATTTGGTCTATTTGGCATGCTAGAAACCAAAAGATTTTCAATCAAATGCAGATCCAACCAATAGAGATAGTGTTACAAGCTATTTTAAGAGCAAAAGAATGACAAGCTGCCCAATCCGAAAAAACCCTGAAACAAACATCACATATCCGGACTCCAGCTTCGCCTTCTACGCCACACAAAATGGTCTGCAACACTGACGTGGCTTGGAAGGATTATTGCTCTGCAGGATTCAGCTGGATTTCAGCAAATCGGGTGTCCGTATTCACCACGAGTCATCAGCGGCTTTGCATGTCAGATCATCCCTCATGGCTGAAGCTACGGCTATCCTCCGTGCTAGCCATCACACCATCGATCTAGGTTTTCGGTAGATTTAGTTTGCTTCTGATTCGTCTCAACTTATCAAAGCGCTCAACTCGAAGAATCTTTCAAAAGAACTCCACGGGATTCAACATGATATCCTTGCTTTATCTTTTAATTTTGGTGTAATCGCCTTCCATTTCACTCCTTGATCTCTTAACTTCACAGCGGATTCACTTGCTAAGAAAGCTCTTTGTAACGCTTCAGCTTCTATTTAATGAAAAAAAAAAGACCTCTTCTATCCAAAAAAAAAAAAAAAAAGGAGTATATGTGAATGTTTTTGATTTAAGAATGCATAACACATATAAGAATCAGTACATTAACACCATGCATGGTTTGGGTTTGTCTGAATATGGTAGTCGGTTTTTAGGGGTGTGTATCCAGAATCTCCAAATTTGTTTTCTATGCACAAGGTTACAACGATTTGTATTATTTTATCTTGCATTTTGAGAATTGAAATTACGGAGGTTTAGTGAAGAAGATGCAGATTTCGGGTGGCCAAAAGAAACTTAAACTGAAGTTCGAAATGACATCCGTTAGAAGAACAGAGCGATCTAGGAATTGACTAGGACAATCTCATGAAAACAGCAACTCATCAATTTTGAATTTTTTGTTAACATTTTTTTTAACATGGTTTACTCAATAGTTAGATTAGTTTCATGATTTAATAATCTTATATTATTTAAATCAATCCAAAATTAACTAACTGATAGTTTGAGAAAATATGTTCACATAAAAAAGAAAATATGTTCGCGCGTGAAGGTTCAAGTAAATAAAAACTCAACTACCACTTCATAGCACATTGCACTCGACTACCACTTCACCAAAAACAAGAATCAATCTTGCAGGCTCCGCATTGCCCATGTCTCAATCAAAAACCATCTAGCCGATACCCTCACAACACCTCTGAACCGTATAACACGTCTCAATCTCACGTCCAAGATGATTGGATCTCTCGTCCCTCTATTTTTAGAGAGAGTATTAAGGAATTCGTTATGTAAGCATTTAATATGTAACTATCGAAATCCTATATCTTTACTGTACGTACCCTTTGTGTATATATTGGAGTCTCAGTAAGTAGTAACATTTATACAATAATATTTTTACACATCATATTTTTATTTTTGGCTCAACTCAAAGACGTTTGTTGTCGGCCAAGACTAGATATTTATCTTTCTTATTCATTATTCATTAATAAGGATCGTATTATGTTAGATGTTGATGATCACAATTTCTTAATAAAAGCTTTATGCGTTTGGAGTTTTCGTAGGAATTGACGATATGCGGTCAAAATATAAGCAGGAATATTTAATCATACTTAAATATTAGTGGTTCCAAATAAAGTCAACCCGTCGACGACTGATTAATCCCTTTCGCTCATTTTCGTTTTTTTTTTTGTAAGAATTCGTTAAATCCTGAGAACCTAGAAGATATGCTTGCATGTTTTGTCAAATTGCAAATAAATTACGACAATACCTTTAGAAGTTACATGTACGATATAGGGCATGTAGATGTACATAAACTTGTCACAGTCAAGTCAGTTACTATCGATATCTGATATATACATAGATGTAAAGAAACTTTGTATATTAGACTTTAGCTTTTGGAGTTAGGATTTACGATTTGTGGATTCAAATTTAATGTTTAGGGTTTAAAGTGTAGCTTTTGAGGTTTAGTTTAATGTATTGTCATTGAAGATCAACTATAACTTTGTTTATGTATATCGTGTTCGTAAATGTAAATTTTGAAATAAAAGAAGAAAATCTAGCAATTTTTATGACATGTTTGCCAAATATGCAAGTAATTATCTAGAAAAAGAAAAATGCGTTAAAATAGTTAAAGATAATAAAATAAGAAAAAAATTCTATAAATTAAAATTTCTAGGATTTTTTTTCCTAACTTTTTTTATAATAATACAAAAAATAGAAAGTCGTAGACAAGGAGATATAAGTGTGAAAATTTGGAACTATTTTTGGTACATGAAGAATCTTATCATAAGTTTATGAAAAAAAAAACTATGGCAAACTATAGAAACCCTACTACTATAAAACGGTCAGCATCTAAAGTAAATCGTTAGTACACGTTTGGAAACAAATCTTCCTAATTAGTCCCCAAACTCACTTTTAACTACAAAATTAACCGATTATATATACAATCCAGAAAAGAAAAGAAAACATATGAATCTGAATTATTGACACAGTCCAAACATGAAAGACGTTCTCATATTTTAAGACAATTAGAGTATTAAAAACATGATCTTTCCCAAATAAGCTGGTTTACTCTTTCTCAAAGTTAATAAAAACATATGTCCTCACATAAATTAGAAACATCATATTTTTAAAGGATGCTAGGACCAAAATATAGTTAAAACTGATAATACATAAATATTATTTCGAACTTATTCAAAGGAAACAAAGAACAAAAAACTTGTTAAAGGGGGCATGTAATTTGATGGGACAGCTATTTTTTCTTTTAGTACATAGCATATCACACGATTAAACGTCAATGCCGACCCAACAAAAACCCGTCAATTTGATTTTGATTCTAGATATTTCAGATTATCTTGCCAGCCAGGTGGTAAGTCTTGTAATTGCTTTTAAATAGCATATTCATTTATAGTTTGCTACATATTTGACTTATATGGCTTTTCAATTAAATAAATAAAATGAAAAATTTATGAATAATATCAAAATCGATATTTTATTTTGGTATTTGTATTTAGGAAAATAGCTACTATAGATGACGTTTTTAAAATTTATTTCTCAATTTTATAATATTTATTTTCTGGTAGACATTGAATAATTATTAAAAAAATTAAAATTTTCTAAGAAGTAAGAAATTATGCTCATAAGTTTTTCTCTTAACATTTGTAAGTAATATTAAATAATTCATTACCTTAACTTTGTGTTATTCAATTTTCATATTCAGCTATTCGTCAAAACACTAGGTTATATTAGTACCGTTAACCATCTTTGATTTCTTTGACTCATTTGTAAAAATATCTTTGCAAGACTCCAAATTTTCCAGTGTCCCCACATTCATCCATTTGCTTCTGTCATTGAGTTTAATGTAACTCACATTCACATCATCACGGGTCGGATACAAACCCGAACATGAACTTTTATTTGTATGAATGTTAAAACCGATAATTTAAACACAAAAACATATTCTAAAAAAGTTCTTATCACGCGATTCTAGCTTATATACGTTCATACAAAGTTATTGAGAATTTATCAATCACCTTATGCGTTGATAGAGTTAAACCTGCGAATTTAGAACCCAAAAAAAAAAGACAATCGATTTACGAGTTCAGGATATTCGAGTTGAAATATTTCTTCGTCTTGGCTAGAAGATCTGGTAATTCAATATCAAGACTTTGCAACATGCGTAGCTCTACTCTACAAGATCTTGAACTCGTGATGATAAACAGAGGAATAAGAAGCATAGTGACTCTTTCTTATATCCAGTACTTCCTATAATATCAAACCCTTCATCCGAATAAGAGTCTCTCTCTCTTAAACCACAATACGGAATTAACCAGTCTCCAAGTTCCTGGTTATGTATTAATGAGCTAAACCGAATAAATCCGAGTTCTAAACAAATCACTTCTTCAACAGTACCGGTCATCAATGATCAAATAGATTATAAAAAAAATCAGTGGGGCAAGAAACACTAGCACAACATCAAAACATTAGGCCATGATTTTGGTTCAAACTTTAATTAATTTCGGTTCAAACTTTTCGTCACACAATCTTTCGGTCAAGGCCTCTTAGACATGGACTCATGACCACACATATTCTCTTACGAGATCATAGGCTAATGATTTAATTAATGAAAGCACATAAACATCACTGAATGACATGATCACTCAAACAGCATTCTCTTTTACAAACAAGAACAAAACTTTGATGTTCGTTGGAGAATGGTCTACTAATAATTCAATGTTTTAAATATAGTTTTAGGATTATTGAAAATCATGTTTGAAAGGAAAAATTTCTAACTAATCTTGAGATATGCATGTAATCGTTAGGTGAATATCTCAATGATGAAGTTTTGTTTTAGTAGAAATCAATCGTCCAAGAAAAAAATAGCATTCTAGAGCATACAAATTGTTACCCTTGAAAATTTTAATAATAATCTAAATGCAAGAACTTGAAAATGAGAAGTTGGGCAAAATCTCTTTCATTAAATGGGTTGAAAATAGAAGTAAATTGCTACCAAAGCATACAAATTAAGCCCGGAAGACGGGGAACGTTTACATTAAAAAAAAAAAAAAACAATAAAACTCCCACACATTTATTATTTCACTTTAACAAATTAAAATTTAAACACCAACTCTAGCTTACATGCATTTATTCAAACTATAATAATTTTGAGGAGGAAACTGTGTGCACGCATTGTATGCTCATATCATTCAAGCACATTGGAAATCAGACGGAAGCTTTCTGTTACAAACGTTGAGAAGAACGCTGAGAGATATAGGAACGTTAAGGTTGATTCCAAGAACGTTAGCCCTAAGAGCAGTGCACAGACAAATCGCAGCATCTACATCAACCAAACCTTGGATGAGCGAGCAACATGGTTGAGCTGATGGCTGACCCAACTGCACGTTGAGTAGACTGCTTAGGACATTTGCACATACACCGAGCTTCAGAGCATCTATAGGGCAGTTTCCAGATGAACCAGGGTTGCTCGGAGGTGTGACCGGCCTAGGGTTTGGACTTGGGACCGAAGGACTTGGGACGGAAGGACTTGGCACTGGCTTGGGTTTAGGACTTGGGACCGGCTTGGGCTTAGGACTTGGGACAGGCTTGTGCTTAGGACTTGGGTTGCAACCACAATCAGTTGCAGTGGTTAAGGTGAAAAACAGGATGTTGAGGGCGAAGAAAAGAGAAAGAGAGGTTGAGTTCTTTGAAGCCATAGTTTTTTTGTTTTTTGTTTTCAAAATATAGAATCGGTGTTTTAAAGATTATTGAGTGTGTTTGAGAGAGTGAGGGATGAAGAAAAATGAAAAGAGAGTGTTGGTATTTATAGGATTTTAAAAGGTTATGAGGAGGACCAACTTGTTCTAGTATAATTGATTATTTACATATATTTGTAATTCTACAAAACATTTGTTTTTATTTATTTATTTGCGTGTTTATCTACGTATAACTTTTTTATTTGTCTTTATCTACGTAGATTCCTAAAACCTTGAAATTATTTGTTAGATCGTTATTCTAAAACAATTATAATTAAGAAAATATATGATTTGTGCATTCATATTAGTATTATGCAATTGTCAATGCTGTTATTATCATGACCCCATCGCACATTTATTCAGATTCTCTTTTGCTCGTAGCCATTTTACTTGAGAGCTTCTATACGTGAGGACGTAATTAGGTCCGTAAGATAAATTCTCGGCTAATAGTTTTTTCTATATATGTACGGTGTACTAAGTGTTAGTCTAGTGGTCGTCTTTGTACATTCCAGAGATAGTTGAGCTCTGCACTCTGTTCCGAACTTTGCTTGGAAGGGATGTATTTATCACAAGCTGGTCCCAGTAGAGGGAGAAGCTAGGGCCCAAAAGATTCCAGAACTTCCTCCAAAAAAAACGTTACATGTGAACGTTTTCGAATTTTTGGATCCTCTTATGCATAAAATAGGAGGACATCAAAGCCATTCATGAATCGGGTTGGTCCGTATATATGGTGGTCTCATTGTGACATAAAAGAAAAAGGAAAAATACAAATTGGATCTCATATGGATTATAACTAGCTAATCGCAATTGGCAAGAGAATTTAGACTTGACTGGTTTTTAAGGCTGTGTATACAGAACCTCCAAAATATTTCTATATGCATAAGGTTAAACGATTTGTATTGTTTTATATTCCGATCCTGCATTTCACAGTTGGAATTATGGAGATTTGATGAAAATTAAAAGAGTTTTGCGGGTAGCTTAAAAGAACCTTGATTGAAGTTCGAGATGACATCCGCGAGATGACATCCGCCAGAAGAATAGAGTGATCTATCAATTTTCTAGGACAATAACATGAAAATTGCAAAACATTAGAATTGAATTTCTTAATATATTTTTATAAGCTGGTATTATATACAACATTATTTAGTCTATGCTGTTATTTTCTATTTAGAAATACAACTAACTTTAAGAAAATATGTTCACATATAAAAAACAAAGGAATCTAAATTATGGGTATAACCCAAACATAAAACTAAGATGTGAACATACTCATAATTTAGAGTAGCGAAAAATCATTTGATTTTCCGAAAAGGCTGGTTCTAATGTTTATTAAAGTCAATAAAAAATTTTGTCCCAAAAGAAAATATCATATTTTCAGCAATGTTAGGACAAAAATAAATTAAAAGTCAATTAAAAATAACATTTCTAACTTCTTATAAAGAAACTAAAAACAAGAAAATCAAACACTGATAGGGGACACATTAATATATAAGGTTTCGCTGTGCATATATCTATTTTATACTTTTAAAGTAACTATTGTTCCACATGTTTAAACACCAATTACAATTTAATTGCAGCATATACATCTCATAATTATTAATATTTGGATTATCAAGTATTAAACTTCTTATTAAAAAAATTACCATGTATCATATTTTCTTCCGAAGGCTTTACTTTGTAAGCGTAATAATGTTTTGAAACATGTTTTTATTCTAAATATAGCTATTAATAATTGAACAAATTACCGAAAATTAATTTGTAGTTATTATTCTTTGAATTGCTCTCTCCAACTAGGAAAACGTCTCCAAATAAAAAAATTGACTGTTACAAAGCTTATTACTACACTGATATATAAATGATGATTTTCAAGGCAGAGCCACTTGGCATGTTTTTTAACCAAATTATGGTAAAGTCAGATTCAACTCTCATAGTATAGCCACTTGATATTTTTCGGACGAAAATGCTCCTATAACTGAATGAGAGTATAATGGTCGTGTACGGTTAGTTCGCAAATCTCGTCCGCTACAATGTTGGGTTTGTGTTTATCCACTCTACAGTATAACAGAAAGAAAAGCAAAAAATAAAAAAAATTATTATTCTTTTCTACCTTTTTTTTTGTTTTCACATTTTCTCTATTTTCACTTTTATAATTATTTTTCATTTTTGTACTTTTGAATTATAATTCATTTTTTCTGTCCTTTAAGATCCATTTTCTATTCTTTTTCTTTTCTACTTTGAATTATAAATTTTTATTTTACTTTGAATTGTGTTGTTAGAGACGATTCCATATTAACATTATCATGTACGTATGTGTATGTACACATTAATAATTTTGCTAATGTGTACGTACACGTTTAGATAATTATATAAATGTAAAACATTTTTTGAATTTATGATGCATGTGTTTTCATGAATTTATGATGCATAATGGAGATGCACATAAGAAGAAAAATGAAAAATTTTAGCTGAAAAATAAAAGTTTGGTAGGTGTGTACGTGTTAAAGAAAATATGACGTACACAGATCTAACGTGTACGTTATGTGAGGTGTTCAAGCTTGAACTCTACTAGTTTAAGTAAAAAATTAGTTATTTGATGCCGTGAATGATGTCGATGATGATAGAACATAAACGCCATCTTGCCTTCATTGACAATCAAATGAGGTTGGATACATTCTTTTTTATTCGTAGTGGGGATCCAAGTGTTAATATGTTTGTGTCGTTTTGTCCAATCCATTAAAGAAGGTGTGAATAGTGTGTGCATGATGAAGGAATACGCTGATGCAACTAACCATGGATTGGGGGTGAAACACACAACAAAAACCATATTGGAGACTCCAAATGTGGATGAAAACAATTATGACGTATATGAAAAAGAAGAAGTAGAGGAAAATAAAGAGGATGAGGACGACGAAGAGGAGGATGAGGATGAGGACGACGAAGAAGAGGATGAGGATGAGGATGTGGAGGAAGAAGAAAACGTCGATGAAGATAACGAGGACACTGATAGATTAAGTGGGGGGGGGGGGGGGGGGGATGTCTTCGAACCGACTATAGACGGTAGTGAAGGTAGTAGCGAAAATTATGATTACAACAAGTGGACGTATTTTGTTGTTGAGAATTATGGGATAGGACATGTCAGAGACGTTGGTGACACTCAACCGACTATGGAACCAACAGAAAAAATTAGTCGTCTATTAAAAACATGTACTTACACTAATGAACGTGTGCATGATAGAAAAAACATCAATGATTTTGGAGAGAATGGTGATATTTAACCATCTATGAGTCCTAACCGGGAGGTAAGACATGATTTGGAAGAACGTACGTACATTATTGATTGTGTACACGAGGAAGTATGTGAAGGTGAATGTTTGACGTACATGAATACATATGGACATGGTAGAGGTGAAGTGAATGGTAATGGTGTGGAGTTTGGTATTGGATGATTATTAAAAGGGGTTTTACCTGAATCAGAGTACGGTTTAGTGACCGTGAATGAGTCTTACGAAGTGTATAATATATTTTCTACATTACTAATTGGTGAGGCGGAGATACTCGATAATGATGCTACTCCAGTCTTCGACAGTTAATCTAATGTTTGACTGATGAGACATAAGTAGAATAGTACAATAGGGGAGACATTTTGTGTTGGGAGTGAATTAAATTTTTTTTTTTTACAAATGACAATGGCTTATTATGCAATCAAACGTTGCTTTTGTTTTAGTGATGCAAAAGCATACATGATGAGGGATTTTATCAAATATTTTGAGTTAAGGAGTCGAAGTCAAGGATGCACAAAATAATTAGAGGATATTGGACAAGAGCATACTGCAAGGAGATCGGTACAATGTCATGTCTAGCAACATGGTAGAGTCTATGAATGATGTTATGTCGAAAGCAAAAATTACATCAACTTATATCCATTTTGATGTATACAAATTTTTTATAGGAGAGGGTACGTATATTTTCATTTATGTATTATATATGCATGACCTATATTGAGATATACAAATAAGTGACGAAATTGGTTGATTTTGGAGTCAATTCATTTAAATGTTAATTTCTTCGTAGATAGTGGTTAGAGATTTATTACAACAACTTTAATGCTGTACCATGTACGTTCCACTAAATATTTTCGTGCAAGGATTAGTGTTTAGGGTAATTGGTAAAAGGTTCTGTATTTTAGGGTAATGAGTTAGTGTTAGGGCAAAAGGGCAATCTTTTACAATTTACTAAATTTAGGAGAAAGACAATGAATATCTCATTATGATAGGGCAATGAGGGAAATCAAAAGTTACTCCATATACGTAGATGAGTTCAGTGTACATTGAGATCATGTACATGAGACATGAGTAGAAATTAGTACGACAAGAGAGACATTTTATGTTAGGTAGAAATTAGCACAAAAACCTTGTGGATCCTAAATATGTTTTCAAACCAACACAATTAAATTAAAATATTATACAATTTTTTATCGGAGTTGATGAAACGATTGAAAAATTCACTTATACATCTTCTCCTTGTAACAGTTATTGGTGAAATTGGTGAATTTTGCATCGTCAACATTTTCCATTGGGTTGTAAGCAACATCTCCAGCCTTCACCAAAATTTCAGTTTCTTGTACTAATTTTTTCAACTTCATGGTTATTCTTGCTTTTTTAAAAGCTTCACTGGTTCCCGGTTGATCATACACAAAAATCACTTTTTGTTTAATCCATTCTCGGATTTTTGAAGGACACTTAGGTGCTCTAAAATTTTATCCTCAACAACATCCTTGTTTAGATTCTAGATACGTACACAATAATAAATTATGTACACAAGATTTTGGTATCCATATATACTTACATGGTTTGCCACATCTACTCCGGATTTTTATAGCCCTTGATGTCATATTCTTTCTCAGCTGGTTCTAACCCCCATTAATTAAATAAACATACACAGTTAAATATATGTACACAATAAGTCAATAGCATAAATGTACACAGTTAATTTATATGTACACATTCATATAGATTGTTATCAAATATCAACACTACATCAACGTCTTTGGAGCTATCCAACTGTCGTAAAACCTTGGAAATACAATTGTTGAGAGAGTTAGATTAAGTATGGTTATTTTCAGTAAACAAAAAATTGAACGACAAATTCATGAAAAACTTACATTGCTTATCGTTATAGTGGGTGATAGGGGATCCTCAAGGTCGTCTTAAACATCCAAATCCTCTATGTGTACTTCCTCCCCAGGATCAACCTTAATTTGTTGCAGAAGTCACGAGTTAAACATATGGTTTATTAGTTGCATACTAAACACTCTTTAAACACACTTGTATTTATATTACGATTCCACTACGTACCTTTTCGTCTTTATCTCCATCCTTCTGAGCTGGAGCGTCATAGAAAACTTCCTCACCACCGCTAATTAATATTGGTTTGCTCATGTATCAATAAATGTAAATAAAAAATGTTACTCACAACCCGAACAAAGATGTACGTACAATATGACCAGTATGCTGAAATTCTTCTCGCTGGAATCCTTAATTAGAAAATTCGTTTTATCATTTCTTTGAAGAGGAAACCACACAAGCATAATTTTTAAGGGGTATTTTTGTCCAAAAATCTAGTGATGGCTACTCCATGAAAAGTCTTTTTGACTTTGCCAAACCATGCAATTAAAACTCAAACAAGTGTATTCCGTGAAAATTTCTTATATATAAATGCAACATACTATTTTCTTGGGACATTTTAATGTCTCCTATCCAGTTTAAATTCTGATTATCAAAGGCTAAACAAAGCATTGGTATGTTTAACACTACAATTTTGGAGAAGTATCAAATCATATTTTGATGCTCTAAGCTTGGTTTCATTGATTGGAAAGTAGAATTTAAAGGAAATACTTAATAAAGATATTTGTAAGGTGGATTAATTAGACATATATATACGGTAGTAAAATAAGAAACTGCAGCTAGCTAGAGCATTCTCGGACAAACAGCATTTGATTGGCCAAACATATTTGTGGCTTAGTGGTAGTTGGATTTGGGGTAAGACGTCATGAAAGGCTTGCAGACCTCCGTGCTTGCAAGCCTTCACATCTATTGGTCGTCCGCTTTCAGGCTTCCGGAGAAGATATAGAAATCCATTTCATTGAGCATTCGGGATTTCTTTTGGTCAGGCCCCGAACCCAACTCGCTTTCTCCGGATGCTGAGACTATTTATGTTATCGGGTGTTGTATAGTCTATTCAAACCAAGTTGAACTAGATTCCTCCAGCTGGGTGTCGGAGTCCATCTAAAAATCATAAGATTAGTCGAATAGCTTAACTCGGTTGTGGTTAGATTATGTTCTAGTTCTAGACCCTAGTCTGATGATCACCCAAAATTATCAAAGGAAAAGGATTTGATTGTATTGAACCTCATTTTTTAAATTGGACTAAAACTACGTGAAATACTCCAATCCAAAAATAGAAATGAAATATTTGAATACATAAGACATTGACTATGAAACGTCTTTAATTTAATTGTATTAGATAAAAAAAGTTACAACAAAAACATACAGATAACGTCGTCTCTCACTTAAACAAAAGATTAAAACAGTAAACCCTTAACTTGCATACATGCATGCAATTATTCAAACTGTAATGATTTTAAAGAGAACACTGTGTGTGCACGAGTAGTATGCATAGCTGATATTGTTCAAGCACATTGGAAATCAGATGGAAGCTTTCTGTTACAAACGTTTAGAAGAACGCTGAGGGATATAGGAACGTTAAGGTTGATTCCGAGAATGTTAGCCCTAAGAGCAGTGCAAAGACAAATCGCAGCGTCGAGGTCAACCAAGCCTTGGATGAGTGAACAACATGGTTGAGATGATGGCTGACCCAATTGCACGTTAAGTAGACTGCTTAGGACATTTGCACATACACCGAGTCTGAGAGCATCGATTGGACAGTTTCCAGATGAGCCAGGGGTGCTTGGAGGCGTTACCGGCCTAGGGTTAGGACTTGGGACCGAAGGAGTTGGGACTGAAGGACTTGGTACCGGCTTGGGCTTAGGACTTGGGTTGCAGCCACAATCAGTTGCTCCAGTTAAGGTGGCAAAAAGGATGTTGAGGGCAATGAAAAGAGCAAGATAGGCTGAGTTCTTTGAAGCCATTGTTATTTTCAAAGATGTATTCGGTGTTTTAAGGATAATTGAGTGTGTTTCAGAGAGAGATGAAGAAAAATGAAGAGAGGGTGTGGGTATTTATAGGATTTTAGAAATATGTGACTTGTTTAGTAAAATTAATTATTTACAGATAATTTTAAACCCTCTTCCTCTTGTAGAGAATGAGCCACAACCACGGGAAAATGGCTGGCAGGGCCGAGGAAGCATGCTTGATTGTATAATATGCAATATGCATGTTTGAACATGCGTGGTGGTACAATAAGAATATTGTAAATTTTAATTGCTAGCTAGCTATATATTTTTAACAGGGTTCCTTCGATAGTTAGATTAGTTTCCTACTTTGATAAACCGATATTACCTAAAAAACCATACTGATTTTATTTAGCTTGTACTGTTCTATCAAAGAATGTAACTAATTAAGTTTGAGAAAATATGTGATGGGCATAACCCAAAACATGAAACTATGTGTGAATGTACAAATTCAAAATTTAGAGTAACTTAAAATCATCTGATTTTCTGAAAAATGCTGATTTAGTGTTTCGTAAAGTCAAATAATAACATTTTGTCCCGAAAGAAAATATCATCTTTGACAAAATCTTTTAGTTTCAGCAAATGGTAGGACAGAAAGAGAAATAAAAAAAATAGACCCAATATATGCACTGAAAGAAAACATCATATTTTTCAGCTATGCGAAGCCAAAAAAAGAAAAAAAAAAGTCAATTTGGAACTTCTTTAAAAAATGAAGAACAAGAAAAACTAACACGGTGATATGGACACATTAATAATTTAATATAAAATAAAATAATAAGGTTTAACTAGGCAGCTAGCTATTTTAAACGTCAATTACAGTTTGATTTTTGAGTACCGATATTTCAAGTGGTTATCTTTCCACCACGGTCGTACGTGAGATCGTCGAAATAGTTTTAAGTCTCATTTTCATTTCATAATTATTAGATACTAAAACCAAACCCGTAAATACGTGTGTGTTTTCGATTTTTTTTTTTGTGTCATTTTCTGTCTTTATAATAATTTAATAGTTTATATTAATAGTTTGTAATAATTCTTTTTTCTTTTTGGTGAGATCATAAATTTGAATCTATGTTTGTGAAGAGGTTTAAAAAAAATAAGCTATTTTATAGTAAACAAAATCAACAAAAAATGACCCAAACACACGCAGTTTAATATGGAAATTAACATAGTGTCAAAACTATAATACACATTGCCTCGCTAATCCGGTTCAAAAGTAGTTCCATCATTCCGTTAACTAATAGTTCAAAGGTGTAACGTCCGTGTTCCGGAAAAAGGTTGTCGGGATCGTTACAGAGGAATCGTATTTTGGCGTTTCGATTCTCTAAGGTTGGTGGAAATGTGATTTCTCTCTTTGAATCAATCCTAAGTGTTCGGGAATAAAGTTTTCTCAGGAACGAGAAGCGGATTGATCAAAGGTCGAAAAGTCAAAGTTTGACCAGAAACTTGAGTGGATCGATCGATCCAGGTTGAAGATCGATCGATCTGGTGAAGTAAGAGAAGGATCGATCGATCCATGGTCTGTCGGTCGATCCGTAGCTCTGTCGTTGTGTTGTTGAAGGAGAGGATCGATCGATCCAGTTGTGGATCGATCGATCTGCCAGGTTGTGTGGACCGATCGATCCATGCTTTGGATCGATCGTTCTGGCACAGAAGAGGTGTGGATCGATCGATCCAACTCTGTCGGCAACTTTCCTTTTTGTTCACTTTGGCCTCACCTACCTCATTATTCGGGTTTTCTTCTTCCTTCTTCTTCCTGGGCGTTTGTTGGAGCTTCTGTGAGGAAAAAGAGAGTGTGAATTCGAAGGTTTGGGTGTTGGGTGAGAAATCAAAGAGAGAAGGTTGTGGTTGCTTAGGAACGAAGAAGCTTGGTGGGTTGGGTTGCAGAGAATCGTTTGTAGATGTGTGGAGGAGTTTCCAGCTTCGTGGTGGTGTTGTCTCTGTCCGCAATCCTTTCGAATCAAGGTGAGTGCATGACCTTGAGCTTATCTAAGCAATTGAGAAGCTTGTGTGATCTTGATGTATTTGGCTTAGATTTGTTGAATCCCAGTTGTGTGTGGGTTGTTCTTAGTTGTGTGGCTTATTTTCCTTGCTGTGTGAGTTTGGGTTTGTGCCTAATCGTCTGTAGGAAGCGAGGTTGGGTGGTCGTTGGTCGTGTGCGGTATTTGGAGTCGAGATCCGGTGTTGCAGAAGCGGTGGGATCGATCGATCCAGGTTTTGATCGATCGATCCAGGGGAGGATCGATCGATCCAAAAGGTGTGTTTGGATCGATCGATCCATGGTTGGACCGATCGATCCGTGTTTGTTGTGGGCTAGGATCGATCGATCCAAGCATGGATCGATCGATCCGGTTACTTCTTGTTTTGTGGTTGTTGCGTTTTTGTGTTGTGAGCGGTTTTTTATCTTAGTTGCTTGTGTGTATAGCTCGTAGATGGGAGGACCGCCTCACTAAGTATTTTTGATAATCTTACGCATCTCTGTGTTTTTCTGAGTTGCAAGTAAAGATAAAGTGTGATCGTGGAATCAGGGCGAAGAGGAGAGGATGATTAGGACTCGGTTATTGTTGTTGTTGTTGTGTGTTGTTGTTGTTGTGTGCTGAATTTAATGGTATTGTTAATTGTGTTTTCTGTTGTTGACGGTTTGTGGAATGTTTAATAAAGGCCGAGTTTTATTGTTGTTAATCCGTTTAACTATTATGTATGGGCGTAAGTAACGTCCGTGTTCCGGAAAAGGGAATTTGGTCAGAAAAGTTACAGAAGGATCGTATCAAGGTGTTTTAATACGATTGGGTTGACGGTTGGTGATCACTCTCTTTGGAGTCAATCTTGAGTGTTTCGGGAATAGAGTTTTCTCGGGAACGGAAGTCGGATTGATCGAGGGTCGGAAAGTCAACTTCTGACCAGAAAAGAGAGGGGATCAATCGATCCAAGCTTGGACCGATCGATCCAAGCTTGGACCGATCGATCCAGGACCGTTGCCGATCTGGTTGTGGCTGAGGCGTGGATCAATCGATCCAGGGATGGATGGATCGATCTGCCGAGCTGTTGTGTTGGCAGGTCGGGGACCCATCGATCCGGGGCTGGATCGATCGATCCGGTGCTGAGGAGGTGTTGATCGACCGATCCAGGGTGTAGATCGATCGATCCAGCACTGTCGGCAGTGGTATTAAGTGGTTTTTCTTCCACTTGTATCACGTGTTCTTCTTCCTCCTTCCTTGTTTTCAGGTTGTGGTCGTTCTCTGGAGGCTAAGGGAGCTGGGAGAGTTCGAGAGAGTGGAAAAAGGAGAGAAGGGAGGAAGAGAGGAGTTGTGCTTGGTCCTTGGGGGTTAAGGTGGATGCAAGGGAGCGTGCGCTCCGAAAGAGATGGATATCGGTTTGCGGAGGCGAGGAGAAAGAGAGGGAGTTCGTCCCTGAGCTTGTGGAGCTGTTCTTCGCCTGAATCGATCCGAATCTAAGGTGAGTGCGTGACTATGAGTTAATCTAAGCTTTGAGGTGGTTTGTGTGCTTTTGTGTTGTTTGAGATGGATTCTTGAGGAATCCATGAGTTTTGTTGCTTGTTTTCTTTGTGTTTTGGGTTGAGTGTGAGCCTAATCGTTTGTAGGAAGCAAGGTGGAGGCCCTGAGTGGTCGTTGGTCGTGTGCGGCCGTGGAGGAAGTCGAGATCGGAGTTGCAGGAGGTGTTGGATCGATCGATCCGGGGTTGGACCGATCGATCCATGTCCTGTAATTTGCGAGTCTCGTGAGTGGTGGATCGATCGATCCATGCTTTGGATCGATCGATCTAGTCATGAATTTGGATCGATCGATCGGGTGAAGGTCGGTTGGATCGATCGATCCATGCGTTGGATCGATCGATCTGGTGAAGGTCGGTTGGATCGATCGATCCATGTGTAGACCGATCGATCCATGTGTTAGCTTTGGCTGTGTTTGTTTTTGCTTGGCGTTGTGAGCGGTTTGTTATCTCGTGCTTGTGTGTATAGCTCGTAGATGGGAGGACCGCCTCACTAAGTATTTGTGATAATACTTACGCATCTCTTTGTTTTTGTGAGTTGCAGGTAAAGGTAAAGTGTGAACGTGGAATTAAGGCGATGAGAAGGAGGATGATTTAGGACTCGGTAATGTGTGTTGTTGTTCGTATTTTATTGTGTTAATAAATGCGATTTCGTATTGATGCTTTATGTGGAGTTAAAGCGTGTGTTTGATTTATTGGGTTTTCGACTCGTGTGGTATAATTAATATTCTGGGATATTAATTATGTTATTGCTTAATTAAAGCGGGTCGAATCATCTCAGATGTGATGGATTATGTCGAAACTAATGGTTAGAAAGTTGTTATTTCAAGAAGGATATAGACAAAAAAAACATTATCTCGAAAAGACATTATGCATTATGTCGAGACTAATAGCAAGAAAAGTTGTTATTTTGAGAAGGATATGGGGTAAAACACTCATTGCTAATAAGTTTTAAATAAGTCCATATAATTTTTTGTTAATTTTTCTTTCCATTTTTTCAAATAATATAGAACTAAATTCTATTCAATATGTGGTGCACGATACAAGTTTTAAAAGAATTAAAGTTATGAAATTTTGATTACCAATTCTTTTTATTTTTTTTATTTTTTTCTGGCAAATAATTTCATTCATATCAAATCAAAAATACAAAGTAAATATACAGAACATTCGAAAACAAATTACTACATAAGCAGATATATGCGTCATGTAGTGAAAAAATATACACAATACAGAAGTAAATGTGATGATGCTTTCCGGAGATAAGTCTTACTCGCTAATGGATCGTTAAATCTACTATTTTCCTTCTCTATTTCTGATATTCTTCTAATGTGAAATGTGTGCGTGAATAGCATCTTTTTGCTGAATCTTTGTAATGCACACCGCATAATAAAATCCGATGCTTCCGAAAAAGGTTATGAAATGGTGATATGATTCCTAGTATTCCATATCAATATCATTTTGAAATATTTTGACTTCCGTTTCCTCTCGATTCAATTCCATATACTTTTGTTTGTAGCCAACACAATCTAACGACCATATTTCTCAGCCATCATTACACTTTCCTCCTTGTCTTTCCATAACTTGTTGAAACTTTCAAAACTATCATGATTTTGTAGAGAAAACATGAAAAACTTTCTCGTCTTTGCATCTTTCTCAAAAACACCAAAGACACTTCCATCCAATTGAATGGCTTTACAACATATGTTAATGCTAACAACCAAATAGGCCTCTGAAAACGCCATTAACACTAAGAACTATATTCCATCAAGCAACAAGAATTCCGATACTGAAATCTGAATATACCCAACTTGGATCTCGCAACAGTGCTTCAATACTGAATCATAATTAAAACTTTCCAATCGAATCCCAATTAAGAATTTACCAGTTTTCCTTTGAATCGCATCTCGTTTAATTTTTGCTACTCGCTTGCTTGATTTTTCGGTGATACCGGGATCAAATACCCAAGTGAAAACTCCATACCTTCGGGTAAGAGGACAATCACCGGTTAATAACCGGAAAATCCACCGACGACAAGAGAAAGCATCGGAAACAAACCTTTTGCATGGAAAGTGATATAATTTGGAGGAAACCTTAGTAGCATAATAGTTTATCTCATTATTCATTAGCCAATAAGCTTATTTATACAAAGACATAACTTGTTTAGCAAGTTCTTAACATTTTTGATAATAGTAAATCTACCTATTTAACAATAAGAAGATATACACAAATATTAACTTTCCTAGTAACAATATGGAAATATATTCACATCGATCTCGTAATCCCGAGATCTCTCAACAACCGTCGATATAATCGTCGATCTCGGTCGATCTACGTTTCTCTTTCCAATATCCTCCGACAAACTCATACGTGGTAACACATGTGAGATTGGAAAAATCTTCAAAATAACGGCTTTATACCCAGCCGTCGGGTCATCATCGACGTTTATACCCGGTCGTAGGGTCAAATCGGCTACAATACCCAGCCGTTCGGTCATTAACGTTTATACCCGGTCGTTGAGTCAAATCATTGGAAAATACATTTTTCGTAGTTGTGTATCTCCATTAATTTAAAATCACAAGTCTGGATCGTTCTTCGAACTTCTTGTTCTTGAAGAAACTTGTGTAGTGGTCATGGTCAGATTCAAGTTCGTCACCCTCGAATTAGCATTGAATCCGTCAGACATGTCAGTTTGGTAGTTATCTTTGTGGTCTCATCTTGTTCATAGTTTAGATGAATCCACGTGAAGACCGATGAAGAAGTACAATCACGTGCTATCATGGCTAATTGGTCATCTTCCTCACCAAATACCACACGTATCTTTTTCTTCTTCTTTTTTTTAACAAACGCCAAAAGGAAACAAATTCAACTCCGGCTTCAAACTTCGGAGTCGTCGTTCAACATGGTTGACTATTCCATCGGCTAAGTCTTGGCACATAAAACGATAGACTTTGTTTCTCAACAAGAAAACTATAAGGATAGAAGCAGAGATGCGAAACTTGCATTAGAAGCAACAACGCTAGGTCAAAGAAATTAGGGTGTCTTTTTTTTTTTTTAAATCGCGGAAGCTAACGTAACAGAACCATAATCCACATAAAAAATCAAGGCTCTGATACCATAATAGAATTTGGAGGAAACCTTAGTAGCAGAATAGTTTCTCTCATTATTCATTAGCCAATAAGCTTATTTATACAAAGACATAACTTGCTTAGCAAATTCTTAACATTTATGATGACAATAAATCTACCTATTTAACAATAAGAAGATATACACAAATGTTAACTTTTCTAGCAACAATAAGGAAATATATTCACATCGATCTCGTAATCTCGAGATCTCTCAACAACCGTCGAAATAACCGTCGATCTCGATCGATCTCCGCTTCTCCTCCCAATAGAAGGACATCACGATTCCATCAAATCAACATTACAAGGGAGGAGCGATATTGTAGAGGAGATGAATATGTCGTATCTATTGAAGTGATCTGGTCAAAATGAAACATAAATCAAAACAAGGATGGATCCCGTAGGGAAATCGGATTCTGATTTGGAAACGACAGATTCGATCCCTTATTCATCATCATCGCAAGGAGACAAAGAGTGTGGTTTGGTAGCTATGAGTTGCCATTATTAAATACTTAAAACCTAAGATTATGAAGGAAATAGAAAATTAAACTAGTAGAAAAGGGAAACGACGACCGGAGAAGCCGACATCGACTAAAAACGGTGAAGAAAAACGAACGGTTGAAATCGCAAAAATGCTGTTATTGCTTTTGTGTTAACCCCGAAGATTAGAGTTTACCAATTTTTTCTTTTTTTTTTATCACCAAAATTAATAAGTTTGTGAAAACCATATGATGTTAATATATGTATTTCGTATGAGTTAGACAATATCACTAATTTTATATCTCGGTTATAATAGCTCGTATGAGTTAGACCAATATCTATCTAGTTAAGTCAATTCATTTCAATATTTATAAAATTCTATATTTATGTAATCATTTTATCAACCAAATTAAAATAGTAAAATATTGGATATATAATTCTTATTTAGATGCACCTATCTTCGATTTTGAACTCGAAGACGTGTTTTTATTCGGCTAAATTTAGATATTTTATTTCTGTGAGATTAAATGAATTCCTTAGCTTTATAATGGACATCCCAAGCTTAGTAGTCCATCTCTCGCTGATGTTAAATATCGTCATTTTTTTATATTCGCCATTAATATGAATCGTTTTGTGTAGACGTTGACTAGACCATCACAATTTGTATTTATTTACGTCAACGTAAATTTCTATTGGCTTCTATATTTTGAAGTTTCGTATTTATCATACTGATTATTAGTGGTTCCAAATAAAGTCAACCCAACGACGACTGGATTAATCCCAATCACACATTTTCATTGTTTGAATTTTGAATGAACTCGTTAAATCCTTGCTCGTCATTAGCAAATCTATATAATAATAATAATAATCTGAAAAAATATTTTTTATGATTATATATTTTGATCGTAATCTTTTTTAAAATATATTTATTATATTTTAAATAAATAAAATATATTCGTCTACGATTACGTATTTTTACAAACTTGCATCTATTCATTTAGAGTTGTGTCTTTCGCTATATTTTGTTCGCATTTTTTCGTCAAAACTTCTCGTCTAATAGTTGTGTCTTTTACAAACAATTGTGTCTATTTAACTGTTTATGTCTTTTGAACTCTATATATTTATCTATATTCTTAGATAACTATCAAACCTTTGTTATTTGACACGGATTTTTCGTTTTATGATGAATCTTAATAATTTGAATTTCAATATCTAACGTTATACTATACTTTCTAAACTATTTTTGAACATACATCATTTTAAGTTTGAAATTTTTTTCTAATTCTTATCTAACCAAATATTTTTTGAATAATTATGATTATAGTAATATAGAAATTTTAATTAATTTTAAATATATATTTTACAGCTGCTTATATTTATCGTAAAATATATTTTTTTTAATTTATAATTATTTAATATTTTATTTTTAGAAAGTTGTGTCTTTTTATTATAACTTTTGTTTATATATTTTCACTCATGGTTATATATATTTTCTATTTATAATTTTTATTATAAAATTGCGTCTACTCATTATATCTCTGCGTTCGATATTTTTTCACTTAAGATAATTTCTCTTCATCATAATACTTTTCTACTAATTACATTAATATCAATGAATGCTTATGAGGATTGTATCTATTTATCATAATTTTTCATAAAATATTTTATATTTATAATCGTTAAAATATATTTTTTGTAAGATTGCCTCGATTCATTATGATTTTTCGTTTGATACATTTTGACTTAAAATGATGTTTTTTCACCATAATGTACTTTTTATTATAAGCAGTTTTTTATCATAACTTTTCATTTTGATGGTTGTGCTTTTTACTAACAGTTATATATGTTCAACATT
Source organism: Turritis glabra (assembly GCA_900406565.1). Lineage (NCBI taxonomy): Eukaryota > Viridiplantae > Streptophyta > Magnoliopsida > Brassicales > Brassicaceae > Turritis > Turritis glabra. The sequence continues at coordinate 2,887,530 of OVBN01000243.1, read as the reverse complement.
TATGTAATCTGTAGGCATATTTATTTTTCTCTTTTTAGATAATTTTAATTTTATTGTTAATCTATATTTTTAAAATATTTCATAATATATTATTCTAAATTTGGAATCTCTTTAAAAATTTTAATTATTTAGAGATTTTTAATAAGAATAATAACAACGCAGAAAGTACGAAAATACGATAAACATACACGAAAATGAAACGTATGAATTATTTCTGATCCATGAAGAAACATACTATTTTATCAGAAAATAAAACTTACTATAAACTAGTGAAAACCTTCTACTCTATAAAAATCATCAACTAAATAAATCGTTAGTTCGTTTGAACTTAAATCCTCATGCCAAACTTGTGATTAGACTCAAAACTTATCTTTAAAACTGCAGTAACTCAGCTGAAGCCATATAATTAATGGTATTTTACATTTTTAAAAATAAAATGTAAAATTGTATTCAATAAAAAACCCCGTTTTTACATTAAGTATTTCTTTTAATAGAAAGTTTTAAAAGGTAAACAAAAGAGCGTTAGAAAGTTTTAAGAACCACACACGTAAACTGTCTTCATACTTTGATGAACCTTATTCTGTGCAAATCAAGAGTCGATTCAGAATGATGCAATCAATGAACTTAGTTAAAGAGGCTAAGGGTTCACCGAAGAACTAATTGTTACGAAAGATGTAGCAGATATGAGAAAATGTAATTAAAATTAAAGTTAAACGAACAATAAATATAATTTATTGACATAATTTCAAAGATAACATTTACGATGTGAACGTACTCATATATTAGACAATTAAGTAACACAAAAAGAACTGGTTTACTCTTACTTAAAAGTCAATAAAAACATTTTGTCCTTAAAGAAATATCATATTTTCAACGATCCTAGGGCCACGAAATAGTTAAAACCGACAATAAAAAATAGATCATTTCGGTTAAAGAAATAAATTAATTATCCATCAAATATTTTAATATTATATTGTCACATATTTTTGTTTTAACCGACTTTCATCTCCTATATAAATGTGTAATGGGTAGAAGAAATAGTAGGTGTGAGTGGAGAAAGATTAAAGTGAAAAACTATTCTCTAATCTTTAGTTCCCGTTTTCGTTACTCTGTTTCAAAAGATCATTATATTACTATTACACCAATATCTCTATATATATATATATATACTCAAATATTATATTATAATATTATAACACGTTATCAGCACGAGTAAACTCCGGTTTTCAAGATCCAGCCAATTTTTTTTTTGTTTTGCCAACAAATTTCATTGATCAGCTTAAGAAAGCCAATGAGGTGGGATAACGTACCATCCCGTATCAAGTCACTTTTGATCCAGCCAGTTTCTATCCGATCAAATATCTAAGGTATCACTAAGGTAATATTTTTAAATTATGTTTCACTTCATTATTTATTTATGATATTCAAAAGAATGGAAGGTTATACCTCCTCCTTGGTCCAATGGAAGGCTCTGCCTTCTCAAACGGATCATGATCATATGGTAGGCTCTGTCTCCTCAGATCATTACTTTATATATAATTAAATGTCCAGAAGATATTATTAAAAAGTTCAAGAAGAACTATATGAAACAAAATGTCCATAAAACATATGAAAAAGTTCCAGAAGAACTGTATAATAAATTTTGTCCAGAAGACAAATCATTAATTTTTTTTTAATTATTGTTCTGTTAATTTCTTTGATGTGCTTATAACTTTTTATTATGCTCTCTAAATTAGATTTAAATTGATTATAATTTATGATTGATTTTTTTTTTATGATTCAAATATTGCTAACGGTCACGAAGAAGTTTTTTTAAAAATTTTTCTTCTTTTCCAACGGCTAATGAATAGTGGTTTTTCAATCCATAAATACAATCATATGTCACTCATTCATTCATTCATTCACTCATCAAAAATCATATCTCTCTTCAAATATTTTTCTAAGAAAAATGACTCATCCATTGTTGGTTTTTGTAATGGATTTTATATTTGTCGCTATCTATGGTTTAATATTTGGAGAGTTTTCTCCCGAAGAATTTTTAATCGCTATTATTTTATTTTTCTATGTAATTATGTTTCTTGTAATTGCTCTGCTTATGCCAGCGATTTATATCTTTTAAATAAATTTCTAATAATTATCTTTGTAATCGGTTACATTTAAATAAATATTATCATGTTGTTTTAAATTGCAAATTTAAATTAGAAATTTAAAATTAATGCCCAAATACATTGTTTTGCAGTTATCATGTCAACTTTGGCAAAACTCGAGATCGATGCCCTTGATATATCTAGAAATAATTATATGAGATGGGCAGTCGTAGCAAGGATGCATTTAAAAGAAAAATGGCTCCTTGATACCATCGATAAAGCAAAGGCACCTCCAGAAGAGGATAAGGCAAACGCCATGATATTTTTATTCCACCATATCTATGATGGTTTAAAAGATGAGTACATCACAAAAGAAGATCCTGCAGATGTTTGGCAATCACTCAAAGATAGGTTTGATCATCAGAAATATGTGATCTTACCGAAAGCTAAACATGAGTGGTTGAATCTCCGGTTTCAAGATTATAAAAGTGTTGCTGAATATAATTCCGCTCTATTTAGAATTACTTCCAGGATAAAGTTATGTGGAGAAGAAATAAGTGATTATGATATGATCGAAAAAACTCTCCAAACATTTCATCCTGGAAATGTACTCCTGCAATAACAATACCGGACAAGAGGATACACAAAGTATTCTGAATTAATGCACGTTTCGTTGGTTGCAGAACAAAATAAAGAAATTGTGATGTTCAATCTCGTCCGACTGGATCAGCTTCATTCCCAGAAGTGTGTTGCATCATCGAATAATTATGGACGTAAACGCGGTCGAGAAAATGATCGTGGTCGTGGACGAGGAGGATATGTTCGTGGACGTGGACGTGGACGTGGCCACGGAAGAAAATTCCGCCCTTACGATTCTAATAATGAAAGAAACAATAAAAGGTTCAAAAGAAACGAAGTTGGTCGTATGATGAAAAAGCAATATGAGGATGCTTGTTACAGATGCGGCATGAAAGGACATTGGTCTCGTACCTGTCGTACTCCAAAACATTTGGCCGATCTCTATCAAAAATCACAGAAAGGAAAAGAAAAGGAATCTGAAACCAACTTCATCTATGGCGAATCAAGGCCTTCGTTCGATGGTATAAATGATGATACATATCTCGATGTTGCAGACTTTATAGTTGATCCTGAAGATATTAACACAAAACAAAGCAACTAAAACTTCCCGAAGAAGTTCATGTGACATGATAGTTATGTTTGTTTTCCTAAAGAATAATGTGTGTGTGTTTTTATTGCATGTGTTTGTGTTTATTGTAAAATAAGTTTTAATATAATGTAAGCATGATATTTTGTTATACTAATGTATTTTTGTGATTATTTATAACTTCAGAAATATCAAAATTTGAGATGGCGGATGGAGATATATGTCTTGCAGACAGTGCTATAACGCACACAATACTCAAGGATAAAAAATATTTTTCCTCCCTTAAAATACAAAATTCCGCCGGAAGCGTGAATACTATATCTGGTAATGCAAAAATTATCTTGGGCTCCGGAAAAGCCAGTTTTTCAATGACAAGGAGAACAAAATTTGAAATAAATAAAGCATTATACTCCCCTAAATCTTACAGAAATTTACTAAGTTTCAGAGATATCCGCAGAAATGGATATCACATAGAAACTATGAATAAAAATGGCATTGAATGTCTTTGCATTACATCAGTTATTTCGGAGAATAAATGTATATTAGAAAAGCTACCGGCTTTATCCTCCAGAATATATTCCACAAAAATAAATATGACTGAATCATATGTTACTGTAAACTCGAAGTTTACAAGTACGTTCAAAGTCTGGCATGAACGTTTAGGGAACTCAGGTTCAGTCATGATGCGTAAAATTATGGAAAATTCAAATGGCTATCCATTGAAAAACCAGAAGATTTTTGAATCAAGAGAATTTTCATGTAATGCTTGTTCTCAAAGAAAATTAATAATCCGGCCATCACCAGCTAAAATTAGGAATGAATTTCCAGCATTCTTAGAAAGAATACATGGTGATATATGTGGGCCTATTCACCCACAGTGTGGGCCGTTTCGATATTTTATGGTATTAATTGACGCATCCAGCAGATGGTAACATGTGTGTTTATTGACCACAAGAAATACGGCTTTCGCAAAATTCATTGCCTAAATAATCAGGTTGAGAGCACAATTTCCTGATTATACAATAAAGAAAGTAAGGCTTGATAATGCTGATGAGTTTACTTCACAAGTTTTTAATGACTATTGTATGTCATTAGGAATTGATGTTCAACATCCGGTCCCGCATGTTCACACACAAAATGGCATGGCTGAGTCTGATTAAACGGCTACAACTTATTGCTAGACCGTTAATATTGAGAACAAGGCTTCCAATTTCGGTATGGGGTCATGCAATCTTGCATGTTGCTGCACTAATTCAATTACGACCAAGTGCATACCATAAATACTCCCCATTACAATTAGGCTCTGGCTAGAAGCCAGATATATCTCATCTTTGTGTTTTTGGGTGTGTGGTTTATGTCTCTATAGCCCCGCCACAAAGCACAAAAATGGGACCACAAAGAAGATTGAGAATATATGTCAGGTATACATCACCAAGTATAATTCGGTATCTTGAACTGCAAACTGGTGATATGTTTACGGCACGTTTTGCTGATTGCCATTTTAATGAAGATGAGTTTCCAGCATTAGGGAGAAGAATCAAAGATGTTCCAAAAGATATTACATGGTGCACACCGTCTTTGTTGCACTTTGACCCCCTACGAAACAACGTGAACTGGAAGTTCAGAGAATATTGTACAGTTACAAAATATGGTAAATCAGTTACCAGATGCGTTCACTGACACTAAAAGGGTGACAAAATCATATATACCCGCTGCTAATGTTCCATCAAGAATTAATGTTCCGGAAGAACAAACTGATGGGAGAATAAATAAATCCAAAGTTCAGTTAAAAAGGGGAAGACCAATGGGATCAAAAGATAAAAATTCCCGAAAGAAAAAGAAATTGGGAGAATTAAATGAGAAGGTTCCTGAAGAACCGGATACAGATGAAAAGAGTCCTGAAAACAAAGAAAAACATGAGATTTCCATTAACTATACCCAAAATAAAATGATAAGGGTTAGAAATGAGATAGATGATGATGATGAAATTTTCTCATTCTCTGTATCCAAGGAAATTGATTATGAAAATGATGATCAAGATCCAAGGTCCATACTAGAATGGCGGAAAAGATCTGATTGGGAGAAGTGGAAAATGGCCATGGAAACTGAATTGAATTCTCTCAATAAAATAATAATTTTTGGACCTATTGTCACAATACCAGAACATATAAAACCCGTTGGATACAAATGGGTATTTGTTCGGAAAAGAAATGAGAAAAATGAGGTAACGAGATACAAAGCCCGACTTGTTGCCCAAGGATTTTCTCAGAGACCGAGAATTAATTATGAAGAAACATATTCCCCGGTTATGGATGCAATTACATTCAGATTTCTAATGAGCTTAGCAGCTTCTAAAAATCTAGAAATGCATCTAATGGATGTTGTGACAACATATCTATATGGATCACTCGAGAATGATATATACATGAAAATCCCTAAAGGATTGAAAATGCCTGAAGCATTAAGACCAAAATCTAAAGAAATATGTGCGGTTAAATTACAGCAATCATTTTATGGATTAAAATAATCCGGACGCATGTGGTATAATCGCTTGAGTGAATATTTGTTGAAGAAAGGTTATACCAACAATGCGATATGCCCTTGCGTATTTATTAAGAAATTTCAATCCGGATTTGTGATCATTGCTGTTTATGTTGATGACCTAAATATAATTGGAACTCCAAAGGAGATTGATGATGCACGAATTCATATGAAAAGAAGAGTTCGAAATGAAAGATCTTGGAAAAACTAAGTTTTGTCTTGGACTCCAAATAGAGCATTTCGAACATGGCATATTTGTGCATCAATCCAATTATACAAAAAGGATTTTACAACGATTTAATATAGATAAAGCAAATCCTTTAAGTACCCAATGGTCAATAGATCTCTTAATGTTGAGACTGATCCATTTAGACCTTGTGAAGAATATGAAGAAATACTTGGTCCCGAAGTACCTTATATGAGTGCTATCGGTGGATTTATGTATCTTGCAAATTGTACTAGACCATATATTTTTTTTCTACTAACTTACTTGCAAGGTACAGTGCATCGCCTACCCGAAGGCATTGGAATGTGATAAAGCACATTTTCCGTTATCTGCAAGGTACGATTGATTTGGAATTATTTTATCCTACAAACTCCGAGTTTGGTCTAGTTGGTTTTGCAGATGCAGGATATCTATCGGATCCTCATAAGTCTAGATCTCAAACTGGATATGTTTTCACAATTGGCGGAACTGCAATCTCATGGCGTTCCCAAAAGCAGAGTTTAGTCTCTACTTCGTCAAATCATTCAGAAATCATTGCCCTTCATGAAGCATGTAGGGAATGTGTATGGCTTCGATCTATGACTAATCATATCCAAGAAGCAAGCGGACTAGCCATAACAAACAACCAACAAAATTGTACGAGGATAATGCTGCATGTGTTGCTCAAACCAAAGAAGGCTATATCAAGAGCGACAGAACGAAACATATTCCCCCAAGGTTTTTCTCTTATACTCAAGAGCTCGAAAAAAACAAGGAAGTCGATATTCAATACATCCGCTCAAGTGATAACGCAGCAGATTTATTTACAAAGGCGCTTCCAACTTCCATATTCAGGAAACATATTCATAGTATTGGAATGCGTCATCTACGAGACCTATGAAGTCTTTTCGAGGGAGAGTTTACGTCACTGTACTCTTTTTCCCTTATCATGATTTTTATCCTACTGGATTTTTCCATGATAAGGTTTTTTTAACGAGGCAATACGTAATACATCATCAATGATGGATAATTAAGGGGGAATGTTAAAGAAATAAATTAATTATCCATCAAATATTTTAATATTATATTGTCAGATATTTTTGTTTTAACCGACCTTCATCTCCTATATAAATGTGTAATGGGTAGGAGAAATAGTAGGTGTGAGTAGAGAAAGATTAAAATGAAAAACTATTCTCTAATCTTTAGTTCCCGTTTTCGTTACTCTGTTTCAAAAGATCATTATATTACTATTACACCAATATCTATATATATATATATATACTCAGATATTATATTATAGTATTATAACAATTTCAAACTTCTTCACAAGAAACAAAGAGCAAGAAAAGTTAACACAGTGAAAACATATTATGCATATGGAAGATACTTTTTAAAGATAGGATGGAATTTGATTGGGCAGCTATTTAATACATTTTTGGTAGTACTTAGCTTTTACACGATTAAACGTCAATTTTGTTTTTATTCTAGATATTTTAATAGTTATATTTCCAACAAGGTAGTCAGTACTTAAGGTCTTCGGACATACTTTTGAATAGCAGTTTTCTATAGTTTGGTACATACAATAAATCCTCTATAAATTAATATTCGCTAAATTAATAAAAATGATGATATAATAAAATTTTCCGGTTTCAAGTTACACCAATATAAATTTCAACAAAATTTAATAAGAAAAATAATATTTCTAAAAAAAAATCTCTGTATAAATATTTTTTGTAAATTGTGGTACTATCTATAATATCGTCATCATAATAACCAAAATTCCTTATAAAATGTTCACTTCTTAATATGAAACGGTTTCATTTTGATGGTTTATAAATTGTTAAAATACGACAGTTGAGGTCATTAAAAATTGAATTTATGTATATAATTCGTATAAGTAAATTCATCAGAAATTTTTGTTATTTATCTTCAAAGGAGTTTTCTTCTTCTAAAAATAAATGTTTATGTCAAAAGTACAAAATTCAGAGCATTCAAAACATTAATTTTATTTAGAACAAATTATCTCAAACTATATTTTTTACAATTCTAACATAAATCTTAATTAATAAAGCAATTTAGACAAAATTATCAATAAATTATAAATATTAATTTATAAATAAATTAATATCATAATAAATTAATAAAATATCAAATTCTGACATTATAATTATTGAGGTTTTACTGTACTTGACATATATGGTTTTTCAAATAAAAAATGAGAAATTAACATATAATAAAAAAATTTAATATTCAATAAACATTACTTAAATCTACAGTATATATATATATATATATAAAGATTTTATTAAAATGATGTTATTTAACTATCATAAACCCTAATGCCCTTTTAAACGTATTATTAGTTTGATTTATTTTGGTCATCTAGTCGAGTGGTATTAAAACCACATTCACTTAGTGAGAGAGTTCGAACCCACCAAATGTGTCTTGGTGACATTGAGTATTTAACCGGGAAAATCAACTCTGGTCAATTTCTCAATTTGATTAGATTTATTTTAATGCAGATAATATTATCAATTAATAAAAAATAAAATATTACTAAAATAGGAATTATTGATTATATATTTGTAACTAATGATTTTCTCATAACATTTCCAAGCAATATTTAATTTTTCATTAACAAGACTTTTTGAATTTATAATCATGATAATACCATAAAAATTATGGTATTTGATTTTCACAATCAGTTGTTCAATATTAAAACCTTATATTATGTCAATAGTGTTAACTATCTTTGATTCCTTTTACTCACTCTTTGCGAGTATATTTGTAAATATAACTTTGCAAGACTCAAATTCTCCAGAGTGGCCAGATACGTAAATTTAATTATGTATGATAGAGCTTAATGTAACTAGCATTCACATTATCACGAGTCATATACAATCCGTATATATATAACCCTCCATTCGTATGCATGTTATATTAAAATAGAAGTAATCCACATGCTGACATGCAAGAATCTGAAAATAAGACGTTGGTTACAAAACTTTCATTAAACAGGTTGAAAAAAGAGAAATAGACTGACGGGAACAAAAAAAAAAAAAGTAGGAAACTCTCACATGTTTATTATTTCACTTAAACTAGTTTACATGCAATTATTCAAACTGTAATGATTTAAAAGAGAACACTGTGTGCACGAGTAGTATTTAGTATGCATAGCTCATATCGTTCAAGCACATTGGAAACCAGATGGAAGCTTTCTGTTACAAACATTGAGAAGAACGCTTAGGGATATGGGAACGTTAAGGTTGATTCCGAGAACGTTAGCCCTAAGAGCAGTGCAAAGACAAATGGCAGCGTCGAGGTCAACCAAGCCTTGGATGAGCGAACAACATGGTTGAGATGATGGCTGACCCAATTGAACGTTAAGTAGACTGCTTAAGACATTTGCGCATACACCGAGTCTGAGAGCATCGATAGGACAGTTTCCAGATGAGCCAGGGGTGCTCGGAGGCGTGACCGGCCTAGGGTTAGGACTTGGGACTGTAGGACTTGGGACTGAAGGAGTTGGGACCTTAGGACTTGGGACTGGCCTAGGCTTAGGGCTTGGGACTGGCTTGTGCTTAGGACTTGGGTTGCATCCACAATCAGTTGCAGCGGTTAAGGTGAAAAAAAGGATGTTGAGGGCAAAGAAAAGAGCAAGAGAAGCTGAGTTCTTTGAAGCCATTGTTATTTTCTTAAAAATATAGATTCAGTGTTTTAAGGGTTATTGATTGTGTTTGAGAGAGAGATAGAGAGATGGAAAGAAATGAAGAGAAGGTGTGGCTATTTATAGGGTTTTAAAAGGACGTGAAGAGGATCCAACTTGTTTGACTATAAATAATTATTTATATTTATTTGTAATTCTACAAAATATCTGAAATTTTAATTCGTTTATCTACATATTTAAAATCTGACTTTTATTTTCCTTTCCGTAGATACGTAGAACTTCGAAATAATTTGGATCCTTGTTTCTATAATTTAGAAAATATTTGATTCGTGTGCTGTCAATTTGTCAATGCTGTTATTATCACCGTCATCATGAGTTCATGACCACATTTGCACATTTATTCAGATTCTCTTCTATACCTTTAGGCTGTAGATAAAATTTGGTATATGTGAACTTGCCTCACTATACGCAAAACATGATTTGGGTTAGTTAATATGTTGTAGTGTCGCGCGTTACGAATAATTTTGTATGATATGGGTTCTAGTCTAAATTGACTTAAAAATTAAAGTCATGAAAAAATAAAAACCAGATAAATAAATAAAAATATTAATTTTATAGCTATATGCAGAAAAAAAATGATAGAAATAAACCAACCCACTAAGCAAAATAATATTTTTATATAGCTAGTTTCAAGGAAATAATATAAGATAAAAATCAAAATTTTCAAACAAGATAAGTTTCTGAAACCGTTTCTCCGAAAATCTCCAATGTGTCGGCCATCATTCGTCTCTGTCACAAAGATAATGTTTTTTTATGCCAACATTGGCGTATCCATGGATTTATCCAAGAGGTAAGAAGTTCGAGTTCGTTTTAGAGTTTTAATTTTAATCAAACGACGTTGTTCAATAATTTAACATAAAATCTCAACGAAAATTTAACTCTGTAAATTTGTTCCATTAGTCAACTTAATGACATGATTTATTTGGCAAAATCAACAAAAATTAACAACAAAAATGAAAAATCAATTAAATTTAAAGATTAAATATAAAAAGTCAATAAAAATTAGCGCATTATTTTATTTGAGGTACAATTGGGGCTTTTTTGGCATTTTTTTCAGTTGAGGTTTTTTTTAACATTTTTTCTTAGTTTATATGTTGTAGTCTCACGTGTTACGAATTATTTTTCTTGATATATATGGGTTCTAGTCTAGAACAATTAAGGGCAGCTGGTCTAAATCGACTTGAAATTTAAAGTCATGAAAAAATAACAAAACCAGATGAATAAATAAAAAAAAAAGAAATTTATATGTATTTTCAGAAAAAAGTATATAATATAAATTTTCATTTTTGTTTGCTTTAGGTATAGAGTTACTTCGGGTTGGCCCTGTTTCTCGTTGTCTGTGTTGATATGTTTTGAATCTTATTACTCATTGTTTTGCGTTAGCACTGAAATTCTCTAACCGCATATGGTTTCTCTATAAAATATTCTTGCTTTTCTTATGTCTGTTGTATTCTGAAATAATATGTTATTACGTCTCCAATAGTAAAATCGATCTTGAGGAGACGTGATGAACTCATGATGATCATTCCGCTAACTAATATCTCAAAGGAAAGCCCAATTTCATAGAAATAGTTAAAAAACACTATTTTGAAGAGATGTGATAAATTATGTTGAACCTAATGGTTAGAAAAGCTGTTATTTCGAGAAAGACATAGGTTAATACATTCATTGCTAATAAGTTTTAAATTTGAAGCCCATATAAAAAAAATTTGTTAATTTTTCCTTGTTATTTTTTCAAATAATATATAACTTAATTTTGTTCAATATGCCGTCCACGATGGAACTTTTAAAAGAATTAAAGTTATGAAATTTGATTATCAATTTTTTTTTATCACCAAAATTCATAACTTTGTGAAAACAATATGATGTTAATATATATGTATTTCGTATGAGTTAGACCAATATATATCTAGTTAAATCAATTCATTTAAATATTTAGATATATATTTATATCATCATTTTATTAAAACCAAAATACTCAAATATTGGATAATTGTTATTTAGATGCGCCTATCTTCGATTTTGAACTCCATTCAAAGACGTGTTTGTAGTCGGCTAAGTTTAGGAGTCTTAACCTTTATCATGTGATGTGACATCCCAAGCTTAGTAGTTTACATCTCGCTGATAAAATCGTCATTTTTTAGTCGCCATCAATATGGATCGTCTTGTGTAGACGTTGATTAGACCATCACAATTTTGTTTTTTTTTTGTTTTTTTTACGTAAAAGTAACTTTCTATTGGCTTCTATATTTGGAATTTTCATATTTATCATACTAATTATTAGTGGTTCCAAATAAAGTCAACCTAACGACGACTGAATTAATCCCAATCACACATTTTCTTGAATTTTGAAAGAACTCTTTAAATCCTTGCTCGTCTTTAGCAAATAAGAATAATAATAACGCAGAAAATATGCGACAAACATAAACAAAATTGAAATTTAAGAACTAATTCTGACCCATGAAGAAACTTATTACTTCATCGGAAAAAAAAGAAACCCTTATACTGTATAACATACTGTATAACAATCATAAACTAAATAAATCGTTAGTACGCATGAACATTATTGATGCAGTTGTTTGGGTTTTTTTTTTACCAGTCACGAAATATTACATGAAATAGTACAAAAATTAATATATGAAACTGAAATACATAATTGTTGATAAGGAATTTGAGTGCTGGAATGTACGAACATCTTATAAGTCGAAAAAAATAAAAATATATATTGTTTGAAGACAATAAAAACTATATAAGTAAAGAGAAAATTTGTTTGAGCAGAAAAGGAAAACTGTTTCTGGAGAAACTTGAGATGCAAGTTTCGTCTTGCTATAAAGGAAGAGACGTCCTACTATGGAAAAGGTGACATGGAGAATAAAAACCCCTAGAGAGCTTTTAAGAGGTCGTGTGTTTGTGTGATCAAGCGTTGGAGTCTTTGGTATCATTGGTGTGCGTTGGTGTTGATGTATAGGTGTAACGTGATCTAGAGATTCTGAATTGAAAATCTAGACTCTGTAAGAGTTTAGTTTAAAATTAGTTTATCGTAAAGAGTTCATGTAATAGAAAAGAACGGTAATTGAAGAAAGTTGTGCTTAATTTACGTGTTTGTAAATTGATTGTATTTGTTTTTTTGTTATAGTGAATTCGAAAAAGAAATTGCGTGTGCCTTTTATTTTCTGCATTTTATTATTGTCTCACATGCACTTTAAAACATAAATCCTCATGCCAAACTTGTGATTAGACTCAAAACTGATTTTAACACTGCAGTAACACATCTGAAGATTAATGGTATTTTATAATTTTAAAAGATTTAAGTAACGACAAATGTAGTAAATATATTCTTGTGATCAAAACACAACTAAAACTAAATAGATTAAAAATAAAATAAAACTAAAAATGATTTAAACAAAAAAATATAAATATTGAAATAATTGCCAAAGATAAGATTTGATGTGAACGTACTAATATTTTACACAATTAGAGTAACACAAAAGAAAAAAAAAAACACATTGATCTTCCCACAAAAGAAACTGGTTTACTCTTACAAAGTCAATAAAACATTTTGTCCTCAAAGAAATTATATATTTTCAACGATCCTAGGACCACAAAATATTTAAAACCGACAATAAAAAAATAGATTATTTCAAACTTCTTCACAAGAAACAAAGAGCAAGAAAAATTAACACAGTGAAGTGGACATAATATGCATATGAACGATGCTTTTTAAAGAGAGGATGGAATTTGATTGGGCAGCTATTTAATACTTTTTGGTAGTACTTGGATTAATACACAATTAAACGTCAATTTTAGATATTTCAAATAGTTAAACTTCAAATATTTTTTAATAGCAGTCTTTTACAGTTTAGTACATATTTGACATATATAGTTTAAAAAAAAAAATAAGAATATGAAAAATTTATGTATAATATCAAAATTTAAATATTTATTAAACCATATTCTATATTAAATAAGAGTTATTGTTGCTTATGTGTCAAGCCCAAAATTATTCTCACTTATTTATTTATTTATTTTTATTTTGTAATTCTATTTTTCTTTTCCACACTTTTAATTTCAAACACTGCGTATTCTTATTTTCTTAAAACCAATTGCTAAATACACATAAAACAAATAGAAAGTTACTTGGCATTTTATAGAAAGTTAATTAAAAATATATTTGGCATTTACAATTAATTATAAAATAAATAATAATTAAAATTCTATGTTATCTAATTAGATGATTTATCTAAATAAATGAACCATTTAATTATTTAATACATTTAAAACAACAACAAAAAATTCTTACAATAGTAATTGTCAATTTCAAATTTGAATATTAAGATTTGGTAAGTCACCAAAATATAGTCAAATACAACAAAAGTTTACTACCCTACTGTTTATGTATTCATAAAACATAAAAATTTAAAATATATTTAAAATATAAATCATTCGACTATATATTTGTAATATTTTTCTCATAACATTTACATGTAATATTTTTTTTTTCATTTACAAGGCTTTTTGAATATATAGTCAATGATAATACCATACAATTTATGGTATTCGATTTTCACAATCATTTATTCAAAACCTTAGATTATGTCAATAATCTTAACTAATTTTTATTTCTGTTACTCATTCTTTGCGACTATATTGGTAAATCTAACTTTGCAAGTCTCCAAATTCTCCAGTGTCACCACATACGTGAATTTAATTCTGTATCATAGAGATTAATATAACTAACATTCACATCATTACGAGTCATATACAATCGTATGCATGTTAAAATAGAAACAATCCACATGCAAGAGAATCTGAAAATAAGACGTTGGTTATAAAACTTCTTTCGTTAAACAGGTTGATAAATGATAAATACTTAAATAGATTGACGGGGAACGTTTACAAAAAGAAACAATAACACTCTCACATGTTTATTATTACACTTAAATAAACAATAAAGTCTAGCTTACATGCAATTATTCAAACTGTAATGATTTAAAAGAGAACACTGTGTGCACGAGTAGTATTTAGCATGCATAGCTCATATCGTTCAAGCACATTGGAAACCAGATGGAAGCTTTCTGTTACAAACATTGAGAAGAACGCTTAGGGATATGGGAACGTTAAGGTTGATTCCGAGAACGTTAGCCCTAAGAGCAGTGCAAAGACAAATGGCAGCGTCGAGGTCAACCAAGCCTTGGATGAGCGAACAACATGGTTGAGATGATGGCTGACCCAATTGAACGTTAAGTAGACTGCTTAGGACATTTGCGCATACACCGAGTCTGAGAGCATCGATAGGACAGTTTCCAGATGAGCCAGGGGTGCTCGGAGGCGTGACCGGCCTAGGGTTAGGACTTGGGACTGTAGGACTTGGGACTGAAGGAGTTGGGACCTTAGGACTTGGGACTGGCCTAGGCTTAGGACTTGGGACTGGCTTGTGCTTAGGACTTGGGTTGCATCCACAATCAGTTGCAGCGGTTAAGGTGAAAAAAAGGATGTTGAGGGCAAAGAAAAGAGCAAGAGAAGCTGAGTTCTTTGAAGCCATTGTTATTTTCTTAAAAATATAGATTCAGTGTTTTAAGGGTTATTGATTGTGTTTGAGAGAGAGATAGAGAGATGGAAAGAAATGAAGAGAAGGTGTGGCTATTTATAGGGTTTTAAAAGGACGTGAAGAGGATCCAACTTGTTTGACTATAAATAATTATTTATATTTATTTGTAATTCTACAAAATATCTGAAATTTTAATTCGTTTATCGACATATTTAAAATCTGACTTTTATTTTCCTTTCTGTAGATACGTAGAACTTCGAAATAATTTGGATCCTTGTTTCTATAATTTAGAAAATATTTGATTCGTGTGCTGTCAATTTGTCAATGCTGTTATTATCACCGTCTATCATGAGTTCATGACCTCATTTGCACATTTATTTAGATTCTCTTTGGCTCGTAACCATTTTATTTCAGAGCTTCTATACCTTTTGGCCGTAGATAGAATTTGGTAAAACATGATTCGGTTAATTCATATGTCGTAGTCGAATAATTTTGTATGATATGGGTTCTAGTTAAATAAAAAAAATATTAATTTTATAGCTATTTTCAGAAAAAACAATTATGATATAATAAACCAACCCACTAAGCAAAATAATTTTATATAGCTAGTTTCAAGAAAATAATATAAGATAGTATTGTATCAGTTAAATTGTATCACAAAAATAATACCTTTTGGCTGTAGATATAATTTGGTATATGTGAACTTGCCTCACTATACGCAAATCATGATTCGGGTTAGTTAAATTACTTATTTATAAATGAAGCAAATATATATATGACTTAGCATCAATTATATTAACTGATTTCATAATTAACTAGTTTGACATCAATTAAATAAAATTGATTCAATTTCTATTAATTTGTATCACTTTTAAAAATTTGACATAAAATATAAATTTACATCAATTAGATAACTGAAGTATCTATTAATTTTCGGTAAGATCACTTTTTAAAATAAATTTACATTATTTAATTTAATAATTTAAAAATTAAAAGCAATCGGCGCCTTGTAAATTTATCATAAAAGAATCACTTAATTTTTTTTTTCTTGTCAAACGAATCCTTTAAACTTATTGCCACATCTCTTAACCCTAAATTTTTACCTTGGTCAATGTCACCGAATACAAAATGTCTCATCCAGGTATCAAAATTCAAAACTGAATCTATCGATAAATTGGATATAAAAAACAATTTTAACAAATATATGAACTGAATATGTAAAATCGTATTAAAAAGATTTTATTTAAATATAAATAACGAAAATATAAAATTATAATCTAAGAATTATTAATATTTTTAATATATTGACATAAATGTTTAAGGTATTGTGTTAAAAATTCAAAAGCTAAAAAAACAAAAATTTATATTTTTTTATTTTTAACATTTTTAAAAGATTGGGATAAAAATTATAATTTGTTAAAGGACTTAAAATATATATAAACCAAAAAGTTATAAATCGTATATAAAAAAAGACTTTAACAAATATATAAACTGAATATGTAAAATTATATTAAAAAAATTAAAACAATATTAAAAAAATAAAAAATTAAATCCTAATCTAAATATTATTAACAGTTTTAATATGTTGTCATAAATATTTAAGGTATTGTGTTACAAATTCAAAAGCTAAAAAAAGGAAATTTTTTATAATTATTTTTTTCTTTCACATTATTAAAAGATTGGGATAAAAATTAAAATTTCGAAAGCTTAAAATAAGAAATTTTGTATAATTTTTTTTAGTTTAGCATTTTCAAAAGATTGAGATAATATTACAATTTGACTGCTTAAAAATTACAAATCACGCGTTTTTTTAATATTTTAACATAAGTATTTAAGGTATTGTGTTACAAATTTGAAAGGTAAAAAAAGGAAAATTTCTATATTTGGTTTTAGTTTAACATTTTTAAAATGAGATAAAAATTACAATTTTGAAAACTAAAAATAAGGAAATTTGTATTATTGTTTTAGTTTCCCATTTTGTTTTTATAGATCGAGATAGATATTTACAAATTCGAAACTAAAAAAGGGGAAATTGTATAATCGTTTTTATTTTGACATTTTTAATAGATTGGGATAAATATTTAAGGTTTTTTCTAAAAGATATGTTTTGTTTATGTCTATCTATATATAAAGTAGGCATCGGTTAAACTAAATTCTTGGCAAAGGCAGTTTAGCTCCTTCCTCCATAGCTTTCGTATATATTAAAACATATCTTCTGGTTAGAAAAGAATTCTTTAAATATATTATGAGATTATGTGTTTATATTTCCAATTTTTTCTTTACATATAATTTCTAAGTTTTTTTCATGCTTTTTGTTTCAGTTCACTCGCGTTCATGTTCACTGATCAAATATTTTTTTTTTTTGTGTTGTTGATTTTGTTTTTCGAAAATCGGCCAAGTGAAATCATCAAAAATAAAATAAAAATCAAACACTCTTTCATTTTCAACAAATATAATCAAATAATCATAAGTAATAAATAATTACGAAGATATAGTAATATGTTACCTAACATAAATATAACTTTAGAATTAGCATAAGTATGTTCCGAGATTGGTCTAATTTATATATCTATTGGAAATTATTATATGTTAATTTGCCTTTTTATAACTAAAAAATTGTAATTTGTATTACCGTTTTGATTTTAACATTTTATGAATATTGAGATGAATATTAAAAACCAAAACTAAAAAAGGTAAAATTGTATTATCTTATTTTAGTTTAACATTTTTGAAAATTGAGATAAATATTACAAATGCGAAACCTAAAAAACTGGAAAATTTGTATTAGCGTTTTTAGTTTAACATTTTTTAAAGATTAAGATAAATATTACAAATGCGAAAGCTAGAAAAAGAAAAATTGTATTATCATATTTTAGTTTAACATTTTTTGTAGATTGAGATAAATATTACAAATGCGAAAGCTAAAAAATTAGAAATTTGTATTATCGTTTTTAGTTTAACATTTTTTAAGATTGAGATAAATTATACAAATACGAAAGCTAAGAAAAGGGAAATTTGTATTATCCTTTTTAGTTTAACATATTTTATAGATTGAGATAACTATTTCAAATGCAAAAGGTAAAAATATTGGAAATTTGTATTATCGTTTTTAGTTTAACATTTTTTAAGATTGATATAAATATTACAAATGCGCAAGCTAAAAAAAGGGAAATTGGTATTATCCTTTTTAGTATAACATTTTTTATAAATTAAGATAAATATTTAAGGTATTTTCTATTAAAATATGGGTTAGTTGATGGTGTGAGCCTTCTTCATTCCACACTCGTCGGGGTTCGGCTCTTATAGCAAATGTAACGTCCCGATCGCCACTTTGTAATGAGTCCCACGTCCTCTCTCGGTCTGTGGTCCACTCTTATCCGATTTGGGAGGCTCGAAATACTTGTTTACCGATCCTACAAATCACCATGTAATATTTTTCCGTGTTTTGTCCTCACTCGCACGGTATCGACAATCACTTTCCAAATTGGTCACTCATCCTGAATTTTCTTGAAACAGAGGTGTTACATTTGGTTGACGTTTTTGTTTCAAAATGTGTAATGACATTTGAAAATTTAATTATATATTATGGTTCAAGTAATTTATTATGTGTAAAATAATAAATTAAAATTTACTTAAGTTTTGTGAACAGTAAAAAATTGATGAAACATTAAACCCACCCGGAAGCCTTAATTTATTTGTCCGCAACCATGCAATGTGCATCATCTTTTTTTTTTTATGAAAGTTAACTTTTTTCCTTAAATTTTCTCAAAATATATATAAAAATACGTCTAATTTAATATGTTAATTTTTTGTTGAACATTAGTATATAATGTTTATTTTGAAGAATTAACCTCGATTCCTATTTGAAATTGTTTTATATGAAAATTAACATTTATCCTTAAGATTTTTTTTAACAAAACAGATCGATTATCTATAATTGCATCAGTTGTTAACAAAATGATGTTAATTATTTGCATCACCATTTTCAGAGTCATTTATTTAAATGACCTAAAATTCTTTTGCAATCAATTATAAGTAATACAAAAATTTAAAATAAGTGATACAAATTTTTTTTTTTTTTGTAGTGCCTCTACCACTTGGTTCTCATTGTTTATGTTGAATCTGATCACTCATTATTTACGATAGATATCACTGAAATTCTCTAACGATATATGGTTTCTCTATAAAAGATTCTTGCTTTTCCTTATGTCTGCTGTATTCTGAAATAATCAAATGTTTTTACTTCTCCAATAATAATAGTAAAATAGATCTCATTTGCCTGTGAGACCGTAGCTAATATTCTCTGTTAGTTGAACAACGTAAGTATGTGTCTATTTTAAAATTATTATCTTTTGTGAAATATTTACTATTATTATTGTCAATGCTGTTATTATCTTGGCCCCTCATTGCACATTTCTTTTAAGAAAAATGTTTTTATTTTTTATATCGTGTTCCGATCCTGTGCCTCTAAATAAAAATATTCTACTGGAAAATAATTTAACTAGTTTGGGAAGTCAACTAAGGGAAGCTGAAATAGATCATGGCTTAAGTTTGGTCCAAAACAGTTTAGGATTGCTTATCCGATATAAAATTATAAACACATAAATAAATACGAAAAATAATATTATAAAACTTGTTAGCAAAATTAAGGTTTGGTATTAATCTGATGGGACTGCTGTAAGATAATATATATATCGAACGTGGCCCGAAAAACATGAATTTTCTAGACCTAAAAAAAGGTATATATATGAAATATTTTACTGCGTCAACTCTAAAATGATTATTTGGATTAGCAATGTGTTTTCTCTTTGATAATATCATTTGCATACACTTGAACCATATTTCTGAATAATGTTTTTTTTAAAAAAATTATCTAATATTACGGATTGGCAAGAAAACATTCTTGGTGGGACTCGATACGTAATTTTTAATACAATTCTTTGAATCAAATAAAAGAAAGAAAAAAACTTGGATCTGAGATGCGACAAGAGTGGATACTGTAATTAGGGTATCCCGTGAACCCAAGACCCACTTTATGGGCCAAATAAACAAGTTAGTTTATAGTATTTTTATATTTTATAACGTGCAGTTAGATAGATCCAAATCAATTTTTTTTGTTGAACGTAATGTTAAATTATATTTAAGAAAAATAACGCTTTTATAATGGGTGTAACATTTTTTGAAAGAAACAGAAAGATATATTAAAATTTAAAGATTTTAGCTTCGTGATTCAAACCAAATTTGTAGGCTCTTGTCATAACGTTTATCCAGTTATGCCTACATTAACTGAGGCTTGAGGTGAATAAAAAAAAAAAATTTGAAATTTAGAGTAAATTATAAATATGATAATACCAAACTACAATTATAGTTATGGATAATAAATAGGGTGTTTTATAGAATATCGTTTCTGAGATGTAAGCTAACTACACTGATCGTCGAATTCACCAAAAAAATCTCAGCTCTAAATTTGTTATTATTTTTGTTTAGATATATCTTAACCCACAACCTAACAATTTTCAAGAAAATTAAGGAAAAAACAATCTAATTAAGATGATATTACTTGGAAAAAACTTTTGGCAAAAAGTTGTGTTATTGTAAACATTTTGGCAATCAAAACTAAAACAGAGCAACAATAATTATCTTAGTTGTCTTTTATTTTTTTTGTCATTTAAATCAGTATATAGCCAACGCAAGTATATGTAAGTACATAGTTGGCCTTTTCAACCAAAAGAAAACATTTTAAAAATTTAGGCATTTTAAAAAAAGAGGTATACTTCAAATTTAGGAAAATTGTATTGTAACACTCTGGTTTTAGAAAATATGGTGGTGCATACGGAGATGTTTAAAAGAGTGATTTGGCCACCTATGTCACTAAAAGTGCACTTATCTTTTCGGTCAACCATCCTAAGAGAACTCCACAGTTAAGCGTGCTTGTGCTGGAAAAATTTCAGAATGAATGACCTACCGAGAAGTGATTGTCGGTACCGTGCGAGTGAGGACAAAACACGGAGAAATATCACGTAGTGATTTGTAGGGTTGGTAAACAAGTTTTTAAAGTCTCCCGGAAGTAGCGTACCGATCGTCAGGATAAGGGTGGACACACAGGCTGAAAGCGGACGTGGAGCCTACTAAAAAGGTGGCGGTCGAAGCGTTACATTTGATATCAGAGCCGAACCCAGATGAGAGTGGAGTCAAGAGGGCTCACACCGTCGGAGGTGACGATCTTGGTGCGCAACGAGCACGTTGCGATCTGTTAGTAGGGGTGAATTGTAACACTCCGGTTCCAGAAAACATGGTGGTGCATGCGAAGATGTTTAAAAGAATTGATTTGGCCACCTATGTCACCAAAAGTGTACTTATCTTTTTGGTTAACCATCCTAAAAGAACTCTATAATTAAGCGTGCTTGTGCTGAGAAAATTTCATTATGGGTGACCTACCGGAAATTGATTGTCGGTACCTTACGAGTGAGGATAAAATACAGAAAATATCACATGGTAATTTGTAGGGTCGGTAAACAAATGTTTAAAGCCTCCCGGACGTAGCGTATCGACCGTCAGGATAAGGATGAGCCCACAGACTAATAACAGATGTGAGACCTACTAAAGAGGTGACTGTCAGAGCGTTACAAGTATACTTATAAGCATGAATGTGAAATATCGTATAAACTCTTTATCTATGTTTTGAGATCTCAGTTTCCATACGTATGGTTTTACAATTTCAAAAAGTCCAACTCGGTTATTTCTTCATATACATTGTATACTTCAATAGGACCATGACATGTGAATTATGCTTCTTGATAATTTTAAAGAAAATTTGGCCGTAGGCAAATGTTTACGTTCAATCAACATAGGCACGGCCCTGCGCTTATCACCAATCGCTCGAATTGATGAAAACTGGTTGCACACTTGTTTGTCAATCCACCGGATAAATTGAGTTGTTGAATTCGGTCTTTCTCCTTGCCTTCTCCTGTTTCTCTAACTCCAAATGAAATGTAAAGAAGCTTGGAATATATATCTGGCGAGAAAGCTGTGAAGTCTATCAAGTCCAAATCAATTCAGTATGTTAAAAAAAAAAAAAGTTGTTTTACCATTGTCTCAAGTCTCAGACTCTCAACTTTGTTTTAGCATCAAAAAATTTATATATTAAATCATGTTAAGCTGACAAAACGGTTTGTTCCATAGGACAATTATCTCAGCAATGTTTGACTTACATAAGAAAATAGTAAATCTTATGCTCGAATTCCTTTACCAAAAAAGATCGGCATGAACATTAGAATTACGCCATTGGTCTCAACTATTCAGATGTAGATCATAATCTCTCGAATCGGTTGTGTGGCCCAAAGGCCATACTCCGCTGATCAAATGCCTAGAGTTTTTTCCTCTCGTTTTTTCGACAAAAAAATAATGACAAATGTACTCTGCAATAACACACGTGTAAAATAATTGACAAAATAAATATTACTAAAACATATTATTTTCGACAAATGTACTCTGCAATCGTTAAATGTTTTTTTCCCCCAATTTTTCGAGGTACAATAAAAAATTGTATTCAACTAAGTAACTCGTATTCTATTTTATCTCGCTTGCAATTATTTTTTTTGGCATAATTTAATACTCATGGAACCAGCCGTAGATATTTATTAGTCTAGAGTAACACTATATATAACGTGTAATACTAAACTGGTCAGCTTAACCTAATAAGTCAAACTTTATTAACCTTTCAATTTATTGATATTAACCTATATTATATAGCTCTTCCGGCAATTTGAATATGCTAATTAATGTTGTTGTTTTTTAATTGAATTGAATTAAATATGAATATGCTAATGTTATGGCCTTGATTTATCTTACGTTGGCAATGGCATGCATGTCCAAAATACAACTCTTGATGCTGATATATTGGGGAGAACTGTTTATGTTTTATTATTGTCCAAATGAATCTAAACAACATGTTTGTATGTGCCAACACATGAATTATTACACGGTATCATATCGTATTGGTATAATTAGACTTTAATTTTTACAGAACGATTTTGTGCGTCTACATAAATTGTGCTTTCAGATCCATTTCAATGAGCGATCAATCAAAATTAGTCTGACTTTTTTTCACCCAGCTATGGAGTAGATCATAGCCGGCAATGAGGCTAAGCGGGCAAAGCATACATATGTGTTTGCGGCTTTCGTAAATATTATTTATTTTTCGACTGTAAAAATGTCAAAAAATCTTGTTAGTCTTCTTATTATTATGTAAACAAATTATTAATGGCCCATATTCTTTTTTTTTTAGCTTATCGCCTTTCTTTTGTCAAGGCCAGCTCAGTAGATTTACCAACTGTTAATAGTTTCACAATTCTTTTTTATTTGGATTTTAAGATATCATCTCACAATGTCTACTTTTTATTTCTCAAAACCAAATTCTTATATTTTCTGACTATCATTATAGTATATGGTTAATTCTTATAAACAAAATGTCCAGAGTTACACTTACTCTAATTGATGTATTTTAAAAAATAGATTAGGTCAACTTAGATTCTTGCTCTTTTGATCGTTAGAATAACATAAATTGTATATATGATTATTTGAGAATAGAAGCGGAAACAAGAGGCTGGTTATTACTTTAAAAATCTGAATGAACAAATTGATTTGAAATGGATACATTAAAAGAAGTAGAAGCAACACTTATTCGATTAACAACTGAAAATATATAGGATAATTCAAAGAATCTTAATCAAAGAAAAACATCGAAAGGTAGATTAAAGATTATATCCAATCGAATGGTTGATAGATATATAGATCAACCACACAAAAATCCAGAAGGGGCCTTCCTGCCACAAACATTGAGAAGAAGGCTGAGAGAGACAGGAACATTAAGCTTAGTACCTAAAACCTTAGCCTTTAGGGCGGTGCAGAGACAAGCTGCGGCCTCAAGATCAACCAAACCCTTGAGGAGCGAACAGCAAGGCTTGACTGGTGGCGTGCCCAACTCGATTTTGAGAAGATCCTTGAGGACATTGGCGCAAACACCGAGCTTGAGAGTGTTTCTTGGGCAGCTTCCGGTGGAGGAATGGCTTGGAGTAGGCTTGGGCTTAGGCTTGGTTTTAGGGACTGGACTGCAGCCACCACCACACGCGGTGGTCAAGGTGAAGAAGAGGATGTTGAACGTGAGGAAAATGATAAGGGAGGCTGAAATTTTTGAAGCCATCTCTTGAAAAGTCGAAATATATGTATATTTTTATTTCAAGAAGTTTTAAGATAAAAGTGTTGCTAAAGAAGAGTGGTGAAGATATATGAAGAGAGGGTGTATGTATTTATATTAGGGTTTTAAGGGGTTGGACAGTTAATTGAAGCTGTCATTACTATTTATTTGAGGAATTATTAAACGAATTTATATTTTAGTAACAGTAGTCAGAGGATCTTTGTATTATTAAGTGGTTAAGATATTTCATTTTTATTACATTTTGAAACAAATGTTCAATCATGGAGTTATAGAAATATAAATAAAGGGTAAAAGCACCCTATTGTGCTGTCATTATTTTTTTTTACGTAACCGTTTTATTGTTCACTTTTTCATATAAATTAAATTAAATTTAATATAAATTAAAATGTAATCGTTTTAAACGTTTTATAACCAATTCATCTTTTTCATATATATTCATTTTTACAGAAAATTTAAAATAACGTTTTTAAATGTGAAATATACAAAATATGCTTTTTTTACATAGTTAATCATGATCTAATAGGTATATATTTATTTAATCGAGGATACTCGTTTTGTTTTGATAAAATTAATCTAAATTTATTGCTCAATTATTGTTTAAAAATTACTCTTCAACAATTTCGAAAAATGGATTTTACATTTTGTTTGAATTTGTTCTTAAGTTGATTCTTATAATTTTGTTCTTGACCTCTTTTAAGACCGTTAAATTATTTTATTAACAATGATTATAATATATAGGTTGATTTCAAAGTTAGTAGAATTAATTTTGGTTTTATATATGAAAAGTAACATTATATTTTATGATTAAAATTTTGACTTGTTGAACCCCGACTTATATTTTTTCAATTAAATTGAATTTAATTTGGAATAACTTGTTCTAAAAAATTGAGAATACTTTTTGTTGGTTGAATTTGTGACACAATCGAATCTTTTGGACACTCAAATTATAATTCATATCTGTCGGTTTCATTTTACTTTTTTCAATTTATAGTTTGCTTTTTGCATTTATCTACCCTAACTAGTAGTTTTCCCGATTAACTTACTTGTACAGTAGATTAAATAGACTATCGACTCATATTGTATGTTACTCTACTTAATACACTGTATTTTGGTCGACTTATTAACCAACACTAAACTATTTTCTTTTTGTTATTTATTACTAAAATAATTTTTTAGGCTATCTACTTATATATCATGTTTTTTTAATTTATCATTAAATTTGGTCGACTAATTAGTTACCAACGGTAGACTTTATATTAGTTTTCGTTGGTTTATTAAGACTGCAATTTTTTTTTAATGCGAACAATTTTACTTTCGAGTTGTTGACTTATATTTCTAACTATGAAACTTTTTTATTTTTTAGCAAAAAAGAAATTTTTGTTCTTATACCCAAACGTTTATAGTTTTAATATTATTTCCAATTTAATAATTTATTTATTTTAAAAAAAAATTATGGAGACCCATTTGGTTTTTAGTTTAGTGTTAAAGATAGAAGTTTGTTGACATAAAACAAAAAGCTATATTTCAAAGTTTTTTTAGTGTTGTTTCAAATTTTATTTAGTTTTAAGTATATTCAATTAAATGTGTGTGTGTGTGTGTAGTTTAGCATCAAACAAATTGAGGTAAAAAGATTTAAGGATTTTGTACAATTTGTAATCACACGTAAACATGATTACGAAAAAGAAGATTTAAATTAGAATCGATGCACATGTGTTCAATAATTACTCATAGTTCCCATGTGTAGCCCCGTATGTGATTTATAAGCTTTGGCTGGCGATTGTGTTAATAGTAATTTGGAATTTTATAAACACAAAAGTCTGACTTTCACAATTATATTGGCTCTACCCTTCACGTTTTATTTTTGGAAAATTACGAACTAATAAGTCTATAACAAAAAAAAACTACTGTATAATTCACCAAAAAACCTCAAAAGAGTTCCTACAACCAATAGTTTCGGTTCTTTGCCACTAACTCCAGGTTTAAATCAACGTGAAATAAGATGCAATAGTACTCATTGAAGATGTAGGGTGTGGTGAAAAGAACTATTAATCATGTTCTATTTGAGTGACCATATTATGTATAAGATGTAATAGCATTCTGTCTTTGATTCCACTATTCTCTTTTGGCAAATTTTGTCTCGGCTAGGAAAGGAGAAATGATATAACAGTTTCCCATGAATTATGGTTTATATGAAAAAGTAGGAATAAACAAAATTAAATGTACCAAAAATATACACTAAAACCTCAAATCATTCAGCTTAGTTATAAAGTGGCAGCTCAAAATTAGCCCAGCTAAGAATGATCAAGGAAAGAGTTCATCTGGAGAGGAATCATCAGTTTTTAAGGTGTCAAGTTGATGGTTCATGAAAATCTTCTGATTCAACTTTTGGTATTGCATGTATTGCTTTAAGGGAGAATGTCAAAGTATAATTTTAGGGACTAAGGGCCTTATAAGAAATTGTTAACCATCTCACTCCAAAATGGAAAATTTAATTTGGGCTATAAACACTATATATATGATCGCATTATAATCACAATGCGATCAAATTATGTAAAATTAGTCAAAATGGTACAATCACCTGAAAATTGTACACTTTCTCTAATTATCTCGATGAGATTGGTATATACTCCAAAATCTTTTTTTTCTAATTTCTCTCTTTTTCTATTTCTCAAAAAATTTATTTTTAAGGCCGAGTAACCCAAATTTCTAGATCTACATATTCCAAGTTTTAAATTTAAATTTTCATCATTAGTCAAAAAGTTGTTTTTTAAATTAATGTACGAGTGGAAAAAAATCACAAAAGATTTGATATTCTTTGTATAACATGTAAATATGGTAAAATTAACCCTCTATTACACAAGTTCTTCTTCATCTCCTCCGCTCACTCTCTTTCCTAGTCAAGCAAATAATTATTTCCCCTTTCATCTTTCTTTATACTTTATCTCTTCATATAATCTAAATAAATATCAAAATCCCACTAACAAAAACAGAGTTTTTTTACGAATATGAAATAATTTGAACTTCTAAAAAGAACAAAAATTACAATGCAACCGGATATGTAACTATGTAAAACCGCGTCAGTGTATGTAGTAGATTTAGTCACGCATGTTTTGTATAGAAACTATAGGATGTAGTATTTCTTTTAAAATTAAGAAAATACATCACTTTTGGGTTTGGGGATTATTTTTAAGGTCTAGAACTTCTTTTTATCTTTGGAGGTCAGGTTTATGCTTTTTGGTTTAGGGTTTATAATTTGAATTTAAAGTTGATTTATGTAGATGTTATGGCAAATTAAACAAAGATAATATTCACATTGGCTAATACAGAACTCATAAACTGACCCGAGTTCTACATAAAAACCACAAAAATAGTATTTCTTTCAAAATTAAGAAAATATACCATTTTGAAGTTTTAAGATTATTTTTAGGGTTTTAAGCTTATTTTTGGGTTATAGTTTAGACTTTTAGATTTAGAGTTTAATTTTTTGTAAAGAAAAAAAAAAGATTTAGAGTAATTATGTAAGAGTTATAGTAAATAGAACAAATGGCATTTGGTGCACCAAAAAAAACAAAATGAACAAAATGGCATTCGCATCAGTGTATCTAAATAGGGGTTGGTTACAGTAAATAGAACAATTTAACATTCTATTACATATATATGTCTTTCTATGCAGACCGATTTTGTTTTTTGTATGATGAACATGGCTATTTTTGTCCATGTTGCACATGAAATAGTTATTTGTTGAATTACCCAACTTATAGGCTATATTCTTTATTTTTATTATAATAAAATTAATGATATATTAATTTTATTAAACTTTAAATTGAAAAAACGTGATGAACACGTAAACACGAGAATTCTTGAAATCTTGGCGCATCGAGTTTCAACTTTATTAGAAATCTTTTAAGATGATTACACATTCTTAATTAGACTTATACACAGCTTAAGAACACTTTCTTACCTTGTGACTCAATGATTTTTAACCTAACAAAGTAGAGATAATGCATAATTTTTTTCTCGTTATTTCTCTTTTTTTTCTCACCGTGAAGAGTAAACTCGTAGTCTCTCAAAACCGAAGAACCTATGAACTAGACTTCTTCTCTCATAATCGGCTAACTTCAGCAACCACCTCTTCAATCTCTTTTATATTCATGGGATGAAAGATCTTCTAGGTTGCCTTTTCCGATAAAATCAGTTCTCTTTGTTTCTTGATTTGATATATCTTCCAAATAATGTAGATCTTCGGTTGCACAAATATTCTACATCACCTACCAATATCTCCATCATTATATTCAGTGGATCACACAATCAACGTCATCAATGATTCTCTTTTTAATATTTCATCTCACTAAAACAGTTTCTTCCTTGTTCCAGTAACTCTCAAATCTGAACACTTTTATCTTTTGTTCAATCTCAACAGAAACTTGCACTTACAATCTCTTTCTTTTATATTGAATTTGACAATCCAACCATTCTTGTACAGAGACTTAATTTTTTCACACAAATCAAGTGCACACTATACTCGAAGAAGGTAGGAAGGTAAATACTCCAGCAAAATTTTAAGCATCTCCTCCATAATTCCAGCATCTCTCCCATAATACCAGACCTTCCCCTTCAACTCGAAGTCTTTAGTTCGAAACTTTTGAACCCTTGCGTCGCCATCTTCAAAATTTCTTTTCTCCACTTGCTTCACATGAAGATTCACAATCAGTGTTATTTTTTCCCATACACATCTGGTTCTTTTGCTTCTGCTTGGGAATAACAATTGGCAATTCTTGCTTCTCAACATTTCAGTCTTCATACACTTTTTTGGTTCATCCCACATGTAGTAATCGTTGTCTGTTCTTATTTAAGGCGAATGTTGAAGATGGTTTACCTCTGATTATTTTTTATGCGAGCCCAACAATTCCACGTGTCGAACACAATTATCAATCCATCATCGCAAAGTTGACTAACACTAATCAAGTTTACTTGAAGTCTCTGAAAATAGTACCATTCATCAGCTGCGGTACATTAGATCCTCCAATTTTTCATTTCCTTTAGATTTTCCCTTTGGCTCCTTCACTAAAATTCACTTTGTTTTCATCCATCTTAGTGTAGTATCCCAATGATTTTTGATTGCCACTCATATGCCTTGAGCATCCAAGATGCACAACGAAACGGTCATCGCTCAGCTATATATAGAATTCCTCCGGCATTTCCTTGGCATCAAAATACCATGGTTGCCTCTCAACTAAACTCATTGAAACGTAAGCAGCAACTTGATTCTGATAAAGATCTGACTTTCTCACAAAAACACGTGAAAAATCATTCTAAATTGGATAATACCTCTTTTGACTTATCAATCTCATCATTTGCCTTGAAGGCTATAGCAGTTTTTCTTGATATGTCTATTCTTCCCGCAGTAGTAGCACCCATGTGGATTTTTTACTTCAGTTTTGGTTTTCTTGAAAGTTGTTGGAACATGCTCTGTGTTGTTCTATATGATCCTTTGTACCACTTTTAAGTAACTTCCTTTTCAGCTTTAGTATCGCTCTCACTCTCAGATGAGTCATACTTCTAAAACATGACTGGAAAAGCGGCAAACCCTTGACCTTATTGTCTTCGTTTTCACTTTCTGATTCACTATAGTTTGTTTCTCCAAGCATGATTTGTCGTTGCACAATAGCCAGCTCTTGTGACGTAGTAATCTTCCTTCATAGGACCTTCACCCGTTGTTGAGTAAAACAACTCGGTTCAGATACCTGATATGATACCAAATGAAAAAAAGTGATGGACACGTAAACAAGAGAATTCTTCAAACCTCGGCGCACCGAGTTTCAACTTTATTATTAAGATGATCACACACTCTTAATTGGACTTACACACAGATTTAGAACACCCTCTTACCTTGCGACCAAACGATTTCTAACCTAACAAAGCAAAGACAATACATGATTTTTCTCTCGTTATTTATCTCTTTTTCTCACTGTAAAATATAAACTCGTACTCTTTCAAAACAAAAGAACCTATCAACTAGACTTCTTCTCTCATAAACGGCTAACCTCAGCAAGCACCTCTTCAATCTCTGTTATATTTGTGGGATGAAAGATATTCTAGGTCTGCTATTTCTGATAAAATTGGTTTTTTTTTTTATCATATATTCCAAATAATGTAGATCTTCGGTTGCACGAATCTTCTACATCAGCTACTAATATCTTGATCATTATATTCAGCGGATCACACAGTCCACGTCATCAATGATTGTCTTTTTAATATTTCGTCTCACTAAAATAGCTTCTTCTTTGTTTCAACAACTCTGAAGTCTGAAAATTTTTATCTTCTATTCAATCTCCAATGAAACTGGCACTTACATAAATAATTGCTTTGAGAAACCATAATTTTTAGTTCAAAATATATCTTGTATACTATTGTTGGTCCCTTATCATTTTTTTTTAGATTTCATATTAGTATATATAAGGAACATGCATCAATTTACTTATTGTTAATTGATTTTGATTTGAAAATTCATGATTCTTCATATAGTATTAGAGCCTAATAAGCCAAATAAATAAAATCGATCCAAAAAGATGATTGAGTTCGGTACTAGATGAATGAACCAAAGACCATCATCTCAAAATGATGTGTTTCAAATCACACATTAGAAAGAAGTATTGACCAAAACTAGAATTTAAAAAATATTTGTCAACCAATTCACTACCGTCTAGTTTTGTA